>OX940792.1:2500-1300260 GCA_954870985.1 Trifolium fragiferum
CCTAAACCCTAAACCCTAAACCCTAAACCCTGAACCCTGAACCCTGAACCCTGAACCCTGAACCCTGAACCCTGAACCCTGAACCCTGAACCCTGAACCCTGAACCCTGAACCCTGAACCCTGAACCCTGAACCCTGAACCCTGAACCCTGAACCCTGAACCCTGAACCCTGAACCCTGAACCCTGAACCCTGAACCCTGAACCCTGAACCCTGAACCCTGAACCCTGAACCCTGAACCCTGAACCCTGAACCCTGAACCCTGAACCCTGAACCCTGAACCCTGAACCCTGAACCCTGAACCCTGAACCCTGAACCCTGAACCCTGAACCCTGAACCCTGAACCCTGAACCCTGAACCCTGAACCCTGAACCCTGAACCCTGAACCCTGAACCCTGAACCCTGAACCCTGAACCCTGAACCCTGAACCCTGAACCCTGAACCCTGAACCCTGAACCCTGAACCCTGAACCCTGAACCCTGAACCCTGAACCCTGAACCCTGAACCCTGAACCCTGAACCCTGAACCCTGAACCCTGAACCCTGAACCCTGAACCCTGAACCCTGAACCCTGAACCCTGAACCCTGAACCCTGAACCCTGAACCCTGAACCCTGAACCCTGAACCCTGAACCCTGAACCCTGAACCCTGAACCCTGAACCCTGAACCCTGAACCCTGAACCCTGAACCCTGAACCCTGAACCCTGAACCCTGAACCCTGAACCCTGAACCCTGAACCCTGAACCCTGAACCCTGAACCCTGAACCCTGAACCCTGAACCCTGAACCCTGAACCCTGAACCCTGAACCCTGAACCCTGAACCCTGAACCCTGAACCCTGAACCCTGAACCCTGAACCCTGAACCCTGAACCCTGAACCCTGAACCCTGAACCCTGAACCCTGAACCCTGAACCCTGAACCCTGAACCCTGAACCCTGAACCCTGAACCCTGAACCCTGAACCCTGAACCCTGAACCCTGAACCCTGAACCCTGAACCCTGAACCCTGAACCCTGAACCCTGAACCCTGAACCCTGAACCCTGAACCCTGAACCCTGAACCCTGAACCCTGAACCCTGAACCCTGAACCCTGAACCCTGAACCCTGAACCCTGAACCCTGAACCCTGAACCCTGAACCCTGAACCCTGAACCCTGAACCCTGAACCCTGAACCCTGAACCCTGAACCCTGAACCCTGAACCCTGAACCCTGAACCCTGAACCCTGAACCCTGAACCCTGAACCCTGAACCCTGAACCCTGAACCCTGAACCCTGAACCCTGAACCCTGAACCCTGAACCCTAATTGCCATCTCTCTATCCGGTTTAATTGTTAGTTTTACTGGGTATGCCTTATATACTGCTTTTGGGCAACCCTCCCAACAACTAAGAGATCCATTCGAAGAACACGGGGACTAGTTGAAGTAATGAGCCCTAATATCGTAAGACAACGAGAGGATGAGACTTTGTTTGATGCTTAGGAAAGGTATAAAGAGATGCTAAGGCAGTGTCTGCATCATGGTATCCCTTTATGTATTCAACTTGAAACTTTTTACAATGGTTTAGTGCCATCTTCAAGAAATATGTTGGATGCATCATCAGGAGGAGCCTTACTTTCCAAGTCATACACAGAAGGTTTTGAACTCATAGAGAGTATCACTGCAAACACCTATCAATGGCCTACAGTCAGAGTAAATCCTGCTCCTACTGAGTCAAAGAAGCTAGCTGGAGTCCATGAAGTTAGTGAAGCAACAGCCCTTGCTGCTCAAGTTGCTCAGATGCACAACATATTGAAGACTTTACTCACACCACCTGCCTTGCCTGCAGTTGCCTATGAGCCAGTCAAAGTAGTTACAGACTTAACTGAAGTAGCCTGTGTTTATTGTGTTGGAGCTCACCTCTATGAAGAATGTCCTGCAAACCCTGTGTCAGTCAACTATGTCAACAATTTCAACAAGAATAACAATCCATACAGTGATCGTTATAATCCTGGTTGGAGGAACCCTAAACCCTAAACCCTGAACCCTAAACCCTGAACCCTGAACCCTGAAGGTTGGCTAAACTCTCTAGAGCCTAATTCCATTGCAACTTGGAATGCTCTAGCTGAGAATTTCTTAGCAAAATATTTCCCTCCTGTCAAAAATGCAAAGATGAGGAATGAAATAACTTCATTTAGACCCTGAACCCTGAACCCTGAACCCTGAACCCTGAACCCTGAACCCTGAACCCTGAACCCTGAACCCTGAACCCTGAACCCTGAACCCTGAACCCTGAACCCTGAACCCTGAACCCTGAACCCTGAACCCTGAACCCTGAACCCTGAACCCTGAACCCTGAACCCTGAACCCTGAACCCTGAACCCTGAACCCTGAACCCTGAACCCTGAACCCTGAACCCTGAACCCTGAACCCTGAACCCTGAACCCTGAACCCTGAACCCTGAACCCTGAACCCTGAACCCTGAACCCTGAACCCTGAACCCTGAACCCTGAACCCTGAACCCTGAACCCTGAACCCTGAACCCTGAACCCTGAACCCTGAACCCTGAACCCTGAACCCTGAACCCTGAACCCTGAACCCTGAACCCTGAACCCTGAACCCTGAACCCTGAACCCTGAACCCTGAACCCTGAACCCTGAACCCTGAACCCTGAACCCTGAACCCTGAACCCTGAACCCTGAACCCTGAACCCTGAACCCTGAACCCTGAACCCTGAACCCTGAACCCTGAACCCTGAACCCTGAACCCTGAACCCTGAACCCTGAACCCTGAACCCTGAACCCTAATTGCCATCTCTCTATCCGGTTTAATTGTTAGTTTTACTGGGTATGCCTTATATACTGCTTTTGGGCAACCCTCCCAACAACTAAGAGATCCATTCGAAGAACACGGGGACTAGTTGAAGTAATGAGCCCTAATATCGTAAGACAACGAGAGGATGAGACTTTGTTTGATGCTTAGGAAAGGTATAAAGAGATGCTAAGGCAGTGTCTGCATCATGGTATCCCTTTATGTATTCAACTTGAAACTTTTTACAATGGTTTAGTGCCATCTTCAAGAAATATGTTGGATGCATCATCAGGAGGAGCCTTACTTTCCAAGTCATACACAGAAGGTTTTGAACTCATAGAGAGTATCACTGCAAACACCTATCAATGGCCTACAGTCAGAGTAAATCCTGCTCCTACTGAGTCAAAGAAGCTAGCTGGAGTCCATGAAGTTAGTGAAGCAACAGCCCTTGCTGCTCAAGTTGCTCAGATGCACAACATATTGAAGACTTTACTCACACCACCTGCCTTGCCTGCAGTTGCCTATGAGCCAGTCAAAGTAGTTACAGACTTAACTGAAGTAGCCTGTGTTTATTGTGTTGGAGCTCACCTCTATGAAGAATGTCCTGCAAACCCTGTGTCAGTCAACTATGTCAACAATTTCAACAAGAATAACAATCCATACAGTGATCGTTATAATCCTGGTTGGAGGAACCCTAAACCCTAAACCCTAAACCCTGAACCCTAAACCCTAAACCCTGAACCCTGAAGGTTGGCTAAACTCTCTAGAGCCTAATTCCATTGCAACTTGGAATGCTCTAGCTGAGAATTTCTTAGCAAAATATTTCCCTCCTGTCAAAAATGCAAAGATGAGGAATGAAATAACTTCATTTAGACAACGAGAGGATGAGACTTTGTTTGATGCTTAGGAAAGGTATAAAGAGATGCTAAGGCAGTGTCTGCATCATGGTATCCCTGTATGTATTCAACTTGAAACTTTTTACAATGGTTTAGTGCCATCTTCAAGAAATATGTTGGATGCATCATCAGGAGGAGCCTTACTTTCCAAGTCATACACAGAAGGTTTTGAACTCATAGAGAGTATCACTGCAAACACCTATCAATGGCCTACAGTCAGAGTAAATCCTGCTCCTACTGAGTCAAAGAAGCTAGCTGGAGTCCATGAAGTTAGTGAAGTAACAGCCCTTGCTGCTCAAGTTGCTCAGATGCACAACATATTGAAGACTTTACTCACTCCACCTGCCTTGCCTGCAGTTGCCTATGAGCCAGTCAAAGTAGTTACAGACTTAACTGAAGTAGCCTGTGTTTATTGTGTTGGAGCTCACCTCTATGAAGAATGTCCTGCAAACCCTGTGTCAGTCAACTATGTCAACAATTTCAACAAGAATAACAATCCATACAGTGATCGTTATAATCCTGGTTGGAGGAACCCTAAACCCTAAACCCTAAACCCTGAACCCTAAACCCTGAACCCTGAACCCTGAACCCTGAACCCTGAACCCTGAACCCTGAACCCTGAACCCTGAACCCTGAACCCTGAACCCTGAACCCTGAACCCTGAACCCTGAACCCTGAACCCTGAACCCTGAACCCTGAACCCTAATTGCCATCTCTCTATCCGGTTTAATTGTTAGTTTTACTGGGTATGCCTTATATACTGCTTTTGGGCAACCCTCCCAACAACTAAGAGATCCATTCGAAGAACACGGGGACTAGTTGAAGTAATGAGCCCTAATATCGTAAGACAACGAGAGGATGAGACTTTGTTTGATGCTTAGGAAAGGTATAAAGAGATGCTAAGGCAGTGTCTGCATCATGGTATCCCTTTATGTATTCAACTTGAAACTTTTTACAATGGTTTAGTGCCATCTTCAAGAAATATGTTGGATGCATCATCAGGAGGAGCCTTACTTTCCAAGTCATACACAGAAGGTTTTGAACTCATAGAGAGTATCACTGCAAACACCTATCAATGGCCTACAGTCAGAGTAAATCCTGCTCCTACTGAGTCAAAGAAGCTAGCTGGAGTCCATGAAGTTAGTGAAGCAACAGCCCTTGCTGCTCAAGTTGCTCAGATGCACAACATATTGAAGACTTTACTCACACCACCTGCCTTGCCTGCAGTTGCCTATGAGCCAGTCAAAGTAGTTACAGACTTAACTGAAGTAGCCTGTGTTTATTGTGTTGGAGCTCACCTCTATGAAGAATGTCCTGCAAACCCTGTGTCAGTCAACTATGTCAACAATTTCAACAAGAATAACAATCCATACAGTGATCGTTATAATCCTGGTTGGAGGAACCCTAAACCCTAAACCCTAAACCCTGAACCCTAAACCCTGAACCCTGAACCCTGAAGGTTGGCTAAACTCTCTAGAGCCTAATTCCATTGCAACTTGGAATGCTCTAGCTGAGAATTTCTTAGCAAAATATTTCCCTCCTGTCAAAAATGCAAAGATGAGGAATGAAATAACTTCATTTAGACAACGAGAGGATGAGACTTTGTTTGATGCTTAGGAAAGGTATAAAGAGATGCTAAGGCAGTGTCTGCATCATGGTATCCCTGTATGTATTCAACTTGAAACTTTTTACAATGGTTTAGTGCCATCTTCAAGAAATATGTTGGATGCATCATCAGGAGGAGCCTTACTTTCCAAGTCATACACAGAAGGTTTTGAACTCATAGAGAGTATCACTGCAAACACCTATCAATGGCCTACAGTCAGAGTAAATCCTGCTCCTACTGAGTCAAAGAAGCTAGCTGGAGTCCATGAAGTTAGTGAAGTAACAGCCCTTGCTGCTCAAGTTGCTCAGATGCACAACATATTGAAGACTTTACTCACTCCACCTGCCTTGCCTGCAGTTGCCTATGAGCCAGTCAAAGTAGTTACAGACTTAACTGAAGTAGCCTGTGTTTATTGTGTTGGAGCTCACCTCTATGAAGAATGTCCTGCAAACCCTGTGTCAGTCAACTATGTCAACAATTTCAACAAGAATAACAATCCATACAGTGATCGTTATAATCCTGGTTGGAGGAACCCTAAACCCTAAACCCTGAACCCTGAACCCTGAACCCTGAACCCTGAACCCTGAACCCTGAACCCTGAACCCTGAACCCTGAACCCTGAACCCTGAACCCTGAACCCTGAACCCTGAACCCTGAACCCTGAACCCTGAACCCTGAACCCTGAACCCTAATTGCCATCTCTCTATCCGGTTTAATTGTTAGTTTTACTGGGTATGCCTTATATACTGCTTTTGGGCAACCCTCCCAACAACTAAGAGATCCATTCGAAGAACACGGGGACTAGTTGAAGTAATGAGCCCTAATATCGTAAGACAACGAGAGGATGAGACTTTGTTTGATGCTTAGGAAAGGTATAAAGAGATGCTAAGGCAGTGTCTGCATCATGGTATCCCTTTATGTATTCAACTTGAAACTTTTTACAATGGTTTAGTGCCATCTTCAAGAAATATGTTGGATGCATCATCAGGAGGAGCCTTACTTTCCAAGTCATACACAGAAGGTTTTGAACTCATAGAGAGTATCACTGCAAACACCTATCAATGGCCTACAGTCAGAGTAAATCCTGCTCCTACTGAGTCAAAGAAGCTAGCTGGAGTCCATGAAGTTAGTGAAGCAACAGCCCTTGCTGCTCAAGTTGCTCAGATGCACAACATATTGAAGACTTTACTCACACCGCCTGCCTTGCCTGCAGTTGCCTATGAGCCAGTCAAAGTAGTTACAGACTTAACTGAAGTAGCCTGTGTTTATTGTGTTGGAGCTCACCTCTATGAAGAATGTCCTGCAAACCCTGTGTCAGTCAACTATGTCAACAATTTTAACAAGAATAACAATCCATACAGTGATCGTTATAATCCTGGTTGGAGGAACCCTAAACCCTAAACCCTAAACCCTGAACCCTAAACCCTGAACCCTGAACCCTGAAGGTTGGCTAAACTCTCTAGAGCCTAATTCCATTGCAACTTGGAATGCTCTAGCTGAGAATTTCTTAGCAAAATATTTCCCTCCTGTCAAAAATGCAAAGATGAGGAATGAAATAACTTCATTTAGACAACGAGAGGATGAGACTTTGTTTGATGCTTAGGAAAGGTATAAAGAGATGCTAAGGCAGTGTCTGCATCATGGTATCCCTGTATGTATTCAACTTGAAACTTTTTACAATGGTTTAGTGCCATCTTCAAGAAATATGTTGGATGCATCATCAGGAGGAGCCTTACTTTCCAAGTCATACACAGAAGGTTTTGAACTCATAGAGAGTATCACTGCAAACACCTATCAATGGCCTACAGTCAGAGTAAATCCTGCTCCTACTGAGTCAAAGAAGCTAGCTGGAGTCCATGAAGTTAGTGAAGTAACAGCCCTTGCTGCTCAAGTTGCTCAGATGCACAACATATTGAAGACTTTACTCACTCCACCTGCCTTGCCTGCAGTTGCCTATGAGCCAGTCAAAGTAGTTACAGACTTAACTGAAGTAGCCTGTGTTTATTGTGTTGGAGCTCACCTCTATGAAGAATGTCCTGCAAACCCTGTGTCAGTCAACTATGTCAACAATTTCAACAAGAATAACAATCCATACAGTGATCGTTATAATCCTGGTTGGAGGAACCCTAAACCCTAAACCCTAAACCCTGAACCCTAAACCCTAAACCCTGAACCCTGAACCCTGAACCCTGAAGGTTGGCTAAACTCTCTAGAGCCTAATTCCATTGCAACTTGGAATGCTCTAGCTGAGAATTTCTTAGCAAAATATTTCCCTCCTGTCAAAAATGCAAAGATGAGGAATGAAATAACTTCATTTAGACAACGAGAGGATGAGACTTTGTTTGATGCTTAGGAAAGGTATAAAGAGATGCTAAGGCAGTGTCTGCATCATGGTATCCCTGTATGTATTCAACTTGAAACTTTTTACAATGGTTTAGTGCCATCTTCAAGAAATATGTTGGATGCATCATCAGGAGGAGCCTTACTTTCCAAGTCATACACAGAAGGTTTTGAACTCATAGAGAGTATCACTGCAAACACCTATCAATGGCCTACAGTCAGAGTAAATCCTGCTGCTACTGAGTCAAAGAAACTAGCTGGAGTCCATGAAGTTAGTGAAGCAACAGCCCTTGCTGCTCAAGTTGCTCAGATGCACAACATATTGAATACTTTACTCACACCACCTGCCTTGCCTGCAGTTGCCTATGAGCCAGTCAAAGTAGTTACAGACTTAACTGAAGTAGCCTGTGTTTATTGTGTTGGAGCTCACCTCTATGAAGAATGTCCTGCAAACCCTGTGTCAGTCAACTATGTCAACAATTTCAACAAGAATAACAATCCATACAGTGATCGTTATAATCCTGGTTGGAGGAACCCTAAACCCTAAACCCTAAACCCTAAACCCTGAACCCTAAACCCTAAACCCTGAACCCTGAACCCTGAACCCTGAAGGTTGGCTAAACTCTCTAGAGCCTAATTCCATTGCAACTTGGAATGCTCTAGCTGAGAATTTCTTAGCAAAATATTTCCCTCCTGTCAAAAATGCAAAGATGAGGAATGAAATAACTTCATTTAGACAACGAGAGGATGAGACTTTGTTTGATGCTTAGGAAAGGTATAAAGAGATGCTAAGGCAGTGTCTGCATCATGGTATCCCTGTATGTATTCAACTTGAAACTTTTTACAATGGTTTAGTGCCATCTTCAAGAAATATGTTGGATGCATCATCAGGAGGAGCCTTACTTTCCAAGTCATACACAGAAGGTTTTGAACTCATAGAGAGTATCACTGCAAACACCTATCAATGGCCTACAGTCAGAGTAAATCCTGCTCCTACTGAGTCAAAGAAGCTAGCTGGAGTCCATGAAGTTAGTGAAGCAACAGCCCTTGCTGCTCAAGTTGCTCAGATGCACAACATATTGAAGACTTTACTCACACCACCTGCTTTGCCTGCAGTTGCCTATGAGCCAGTCAAAGTAGTTACAGACTTAACTGAAGTAGCCTGTGTTTATTGTGTTGGAGCTCACCTCTATGAAGAATGTCCTGCAAACCCTGTGTCAGTCAACTATGTCAACAATTTCAACAAGAATAACAATCCATACAGTGATCGTTATAATCCTGGTTGGAGGAACCCTAAACCCTAAACCCTAAACCCTGAACCCTAAACCCTAAACCCTGAACCCTGAACCCTGAAGGTTGGCTAAACTCTCTAGAGCTTAATTCCATTGCAACTTGGAATGCTCTAGCTGAGAATTTCTTAGCAAAATATTTCCCTCCTGTCAAAAATGCAAAGATGAGGAATGAAATAACTTCATTTAGACAACGAGAGGATGAGACTTTGTTTGATGCTTAGGAAAGGTATAAAGAGATGCTAAGGCAGTGTCTGCATCATGGTATCCCTGTATGTATTCAACTTGAAACTTTTTACAATGGTTTAGTGCCATCTTCAAGAAATATGTTGGATGCATCATCAGGAGGAGCCTTACTTTCCAAGTCATACACAGAAGGTTTTGAACTCATAGAGAGTATCACTGCAAACACCTATCAATGGCCTACAGTCAGAGTAAATCCTGCTCCTACTGAGTCAAAGAAGCTAGCTGGAGTCCATGAAGTTAGTGAAGCAACAGCCCTTGCTGCTCAAGTTGCTCAGATGCACAACATATTGAATACTTTACTCACACCACCTGCCTTGCCTGCAGTTGCCTATGAGCCAGTCAAAGTAGTTACAGACTTAACTGAAGTAGCCTGTGTTTATTGTGTTGGAGCTCACCTCTATGAAGAATGTCCTGCAAACCCTGTGTCAGTCAACTATGTCAACAATTTCAACAAGAATAACAATCCATACAGTGATCGTTATAATCCTGGTTGGAGGAACCCTAAACCCTAAACCCTAAACCCTGAACCCTAAACCCTGAACCCTGAACCCTGAACCCTGAAGGTTGGCTAAACTCTCTAGAGCCTAATTCCATTGCAACTTGGAATGCTCTAGCTGAGAATTTCTTAGCAAAATATTTCCCTCTTGTCAAAAATGCAAAGATGAGGAATGAAATAACTTCATTTAGACAACGAGAGGATGAGACTTTGTTTGATGCTTAGGAAAGGTATAAAGAGATGCTAAGGCAGTGTCTGCATCATGGTATCCCTGTATGTATTCAACTTGAAACTTTTTACAATGGTTTAGTGCCATCTTCAAGAAATATGTTGGATGCATCATCAGGAGGAGCCTTACTTTCCAAGTCATACACAGAAGGTTTTGAACTCATAGAGAGTATCACTGCAAACACCTATCAATGGCCTACAGTCAGAGTAAATCCTGCTCCTACTGAGTCAAAGAAGCTAGCTGGAGTCCATGAAGTTAGTGAAGCAACAGCCCTTGCTGCTCAAGTTGCTCAGATGCACAACATATTGAATACTTTACTCACACCACCTGCCTTGCCTGCAGTTGCCTATGAGCCAGTCAAAGTAGTTACAGACTTAACTAAAGTAGCCTGTGTTTATTGTGTTGGAGCTCACCTCTATGAAGAATGTCCTGCAAACCCTGTGTCAGTCAACTATGTCAACAATTTCAACAAGAATAACAATCCATACAGTGATCGTTATAATCCTGGTTGGAGGAACCCTAAACCCTAAACCCTAAACCCTGAACCCTAAACCCTAAACCCTGAACCCTGAACCCTGAACCCTGAAGGTTGGCTAAACTCTCTAGAGCCTAATTCCATTGCAACTTGGAATGCTCTAGCTGAGAATTTCTTAGCAAAATATTTCCCTCCTGTCAAAAATGCAAAGATGAGGAATGAAATAACTTCATTTAGACAACGAGAGGACGAGACTTTGTTTGATGCTTAGGAAAGGTATAAAGAGATGCTAAGGCAGTGTCTGCATCATGGTATCCCTGTATGTATTCAACTTGAAACTTTTTACAATGGTTTAGTGCCATCTTCAAGAAATATGTTGGATGCATCATCAGGAGGAGCCTTACTTTCCAAGTCATACACAGAAGGTTTTGAACTCATAGAGAGTATCACTGCAAACACCTATCAATGGCCTACAGTCAGAGTAAATCCTGCTCCTACTGAGGCAAAGAAGCTAGCTGGAGTCCATGAAGTTAGTGAAGCAACAGCCCTTGCTGCTCAAGTTGCTCAGATGCACAACATATTGAAGACTTTACTCACACCACCTGCCTTGCCTGCAGTTGCCTATGAGCCAGTCAAAGTAGTTACAGACTTAACTGAAGTAGCCTGTGTTTATTGTGTTGGAGCTCACCTCTATGAAGAATGTCCTGCAAACCCTGTGTCAGTCAACTATGTCAACAATTTCAACAAGAATAACAATCCATACAGTGATCGTTATAATCCTGGTTGGAGGAACCCTAAACCCTAAACCCTAAACCCTAAACCCGGAACCCTAAACCCTAAACCCTGAACCCTGAACCCTGAAGGTTGGCTAAACTCTCTAGAGCCTAATTCCATTGCAACTTGGAATGCTCTAGCTGAGAATTTCTTAGCAAAATATTTCCCTCCTGTCAAAAATGCAAAGATGAGGAATGAAATAACTTCATTTAGACAACGAGAGGATGAGACTTTGTTTGATGCTTAGGAAAGGTATAAAGAGATGCTAAGGCAGTGTCTGCATCATGGTATCCCTGTATGTATTCAACTTGAAACTTTTTACAATGGTTTAGTGCCATCTTCAAGAAATATGTTGGATGCATCATCAGGAGGAGCCTTACTTTCCAAGTCATACACAGAAGGTTTTGAACTCATAGAGAGTATCACTGCAAACACCTATCAATGGCCTACAGTCAGAGTAAATCCTGCTCCTACTGAGTCAAAGAAGCTAGCTGGAGTCCATGAAGTTAGTGAAGCAACAGCCCTTGCTGCTCAAGTTGCTCAGATGCACAACATATTGAATACTTTACTCACACCACCTGCCTTGCCTGCAGTTGCCTATGAGCCAGTCAAAGTAGTTACAGACTTAACTGAAGTAGCCTGTGTTTATTGTGTTGGAGCTCACCTCTATGAAGAATGTCCTGCAAACCCTGTGTCAGTCAACTATGTCAACAATTTCAACAAGAATAACAATCCATACAGTGATCGTTATAATCCTGGTTGGAGGAACCCTAAACCCTAAACCCTAAACCCTGAACCCTAAACCCTAAACCCTGAACCCTGAACCCTGAACCCTGAAGGTTGGCTAAACTCTCTAGAGCCTAATTCCATTGCAACTTGGAATGCTCTAGCTGAGAATTTCTTAGCAAAATATTTCCCTCCTGTCAAAAATGCAAAGATGAGGAATGAAATAACTTCATTTAGACAACGAGAGGATGAGACTTTGTTTGATGCTTAGGAAAGGTATAAAGAGATGCTAAGGCAGTGTCTGCATCATGGTATCCCTGTATGTATTCAACTTGAAACTTTTTACAATGGTTTAGTGCCATCTTCAAGAAATATGTTGGATGCATCATCAGGAGGAGCCTTACTTTCCAAGTCATACACAGAAGGTTTTGAACTCATAGAGAGTATCACTGCAAACACCTATCAATAGCCTACAGTCAGAGTAAATCCTGCTCCTACTGAGTCAAAGAAGCTAGCTGGAGTCCATGAAGTTAGTGAAGCAACAGCCCTTGCTGCTCAAGTTGCTCAGATGCACAACATATTGAATACTTTACTCACACCACCTGCCTTGCCTGCAGTTGCCTATGAGCCAGTCAAAGTAGTTACAGACTTAACTGAAGTAGCCTGTGTTTATTGTGTTGGAGCTCACCTCTATGAAGAATGTCCTGCAAACCCTGTGTCAGTCAACTATGTCAACAATTTCAACAAGAATAACAATCCATACAGTGATCGTTATAATCCTGGTTGGAGGAACCCTAAACCCTAAACCCTAAACCCTAAACCCTGAACCCTAAACCCTAAACCCTGAACCCTGAACCCTGAAGGTTGGCTAAACTCTCTAGAGCCTAATTCCATTGCAACTTGGAATGCTCTAGCTGAGAATTTCTTAGCAAAATATTTCCCTCCTGTCAAAAATGCAAAGATGAGGAATGAAATAACTTCATTTAGACAACGAGAGGATGAGACTTTGTTTGATGCTTAGGAAAGGTATAAAGAGATGCTAAGGCAGTGTCTGCATCATGGTATCCCTGTATGTATTCAACTTGAAACTTTTTACAATGGTTTAGTGCCATCTTCAAGAAATATGTTGGATGCATCATCAGGAGGAGCCTTACTTTCCAAGTCATACACAGAAGGTTTTGAACTCATAGAGAGTATCACTGCAAACACCTATCAATGGCCTACAGTCAGAGTAAATCCTGCTCCTACTGAGTCAAAGAAGCTAGCTGGAGTCCATGAAGTTAGTGAAGCAACAGCCCTTGCTGCTCAAGTTGCTCAGATGCACAACATATTGAATACTTTACTCACACCACCTGCCTTGCCTGCAGTTGCCTATGAGCCAGTCAAAGTAGTTACAGACTTAACTGAAGTAGCCTGTGTTTATTGTGTTGGAGCTCACCTCTATGAAGAATGTCCTGCAAACCCTGTGTCAGTCAACTATGTCAACAATTTCAACAAGAATAACAATCCATACAGTGATCGTTATAATCCTGGTTGGAGGAACCCTAAACCCTAAACCCTGAACCCTAAACCCTAAACCCTGAACCCTGAACCCTGAACCCTGAAGGTTGGCTAAACTCTCTAGAGCCTAATTCCATTGCAACTTGGAATGCTCTAGCTGAGAATTTCTTAGCAAAATATTTCCCTCCTGTCAAAAATGCAAAGATGAGGAATGAAATAACTTCATTTAGACAACGAGAGGATGAGACTTTGTTTGATGCTTAGGAAAGGTATAAAGAGATGCTAAGGCAGTGTCTGCATCATGGTATCCCTGTATGTATTCAACTTGAAACTTTTTACAATGGTTTAGTGCCATCTTCAAGAAATATGTTGGATGCATCATCAGGAGGAGCCTTACTTTCCAAGTCATACACAGAAGGTTTTGAACTCATTGAGAGTATCACTGCAAACACCTATCAATGGCCTACAGTCAGAGTAAATCCTGCTCCTACTGAGTCAAAGAAGCTAGCTGGAGTCCATGAAGTTAGTGAAGCAACAGCCCTTGCTGCTCAAGTTGCTCAGATGCACAACATATTGAATACTTTACTCACACCACCTGCCTTGCCTGCAGTTGCCTATGAGCCAGTCAAAGTAGTTACAGACTTAACTGAAGTAGCCTGTGTTTATTGTGTTGGAGCTCACCTCTATGAAGAATGTCCTGCAAACCCTGTGTCAGTCAACTATGTCAACAATTTCAACAAGAATAACAATCCATACAGTGATCGTTATAATCCTGGTTGGAGGAACCCTAAACCCTAAACCCTAAACCCTAAACCCTAAACCCGGAACCCTAAACCCTAAACCCCGAACCCTGAACCCTGAAGGTTGGCTAAACTCTCTAGAGCCTAATTCCATTGCAACTTGGAATGCTCTAGCTGAGAATTTCTTAGCAAAATATTTCCCTCCTGTCAAAAATGCAAAGATGAGGAATGAAATAACTTCATTTAGACAACGAGAGGATGAGACTTTGTTTGATGCTTAGGAAAGGTATAAAGAGATGCTAAGGCAGTGTCTGCATCATGGTATCCCTGTATGTATTCAACTTGAAACTTTTTACAATGGTTTAGTGCCATCTTCAAGAAATATGTTGGATGCATCATCAGGAGGAGCCTTACTTTCCAAGTCATACACAGAAGGTTTTGAACTCATAGAGAGTATCACTGCAAACACCTATCAATGGCCTACAGTCAGAGTAAATCCTGCTCCTACTGAGTCAAAGAAGCTAGCTGGAGTCCATGAAGTTAGTGAAGCAACAGCCCTTGCTGCTCAAGTTGCTCAGATGCACAACATATTGAATACTTTACTCACACCACCTGCCTTGCCTGCAGTTGCCTATGAGCCAGTCAAAGTAGTTACAGACTTAACTGAAGTAGCCTGTGTTTATTGTGTTGGAGCTCACCTCTATGAAGAATGTCCTGCAAACCCTGTGTCAGTCAACTATGTCAACAATTTCAACAAGAATAACAATCCATACAGTGATCGTTATAATCCTGGTTGGAGGAACCCTAAACCCTAAACCCTAAACCCTGAACCCTAAACCCTAAACCCTGAACCCTGAACCCTGAACCCTGAAGGTTGGCTAAACTCTCTAGAGCCTAATTCCATTGCAACTTGGAATGCTCTAGCTGAGAATTTCTTAGCAAAATATTTCCCTCCTGTCAAAAATGCAAAGATGAGGAATGAAATAACTTCATTTAGACAACGAGAGGATGAGACTTTGTTTGATGCTTAGGAAAGGTATAAAGAGATGCTAAGGCAGTGTCTGCATCATGGTATCCCTGTATGTATTCAACTTGAAACTTTTTACAATGGTTTAGTGCCATCTTCAAGAAATATGTTGGATGCATCATCAGGAGGAGCCTTACTTTCCAAGTCATACACAGAAGGTTTTGAACTCATAGAGAGTATCACTGCAAACACCTATCAATGGCCTACAGTCAGAGTAAATCCTGCTCCTACTGAGTCAAAGAAGCTAGCTGGAGTCCATGAAGTTAGTGAAGCAACAGCCCTTGCTGCTCAAGTTGCTCAGATGCACAACATATTGAAGACTTTACTCACACCACCTGCCTTGCCTGCAGTTGCCTATGAGCCAGTCAAAGTAGTTACAGACTTAACTGAAGTAGCCTGTGTTTATTGTGTTGGAGCTCACCTCTATGAAGAATGTCCTGCAAACCCTGTGTCAGTCAACTATGTCAACAATTTCAACAAGAATAACAATCCATACAGTGATCGTTATAATCCTGGTTGGAGGAACCCTAAACCCTAAACCCTAAACCCTAAACCCGGAACCCTAAACCCTAAACCCTGAACCCTGAACCCTGAAGGTTGGCTAAACTCTCTAGAGCCTAATTCCATTGCAACTTGGAATGCTCTAGCTGAGAATTTCTTAGCAAAATATTTCCCTCCTGTCAAAAATGCAAAGATGAGGAATGAAATAACTTCATTTAGACAACGAGAGGATGAGACTTTGTTTGATGCTTAGGAAAGGTATAAAGAGATGCTAAGGCAGTGTCTGCATCATGGTATCCCTGTATGTATTCAACTTGAAACTTTTTACAATGGTTTAGTGCCATCTTCAAGAAATATGTTGGATGCATCATCAGGAGGAGCCTTACTTTCCAAGTCATACACAGAAGGTTTTGAACTCATAGAGAGTATCACTGCAAACACCTATCAATGGCCTACAGTCAGAGTAAATCCTGCTCCTACTGAGTCAAAGAAGCTAGCTGGAGTCCATGAAGTTAGTGAAGCAACAGCCCTTGCTGCTCAAGTTGCTCAGATGCACAACATATTGAATACTTTACTCACACCACCTGCCTTGCCTGCAGTTGCCTATGAGCCAGTCAAAGTAGTTACAGACTTAACTGAAGTAGCCTGTGTTTATTGTGTTGGAGCTCACCTCTATGAAGAATGTCCTGCAAACCCTGTGTCAGTCAACTATGTCAACAATTTCAACAAGAATAACAATCCATACAGTGATCGTTATAATCCTGGTTGGAGGAACCCTAAACCCTAAACCCTAAACCCTGAACCCTAAACCCTAAACCCTGAACCCTGAACCCTGAACCCTGAAGGTTGGCTAAACTCTCTAGAGCCTAATTCCATTGCAACTTGGAATGCTCTAGCTGAGAATTTCTTAGCAAAATATTTCCCTCCTGTCAAAAATGCAAAGATGAGGAATGAAATAACTTCATTTAGACAACGAGAGGATGAGACTTTGTTTGATGCTTAGGAAAGGTATAAAGAGATGCTAAGGCAGTGTCTGCATCATGGTATCCCTGTATGTATTCAACTTGAAACTTTTTACAATGGTTTAGTGCCATCTTCAAGAAATATGTTGGATGCATCATCAGGAGGAGCCTTACTTTCCAAGTCATACACAGAAGGTTTTGAACTCATAGAGAGTATCACTGCAAACACCTATCAATGGCCTACAGTCAGAGTAAATCCTGCTCCTACTGAGTCAAAGAAGCTAGCTGGAGTCCATGAAGTTAGTGAAGCAACAGCCCTTGCTGCTCAAGTTGCTCAGATGCACAACATATTGAATACTTTACTCACACCACCTGCCTTGCCTGCAGTTGCCTATGAGCCAGTCAAAGTAGTTACAGACTTAACTGAAGTAGCCTGTGTTTATTGTGTTGGAGCTCACCTCTATGAAGAATGTCCTGCAAACCCTGTGTCAGTCAACTATGTCAACAATTTCAACAAGAATAACAATCCATACAGTGATCGTTATAATCCTGGTTGGAGGAACCCTAAACCCTAAACCCTAAACCCTTAACCCTAAACCCTAAACCCTGAACCCTGAACCCTGAACCCTGAAGGTTGGCTAAACTCTCTAGAGCCTAATTCCATTGCAACTTGGAATGCTCTAGCTGAGAATTTCTTAGCAAAATATTTCCCTCCTGTCAAAAATGCAAAGATGAGGAATGAAATAACTTCATTTAGACAACGAGAGGATGAGACTTTGTTTGATGCTTAGGAAAGGTATAAAGAGATGCTAAGGCAGTGTCTGCATCATGGTATCCCTGTATGTATTCAACTTGAAACTTTTTACAATGGTTTAGTGCCATCTTCAAGAAATATGTTGGATGCATCATCAGGAGGAGCCTTACTTTCCAAGTCATACACAGAAGGTTTTGAACTCATAGAGAGTATCACTGCAAACACCTATCAATGGCCTACAGTCAGAGTAAATCCTGCTCCTACTGAGTCAAAGAAGCTAGCTGGAGTCCATGAAGTTAGTGAAGCAACAGCCCTTGCTGCTCAAGTTGCTCAGATGCACAACATATTGAATACTTTACTCACACCACCTGCCTTGCCTGCAGTTGCCTATGAGCCAGTCAAAGTAGTTACAGACTTAACTGAAGTAGCCTGTGTTTATTGTGTTGGAGCTCACCTCTATGAAGAATGTCCTGCAAACCCTGTGTCAGTCAACTATGTCAACAATTTCAACAAGAATAACAATCCATACAGTGATCGTTATAATCCTGGTTGGAGGAACCCTAAACCCTAAACCCTAAACCCTGAACCCTAAACCCTAAACCCTGAACCCTGAACCCTGAAGGTTGGCTAAACTCTCTAGAGCCTAATTCCATTGCAACTTGGAATGCTCTAGCTGAGAATTTCTTAGCAAAATATTTCCCTCCTGTCAAAAATGCAAAGATGAGGAATGAAATAACTTCATTTAGACAACGAGAGGATGAGACTTTGTTTGATGCTTAGGAAAGGTATAAAGAGATGCTAAGGCAGTGTCTGCATCATGGTATCCCTGTATGTATTCAACTTGAAACTTTTTACAATGGTTTAGTGCCATCTTCAAGAAATATGTTGGATGCATCATCAGGAGGAGCCTTACTTTCCAAGTCATACACAGAAGGTTTTGAACTCATTGAGAGTATCACTGCAAACACCTATCAATGGCCTACAGTCAGAGTAAATCCTGCTCCTACTGAGTCAAAGAAGCTAGCTGGAGTCCATGAAGTTAGTGAAGCAACAGCCCTTGCTGCTCAAGTTGCTCAGATGCACAACATATTGAATACTTTACTCACACCACCTGCCTTGCCTGCAGTTGCCTATGAGCCAGTCAAAGTAGTTACAGACTTAACTGAAGTAGCCTGTGTTTATTGTGTTGGAGCTCACCTCTATGAAGAATGTCCTGCAAACCCTGTGTCAGTCAACTATGTCAACAATTTCAACAAGAATAACAATCCATACAGTGATCGTTATAATCCTGGTTGGAGGAACCCTAAACCCTAAACCCTAAACCCTAAACCCTGAACCCTAAACCCTAAACCCTGAACCCTGAACCCTGAACCCTGAAGGTTGGCTAAACTCTCTAGAGCCTAATTCCATTGCAACTTGGAATGCTCTAGCTGAGAATTTCTTAGCAAAATATTTCCCTCCTGTCAAAAATGCAAAGATGAGGAATGAAATAACTTCATTTAGACAACGAGAGGATGAGACTTTGTTTGATGCTTAGGAAAGGTATAAAGAGATGCTAAGGCAGTGTCTGCATCATGGTATCCCTGTATGTATTCAACTTGAAACTTTTTACAATGGTTTAGTGCCATCTTCAAGAAATATGTTGGATGCATCATCAGGAGGAGCCTTACTTTCCAAGTCATACACAGAAGGTTTTGAACTCATAGAGAGTATCACTGCAAACACCTATCAATGGCCTACAGTCAGAGTAAATCCTGCTCCTACTGAGTCAAAGAAGCTAGCTGGAGTCCATGAAGTTAGTGAAGCAACAGCCCTTGCTGCTCAAGTTGCTCAGATGCACAACATATTGAATACTTTACTCACACCACCTGCCTTGCCTGCAGTTGCCTATGAGCCAGTCAAAGTAGTTACAGACTTAACTGAAGTAGCCTGTGTTTATTGTGTTGGAGCTCACCTCTATGAAGAATGTCCTGCAAACCCTGTGTCAGTCAACTATGTCAACAATTTCAACAAGAATAACAATCCATACAGTGATCGTTATAATCCTGGTTGGAGGAACCCTAAACCCTAAACCCTAAACCCTAAACCCTGAACCCTAAACCCTAAACCCTGAACCCTGAACCCTGAACCCTGAAGGTTGGCTAAACTCTCTAGAGCCTAATTCCATTGCAACTTGGAATGCTCTAGCTGAGAATTTCTTAGCAAAATATTTCCCTCCTGTCAAAAATGCAAAGATGAGGAATGAAATAACTTCATTTAGACAACGAGAGGATGAGACTTTGTTTGATGCTTAGGAAAGGTATAAAGAGATGCTAAGGCAGTGTCTGCATCATGGTATCCCTGTATGTATTCAACTTGAAACTTTTTACAATGGTTTAGTGCCATCTTCAAGAAATATGTTGGATGCATCATCAGGAGGAGCCTTACTTTCCAAGTCATACACAGAAGGTTTTGAACTCATAGAGAGTATCACTGCAAACACCTATCAATGGCCTACAGTCAGAGTAAATCCTGCTCCTACTGAGTCAAAGAAGCTAGCTGGAGTCCATGAAGTTAGTGAAGCAACAGCCCTTGCTGCTCAAGTTGCTCAGATGCACAACATATTGAAGACTTTACTCACACCACCTGCTTTGCCTGCAGTTGCCTATGAGCCAGTCAAAGTAGTTACACACTTAACTGAAGTAGCCTGTGTTTATTGTGTTGGAGCTCACCTCTATGAAGAATGTCCTGCAAACCCTGTGTCAGTCAACTATGTCAACAATTTCAACAAGAATAACAATCCATACAGTGATCGTTATAATCCTGGTTGGAGGAACCCTAAACCCTAAACCCTAAACCCTAAACCCGGAACCCTAAACCCTAAACCCTGAACCCTGAACCCTGAAGGTTGGCTAAACTCTCTAGAGCCTAATTCCATTGCAACTTGGAATGCTCTAGCTGAGAATTTCTTAGCAAAATATTTCCCTCCTGTCAAAAATGCAAAGATGAGGAATGAAATAACTTCATTTAGACAACGAGAGGATGAGACTTTGTTTGATGCTTAGGAAAGGTATAAAGAGATGCTAAGGCAGTGTCTGCATCATGGTATCCCTGTATGTATTCAACTTGAAACTTTTTACAATGGTTTAGTGCCATCTTCAAGAAATATGTTGGATGCATCATCAGGAGGAGCCTTACTTTCCAAGTCATACACAGAAGGTTTTGAACTCATAGAGAGTATCACTGCAAACACCTATCAATGGCCTACAGTCAGAGTAAATCCTGCTCCTACTGAGTCAAAGAAGCTAGCTGGAGTCCATGAAGTTAGTGAAGCAACAGCCCTTGCTGCTCAAGTTGCTCAGATGCACAACATATTGAATACTTTACTCACACCACCTGCCTTGCCTGCAGTTGCCTATGAGCCAGTCAAAGTAGTTACAGACTTAACTGAAGTAGCCTGTGTTTATTGTGTTGGAGCTCACCTCTATGAAGAATGTCCTGCAAACCCTGTGTCAGTCAACTATGTCAACAATTTCAACAAGAATAACAATCCATACAGTGATCGTTATAATCCTGGTTGGAGGAACCCTAAACCCTAAACCCTAAACCCTGAACCCTAAACCCTAAACCCTGAACCCTGAACCCTGAACCCTGAAGGTTGGCTAAACTCTCTAGAGCCTAATTCCATTGCAACTTGGAATGCTCTAGCTGAGAATTTCTTAGCAAAATATTTCCCTCCTGTCAAAAATGCAAAGATGAGGAATGAAATAACTTCATTTAGACAACGAGAGGATGAGACTTTGTTTGATGCTTAGGAAAGGTATAAAGAGATGCTAAGGCAGTGTCTGCATCATGGTATCCCTGTATGTATTCAACTTGAAACTTTTTACAATGGTTTAGTGCCATCTTCAAGAAATATGTTGGATGCATCATCAGGAGGAGCCTTACTTTCCAAGTCATACACAGAAGGTTTTGAACTCATAGAGAGTATCACTGCAAACACCTATCAATGGCCTACAGTCAGAGTAAATCCTGCTCCTACTGAGTCAAAGAAGCTAGCTGGAGTCCATGAAGTTAGTGAAGCAACAGCCCTTGCTGCTCAAGTTGCTCAGATGCACAACATATTGAATACTTTACTCACACCACCTGCCTTGCCTGCAGTTGCCTATGAGCCAGTCAAAGTAGTTACAGACTTAACTGAAGTAGCCTGTGTTTATTGTGTTGGAGCTCACCTCTATGAAGAATGTCCTGCAAACCCTGTGTCAGTCAACTATGTCAACAATTTCAACAAGAATAACAATCCATACAGTGATCGTTATAATCCTGGTTGGAGGAACCCTAAACCCTAAACCCTAAACCCTTAACCCTAAACCCTAAACCCTGAACCCTGAACCCTGAACCCTGAAGGTTGGCTAAACTCTCTAGAGCCTAATTCCATTGCAACTTGGAATGCTCTAGCTGAGAATTTCTTAGCAAAATATTTCCCTCCTGTCAAAAATGCAAAGATGAGGAATGAAATAACTTCATTTAGACAACGAGAGGATGAGACTTTGTTTGATGCTTAGGAAAGGTATAAAGAGATGCTAAGGCAGTGTCTGCATCATGGTATCCCTGTATGTATTCAACTTGAAACTTTTTACAATGGTTTAGTGCCATCTTCAAGAAATATGTTGGATGCATCATCAGGAGGAGCCTTACTTTCCAAGTCATACACAGAAGGTTTTGAACTCATAGAGAGTATCACTGCAAACACCTATCAATGGCCTACAGTCAGAGTAAATCCTGCTCCTACTGAGTCAAAGAAGCTAGCTGGAGTCCATGAAGTTAGTGAAGCAACAGCCCTTGCTGCTCAAGTTGCTCAGATGCACAACATATTGAATACTTTACTCACACCACCTGCCTTGCCTGCAGTTGCCTATGAGCCAGTCAAAGTAGTTACAGACTTAACTGAAGTAGCCTGTGTTTATTGTGTTGGAGCTCACCTCTATGAAGAATGTCCTGCAAACCCTGTGTCAGTCAACTATGTCAACAATTTCAACAAGAATAACAATCCATACAGTGATCGTTATAATCCTGGTTGGAGGAACCCTAAACCCTAAACCCTAAACCCTGAACCCTAAACCCTAAACCCTGAACCCTGAACCCTGAAGGTTGGCTAAACTCTCTAGAGCCTAATTCCATTGCAACTTGGAATGCTCTAGCTGAGAATTTCTTAGCAAAATATTTCCCTCCTGTCAAAAATGCAAAGATGAGGAATGAAATAACTTCATTTAGACAACGAGAGGATGAGACTTTGTTTGATGCTTAGGAAAGGTATAAAGAGATGCTAAGGCAGTGTCTGCATCATGGTATCCCTGTATGTATTCAACTTGAAACTTTTTACAATGGTTTAGTGCCATCTTCAAGAAATATGTTGGATGCATCATCAGGAGGAGCCTTACTTTCCAAGTCATACACAGAAGGTTTTGAACTCATTGAGAGTATCACTGCAAACACCTATCAATGGCCTACAGTCAGAGTAAATCCTGCTCCTACTGAGTCAAAGAAGCTAGCTGGAGTCCATGAAGTTAGTGAAGCAACAGCCCTTGCTGCTCAAGTTGCTCAGATGCACAACATATTGAATACTTTACTCACACCACCTGCCTTGCCTGCAGTTGCCTATGAGCCAGTCAAAGTAGTTACAGACTTAACTGAAGTAGCCTGTGTTTATTGTGTTGGAGCTCACCTCTATGAAGAATGTCCTGCAAACCCTGTGTCAGTCAACTATGTCAACAATTTCAACAAGAATAACAATCCATACAGTGATCGTTATAATCCTGGTTGGAGGAACCCTAAACCCTAAACCCTAAACCCTAAACCCTGAACCCTAAACCCTAAACCCTGAACCCTGAACCCTGAACCCTGAAGGTTGGCTAAACTCTCTAGAGCCTAATTCCATTGCAACTTGGAATGCTCTAGCTGAGAATTTCTTAGCAAAATATTTCCCTCCTGTCAAAAATGCAAAGATGAGGAATGAAATAACTTCATTTAGACAACGAGAGGATGAGACTTTGTTTGATGCTTAGGAAAGGTATAAAGAGATGCTAAGGCAGTGTCTGCATCATGGTATCCCTGTATGTATTCAACTTGAAACTTTTTACAATGGTTTAGTGCCATCTTCAAGAAATATGTTGGATGCATCATCAGGAGGAGCCTTACTTTCCAAGTCATACACAGAAGGTTTTGAACTCATAGAGAGTATCACTGCAAACACCTATCAATGGCCTACAGTCAGAGTAAATCCTGCTCCTACTGAGTCAAAGAAGCTAGCTGGAGTCCATGAAGTTAGTGAAGCAACAGCCCTTGCTGCTCAAGTTGCTCAGATGCACAACATATTGAATACTTTACTCACACCACCTGCCTTGCCTGCAGTTGCCTATGAGCCAGTCAAAGTAGTTACAGACTTAACTGAAGTAGCCTGTGTTTATTGTGTTGGAGCTCACCTCTATGAAGAATGTCCTGCAAACCCTGTGTCAGTCAACTATGTCAACAATTTCAACAAGAATAACAATCCATACAGTGATCGTTATAATCCTGGTTGGAGGAACCCTAAACCCTAAACCCTAAACCCTAAACCCTGAACCCTAAACCCTAAACCCTGAACCCTGAACCCTGAAGGTTGGCTAAACTCTCTAGAGCCTAATTCCATTGCAACTTGGAATGCTCTAGCTGAGAATTTCTTAGCAAAATATTTCCCTCCTGTCAAAAATGCAAAGATGAGGAATGAAATAACTTCATTTAGACAACGAGAGGATGAGACTTTGTTTGATGCTTAGGAAAGGTATAAAGAGATGCTAAGGCAGTGTCTGCATCATGGTATCCCTGTATGTATTCAACTTGAAACTTTTTACAATGGTTTAGTGCCATCTTCAAGAAATATGTTGGATGCATCATCAGGAGGAGCCTTACTTTCCAAGTCATACACAGAAGGTTTTGAACTCATAGAGAGTATCACTGCAAATACCTATCAATGGCCTACAGTCAGAGTAAATCCTGCTGCTACTGAGTCAAAGAAGCTAGCTGGAGTCCATGAAGTTAGTGAAGCAACAGCCCTTGCTGCTCAAGTTGCTCAGATGCACAACATATTGAATACTTTACTCACACCACCTGCCTTGCCTGCAGTTGCCTATGAGCCAGTCAAAGTAGTTACAGACTTAACTGAAGTAGCCTGTGTTTATTGTGTTGGAGCTCACCTCTATGAAGAATGTCCTGCAAACCCTGTGTCAGTCAACTATGTCAACAATTTCAACAAGAATAACAATCCATACAGTGATCGTTATAATCCTGGTTGGAGGAACCCTAAACCCTAAACCCTAAACCCTAAACCCTAAACCCTGAACCCTAAACCCTAAACCCTGAACCCTGAACCCTGAACCCTGAAGGTTGGCTAAACTCTCTAGAGCCTAATTCCATTGCAACTTGGAATGCTCTAGCTGAGAATTTCTTAGCAAAATATTTCCCTCCTGTCAAAAATGCAAAGATGAGGAATGAAATAACTTCATTTAGACAACGAGAGGATGAGACTTTGTTTGATGCTTAGGAAAGGTATAAAGAGATGCTAAGGCAGTGTCTGCATCATGGTATCCCTGTATGTATTCAACTTGAAACTTTTTACAATGGTTTAGTGCCATCTTCAAGAAATATGTTGGATGCATCATCAGGAGGAGCCTTACTTTCCAAGTCATACACAGAAGGTTTTGAACTCATAGAGAGTATCACTGCAAACACCTATCAATGGCCTACAGTCAGAGTAAATCCTGCTCCTACTGAGTCAAAGAAGCTAGCTGGAGTCCATGAAGTTAGTGAAGCAACAGCCCTTGCTGCTCAAGTTGCTCAGATGCACAACATATTGAAGACTTTACTCACACCACCTGCTTTGCCTGCAGTTGCCTATGAGCCAGTCAAAGTAGTTACACACTTAACTGAAGTAGCCTGTGTTTATTGTGTTGGAGCTCACCTCTATGAAGAATGTCCTGCAAACCCTGTGTCAGTCAACTATGTCAACAATTTCAACAAGAATAACAATCCATACAGTGATCGTTATAATCCTGGTTGGAGGAACCCTAAACCCTAAACCCTAAACCCTGAACCCTAAACCCTAAACCCTGAACCCTGAACCCTGAAGGTTGGCTAAACTCTCTAGAGCCTAATTCCATTGCAACTTGGAATGCTCTAGCTGAGAATTTCTTAGCAAAATATTTCCCTCCTGTCAAAAATGCAAAGATGAGGAATGAAATAACTTCATTTAGACAACGAGAGGATGAGACTTTGTTTGATGCTTAGGAAAGGTATAAAGAGATGCTAAGGCAGTGTCTGCATCATGGTATCCCTGTATGTATTCAACTTGAAACTTTTTACAATGGTTTAGTGCCATCTTCAAGAAATATGTTGGATGCATCATCAGGAGGAGCCTTACTTTCCAAGTCATACACAGAAGGTTTTGAACTCATAGAGAGTATCACTGCAAACACCTATCAATGGCCTACAGTCAGAGTAAATCCTGCTCCTACTGAGTCAAAGAAGCTAGCTGGAGTCCATGAAGTTAGTGAAGCAACAGCCCTTGCTGCTCAAGTTGCTCAGATGCACAACATATTGAATACTTTACTCACACCACCTGCCTTGCCTGCAGTTGCCTATGAGCCAGTCAAAGTAGTTACAGACTTAACTGAAGTAGCCTGTGTTTATTGTGTTGGAGCTCACCTCTATGAAGAATGTCCTGCAAACCCTGTGTCAGTCAACTATGTCAACAATTTCAACAAGAATAACAATCCATACAGTGATCGTTATAATCCTGGTTGGAGGAACCCTAAACCCTAAACCCTAAACCCTGAACCCTAAACCCTAAACCCTGAACCCTGAACCCTGAAGGTTGGCTAAACTCTCTAGAGCCTAATTCCATTGCAACTTGGAATGCTCTAGCTGAGAATTTCTTAGCAAAATATTTCCCTTCTGTCAAAAATGCAAAGATGAGGAATGAAATAACTTCATTTAGACAACGAGAGGATGAGACTTTGTTTGATGCTTAGGAAAGGTATAAAGAGATGCTAAGGCAGTGTCTGCATCATGGTATCCCTGTATGTATTCAACTTGAAACTTTTTACAATGGTTTAGTGCCATCTTCAAGAAATATGTTGGATGCATCATCAGGAGGAGCCTTACTTTCCAAGTCATACACAGAAGGTTTTGAACTCATAGAGAGTATCACTGCAAACACCTATCAATGGCCTACAGTCAGAGTAAATCCTGCTGCTACTGAGTCAAAGAAGCTAGCTGGAGTCCATGAAGTTAGTGAAGCAACAGCCCTTGCTGCTCAAGTTGCTCAGATGCACAACATATTGAATACTTTACTCACACCACCTGCCTTGCCTGCAGTTGCCTATGAGCCAGTCAAAGTAGTTACAGACTTAACTGAAGTAGCCTGTGTTTATTGTGTTGGAGCTCACCTCTATGAAGAATGTCCTGCAAACCCTGTGTCAGTCAACTATGTCAACAATTTCAACAAGAATAACAATCCATACAGTGATCGTTATAATCCTGGTTGGAGGAACCCTAAACCCTAAACCCTAAACCCTAAACCCTAAACCCTAAACCCTAAACCCTAAACCCTGAACCCTAAACCCTAAACCCTGAACCCTGAACCCTGAACCCTGAAGGTTGGCTAAACTCTCTAGAGCCTAATTCCATTGCAACTTGGAATGCTCTAGCTGAGAATTTCTTAGCAAAATATTTCCCTCCTGTCAAAAATGCAAAGATGAGGAATGAAATAACTTCATTTA
Organism: Trifolium fragiferum; assembly: GCA_954870985.1. Classification (NCBI taxonomy): domain Eukaryota; kingdom Viridiplantae; phylum Streptophyta; class Magnoliopsida; order Fabales; family Fabaceae; genus Trifolium; species Trifolium fragiferum. Next base: position 29,639 of record OX940792.1, read on the forward strand.
GACAACGAGAGGATGAGACTTTGTTTGATGCTTAGGAAAGGTATAAAGAGATGCTAAGGCAGTGTCTGCATCATGGTATCCCTGTATGTATTCAACTTGAAACTTTTTACAATGGTTTAGTGCCATCTTCAAGAAATATGTTGGATGCATCATCAGGAGGAGCCTTACTTTCCAAGTCATACACAGAAGGTTTTGAACTCATAGAGAGTATCACTGCAAACACCTATCAATGGCCTACAGTCAGAGTAAATCCTGCTCCTACTGAGTCAAAGAAGCTAGCTGGAGTCCATGAAGTTAGTGAAGCAACAGCCCTTGCTGCTCAAGTTGCTCAGATGCACAACATATTGAAGACTTTACTCACACCACCTGCTTTGCCTGCAGTTGCCTATGAGCCAGTCAAAGTAGTTACACACTTAACTGAAGTAGCCTGTGTTTATTGTGTTGGAGCTCACCTCTATGAAGAATGTCCTGCAAACCCTGTGTCAGTCAACTATGTCAACAATTTCAACAAGAATAACAATCCATACAGTGATCGTTATAATCCTGGTTGGAGGAACCCTAAACCCTAAACCCTAAACCCTGAACCCTAAACCCTAAACCCTGAACCCTGAACCCTGAAGGTTGGCTAAACTCTCTAGAGCCTAATTCCATTGCAACTTGGAATGCTCTAGCTGAGAATTTCTTAGCAAAATATTTCCCTCCTGTCAAAAATGCAAAGATGAGGAATGAAATAACTTCATTTAGACAACGAGAGGATGAGACTTTGTTTGATGCTTAGGAAAGGTATAAAGAGATGCTAAGGCAGTGTCTGCATCATGGTATCCCTGTATGTATTCAACTTGAAACTTTTTACAATGGTTTAGTGCCATCTTCAAGAAATATGTTGGATGCATCATCAGGAGGAGCCTTACTTTCCAAGTCATACACAGAAGGTTTTGAACTCATAGAGAGTATCACTGCAAACACCTATCAATGGCCTACAGTCAGAGTAAATCCTGCTCCTACTGAGTCAAAGAAGCTAGCTGGAGTCCATGAAGTTAGTGAAGCAACAGCCCTTGCTGCTCAAGTTGCTCAGATGCACAACATATTGAATACTTTACTCACACCACCTGCCTTGCCTGCAGTTGCCTATGAGCCAGTCAAAGTAGTTACAGACTTAACTGAAGTAGCCTGTGTTTATTGTGTTGGAGCTCACCTCTATGAAGAATGTCCTGCAAACCCTGTGTCAGTCAACTATGTCAACAATTTCAACAAGAATAACAATCCATACAGTGATCGTTATAATCCTGGTTGGAGGAACCCTAAACCCTAAACCCTAAACCCTGAACCCTAAACCCTAAACCCTGAACCCTGAACCCTGAAGGTTGGCTAAACTCTCTAGAGCCTAATTCCATTGCAACTTGGAATGCTCTAGCTGAGAATTTCTTAGCAAAATATTTCCCTCCTGTCAAAAATGCAAAGATGAGGAATGAAATAACTTCATTTAGACAACGAGAGGATGAGACTTTGTTTGATGCTTAGGAAAGGTATAAAGAGATGCTAAGGCAGTGTCTGCATCATGGTATCCCTGTATGTATTCAACTTGAAACTTTTTACAATGGTTTAGTGCCATCTTCAAGAAATATGTTGGATGCATCATCAGGAGGAGCCTTACTTTCCAAGTCATACACAGAAGGTTTTGAACTCATAGAGAGTATCACTGCAAACACCTATCAATGGCCTACAGTCAGAGTAAATCCTGCTCCTACTGAGTCAAAGAAGCTAGCTGGAGTCCATGAAGTTAGTGAAGCAACAGCCCTTGCTGCTCAAGTTGCTCAGATGCACAACATATTGAATACTTTACTCACACCACCTGCCTTGCCTGCAGTTGCCTATGAGCCAGTCAAAGTAGTTACAGACTTAACTGAAGTAGCCTGTGTTTATTGTGTTGGAGCTCACCTCTATGAAGAATGTCCTGCAAACCCTGTGTCAGTCAACTATGTCAACAATTTCAACAAGAATAACAATCCATACAGTGATCGTTATAATCCTGGTTGGAGGAACCCTAAACCCTAAACCCTAAACCCTGAACCCTAAACCCTAAACCCTGAACCCTGAAGGTTGGCTAAACTCTCTAGAGCCTAATTCCATTGCAACTTGGAATGCTCTAGCTGAGAATTTCTTAGCAAAATATTTCCCTCCTGTCAAAAATGCAAAGATGAGGAATGAAATAACTTCATTTAGACAACGAGAGGATGAGACTTTGTTTGATGCTTAGGAAAGGTATAAAGAGATGCTAAGGCAGTGTCTGCATCATGGTATCCCTGTATGTATTCAACTTGAAACTTTTTACAATGGTTTAGTGCCATCTTCAAGAAATATGTTGGATGCATCATCAGGAGGAGCCTTACTTTCCAAGTCATACACAGAAGGTTTTGAACTCATAGAGAGTATCACTGCAAACACCTATCAATGGCCTACAGTCAGAGTAAATCCTGCTCCTACTGAGTCAAAGAAGCTAGCTGGAGTCCATGAAGTTAGTGAAGCAACAGCCCTTGCTGCTCAAGTTGCTCAGATGCACAACATATTGAATACTTTACTCACACCACCTGCCTTGCCTGCAGTTGCCTATGAGCCAGTCAAAGTAGTTACAGACTTAACTGAAGTAGCCTGTGTTTATTGTGTTGGAGCTCACCTCTATGAAGAATGTCCTGCAAACCCTGTGTCAGTCAACTATGTCAACAATTTCAACAAGAATAACAATCCATACAGTGATCGTTATAATCCTGGTTGGAGGAACCCTAAACCCTAAACCCTAAACCCTGAACCCTAAACCCTAAACCCTGAACCCTGAACCCTGAACCCTGAAGGTTGGCTAAACTCTCTAGAGCCTAATTCCATTGCAACTTGGAATGCTCTAGCTGAGAATTTCTTAGCAAAATATTTCCCTCCTGTCAAAAATGCAAAGATGAGGAATGAAATAACTTCATTTAGACAACGAGAGGATGAGACTTTGTTTGATGCTTAGGAAAGGTATAAAGAGATGCTAAGGCAGTGTCTGCATCATGGTATCCCTGTATGTATTCAACTTGAAACTTTTTACAATGGTTTAGTGCCATCTTCAAGAAATATGTTGGATGCATCATCAGGAGGAGCCTTACTTTCCAAGTCATACACAGAAGGTTTTGAACTCATAGAGAGTATCACTGCAAACACCTATCAATGGCCTACAGTCAGAGTAAATCCTGCTCCTACTGAGTCAAAGAAGCTAGCTGGAGTCCATGAAGTTAGTGAAGCAACAGCCCTTGCTGCTCAAGTTGCTCAGATGCACAACATATTGAAGACTTTACTCACACCACCTGCCTTGCCTGCAGTTGCCTATGAGCCAGTCAAAGTAGTTACAGACTTAACTGAAGTAGCCTGTGTTTATTGTGTTGGAGCTCACCTCTATGAAGAATGTCCTGCAAACCCTGTGTCAGTCAACTATGTCAACAATTTCAACAAGAATAACAATCCATACAGTGATCGTTATAATCCTGGTTGGAGGAACCCTAAACCCTAAACCCTAAACCCTGAACCCTAAACCCTAAACCCTGAACCCTGAACCCTGAAGGTTGGCTAAACTCTCTAGAGCCTAATTCCATTGCAACTTGGAATGCTCTAGCTGAGAATTTCTTAGCAAAATATTTCCCTCCTGTCAAAAATGCAAAGATGAGGAATGAAATAACTTCATTTAGACAACGAGAGGATGAGACTTTGTTTGATGCTTAGGAAAGGTATAAAGAGATGCTAAGGCAGTGTCTGCATCATGGTATCCCTGTATGTATTCAACTTGAAACTTTTTACAATGGTTTAGTGCCATCTTCAAGAAATATGTTGGATGCATCATCAGGAGGAGCCTTACTTTCCAAGTCATACACAGAAGGTTTTGAACTCATAGAGAGTATCACTGCAAACACCTATCAATGGCCTACAGTCAGAGTAAATCCTGCTCCTACTGAGTCAAAGAAGCTAGCTGGAGTCCATGAAGTTAGTGAAGCAACAGCCCTTGCTGCTCAAGTTGCTCAGATGCACAACATATTGAATACTTTACTCACACCACCTGCCTTGCCTGCAGTTGCCTATGAGCCAGTCAAAGTAGTTACAGACTTAACTGAAGTAGCCTGTGTTTATTGTGTTGGAGCTCACCTCTATGAAGAATGTCCTGCAAACCCTGTGTCAGTCAACTATGTCAACAATTTCAACAAGAATAACAATCCATACAGTGATCGTTATAATCCTGGTTGGAGGAACCCTAAACCCTAAACCCTAAACCCTGAACCCTAAACCCTAAACCCTGAACCCTGAACCCTGAAGGTTGGCTAAACTCTCTAGAGCCTAATTCCATTGCAACTTGGAATGCTCTAGCTGAGAATTTCTTAGCAAAATATTTCCCTTCTGTCAAAAATGCAAAGATGAGGAATGAAATAACTTCATTTAGACAACGAGAGGATGAGACTTTGTTTGATGCTTAGGAAAGGTATAAAGAGATGCTAAGGCAGTGTCTGCATCATGGTATCCCTGTATGTATTCAACTTGAAACTTTTTACAATGGTTTAGTGCCATCTTCAAGAAATATGTTGGATGCATCATCAGGAGGAGCCTTACTTTCCAAGTCATACACAGAAGGTTTTGAACTCATAGAGAGTATCACTGCAAACACCTATCAATGGCCTACAGTCAGAGTAAATCCTGCTGCTACTGAGTCAAAGAAGCTAGCTGGAGTCCATGAAGTTAGTGAAGCAACAGCCCTTGCTGCTCAAGTTGCTCAGATGCACAACATATTGAATACTTTACTCACACCACCTGCCTTGCCTGCAGTTGCCTATGAGCCAGTCAAAGTAGTTACAGACTTAACTGAAGTAGCCTGTGTTTATTGTGTTGGAGCTCACCTCTATGAAGAATGTCCTGCAAACCCTGTGTCAGTCAACTATGTCAACAATTTCAACAAGAATAACAATCCATACAGTGATCGTTATAATCCTGGTTGGAGGAACCCTAAACCCTAAACCCTAAACCCTAAACCCTAAACCCTAAACCCTAAACCCTGAACCCTAAACCCTAAACCCTGAACCCTGAACCCTGAACCCTGAAGGTTGGCTAAACTCTCTAGAGCCTAATTCCATTGCAACTTGGAATGCTCTAGCTGAGAATTTCTTAGCAAAATATTTCCCTCCTGTCAAAAATGCAAAGATGAGGAATGAAATAACTTCATTTAGACAACGAGAGGATGAGACTTTGTTTGATGCTTAGGAAAGGTATAAAGAGATGCTAAGGCAGTGTCTGCATCATGGTATCCCTGTATGTATTCAACTTGAAACTTTTTACAATGGTTTAGTGCCATCTTCAAGAAATATGTTGGATGCATCATCAGGAGGAGCCTTACTTTCCAAGTCATACACAGAAGGTTTTGAACTCATAGAGAGTATCACTGCAAACACCTATCAATGGCCTACAGTCAGAGTAAATCCTGCTCCTACTGAGTCAAAGAAGCTAGCTGGAGTCCATGAAGTTAGTGAAGCAACAGCCCTTGCTGCTCAAGTTGCTCAGATGCACAACATATTGAAGACTTTACTCACACCACCTGCTTTGCCTGCAGTTGCCTATGAGCCAGTCAAAGTAGTTACACACTTAACTGAAGTAGCCTGTGTTTATTGTGTTGGAGCTCACCTCTATGAAGAATGTCCTGCAAACCCTGTGTCAGTCAACTATGTCAACAATTTCAACAAGAATAACAATCCATACAGTGATCGTTATAATCCTGGTTGGAGGAACCCTAAACCCTAAACCCTAAACCCTAAACCCTAAACCCTGAACCCTGAACCCTGAAGGTTGGCTAAACTCTCTAGAGCCTAATTCCATTGCAACTTGGAATGCTCTAGCTGAGAATTTCTTAGCAAAATATTTCCCTCCTGTCAAAAATGCAAAGATGAGGAATGAAATAACTTCATTTAGACAACGAGAGGATGAGACTTTGTTTGATGCTTAGGAAAGGTATAAAGAGATGCTAAGGCAGTGTCTGCATCATGGTATCCCTGTATGTATTCAACTTGAAACTTTTTACAATGGTTTAGTGCCATCTTCAAGAAATATGTTGGATGCATCATCAGGAGGAGCCTTACTTTCCAAGTCATACACAGAAGGTTTTGAACTCATAGAGAGTATCACTGCAAACACCTATCAATGGCCTACAGTCAGAGTAAATCCTGCTCCTACTGAGTCAAAGAAGCTAGCTGGAGTCCATGAAGTTAGTGAAGCAACAGCCCTTGCTGCTCAAGTTGCTCAGATGCACAACATATTGAATACTTTACTCACACCACCTGCCTTGCCTGCAGTTGCCTATGAGCCAGTCAAAGTAGTTACAGACTTAACTGAAGTAGCCTGTGTTTATTGTGTTGGAGCTCACCTCTATGAAGAATGTCCTGCAAACCCTGTGTCAGTCAACTATGTCAACAATTTCAACAAGAATAACAATCCATACAGTGATCGTTATAATCCTGGTTGGAGGAACCCTAAACCCTAAACCCTGAACCCTAAACCCTAAACCCTGAACCCTGAACCCTGAAGGTTGGCTAAACTCTCTAGAGCCTAATTCCATTGCAACTTGGAATGCTCTAGCTGAGAATTTCTTAGCAAAATATTTCCCTCCTGTCAAAAATGCAAAGATGAGGAATGAAATAACTTCATTTAGACAACGAGAGGATGAGACTTTGTTTGATGCTTAGGAAAGGTATAAAGAGATGCTAAGGCAGTGTCTGCATCATGGTATCCCTGTATGTATTCAACTTGAAACTTTTTACAATGGTTTAGTGCCATCTTCAAGAAATATGTTGGATGCATCATCAGGAGGAGCCTTACTTTCCAAGTCATACACAGAAGGTTTTGAACTCATAGAGAGTATCACTGCAAACACCTATCAATGGCCTACAGTCAGAGTAAATCCTGCTCCTACTGAGTCAAAGAAGCTAGCTGGAGTCCATGAAGTTAGTGAAGCAACAGCCCTTGCTGCTCAAGTTGCTCAGATGCACAACATATTGAATACTTTACTCACACCACCTGCCTTGCCTGCAGTTGCCTATGAGCCAGTCAAAGTAGTTACAGACTTAACTGAAGTAGCCTGTGTTTATTGTGTTGGAGCTCACCTCTATGAAGAATGTCCTGCAAACCCTGTGTCAGTCAACTATGTCAACAATTTCAACAAGAATAACAATCCATACAGTGATCGTTATAATCCTGGTTGGAGGAACCCTAAACCCTAAACCCTAAACCCTGAACCCTAAACCCTAAACCCTGAACCCTGAACCCTGAAGGTTGGCTAAACTCTCTAGAGCCTAATTCCATTGCAACTTGGAATGCTCTAGCTGAGAATTTCTTAGCAAAATATTTCCCTCCTGTCAAAAATGCAAAGATGAGGAATGAAATAACTTCATTTAGACAACGAGAGGATGAGACTTTGTTTGATGCTTAGGAAAGGTATAAAGAGATGCTAAGGCAGTGTCTGCATCATGGTATCCCTGTATGTATTCAACTTGAAACTTTTTACAATGGTTTAGTGCCATCTTCAAGAAATATGTTGGATGCATCATCAGGAGGAGCCTTACTTTCCAAGTCATACACAGAAGGTTTTGAACTCATAGAGAGTATCACTGCAAACACCTATCAATGGCCTACAGTCAGAGTAAATCCTGCTCCTACTGAGTCAAAGAAGCTAGCTGGAGTCCATGAAGTTAGTGAAGCAACAGCCCTTGCTGCTCAAGTTGCTCAGATGCACAACATATTGAATACTTTACTCACACCACCTGCCTTGCCTGCAGTTGCCTATGAGCCAGTCAAAGTAGTTACAGACTTAACTGAAGTAGCCTGTGTTTATTGTGTTGGAGCTCACCTCTATGAAGAATGTCCTGCAAACCCTGTGTCAGTCAACTATGTCAACAATTTCAACAAGAATAACAATCCATACAGTGATCGTTATAATCCTGGTTGGAGGAACCCTAAACCCTAAACCCTGAACCCTAAACCCTAAACCCTGAACCCTGAACCCTGAACCCTGAAGGTTGGCTAAACTCTCTAGAGCCTAATTCCATTGCAACTTGGAATGCTCTAGCTGAGAATTTCTTAGCAAAATATTTCCCTCCTGTCAAAAATGCAAAGATGAGGAATGAAATAACTTCATTTAGACAACGAGAGGATGAGACTTTGTTTGATCCTTAGGAAAGGTATAAAGAGATGCTAAGGCAGTGTCTGCATCATGGTATCCCTGTATGTATTCAACTTGAAACTTTTTACAATGGTTTAGTGCCATCTTCAAGAAATATGTTGGATGCATCATCAGGAGGAGCCTTACTTTCCAAGTCATACACAGAAGGTTTTGAACTCATAGAGAGTATCACTGCAAACACCTATCAATGGCCTACAGTCAGAGTAAATCCTGCTCCTACTGAGTCAAAGAAGCTAGCTGGAGTCCATGAAGTTAGTGAAGCAACAGCCCTTGCTGCTCAAGTTGCTCAGATGCACAACATATTGAAGACTTTACTCACACCACCTGCCTTGCCTGCAGTTGCCTATGAGCCAGTCAAAGTAGTTACAGACTTAACTGAAGTAGCCTGTGTTTATTGTGTTGGAGCTCACCTCTATGAAGAATGTCCTGCAAACCCTGTGTCAGTCAACTATGTCAACAATTTCAACAAGAATAACAATCCATACAGTGATCGTTATAATCCTGGTTGGAGGAACCCTAAACCCTAAACCCTAAACCCGGAACCCTAAACCCTAAACCCTGAACCCTGAACCCTGAAGGTTGGCTAAACTCTCTAGAGCCTAATTCCATTGCAACTTGGAATGCTTTAGCTGAGAATTTCTTAGCAAAATATTTCCCTCCTGTCAAAAATGCAAAGATGAGGAATGAAATAACTTCATTTAGACAACGAGAGGATGAGACTTTGTTTGATGCTTAGGAAAGGTATAAAGAGATGCTAAGGCAGTGTCTGCATCATGGTATCCCTGTATGTATTCAACTTGAAACTTTTTACAATGGTTTAGTGCCATCTTCAAGAAATATGTTGGATGCATCATCAGGAGGAGCCTTACTTTCCAAGTCATACACAGAAGGTTTTGAACTCATAGAGAGTATCACTGCAAACACCTATCAATGGCCTACAGTCAGAGTAAATCCTGCTCCTACTGAGTCAAAGAAGCTAGCTGGAGTCCATGAAGTTAGTGAAGCAACAGCCCTTGCTGCTCAAGTTGCTCAGATGCACAACATATTGAATACTTTACTCACACCACCTGCCTTGCCTGCAGTTGCCTATGAGCCAGTCAAAGTAGTTACAGACTTAACTGAAGTAGCCTGTGTTTATTGTGTTGGAGCTCACCTCTATGAAGAATGTCCTGCAAACCCTGTGTCAGTCAACTATGTCAACAATTTCAACAAGAATAACAATCCATACAGTGATCGTTATAATCCTGGTTGGAGGAACCCTAAACCCTAAACCCTAAACCCTGAACCCTAAACCCTAAACCCTGAACCCTGAACCCTGAAGGTTGGCTAAACTCTCTAGAGCCTAATTCCATTGCAACTTGGAATGCTCTAGCTGAGAATTTCTTAGCAAAATATTTCCCTCCTGTCAAAAATGCAAAGATGAGGAATGAAATAACTTCATTTAGACAACGAGAGGATGAGACTTTGTTTGATGCTTAGGAAAGGTATAAAGAGATGCTAAGGCAGTGTCTGCATCATGGTATCCCTGTATGTATTCAACTTGAAACTTTTTACAATGGTTTAGTGCCATCTTCAAGAAATATGTTGGATGCATCATCAGGAGGAGCCTTACTTTCCAAGTCATACACAGAAGGTTTTGAACTCATAGAGAGTATCACTGCAAACACCTATCAATGGCCTACAGTCAGAGTAAATCCTGCTCCTACTGAGTCAAAGAAGCTAGCTGGAGTCCATGAAGTTAGTGAAGCAACAGCCCTTGCTGCTCAAGTTGCTCAGATGCACAACATATTGAATACTTTACTCACACCACCTGCCTTGCCTGCAGTTGCCTATGAGCCAGTCAAAGTAGTTACAGACTTAACTGAAGTAGCCTGTGTTTATTGTGTTGGAGCTCACCTCTATGAAGAATGTCCTGCAAACCCTGTGTCAGTCAACTATGTCAACAATTTCAACAAGAATAACAATCCATACAGTGATCGTTATAATCCTGGTTGGAGGAACCCTAAACCCTAAACCCTAAACCCTAAACCCTGAACCCTAAACCCTAAACCCTGAACCCTGAACCCTGAACCCTGAAGGTTGGCTAAACTCTCTAGAGCCTAATTCCATTGCAACTTGGAATGCTCTAGCTGAGAATTTCTTAGCAAAATATTTCCCTCCTGTCAAAAATGCAAAGATGAGGAATGAAATAACTTCATTTAGACAACGAGAGGATGAGACTTTGTTTGATGCTTAGGAAAGGTATAAAGAGATGCTAAGGCAGTGTCTGCATCATGGTATCCCTGTATGTATTCAACTTGAAACTTTTTACAATGGTTTAGTGCCATCTTCAAGAAATATGTTGGATGCATCATCAGGAGGAGCCTTACTTTCCAAGTCATACACAGAAGGTTTTGAACTCATAGAGAGTATCACTGCAAACACCTATCAATGGCCTACAGTCAGAGTAAATCCTGCTCCTACTGAGTCAAAGAAGCTAGCTGGAGTCCATGAAGTTAGTGAAGCAACAGCCCTTGCTGCTCAAGTTGCTCAGATGCACAACATATTGAATACTTTACTCACACCACCTGCCTTGCCTGCAGTTGCCTATGAGCCAGTCAAAGTAGTTACAGACTTAACTGAAGTAGCCTGTGTTTATTGTGTTGGAGCTCACCTCTATGAAGAATGTCCTGCAAACCCTGTGTCAGTCAACTATGTCAACAATTTCAACAAGAATAACAATCCATACAGTGATCGTTATAATCCTGGTTGGAGGAACCCTAAACCCTAAACCCTAAACCCTGAACCCTAAACCCTGAACCCTGAACCCTGAACCCTGAAGGTTGGCTAAACTCTCTAGAGCCTAATTCCATTGCAACTTGGAATGCTCTAGCTGAGAATTTCTTAGCAAAATATTTCCCTCCTGTCAAAAATGCAAAGATGAGGAATGAAATAACTTCATTTAGACAACGAGAGGATGAGACTTTGTTTGATGCTTAGGAAACGTATAAAGAGATGCTAAGGCAGTGTCTGCATCATGGTATCCCTGTATGTATTCAACTTGAAACTTTTTACAATGGTTTAGTGCCATCTTCAAGAAATATGTTGGATGCATCATCAGGAGGAGCCTTACTTTCCAAGTCATACACAGAAGGTTTTGAACTCATAGAGAGTATCACTGCAAACACCTATCAATGGCCTACAGTCAGAGTAAATCCTGCTCCTACTGAGTCAAAGAAGCTAGCTGGAGTCCATGAAGTTAGTGAAGCAACAGCCCTTGCTGCTCAAGTTGCTCAGATGCACAACATATTGAATACTTTACTCACACCACCTGCCTTGCCTGCAGTTGCCTATGAGCCAGTCAAAGTAGTTACAGACTTAACTGAAGTAGCCTGTGTTTATTGTGTTGGAGCTCACCTCTATGAAGAATGTCCTGCAAACCCTGTGTCAGTCAACTATGTCAACAATTTCAACAAGAATAACAATCCATACAGTGATCGTTATAATCCTGGTTGGAGGAACCCTAAACCCTAAACCCTAAACCCTAAACCCTGAACCCTAAACCCTAAACCCTGAACCCTGAACCCTGAACCCTGAAGGTTGGCTAAACTCTCTAGAGCCTAATTCCATTGCAACTTGGAATGCTCTAGCTGAGAATTTCTTAGCAAAATATTTCCCTCCTGTCAAAAATGCAAAGATGAGGAATGAAATAACTTCATTTAGACAACGAGAGGATGAGACTTTGTTTGATGCTTAGGAAAGGTATAAAGAGATGCTAAGGCAGTGTCTGCATCATGGTATCCCTGTATGTATTCAACTTGAAACTTTTTACAATGGTTTAGTGCCATCTTCAAGAAATATGTTGGATGCATCATCAGGAGGAGCCTTACTTTCCAAGTCATACACAGAAGGTTTTGAACTCATAGAGAGTATCACTGCAAACACCTATCAATGGCCTACAGTCAGAGTAAATCCTGCTCCTACTGAGTCAAAGAAGCTAGCTGGAGTCCATGAAGTTAGTGAAGCAACAGCCCTTGCTGCTCAAGTTGCTCAGATGCACAACATATTGAATACTTTACTCACACCACCTGCCTTGCCTGCAGTTGCCTATGAGCCAGTCAAAGTAGTTACAGACTTAACTGAAGTAGCCTGTGTTTATTGTGTTGGAGCTCACCTCTATGAAGAATGTCCTGCAAACCCTGTGTCAGTCAACTATGTCAACAATTTCAACAAGAATAACAATCCATACAGTGATCGTTATAATCCTGGTTGGAGGAACCCTAAACCCTAAACCCTAAACCCTGAACCCTAAACCCTAAACCCTGAACCCTGAACCCTGAACCCTGAAGGTTGGCTAAACTCTCTAGAGCCTAATTCCATTGCAACTTGGAATGCTCTAGCTGAGAATTTCTTAGCAAAATATTTCCCTCCTGTCAAAAATGCAAAGATGAGGAATGAAATAACTTCATTTAGACAACGAGAGGATGAGACTTTGTTTGATCCTTAGGAAAGGTATAAAGAGATGCTAAGGCAGTGTCTGCATCATGGTATCCCTGTATGTATTCAACTTGAAACTTTTTACAATGGTTTAGTGCCATCTTCAAGAAATATGTTGGATGCATCATCAGGAGGAGCCTTACTTTCCAAGTCATACACAGAAGGTTTTGAACTCATTGAGAGTATCACTGCAAACACCTATCAATGGCCTACAGTCAGAGTAAATCCTGCTCCTACTGAGTCAAAGAAGCTAGCTGGAGTCCATGAAGTTAGTGAAGCAACAGCCCTTGCTGCTCAAGTTGCTCAGATGCACAACATATTGAATACTTTACTCACACCACCTGCCTTGCCTGCAGTTGCCTATGAGCCAGTCAAAGTAGTTACAGACTTAACTGAAGTAGCCTGTGTTTATTGTGTTGGAGCTCACCTCTATGAAGAATGTCCTGCAAACCCTGTGTCAGTCAACTATGTCAACAATTTCAACAAGAATAACAATCCATACAGTGATCGTTATAATCCTGGTTGGAGGAACCCTAAACCCTAAACCCTAAACCCTAAACCCTGAACCCTAAACCCTAAACCCTGAACCCTGAACCCTGAAGGTTGGCTAAACTCTCTAGAGCCTAATTCCATTGCAACTTGGAATGCTCTAGCTGAGAATTTCTTAGCAAAATATTTCCCTCCTGTCAAAAATGCAAAGATGAGGAATGAAATAACTTCATTTAGACAACGAGAGGATGAGACTTTGTTTGATGCTTAGGAAAGGTATAAAGAGATGCTAAGGCAGTGTCTGCATCATGGTATCCCTGTATGTATTCAACTTGAAACTTTTTACAATGGTTTAGTGCCATCTTCAAGAAATATGTTGGATGCATCATCAGGAGGAGCCTTACTTTCCAAGTCATACACAGAAGGTTTTGAACTCATAGAGAGTATCACGGCAAACACCTATCAATGGCCTACAGTCAGAGTAAATCCTGCTCCTACTGAGTCAAAGAAGCTAGCTGGAGTCCATGAAGTTAGTGAAGCAACAGCCCTTGCTGCTCAAGTTGCTCAGATGCACAACATATTGAATACTTTACTCACACCACCTGCCTTGCCTGCAGTTGCCTATGAGCCAATCAAAGTAGTTACAGACTTAACTGAAGTAGCCTGTGTTTATTGTGTTGGAGCTCACCTCTATGAAGAATGTCCTGCAAACCCTGTGTCAGTCAACTATGTCAACAATTTCAACAAGAATAACAATCCATACAGTGATCGTTATAATCCTGGTTGGAGGAACCCTAAACCCTAAACCCTAAACCCTAAACCCTAAACCCTGAACCCTAAACCCTAAACCCTGAACCCTGAACCCTGAAGGTTGGCTAAACTCTCTAGAGCCTAATTCCATTGCAACTTGGAATGCTCTAGCTGAGAATTTCTTAGCAAAATATTTCCCTCCTGTCAAAAATGCAAAGATGAGGAATGAAATAACTTCATTTAGACAACGAGAGGATGAGACTTTGTTTGATGCTTAGGAAAGGTATAAAGAGATGCTAAGGCAGTGTCTGCATCATGGTATCCCTGTATGTATTCAACTTGAAACTTTTTACAATGGTTTAGTGCCATCTTCAAGAAATATGTTGGATGCATCATCAGGAGGAGCCTTACTTTCCAAGTCATACACAGAAGGTTTTGAACTCATAGAGAGTATCACTGCAAACACCTATCAATGGCCTACAGTCAGAGTAAATCCTGCTCCTACTGAGTCAAAGAAGCTAGCTGGAGTCCATGAAGTTAGTGAAGCAACAGCCCTTGCTGCTCAAGTTGCTCAGATGCACAACATATTGAATACTTTACTCACACCACCTGCCTTGCCTGCAGTTGCCTATGAGCCAGTCAAAGTAGTTACAGACTTAACTGAAGTAGCCTGTGTTTATTGTGTTGGAGCTCACCTCTATGAAGAATGTCCTGCAAACCCTGTGTCAGTCAACTATGTCAACAATTTCAACAAGAATAACAATCCATACAGTGATCGTTATAATCCTGGTTGGAGGAACCCTAAACCCTAAACCCTAAACCCTGAACCCTAAACCCTAAACCCTGAACCCTGAACCCTGAACCCTGAAGGTTGGCTAAACTCTCTAGAGCCTAATTCCATTGCAACTTGGAATGCTCTAGCTGAGAATTTCTTAGCAAAATATTTCCCTCCTGTCAAAAATGCAAAGATGAGGAATGAAATAACTTCATTTAGACAACGAGAGGATGAGACTTTGTTTGATGCTTAGGAAAGGTATAAAGAGATGCTAAGGCAGTGTCTGCATCATGGTATCCCTGTATGTATTCAACTTGAAACTTTTTACAATGGTTTAGTGCCATCTTCAAGAAATATGTTGGATGCATCATCAGGAGGAGCCTTACTTTCCAAGTCATACACAGAAGGTTTTGAACTCATTGAGAGTATCACTGCAAACACCTATCAATGGCCTACAGTCAGAGTAAATCCTGCTCCTACTGAGTCAAAGAAGCTAGCTGGAGTCCATGAAGTTAGTGAAGCAACAGCCCTTGCTGCTCAAGTTGCTCAGATGCACAACATATTGAATACTTTACTCACACCACCTGCCTTGCCTGCAGTTGCCTATGAGCCAATCAAAGTAGTTACAGACTTAACTGAAGTAGCCTGTGTTTATTGTGTTGGAGCTCACCTCTATGAAGAATGTCCTGCAAACCCTGTGTCAGTCAACTATGTCAACAATTTCAACAAGAATAACAATCCATACAGTGATCGTTATAATCCTGGTTGGAGGAACCCTAAACCCTAAACCCTAAACCCTAAACCCTGAACCCTAAACCCTGAACCCTGAACCCTGAAGGTTGGCTAAACTCTCTAGAGCCTAATTCCATTGCAACTTGGAATGCTCTAGCTGAGAATTTCTTAGCAAAATATTTCCCTCCTGTCAAAAATGCAAAGATGAGGAATGAAATAACTTCATTTAGACAACGAGAGGATGAGACTTTGTTTGATGCTTAGGAAAGGTATAAAGAGATGCTAAGGCAGTGTCTGCATCATGGTATCCCTGTATGTATTCAACTTGAAACTTTTTACAATGGTTTAGTGCCATCTTCAAGAAATATGTTGGATGCATCATCAGGAGGAGCCTTACTTTCCAAGTCATACACAGAAGGTTTTGAACTCATAGAGAGTATCACTGCAAACACCTATCAATGGCCTACAGTCAGAGTAAATCCTGCTCCTACTGAGTCAAAGAAGCTAGCTGGAGTCCATGAAGTTAGTGAAGCAACAGCCCTTGCTGCTCAAGTTGCTCAGATGCACAACATATTGAATACTTTACTCACACCACCTGCCTTGCCTGCAGTTGCCTATGAGCCAGTCAAAGTAGTTACAGACTTAACTGAAGTAGCCTGTGTTTATTGTGTTGGAGCTCACCTCTATGAAGAATGTCCTGCAAACCCTGTGTCAGTCAACTATGTCAACAATTTCAACAAGAATAACAATCCATACAGTGATCGTTATAATCCTGGTTGGAGGAACCCTAAACCCTAAACCCTAAACCCTAAACCCTGAACCCTAAACCCTGAACCCTGAACCCTGAAGGTTGGCTAAACTCTCTAGAGCCTAATTCCATTGCAACTTGGAATGCTCTAGCTGAGAATTTCTTAGCAAAATATTTCCCTCCTGTCAAAAATGCAAAGATGAGGAATGAAATAACTTCATTTAGACAACGAGAGGATGAGACTTTGTTTGATGCTTAGGAAAGGTATAAAGAGATGCTAAGGCAGTGTCTGCATCATGGTATCCCTGTATGTATTCAACTTGAAACTTTTTACAATGGTTTAGTGCCATCTTCAAGAAATATGTTGGATGCATCATCAGGAGGAGCCTTACTTTCCAAGTCATACACAGAAGGTTTTGAACTCATAGAGAGTATCACTGCAAACACCTATCAATGGCCTACAGTCAGAGTAAATCCTGCTCCTACTGAGTCAAAGAAGCTAGCTGGAGTCCATGAAGTTAGTGAAGCAACAGCCCTTGCTGCTCAAGTTGCTCAGATGCACAACATATTGAATACTTTACTCACACCACCTGCCTTGCCTGCAGTTGCCTATGAGCCAGTCAAAGTAGTTACAGACTTAACTGAAGTAGCCTGTGTTTATTGTGTTGGAGCTCACCTCTATGAAGAATGTCCTGCAAACCCTGTGTCAGTCAACTATGTCAACAATTTCAACAAGAATAACAATCCATACAGTGATCGTTATAATCCTGGTTGGAGGAACCCTAAACCCTAAACCCTGAACCCTAAACCCTAAACCCTGAACCCTGAACCCTGAACCCTGAAGGTTGGCTAAACTCTCTAGAGCCTAATTCCATTGCAACTTGGAATGCTCTAGCTGAGAATTTCTTAGCAAAATATTTCCCTCCTGTCAAAAATGCAAAGATGAGGAATGAAATAACTTCATTTAGACAACGAGAGGATGAGACTATGTTTGATGCTTAGGAAAGGTATAAAGAGATGCTAAGGCAGTGTCTGCATCATGGTATCCCTGTATGTATTCAACTTGAAACTTTTTACAATGGTTTAGTGCCATCTTCAAGAAATATGTTGGATGCATCATCAGGAGGAGCCTTACTTTCCAAGTCATACACAGAAGGTTTTGAACTCATAGAGAGTATCACTGCAAACACCTATCAATGGCCTACAGTCAGAGTAAATCCTGCTCCTACTGAGTCAAAGAAGCTAGCTGGAGTCCATGAAGTTAGTGAAGCAACAGCCCTTGCTGCTCAAGTTGCTCAGATGCACAACATATTGAATACTTTACTCACACCACCTGCCTTGCCTGCAGTTGCCTATGAGCCAGTCAAAGTAGTTACAGACTTAACTGAAGTAGCCTGTGTTTATTGTGTTGGAGCTCACCTCTATGAAGAATGTCCTGCAAACCCTGTGTCAGTCAACTATGTCAACAATTTCAACAAGAATAACAATCCATACAGTGATCGTTATAATCCTGGTTGGAGGAACCCTAAACCCTAAACCCTGAACCCTAAACCCTAAACCCTGAACCCTGAACCCTGAACCCTGAAGGTTGGCTAAACTCTCTAGAGCCTAATTCCATTGCAACTTGGAATGCTCTAGCTGAGAATTTCTTAGCAAAATATTTCCCTCCTGTCAAAAATGCAAAGATGAGGAATGAAATAACTTCATTTAGACAACGAGAGGATGAGACTTTGTTTGATGCTTAGGAAAGGTATAAAGAGATGCTAAGGCAGTGTCTGCATCATGGTATCCCTGTATGTATTCAACTTGAAACTTTTTACAATGGTTTAGTGCCATCTTCAAGAAATATGTTGGATGCATCATCAGGAGGAGCCTTACTTTCCAAGTCATACACAGAAGGTTTTGAACTCATAGAGAGTATCACGGCAAACACCTATCAATGGCCTACAGTCAGAGTAAATCCTGCTCCTACTGAGTCAAAGAAGCTAGCTGGAGTCCATGAAGTTAGTGAAGCAACAGCCCTTGCTGCTCAAGTTGCTCAGATGCACAACATATTGAAGACTTTACTCACACCACCTGCCTTGCCTGCAGTTGCCTATGAGCCAGTCAAAGTAGTTACAGACTTAACTGAAGTAGCCTGTGTTTATTGTGTTGGAGCTCACCTCTATGAAGAATGTCCTGCAAACCCTGTGTCAGTCAACTATGTCAACAATTTCAACAAGAATAACAATCCATACAGTGATCGTTATAATCCTGGTTGGAGGAACCCTAAACCCTAAACCCTAAACCCTAAACCCTGAACCCTAAACCCTAAACCCTGAACCCTGAACCCTGAACCCTGAAGGTTGGCTAAACTCTCTAGAGCCTAATTCCATTACAACTTGGAATGCTCTAGCTGAGAATTTCTTAGCAAAATATTTCCCTCCTGTCAAAAATGCAAAGATGAGGAATGAAATAACTTCATTTAGACAACGAGAGGATGAGACTTTGTTTGATGCTTAGGAAAGGTATAAAGAGATGCTAAGGCAGTGTCTGCATCATGGTATCCCTGTATGTATTCAACTTGAAACTTTTTACAATGGTTTAGTGCCATCTTCAAGAAATATGTTGGATGCATCATCAGGAGGAGCCTTACTTTCCAAGTCATACACAGAAGGTTTTGAACTCATAGAGAGTATCACTGCAAACACCTATCAATGGCCTACAGTCAGAGTAAATCCTGCTCCTACTGAGTCAAAGAAGCTAGCTGGAGTCCATGAAGTTAGTGAAGCAACAGCCCTTGCTGCTCAAGTTGCTCAGATGCACAACATATTGAATACTTTACTCACACCACCTGCCTTGCCTGCAGTTGCCTATGAGCCAGTCAAAGTAGTTACAGACTTAACTGAAGTAGCCTGTGTTTATTGTGTTGGAGCTCACCTCTATGAAGAATGTCCTGCAAACCCTGTGTCAGTCAACTATGTCAACAATTTCAACAAGAATAACAATCCATACAGTGATCGTTATAATCCTGGTAGGAGGAACCCTAAACCCTAAACCCTAAACCCTAAACCCTGAACCCTAAACCCTAAACCCTGAACCCTGAACCCTGAAGGTTGGCTAAACTCTCTAGAGCCTAATTCCATTGCAACTTGGAATGCTCTAGCTGAGAATTTCTTAGCAAAATATTTCCCTCCTGTCAAAAATGCAAAGATGAGGAATGAAATAACTTCATTTAGACAACGAGAGGATGAGACTTTGTTTGATGCTTAGGAAAGGTATAAAGAGATGCTAAGGCAGTGTCTGCATCATGGTATCCCTGTATGTATTCAACTTGAAACTTTTTACAATGGTTTAGTGCCATCTTCAAGAAATATGTTGGATGCATCATCAGGAGGAGCCTTACTTTCCAAGTCATACACAGAAGGTTTTGAACTCATAGAGAGTATCACTGCAAACACCTATCAATGGCCTACAGTCAGAGTAAATCCTGCTCCTACTGAGTCAAAGAAGCTAGCTGGAGTCCATGAAGTTAGTGAAGCAACAGCCCTTGCTGCTCAAGTTGCTCAGATGCACAACATATTGAATACTTTACTCACACCACCTGCCTTGCCTGCAGTTGCCTATGAGCCAGTCAAAGTAGTTACAGACTTAACTGAAGTAGCCTGTGTTTATTGTGTTGGAGCTCACCTCTATGAAGAATGTCCTGCAAACCCTGTGTCAGTCAACTATGTCAACAATTTCAACAAGAATAACAATCCATACAGTGATCGTTATAATCCTGGTTGGAGGAACCCTAAACCCTAAACCCTGAACCCTAAACCCTAAACCCTGAATCCTGAACCCTGAACCCTGAAGGTTGGCTAAACTCTCTAGAGCCTAATTCCATTGCAACTTGGAATGCTCTAGCTGAGAATTTCTTAGCAAAATATTTCCCTCCTGTCAAAAATGCAAAGATGAGGAATGAAATAACTTCATTTAGACAACGAGAGGATGAGACTTTGTTTGATGCTTAGGAAAGGTATAAAGATATGCTAAGGCAGTGTCTGCATCATGGTATCCCTGTATGTATTCAACTTGAAACTTTTTACAATGGTTTAGTGCCATCTTCAAGAAATATGTTGGATGCATCATCAGGAGGAGCCTTACTTTTCAAGTCATACACAGAAGGTTTTGAACTCATAGAGAGTATCACTGCAAACACCTATCAATGGCCTACAGTCAGAGTAAATCCTGCTCCTACTGAGTCAAAGAAGCTAGCTGGAGTCCATGAAGTTAGTGAAGCAACAGCCCTTGCTGCTCAAGTTGCTCAGATGCACAACATATTGAAGACTTTACTCACACCACCTGCCTTGCCTGCAGTTGCCTATGAGCCAGTCAAAGTAGTTACAGACTTAACTGAAGTAGCCTGTGTTTATTGTGTTGGAGCTCACCTCTATGAAGAATGTCCTGCAAACCCTGTGTCAGTCAACTATGTCAACAATTTCAACAAGAATAACAATCCATACAGTGATCGTTATAATCCTGGTTGGAGGAACCCTAAACCCTAAACCCTGAACCCTAAACCCTAAACCCTGAACCCTGAACCCTGAAGGTTGGCTAAACTCTCTAGAGCCTAATTCCATTGCAACTTGGAATGCTCTAGCTGAGAATTTCTTAGCAAAATATTTCCCTCCTGTCAAAAATGCAAAGATGAGGAATGAAATAACTTCATTTAGACAACGAGAGGATGAGACTTTGTTTGATGCTTAGGAAAGGTATAAAGAGATGCTAAGGCAGTGTCTGCATCATGGTATCCCTGTATGTATTCAACTTGAAACTTTTTACAATGGTTTAGTGCCATCTTCAAGAAATATGTTGGATGCATCATCAGGAGGAGCCTTACTTTCCAAGTCATACACAGAAGGTTTTGAACTCATAGAGAGTATCACTGCAAACACCTATCAATGGCCTACAGTCAGAGTAAATCCTGCTCCTACTGAGTCAAAGAAGCTAGCTGGAGTCCATGAAGTTAGTGAAGCAACAGCCCTTGCTGCTCAAGTTGCTCAGATGCACAACATATTGAAGACTTTACTCACACCACCTGCCTTGCCTGCAGTTGCCTATGAGCCAGTCAAAGTAGTTACAGACTTAACTGAAGTAGCCTGTGTTTATTGTGTTGGAGCTCACCTCTATGAAGAATGTCCTGCAAACCCTGTGTCAGTCAACTATGTCAACAATTTCAACAAGAATAACAATCCATACAGTGATCGTTATAATCCTGGTTGGAGGAACCCTAAACCCTAAACCCTAAACCCTAAACCCTGAACCCTAAACCCTAAACCCTGAACCCTGAACCCTGAAGGTTGGCTAAACTCTCTAGAGCCTAATTCCATTGCAACTTGGAATGCTCTAGCTGAGAATTTCTTAGCAAAATATTTCCCTCCTGTCAAAAATGCAAAGATGAGGAATGAAATAACTTCATTTAGACAACGAGAGGGTGAGACTTTGTTTGATGCTTAGGAAAGGTATAAAGAGATGCTAAGGCAGTGTCTGCATCATGGTATCCCTGTATGTATTCAACTTGAAACTTTTTACAATGGTTTAGTGCCATCTTCAAGAAATATGTTGGATGCATCATCAGGAGGAGCCTTACTTTCCAAGTCATACACAGAAGGTTTTGAACTCATAGAGAGTATCACTGCAAACACCTATCAATGGCCTACAGTCAGAGTAAATCCTGCTCCTACTGAGTCAAAGAAGCTAGCTGGAGTCCATGAAGTTAGTGAAGCAACAGCCCTTGCTGCTCAAGTTGCTCAGATGCACAACATATTGAATACTTTACTCACACCACCTGCCTTGCCTGCAGTTGCCTATGAGCCAGTCAAAGTAGTTACAGACTTAACTGAAGTAGCCTGTGTTTATTGTGTTGGAGCTCACCTCTATGAAGAATGTCCTGCAAACCCTGTGTCAGTCAACTATGTCAACAATTTCAACAAGAATAACAATCCATACAGTGATCGTTATAATCCTGGTAGGAGGAACCCTAAACCCTAAACCCTAAACCCTAAACCCTAAACCCTGAACCCTAAACCCTAAACCCTGAACCCTGAACCCTGAAGGTTGGCTAAACTCTCTAGAGCCTAATTCCATTGCAACTTGGAATGCTCTAGCTGAGAATTTCTTAGCAAAATATTTCCCTCCTGTCAAAAATGCAAAGATGAGGAATGAAATAACTTCATTTAGACAACGAGAGGATGAGACTTTGTTTGATGCTTAGGAAAGGTATAAAGAGATGCTAAGGCAGTGTCTGCATCATGGTATCCCTGTATGTATTCAACTTGAAACTTTTTACAATGGTTTAGTGCCATCTTCAAGAAATATGTTGGATGCATCATCAGGAGGAGCCTTACTTTCCAAGTCATACACAGAAGGTTTTGAACTCATAGAGAGTATCACTGCAAACACCTCTCAATGGCCTACAGTCAGAGTAAATCCTGCTCCTACTGAGTCAAAGAAGCTAGCTGGAGTCCATGAAGTTAGTGAAGCAACAGCCCTTGCTGCTCAAGTTGCTCAGATGCACAACATATTGAAGACTTTACTCACACCACCTGCCTTGCCTGCAGTTGTCTATGAGTCAGTCAAAGTAGTTACAGACTTAACTGAAGTAGCCTGTGTTTATTGTGTTGGAGCTCACCTCTATGAAGAATGTCCTACAAACCCTGTGTCAGTCAACTATGTCAACAATTTCAACAAGAATAACAATCCATACAGTGATCGTTATAATCACTGGTACCATTCACATACTTGAGAATTCTCTTGACTTGTGTGAGATGACTCACTTTTGGTGCAGCCTGGTATCTAGCACACACTCTTACAGCAAATATTATATCTGGCCTACTGGCTGTGAGATACAACAAGCTCCCAATCATACTCCTGTAGAGGCTTTGGTCCACATCAACACCTTTCTCATCTTTAGTCAGTTTGAGATTAGTAGCAGCTGGTGTTTTTTTGTGAGGAGAACTATCCATTCCAAACTTCTTGACAATATTCTTTGCATACTTGCTCTGTGAAATAAAAATTGTATCACTCATTTGTTTCACCTGTAAGCCAAGAAAGAATGTTAGTTCACCAACTAAGCTCATTCCAAATTCTGACTGCATCTGGTGAACGAAATGTTGCACCATCTGGTCAGACATCCCTCCAAATACTATGTCATCTACATAGATCTGGGCAATCAGCAGTCTTCCTTTCTCTTCCCTTACAAACAGGGTCTTCTCATTGCCACCCTTTCTGTAGCCATGATCCACCAGAAAGACAGTGAGCCTTTCATACCAAGCTCTAGGAGCTTGTTTAAGCCCATATAGGGCTATCTTCATCTTGTACACATGATCAGGGTAATTGGGATCCACGAAACTTTTTGGTTGTTCTACATAGACCTCTTCATTTAAGTACCCATTTAGGAAGGCACTTTTCACATCCATCTGGAATAACTTGAATTTTAGGATACAAGCCACTCCAAGAAGTAGTCTAACCGATTCCAATCTAGCCACTGGAGAAAAAGTCTCATCAAAATCCACTCCCTCAATTTGAGTGTATCCTTGAGCTACGTGCCTTGCTTTGTTCTTAGTGACAGTGCCTTGCTCATCAGTCTTGTTCTTGTACACCCACTTAGTACCAATTACATTTGTTCCTCTTGGTCTAGGTACCAAGTCCCACACTTCATTCCTTTTGAATTGATTCAACTCATCTTGCATGGCATCAATCCAATACTCATCAGTCAGAGCTTCCTTCACATTCTTTGGTTTAAACTTTGATACAAAGAAAGCACTAGCAATCATATCCAGAGACCTTCTTGTAGTGATACCT
This sequence comes from Trifolium fragiferum, assembly GCA_954870985.1. Classification (NCBI taxonomy): domain Eukaryota; kingdom Viridiplantae; phylum Streptophyta; class Magnoliopsida; order Fabales; family Fabaceae; genus Trifolium; species Trifolium fragiferum. Next base: position 53,672 of record OX940792.1, read on the forward strand.
TGATTAGGGTCACCAATTATTTGATCAATAGGATGATTCTTCTGGACTCTGATGGATGGACCTTTGATTGCAGGAGTACTAGGTGGCACTTGAGCATCATGCTCTGGACTGGTTGGAGCTGTAGGTTCAGTCAATTCATTCGGTGTGTTGACTTCGTGACTATCTTCTTCAGCTTCTGTCTCTGCATAAGGGACAGATGTGTCAACATCTGGTACTACATTTGGATCACTAACTAATCATGAGTCATCAACTACCACATTTGAGGATTCCATCACAGTCTGGGTTCTGTTGTTGTAAACTCTGTAAGCTTGACTGTTTGTTGAGTATCCTAGGAATATTCCTTCATCACTCTTTGGGTCCAGCTTCCTTCTTTGCTCCCTATCTGCCAAGATGTAGCACTTACTTCCAAAGATATGAAAGTGCTTCACTGTTGGCTTCCTTCCCTTCCACAGTTCATACAGAGTGGTTGTCGTACCTGCCCTCAAAGTAACACGATTGTGTATATAACAAGCTGTGTCCATGGCTTTAGCCCAGAACCGGTAAGCAAGTTTCTTTGCATGCAGCATTACCCTAGCACATTCTTGGATAGTACGATTCTTCCTTTCCATTACACCATTTTGCTGAGGGGTGATAGGTGAGGAGAACTCATGTTTGATACCTTGGTTAGCACAGAAATCCAAGAACTTTGAATTCTCAAACTCCTTACCATGATCACTTCGGTTTCTTTTTATGAGAAGATCATTTTCTCTTTGCAGTCGAATGCATAACTCTTCAAAAACAGAGTAAGTGTGTGTCTTTTCTCTGATAAAGTTTATCCATGTATACCTTGAATAGTCATCAACTACAACAAATGCATACTTCTTCCCTCCGAGGCTTTCAACCTGCATTGGACCCATCAAGTCCATGTGAAGTAGTTCTAGAACCCTGTCGGTAGTCAGATGGGGCACCGACTGTCTCCACTTCTTGAATTGTTCATGATTACTCTGTTTTCTGGTGAGAGCTTCATGAGTAAATTCTTCAACTTTCATCCGCTTAGGGTCTTCTTCAGTGATGTTAGTTGACTCTTTGTCCTCTGATGTGATCCAGATATAAGTATTAGCCCTAGCTCTTTTTCCTTTCATAATCACATCTCTATTATCATCTTCTACAAGGCATTCAGTTTTGGTGAATGTCACTTTGTAGCCTTGGTCACAAAGTTGGCTAATACTAATCAAGTTTGCCCTAAGTCCTTCAACAAGTATGACATCATTAAGCTTAGGTATCCCATCTTTAGCTAGGTTACCTCTTCCCTTAATTTCTCCTTTTTCTCCACCACCATAAAAAACAAATTTTGCAGGATGAGGCTGCAAATTGGTTAGAAGATCTTCCTGACCTGTCATGTGTCTGGAACACCCACTGTCAAAATACCAGTCACTTTTAGAAGCTCCCTCAAATGTGTGAGTCATCATACACATATTCTTTGTCCCTGTGCTTTTGGACCCTGATTTGGGTTTTGTGCGCCTTTTGGGGTAACCGTATAACTTATAGCAAAACGGCCTTATGTGTCCTTTAATACCACAGTGATGACATACCCATGTATGTCTTTTGTTGTGAGGTTTAGATTTCGGCACTGGTATGGGATGTTACAACATCTGACTCTTCATAGTGGGATCATGTTTGTTTACTGCTGGAACAAACTTCCTTTCAGTGATGGGTTGTTGTTTATTTAGGAAGCTTTATTTGTATCCAATCCCCCGACAGTTTCCTGGCTTTTGACCTACTCCAAGTATTTCTTCCAGCATGTTTGTACCTGTGTTGAGTGATCTGAGTTTCTCGTCCCATTTACATAGCTTAGAGTTAGCAAGAGTCTCCTCTTCAGTTAGCTTAGATATCTGAACTAAGTGTTCATTTCTTTCAACTTGGAGTTGCAGAATGAGATTCTTCTGTTCTTCTTGAATTTTCTTCATCTCACTGTTTTTAATATGTAGCTTCTTGAAGAGTCCAGCTAGCTGATCATATTCCTCATCTTCAGGTTTCTCATATAATGAGCATACTCCAGTCATGGCTGTGATGATCTTACCTTCTTCTGTACCAAGGTCTCCTTTCTCTGTTAAGCTATTTATATTGCTTCGCCGTCGCTTAGAGTATGTAGGACATTCAGATATGTGGTGTCCAGATCCCTTACATTCATCACATTGATTGAGATCCTTTTGATCTGTATCCTTTGTATCACATGAGATGTGTGACACATCTGTCCTTTCCCTCTGTTTTTTGATTTTTTTGAACTGTCTCCCTATGAAAGCTAGGGTGTTTGGGATGTCGTATCCTTTTTCTTCTGAGTCCAGATAGGTCAATATGAGACTGTTTTCCTTATTACCTATTTTTGCTATCTCATTTATACCCATTTCAAAGGTTAGTAATGACCCTACAAGCTCATCCATTTTTAGTGTGGATATGTCATGAGCTTCTTCAATGGCTGTGACCTTCATATCAAATTTCTTTGGCAAGGATCTGAGCATTTTCCTTACTAGTTTTTCTTCACTCATTTTATCTCCTAGAGCTTCAAAGGAATTTGCAAAATCAAGTATGTTCATGTGGAAGGTGTGTACACACTCATCTTCCAACATATGTAGGTTCTCAAATTTGGTGGTCAGTAGTTGCAGTCTTGACATTTTGACCTTAGAGTTGCCTTCATGAGTTGTCTTCTGCACCTCCCATGCCTTTTTAGCCTCGGTGCACTGCTTGATGAGTCTAAACATGTTCTTGTCCACACCATTGAAAATGGCATTCAAGGCTTTGCTATTTCCTAATGACAAGTTATCCTCTGTTTCAGACCAATCAGCTTCTGATTTCAGCATAGTAGTTTCTTTTCCATCTTTGTCACATATCATAGGATGCTTCCATCCAGTAACAACTGCCTTCCAAGTTCTTCCATCCAAGGACTTAAGAAAAGCACACATTCTTGCTTTCCAATAGTCATAATTAGTACCATCCAGCAAAGGTGGTCTATTTACCATACCTCCTTCCTTATCCATCTGACCAGAATTTATACCCTGGATCTCACCCAAGTACAGGCAGGGTGCCTGCTTTGATGCCAATTGAAATTCCGGCACTACCAGTAGACAGATGTGATAGCCAATGTGCTAACACCTGTCGCAACAAAGTTGGACTGGGAGACAGATGTTACCACGTTTGTCTCCACGAGAGTTAACTAAACAAATAATAAAGCAATAATAAACTCCAGAAAGTAAATTGCACGCTTCGTTTGTTAACCCAGTTCGGACGCAACTGCTCCTAATCTGGGGGATACCAATCCAGGAATGAATCCACTATAATAGTATTGATTCAGAGTCTAACTACCCGTTAACCCTCCTCACTCAATCACTATCTGTGCAAACTCTACCTAGGCCTAACCTAGATATGACCAGCCCAGGTCACTTCCTTAACAACGATGCTACACCACACCGTTAGACACCTACCGGGGTATAAATCACACTTCCAATGAATGGTTGTTGGAGACACCCTCCTAGAGACCTAAATACTTTTACCTAAAGGCTTCAAGTGTTAGACTCACTAACTCTTTGCTTCAAAGCTTCAGAGATAGTAACATTACAACTCAATAAACACAGTCCTAAGCATGCATATATGGAATGCACGAAAGGCTCACAAAGAGACTTGATTTTGACACTAAACCCTAAAACCAAATACGGCTTGACTCTCTTGAGAAATCTAGGTCATGGTCTTCATATATTTATAGTCCTGAGCTGCTTGGACTACAAGAAATATTTAGGCTTCAGAATCTTTGAAAAACGCGTGTCTTTGATCTCCTTCAAAAATAACCTTGAACCAAAAGATTTGATTTTAAAATATATTGTCACATATTTTCAAAATAAATCTTTCAAAATATTGCTTCAGTAATTAGCGAGGTTTCCCTTGTCTTGGCGCGCAAGTTAAACCTGAAACAAAGAAATTAGGATTCAAAGTAAAGCGGCGCGCTGAAAGGCGCGTACTAGGGTTTCAAATCCAGCTGGCCACAGCTGGCAGTGTTGCTGGACAGATGTTACCACATCTGTCACCACCTTTAGACTAGCATCTTGTTTTTGCAAAATGAAGCCAACATCTAAAAACCCAACATCACTGTTCTCAGATTTAATTGAATCAGCAATGGAAGTTTTCATGGATGACTTTTCTGTCTTTGGAGAATCATTTCAAGATTGCCTCACCAATTTGGAACTAGTGTTAATCAGATGTGAAGAAAGCAATTTAGTTCTCAACTGGGAGAAATGTCACTTCATGGTCAGAGAAGATATTGTGTTAGGGCACAGAATTTTAAAGAAGGGATTGGAAGTGGATCAAGATAAGATAGAAGTCATTGAGAAGTTACCTCCCCCTGCAAATGTGAAAGGAATTAGAAGTTTCTTGGGTCATGTTGGTTTCTATAGAAGGTTTATCAAAGATTTTTCAAAAATCACAAAGCCTTTATGCCAACTGTTGCAGCATGATGTTCCATTTGACTTTAATGAAGATTGTTTGAAAGCTTTTAATACTCTGAAAACAGCTTTAGTCACGGCACCAGTTATCATTTCACCTGACTGGTCCAAACCAATCGAACTCATGTGTGATGCTAGTGACTATGTTGTTGGAGCTGTGCTGGGGCGGAGGCAAGACAAGACTTTTCATTCCATCTACTATGCAAGTAGAACACTTAATGAAGCTCAACTCAACTACACAACTACTGACAAGCCTGCTGAGCAGGCAGATGAAGAAAAGGAGATCTCTGAGCTGGAAGTAGGGAATCCGGAGGTTGCTAGTGCTCCTGGTGGAGACAAGTTGGCGACGACGGAAAAGGAGACAGTTGTGGATCAGTCCCAAACTTTAGGAAGCATTTTGAAGAAAAAGCGCACAACTAGAAGAAAAGATGTGCCACAGGCAACTGCTGAACAGCCTGTGGGTGCCGATCCTGAGCCATCTGTCTCAGCATCGAGGAATGAAGAGAAAAAAGCTGATGAAGGGGTGTCCAACGTCGTTGGCACCAAGAAAGGGAAGCCCAAGGTTCATGCTGTTGGAACAAGGAAAAGCGACATGCATCTTGCCTGAGTGGTATCTGTCTTACCCTGTCTTTTTAATTTCTGTTTTTAGTTTTTAGGTTGTCTGTTTTGTATGGTGTTGCCTCTTCCCTTGTCAACAGTGGGGACACTGTTTAGTTTAAGTTTGGGGGAGAGGTATGAGTCAAACAAATTGAGTCTGTCCGTTTTAGAGAGTCGGATCGCAATTAAATTGTTTAGCTAAGCATTCTATTGACATGACAACTGAGTTTTAAGATTATAAGTGGATTTAGTCTAGGACTGGTGATATTTTTGGAAATTCTTGCTTGAATGTTTAATGTGATAACCATTGCACTTTTTATGCACAACTGATTGATAGCTGTTGACCTTAGTAGTGGCTAGATAAGTTTTTAAAATACATAGTCACGAGGTTAGGTTTTCTAAGTATGGACTATAATTAAGGGAATGAACAAAGAACAAGTTTGGGGGAAGGAGTTAGGAAAAGATTGCATAAGCATGGCTAGATAAAAAGTGATGGGGCGTTACATAAATTATGTATAAAAAAATATATAATAAGTCATTATGCCTAAAACTGGAAGGACAAATAATAGGGTTCGTGTGCCTAAAACTGGAGGAACATGTGATGTGTAGGGTGCTCTACTCGGAGTAACAGGTTGGACTCATTACAAGTGAGATCCCGTCATGTGAAAAGGTAGAGTAGTACCTAAAGCACTATAAAATTGAACCTAAGTAATGTCCCCTGCATGTAATGATCAAAAAGCCTGTGTAAGCATGAAAAGAATAGCTCCCCCCTTAGCCAAGTCTCTAAGCTCAAACCCTGAACCTATAGGAAAGAAAAAAATAACTTACGTCTTGACTATGTAGTTTTGGAAAAGGATCTTGTCATGACTCTGGTTGACAACAGGATTCAGTACACACACACACACATGGTTAATATTGATTTCTGAATTGCAAGAGTTATGCCAATCTTTGAAATACAATCTGAAACTTGAAGCTTATGGTCTGAATGTGTTGTTGTCATGTCAATAAGATGAGTAGCTTAACAAAGTCTTTGCTTTCTACCGCATTACCTGGGGACAGGTAATAGTTCAAGTTTGGGGGTGTGATAACTCACTTTATGTGAGTATTATTACAGCTTTTTACTTGCTTTGTTACCTGCTAATATGGTTTTGTATTCAATGTTTAGGTTTATTTTATGTCAATTATGAGTCTAGTATGTATTTAGGATTTCCATGTAATCTCTTCATATAAAGAGAGCTCTAGAGTCATTTGGTGTCAAGACAGACCACTGGACCAATGAAAAGGTTCAAGAGCCAAGGCAATTGATAATCAGAGTCAAGACAACCATTCCGTACAACCACAAGAGGCGGCTGATGTAACGCTCGTATTAGAATAATAGGATTTTTAGTAATTAATTATTATTTAATTGCATGTGTGTGATTATATGATTTATTTGATTATTGTATTTGGGATAGTTAAAGGGTATTTTAGTAACCAATTAGAATTATTAGATTAATTTAAGAACCCTTAGTTAATTAATTAGCATGAGTTAATTAATTGGGAATTAGTGAAGTTAGTAGAACGAGATAGAAGTAATGAGTTAGTTAAGTCATAACTAGAGTTAGTAATTCAATGGGCCAAGCCCATGAGTGAGTAAAAGGATAGAATTGGTATTACACTTAAAATTGAAATTAGACCTAAGAGTGATGAGAGAACTAGAGTTCTCATAACTCATTCATTCATTTCTAAAGGGAGGTAGAGAGAGAGAGAGAGAGAGAGAGAGAGAGAGTGTGTGTGTGTGTGTGTGTGTGTGTGTGTGTGTGTGTGTGTGTAGAAGAACAAAGCTTGAAGAGGTAGAAGGGAAATTAAGTGTAGAGCTTAGAGATTTAAAGCTTCAATCAAGGTAAGAGAGTAGTATTGATATCTAGGGTGATCAAGAGGAGAGGAGAAAATCTATTTTTCTCCAACCCAATCTTCTCTCACTCATTTCTCTTTTGGGATGGGAATTTTGATTAATGAATAATGACTTTGATAGTGTTAGAATCCATGAAACTTATCATAATCATCTCACACGAATTTGGGGTTAATGAAATGGGAATGTGTAGATGTTTGTAGGAGATTTTGTGTTGTTATGAGTTTTCGAAATATTGTATGAAAATCTATGATTCTTACCTTTTTGGTGTTAGATCATGTTTTTAGTTGTACTTCTAGCTTGGTATGATATATGTATGCTTAAAGTTGATAGCTTTAGGGTTTAATATGATGAAAGATGATGTTTTTAAGTGATTTTATGTTTAAACCCGAAACAGGGGTTGTTTTCTGGGTTTGGTCGCTTAAGCGAGCCTTATGGTTGCTGGGGCGAGCACTCTTGTTCATAGTGTTTTGCTCAGAAATCGAACAGCTCGCTTAGCGAGCATCAGCGAGTCCTAGGGAGCAGCTCTTCGCTTATTGTCACTTTGTCTCGCGAGCTAGCGAGTATTCCCTGTTTTTGTCTCGCTAGAGCTCGCCAGGTGTGGCTTGAGCGAGGGTCAAATAATCCAACTTTGTTATAACTTCATTAAAATGGTTTGTATGCTTATAACATGTTAGAATTATGATCTTTTGATTATAGGGTAACATGATTGAATGAATATGAACCTAGTAATGAGGAAGTATTGGTGAATAATCAATTAAATGATAAATTGATTAGGATGAGAAACTATGTTGTTAGACTATGAATGAGATATGATATGATATTGATGAATGTGTGTGTACGATTACTTGTGAGGTTAATTGAATATGATTTGATCGATTTGGATGAATGTAGCTTTGATAGAGTTATTGAAGTACATGGAATGTGATATCCTTATAGATTGAGATGGTTAGATCATATGATTGGTAATCTTACATACATGCATTCATTTTGTATGATGAGCAGATACTTTAGATGAGCCCTAAAGTATAGCAGATATTTTAGTAGCAGCGGTTGACTAAAATATAATTGGAATAAGTTTTCCAATAACTTGATGAGGTACCACATGCATTTAGTAATAATGCTAGGAAGCATTACATGAATGTGACATTAGTTTGCATTTAGGAGATGAAGATGAACATTGTGTGAATTAAGTGGTAATTGACATTACTTTTGCTTGATGTTTTGAGTTACACGTGTGTATACTTGATGTTTGATTATTTGGATTGCATATTATACTTATGTCTTTTATGTAATCTTTCTTATTATTTTAAGAGTAATGTTGTAACTCTTTACTTATATAACATGAAATGTAGAGTATTGATTATACTTTTCATTTATTTTGGATTTCATTACTAACTTTCTTTTTGTGTAATTTCTGGGCCTTTGGGGGTTCAAAGGTGCAGGGTGAGGATATAGCTTCCGAGGAGTAGCTCGCTTTGAGTTTCTAGCTACTAGTGGTAAGGAGTTAAGCATTATGCTTCTACTAGAACTTATTTAATTTGGGTTGTAATAATTAATGCTCTGGTACTTGTAACATCGTGTCGGGTAGATTTGTATTCCGTAATCGATGTATTTGAGTATTATTACTTCTTATTTTCTATGACCTTGCTTATGACATATTTGTGACTTATATGTTTGGATTATTTTGAGACCGTTGATCCTTGTCGAGGGATTTTCTTAAGTATGCATGATGATTCATGATATTACGATATGATCACTTAGATTCCGCTGCAATGATATGAACTTATAATTGACTTGGTATGCTATGCTTGGATTTATATACATCTTGATGCGTATATGTTTAACTATTTTATTTATTAATTACGTATACGGGTTAGGGTGTTACAGTTGACCAGTCAACGCAGTCAAAAGCCGCCACGTCAGCTGAAGAATACGAACGGGCGCTAACGCGAGGAAAGACAGCTAGCAGATTTCCCATGTGCAGATTGTGCTGTCATTGTACTAATCATTGGTGGAATATGCTTTATTCCTTTGGGATGTCTTATCCTCAGAATTAGGGAGGCCCATGATCCAAGAGATTGTCTTATAAAAAGGTGCCTTAAACCCTAAAGTTAGAGAGCTCGGCCGTTGTGAAGAAAGAAGCACCCTAAGACGTTTATGGTGCGCCGCTGCTGCTGACAATTGGAGTCTAGTCTGCTGCTGGACTTGGAGCTTGAGACATCATCTCTAAGGCCATCTCAGCTGTAGATTTACATTTAAGAATTCATTTTTATGTGTAATCTTATCTCTCTGGTTGTTATGGTTTCCATGCTCATCATGAGCTAAACTCTTAATGTTGAAGTTATGTGAAGTTTAATTGAAAGTTTAATATGTTTATGTTATGTGATGTGTGTTTGTATGCTCTTTTAGTTCATTTGTTATTTTGCTATATATTCATATCTAGGACTGATCAACTTAGGTTTGAATACAAGTTTATTATTATAAGACATCTAATAATGAATGGATTTAATGAACTAATGTGGTTAAGTGAGGTATAGACATATATTGTCTACTTAAAGTCTTAGATATAAGCTTTAGGGCGATAGTAAGAATACAACCACGTGTTTTCTGAACTGTAATGAAGTAAGTTTGACCTAGACATAGGATTCATCTTATCACGCATTGCATAATCTAACGTTGTAGACATATACCATAAGGCAAGAGTTGCTTGCAAGAGTCTTGCCTTCACTTATCTCATCACTCACATATTAAGCTAGATATTAAATGGATCATAAGTTCAACATGCTTTCACAACTGTTTTTCAACACTTATTTAATCATTTGTTCTTTTATTTATTTGCAACCCTAAACTTTTATTTTGTTACTTTAATCACTGTAACACCCTAATCGATATATATACTATAATCAATTAATATCAAACAATCATACATCAATCAAGGCGTTACATGTGAAACTTTTTCAAAATATTATGAACATACATACATTCATTTTAAGTAGCAACGGAAGCATAATATTCACTTAATAAACTCATTACTCAAAGTACTTAATAAAATCCAAACACAAGATTCATAAATCATATTACAACTTAGATTAGGTCCTTCTACCACAAGGCCTATCCACATAATCCAAAACACGATTCAAGACTTATAAGTCATAGATAAATAAGATAATAGCAAGGTGAAATTCTGGTGGCAAGTGTCAGATGTGTAGCACGATGTGTACACTTTAGGAATCGTACGATGTGTAGCCTAATGTGTCAACATCGTGAACATGCTGAACTTGATGAATAAGTAAACAATTTAAAGTGCAGGAAACAATAAAACACAGTGAGTTTGTTAACCCAGTTCGGCGCTTAAACAAACCCTAATCTGGAGGATACCAATCCAGGGATGAATCCACTATGGTAGTATCAATTCAAAGCTAAACTCCCCCGTTTACAACTTCTCACTTAATCACTACCCGTGCTAATTCTACCTAGGAACTCCTAGATATGAGAATCTCTGCTCACTCCCCCTCAACCTTACCCAGTAAGGATTTAATAACAAACTCAGTTTGGAGACACACTCCTAGAAACCTATGCACTCGTACCTAAAGGCTTTGAGTGTTGCACACTCTAACTCCTTGCTTCAAAGCTTTGGAGAAAGAACACTAGAGATTACAACTCTATCAAACTCAGTCCTTACTTGTATCAAAATTATGATTCAAGTGAAGGCTCACAAATAACAATAAACAGACTAAGACCTAAGACTCGATTTCTTCAACTCTTGGCTTCGTACTTCAAAGTGTCTTCAGTCTTCCTTTATATAGAACAAGTTTCATGGGCTTGGATCTTCAATGTTGACAGCTGGCCTTTGTTAATTCTCCTTGAGATTTATTTGATCATAATCTTTTAATTGTTTGTTTCAAATCTTTTTGGTCAAAGTCGGCCAATAAAATAAAACAGAACCATGAAAGATTATCTTGTTCCTTGGCACGCAAGCTGGCACGATTTAATTTGAAAAACAAATCTTTTTCAAAAGATCGCGTGTAAATAAATAAAGGCGCGTCCAGCTAGGGCGTCCAGATGTGAAACCTGATGTGCCACACATCATGCTCCACATCATGGAATCAGGCTTATTTTACCAAATGAAGCCAACACCCTAAAATCCTCAACAATCTCCCCCTTTGGCAAATTTTGGGCTAAAATAATCTTTGAGTCACCCAACAAAACTTGGAGAGATGTGTAGGCACATCAGAGGCATGCAGCAGCGGATCAGAGCCTCACAAATGAAGAGAGAATTAAACTCTCACAAGATAGGAAAGTAACTTCCCAAAGACTGAGAAAAATAAATTCTCAGACACATACAAGCATGAGATTCCATGCACACATAAGGGAGGGTAGCAAACCCAGTAGTAGTTTACTCCCCTTTGAACTAGAGCACTTTCCAAGTACTCCCCCTAAATCTTATATTCCCTATAGGCTTCTTCAGAATGCATGACCTAGAGAGATATAGAGAAGTTTTAAACTTGGCTTCTTAAGAATGCATGACCAAGTTAAAACTCACAGATGTGTCAAACATCACACAAATTAGCAACTTCTACAGGCTTCTTAAGAATGCATCACCATGTAGAAATCATACAAATGGATCAACCATTACACAAATTAACATCTTCAATTGGACTTCTTAAGAATGCATCACCCAGTTGAAAACGTACAGATTAAGTCTTCAGAAAAACATGCTTTAGAAAACTAATTCTTCAAAAAGTTGTTGAGAAAACGTTTGAAGAAAAATAAGCATGTATGCCAGATGTGTAGTCAGATGTGCCACACATCACAATTTGCTGCAGTTTTAAGACTTCAATTGACTTCAAAGAATTGTTTGTTCATTTTTACTCCCCCTTTTTAGCCATAAATTTTGACAAATATAGTCAAACTCACAGAGAGTGAGTAAAACACCATAGAATGCAGATAGCATGAGATGTAGAGATGATGGTGCATGAACAGAAAAAGGCACTCAGGTCATTAATAGTGCAGCAAGTACAGAACAGGCACACAAAGGTGCATCAGAAATCCAGGGCATAGCCCACAACATACAAGCAAAAACAAAGGAAATACTGAGTACAGGGAAATATTAATGAATTACAGAAATTCAAATATCCTGGCTCCCATCAGTCTCCTCAGCTTCAGAGTCATTGGACTCCTCCTCCTCCAATTCCTCATCCTTAGCCATTGTTTGCTCATCCTCAAGCTCCAGTCCAGCAATGACTGCTTCCAGCTTGGCCTTCTTCTCATCCAGAGCCTTACAAGTCTCCTTTAAAGCAGTAATCATGTCTGTCCTAGACATTGCATTAGTTGAGCTGGATGTGCCCACATCAGGAGTTACATCAGACTGCTTGAGACTAAAAGAAATAGCATACTCTCTTCTGCAAGACAAATCATCCTTGCCCAGAACATCAGGTCTCTGGCTCAATATGATTCCACACAGCAGGGAAGGAAATGCAATGGGTAGTTTGACAGCTAGGGTTTTGGCATGTTTGATAGTCTGATCAAAAATATAAGTACCAAAATCAAAGTTAATTTTCACTACAAGAATAGATAGTTTTTGCTGCGACTTTTTTGCAACGATTCAAGTATTGTTGGCAAGTATAATAATTTAGCAGCAACATTTTCATGTGGGCGTTGCCAAAAATCACCCATGGCATCCTCATTTTTCGGTGGACACGTCATGTATTTATGTGGTAACCAAAATATAAATATAAAAAGAACATAAAGAAACAAATTGTGTAAAAAAAAATATTCTCCTTTTTACGCAGATGTTTTGAACAAAAAGGGTACTTTATATTCATATTTATTTGTCTTTTTTTTTTTTGTGATGAAGATTTAATAAGAAAAAGGGTCTTGTTTGTTTATTTATTTTTTAGTGCCTATCCTATAACTATAAAATAACGAAGAAATATGTAACAAAAAAATGTTAATACCAATTTTAAAAAAATTGAAGACTAATCAATTAGATAATTAATACCAACCGTATTCATTGTCATACAATTTAGGGTTAATAGGTCTTTACCCCTGCAAAGTAGGCGTGTTTTGCTTTATCTCTGTAAAAAATTTCTTTAATTTTTCCCTTGTAAAATATTTTTTTTTCCCTTTGGTGCAAGAAATTTACACTTTTTAAATCGATTGAACAGAATAATTGATTTAAAAATAGACGATTGAACAAAATAATCAATTTAAAAAGTGCATCTAAGGGGAAAAACCAAAAAAATATTTTGCAAGGGGAGAAATCTAAATTTTTTTTACAGGGGTAAACCAAAACACGTCTACAGACGGTAAAGACCTATTAACCCTACAATTTATTTAGTAAAAAAATAATAAAAGAAATGATTATTTTTTTTTTGGAAAAAAAAGTATCTGAATTTGGTTTGTGTTTACAATTTTTCATATAGTGGGGCCTCATAACATTTTCGGTTAAACATTTTATATTTATTCTATAAACATATGAGTAGTGACTTAGTGGGGATGATTATGGATGGTTGCAGTTTTGTGTAGTTGGGTGGGAAAATGCTGCAGTTTTCTCAATGTGAGTTTAGCCGCTAATTTATTTTTATTGAAAGATAGAAAATCAAGTATTCCCGCTAATCACAAGCGCTTCACTTTTTTATTTGGAAACGGCTAATATAAGAAACCATTTTTAAAACATTTATTCACTACTCATTTACAAATTAACACTTTTTTTAGAAAAGAAAAAAAAAAACATTTCCAAACTCAATATGCTATGCAAACTCCAGTTGTTTACACCATAAAAAACTCATAATGGAGCACCCAAGTGATGAATCAAATTCAACACCTCCAAACACTTAAGTGCTAATACTATTTACTTCAAGAAGGTACAATGATTTTTTTTTCCTGTGTTTAATTTTCTTTTTGTTTTTAACAATTATTCCTTATTTCTATCTTAACTTTTTTGTTTTGTTACTAATATAAATACAAAAGAATGTACAAATACAAAAACAAAATGGAAGAGGTATTGAAATTTAATAGTGATTTTTAATTTTATCTTTCGTACATTTTTTTTTTTGCATCAATAGTATTTGAATTTAATAGTGATTTTTATTTTTATATTTGAAGGTAAGATATATTTTATTTTGATGAATCAGAACATATAATAGCGATGTTATACTTGATACATCGAGAAGACTCTACCGTTAAAGTGAGTGAAGATGATTGGGCATATTTCATAAATTATTTTTCAAGGCCTCGTTATATATGGTATGTTGGAATTAAATTATTGTAATTAAATTTAGCTAAATGAAGATATACAATACAATATAAATTAAAGTATTGTTTGTTTGTATTATTTTCAGGCAATGATCGAGTGCAAGGAACGAATCAAATATAGCAAAGAAACCACGGATGCTTCAACTAGAGAGTGTCATGATAAAGTTGAGAGAATTAATTAATATATAATATTGTAATCTTATTTTCTATTTCTTCATAGTATATGTTCTTGTGTTTATTCTACTTTTTTTGTTTTTTAGAAGTCCTGTGTTTCTTTCAATGGAAACACATATGAATCTCATGTAAATAATCTTGTATGATATTTTATTTATTTATGTTAAGTAAATCGTATTAATATTAATGTTTTTTTTATATTATGAATATAGTGACATGATTTTAATAAAAATATATTTATATAAAATTCAATATGAAGTCAAATTTCATAATATATTTGTAAAAATAATTTATATCCATGGGTACAATTTTTATTATTGAGAAAGATAAATAATAATAATAATAATAATAATAATAATAATAATAGCAAAAATTAGAAATTGTTGGAAAAACTGTTTTCCCAGCGACTAAAGTCACCGAGATAAGTTAGATATAACAACAAGTTTAGTTGGAAAAACTAACTTATCTCAACAAAAAGTAAAAAAATGGCAACAAATATTGTTGTTGGAAAAAAGTACTTATGGCAACAATGGTAAAATTTGCTGCAAAACTTTTTGCAACGGAACTTATCGCAACAACCAGCAGCGACTTTTTGGTTGTTGGGGTAAAGTTCTTTTGCAGCAATTTTTGACAATTTGCAATGATTTTTTTTGCTGCGAAAAATGTCTTTTCTTGTAGTGTTTGTTACCTACAGTATAGATGAACCTAGCCAAACCTGTAGCCACATCACAGTTGTGTGTGGTAGGCACCCAGTTAGCAGCAGCAATCCTATTCAGGATGTTGTAGATTGGAGTGAGCTTGCTTGCTTGCAACTTTCCCTTCTTAGGCCAAGTCTTGACCTTTCCAGCTGTGATGGCCTTGATTATGTAGTTGTCATTGGCCTCCATCTCAGCATAGGGCTCCTCACTTCTGCCCAGAAATTTGTTGATCACAGTGGGAGAGAAGTGAATTTCCTTGCCTCTCACAAAGACTGTTTGATACTCCTTGTCCAAAGGATTATCACAGCCAGCAGGAATGTTTACCAAAAATTCTTTGACCACTTTCTCACAGCAGTCAGTCAGCCCAGTAACAGTCTTCATCAAGCCAGCACGCTTGATCAACCTCATAACCTCCTTGCACTGCAAGGCTTCAACACTTAGCTCCCTCTCCAGAGCTAACCTTCTATGAGCAATGTACTTCCATTTACCAGCATGTGCAAGGTTGTGGAAGGAAATTAAATCAACAGGGATATCAGGAATTCCCTGAGGAATTTTCTTCTTCCCATAGCTCTTCTTTACAGCAGACTCAATGTGGACTACATCAAGCTCCACATTCTGCTCCTCAGCAGATTCTTCCTCAGACTCACTGATGTGAGCTACATCCTGCTCCACATCGTATTCTGAGTCACTTGTAGGTGGCTTTTTTCTTTTCTGAGTCTTCTTCTTTGCAGGTGGAACCACAGCTTTACTAAATCCCTTCTTGGGACCATACAGAACTTGCCTCTTGACAGGCTTCTTCTTCTCCTTGGCAACAGTATGAGATTCCCTAACAGTAGCAGGACCTTTTCCACTTCTAGTCCTTCTAGCTATGCTATCTTCAGCAATCTTCTTTAAAGGGATGTCAGAATTGTAGCCTTCTACATCCACAACAATTGTATCTCCATCAACATCCTTGTCAGAAGGATTGGAGTCTTCCACATCTTCAGAACCTTTAGCTTCTTTACCCTTGTCAGACTGGGTATCATCTTCAGGTTCTTCAACCTCAGCAGGTTGATCTTCTTCAACAACTTCCTGTTCTGGAGAATCAGGAATGACAGGTTGTTCTTCAGCAGCAACAATCTCTTCTTCAGCAGTACGAGACTTTTCTTCACCTTGTGGCAATGATGTGCCCACATCTGCCACAACATCAGGTTCTTGCAGGGCCTGAAGTACAGAATCAATGATCTTCTGAGTCAAGGGGTGTCTTTGGCCCTCAGAGATCTTTACAGCAGCCTTCTCAGGGTTAGGGTTTGAAGAACCTATACCCACAGATGCTTCAGCATCAGCATCACCAGATTTAGCAGGAAGAGGTTCAATATGCAGACTTTCCATGGTGTGAACCCTCTTTGGTGAGCCAATCTTTGGCTTCTTGCTTTTCTTCTTCTTCTTCTTGGATTTTTCTGTGGAAAGAGAAGGAACAACATCTTCCTCTGCAGCAATGGGAGTTGATTCCCTTCTTGATCGTTTAGACTTCTTCTTCTTTAATCCAGATGGCTTGATCATTGAAACAGGAGTGGCATTAACGATCATGTCACTTTGAATTTCTTCATGATGTGGGGAATGAGGTTTTGGTGATGATGGAGAAGTGGTGGTTTTGGTTGAAGGAGATGTTTTGGTTGCAGTAGACATGATGATGATGGTGATTTGGTATGAAGATTTTCAAAGAAAAATTGCAGAGATGAACAAAGGGTTTCAGAGAGATCAAGAAAATTTTCTAAGGTCGTTTGATTGTTTGAGAAACGAATGTAGTGAACAATGTGGTAGGCAATGAGAGAAAAATCTTGAATAAACGGATTTCTTGGATAAAATCGCGAGATAGCCGTTAGAAAATATTTGTAATGATTGCCTTTGGATTGCGTGCAACTGTGGATGGGGGGAGAGGTAGGTAACCGTTGCACGCCTAAATAGCTATTATGGCTATTGATCCTCAAAGAGGCAAATACCAAGTTTGCCCCTTAACACCTCAAACCTATTTGCATCTAAAGCCTTTGTGAAAATATCTGCCAGTTGATTCTCTGTGGCAACATGCTCTAGAGTCACAATATTGTCTTCAACAAGATCTCTAATAAAATGGTGACGTATATCAATGTGCTTTGTCCTACTATGTTGGATAGGATTTTTGGAAATATTTATAGCACTTAGATTGTCACAGTATAATGTGAGCACATCTTGCTGCACATTGTACTCACCCAACATCTGCTTCATCCAAAGTAGCTGAGAGCAACTACTTCCTGCTGCAATATACTCAGCCTCGGCTGTAGAAAGAGAAACACAATTTTGTTTCTTGCTGAACCATGATATAAGGTTGCTTCCCAAAAAGAAACATCCACCAGAAGTGCTCTTCCTATCATCAGCACTACCTGCCCAGTCAGCATCACAATAACCCAACAATCTTGTGTCTTCACCATGAGAGTAGAGAATTCCATAATCACTTGTACCACTGACATACTTGAGAATCCTTTTGACTTGATTCAGATGACTCATCTTAGGCTCAGCTTGGTACCTTGCACACACACCAACAGCAAAGCTAATGTCAGGTCTACTTACAGTGAGATAGAGTAGACTGCCAATCATGCTTCTGTATAAACTTTGATCAACACTGACACCATGCTCATCTTTAGAGAGTTTGAGATGGGTTGCTGCAGGAGTTCTCTTGTGATTTGCATTCTCCATTCCAAATTTCTTCACAATGTTCTTGGCATACTTGCTTTGAGAGATGAAAATTGTATCTTCCATATGTTTGACTTGTAGACCAAGAAAGTAGGTAAGTTCACCTACAAGGCTCATCTCAAATTCAGACTGCATCTGATTCACAAACATCTTGACCATTGGATCAGACATTCCTCTAAACACAATGTCATCTACATAGATTTGTGCAATCATGAACTTGCCATTTTCTTCTCTGACAAACAAGGTTTTATCTGATTCTCATTTTCTATAACCTTGCTGCACAAGAAATTTGGTTAGCCTCTCATACCATGCCCTAGGAGCTTGCTTTAATCCATATAATGCCTTCTTCAATCTGTAGACATGATCTGGATAATTTGGATCAACAAATCCCTTGGGCTGCTCCACATAAACTTCCTCATTCAAGTAGCCATTGAGGAAAGCACTCTTCACATCCATCTGGAATAGCTTGAATTTCAAGATACATGCTACTCCCAAAAGTAACCTTATGGACTCAAGACGTGCCACAGGAGCAAATGTTTCATCAAAGTCTACTCCTTCAACCTGAGAGTAACCTTGAGCCACAAGCCTAGCCTTGTTTCTAGTCACAACACCACTTTCATCAGATTTATTCCTATAAACCCATTTAGTACCAATGATGTTGACTCCTTCAGGTCTAGGAACTAAATCCCATACTTCATTCCTCTTGAACTGGTTCAGCTTCTCTTGCATAGCTTCAATCCAAAACTCATCTGTCAAGGCTTCTTTCACATTCTTTGGTTCTACCTTTGACACAAAACAAGCATTGGATACAACCTCTCTTGACCTTGTCATAACCCCTGACTCAGGATTCCCTATTATGAGTTCTTTTGGATGATTCTTTTGAACTTTAACAGAGGGACCCTTGTTCACTGGAGTCACATCTTCTTGCTGATCAGTCTTCTCAGGAATCTCTATGACATCAGAGTCTTCAGGCAGGGGATGAGATGTGTCCACATCAGGATCAACATTAGGCACATTGTCTGAACAGTCATCTATGACAACATTGATGGATTCCATCATAGTTCTTGTTCTGTTGTTGAAGACTCTATAGGCTCTGCTGGTTATGGAATAGCCTAGAAAGATTCATTCACCACTCTTGGGATCCATCTTCCTCCTTTGCTCTCTGTCAGCTAAGATATAGCACTTGCTACCAAAGACATGGAAGTGTTTGACAGTTGGTTTTCTTCCTTTCCATATCTCATACAGTGTGGTTGAAGTACCTTTTCTCAGAGTCACCCTGTTGTGTACATAGCATGCAGTACTCATGGCCTCTGCCCAGAAATAGTAAGGTAGCTTCTTGGCATGTAGCATAACTCTTGCAGCCTCTTGCAAAGTTCTGTTCTTCCTTTCAACTACACCATTTTGTTGGGGTGTGATTGGTGAGGAGAACTCATGCCCAATTCCTTCATCAGCACAAAACTCAGAGAATCTTGAATTTTCAAACTTTTTCCCATGATCACTTCTGATTCTAACAATGCCACTATCCTTCTCTCTTTGTAGTCTAAGGCATAGTTCTTTGAATGCATCAAAAGTGTCAGACTTCTCTCTGATGAAGCTAACCCAAGTGAACCTTGAGAAATCATCTACAACCACAAAGGCATATCGTTTACCACCAATACTCTCTACTTGCATTGGTCCCATCAAGTCCATATGTAGCAGTTCAAGAACTCTGGATGTCACCTGATGTTGCAACATTGGATGTGACATCTGAACCTGCTTTCCAACTTGACATTCACCACAGATATTGCCTTCAACAATCTTAAGCTTTGGTAGACCTCTAATAGCTTCCTTGGACACAATCTTCTTCATCCCCTTTAGATTTAAGTGGCCAAGTCTTTGGTGCCAAAGCTTTACTTCTTCTTCCTGACTTATAAGACATGTAGTGGAGTGAGCAGTTTCATCAGGAATCCATAGATAGCAGTTGTCTCTTGACCTAGATCCTCTCATCAACAATTCTCCTTTGTCAGAAGTAATAAGACACTCATTCTTTGTGAAGTTGACTTTGAGACCTTGATCACACAGTTGGCTTATGCTGATAAGATTAGCCTTCAAGCCTTTGACAAGTAACACATCATCTAGGTCAGGTAAGCTTTTGCTGCTGAGTTTACCACTACCCTTGATTTCACCTTTTGCTCCATCACCAAAGGTTACAAAACTTGTTGTATGAGGCTTGATATTAGTGAGAAATTTCTCAACACCAGTCATATGCCTAGAACAACCACTATCAAAATACCAATCATCACTGGAAGATGCTCTAAGAGAAGTGTGAGCAATATGAGCAGTTTCAGAAACTTTAGGCTTCCACATCTTCTTAGGAGTGGCCCTTGCTGATTTGGCTTGCACCTGAGGCCTTTTCTTGGGATACCCATAGAGTTTGTAGCAGAAGGGCTTAATGTGACCATTCTTCCCACAGTAGTGGCATCTCCAAGTATTAAACTTCTCTTTGCCAGCAGGTCTCTGATGTGGGGTGTGATGTGTCCACATTCTGCCAGGATCAGGTTTCTTCTGAGCAGGAACAAACTTAGTATTTGTATTCTTGTTGTAGTGTTTGTTCTTAAATCCTACACCAGATGAGTCACCAGCATGCTTTCCCACTTTCAAAATCTCATCAAGCATGTTAGTTCCAGGATTGAGCATCTTTACAGACTTGGTCATATTATTCAAGTTAGTTGACAGTAACTTGACTTCACTTTCAAGACTAACTACTTGGTTCTGTAGTTGATCCTTCTCTGTCTCTAGTTAACTGATGATCACCTTCTGTTCTTCATTGATCTTGCATAGTTCCTCACTCTTGATAGATAGCTTTTTGTAGACTGAGGTTAGTTCATTAAAAGTGAGTTCTTCATCATCAGAATCAACATCAGTACTACACACACCAGTCATGGCACTCACATGATTAGCAGCAACATTCTCTGAGTCAGTGTCAGAGTCTTCATCAGACCATGATACAGTTAAGTGAGGTATAGACATATATTGTCTACTTAAAGTCTTAGACATAAGCTTTAGGGCGATAGTAAGAATACAACCACGTGTTTTCTGAACTGTAATGAAGTAAGTTTGACCTAGACATAGGATTCATCTTATCACGCATTGCATAATCTAACGTTGTAGACATATACCATAAGGCAAGAGTTGCTTGCAAGAGTCTTGACTTCACTTATCTCATCACTCACATATTAAGCTAGATATTAAATGGATCATAAGTTCAACATGCTTTCACAACTGTTTTTCAACACTTATTTAATCATTTGTTCTTTTATTTATTTGCAACCCTAAACTTTTATTTTGTTACTTTAATCACTGTAACACCCTAATCGATATATATATACTATAATCAATTAATATCAAACAATCATACATCAATCAAGGCGTTACATGTGAAACTTTTTCAAAATATTATGAACATACATACATTCATTTTAAGTAGCAACGGAAGCATAATATTCACTTAATAAACTCATTACTCAAAGTACTTAATAAAATCCAAACACAAGATTCATAAATCATATTATAACTTAGATTAGGTCCTTCTACCACAAGGCCTATCCACATAATCCAAAACACGATTCAAGACATATAAATCATAGATAAATAAGATAATAGCAAGGTGAAATTCTGGTGGCAAGTGTCAGATGTGTAGCACGATGTGTACACTTTAGGAATCGTACGATGTGTAGCCTAATGTGTCAACATCGTGAACATGCTGAACTTGATGAACAAGTAAACAATTTAAAGTGCAGGAAACAATAAAACACAGTGAGTTTGTTAACCCAGTTCGGCGCTTAAACAAGCCCTAATCTGGAGGATACCAATCCAGGGATGAATCCACTATGGTAGTATCAATTCAAAGCTAAACTCCCCCGTTTACAACTTCTCACTTAATCACTACCCGTGCTAATTCTACCTAGGAACTCCTAGATATGAGAACCTCTACTCACTCCCCCTCAACCTTACCCAGTAAGGATTTAATAACAAACTCAGTTTGGAGACACACTCCTAGAAACCTATGCACTCGTACCTAAAGGCTTTGAGTGTTGCACACTCTAACTCCTTGCTTCAAAGCTTTGGAGAAAGAACACTAGAGATTACAACTCTATCAAACTCA
The DNA here is from genome assembly GCA_954870985.1 of Trifolium fragiferum. Taxonomy (NCBI): domain Eukaryota; kingdom Viridiplantae; phylum Streptophyta; class Magnoliopsida; order Fabales; family Fabaceae; genus Trifolium; species Trifolium fragiferum. Next base: position 75,614 of record OX940792.1, read on the forward strand.
GTCCTTACTTGTATCAAAATTATGATTCAAGTGAAGGCTCACAAATAACAATAAACAGACTAAGACCTAAGACTCGATTTCTTCAACTCTTGGCTTCGTACTTCAAAGTGTCTTCAGTCTTCCTTTATATAGAACAAGTTTCATGGGCTTGGATCTTCAATGTTGACAGCTGGCCTTTGTTAATTCTCCTTGAGATTTATTTGATCATAATCTTTTAATTGTTTGTTTCAAATCTTTTTTATCAAAGTCGGCCAATAAAATAAAACAGAACCATGAAAGATTATCTTGTTCCTTGGCGCGCAAGCTGGCACGATTTAATTTGAAAAACAAATCTTTTTCAAAAGATCGCGTGTAAATAAATAAAGGTGCGTCCAGCTAGGGCGTCCAGATGTGAAACCTAATGTGCCACACATCATGCTCCACATCATGGAATCAGGCTTATTTTACCAAATGAAGCCAACACCCTAAAATCCTCAACACAAGGTCTTACAAGTCTCAAACAAACGAACTAACATACAAGTTCTAGCAAGGTTACAAGTATCAGAGCAAATCCTAGACCTCTAAGGTTCCTAGAATTTCTACTCTTCATCCTTACCAAGCTAAGCTAGTCTCACAAGCTAAATCTCCAAGCAACGGGATCACTCCTCAAGAGAAGAATCTGGACCCAAACCATTCAAATACACAAAATAGAGAGTTAGTTATAATTCAAGTTCTTAATAACAAGTATAGCATATACTCATATCATGCACAATAATAATCATATCATAATTGACGTATAAACGTCTCATATCTTGAACATAATACTCATGATAAAGGCAATGGCATAATCACATCAACTCACAAGATTTTAAAGTAAAGTCACGTTATCGCAATCATAATGAACACCATTGGCACTTATCAATTACCAAGTAAAATGCACATTTACTCCTAATGCAACTAATGCCATCAATTAATATGTCTCAACCTAGACACATCTAAATGCATGTGGTACCCGCATCGAGTTTTGAATACATTAAGCATTCTCGCATCAAGTCTAGTTTCAAGTCATGGTGGACCATCGCTCAAGTCTAGTTTTAAGTCATGGTGGACCATCGCTCAAGTTGACACATGCATGCATGAATGAACACATACCAATAATGATGATAACCCTACTCAACTACATATGAATAAAAGGACACTCTTCCTCATATTCCTTCTCAATTCGCATCAAATCTCATCATCATATCATCATACAAGGTATTCATTCAAGCAAGGCATAATATTACTTAACTATATCACATAACATAAATCATCATCACCTAATTCAATCCATACGAACACATGAACGTAGCACCCTCATTTAAGCTCTAGATTCCATTAATCTAACTTATATCATGTTATAAGATCATATCTCAATCATATAGCAAACATAGGATTCATTTTAAATATAGAAATTACTGTTCATACTGCATCAACTCGCCTAGACGGGTGAATGGCGAGCTCGAGGCGAGCTCAAGTCAGAAGCTACTGGAACCACTCGCCTCCAACACGCCATGGCGAGCTCCAACTCGCCAAGCAGCTCGCTACGACTCGCCATGGCGAGTTCATGCATTTCTGGAAAACCCAGAAACATGAATACTCGCCATAGCGAGTAATATACTCGCCCCAGCGAGTTCAAGCAGAAAGGAAAACTCTGCTTTCGGTTTTGAACTCAAATCCATCAAAAATCCCATTTTTCAACATACAAATCTTAAAAGCTATCAACTTTAGGTCTATCTAACATGTATAAGCTTAGAAGTACAAACTTTAGCATCATCAAACATCATTTCATGATAAAAGCAATGATCTTCCTAAGTTTCACTAAAAACTCATTTTCAAACATCAATAACACAAATCATTCAATTAACACGAATTGGTTCATGAGAATTCGAAATAGAAACACATAGCAACATGTTAACATCATACAACAACATAAAAAGCTATAAACACATTCCCTTGATTCCCATTCCCCACCAAAAAAGATGAGAGGGTTTGGGTGTGGAGAGTAGACTTCTCCCCCCTCTTTGTTCATCTCACAAGAATTAATAACTACTCTCTAACCTTAAATTTGCAGCTTTAATCTTCAGCTCTACCTTGAATCCCTTCTACCCTCTTCAAGCTTGGTTTCTCTCTTTCTACCTCCTTCTCAAAAATGAGTTATGAGAACTCTCACTCTCTATTCCTCACTCTATTCAAACCTAAAATGACAAAAGTCTATAATACCCTCCCACTAACTTAAGTTAATTTAATTAAACTCCACTTATTTCCTTAAAAGCCTCTACTCATAATTCTATTCTCCTCATTCTCTACCCTTTCCTCTTTTAACCAAATTCTAATTAATCACTAACACTAACCCACTTAGTTCTAATAATGCTAATTAACATCTAATCAAACAAATAATCTAATTAAATGCAATTAAATAATTACGGGTGTTACAACTCTACCTCCCTTAAAAGAATTTTCGTCCTCGAAAATTTACCTGAAAATAACTCCGGATAAGAATCCCTCATCTTGCTCTCTAGCTCCCAAGTAGCGTTTTCTCCCGCGGGTCCTCCCCAAACAACTTTTACGGATGCTATCTCTTTATTCCTCAACTTCTTGACTTCTCTACCTTCAATCCTCAAAGGTATTGCCTCAACCGTCAAATTGTCCCTCACTTGAACATCATCCGATACAATCACATGTGACGGATCCGAAATATATTTCCTCAATTGTGATACATGGAATTAGGGGTGAAAGCGGATCAGAAAAATCCAATTGAACCGATAATCCAAACCAATCCAAACCGAAAAAAACCGACTTTTATGGTTCGGATCAAAAACCGAACCGAACCAATGAAAAACCGAAGTGGTTTGGTTCGGTTCTCGGATTCAGTTTTCAGATCCAATGGACAAACCGAACCAAACCAATATATATATATATATATATATATATATATATATATATATATATATATATATATATATATATATATATATATATATATATATATATATATATATATATATAGTATATATGTTAATTTTTTTAAGCAACTCATATCTATCAAAAACTACAACTGGCTCAACTACTTTTAAAAAATAAAATTTGTCTCACTTAAAAGCTCTAATTTAAAAATGCAAACTTAGAAACATTCATAGTCATAAACGCAAACTCAGAAACGTTGCTCCTACCCTCATCCTCAAGCTGCTCTCACATCACCTCATCCTCAAGCTCCTCTCGACACTACGCAATCAACACTCTCACGTCACAATATTGTTCTCAGAACGGTAACTTCTCAAGCGTTGTTACGATTTTTATTTTTTTTTCAATTTAAGTGGAATAGACTTGAAGTTTTATTTTTATTGTACTTTATCATTTGAAGAACATATGAACTTAATTTCAATATGGTTGTATTTTGTATCTGATGAACTTATAAACTTAATTTCAATATTGACGTATTATATTTAATGAACTTATTTGATAAACTTAATCGAAACGAATTATATTTTTTATTTGTTTTCAATATGGTTCTATAATGTATATATATTTGATGAACTTATGGGAAAATAATTGTATTTTGTATTTGATGAGCTTATAAAAAAAAAATATCGGGAAAAATAGTAGCATGAAATACATCGGAAAAAACCGATTAAAGTATCCGAACCAAACCGAACCAAACCGATGAGTTTGGTTCGGATTTATTTTTGAAAAACGCTAAAAACCGAACCAAACCGAACCAATTGAGGATTCATTGGTTCGGATATCGGATTCACTCAAAACCAATCCAAACCGGTCCAATTACACCCCTACATGGAATACATCATGAAGATTCGACAATGATGGTGGTAAAGCAATCTTATACGCCACATTCCCCACTTTCTTCAAAATTTGATAAGGCCCAATGAACTTCGATGTTAGCTTCTTGGATTTCAAAGCACGACCAATACCGGTAGTTGAGGTAACTCTCAAAAATACATGATCTCCCTCTTGAAATTCCACATCTTTCCTTTTCTTATCATGATAGCTCTTTTGTCTACTTTGAGTCGCTTTCATCTTTTCTTGGATCATCTTAATCTTTTCCGTAGTTTGTTGGACTAATTCCGGTCCTAACACAACACTTTCACCATCTTCATACCAACATAAAGGAGTACGACATCTCCTTCCATACAACGCTTCGAAAGGTGCCATTCCGATACTTGAATGAAAACTATTGTTGTAGGTGAATTCAACCAAAGGTAGATAATTATCCCAACTTCCTCCATCTTCCAAAATACAAGCTCTCAACAAATCCTCTAATGATTGAATAGTCCTCTCCGATTGTCCATCCGTTTGAGGGTGATAAGCCGAACTCATCCTCAACTTAGTCCCCAAAGCTTCTTGCAAGCTCTCCCAAAATCTCGAAGTGAATCTTGGATCTCTATCCGATACAATGCTAGATGGAATACCATGTAGTCTCACCACTTGCTCAACATAGATCTCGGCTAACTTAGGTATTAAAGTCCCCGTCTTGAATGCAATAAAGTGTGCCGACTTCGTCAATCTATCAACAATCACCCAAATCGAATCATTTCCCTTCCTAGTCTTGGGTAAACCACTCACAAAATCCATTGCAATACTATCCCACTTCCATTCGGGTACAAACATAGGTTGCAACAATCCCGATGGCCTTTGATGTTCAACTTTGGATTTTTGACAAACCAAACAAGCATAAACAAACTCCGCTACTTCCTTTTTCATACTTGGCCACCAAAATAACTTCTTCAAGTCTTGATACATCTTTGTAGCTCCGGGATGAATACTCAAACTACTCCTATGCCCTTCCTCAAGAATCCTTTTCTTTAACTCGGGTATGTTAGGAACACAAACCCTTCCTCGAACTCTTATGACTCCTTTCTCATCAACTTTGAAATCAATCTCTTTCTCTTCATTAATTGATGCAAGGCGATTCACCAAACTCAAATCTCCTTTTTGACCACTCTTTACTTCATCAAGAAAATCGTTGGTAAGCTTCAACATTCCCAATTTCACACTATGCGGCGTCGTCTCAAAAACCAAACTAAGATCTCGAAATTCTTCAATCAAATTCAACTCTCTTGCCATAAGTGAAGACATATGCAACGACTTCCTACTCAAGGCATCTGCAACAATATTGGCTTTTCCGGGATGGTAACTCAATTCAAAATCATAGTCTTTCAAAAATTCCAACCAACGTCTTTGCCTCATATTCAACTCCTTTTGATCAAACAAATACTTCAAACTCTTGTGATCACTAAAGACTTCAAATCTAGAACCAAACAAATAATGCCTCCAAATCTTCAAGGTAAACACAACGGCCGCCAACTCAAGATCGTGCGTTGGATAGTTCTTCTCATGCACTTTCAATTGCCTAGAAGCATAAGCAACCACTTGTCCATTTTGCATAAGAACACCACCTAACCCCATCAAAGATGCATCACAATACACGGAAAAAGGCTCATTCGGTGTCGGTAAAATCAAAATTGGTGCCGACGTCAACCGCTTCTTCAACTCTTGGAAACTTCTTTCACATTGATCATCCCAAACAAAAGCTTGATCCTTTATAGTCAATCGAGTCAACGGTAATGCTAACTTCGAAAAACCTTCAATAAACTTCCGATAGTAACCGGCCAAACCAAGAAAACTTCTTATCTCAAACACCGACTCAGGAGTTCCCCACTTCAATACCGCATCCACTTTAGAAGGATCTACCGCAATACCTCCACTAGATATCACGTGACCTAAGAAACTCACTTCTTTCAACCAAAACTCGCACTTGGATAACTTTGCATAAAGCTTCTTCTCTTGCAAGGTCCTCAACACAATCCTCAAATGATCCGCGTGTTCTTCTTCGGTCTTGGAATACACTAGAATGTCGTCAATGAAAACTACCACGAATTTATCCAAATAAGAATGGAAAATCCGGTTCATGTACTCCATAAACACTCCAGGTGCGTTGGTTACACCAAAAGGCATAACCGAATACTCGTAATGACCATATCTTGTCCTAAAAGCAGTCTTCGGAATATCCTCCGCCTTAACTCGAATCTGATGATATCCTGACCTCAAATCAATCTTACTAAACACACAAGCACCCACCAACTGATCCATCAAATCATCTATCCTCGGCAACGGATATTTGTTCTTGATCGTAACTTGGTTCAAGCGACGGTAGTCAATACACAACCTCATACTTCTGTCCTTCTTCTTTACCAAAAGCACAGGTGCTCCCCAAGGTGAAACACTCGGTCGAATAAACCTCTTCTCAAGTAGCTCTTCTAATTGCTCCTTCAACTTACTTAACTCAGATGCTGACATCCGATACGGTGCCATAGATATTAGACTTGTACCAGGTACCAAATCAATAGTAAACTCTACTTCTCGCTCTGGTGGTACATCAGACACATCCTCTTGAAACACGTCGGGAAATTCTTGCACAACAGGAAGTCCTTCAATTCCAACTTCGTTCTCAAGCTTCAGAGATGCAAACATGACAAACAACTCTCCATGATCGCTTAACAACTCCCTTACCTCCTTACCACTCATCAAGTTCGGATCTTCTTCTAACTTCGGAAATATCACCGTCTTATCACAACAGTTAATGTGAACTCGATTAACAATTAACCAGTTCATACCAAAGATCACATCTATACCACTAAGTGGAATACACACAAGGTCCATACCAAAAGATCTACCAAAAATAGACACAGGACAATTAAGACAAACAAGTTGAGTAGTCACAGAACCACTAGCAGGAGTTTCTATTTCCATACAACCAATCATTTTCGACACAGGAATATTAAGACGCTTCATGCATTCAAAAGATATAAAAGAATGTGTTGCTCCCGTATCGACAATCGCAATTAAAGGGGTGTCATGGATGAAACACGTACCTCTAATAAGATTGTCTCCTTGATCCGCTTCATTCCCGCTTAAAGCAAACATTTTACTCATCACCTTCTTTGGCTTCTTGCACTCAAAGCTCTTGTGACCTTCTTCCTTACAATTAAAGCAAACCATCTTTCCTTTAGAAGCATCACCCTTGTGACCAATGTCTCCGCACCTAAAGCATCTATCTCCCTTTGGGCAATCATAAGAATAATGACCCAATTCACCACACTTGTAGCACTTGACACTAGTAACCTTCTTCTTCCCTCCACTAAATTCAATCTTGCCCTTGTTCTTCTTGTCATACGGCTTCCCACGGTCTTGGTTCTGCCCCTTCCTATCGCTCATGTCTTTGTAGTAGCTAGACTTCGCTTTCCCATCCAAGTCACATATGTTACTCTTGTTCGCCAAGTTGGCAAAGTTCCTAATCTCCAAGATACCAACCAATTGCTTAAGATCGGGACGCAATCCACTTTCAAACTTCACACATTTGTCCGCTTCCGCCTCCACGGTGTTATAGTGTGGACAAAAGCGACACAAATCTTCAAACTTGGTTGCATACTCCGCAACGGTTAAGTTCCCTTGCTTAAGTTCCATGAATTCCACCACTTTTCGGTTCCTCACATCCGCCGGAAAGTACTTAGTCAAAAACTCTCTCTTGAAAATGTCCCAAGTAATGATAGCTCCACCTTGACCCAATCTTTGGCTCACATTCTTCCACCAATAGCCGGCATCTTCATGCAACATGTAACTCCCTAGAGTCACCTTTTGTGCCTCCGAACATCTCATAGCACCAAAAATTCTTTCAATACCTTCCAACCACTTTTGAGCTCCCTCGGGATCATGCCCTCCTTTGAATGATTGAGGGTTGTTCCTAAGGAATCTCTCCAATCTCAATTCATCCTCATTGCCCATGCGATTCTCATGTGCAACTCTCTCGGCCGCTCTTGTCGCCGCATCTTGAGTCAAAGCATTAGCCATCAAGGCTATTGCATCCGCCATTGCTCTTTGCGCCATCACCTAAACAATCAACCAAAACCCAATCTCACATTAAACTTAAGGATGCTAAAAAGTGTTCCACTACACTTATGCACCTAAGGGTATTCTAACCTAATTGATCCACATGGACCGACCTTGCTCTGATACAAAATTGTAACACCCTAATCGATATATATATATACTATAATCAATTAATATCAAACAATCATACATCAATCAAGGCGTTACATGTGAAACTTTTTCAAAATATTATGAACATACATACATTCATTTTAAGTAGCAACGGAAGCATAATATTCACTTAATAAACTCATTACTCAAAGTACTTAATAAAATCCAAACACAAGATTCATAAATCATATTACAACTTAGATTAGGTCCTTCTACCACAAGGCCTATCCACATAATCCAAAACACGATTCAAGACATATAAGTCATAGATAAATAAGATAATAGCTAGGACTTACAAGTCTCAAAGAAACTAACTAACATACTAGTTCTAGTAAGATTACATGTATCAGAGCAAATCCTAGAGCTCTAAGGTTCCTAGAATTTCTACTCTTCATCCTTACCAAGCTAAGCTAGTCTCACAAGCTAAATCTCCAAGCAACGGGATCACTCCTCAAGAGAAGAATCTGGACCCAAACCATTCAAATACACAAAATAGAGAGTTAGTTATAATTCAAGTTCTTAATAACAAGTATAGCATATACTCATATCATGCACAATAATAATCATATCATAATTGACGTATAAACGTCTCATATCTTGAACATAATACTCATGATAAAGGCAATGGCATAATCACATCAACTCACAAGATTTTAAAGTAAAGTCACGTTATCGCAATCATAATGAACACCATTGGCACTTATCAATTACCAAGTAAAATGCACATTTACTCCTAATGCAACTAATGCCATCAATTAATATGTCTCAACCTAGACACATCTAAATGCATGTGGTACCCGCATCGAGTTTCGAATACATTAAGCATTCTCGCATCAAGTCTAGTTTCAAGTCATGGTGGACCATCGCTCAAGTCTAGTTTTAAGTCATGGTGGACCATCGCTCAAGTTGACACATGCATGCATGAATGAACACATACCAATAATGATGATAACCCTACTCAACTACATATGAATAAAAGGACACTCTTCCTCATATTCCTTCTCAATTCGCATCAAATTTCATCATCATATCATCATACAAGGTATTCATTCAAGCAAGGCATAATATTACTTAACTATATCACATAACATAAATCATCATCACCTAATTCAATCCATACGAACACATGAACGTAGCACCCTCATTTAAGCTCTAGATTCCATTAATCTAACTTATATCATGTTATAAGATCATATCTCAATCATATAGCAAACATAGGATTCATTTTCAATATAGAAATTATTGTTCATACTGCATCAACTCGCCTAGACGGGTGAATGGCGAGCTCGAGGCGAGCTCAAGTCAGAAGCTACTGGAACCACTCGCCTCCAACACGCCATGGCGAGCTCCAACTCGCCAAGCAGCTCGCTACGACTCGCCACGGCGAGTTCATGCATTTCTGGAAAACCCAGAAACATGAATACTCGCCATAGCGAGTAATATACTCGCCCCAGCAAGTTCAAGCAGAAAGGAAAACTCTGCTTTCGGTTTTGAACTCAAATCCATCAAAAATCCCATTTTTCAACATACAAATCTTAAAAGCTATCAACTTTAGGTCTATCTAACATGTATAAGCTTAGAAGTACAAACTTTAGCATCATCAAACATCATTTCATGATAAAAGCAATGATCTTCCTAAGTTTCACTAAAAACTCATTTTCAAACATCAATAACACAAATCATTCAATTAACACGAATTGGTTCATGAGAATTCGAAATAGAAACACATAGCAACATGTTAACATCATACAACAACATAAAAAGCTATAAACACATTCCCTTGATTCCCATTCCCCACCAAAAGAGATGAGAGGGTTTGGGTGTGGAGAGTAGACTTCTCCCCCCTCTTTGTTCATCTCACAAGAATTAATAACTACTCTCTAACCTTAAATTTGCAGCTTTAATCTTCAGCTCTACCTTGAATCCCTTCTACCCTCTTCAAGCTTGGTTTCTCTCTTTCTACCTCCTTCTCAAAAATGAGTTATGAGAACTCTCACTCTCTATTCCTCACTCTGTTCAAACCTAAAATGACAAAAGTCTATAATACCCTCTCACTAACTTAAGTTAATTTAATTAAACTCCACTTATTTCCTTTAAAGCCTCTACTCATAATTCTATTCTCCTCATTCTCTACCCTTTCCTCTTTTAGCCAAATTCTAATTAATTACTAACACTAACCCACTTAGTTCTAATAATGCTAATTAACATCTAATCAAACAAATAATCTAATTAAATGCAATTAAATAATTACGGGTGTTACAATCACTCATAAGTGTAAAACTAATTGAACTGGTCTTGGAGCGAAAATTCCTTATCACAATCTATGTGGGAACAATACTTTTCTTATTACTTGTGCTATAGATAAAACTGTGTATACTTGCACATTACTTAAGTGAAATAATCACACATAAAATAACGCAACCCTAAGCCCTAAACCCTAAACTATCGAAATGTTATTGTCTTTGGATCCATTTTTATCCATTTTTTTTAGAATCTTCTAGCCAACACATATAGTGTGTCTTTCGATCCATTTAGGGGGAAAATTCAATAACATTTTATTTTTTCATATAATTTTGAAAAAAATCAAAAATTCATAGTCTATTACCCATGAAACCATAAAAAACTATCGAAATGTTATTGTCTTTGGATCCATTTTTTTTAGAATCTTCTATCCAGCACACTATAACTTTGGAGTTTGGATCCATTTAGTCCGAAATTCAATAATATTTTATGTTTATTCACCATGTTTTGAAAAACTACCAAAATTTGTCGTATATAACCCACGAAAACTGTAAAAACAATTATCGAAAAGCATAATTTGTTTTTTGATCCATTTTTTTATAATATTTTATCCAACACATATAGTGTGTCTTTGGATCCATTTAGGCTAAAATTCAATAACATTTTGTTTTTATATTGAGTTTGGAAAAAATCTCAAAATTCGTAGTCTATAACCCAAGAAACCATAAAAAAAAACTATCAAAATGAATACGTTGTTTTTCGGTCCTTTTATTTTAAGAATCTTCTATCCAACACATATAGTGTGTCTTTGAATCCATTTAGGCAAGAATTTAATAATATTTTATTTTTTTTCAATGAGTTTTGAAAAACCACAAAATTCGTAATTCTTAAACCACGAAAAATGTAAAAAAAAAAAATTAAAAAAAATAAAAAATAAAAAAAACTATTGAAAAGAATAAGTTGTCTTTTGATCGTTTTTTTTTAGAATCTTCTAGCCAACACATATAGTGTGTCTTTCGATCCATTTAGGGAAAAATTCAATAACAATTTATTTTTTCTTATAATTTTGGAAAAATCCAAAATATCATTGTCTATTACCCACGAAACCATAAAAAAAAAAACTATCGAAATTAAAAGGTTTTTTTCGGAAAAAAAAAATTTAAGAATCTCCTATCCAACCCATTTATTCTGTATTTGGATCCATTTCGGCGAGAATTTAATAACATTTTATTTTTTTCAACGAGTTTTAAAAAAATCATAAAATTCGTAGTCTAACCTACGAAAACAGTAAAAAAAAAAAAAAAAAAAAAAAAAAAAAAAAAAAAAAACTATCGAAAATATTAACTTGTTTTTGATCCTTTTTTTAAAAAAAATCTTCTATCCAACACATATAGTTGTGTCTTTGGATCCATTAAGTCAAGAATTCAATAATATTTTATTTTTTTTCACCGAGTTTTGTAGAAATCCCAAACTTCGTAGTCTATAACCCACAAAACCATAAAAAAAACAATCGAAATGAATAAGTTGTTTTTGGTCCTTTTTATTTGAAGAATCTTCTATCTAACACATATAGTATGTCTTTGGATCCATTTGAGCGAGAATTCAATGGCATATTGTATTTTTCATCGAGTTTTGAAAAAAACTCAAAATTCACAGTTCATAACCCACGAAAACTGAAGACAAAAAATATATCAAAATGAAAAAGTTGTTTTTCTCTCCTTTTTTTTAGAGAATCTTATATTCAACACATATATTATGTCTTTGGATCCATTTGTGCGATAATTCAATGGCATTTTTATTAACCGAGTTTTGAAAAAATCTCAAAATTCGTAGTTCATAACGCACTAAAACTATAAAATAAAAAACTATCAGAATGAATAAGTTGTTTTTTTATCCCTTTTTTTAAAAGAATCTACTATCCAACACATATAGTGTGTCTTTGGATGCATTTGGGCTAGAATTCAATGACATTTAATTTTTTTTCATCGAGTTTTGAAAAAATCCCAAAATTCATTGTCTATATAATATAACCCACGAAACTATAAAAAAAATAAATAAAAAATAAATAAATAAAAAAAACTATTGAAACAAATAATATGTTTTTAAGTCCTTTTTTTCAAGAATCTTCTATCCAACACATATAGTATTTCTCTAGATCCATTTGTGCAAGAATTCAATGGCATTTTATTTATCGAGTTTTGAAAATATCCCAATATTCGTACTCCATTACCCACAAAACCATAAAAAAAAAAAAAAAAACTATCGAAATGAATAAGTTGTTTTTCGATCCAGTTTTTTTTAAGAATCTTCTATCCAACACATATAGTGTGTCTTTGGATCCATTTAGACAAGAATTTAGTAATATTTTATTTTTTTCACCGAGTTTTAAAAAAATCGCAAAATTTGTAGTTCATAACCCACGAAAAATGTAAAATAAAAAAAAAAACTATCGAAAAGAATAACTTGTTTTTTGATCCATTTTTTTAGAATATTCTAGCAAACACATATAGTGTGTCTTTCGACCCATTTAGGCAAAAATTCAATAACATTTTATTTTTTTTCATAGTATTTTGAGAAAAAAATCCCAAAATTCGTATTCTATTCCCTACGAAACCATATTAAAAAAAAACTATTGAAATGAATAAGTTAGTTTCGGTCAATTTTGTTTGAAGAATCTTCTATCCAACACATTTAGTGTGTCTTTGGATCCATTTTGGCGAGAATTCAATAACTTTTTTTTTAATCGAGTTTTAAAAAAATTTCAAAATTTGTAGTCTATAACCCATGAAAACTGTTAAAAAAACTATCAAAAAGAATAACTTGTTTTTGATCCATTTTCTTTTAGAATCTTCTATCCAGCACATATTGTGTGTCATTTGATGCATTTAGGTTAGAATTCAATGACATTTAATTTTTTTTCATCGAATTTTGAAAAAATCTCAAAATTCATAGTCTATATAACCCACGAAACTGTAAACAAAAACTATTGAAACGAATAATATGTTTTTCAGCCCTTTTTTTAAGAATCTTATATCCAACACATATAGTATTTCTCTAGATCCATTTGTGCAAGAATTCCATGGCATTTTATTTATCGAGTTTTGAAAAAATCCCAAAATTTGTACTCCATTACCCAAGAAACCATAAAAAAATATTAAAATTAAAAAAAACTATCGAAATGAATAAGTTGTTTTTCTGTCCTTTTTTTTAAGAATCTTCTATGCACCACATATAGTGTGTCTTTGGATCCATTTAGACGAGAATTTAGTAATATTTTATTTTTTTCACCGAGTTTTAAAAAAATTGCAAAATTTGTAGTTCATAACCCATGAAAAATGTAAATAAATAAAAAAAAACTAAAGAAAAGAATAACTTGTTTTTGATCCTTTTTTTTTTAATATTCTAGCAAACACATATAGTGTGTCTTTTGACCCATTTAGGCGAAAATTCAATTGTCACGACCCAATCTTACATCGTGACCGGCGCACGAACTAATACTAGTCCGGCAAGCCTAATGACCAAACTTAACAATCAATAAATATAAAATTACCAAAATGACCCTTTACTTCAAATGATATTTTCCGAAATTTTGACAGAGTGTCCTCTATAATTGCAACATTTCTAAAATAATATAAATCTTATTTATAAACTCGTATAATTAACCAGAATTTCAAAATAATCAATTTTAAAGAAAAAAATATATAAAAACTCAAGTAAAAAAAAATTAAAAATAAAATTTTAATAAAAACATTGCGAGAGAATCGAGAGATGGCTCCATCTCGTTGATAGCCCTTTCCACCTAAGTGCAACCTCTCACTTAGTGGCGGCTCCATCTAACGGATAGCCCTTTTCTCATCGATTCGAAAAAAAACACATAATCAAATCATTGATTATTACATTACTAAAACCGAGAGCTAGCTCCATCTCGTTGATAGTTCTTTTCTCCTAATGGCGGCCTTTCCATAGGGGTAGCTCCATCTAACGAATAGCTCTTTTCTCTCGACTAATGAAAACATCAAATCTATCGATCAGGGAGTTTACGTCTCGTTGATAGCCCTCTCCTCCTAATGGCGGCCTTTCCATAGGGGTAGCTCCATCTAACGGGTTAATTCTCCCTAACCGAAATCATATTACTAGGTGCACCTAGGTCATCATTAAAATCGTGGTTCTTAAAATATATCTCTTAAAACCATGTTTTAATACATTTCCAAAACACTTTGTTGAAATATCTCAAATCCACATGAAATTGAAAATATTCCACTTTATAAACCAAAAGTAAAAAAAAATCAAATTCAAACGGAAAATATCAACATTTTTCAAAAAAAACATGTATCTAAAAACTATATTTCTCAACACATCAAACGTATGCCAAAGTATGTAAATCAAAACTCAATTTCAATTCTTATGCTAAATAGCTCATACTTAATCTAAATAGAGACTGGAAATATAGCTCGACAGGAGGATTCCTGGTCCTACGTATCCCCAAACGATTAGGGAATCAGAGCCACATAGTTCTCTAAGCGCTGGTTAACTATCAACAAAATATATAAAAACTATCCCATTTCATTATGTGCGCATAGACCACATTATCTACTCATAATTTCTTATCATTCTAAATTTGTTAACTAACACTAGTTTATCCGCTAAATTATCAAGCTAAGGTAGTTCATGTTCAATAAGGGATATAATTAATCTGAGCAATACTATTAACTACTTGATCAATTTGATTACTAACTATGACCAATATTGAACCTCAATTACATAACCAATCAATTAATATTTCATCCCTTTAAGGTTCTAAATCTAATCAAGGAAAATGATTAAATTTCTTCTAGCTATTCCAATTATTCCTAAAGTGTCTTAAATTTCAAGACCAAGTGACTAAACCTCCGAAATTATGCACACACCTAACAACATTTGATTCATGTGTTCTTGTATGCTCAAGCTAATACATAATCGTTCAAATTCTAATTTATAGCAATAACTTCTCAACTAGCTTTCCAAGAATGAATTTATCCAACATTTTAATTGTATAACTAACAATTTCATCTTCATTCATAAGCATTATTACCAATACCAAATTCATTCATAATATCATAATAAACTTGTATAAAACTATTAAAATTCAATATTTTGTACCATTACAATATCACATAAAATTCCTTTTTTTCAATTTTTATTACCACCAGTGATACAATAACAATTCTATCATTCTATTATTATAAAAGACTCAAACAACTCTTCTAATCATTGATTCTTACTCTTCTTATCTAAAAGTTGAACTACTACCCATGAGAATCAATATGAAAATTTCTATTTCTCATGCATAATTAGGGTATTAATTTAAAATTCTAATTATACCTCTACTTAAATATTCACAACCTAATTTAAAGAACTCACCTTAACAATTGGATAACAAAACAAGAAATTGATGAAAATAGTGAGAAGTTTGAGTTCTCCGATTTTTTCCCAAACCTCCTTAGCAGCCCTTACTTCTTGTGTTTATACCAAAATTGTAGTCTTCTTTTAGTCCAATAAAATTGATATAAATATAGAGGCATGCTAGAAATGGAGAAGAAGAATTATGAATCATGGGTTGGGTGAGGTTCATCGCAAAAAGAGAGGATGGAGAAGAAGATTGAATTCTTATATCACTACCCACTTGATGCTTCTAGAGAAATCTTTCTCCTTTTTATTAATGTTTATTTTTTTTTTATTTTTTTTTAACATAACATAATAGGATAAATAAAAATATAACCCCACACACATATATATAGATACAATATTAATACTATCTTCTTTTTTTTTTCATGTATCGAAAAAATTAACTAGTCAAATAAAATTAGAGGGTGTTACATTCTTCCCTCCTTTAAAAAATTTCGTCCTCGAAATTTCGCACTTTTAACTATTTGACCTTTCGCTGCGTACTCTGATAAACTAATAGCTCTGCTTATCCTCTTAAGCATTAACATATTCCTCTCTAATCTCTCTTTGATCTTATGTCTTTCAAAATAACGATCACTCTTATTTAGGGATACAAATTCTACATAAGTTTTTTATAATCCACAACCAGACCAAGAAACGATAACCATTTTGTTTTATTCTCTTTTGGCTTCCTCTACTTATCTCTTGCATGCACAGTGAACCATAAGCCTACAATTAAACCTTGTTAAATAGCTTTTTTTCCCCTCTACCTTAATATAATTCGTATAATCTACACACAAAAATATTGTAGGCTATAAATAAAGAACAAATTCCATTAATTGAACCAAATATAACATACCAAGAAATGTTAATATCTTCTCAATTTTATATGTAACCCCTTAATCAGTTTCATCCACACAAAGTTTTTTTTTTTCCTCTTCACTAGCATTGGCTACAACTAGTAGTGCTAAGAGGAAAACCAACGGAGTTACAAGCAAAGTAGAAGAAAAAAAAAAAAACAAAAAGATTTTACAACGATCTCCAAAATGAACCATCTATAAGACCTATAAATCTGGCTCTGATACCAACTTTGTCACGACCCAATCTTACATCGTGACCGGCGCACGAACTAATACTAGTTCGGCAAGCCTAATGACCAAACTTAACAATCAATAAATATAAAATTACCAAAATGACCCTTTACTTCAAATGATATTTGCCAAAATTTTGACAGAGTGTCCTCTATAATTACAACATTTCTAAAATAATATAAATCTTATTTATAAACTCGTATAATTAACCAGAATTTCAAAATAATCAATTTTAAAGAAAAAAAATATAAAAACTCAAGTAAAATAAAATTAAAAATAAAATTTTAATAAAAACATTGCGAGAGAATCGAGAGATGGCTCCATCTCGTTGATAGCCCTTTCCACCTAAGTGCAGCCTCTCACTTAGTGGCGGCTTCATCTAACGGATAGACCTTTTCTCATCGATTCGAAAAAAACACATAATCAAATCATTGATTATTACATTACTAAAACCGAGAGCTAGCTCCATCTCGTTGATAGCTCTTTCCTCCTAATGGCGGCCTTTCCATAGTGGTAGCTCCATCTAACGGATAGCTCTTTTCTCTCGACTAATGAAAACATCAAATCTATCGATCAGGGAGTTTACGTCTCGTTGATAGCCCTCTCCTCCTAATGGCGGCCTTTCCATAGGGGTAGCTCCATCTAACGGGTTAATTCTCCCTAACCGAAATCATATTACTAGGTGCACCTAGGTCATCATTAAAATCGTGGTTCTTAAAATATATCTCTTAAAACCATGTTTTAATACATTTCCAAAACACTTTGTTGAAATATCTCAAATCCACATGAAATTGAAAATATTTCACTTTATAAACCATAAGTAAAAAAAAATCAAATTCAAACGGAAAATATCAACATTTTTCAAAAAAAACATGTATCTAAAAACTATATTTCTCAACACATCAAACGTATGCCAAAGTATGTAAATCAAAACTCAATTTCAATTCTTACGCTAAATAGCTCATACTTAATCTAAATAGAGACTGGAAATATAGCTCGACAGGAGGATTCCTGGTCCTACGTATCCCCAAACGATTAGGGAATCAGAGCCACATAGTTCTCTAAGCGCTGGTTAACTATCAACAAAATATATAAAAGCTATCCCATTTCATTATGTGCGCATAGACCACATTATCTACTCATAATTTCTTATCATTCTAAATTTGTTAACTAACACTAGTTTATCCGCTAAATTATCAAGCTAAGGTAGTTCATGTTCAATAAGGGATATAATTAATCTGAGCAATACTATTAACTACTTGATCAATTTGATTACTAACTATGACCAATATTGAACCTCAATTACATAACATATCAATTAATATTTCATCCCTTTAAGGTTCTAAATCTAATCAAGGAAAATGATTAAATTTCTTCTAGCTATTACAATTATTCCTAAAGTGTCTTAAATTTCAAGACCAAGTGACTAAACCTCCGAAATTATGCACACACCTAACAACATTTGATTCATGTGTTCTTGTATGCTCAAGCTAATACATAATCGTTCAAATTCTAATTTATAGCAATAACTTCTCAACTAACTTTCCAAGAATGAATTTATCCAACATTTTAATTGTATAACTAACAATTTCATCTTCATTCATAAGCATTATTACCAATACCAAATTCATTCATAATATCATAATAAACTTGTATAAAACTATTAAAATTCAATATTTTGTACCATTACAATATCACATAAAATTCCTTTTTTCAATTTTTATTACCACCAGTGATACAATAACAATTCTATCATTCTATTATTATAAAAGACTCAAACAACTCCTCCAATCATTGATTCTTACTCTTCTTATCTAAAAGTTGAACTACTACCCATGAGAATCAATATGAAAATTTCTATTTCTCATGCATAATTAGGGTATTAATTTAAAATTCTAATTATACCTCTACTTAAATATTCACAACCTAATTTAAAGAACTCACCTTAACAATTGGATAACAAAACAAGAAATTGATGAAAATAGTGAGAAGTTTGAGTTCTCCGATTTTTTCCCAAACCTCCTTAGCAGCCCTTACTTCTTGTGTTTATACCAAAATTGTAGTCTTCTTTTAGTCCAATAAAATTGATATAAATATAGAGGCATGCTAGAAATGGAGAAGAAGAATTATGAATCATGGGTTGGGTGAGGTTCATCGCAAAAAGAGAGGATGGAGAAGAAGATTGAATTCTTATATCACTACCCACTTGATGCTTCTAGAGAAATCTTTCTCCTTTTTATTAATGTTTATTTTTTTTTAATTTTTTTTTTAACATAACATAATAGGATAAATAAAAATATAACCCCACACACATATATATAGATACAATATTAATACTATCTTTTTTTTTTTCATGTATCGAAAAAATTAACTAGTCAAATAAAATTAGAGGGTGTTACATTCTTCCCTCCTTTAAAAAATTTCGTCCTCGAAATTTCGCACTTTTAACTATTTGACCTTTCGCTGCGTATTCTGATAAACTAATAGCTCTGCTTATTCTCTTAAGCATTAACATATTCCTCTCTAATCTCTCTTTGATCTTATGTCTTTCAAAAAAACGATCACTCTTATTTAGGGATACAAATTCTACATAAGTTTTTCATAATCCACAACCAGACCAAGAAACGATAACCATTTTGTTTTATTCTCTTTTGGCTTCCTCTACTTATCTCTTGCATGCACAGTGAACCATAAGCCTACAATTAAACCTTGTTAAATAGCTTTTTTTCCCCTCTACCTTAATATAATTCGTATAATCTACACACAAAAATATTGTAGGCTATAAATAAAGAACAAATTCCATTAATTGAACCAAATATAACATACCAAGAAATGTTAATATCTTCTCAATTTTATATGTAACCCCTTAATCAGTTTCATCCACACAAAGTTTTTTTTTTCCTCTTCACTAGCATTGGCTACAACTAGTAGTGCTAAGAGGAAAACCAACAGAGTTACAAGCAAAGTAGAAGAAAAAAAAGAAAAAAAAAAACAAAAAGATTTTACAACGATCTCCAAAATGAACCATCTATAAGACCTATAAATCTGGCTCTGATACCAACTTTGTCACGATCCAATCTTACATCGTGACCGGCGCACGAACTAATACTAGTCCGGCAAACCTAATGACCAAACTTAACAATCAATAAATATAAAATTACCAAAATGACCCTTTACTTCAAATGATATTTGCCGAAATTTTGACAGAGTATCCTCTATAATTGCAACATAATTGCAACATTTCTAAAATAATATAAATCTTATTTATAAACTCGTATAATTAACCAGAATTTCAAAATAATCAATTTTAAAGAAAAAAAAATATAAAAACTCAAGTAAAAAAAAAATTAAAAATCAAATTTTAATAAAAACATTGCGAGAGAATCGAGAGATGGCTCCATCTCGTTGATAGCCCTTTCCACCTAAGTGCAGCCTCTCACTTAGTGGCGGCTCCATCTAACGGATAGCCCTTTTCTCATCGATTCGAAAAAAACACATAATCAAATCATTGATTATTACATTACTAAAACCGAGAGCTAGCTCCATCTCGTTGATAGCTCTTTCCTCCTAATGGCGGCCTTTCCATAGTGGTAGCTCCATCTAACGGATAGCTCTTTTCTCTCGACTAATGAAAACATCAAATCTATCGATCAGGGAGTTTACGTCTCGTTGATAGCCCTCTCCTCCTAATGGCGGCCTTTCCATAGGGGTAGCTCCATCTAACGGGTTAATTCTCCCTAACCGAAATCATATTACTAGGTGCACCTAGGTCATCATTAAAATCGTGGTTCTTAAAATATATCTCTTAAAACCATGTTTTAATACATTTCCAAAACACTTTGTTGAAAACGGAAAATATCAACATTTTTCAAAAAAAACATGTATCTAAAAACTATATTTCTCAACACATCAAACGTATGCCAAAGTATGTAAATCAAAACTCAATTTCAATTCTTATGCTAAATAGCTCATACTTAATCTAAATAGAGACTGGAAATATAGCTCGACAGGAGGATTCTTGGTCCTACGTATCCCTAAACGATTAGGGAATCAGAGCCACATAGTTCTCTAAGCGCTGGTTAACTATCAACAAAATATATAAAAACTATCCCATTTCATTATGTGCGCATAGACCACATTATCTACTCATAATTTCTTATCATTCTAAATTTGTTAACTAACACTAGTTTATCCGCTAAATTATCAAGCTAAGGTAGTTCATATTCAATAAGGGATATAATTAATCTGAGCAATACTATTAACTACTTGATCAATTTGATTACTAAGTATGACCAATATTGAACCTCAATTACATAACCAATCAATTAATATTTCATCCCTTTAAGATTCTAAATCTAATCAAGGAAAATGATTAAATTTCTTCTAGCTATTACAATTATTCCTAAAGTGTCTTAAATTTCAAGACCAAGTGACTAAACCTCCGAAATTATGCACACACCTAACAACATTTGATTCATGTGTTCTTGTATGCTCAAGCTAATACATAATCGTTCAAATTCTAATTTATAGCAATAACTTCTCAACTAACTTTCCAAGAATGAATTTATCCAACATTTTAATTGTATAACTAACAATTTCATCTTCATTCATAAGCATTATTACCAATACCAAATTCATTCATAATATCATAATAAACTTGTATAAAACTATTAAAATTCAATATTTTGTACCATTACAATATCACATAAAATTCCTTTTTTTCAATTTTTATTACCACCAGTGATACAATAACAATTCTATCATTCTATTATTATAAAAGACTCAAACAACTCCTCTAATCATTGATTCTTACTCTTCTTATCTAAAAGTTGAACTACTACCCATGAGAATCAATATGAAAATTTCTATTTCTCATGCATAATTAGGGTATTAATTTAAAATTCTAATTATACCTCTACTTAAATATTCACAACCTAATTTAAAGAACTCACCTTAATAATTGGATAACAAAACAAGAAATTGTTGAAAATAGTGAGAAGTTTGAGTTCTCCGATTTTTTCCCAAACCTCCTTAGCAGCCCTTACTTCTTGTGTTTATACCAAAATTGTAGTCTTCTTTTAGTCCAATAAAATTGATATAAATATAGAGGCATGCTAGAAATGGAGAAGAAGAATTATGAATCATGGGTTGGGTGAGGTTCATCGCAAAAAGAGAGGATGGAGAAGAAGATTGAATTCTTATATCACTACCCACTTGATGCTTCTAGAGAAATCTTTCTCCTTTTTATTAATGTTTATTTTTTTTAATTTTTTTTTTAACATAACATAATAGGATAAATAAAAATATAACCCCACACACATATATATATAGATACAATGTTAATACTATTTTTTTTTTCATGTATCGAAAAAATTAACTAGTCAAATAAAATTAGAGGGTGTTACATCAATAACATTTTATTTTTTTTTCATAGTATTTTGAAAAAAAAAATCTCAAAATTCGTATTCTATTACCCACTAAACCATACTAAGAAAAACTATTGAAATGAATAAGTTGTTTTCGGTCAAATTTTGTATCAGAGTCTTCTATCCAACACATTTAGTGTGTCTTTGGATCCATTTTTGCGAGAATTCAATAACCATTTATTTTTTTCATCGAGTTTTGAGAAAATCCCAAAATTCGTAGTCTATAATCCACGAAAACTGTAAAAAAAATATCAAAAATAATAACTTGTTTTTTATCCATTTTTTTAGAATCTTCTATCCACCACATATAGTGTGACTTTGGATCCATTTAGCTAGAAATTCAATAACATTTTATTTTTTTTCACTGAGTTTTTAAAAAATCCCAAACTTCATAGTTTATAACCCACGAAATCATAAAAAAAAAACTATCGAAATGAATAAGTTGTTTTTCGGTTCTTTTTATTTGAAGAATATTCTATCCAACACATATAAATTGTTTTTAAACTGTAAAAAAAAACTATTGAAATGAATAATATGTTTTTCTGTCCATTTTTTTTAACAAACTTCTATCCAACACATATAGTATGTCTCTGGTTCCATTTGTGCAAGAATTCAATGGCATTTTGTTTATTGAGTTTTCAAAAAATCCCTAAATTCGTAGTCCATAATCTGCGAAACCATAAAAAAAAAAAAACTAACGAAATGAATAAGTTGTTTTTCGGTCCATTTTTTTTAAGAATATTCTATACAAAACATATAATGTGTCTTTGGATTCATTTAGGAGAGTTCAATAACATTTAATTTTTTTTCACCAGGTTTTGAAAAACTTCCAAAATTTGTAGTTTATAACCCACGAAAACTGTAAAAAAAACTATCGAAAAGAATAACATGTTTTTTGATCCGTTTTTTTAAGATTATATTATCCAACACATATGGTGTGTCTTTATATCCATTTAGGCTAGAATTCATTTACATTTTTTTTTTCACCGAGTTTTTAAAAAATCCAAAAAATTCATAGTATAACCCGCGAAACCATAAAAAAAATAAACTATCGAAATGAATAAGTTGTTTATCGATCCATTTTTTTAGGAATCTTCTATCCCACACAAAGAGTATGTCTCTGGATCCATTTGTGCAAGAATTCAATGGCAATTTATTTAACGAGTTTTGAAAAAATTCCGTAGTTCATAACCCACGAAACCATAAAAAAAATTTAAAAAAAAACTATCGAAATGAATAGGTTGTTTTTCAGTCCTTTTTTTTAATAATCTTCTATCCAACATATATAGTGTGTTTTTGGATCTATTTAGACGAGAATTTAATAATATTTTTGTTTCCACTGAGGTTTGATTAAATCACAAATCACAAAATTCGTAGTTCATAATCCATGAAAAATGTAAAAAAAAAAAAAAAAAAAATCGAAAAAAACCTATGTAAAGGGATGTAGCGCAGCTTGGTAGCATGTTTGTTTTGGGTACAAAATGTCATGACTTGTTTTTTGATATATTGTTTTTAAAATCTTCTAGCCAACACATATAGTGTGTAGTTCAATCCATATATTTAGGTGAAAATTCAATAACATTAAATTTATTTCATAGAATTTTGAAAAAAAATCCTAAAAATCTTAGTCTATTACCCACAAAACAATAAAAATAAGGGTTAAATAGTGGTTACCCCCCTTCAAAGTAGGTCGGTTTTGGAATACCCCCCTGTAAGTTTTTTTTTAAAGATCCCCCCCTTGCATACTAAAGATTCTTTGGAATACCCCCCTGGAATAACACATGGGCAGAGAATCTCCTACGTGGCACCTCCACGTGGATTTTTATTAATTTTTAATTATTTTTTTTGCCACGTGGCATTAAAATTTTTTAAAAAAAATCAAATTTTTTTTCTGATTTGTTTCTTTTTATTTATTTGTTATTTAAAAATTAATAATAATTAATTAATATTTGTTTATTTAAAATAAAATTGGTGATCATTATGTAGGAATTGTTTTTCAAGTTATTGCAGTTTTTACTGTTATGCAAATAAAAAGCTCCACTCTTAAGCTCCTAATATTCTATTGATTACCAATGCAATTGCTTATGCTATGAAAGATTAAGAGAAATTGAAGTATCTTGGTTGATAGATAGATTGCATGGACAAACATAACTTTTTTAAGAAAATGTAATTATGACTAGCCAATAGATTTTATGGTTTCTTCTTACTAATGAATCTGCACATCTACTCCACACATGCTCAAACCAGTTAGCTCATCTAGTTTCTATTCAATTTCAAAGGGGAAAAATCACTTTAAGAATTGTAGATAATTTGGTTTCTGTTACGAGAAATGGAAGGGAAAAAAATGGGCAGGAATGAAGAATATGGAAGTTATTTGTCAAGAAGCTATATGAAGAGGTAAAATCTTCAACATGTTCTTCGTGTTTGACAGGGCCACCATGAATTTCCAGATTCCGGTGAATTCTTCTATTTCAAAGATGTTTTTCTCCTTGTCTAGAGCTCCATTTTACACGAGACAACAACCTTTGTGACCTTCGTGAAGCGAGGAACAATTTTCTGCACCTTTTCATCGTCTCCGCCGCACCTCCACCGCCTCCGGTCATCTTCTCCGGCGAGATTTTCGCCGGAAAACTCATAAATATCCAGAAATTTTGCTGCTGCGTTGTTCTTGTTGTTTTTCATTTTGTTGTTGCTCTTGTTGTCCTTGTTCTCTTTCGAATCGATTTTTCATTGCTAATACTTCTTGTTGTCCTTGTTGCTCTTGTTGTTTTGTTGTAAACTATCAATCCAAATGTTATTGTTCTAGATTTTTAAATTAGGAAATCACTTGTATATGAAAATAACTAGATGAAGAGTTTGGTGATGATATTATTGTTGTTTTTGGTCCCATAAATTATATGTTCTTGTTGTTCATGGTGATGTTGATGATGTTGTTGTGTTCTTGGTGATGTTGATGATGTTTTTGTTGTTATTATTCTTGTTGCAAATTGGTTTTTGTTGTTATTGTTCTTGGTGATGTTTATAACAAATAAATAAAAAGAAACAAATCAGAAAATAAAAAAAATAAAAAAAAATTTTGTTTTTTTTTTTATTTTTAATGCCACGTGGCAAAAAAAATAATTAAAAATTAATAAAAATCCACGTGGAGGTGCCACGTAGGAGATTCTCTGCCCATGTGTTACTCCAGGGGGGTATTCCAAAGAATCTTTAGTATGCAAGGGGGGGTCTTAAAAAAAAAACTTACAGGGGGTATTCCAAAACCGACCTACTTTGCAGGGAGGTAACCACTATTTAACCCTAAAAATAAAAACTATCGAAATGAATAAGTTGTTTTTAGGTCAAATTTTTTTTAAGAGTCTTCTATCCAACACATTTAGTGTGTCTTTGGATCCATTTTGGCAAGAATTCAATAACATTTTATTTTTTTTAACCGTGTTTTGAAAAAATCCCAAAATTCGTAGTCTATATAACCCACGAAAACTGTAAAAAAAATTATCGAAAAGAATAACTTGTTTTTGATCCATTTTTTATTAGAATCTTATATCCAACACATATAGTGTGTCTTTGGATCCATTTAGTAAATAATTCATTAACATTTTATTTTTTTCACCGAGTTTTGAAAAAATCCAAAAATTTGTAGTCTATAACCCACGAAACCATAAAAATAAAAAATAAAAAAAAATAAAAAACTATTGAAATGAATAAGTTGTTTTTTGGTCCTTTTTATTTGAAAAATCTTCTATCCAACACATATAGTGTGTCATTGGATGTATTTATGCAAGAATTCAATAACATTTTATTTTTTTTAACTGAGTTTAGAAAAATCTTCTATCCCATTTTTTAGAGAATATTCTATTCAACACATATTGTATGTCTTTAGCTCCATTTGTGTGATAATTCAATAGCATTTTATTTTTTACCGAGTTTTAAAAAAAATCCCAAAATTCGTAATCCATAACCCACCACGAAAACTATAATATAAAAAACTATCATAATGAATAAGTTGTTTTTCGATGCTTTTTTTAAAAAAATAAATCTTCTATCCAACACATATAGTGTGTCTTTGGATGCATTTATGTTAGAATTCAATAACTTTTTTTTTTATCGAGTTTTGAAAAAATCTCAAAATTCATAGTCTCTATAACCCACACAACTGTAAAAATAAAACTATTGAAATGAATAATATGTTTTTTAGTCCATTTGTTTTTAAGAATCTTCTATCCAACACATATAGTACTCTCTCTAGTCTTGTATATAAGCAAATTTTCAAAAAAAATCTTCCTTTAAGAAAATAGGTAAGATAAATTGATTGAGGAGAAAAAACACATTATACCCTTCTTGGAAATTGTAAAACATTGCATTTATTGGTTGATATTGGAATAATGTCATAAAACCTAATAATTAAAGTAAACTTTTGCTTATATTTAAGACTTTAAATTTTTTTTGTTTTGTTGCTTATATATGAGACCGGAGGGAGTATGTCTTTGGATCTATTTGTGCAAAAATTCAATGGCATTTTATTTATCGAGTTTTGAAAAAATCTCAAAATTTGTAGTCCATATTCCACGAAACCATAAAAAAAAACTATCGAAATGAATCAGTTGTTTTTCGGTCCATTTTTTTTAAAGAATCTTCTATCCAACACATATAGTTTCTTAAGATCCATTTAGGAGAGTTCAATAACATTTTATTTTTTTCACCAAGTTTTGAAAAACTCCCAAAATTCGTAGTCTATATAACCCACGAAAACTGTAAAAAAAAAAAAAAACAATCGAAAAGAATACTTGTTTTTTGATCCATTTTTTTAGAATCATCTATCCAACACATATAGTGTGTCTTTGGATCCATTTAGGCTAGAATTCAATAACATTTTTTATTCACCGAGTTTTGAAAAAATCTCACGTAGTCTAACCCACGAAACCATAAAAAAACTATCGAAATGAATAAGTTGTTTGTCGATCCATTTTTTTAAGAATCTTCTATCCAACACATATAGTATGTATCTGGATCCATTTGTGCAAGTATTCAATGACATTTTATTTACCGAGTTTTGAAAAATCCCAAAATTCATAGTCCATAACTCACGAAACCATAAAAATTATCGAAATGAATAATATGTTTTTCCGTTTCTTATGCTTAATTCTTAGTCTATATAACCCACGAAAACTGTAAAAAAAACCTATCGAAATGAATAATATGTTTTTCAGTTTTTTTTTTTTAAGAATCTTTTATCCAACATATATAGCATGTCCTTGGATCCATTTGTGCAAGAATTCAATGGCATTTTATATTTTTCATCGAGTTTTGAAAAAATCTCAAAATTCTCAGTCCATAACCTACGAAAACATTAAAATAAGGGGGAGAAACTCCCGCTTATATACACAAAAAGGTGAGAAAAATAAATGGCCTAAATCAAAGAGAAGAAATAAGCGAAGGTCCGCAAAACATTTGGGGAGAAGTGCCAAAATCATTTCTTATGAAGACACGTGGAAGCGGACGTCTTTTCAATCCCACAGAGGAAACACTTCACAAAGTTAACCACCACGACAAAATCCTCCTCAACAACGCTCTCAAATCCTTACTATATTCAGAGGAAGGACTTGGGCCAACTGTTCTTGACCGGCTAAAGCCCAATAGAGTAAGGCCCAAAATGCTAAACAAATGGCATAACACGTAATCTTTTCACGACTAAGGAACGAGCAAGAAAGCTCTCTAACGAGCACGTGCACGAGTCCATAGCTCCGATTCAGGTCATATATACTAGATAAGTGACCCCTCTGAAAATATTTGTGAGTAATTATCTGCACATGGATGATCCCACCAAATGGTTATTACTCCCACTTCATTATATATTCATGCATGCACTCACTCTCAAGGTACATCTTTTTAATCCCATTTTAATATTTTCTCTTACCTCATTCACATACTGACTTGAGCGTTGGAGTGCTAACTGTAACACCCTAGATTTTCCCATTTATTTTAATTGAGAAAAAAGTAATTTAAATATTTTGTTGAGTGTTACACCCGTTCGACGTCATAAAATATCCTAATAAATTTGCAGCGGAAAAGAAAAAAATTAAAATAAAAAGAAACAACAATATTTATAAGTTCTAAACTTCAAATTCAATTAATTAATAAAGATAGCAACATAGCCTCAAGATGTAAATAACAAAGGTTCAATTGTTTTAAGAAATAAAATCAAAATCATGAAAGTGAATCCCCCCGAATATCCTAGCAGAGCGACTCTTATTGAAAGCAGAGAAATAGACAGCTCCTAAGCCGTCTCCAGAACTCAAAAGTTAAGGCTGGTCATCTACCTGAAAATCTACGAGTTTTACGTCGTAGAGCCAAACCAAAAAAGGGAAACAACAAGGGGTGAGTAATAACATCATACAAACAACTGAAAATAACAGCAATGCGAGGAAATAGCTAAAACATGGGCAAATAGCAAATAAGGCACCGCCCTTTGGGGCAATGAAACATGTAAGCAAGTACAACAAAAACACCTAAACTCATCACACCTAATTAAAAGAAATACTACTTCAAAGTCAATCCAAATATCAGAATGCAAAGTCATATGATCTAATGCTCCCTACAGGCATGTGGTACCAGGGTCGGAGGTTATAAATAACACTCCTCTACACGACAACAAATTAGAAGCCGAAGTAAATCGGGCATTCTACTACACGACAACAATTTCAGAATATGAATGAATGATTCTCAATGTCAAAGCAAATCAACGCGACAACAAATTAGAAGCCTACTCAAACACTTCGGACTTCCATATCAAAATCAACGCGACAACAACTCAAATAACCGACAACTTAATGAACAACACCAAAACCAGCGGCTATAAACAATGCCTCAAGACAACACCAATACTCAATTACATAATACCAACGTCATCTAATTAACGATCCAATCATTAATAACTAATTAGCCAACGTTATTCAATTAATTACACCCACCAAAAATCACTTGAATAATCTTAATTATTTTTTCAACTTCTTTGGACAGCAACTAAGACCCCAAAACTGCCCCGACACGGACATAATTTAATTGGTATTGTTCTTCGAGGTCGATAGAAAATCTCTTTAATTTATTTATAGTAAAAAGTAATTTATTTAATACAATTTTCCAAAGCAGACCCGAAAACTTTTCTTTAGAACCTGACCGTAATTTCATGATTAAATTATGCTCCTGTAACATAGTTTACCGCAACTCATTGATGCAAGTCTACAAGAATTTACAATCCATATGATTTGCATAAGGTCAAATAAGCAACAAGTCTACAAATTGAAAGACAAGGAGTTTATCCTATAAGTTCCACTTAAAACATATTTTAAATAATCAAATTCAGTCCCTAAAGGAACATTTCATTGTGTTTGACAGTATAGAACACTAAAATGTTATCTCATTCACACACTCAAGGAACCACTATAGGGTTAACTATATTTCACTAAACATAGACATATCCTTCAACTCAATTTTCTCGATTTCAATGAAACAGCCCAATATCAACCACCCCTAAATTCAACTTAAATTAATATATATATATATATATTTATGAGGTTAACAACACTAGACTGAACAAAGCATGTATAACAGCCACATATAATTTTGTATTACTCGTGACATGATCTATGGACAACTCCATTACGGAAGTGAATGATTACGGAAAGGCAAAAACTGAACTGCATGTATCCAATTATTAAAACATGTTCATCGAGTGTGAGATTTATTAATAGCGACATCACACCAATTTCAGTACACCAATTTCAGTCACGAAAACAGATTACAAAATAAGTAATAATAAACCAGTTTCAACAATCAAAGGAACATAATCGAAAATCAGATTAAACATGCTTAACAACACAACAACGAGCAATCAATTAGCAAATAACGATAAGAGAAAGAGCTACGCCCGTACTACTATAAATTCAGTGTTTAAACAAGGCTATCAACCCCTTACCTATATGGAGTGAGCTCCTTAAGAATCAATAAGTTGTGTTTGCTTCCCTCTCCCTCGTAGTCTCATGCAACTTCTCCCTGTTTCTCACGTGCAAGTTCTAACTGTTGTTTTGTCTTTGGGATTGGTGGCAAATCCTAGTTTTGTCTAACTTGACCTATGTATAGAAAACAATTAGGTCACTTTTCCCTCAAGTAATAAAAATTCTATTTTATTCTTTTTAATTCGGTTTCTTTACAAAACTCTATTTTCACCTCCAATTTACTCTTACCTCACTATTACACCTAATTGCATTAATCTCAATTTCTCTACTAATTTACTAGTTTGCACCTCCCTTTCTATTCTTACTCAAGTGCATCTCCCTTCTCATTTTCTTATTTTCTCTAATTTTCTTTACTTATTTAATTTAGTTATAATTTACCAACATTCTCTAATCATAACTAAATGATTTATTTTTACTATTCCTCATACTTCCCTAAATACTCCAAAAATCCATCATTTCAAATAATTAAATAATCACACAAACATATCCACCCAAGCAAATTCCTAGTTAAATAAATTAGAAACTAGATAAATTATAAATAACTAAATATTCTAAAAGTCGAGGTGTTACACTAACATTGTTGTAGATACTTCTCCTCCATTGGTACTTAAATATCCAATGATCACCTACCTAATCCAGATTTGACCATCAATTACGTCACCAAGAACATTCTATTTTGAACACTCAGTTCAAGTTGTATAAAATTACAGTTGTTGCTGACTATTTGTACACGAGAGAGAGAGAGAGAGAGAGAGAGAGAGAGAGAGAGAGAGAGAGTGAGTGATGAAACTATGCCTAAAACAAAGGAAACTTTCCTAACTATTATGCAAATCAGCAATAGCTATACAAGGCAACAATTAAATATAAACAGTAAACTAAATCAGACAAACAAGAGAGAATCAACGATTATTTATGGATCATGATTCTTAACAAATGATGATTATAATTATCTTTATTCATATTAGTATGGGTTAATAGGCATTTACCCCCTGCAAAGTATGCGAGATTTGTTTTACCCCCTGTAATATATTTTTTTGAGATTCGGTCTTTCCAAACTGAAGATTCTTTGTTTTACCCCCTGGATCCACCTGGAAACTGCTGACTGGGCGGAATCTCCACATGGCATGTCCACGTGTGTCCACGTGTTTATTTTTTTTATTATTATTATTTTTGCCACGTGGAAAACAAAATCATTTTAAATTTTTTTTTTTTTTTAAAAAAAAAAAAAACCAATATTTTAAATGCAGTAAAATTAAAATGTAATAAAATGGAAAAAAAAATTCAACAGAAAATATAAAAGTTTAAAAACAAATTTTGAAATCACTTCTTCTGTTTTTACCCCTTGTAATCACTTTCTTTGCCCTAGAAGAAGAAAACAAAGCGATGCAAACGAGAAGACGAATGATGAAGAAGAAACCAACGCAGAAACGGTCGGAAATGACGAAGAAGAAGAACGACGCGAAGAAGAAGGAGATTGAAACCAAGAAGAACGGTTCAACCATGGCAGCGAAAGTGACGGAAAACACGAAGTAAGTTTCTATTTTTGAAAAAATCAAACTTGTAAGCTGTAATCTTGAAAAATGTGAACTTTAATCACATGTTAGAATATTTGTCATCGTGGTAGGACCTTTTTCTTCAACTTTAATCACATTGCTTTTGTTTTCAAAATTTGTAGTTGAGTGTAGTTTGTATTGTGTGTTGGCTACCTATGTTTGTTGGTGTGGGGGTTTGTAGGAGATAGTGACACGTGTTTAATGGAAAAAAATTTCATTTGTGTGAATTGTGGTTGCCCTGAATCCTTCTCTGTTGTATTTCACCATGGAGGTGAATTTGTGAATCAAAAGAAATGAGTGTTTTACAGAGGTGGGAGGGAAACTATTGTCAGTGGGCAAAAATTGGATGAGTGGACTAAATCTCATGTCAACAATATAGTTATAGGGTGGGATTATGCAAAAAAGAGTTATAGGTTGTGGGGTAGAGATCTTGAGTTTGAAGATAGATATATTCAATTGGATGATGATGGTGATTATTATGAGATGGCTACAAACATTGCTTGTTGTAAAGGTGATGCACACATATATGTGGATCATTTGCCTGTTGATGATGGAATTGATTCAGGAGGAGGTGACTATACTTATAGTGATGATTCTGGAGTCAGTTTTAGTGACAGTGACGATGAGAGAGGAAAAGGACTTGATGATGGATTTGGAGTGAATACAGTGGATCAGAGAAGTAATGAAAGCAAGATGCAAATTGTGGTGAATTCTATAGGTTGTAGTGAGGCTAAGTTTGAAGATGAAGCATGTGAGAGTGATGAATTGGGTAGCTCTGACCCAGATGCATCTGATGAGGAAAAGGGGCCTAGATATGAAAAATATAGAGAAGAAAAAATGCATAAGAAGTTTAAGTTCAGATTTGGCATGGAATTTAATTCTATGCCAGAGTTTAGAGATGCAATAAGAAATTTGAATTGCTGAAATGGATATGTTGTTGACTTTGTAAAAAATGAGAAGACTAGGGTAAGGGTGGTGTGTAGGAGAGGTTGCCCTTATTTTGTGTTGTGCTCTAAAGTGGGCCACAAGCACACTTATGCCATAAAGACCGAAGACAAATACATGGCCCACACATGTGTAAAGGTATTGACCAATAAATCTGCAAACTCAAAGTGGGTATCAAAGAAAATTCTGAACTTAATGCAAACAAATCCAAAACTTAGAATCAAAGACGTCATTTATCACATGAGGACAAATTTTTCAATTCAAATCACTGTGAGCACATCTTGGAAGGCAAAGCAATATGCTACTGTAGCACTTGAAGGAGATGCTGATAGACAGTATGGAATGCTAAGGAGATATGCAGGTGAATTGAGAAGGGTTAGTCAGCAAAATACCATCAAAATTGGTGTTGACAGGCCAGATCCTTCACTTCCACCTAGATTTGGATCTTTCTACTTTTCTTTTGCTGGATGCAAAAAAGGATTCATTAATGGGTGCAGACCATTCATTGGTGTTGATGGTTGTCACCTCAAGACAAAATATGGTGGACAACTCTTGATAGCAGTTGGCAGAGATCCAAACGACCAATATTTTCCTTTGGCTTTTGGAGTTGTGGAAACTGAAACAAAAGAGAGTTGGAGGTGGTTTATGCAACTTTTAATGGAAGATGTTGGACAGGATAAGAGATTTTTGTTCATCTCAGATCAACAAAAGTTTAGATCTATATTATTATCATTTTTCAATTTGTCTAACCTTTTGATATTGTCATTTTTTTCTAATCTTGGATATGATTGGTATATGTAGGGATTAGTTGCTGTGTTTGAAGAGATGTTTGAGAGTGTTGAGAATAGACTTTGTATCAGACATATCTATGCAAATTTCAAGAAGAAGTTTGGAGGAGGCACACTTATTAGGGATCTAATGATGGGAGCAGCAAAAGCTACATATATTCAGGCTTGGGAACAGAAAATGAATGAATTAAAATTTGTTGATGTCAAGGCATGGGAATGGCTCATGGCAATTCCTACTAACTAGTGGTCTAAGCATGCATTTAGTTTCTTCTCTAAATGTGATGTGTTAATGAACAATTTATCTGAGTCATTTAATGCCACTATTTTAGTTGATATGGATAAACCAATTTTAAATTTATGTGAATGGATTAGAAACTATCTTATGAATAGGATGGCTGTGTGTGCAACTAAATTAGAGAAATGGGAACATAATCTTATGTCACTGCCTTTGAAGAGGTTAGAAAAAGAGATAGTGATGGCTGGGCAATGGCAACAAAATTGGTCTATTGCTGAAGAATGGCAGGTTGCTCATGCTTATAATGGTCAACAATTTATTGTTGACATTTCAAAAAGATTATGCACCTCTAACTTTTGGGAATTAGTAGGGATACCATGTAGACATGTTGTTGCAGCATTAGGTTATAGGTCACAGGATCCAATGGAATTTGTAGATGAATGTTATTCTAGGGAAATGTACCGACAATGTTATGGCTTTGTTGTGAGTGCTATAAATGGCATGGATATGTGGCCCAAACCTCCTGATGGTGTTGATGAAACACTTTTGCCACCTGTTTACAAGAAGGGTCCTGGAAGGCCTAGGAAACTTAAGATAAGACAATTTGATGAAACACATTGCAAACATGATCAAACACATTGCAATTGCAACCCATACAAATTGACTAAATTTGTTCCCTATTTCATTGCCAACTGTCTTGCCAAATTCCTGCCCAAATGCCTTGCCTAACTCTTGCCCAAAAGCCTTGCCAAATTCCCCCCCATATGCCTTGTCAAACTCTTCTCCAAAAGCCTTCCCAAACTCCTGCTCAACCAACATTGTTCCAGGAATCGTTCCTCCATTCGCAGCATTGACAGCATCAAGTTGATCATCCCAAATGAATAACTCACACCATTCCAACTGCAAAAATAATGAAGAATCCAAAATTCAGACTTCATATAAAACATTTCCAAAATTCAATTAGGTACAAAACTTCATTTCAGACTTCATATAAAACAAAAATCAATTTGGTACAAAACTTACCCCGGGGTTACGACATTTCCAAAATTTCCTAAATGGATTTTGCGGAGTGTTTGCAACCTGTAGCCTCATAGGAACCTCACACCCACATCTGGGTATATTTAAGCCACTAGAAGTTCCAATTGAAGAGCACTTACTCCCACCCATTTTACCAAATTCGTAAACCCTAAAAATCAAAAACTCAGAATGCAAAGAAGAAGAAGAAGAAGAAGAAAGAAGAACTGTAATATCCCAATCTTTAATTATCCTATTAATTCCAATTAGAGCTATATCTCATAATTTAGGAATTTATTCTTGGGAATTAAATTAGTAAGTCATAAATTGTGTGTGTCTTATGTGTAGATATTAGGAATTTCCATTAAACCTAACCTTACACCTTAAGACAATTACCTCCCCTAATGTTAATTAGTTAGCAATTGAACTACTCTTTTCCTCCTCTCTCTCGTGACTCACACTCACTCTCATGCTAACACCTTATTAATTTAACTCTCCTCCACTTAGAATACATGCAAAGCATTAAGATCAAAATAAGTATCTTGGAAACTCACCCATTTTACATAACTACAACTTCAGAAATTATAACCACAAGCTCTCTTTTCTCTCCCTCTCTCACGAGTTGCAATAACAACAACAAGCTTCCAAAGTTTCCATTTTTCCTTTTCACATGTTTGTCACCCTCTCACCAACTCTACACTCAAAACTGTTCTAGCTTCAGAGATTCTCACATGCAGAGCTGTAGACTAGGGAATCCATCAGAGCTATCACTTCCTCCATTTTTCTAAGCTCACCAATTAGCAAAACAACAACCCTCTCATATCACCTACTTCTCTTCCAATAGGATTACATGCAAGAAGAAATCAGAACAAACCTCTTATTGTTTAATCATCAGGAAATCTACTATAAAAACCCCATAGCTTCAGCTGAATCAAACCATCAAACACATTCAATCCTAGAAGCAAATTAGAAAGGTCAACATTTCATCAAATTTTGTCAAGCTGGTCGTGGGTTGTAGCTGGGAGGTTCTGTGGCTGTGTAGAGCCCAGGAAGCAAGAGTAAAAGCTTCATTCCAGGTGGGTTCTTAGGCTATGTAGTTAGAATTCCCCAAATTTAAACTTTGCATGCAAACTTAGGAAATTAGGGAAAATATTGTGTGAGGGGAATTAACTCCCAAATTTCCCTCCATTCTGTCGTATATTATATATCTTATGTAATTGCACTGACATATATGAGGATTGTAGGTGGTTGCTTTGAAAAATTACTGAAAATCGCAAAACAGAGCACATTCTGCACTAACTCGCCATAGCGAGCTGCTAGCGAGCACTCATGGCGAGCTAGTAATTTCTAGGCTGATGAAACTCGTCATGGCAAGTGTTTGCTCGCCTCGCGAGTTGATTTAGGCCAGGACTTGCTTGCTTGCCATGGCGAGCTAAGGACTCGCCGTAGCGAGCTTGGGCAGAATGGCCCTATATTTTCATTCTTTTAAAATTGACACTCGTTTTATATCCTCTAATATCTCAGATGTTTTGCAATAGTGTAATTAATATAATGTTAGCACAGGATGTTAAACACAATGGAAAATCTAGGATATAACCTAGGAAAAATTATGATTATTAGTATGCTCCCCGGGATTGGGAAATTATGGTAGAACAAACTCAGGAATAGTTAGTATCAATCAATCATGTGTGGTATTATATGCCGCTTATGGGCTTCCAATGGAACAACCCATTAGGTTATGATTGTGAGTTTTATGCCGTGACCCAATGGGTAGACGGACAAGGTAGGCCTCTGAGACATGCTCACCTCAGAGTGTCCTTGCGGTTAAAATGAATCAGATTTAATCTGTGTTACACCCTTAATTTATGTTATTATGATATGTTATGATATTATGTTATGGACTGATGGTACCCCGGTGTAGTCACCATTAGGAGGGTAGTAGGACTCACTGAGACTTAGAAGTCTCACCCCACTCCAATTATTTTTTTCAGGCAAACAGGTTTATTCAGGTAAGCAGGCTATGGAGTAGCTGTGGCAGTTCGTGGATTGCATATTTAGTTTCATGCTTTCTTTTTTCTTATCTTGTTATGTCAGTTTATTTCCGTTGTGTTTCCTCATGTTTTGTATTCAGCACCTGCGTGTGCATCTTTTCAAATAATTGTAATGTTAATGAACTCAGTACCGTTTGTAATAAATCATGTTATATTCTAGATAATAACGTGGGATATTATAAGAACACGAAGAAGAAGCAGCACAAAATCGAAGTTAAAGAACAAACACTACCTGCAATCGATGGGAAGAAGCAAATCGAACTTGGAAACAATTTCTGGGAAGAAGAAGATGCGTAAGAACAAACAAACACGATTTTTGGTGTTTTATAAATGAAAAATTACTTTTATTTTAGTTTATTTAATTACTGAATTTAAAAAATTGGTTTTTTTTATTTTAATTAAAAAATAAATAATTTAAAATGATTTTGTTTTCCACGTGGCAAAAATAATAATAAATAAATACAATAAACATGTGGACACACGTGGACATGCCACGTGGAGATTTCGTCCAGTCAGCAGTCTTCAGGTGGACCCAGGGGTGTAAAACAAAGAATCTTCGGTTTGGAAAGACCGAATCTCAAAAAAAATATTACAGGGGATAAAACAAATCTCGCCTACTTTACAAGGGGAAAGGCCTATTAATCCTATTAGTATTAAGAAAACGCATGGTACTACGGCTACTACTTGAGCACATTGATCGGAGTGCATGTTAGAATTTTGCGAACAATAATGCCATATAGAGCAAAAATATTTTTGCGAATTTTCACGAACTGCCTAGACATGCTTTTTCTTTTACTAGGATGTGGCCTTATAGTTTTTAACATCTCAAAATATTAATAAAAAAAACTAGTTCGGTGTTGCAGTGTACTCTCTCTGTTACAAAATATAAGCAAAAGTTAGTCAACAAAAGTAAATGTATTTGGTCAAAAATTTAGACTAAAGACATTCATTTTTTTGACCAACTTTTGCTAATATTTTATAACGGAGGGAGTAAGTGCTATGAACATGGAGACCCACCGGCCACTGCAGCGATAGTAACATAGCCAAAAACTTGACTTAAAAAGGCAAACAACAGTTCATCAAAAAAAATTTAGCATGTTCACTCCTCTAAATTGAATAATAGATACAAAACATAGAAAAATAGAATAATAGCCATACAACAAAGACTAGTATTAGTTAATTTTGTTCTAAAACAAGAAGTAAATATTGCCTAAGTAGAAATATATACATCTTCCTGACTTTCAGCATAAATCTAATTGTTCCTCTCTTTTAATTCTAGGTACATTCCATCTGCCACTGATGAAATCGGAAGTGGTCATTAAAACTTTGGTATCCCACTTTGCCATATCAGCCAGAAATAAATCTACCATAAAAGAATGCAGAGAACAAGTTTTTGGATTTGGAAAGAAATTTCAGTTCTATCACATGCAAGAAAGCTTTACATTTCATTCGTTTATTGTATTGTTTGGAGAAAAAAATTGAAGTTCCACTTTGTGTACTTGCAAATGAATCGAATTGTCTACGTTACTTTCCTCTCATGGGTTTGAGAATTTGGAATGAACAAAGTAAAGTTTCATCCACGCACATAAGTGCACCTGCATTATTGAACTCTCCACAATAATTTGGTGCTGAAAATATTGTAACTAGTTGTCTGTCTGCGAAGAATTGGTAGCCATCTTCAACAACCTACAGAGGTGAATTTACACGTACTTTTAGTTGGTTGAAGAATGGAATGATGATTAATTAAATGGATCGTTGTGTAAATGTAATGGTGAGTAACAATAATTAACCTGATGAGCCCGACATATAAGATCGAGATCATGTTTCTTCAAGAACTCATCTACCTTGTCCGGTCCAAACGTGTAGGAAACGCCACGATCATTCTCTCCCCACCCTTTAATTTCTGTGTCTGGATCAGCCCAAAGGAGGTCACATAAGAGGCCCTGGTCTGGAACATCCAATGGCCTTTCTATAGCTTTGATTTGATTCAAGCTCTCCATATCGGGAGAAAGCCCACCGTGCATGCATAAAATTTTATCATCAATCACTGCAGCAACAGGCAAACAATTGAAGCAGTCTGTAAATACCTTCCATAAGCGAACGCTGAATCTTCGCTTGCACTCATCATAAAATCCATAAATTCTATTAATAGATGCACATTCATGGTTTCCTCTGAGAAGGAAAAAGTTCTCTGGAAATTTGATCTTATATGAGAGTAGGAGGCATATTGTTTCAATACTTTGTTTTCCTCTATCTACGTAATCCCCAAGAAATAGGTAATTCGAATCTGGAGGAAACCCACCATACTCAAATAGACGCAATAGGTCAGGATATTGCCCGTGTATATCGCCTGAAATTAACAACCAATCATATGTGGAATCAATCAAGCAACAATAAGCAATTATTCCAAATCATATATTTAACAAGAAGAAAAAAGCATAATAATATTTTTAGATAGCATCATCCATCGTCTTCAATTCCAATTAGACAAATATATGTATATACTGGAAAAAATACCACAAATGTTAATTGGAGCCTCTAATTCAAGTAGGTTTGGCTGGTTGAGGAAAACTTCTTTTGCTTTGGTGCAAAGATTGCGAATTTCTGACTCCACTAGTTGAATCCGCTTGCCCCTATTATTCCTTGCTTCCAAAAGCTTCTCTATTAATCCATCCAATCCTTCCATTCCACGATTACTCAACTACAATCTAAATTTTATTATCTCTTTCAATCGAATACCAAACTCATGGGATTGATGATGAAGATTGGACAAACAGAATGCATGCTAAGTAGGGGGAGGTTCAAAAAAGATGGTATGTTACGGGTTCAACGTGAAATATACCAAACACATCGCTAATTTTAGGATATATTTCGAAAATAGAGAAGCTGATTTTTGTTATATCAATTTGACTTATTTCTATGGTTGAGAAGTTGAGGAACTAATAGCTACCAACGAATGGAAAGGAGAAGTGGTAATCTAATCTTCCCCTCACTAAAATTAGCAATAACTTTCATGTGACTAATTAATTAGCTAGTACACTACCAAGATAAAATAAAACTCATCTCATTATTGAAAATATTGGATTGTGCAATTGAGTTATCAATTGTTGCATATGAAAAACTAAACTAGGCATCCAATTAGGAAGATGTTTGAAATGAATCTAACCAACTCTCATAATAAATAAAAACATTATCAATATAAAAACATCGTATAGTTCACTAAATCATAGACTTGTTGGAAGGAAGTTTTTGAATTGGTGGAAAATGTTTAAATATTTGGGAGAGGATGGAAAATTTTTGAAAGGGAAGGCTACTTGTATTACTAGGTGTTTATAATTTTTTTGCTTGATACAAACTCAAGTACATCACATCTATTTATACTAGTGGCATTCCTAAATCAATGACTAGGATTTTGCCAACACAAAATTAATCTAATGGCTATAAACTACTCTCTAGAATTTTCTCAACTACTCCACCAAACTCTTTATTAATCCTTATCTTCTAGAGAGCTCAATGGATTTCTCTAGAATATGATTCTAGAAGTTGGACTTATTACAACACATATTTGGGCTTTTAATTCCTAAGGCCCAAAAACTAACAAACCCAAAATCAATTTATTTATTCAACACCCCCCCTTAAACTTGATTTTGCTACACCAAGTAAATATCTTAACTTGACAAAGTCTTCGCGCTTGAGAGGCTTGGTGAAGATATCAGCTACTTGGTCATGCGTCTTCACGTACTCCAACTTCACATTGTTGTTGGAAACACATTCTTTAATATAGTGATAACGTGTGTCAATGTGCTTACTCCGATCATGAAAGACTGGATTCTTTGCCAAAGCTATTGCTGACTTGTTGTCCACGAATATCTTGGTTGGCTCCTTTTGCGGCAGATTCAACTCCTTTAACAGATTTCGCAACCAGATTGCATGACAAACACATGATGTGGCCGCCACGTACTCCGCCTCACATGTGGAAAGAGTGACAATCGGTTGTTTCTTTGACATCCATGTGAAAGCTGTGTTTCCAATAAAGAAAACAAAGCCACTTGTGCTTTTTCGATCATCCACATCTCCACCCCATTCGCTATCACTATATCCAACGAGCTCGTAATCATCAGAAACAGAGTAGTACAAGCCTAAGTTTGTTGTACCTTTGATGTAGCGAAGAATCCTCTTTGCCGCCTTCAGATGAGTTGTTGTTGGATGCTCCATGTATCGACTGACAACTTCGACTGCATACAAGATGTCAGGCCTCGTGCATGTTAAATATCGTAAACTTCCAACCAAACTCTTAAAGAGTGATGGATCCACACTTTTTCCTTCATCGTGCTTTGACAGCTTGATTCCACATTCCATTGGCGTGCTGACTAGGTTTGCGTCATCCATCTTGAACTTCTTGAGTACCTCCTTAGCATAACCTTCCTGCGTGATTAGGATTCCATGATCTTCTTGTTTCACTTCAATGCCAAGGTAGTAAGACATGAGGCCAATGTCGGTCATCTCGAACTCCTTTGTCATTTCTTTCTTGAACTCTGCAAACATGGTTGAATTGTTCCCCGTGAAGATCAAGTCATCTACATACAAGCACACAATCAAAATATCTCCACCTTGCGTTTTGATATAGAGTGCATGCTCATATGGACACTTGATGAAGCTCTTCTCCTGGAAATACTTGTCAATTCGAGCATTCCAAGCTCTTGGGGCTTGTTTCAGCCCGTAGAGTGCCTTCTTTAGCTTCAAAACTTTTTCTTCTTCTCCCTTCACTTCATAGCCTTGTGGTTGCTCAATGTAGACTTTTTCTTCAAGGACCCCATTTAAGAAGGCTGACTTGACATCCATTTGATGTATCTTCCACTTGTTTTGAGCTGCCAATGAAATGATTAGTCTAACAGTCTCTAATCGAGCAACTGGAGCGAATACTTCGTCATAGTCGATTCCAGCTATTTGACTGTATCCTTTTGCCACCAATCTTGCCTTGTATCTTTCAACTTCTCCTTTAGAGTTCTTCTTTGCTTTATACACCCACTTCACACTGATTGCTTTGTGACCTTTTGGAAGTGAAGCTAACTCCCATGTTTCATTCTTCTTTATTGCCTTGATTTCTTCGTCCATGGCAGTTCTCCAAGACTTCTTCTC
This sequence comes from Trifolium fragiferum, assembly GCA_954870985.1. Classification (NCBI taxonomy): domain Eukaryota; kingdom Viridiplantae; phylum Streptophyta; class Magnoliopsida; order Fabales; family Fabaceae; genus Trifolium; species Trifolium fragiferum. The sequence continues at coordinate 117,606 of OX940792.1, forward strand.
AAATGCTTCTTGGAAGTTCATGGGCTCACAATCCGCAAATAGACAAAATAGAGTAAGATTGTCTTGATTTTCGGTTGCCTCGTAAATCTCTTGCAAACTTCTAAAGTGTGGAATTCTTTCACTTGAACTTTCTCCTTCTCTAGAACTTGGGGTCGGTGAATTCGGCGGGGTAGCAGGATCTTCTCTTGGTTCCTCTGGTTCTACAACATCTTCTTCAAATTGTGGGAAGAAGTTGTAGTCTTCGTTACTCGATTTCCAATCCCATTCTCCTTCTTCATTGAAAACGACATTTCGGCTGATGATAGTCTTTCCCGTATTAGGACTATAGAGCTTGTAACCTTTGGAGTTGCTGTCATAACCAATGAAGATGTACTTTTCGCTTTTGTCATCAAGTTTGCTTCTTTTCTCATCCGGTTCATGAGCGTGAGCGATGCTTCCAAAGACTCGTAGATGAGAAATTCCAGGCTTTCTTCCACTCCAGGCTTCTTGCGGTGTTTTTCCCAATACACTTTTTGTTGGAGACTGGTTTGATAGATAGACTGCGCACGCAACGGCTTCTGCCCACAGTTCATTTGGTAGCCTCTTGCTTTTTAGCATGTTTCTCGCCATCTCAAGGATTGTTCTATTCTTTCTCTCTGCTACTCCATTTTGCTGGGGAGATCTCGGCACTGTAAGTTGTCGCCGAATGTCGTTGTCTTCACAATACTTCAAGAACTCCTTTGAAGTGAACTCTCCTCCTCGGTCGGATCTCATGGTTTTGATCATAAGACCACTTTCCTTCTCAACATGGGCTTTAAACTTTTTGAAGTTATCGAACACTTCTGATTTTTCCTTCAAAAAGTACACCCATGTTTTTCTGGAATAATCGTCGATAAAGAGAAGGAAGTAGTTACTCTTACCAAGTGATCTTGGTTTGATCGGACCGCACACATCCGTGTGTATGAGCTCCAACGGCTTTTGTGCTCTTGAGCTTGACTCCTTAGGAAAGCTCATTTTGAATTGCTTTCCAAGTAGACATCCTTCACATACTTGATTGGGATGGTTGATGTAAGGCAATCCCCTAACCATTTCCTTCTTAGAGAGCAACTCTAATCCTCCAAAATTGAGATGTCCAAATCGAAGATGCCAAAGCCATGACTCCTCTTTGTAACACATCTTGAGACATTGCGCGACATCGTTTTGAATGTTGAGCACAAACATTCTATTTATTGACATGGGCACCTTAGCAATGACTTTGCTTGAATGATCTCTTATTGAAAGGTTATTATCCTTCAATTGAATGTCATAACCTTTCTCTAAGAGTTGTCCTAGACTTAAGATGTTGCTCTTCATGTTTGGCACATAGTAAACATTTGAAATGAATTGATGATCTCCATTCTTCAATCGGATGAGAATTTTTCCTTTACTTTTCACCGCCACTTTTGATTCATCTCCAAAAGCCACGTTCCCGTTCACCGATTCATCTAGCTCTACGAACATGCTTCTTCGCCCACACATATGGTTGCTTGCACCGCTGTCAAGGTACCATTGATTATCTCCACCTCTTTCATTGTCTTTGTGTACCAACAATAGTGTCCCGTCTTCTTGGCTTATTTCTTCAACATAGTTGGCCTTCTCTTCAACTCTATGATTGTTAGGAGCTCTACATTCATAAGCATAATGCCCAAATTTCTCACAATTGTAGCATTTGACCCGTGACTTATCATACCTTTGTTTTGGAGCTCCTCTCCCACGACCTCTTGATGAAATTTCTCTTCTATGGTTGTTGTCATCATTAGGCCTCCAACCTCGTCCACATCCATATCCACGACCGCGTCCACGTTCTCGATCGCCACCCCGTCTTTGGTTGCTTCGACTATGCTCTTCTTTAGGTGAAACAACTCGTGTCTTGAGTACTTGCTCCTCGATATCTTCCTTCTTCTTTTTCTTTTCTTCATAAGCTTGCAACGACCCAAGAAGTTGCTCCATTGTCATGTCCTCCAAATCCTTTGTCTCTTCGATGACGGTGACAATATGCTCAAACTTTGGATCTACCGATCTAAGAATTTTCTCCATGATTCTTACATCGTCAAACTTCTCTCCGTTTCTTTTTAGGTTATTAGTAACCATCAAAACTCTTGAGAAGTAATCGGAGATAAGTTCACCTTTCATACGCAAAGCTTCAAACTCTCCTCTTAGTGTTTGAAGACGTACCTTCTTCACTTGATCGGCTCCCTTGTAAGAGGTTCGAAGTTTCTCCCATGCTTCTTTGGCCGTCTTTGCTCCCGAGACCATCTCAAACGTGTCTTCATCTATTCCTTGATAGATTAGACAGAGAGCCTTCTTGTCTCTCTTCCTTGAGTCTCTCAAACTATCCTTTTGAGTTTGAGATGTAGTACCTTCATTCTCCGTGTCAACAAAGTCTTTCTCAACTATTTTCCACACATCATGTGCACCAAGGAGAGCCACCATTCTTAGACTCCAATTATCGTAGTTGCTCTTTGTGAGCATTGGAACTTGGAAGGGAACACCACTATTTGCCATCTTTAGGAGGATCTTCAAGCTCTGATACCACTTTGTTGGAAGGAAGTTTTTGAATAGGTGGAAAATGTTTAAATATTTGGGAGAGGATGGAAAATTTTTGAAAGGGAAGGCTACTTGTATTACTAGGTGTTTATAATTTTTTTGCTTGATACAAACTCAAGTACATCACATCTATTTATACTAGTGGCATTCCTAAATCAATGACTAGGATTTTGCCAACACAAACTTAATCTAATGGCTATAAAGTACTCTCTAGAATTTTCTCAACTACTCCACCAAACTCTTTATTAATCCTTATCTTCTAGAGAGCTCAATGGATTTCTCTAGAATATGATTCTAGAAGTTGGACTTATTACAACACATATTTGGGCTTTTAATTCCTAAGGCCCAAAAACTAACAAACCCAAAATCAATTTATTTATTCAACAAGACTCAGCCAGCCGTAAAGAAAAATCATGAACCCATATGCAATGTAAAATATTTGTTTGTCAAAATTATAATTTATAAACTTTATAAAAGAAATTTAAAATATGTTATTGAGATCCGTCAAGATTAACAGTTTATACATGTTTGTCGTTCACTGTCACACTACATCTCTTTCTTCTCCGTTGTGACTTTCGACCGTGAATGGAATTCGGATTTATGTGCAATCTCACCGTGAATGACTTTCGACCGTTGTTCCCTCCTCCTCCTTCACTTCCTCCCATACCACACCATAGTTGTCTCTCATACAGTGTTGGCTTTGATCTTGTCCGGGCAACCTTCTTTGTAATGACCAAAGTTGCCGCATGTAGTACACAACAAATGAAGGCCCTCATGCTTGACATTAATTTCCTATTTTTTTATAGTAAACACTGCTAACTGAGTTTTGGACAAGTCTACTTCCAAACATAGTTAAGCATATTTTCCTCTTTCTTGTGTCAACGTATTTTTATCCAGTCTAACAGTCTTGTCAATTTTTTTGTCTATGAAATGTAAAACTTTTGCGTGATAGTATTCAATCAGCTGGCCAATTATATGCACCAACACGCCTGTCAAATGAAAGTTTGGACTCCATTCCTTCACCATAAGGTAGTGATCATAGATGAACCAAGGTCCATCAATCATTGCAACATAGTGATCATCCTCGTGGGAGAAAGTAACCAGGAAGTATTCATTGCTCATATCAATGATGTTGATCACTCCTTTCCTCATCCACATTTGTCTCAATCTGGTCTTCAACGCCTTATATCTTATTCTTCTGCCCAACAGCTTAACTATCACCCCTTTCCTCCATGGCCGTTGAATTCTCTTCTACCACGTGTTCCTCCACCTTCAGACCTTCACCATCTTCCTCCTAGTCCTCAAGGTTTCTCCGTCTCTTATGCTTCATCGTCCTTCCTACATCCCAAACCCATCAACATATCTTTATTAGACACGTTATTGTTGTTCCTCTCTCCTTGCACTCCAGTCTCTGCATTTTCTCTTTGCATTCCATCGTCGACAATATCACCATAACAGATAGGCAGAGATGAATGGTTGGAAAGACTTTGATCTCCTTTGTTGATTTTCTTTGTGCTAAGCTGTTGCAGATTTTCTTCGGCCGTTTTGATGTGCACCATGATTAAATTATTGAGAACACATCAACAACAATGTTTGAATACTAGTTTAGCAAGGTATCCACATTTAATAATCGATATTGACTCAAATATGGATGGCAAAAATATTCATACCCGCGGATATCTGCGGATAAAATCCGCAATGGGCACGAAGTGGACACGGATATCACACTATCCGCGTCCATGGATATCCATTGACATTCCTAGACTCAAATAATCTCTAATGAAGAGAATCTTTGAGAAATCTATAATCTATAACATAACATTATATAAAGGGGTCCCTTTTTGGGCTGGACTTTTTTTGGTCTAAATTACCCTTCAAAAAATAACAGTTTTTGTTTAACAACTTAAATTTAATTCAAGCATTTAATAACCATATGATATGATATGGTTCCCTCGCTTTGTCAATTCCTCATAAGAAAACCAAAAACATAGTCACAGGTTTGGGTGTAAGTACAAGTGTATCACAACAACTACTACCAGATCAATTCTTTACCATGACAACAGTCGACTTCCTATAGCCATTAGCCATAATATAAAACCCATCGTTTCACAATTTTATACAAAAGATTAATTATGATCCCAGTTCTTTTACATCTCCCTTCACAGAAATCAAATGAACACATCTCAATCTTGGCATGATTAATTGGAACTTCTGTTTTCAACAATATTAAAATTACTCGCAAATTGATCTGTATCCTGAGGCCTTCTACAGCACTTTTGCATCAATCTTGCGCAGGTTCAGCAACAGGAGGTATGCAATCTACTTTATACCGTAGCACCTAGAGTCCACATACAATAACACATCAGAAAATCCTACCATCTATTCGTCACGAGTCTGTGAGCAATGATCTATGCTAGTAGGAAGAAATGAGTTGTCAAAGCACAAAATTCCAAAAACAAAAAACAAAAAATCCAAATCGGAAAAGATGCCATGAAGACTGCTGTGTCATCTCATTTGAAGTTTTAACGTGGTCGGTGAAGAATCACAATATCCACCAAAATGTAACAATAGAAGAAACACATGCAATAACAATGAGCAAGTTACGATATAGTGAAGACTAGTCAAGCCTCACAGCAACATGCTGTTAAGATTGAAGTATCAAATCATTCCCAATGTAAATTCATTAATATATAGGCCCAATATTTGTATTCACTATTCAGTAACCAGTCCAAGTGGGATAATGAGAAACTTCGCATCTACCTGAACAAGTTAAACATGCTACACACCTTTCTAAAAAAAGTTGAATGTGTGTTGTCCCATATCAGTTTATAGCTTCCGGCCATTAATGTGCAGAAGTTCCCCTAAAATCACATTGCATAAAATTTAAATCGATTATTTACACATCAAATGCCGTGAAACATATAAGTTGCAACAAACATGACAGACTCACTTGGTCAAACTCGTATCGGCGGTAAGGCAACATCAGCTGTGTCAACCAATCAGCCACCATCAGAATGAAAAATGGCAAAACAGACATGGGTTAAGAGAACAAAATACAATACAATACAATACAGAACTGAATAATGGAGAGAACAGGGGCTGGGTACGAGCCTAACAGATTGAATATAAGAATGGGCAATGAAGAATAACAAGGATTCTGATAATCTAAAGTAACCAATTAGCGTACAATATGGAAATGACAATCAAACTTACAATCTTTTCCCCAGTAGGACTTGCAAACTCCAAACTAAATCCAATATCCTGACAATAAACAAAAAGTATACTATAGAAGGATGTCTTAGGAATATTATGACAATTTGTAGACACAGACAAAAAAACTGTAGCAGCAATACCATATTTATCTTGCCTTGTACTAAAGAAAAATCCCATGCAATATACGAATTTACTGAGTCCACTGAGAGTATAACCTGAGATTTGAAGATTATCATAAATTATCATAAGATATAAAGCAGCATAATGCAAACAATTTTTAATATAACCACAAATACAGCTGACTCGCAGATTCAATAATCAACAGGAAATTACAAATGCGATAACATTAACTCTAGATTGAGCATACAATATGGGGAAAATTGTTGCATGTTATGTACAACAGGAAGCAAAGTTTATCAATTAAACAACAATGATTCGCCAGTCTTGTAAAAAAACATGTTAATAAATTTAACAATAAGCAATTAAATATACCTCAAAAGTTTTTCCAGCTGGAACACTTGTCTCTTTGTATTCGTCATTTTTCCTGAAAAAGATGAATTTGAATATTGGCTTGAAAATAGAGAAAATCATACAAGAAAGCAAGATTTGATATTTACCTTACTTCCATTGCACCAGCAACATCTGCTGGAATGAAGAAAGGCGAGTTTGCAAAGACCCCACTGATCAAAATTACTAGCAAAGTTATTCAACAAGAAATAAAATTCCCTAGTAACACAAGTGAAAACAAGAACAGATTTCCATTCACACAAGGTTTAAAATTAGCATACTTCGCTCTTTTTTACAATATTTACAGATTTACAAATTGTAACATCCATCAATCCAATTACTTATTTAATTAAAAGCTGCTCCCTCTGTCCCTAATCGTTGGTACTTTAAGCTTTTTATTTTTGAAACGACTTTGGTTCTTTTAAAAAACTCAAGATGCAATTAATGATATGTTTTCTTTTCTGCCCTTACAAAAACAAAAGGCATGCATTAAATGAATTTTACTTTTACTTAATACATTAAGGGTAAACTGTAAAGAGGTCTAAATTTATTATTTCTTAATGTGTCCAAACCTAAAAAACCAAAGATTAGAGACCTGCAAATATCTCTTTTCCAGAGTTGGATGACATCAAAGACTATGGACCTCAAACTATTACTGACCTTTGGCCATGTGTAGAAAAATTTAGTCTGGTTGTTAAGATTTGAATTTTGTTTGGTAACGCTTTAGTATGTGTTTGGTTTCAAGTTTGTCAGTCCTAAACGTGCGTTTCCAGTCTCCTGCCGTGAAAAGTGAAAAATATTTATGTTTGGCTTTGTTATCCAAAATCAATTCTAGAGATTCAGAATCAATTCTCATTGAAGCTATGATTTGGAGCTTTTGCGTTTAGTAGAATTGATTCTGAATTTCGTTTTAGTTTCCCAAGAACGTCTTCCCTTTTTACCCCTTTAGTGTCTGCAGCTGCCATGGTAACCTTGTTGAAAAGGAGGAAATTGAAGAAGAAAACGAGTGGCAGATTTCCAATGAGAAATTGTTGCTTGCTGTGAGAAACCCGTCGACGGTGGTGTATGGGTTTTTTATGGATGAGAAATTGGTGACAGTGGGGTTCAATTTGTTTGATAAGGATGACAGAGAATTGGTACCAGCTCCAGCTTATTTTATTATTAGTATTATTGTAAATTATTTTTTTCACAGTATATCTATCATGTTTGTTTTTACTTTTAATACCCTTTCACCATTGATGTTTATATATTCATATTAAAATAACTCTTTTTTCTATAATTATATTAATAAAACTCTTATAAATATTATACAAAAAATAAACTCTTATAAATTAATTTTATTTTAAAATGAATGTGTGAACCGATAAATATCCAAATTATGATTTTAGATAAGTTTAAATAATTATTTAAATTGAGAATGGCATATCTAATTTTAAATACAATTAAAAGGATAATTTGGTCATTACACTTTCAAAATCAATTTTGATTCATACTATCCAAACAACATCAACTCACAAGAATCACTTTTACATGAGTCTATTCAAACATAAATCAATTTGCTTTAACTCACTTCTAACTAAAATCAATTCTAGTTACCGCCAAACCAAACACACACTTAGTTTCTCCTGAAATCTAGCTATCTTCATCACTTGTATTGATCTCAAAATGTGAATGGAAAATGTCCCAACACATGATCTTTTTTATTGTATTGCTACTATTTTAGCGTTTGAATGAATTGACCTTAGTTTACAGTAAAAAAAAAAAGGATTGGAGACGGAAGGAGTATCATTTAACAAATCAAAAACTAATTGATGTTTCATTGCACCAAATCAAAAATAGCAAGTTATTCAACAAGAAATAAGACTCTGTAATAGAAATGACTCAAGTGAGAACATAAACATTTTCATTGACACAAAGTTTAAGTCTTTATAAAATATGATATTTAAAATAAAAGTAAATATCTACAATTACATTAGAGTGCATACCTATAAGTGTCTAAATCTTCTAATGTAGCAAACATTTCCGTCAAGATAATATAAAATAATTAGAGACACTGCAAAGTGTATTAAGTGAGAGCATGTTTCCATGAAAAGGGTTAATCCTGACCATACAGTTAATCCTCATAATTAGATTGAATTAGAACATTTACTATCAATTTGTGGTTGTATCACTAAGATTTCTACTTCTCTCATTTCATGATCTCAGTTGATTCACTTTGTATGTGGAATTTGTATCAAGTGAGACGGTCATGAGGGTGAAAAGGGTTATCCTGACAACTGGATCTAACAATAGATGGTTAAGCACATTTCCATTCTAACACTCTCCGTCATATTGGAGCATACAATCATACATGTCATATGCACCAATTTGAGTTGAAGTAAGTGCTTAGCCATGCAATGCGAGTTCTCAAGTTATAACTACAATAGCATGATACTCTGCTTTTGCACTCGATCAGGCGACTGTGCACTGTTTTTCTCTCGAGTATGGTTAGATGGTTTAAATTTACTTCTCTCTCAAGTATGAAAAGTACATTCTAACGTTATATGTGTGTGTAGATGATTTCCATAAAACAGATTTAAAGTGATCATGAATTTAATAAATTAACTATTAATAACAGAAAATTAAAGAATAAGCAACATCAACTCACCTAATAAATGAAATGAACCTCTCAAACTCCATGGTGTAGACATCAACAGCTTGCTCCAAGACAGCTAACTGTTCCCTTTTTCTAACAAATTATGCGTACAAAGAGACAAGACAGAGGATTAAAAAGTGCCATACATTGTAAATGAATATAAGAACACCACAGATGAAATATGAAACATCACTGAACCCAAAAGACAAATAAAAGATAACAAACATCTTCACAAACTCGACCCTTTCTCTATCAGTTCTATATGATATTTCCTAGCCCCTAAAATATTCTAATTTCTAACCATAAACAGAACATATAATGAACCTAACAGCTCGAATCCAATTAATTAGTAGATGTCGTTACATTCAACTAGTTGATTATATAAACAAACAATAAACCAACTCAACATATATTCAATAATAATGGGCAAAATCCAAGACAAGACAATCATAGCCAAACCAAGGTAGTCAATCCCGGCAGGATCCCGGTGGAGCGGAGCGGTTGCTCGCCGCTATGGGATGGCTGAGAGCGGTGCAGTAAGCCTTCCCGGCCGCTACAGCCGGGATAGCGTTGGTGCGGAGGCCGGAGAGGAGCGCTACAGCTGGGATAGCCTTAGCAGCCACTAAATCACATTTGTTTGTCATAATAAATAAATAATAATATAACAAAGTAACATAATCAAATAAGAATAATATTATTTTCTGTAAAAAAAAAAGAATAATATTATTTAGTAATAAACGACCAAATATTAAATATAAAAACATATACCTTTTCTTTCGTCAAAATAATAATAATAATAGTAAAATAATTACTTGAACATTTTTAGTATAAAAATATTCAGATTTATATAGTATAAATCATAAAAGTATATATATATATATATATATATATATATATATATATATATAATATAAATTAATTAATTAATTAGATAAAAGTAAATATTCAAATAGCGGTCATCCCCCTCTCCGCTCTGCCACTATCCCAGTTTTAAGGTCGGCCTTCATATCATTCCTTTATCGTTCCATTCCCTCCCCTCCCTTTCCCTCCTAACTTCCAAATAAAGCATAAGGTTATGTTTAGATTGAGGGTTTTGGACAGGTTGAGGGTACGGCTTATTTTACGTTTTTAAATTAAGGAAGCTATGAAATGTTTCTAAAAATAAATTGTGATTGAAATGTCATATGATCATTTATTGTTTAGCATTCATTTCCGAGCCTGACATTCTGCTACAACTGTCACGTTCTATTTCAAATAGAATCTGAACCTGAAAACTAAACACGCGCAGCTGGTATAAGCCAAGCTGGCTAACATATAGGCTCAAATAATCTACATTCACATCAAAATAGGCTATAATCATATTGAAGTCCATCAATGTTATTGAGAAATACTCAAATTCAAGTAAACCAATAGAACTGGGAGCATCACAATCAGAACATGAGGTCCAGCATTAAAATACCAAAGATGGAAGGTATCTCACAATTTCTTAGACCCGTATCGTGCCCATGATAATGAAAGGAAGAATCGGACAGAAAGAATCATTGAGGTGAGACTGTATAATGGTGGTCCATAGCGATGACGCTGCTCCTCCATGGGCCTGCCAGTAGATGAGTTATCATGTGATTGGTATTCACACACAGACCCACACACACACACACATATACATATATCGGGAGGGGGGAGGGAGGGATCAAATTACACCACTGTAGCATTTGAGTAATGTTACACCGCACAATAATGCTTGAATGGATACAAATTTTACAAAATTCACCGTTGGATTGAAAGTTTATATCGTATAGATCATTCATGTAAATTTTTAATGAAATCTAATAGTATGATACAAACTTTCAATCCAACGATGAATTTTGTAAATTTTATTATAAAAAAATAAAAAATAAAAAAAAATATAAATAAAAATTTGTAAATTTTGTGTTCGGTAAAGCGTTATTGAGCGGTGTAACATTACTCAAACGTTACACCAGTGTAATTTGATTCCTCCCTACATATATATATATAAGAAAGCTTGAACAACATTCGATAAGAGTTAAATTTGTACCCGTCATCATCATTAATCTGCCTTGTAAAATCAAGCAATACCTATAACTCAATAGAACAATATTTTAGAATATCAACAAATCATGAGTCAAAACAACCACAACTAGAAAACAAAATAATCTAAATAACAACTTCTGTCCAAATTAGTCATAAGCATCACATTGGTGATAATATAGTCATGAACCAACCTAAACCTGCTACCAAGGAAGGAGGAATCGAAAGAGATGTGATTAAACCTATGAATCTAAATTACACATAAGAAGCTTTGTTATATAGACATTATGAGATTATTACAAGAATCCAAATACATTCTAATTACCATAATTTACAATATGCACAGTATAGTTAGCTTAGTTGCAATATTTATGTATGTTAAGAGTCTCACATTGGATGAGAGATGGCTTGAAGATACGTTTATAAGTAGGGGTAATCCTCAGTCCTCACCTTACAAGCCGGTTTCGTAAGATTGAGTTAGGCACAACCCAAGATTCTATGAACATATATTCTAACGTACTAAGCTTTTTTTGTATAAACCATGTATCCTCTATGTGTAACTATGGAAAATAATCCACCAAGGTAACTGAGATCGATTTAAGGTGCTCACCTCTCCAAACATATTTTTTCTTCATACCGACAGGACAGGAGTATAACCCATGATCAAATGTTTAAGGGACCCGAGTATCTACATTTGTGTCATGCCATGTTGGTCAACACACTAAGGAACCTTCTAGCTAACCGGGTAAATTCAAACTCACTACATACTCCATGGAATTGAGAACCCGGCGTAATTGGTTTTATCCAGCGGCTCTTTTTCCTATATTCTTTCAGATGGCCCTGCTAGTTTGATACATGTATACTAGTTGGTTATTAGAAACTAGATCATGCATGCAATTGTGGATTCTTATTCCTGATAGGCTTGGACTTACACTCTAAAGCAAAAACTGGATACCCTTGCGGTGCTTGTTCAAATACATGCATGCTTTCAGCTCAGCTCAATAAACAACTAAAAGTTGTTGAGTCAAACAGGGGTAGGTTAAGATAAGAATGAAGAATATGTATTCACCAGCTTGAGGGGGTGAAATGTCTTTTAGGAATGTACATATGAGGAGTTGTAACTAAGTTCACATTATCTTACGGTTAGTGACTCTGTATATGGGATTATGCTATTTTATGTTAGGGACTCAACACTGGGACTCTATATATGTATTATTCATTTGAGGAACTAATCAGTAGTTCTATTCTATATATGTATTATCAAGGCATGTGAAGCTACTAAAAGGATGACATTGCAACGAGGATAACAAGAGATGAAGCACAATTTCCAAAAGAAAATTTCACCAATTGAAAGTGGTTCCCCTAGACATATGCTGAATATCATTGTCTCTCGTGAAGCTCTAAATATAGTTTGAGAAAGGACGAAACAAAAGACATGATTAAATTTGAGTGTCTAAACTCTAAATTACATAGAAGAAGCTTTATTATATAGTTATAATGTCATAAGTACAAAAACTGAAAATATGCTAATTACTGTTATTTCAATAATTATTTAACCCATTCATGTAAACTGATACATTTTGCATAAAAATACCTAAAGAGTTATGCTAGCTCCATTACATTGGGAACATTGGAAACAAGCTATTATAAGCCAAAACAAGTTGCCTAAGCTGATTTAAGTAGACAGTATGAGAGAATAGATTACAAACAACAACAACAAACAAAAGAGGAAAAAGGAAAAGGAAAAAAAAAAAGAAGCCAGCACAACCATGTATTGAACATTCAAGATAACCATACCTCGGGAACTCCAACTAGGTACTTGACGAGGGTTTTATAGACTCCTGTTGCAGAGCCAAGCTGTGCTAATTGCCTTCTCCTATGAGCCATAAGTGTTTTAATATATATTTCTTATTTATTATCCATGCACAGCCAACTAGAAAAGAGTGAAGCCTCACCTGTCCATCTGTTGTTTCCACAGAAGAGCATATCGATCACGTATGCTACCACCAGAATTTACCAAAGCATCCACCTCTGTTTGCTTATTCCTCTCTGAGCGCTCCCGTTGTTGTCTGAGGAGAGTTCCTCGAAAATCTTGAGGTAGATATGTCATAACTACAAATACAAGGAGTGTGAGCTAAATTCTATTATTATATGTATAATAAACAAGGACATGAGTTGCAAGATAAATGAACTTTCCCACAACAAACAGAAAATAAAACACAGGCAAGGCACCTGTGTTAAATACATGTTCAGCATTTTTTATTTGGAATGATTCCAAACTCCTCAAAGTATGACGAAGTTTATCTTGCAGCTTTCCAAGCAAATTGGAAAATTCAACATTGTCAGGTGTGGACTGCTGCTTCAGCTGCATAGAAAAAATAGTTATAAAAGAATGTGAGCAATTTTTAATTAAAATAGTTTTATAACTTAGATTGAAAGTTAGATTAATCATGTTAAAGAGAATTAGTTTTTCATCATAAAAGTGAGGGAAAATGGATTAAAAATATACATTACCCCCTCTGGCCAATTAGATCCTTCAAGTAAAAAAATAGTTTCTTCAATATATTCTCGATTCTTCCACATGTTTTCATCAATCTTATGCGGAGGTTGACTGTTGGCTTCATTTATTAATGTGCTTTCACCTGGAATGACATGAATTCGACATCATCAAGTAATGAAGCATGTATTATATTATTATTATTATTATATGCAATAAATAATAATGAATAATGCACAGATAGATAAAATTAAAAATGAAAAGGAAGAAACCATGGGTAGGAGGGTGGTGAGCGAGCAAATCAGTGGCCATAGTACGAAGCTGAGAAGAAAGGAGGGAGACATCAGGAGAAAGAGGGGTAAAGGGGTGTTTGTCGTAGTAAGACGACAGAAAGGCTCTAGTTATGGGCACCAAACCCTCTGTAGAAGCCATCGGAATCGGATTATCAGATCTAAGAAAAATCTGATCACCACTTTCTTCTACTTCTCTATTCTATTCGATCCAAGTCCAACACTGATTGATTCCTGTCGAATATTCTGTGTGTTTACTCCATGGTCAATCGCTGCCACGCCAGAAAATTAGATATCTCTCTTATATATATTTTTCCTATTTTTTGGTTTTTATTATTTTATTTAAAATAAAATAAAATATAATAAAGGATAGTTAAAGATTATGGTTGGATGCTCTCATTTTCAAATTTTCTACATCTCTTTTTTGTCTCTATCTCTCTTTTAATCACTATTCAATAGTAGAAGGAGAGATGTGTAGAGAATTTGAGAAGAAGATTATCCAAATTCGATAATAGACTATTGAGTTAAGTTTCGTCAAACATAAGTTTAGTGTTGGGTTTGTTTGGTCTAAGTTATTTCAAAAAAAATTTACTCAATAAAAGAATAAGTTAATCCAAACTGATTTTTAATAAGTTCTTTATTGAAAAAAGTCGTTTAATTTTTATAAGTAAAATACATTGATAAAAAAAATTTCAAGCTAAAAAAATAATAATTATCAAACACCTTTAACTTTTTTCTAAAAACTTTTATTTTTACTTTTAGCTCTCATATAGCTTCTAAGACCTAAAAATACTAGGCTAAACTATATTTGAATCTAGAGGTGCTCGCGGTTCGGTTTGGATCGGTTTTGAAGTAAAAATTCATCCAATCCAAAGTTAATATTACTTGCGGTTCAGTTCGGTTTTGGATGGCTAATTAAAAAAAGTTCGATCCAATCCGATCCAATTTTGTGCGGTTTAATTTGAATCGATTTTTGGATATCCAAATTATAAATTAAAATTTTTTAATTAAAGATTAATATTATAAACACATGGTAAAATAATATATTTGATGTAAAATTTAATATATAATCAATTTTTTTTTTACGAATAATATATAATAAGTTAAAAATTAATATTTTGCAATGAAAATTATCAATTAAATTTAAAACCTATGAAATAGTAAAAAGAAATAGATTGTTGAACTAATAAGTATTATTGAGAAATTTAAAAATCAATAATTAATATGTTAATGGAATATATCATACTAATAAAAAGTTAAATAAGTATTAAAAAATATGTATGCGGTTTGTTTCGATTTTGAAAAATCAATCAAAAATTTGATCTGATCTAGCGGTATTCACAAAAGAGCATCCAAATACATCCAAAATTATTCGGTTTTTTTGAATCAGTTTGCGATTATTTTTTTGATTGGAATGGATTTGAGCACCCCTGCTTGAATCTAACCTTTTGAAAGTCTAACATAAAGGAACGACTAGCAACTCTTAAAACATGTGTGCATTGTTTTTAGTTGAAAAGTTTGATTGGTCATTAGGATATTTTGGAAAAGTAAATGCATTAAATTGCTTTAAATGCAGGAAAAGTTCAAATCAATTCGACAAAATTAATAAGTTTGCAGAAAAGTAAAAGACTTTTAAAATTAAAAGGCTTTAAAGTAAAAGATACAGGAAACTTAAAGAAAATGCAATTAAATTGCAGAAAAGGTAAATTTCATTGAATTGTAATCAAATTACAGGAAATGGTTCATATATTCATACATTGAGTGTTCTTTGGTATTCGTTTATCGCTTTAACATGGATACTTTGAATATTTTTGCAACCATTTTTTGTATGTGCAATTGGGACCCGTTTTTCAAACAAAGACTTAGTATATATAGCATAATTTACAAACTAAATGCTAATAATGCCTATATTAAGCTTTTGACGCGTGTCTTGATATGTGTCTTTTATTTGAATTTGATCTTTAGCACAACATACGAATTTGTCAAGTCTAGCGCTTCTGTAAAACGCTTTATGAAATATTGTAAGTCCACAACCTTGTCGAAACGCACGGAACCTGTGAATTAGTCCCTTCGACAAGCATGTTGGTTTGTCGAAACGCCTGTAAAACAAGGAGAATACATAGCAAATAATAATAAGAAATTAATTATAATCTTGTTTCTTGCCTTCTGAGCTTTCGGCTTGTGAATACTCTCCGTATAAAGAAGTAATTCACATATAACCATGGTGAATATTTCATATAATATTAAATGCAATGCCAACTCAACACTTTTGCATTAAATATTTATCCTATTGAAATTACTGAATAACAGTTATATACAACTTTTCTATTATATACTCCCTCCGTTTCTTTTTATTAGTATTTTTTGAATAGTAACACCAAATTAAAAAAAATGTATGAAAATAACACCATTATTATGTGGCAGTGCATGTCCTATTTCTCAATACTTGTGAATAGAAAATAAAATGGTATTGTGATATTTTGATAATTTGTGTTCATAAAATAGGATACTATCAACAATGTAATAACAATCGTAATGCTTAATTAGTGTACCGGGTACACTGTTTAGCATTTTCCTTTATAATATATAAGTGAGAAGGATTTCCCTTTCTCTTTTCTTACAAATTCTAGCCTCTCGTGCATTCTCATTCCTCCTTCATTTGACATTAAATGTCATTAATATAATAAATTTCTATGATTTTCTACAACAAATAATTGCTACACCAATTTATATGATTTTCTACATCAAATCCTTGCTATAGTCAATTTTCAACTCACGTGATAGAAATTAAACTTCCACACATTTTTTCTGCACACAATAACATAAAAAATAAAAATATTTTGTCATTAATTTTTTAATATTGATTTATATTTTAAATTCAATATATATAATGAATTTTTTTGGAGACCATTCATACCCGTAAAATAAATAACATATTAAAATTAAAACTTAAACACTCTAAGACCATATGCAATGGTATAAACATTCAACACTCACTTTATTCATTTTTTACACTACACATCATCTTTTCTCTCTTCCGCTTAATGATTCAACACGCATTCAACTTTTACTCTCTCGAATGGTTTTTCATTCAACATTATATCCCACCATTTTTTATTTCATATTCTTATTTAAATTTAAATTTATATTTTTATGATTACATAAAATTACAATTATCCATTAAAATTATAGGATACAAATCATCAATTAAAATTACAATTACAATTATCAATTAAAATTAAATTAAAATTATCGATTATAATTATAATAAAAAAGAATTTTGGGTTAATTACAAGAATTTTGGGTGTTGTTGAAATGATTATTGAGATTCATTTCACTAAAAAAAGAGTAAAACTCAAAATAAACACTAATAGAAAGATAATAATAAGATTAAGATAGTGAAAAAATTAGTTTTTTTTTTCTGTGTCCAAATCAAATTAACCAAATCTCTATTTATAGAGAATTTTTTTTTTAGGAATTTTGGTTAAAAAAATAAAAAATAAAAATAATTGCAATGAAATAATTGAGTTCAAAATAACAATATGCTAAAAATCCAAGAAGTCAATCAGAGACAGTCATGTGTCCTTATTTATAGAGATTCAACATATTGAAAGTATTCATCATCTCTTTGCTCCAACTCACTTTCAACACTTCCACTGCACTATCTTCCTATGTTTAAAATTCAATTCAACACCCCAATTCATCACCATTGTACATTGTCTAATTGTAATAAAGGCACCGTCAAGTTATTTCTTAAATTATGCCTAATCATTCTCATAGAAATAATTACCATTCAAAATCGATTTTTACCAACATTAATACATGAAATGGGTAGAAATAAAAGAGTTTAATAAAGATGCACCGACAATATAAAATAATTTTACACGACCATTCAATAAAATACTATCATTTTGTTATCTCATATAAAAAGAGTAAGGTGTATTCATTTTTCTCTTTATAAAATCGATTACAAATTATTTTCTCCCCTGTTTTAATATTAATTCATAACTGTCTCTGATGGAGTCGATTGAAGACACCGTAACCCATACCATAAACCATTGAACAAGTCCCTTTATTTGTTTTTGACGTAAGTACCTTTATTTGTTGTTTTGTTATTGTACTCACATATTAAAATACAATTGTTTTTCTTTTTTGAATAAATAAATACTCCATATAAATAGAACTTCACTGTCTCTGTCTATCATCAAAATATTCGTAACTTCAAGTAAAAAAATATAATCAATATTCATAACTGCGGAAGCATTTGAAATAGAAAGTGCGTTTAGGGTTTGCAAGAGAATAGTTTAGAGGAATTTCAGATCCAAATTGTGGTTTATGCTGAGATTTCGACCAATCCTCATCCATCTCAGGTACAACTATGTCAATATCATTTTCATTTTTGCGTTTTTGGGCAATATTGAAACAAACAAAAGCATGTTTTCTGTATGCTTTTAATGGATTCGGCTTCTCTTTCCTATAATGATAATGATAGCCCTCCTTAATATCTCGCTGTTGTTTCCAGGATCAATAAAAAAAATAAATAAATCATGTTTACAAACTATATAGTAGTATATGCATAGAATTAGAAAGGTTTGGTGTGAAGAATGCGATATCAATACTATGCCATCATGAATTATTTCTAACTAAAATTACTCATTTGCCTGATGATTGATAGCAAGGTAAAAACAGGATGAAAGTAGGATCTGGTAAAGGGACAAAAGTATGCCTGACAGTGACAAGTGTTCTCATTGCAATTGTATTGCTGATAGTCATTCTGGCATTGACGGTGTTCAAAGCCAAGCATCCCGTTACCACTGTCGACTCATTGAAGCTACAAGACTTCAATCTGAACTTGGATATAGCAAAATTGAGTGTAGATTTGAACGTAACCCTGGATGTCGATGTCTCAGTCAAGAATCCTAATAAGGTGGGGTTCAAATACTCAAACACCACTGCACACCTCAATTACAGAGGGCAGCTGATAGGTGAAGTCCCTATCATTGCTGGAGAGATTTCTTCCGGTGAAACCAAGGGATTCAACCTCACTCTCACCATTATGGCCGACCGTTTGCTGTCCAATTCCCAGCTTTATTCTGATATCACATCTGGTGCATTGCCCCTAAACACTTTCTTGATCATTTCTGGCAAAGTCAGTGTCTTAGGCTTTATCAAAGTCCACGTAGTTTCCACCACATCCTGTGATTTTGCGGTTAATACTTCCAATAAAACAGTTGGCAACCAAGAGTGCCAATACAAAACAAAACTTTGATTATTCATTTGCAGTTTAGGAGTTTGCCTACGCTCTACATTAGTAAAATATATAAGTATATTTTTTTAACTAATCTTTTTCATATTTTGCTTTGTTCCATTGGTAATTTCAGTTTGTAACCAACTCTTCTCCCCTGTAAGCTGCTTCTGGAAATTTATTTGTTATTATCATTTGATTCATCTCCATTTTAGTTTCTTAACCATAATACTTATATTTCTTCTAGTACACCTGCATTTCTTTCTACTATCCATGTATAATTACTAATGCTTATGAAACTACAGTAATTTATTTCATTCCATTACTGTTTTCTCATTCTTTTATAAGGCATATTGGTTCTCTGAATTCTGAAACATGTTTATTTGGCTCATACATAATGTGTTTTTAGAATTAAATAAATTAACATGTAAAGTCATGGACTAATAATGTAAGTACAGATCGCAGAAGAAACATCTGAATGCTTAGATATATAAGAAGATTTCTCATCCCACCCCCCATGTCTCTTTTTCACCCTCAGGTTTCCGTTTATACCCCTTGATTCGGTAAATGAAAACCGAAGTTTTAGGGGTAAAACTAGGGGTAAAATTGGATTATTGGGGGTGAAAAAGAGACGTGAGGGGTGGGAAGAGAAATCTTCGATATATAATGGTACAGAAAGAGGCGTCTCAAAATGCTACTTTTTTTTTGCCTCACTTAAGCACATTAGTCCAGTGTGGACTTGTCAATTTGGGTTGGGCAAACAATGAGTATCAATCAAAATCACAAAGTGATCTTTACAATTGCTCAATCACATCCTTGTGATCTACATCCATTCATCAAGCATAACCTAAGAGTTTACTCTAAAGCTTAAATAACAAATTTGAAAGCATATGATTTTCAAAAAGGATGTAAAACCTATTATATATTCTGAGACTACTCACCTAAAAAAGTTATACCTGACCCTGTCGCCCAATAGATATCAAGCAATACAAATAGAGAAACATGCACATTTTAAATGTAACAGAAAATC
Organism: Trifolium fragiferum; assembly: GCA_954870985.1. Lineage (NCBI taxonomy): Eukaryota > Viridiplantae > Streptophyta > Magnoliopsida > Fabales > Fabaceae > Trifolium > Trifolium fragiferum. Next base: position 137,637 of record OX940792.1, read on the forward strand.
AAACCAAAACCACTTTTGTGCAGTGTAGAAAAATTTAAATTGAGGGCATTATGATTTTGATCTCCATTAATGTTATGGTTCAATGCGTTTACAGTGATTTTTGCAACATAAAAGTACTTAATTTTGTGTTAAAACTGTGTAACTCTTTAAGTTTAGAGTGAAATTAATTGTTTAGCTTTGCTTTAGGAAGCTGCCTGATGAATTGGGTTTCACTTGTGTAATCTGTTTTGCCCTGCTTTTTAAAAATAAAATTCATGATTAACACAAACTTAAAGTAGATAAAGGAAGATCACCTGAGCAAACTATAAAAAAACTGGTGGTATGACTTGCTCGAGTGGCCAAGATGACTTGATTGTGTCATCAAACCGGTGCGACTCAAAGCAAAACTGGTGACTCGACGGATTTGACGAAGAACTTGGGTTTCTGCATTTTAAACATAACTTTGGAAGAAATACTCTAACCAGCCTTTTGTTTTCTTCAAGAAACACTTCAAAACCAAAATCAGTTACTCAATATGCCTCACAATGCTTCATCATTTCATCCTCTTCAGTCTGGTATCTAAAAAAATGCTGCAGAGACAACTATCATGATCGCCCGCAGCCAATGCCCTCGCACCTTCCCCCAATGTCACAGCAGAACACTGGCACTGGCAGCCGCGTGCACATACATCTCTATATAAAAATTGACTCTTGATGTCATGAATGGGGTGTCGTGTGTTTTTCATTTGTCGTTCCATTTCCACTGTGGGGGTTTATGTCTTCACTTTATCTTACCTGTGTGAATGTATGGCCTTTCAAGAATGCTAAAAGATGCTTCTTGCAGAAGCAAATTATAATTATAACTGCTTTTTAAATTGCAAGGTGTCTCGATGTCTCTTTCAAAATAAATTTTCATCTCATCAAAATATAGTTCAATTAGCAATAAAAAAAAAATGTTTTTATTACCGTAAATAGCTTATCACATTTCGTTAATAATAATATCATAAATACATGTTTGAATATCAATAAAAATATAGAAACTAGCAAAAGATATAGTCACCCGAGCAAAATTATGGTCAACTTCTTTTGTTTGTCTTTGTTGGATATGCCTTGAAATCTCAAAATTGAAAGTCAGAATATTGCATATTTTGTGAAAAAATATATTTTTGAAGAATATTTGACTTAAATTGTGTTTGTTTTAAATTGGATATACTTAAAAACAATATTGAGAGATTTGGTTTTATTTTAAAAGATTACAGTATATTTTAATTAAATTGTCAAAGAGTTTTCTTAGTATCAAAGATTTGTTGTGTTGTTTGAGAGAGAATAGTGAGGTTCAAAGATCGGGGTCAAAATAAATCTCACCATCAAAATCAATTGGATTTGTTTTAAACCTAGCGGCCAAGGTGTATGATAATGAAAACATGTGGCAAAAAAATCGAAAGAGAGTGAGTAAATAAAGAAATGATTTATTTAGCACAAACTAATTAATTAGTGTAGTTTACAATATTGATGCTCATGCTGTTGCTACGTCTATGATCTATCTATATGAGCTTTGTCAGATGCAGTTGTTCCTTGTAAAATTATATTAAATAACAAGCTAAGCTGAGCTACAAATTAATCAGATATATAAGGATGACACATAATTTCAGAAACAGCAGCATAAAATAAAATGCAATTGAACTAGTCGAGATGTTTGAGTGAGTCAGAATTCAAGCTTCTTGCATAACTCCAGTTGAATGATCTTGGGTTGATTGGCGGGTTTGAGTTTGCGAGGCGCGGGAGGACAAGTATGAGCAATTCCTGTGAAACGGAGCATGGAAGGAGGTGATTTACATTCATCATCCGAATCATAGTGTTGTAGATTTGACATTGGAGGAAGAAGCTCCTCTTCCTCCTCCTCCATTTGCTTGAAAAGAATGAATTGTAAGAGATTGTTGTATATGGATTCAAAGATGTGTTGGTCTGAAAGAGAATCAGCATTGTGAGCAGAGGATCGAAAACAAAGTCGGCGGACAACAGAGGTCCTGAATTCATCAAGATACTTGCGAGTGTGGTGTGCATCCTTAGTAGGAGGCAGAAATGGGTCGAAAACAACATCCTTAGGTGTTCGAGGGCTGTGATTGTTGTCTCCATTAAGTTGTTTCCTCACAACTACTGTGGACAGTGTGAGAGGAGATTGAAATTCAAAATCAGCAGTCTCTTTCACAACCTCAGGAGTAACAGGAACTACGGAAACATTTTCCTTAGTCTTGGGAGATTCGCACAAATCCATATGTGGCGGGTGGATTGTTGAGTTACACTACACACAACATTTGTAAAATTAGGGTTTAGTTATCCCCATGTACAATACAAATGCAATATAGAATGAAACCCTAAAACACAAATAAATATAACATTCTGGAATTGAACGAAAACGATAACTGTCACACACACACACACACACACACACACACAGATCGGAGCCAGAAGTTAAGTTGAAGCTACCATTAAATAAATAAATAAATAATTGCAGAGAAAAGGTTTGGATTTTGAAATTAGTCTGAATAACAGGAAGAGAAAAGAAAAGAGAGGAGCGAGTACCTTGTTGGATTGGGTTAAAGAGAAGAGAAGAGGGGATAGCTAGGTGAGTTAAAGTGAACTACTACAGCAGAGACAGTCGCCACCGCGAATCACGATGCTTTACTTTCATTTGTTGTTGTCTTGTCCTGACTTGCAACTACTGTCTGTGAACGTCACTTCCAAAATGCTCCAACAATCCTTCTCCTTCTCCCTATTTATATTAAGGTTGTTTATTTATTTATAGTAAGAAAACACTATAGTTAAGCATACATTTATAGCATCCTTCTCCAACAATCCGTATGAGAATGAATCCTCTCAATTTTTTTTCCCTTAATTTTTTTCAATTTTCACATCTTAACCATCAATCATCTTTTCTCCATTACTTTTAGAATTAAATATTATTTTATATTTATGATCCAATGGTCAATTACCTCACTTTATTTCCTCAATTTTTTTTTCTCACTTGAGAGGATCCATTCTCCAATCCGTATTAATAGTTTTTTTTTTTTTTTCAATTTTCTATATCTCATCTTACTTGAAAAATAATTAATCTACGGTATTAATTAAGCATACATTTTTTATGTCATTTCATAGTTATAAACTAATTCAACTGTTAATTTTATTAAACATTACAAATTAAATTTGATAATTTATTCGCTATAAACTATTACTATAAGTATACTTACTATAAACTACCGTATTAGTAATCTGCTATTTTTTACTAAACAGAGTATGAGTTGCTGGTAGATCTTTGAATTTAATTATAGGATTAAATATATTTTTGTTCCATGTATATATAATGAAAACCTTTTAAGTTTAATTTTATTTAAGTTTTATTAAAATTTAATAAAAGAATTAACATTTATTTCAGAAGTAATGCTCATTGTTGTAAAAAGGAAAATATATATAAATGAAAAAGTTACACAAATTTATTTTGATGATTTAGTTATTTTTGTGAGTAAGTTTTATTTTTCCTCCCCAAAAATCGTTCTGTTTAAAATAATTTTTTTATGTTGATAACGAAAAACTATTCTGATTAAGGTATCAAATATTCAATCTCAATTATCCACCTTTCTCATTTTTAACATTATATTCCTTGAATTTTTTTTTTCAAGAAATTAATAGTTAGAAATTTAGCTCTTATAATAAAAAAGTCAAAGATTCTAGATTTGGACAACTACCTCAGCATATAAATGCAATATACTTAAATGCAGTTTTGATTTTTTTATTTTATAAAATACACAATTTTGGTCCTTTTATTATAAAAAATTTAGACATTTTGTCTCCATTTTTATTTATCTTCAATTTTGATGATTTGACACATTTTTTTAAATGACATATGGTGTTTGCGGTGCGGCTTATTTCGGTTTTGAACATAAAAATCATCCTAATCGCGAGATAAAATTGTATGCGGTTCAGTTGATTTTTAAAAAGTCATCTAAACCAAACCAAACCAATGCGGTTAGGGTTGGTTCAGTTTCTACGGTTTATCACGATATAAAAAATATGACAATATTACCAACGTGTTACAAAATAAACATCGAAAATTTTAATTTATTTTATTGTTTACATGATATAATATGCATATACATAAAATGTATACACATAATAACTTATTTTTAATACTAATAATATAGTTCTGAATCCCATGAAATTATATGGTTTTGCCAACCTACTGTTTTATGGACTTAATTTAAGTTTATCTTGGTAAGTTTGACTAGGTAATAAGTTGATTGCTACTAGTTGATATAGTTAAGTTAATTTTTGTGGTTTGGTTTGGTTTTCTAAAATGAAAACCGCAAAATAAATTAAACCGTGCGGTTTAGAAGAAAAATGATCCGTGCGATTTAAACTAAATGCGATTTTTTGCGATTTTCAATTTGAATTAGTTCGTTTTGCGATTTTACTTTTTGATTGGTTCAAATACGATCACCCCTACATATGATACTTGCTTATGTTTAGAAAGAACACAATGAAAAAAAAAAACACACACACTCTCAAATATAATTTTAATTTCTCAGCTTGTTTATAATTATGTTTTTAATCTAAGAAATAGTAATAAAATATGATTTAAATGATAAATAAAAAAAAAATTAAATATGATGTGGCAACTGCATAAACATGTATTATGTGTCATGTGTTATAACTCAATTTGTAAGGAATATTGCATTAAATATACATGGAATGAAGGTTGAACCATGATACTTCTACCTATTCACTTTAAAAAGTGAATTTCTAACCATCGGGCTAATTTATAAAAAAAAATTGTCATGTCATCAAAATAAAAAATAAAATGAAAAGGGACCAAATATTAATTTATTTTTTTTTAAAATAAAGTGATCAAAATTGTATAAAAATAGAATAAGAAACCAAAATCGCCCATTTTCTACAATAGGAATACAAAACACCATTTAAGCCAATGCAATATTGCACAAATAAAATAGGCAAGTGGTGTAAAATGGATCGTAGAGGGAAATGAAAAATTGGTGTGTATGTGAAGTGTGATCCTTGGTGTTTAATTTCAACAAGTCGGTTTGATGACAAATTGGTCTCAATATTTTCTTGTTTTGGTTATGTTATTATTTTACTTATCTGAGTTGAAACAAAAATTTAAAAGAAAAAGAAGAATCCTTGATAGGGTGCCCCATAAGCATTATTGCAAGATCATGATCATATTATTACTAATTAATTATCTACCTTTGCAGTACTTATACCTCAATTACTGATTAAGCATTTTGATATCTCTCAAATGCAGTAAATTAACATCGTATCTTACCTGGCAGAAGTCGACTTCTATGCATTTAAAAAGCATTGATTCATTTTTTTGATGTCATTGCATGCCGATGTACAATGACTAGGTTTAGGTAGGTTTGAGTTAGTACTGTCAAATCTTAGAGAGTGCATTTTCTTTCCCTTGTGTTTGATAAAAATTGATTTTGGTGTGGCAGGAAATTGCAAAAAGAGGAGGGACAAAGGAGGAGTCCACGCATATCTTGCATGATGCAGGGTCCTGCAGTTCGTACTAGGGACAAAAAGAGAACAAAGAAAAGACCACTTCAACATCCCACAGCTTCGCCAAATCAGGTTCATTTTGTTTACATTCCTTCCTCATCAATAATTTTAATAAAAATATATTTAAAAAAAAAATTCAGCATTTTTTAATTAAAAATAAGAAAAAAAAATGGTTTATATGTACGTATTACAAAAGATAAAAGACTTAAACATGACCAAAAAGAAAGATAAAGGGTCAAAGTCTTGTGTAATTTTGCCTACTTTTTAATTATTCATTTCAGGATGTGAAACGTGAAGAAGATATTAAAAAGAAAAATGTTAGTGGTTAGTAAAAAAACACTCTCCTTGGTTTCTTATCTACATTATATTGTATGCCATGTGAAGAAGATATTCATTTAATTAATTTACTACCATTGCATGTATCAGATCAACCATCAACAACTCTTTTACCAGAGAAACAAATACTTGAACTTGTCCTCGACACTTTACAAAGGTCTCAAATCAGCTTTAAATTTTTCATGTCGCAACTAAAAAACCTTAATATTATTGTGCCTATCTTGTATAAATGTCAGCTTGAGTTTTGATGCACTGTAATAGTGTGGTTCATTTCTTGTTTATAAACTAATAGTGTGTAAATTTATACTTTGACACAGGAGAGACACATATGAAATATTTGCTGAACCAGTTAATCCAAACGAGGTTCTAGCTAGGTCCTTCCTAAGTAGTAGTGCTAATGGATTCATAAAATTTTACTTATTACTCACTTTTTTCTGTGGAAAGGTTGAGGATTATTATGCAATCATCAAGGAGCCGATGGATTTTGGCACAATGAGGGCTAAACTACATGAGGGGATGTATAAGACTCTAGAACAATTTAAGGTTTTTCAATGCTCGTGTGATTATTATGCAATCACAACATGTGTTTATGCATAAAGTGTTATTAGGATTTAATGTTTGTCATCTAATACATGGTTTTAATTTGAACCATTATGCAGCATGATGTTTTTTTAATATTCAACAATGCCATGAATTTTAATTCTTCTGGTACCGTATACTTCCGGCAGGTAAATGCTTCTGAACATTTCGGCGTCAATTTTCATTAACAAATACTAGTATTTAATTTCTTTTGATGAATGAAACAATTGATCTTCCATTTCAATTTGCAGGCTCGGGTTATAAGTGAGTTAGCTAAGAAAGTTTTTGATGTATTAAGAATCAATCCGGACAAGTTTGAAATAGAGTTCTCAGAAACAAGGCAGCTGCAAGTGGGTCGAAGAAACCAAAGAGAACTTAGCGATTCAGCACACATTAAATCCAATAAAACAATAATTGGCGTGCCCTCAAATAATATATCATGTTCTTCACAAGGTACAAGAAGCCGGAAAAGCATTAAAACAAATTTTCATGGTTGTTCTGACACCTCTAAGCATAATCATGCTAGAGATGTAGAGGTTCATACAGGTAAGAGGAAACATGTAAGCAAATTAAAATTGTTGCATCCTTGCTATTATTTTCACCTCACTAACAATAAGTTTGATATTCTACAAGCCAATCTTGAAAAGAATCCTCTAAATATTTTCATCCAAAGCTTGTTATTGCTAAATAATGTTTATTAAGAAAATTTGAAATTGTCATGACTTAAAAGTTTCTATTTACCAGGTACCGAAGACAATCGCAGATGTAAATCTATTGAATTTGATAGGCATTCTACTTATAGACATTTTACCCGCGACAAAGATGTGCCAATACTCTCAACAATATATGATAAAGTAAAACTACTTGAGCATGTGAGTCTTTTTTGCTCCCATTGTCTTGTTCGGCGATGCAATTTTACAAAATGCATAAATACTGGTTTGTTTTGATCATATATTGTATTTTTTACTGTATAGGTTAATCAACAAGATATTGGCTACAAAGAGAGCTTGATGTTGTTTGTTAAAGATTTAGGACCTACTGCCCAAAATATAGCTAAAAGGAAACTACTTGGATGTGAAATTCGTACTGCATCATCTGCTTTTGTACCTGCCTCTATGTTAATATCTCAAAACCCCTTAAATAAAATGAGAAGCTCTAGGGGGGAAACTAATCTGAAGAATGGTGATGGTGATGAAGAAAAAGTTGAAGTGTTATTGAATGCTGAAAGAGAGATAGGAAATACTACTCATGGAAGCCACACAGGCAGGTCTTTATGGTCTAAAGAAACCGGCAACAAGTCTACTATGATGATGATGATATTGGACAATTCCAAGTTAGTTAATCAAGAACTGTCGATTCAAGATGGATGTCGAATGAATCATGTCATGGAATCAAGGTTAGAAAACAATTACAATTTTCAACCCCGACAACCCTGGCTCTTAGTAAGTAATAATGATGTTTCATATTTTAATCATCATCAAGATAAGCAAAAATCACTTTCAGAGTGTGTAATGGGTGAACGTGAAAAACCACAAGCACAATGTTCAACAAATAATGGGACTAATTGCTCGTTTAAAGGCATGAAAATTTTACAATCAAACCAAACTGTGCAATTGCCTTCCAATTTTGTTTTCAATCTTCCATACTTGAAGACACGTCTTGACCAGATAGATTCCTCCTCAGAACAATACAAGCTATCATAGTTCAACAAGAGGCCAAATGAGTTTTCAAGGAATTTTGATTTGTAACCAACCATGCATCATATTTTTATTATTATTATTATTATTTATTTGTAAACTACCCGTTAGAAGTCACAATAAATATTGGATTTTGGTGCCCTTACTTTTAGTTTCAATTAATATATTGATTAGTAAAACCTTGTGCTATATTTTTTAAAATAAATAAAAACCTTGTCAAGAGAATTCTTATCATTGATCTAACTTCTAATGAAAGAGAGTAGTTTTGATTATGAATATCGGCAATAAGCAGAGTTCAAAATTGAGTAACTGAACATTTGAACTTGATCCTTAAATAAAGGACTCACAAGTTGACATGTTTATGGCACCAAATTTTCCATAGTAACATAAGATGTTGCCAATTATCAATATTATAATAATAATAATAATAATAATAATAATAATAATAATAATAATAATAATAATAATAATAACAACAATAGGTTTTGAACGAGAATCACTAAAAACAAAGGCAATACTTAAAACATACTACTATTAGTAAAAGGCAGATACAATAATAATACATCACATTCTTTAAATTATTTAATGTATATATAAGCATTCACTTCAATTGGAAAAAGCATATGCTAAGTTTTTATTTTTATTATTTTTAATAAAGAAAAGTTAAACGATGGAAATTTAATTAGTGATTACTAATGGCTACGAATCCTAAGCACCACCCACTTGTGCGTTAAATCTTGGTTTAGTTATTTGATTTGATGAGAAAAAAGAAAAGAGTTGAAATGGGAGAGAGTTGTTGTTGGTGTTTGTGATAGAGACAGAGATAGAGAGGATAATAATAATAATAATAATAATAATAATGGCATATAGGAGAAGGCAGGTTGTATCAAGGAGTTCCACCTTCAAGGAAGAGATTAAGACTAATGGTGGACAGGAATTATTAGATAATTCAGATGAACATGATGGTTCTAATACCGCTCCTCCACTTTTGAATTCATTCACTTCTTCATCATCTAATAATTCCCTTGCTGCTCAGGCCATTAAAGCCTCTGCTACTCGTCGTGATCCCTCTCATTCCTTGGCTTTCGCCTCCAATTCTTCTTTAGCTCAACATGATCATCATCACAGATCCAAGGTTCTTCTTTCTTTTTTTATAATAATAATAATAATACAGTTGTATAATATATCATCATAACTTAACCACCAAGTTTGCATGCACATATATTCAGAGCCTTGATTCTTTTGGGGATGCTTCTGGGGATGCGTCCAAGTCTGGTTTCTGGGGTGTCCTCGCACAGAAAGCTAAAGAAATTTTGGAGGACGATAATCCATCTGCACAATCTCATGATAATGACATCATGTCCGCCCAAAAACTCAGATCACAATCTTTCAATACCACCTACATCCCCGGTGCTCGAACTCAGGTGAATTAATTCATGAATGAATATATAAATATATACTTTCCAATGTGTAATGCTGCATTCCATGCATGCCGTTTGTTGTCTTAATTAATTAATTTCTTCAGGAAGGTCGAACAATTGGGGAGAGTAAACTAAAAGGATGTGAAGATGCAAATCAATTAATGTGGAATCCATGGCAACAACAATCCACCCAGACAGCAGGGACCGCTGATTCTCAATATATCCACGAGACACAACTCAAAGCATCTCGCGACGTAAGGTGCCAACTAACTATGTAATTAAATTGTGTTGTGTGCTTGAGAGATTGGTTTGCGAATCCAAACACTAATATATATTCTATTGAAATACCTTATTACACGCACACATAAGAAGATATTGCACTTGCTAATGATACTTAGATTGGGGTGGGTAACCAATTAGTAGTTAGGAGAGTACTGTCATTAATTTGTTTGGTTTAGCAGTCAAGTCATAAATGATGGAATTCAGTGCACTGTCTACGATATATAACACAAATTAACAGATTAATTTTGTGATGTTTTTTTGTATTTAATTGTTTGTAACATGAGAAACACTTTGGTTGGGTGACATGACAGGTGGCAATGGCAACAGCTGCAAAAGCAAAGTTACTTCTGCGAGAGCTAAAAACGGTGAAAGCGGATTTAGCTTTCGCTAAAGCACGGTGTGCTCAACTAGAAGAAGAAAATAAACTACTCCGCGACAAGGAGGGTCGCGAGAAGGGACAGAACCGTGCAGATGATGATCTGGTATCTTTGTTTTATGAATTTATTGTTAACATAATAATGTACTAGTAGCTAATAAATGAACGAATGTTGATGGATCATGTACATGTATGCATGCAGATCCGGCTTCAATTGGAGACACTTCTTGCAGAGAAGGCTCGATTGGCAAGTGAGAATGAGGTGTATTCTCGTGAAAACCGTTTTCTACGGGAAATTGTGGAATACCATCAGCTGACAATGCAGGATGTGGTGCATTTCGACGAAGGCATGGAAGAAGAAGATGATATTTATGCACCCATAGACACCACTCAAAATGGAAATATTATTCCCTTGATGCTGTCCCCGCGCTCACAATTATCAGGTCGATCCATGAACTCAAAATCAATATTTTCTTCTGTGCCACAACAACAGGATCAGCATGAGTCATCACAAGATGGAGCTCCTCCGGCTCCTAGTATCCCACCCTCAGAGTCTAATGATCAGCATGCAAAATGATCCATCCTTTTTGTTACTATAGCTTAGCCTAATTAGACGGGTTTCTCAATTACAATATTCTTGATCCTGAAATCATTACATACATAATCAATGCATTGCGAAATAGTATACATTTGCTCTGTTATGTATGGTTACCAAATTAAGGGGAAAATAGGCGGCATAGCATGGGCTGAGGATTAGTCATTAGTGTTCTGTTCCCAACTATATATATATATGTATTTGTTAATTAATTGTCAAATTCTTCTTTATTATATGGCTTAATTTTATTTTTTACCCCTAATTTTATCTAGTTCAGAAATTTAGCACTTCAGTTTTTAAATTCAAGATTTTGGTGCTCTAATTTTATAAATATCTGACATGTCGTCCACCTATAATTGCTAAGTCTAATTGTCTAAATATGTATGGTCAACTCTATTTTTAAAGCCGTCTGGACGACGCAATCATCAAAACTGAAATGGTTGACGCTAAATTTAATGTGGGTTAGGAAAACGCTACATTGTACCACTCTGTGGCTATAGCATAGCTTGTTTTTGTTTGCAGCCCAATATCAAACCACATACAAAATTATGCCTCATATTCATTAGAAAGATTTTCAGTTAATTCTCATGTCTCAACTAATCAATATTTTGATTTTCCTCTAAAAAACTATGTATTCACTATTCAATTTAGACAAACAAAAATGCTAGAATGTCTGCAACATACAATACTTAATTTTAATGCATTTTAATTCACACAAACACTTTTAATACAAAAGTCTAATATCATACAAACTAGCTTATGGAGCAAATTGAATTCTCTCCTTCCCAATTTCTCTGCATCTCTCTCCATACTCTCTAATCTATAATCCAAGTCCCTTCTGAAAAAACATTACCTATCTTATGAATAGTATTTGTAGTATACAATACAAAAGAGTTTTGAGAGTACTGTCAAATTTCTCTTCTTAGGGACTGACCCAAATGAGCACTTGAAATAACAAAAGCTAAACTATCCTTGTTCTTTACTTACACATGACTAGATTATATTTTTCAAGAATGAAAAAAGGTACTCCTCTTACATGTATGTGTATATTGACATGTCTTTAAATATGTAATTACGAGGATTTACCTTCAATATTGGCTCCAAATGAATCACAAGCCGCTGAAGCCTCCAAAGATCCGCTAACTTACTTGAAAGCCACCATGAATATGAATACGAACCACCCCACACACCAACCACAACACTTCACATAACTTTAATAGAGAAAAAATGAATAAGTTAAACAATAATTTAGATGCGTAAACATAATACTAGTATAATTACACCAAAAAAACATAATACTAAGTATAGTTTAATTAATTAAATTTTTTTCTTACATAAAAAAAAAAAATTAATGTTTTTTTATATCTTTTCTCAAAGTATGTGTGTCTCGAAATGGTTGGTGTGATCAAATTGTTGGGTCCATACAAAACTTTCTCTCAAAATAGTGTTTAAGCAAAATAAAAGGTAATTAAGTTTCCTTGGTTCGAAAGATTGGTCTATGTAGATGCGCAGGGGATATTCAATTTAAAAAATAAAAGGTAAGTTTGGTTAAAAAAATAAAAATAAAGGGTATGCAAATAGTGTTGCATTTTTTTGACACACACGAAGGATGTGATGTGGGCCGTGTGGGTAGAGAGAGACTGTTGAGTGTGTGACAGTGGTGGTTTGTGCTTTTTGTGATTGTGCTCATTCTTTCTTTCTTTCCTTACTTGTTGTTTGTTTGTTTGTTGTGGTTCCCAGGCAAGGTGAGGTGGACCTGAACTGAAAAGATATAATAATGGGGGCATTCTTAGTATAGTCTCCGTGATGATGAAGATTGAGAGTTGGTTTTGGTGAATTAAATGGGCAAAGTATGATGATGAGTAATTGAGCTTCAACTCCTTATGTTTTTAGGAATTTCAAGGTTGTTTGGTACTTGATAGGTAGTTATTCATTCATTCACTGTGTTGTTTGTACCATTTATTTATTTACCTTAAAAGTGGGAGTGGATCTTGTTTGTTCTTGTTGCTGCTGCTGCTACTGATCGAATCTGAGAGGGAAATCAAATGTATATTCCCTCCTTCTCCAGCAAGAGTTGCAACGGTTAATAAAACCATCAAAGCTGCCTGCTTGCCTGCTTTATCTCGTTCTTTATTTATTTATATATTTATTTTCCTCCTCCCCGTTATTATTGTTTACTAACAATAACAACAAACAATTTTGGTCGGATGATGTGGATTCTGAGTCTCTTGATGCTTTTTCTCGTTCTTATTCTATCACCACTCACTGGCGGTCAAGTAATCGTCATGGGTGAATCTACTACCAGTGGCAGTGGCAGTGCCAACTCCCTTGATTCAATTCTCCAGGAATATGCCTACAGGGCTTTGGTCAAACCTAAAACTGGTACCATTTACAATGCAACTTCTCAACTCCCTTCCAATTTCACCGGTGTTACTCTTGCTGCTTTGAGATTAAGGAGTGGCAGTCTTAGGAGATACGGTGTTCCAAACTACAACGAGTTTCAAATTCCCAAAGGACTCCTTCAAACACCCTATGTCAAAAGGCTGGTTTTGGTCTATCAAAATTTTGGTAATAATTATAATTGGTCCTCCCACTACTATCCTTTACCTCCTAATCATACTTATCTGGCTCCGCTCCTTGGACTTGTTGCTTATAATGGTTCTGATTTATCTGCTACAAATTTATCACATCTCAACCTAAATGCTGCTCCTGGTCACCCCATAATAGTCAGGTTCCAGGATGTCAAATCTCCTCCTCCCGGTACCCTTTCAAAATGTGTTTGCTTTGATTTATTTGGTTCATCTCATTTCACCAATGTAACAGGGGGGAACACGTGTTCTACCTTCCAACAGGGTCATTTCTCTATAGTACTCCACTCAACTCCTCCTCCTTCTATTACTATTTCTCCATTGCCAAATCCTCAAGAGGAGAGCCGCAAGTCGAGTAACAAGAAGAAAGTTTGGATTATTGTCGGATCTGTCCTCTTGTGTGGACTTGCCTCGTTAACATTGTTGTCTTTACTGGTTTTGTGGGTGCTGAGGTGCAAGCAGACCAAGAAAATACAAGAAATGGAAAGAGCTGCTGATACGGGAGAAGCCCTTCATATGACCTCTGTTGGGAATACCAAAGCACCCACTGCATCGCATACTCGAACACTACCCACAATTGAAAATGAATATGCACCTTGACTCAAGGAAGTTCACCTTCACACGAATATGCAACCTTAGTAAATGTGTTCACAAATTCTTCCAACCACAGCCTATTTTTTTGTGGTGTCACCACTTTGTTTGGTTATGGCTCTTTTCTAGTTTGTTTATAGCGGTGGTAATTAATATAGGATTTTTTTATCTGCTTTGTTTTTATGACTCGTTATGGTGTGAGTGTACCTGTCCATCCAAAGTAATTGTTATTCTATTGTGAATTACTATGATGAATACAATTGTATCATTGATATAATAAGGAATAAAAGTTACTGTTCATAATTTAAAATTCTCTCAGGCTTGGTGTTAAGTGTAAATTTGCAAGTTAATGCTGTGTGTGCGAGGCACAGATGCTTATTGCCTCCATCACCCTGTCTGAGGTTTCCCTTCAATCATCATTTATTTATTCACGTTACCAAAGATTTTGATTCCATAATTTTGCTTCTGAAGATAACAATTTAGTGTATGATTTTGCCTGCCTGGTATCTGCTTATGTTGGCATTGTCTTGCTAAGAATTGGATACAATGCACTACCTTACTTTGTGTGTGTGTGTGTGTGTGTTTGTGCCCCCCGCTCGCATGTGTGTTGTGTATATACATGTTGATAGAAAGGGAAGTAAAAACTTAAAAATTGACTCGAGTGAAGAAGGCAAATGGCTTAGAATTGACGAATGATGCTAGAAATGCAATCTAGTATTGAATTAGATAAAGAAGCATTCAAGCAATACTGGGCAAAGTAGAAGTAGCTCCTAATCTGTTGAGTGTTGGCACCTCATTAACCGTTGTTACTTGTTAGTAGTTGTTCTTTTTCAATCTGAATAGATACTTTGAATTATAATTGTGTGCATCTGTGTGGCACGTTGTTGTATTAATGTTTCTTAAGTGAGGGCCTCTCATTTAGGAGAAAACTTGTGTCCTAATATACTAACAGAGCAAACAAGTTAATAGAACAAGACTCAGCATAGTATCAAGCTATATCACTGTTTTTCTGCACAGAATGTCACGGTTTTTGGAACTGAATTATAAAGGACCAGTTAAATGTACTGAATTATTATTATCCCAGCAATTCTAATCCACATACATCAGTTTGACTGGGGTTTAAACATGCTAATCAAAATCATACTGGATGAAAGGTGTTTGTTGATGCTCTAAGATTTCAAGGGACATTGATACCCTGGTGGATCATGCAAACAGAGCAACTTAACCAGACCAAATCACTACAGTAAAAATTCATCACCTCATAATCCCGTACAAAAACAGAATTTCTCTTGCTGTGTTGCTTTAATAATATCATACCTATCTTCCGCTCAATCTTCCAATATCTATGATACACAGCATACATATACTATCAATTGTCATTGTGTCCTTCACTTTTTTCACAATTTTCTGTGTGTTTGGTGAAGGTGTAGATTAGGATTACAAGCTGCTATAGTTATTCATCACCCGTCAATACCACAACTTATGTCTACGCATAAAATTGCTAAAAGATTCAAAAAGCAACAAATATTATAAAGCATCACAGAGATCATGAGTCTATTTCACCATGTTCAACTCAAAGAAAACAACTGATTAGATATGTATATTATAACGCTTAAATCAAATTTCATACAAGAAAACACATGGAAATTTAATTGTAGCAATCTACTCTGCTTCCTTGGAACAGCCGGAGAGCATCATATAAGCAATTTATTCCCTTCACAAGCACACTGATAAAACAACCTACATTTGGAAACATAAAAATCATGATCTGATTTATTGATAATTCCATACATAAAGAAAATCAAATCTGGAGCACAACAGCAAAATAAAGCTCACAGAGACATGCTTCTATGAGCATAAAGAAAATATTCTAATATTGTCCTTTTAGTTATCAAAATTGCAAATTCATTCTTTTTTCTCTCAATGAATTTGATAAAAGATAGAAAATATAGAAGAAGCAAATGCTATTGTCCAAAAGAAACCACTGACGAAAAGAAGGAAAACAAAAGAAAAGGATACAAAGGAGAATTATCTTGCTAAATCCCTGTGATTCAGAATATCCAACAAAGAAAACCCTCTGAATAGACATTAGCATCTCAAAGGAGTTTTTCTTAAGACCACTTTATATGATAAACCCGATAAAGGAAAGAAATCATATATTTGAAAATTCTATTATGTATCTACTAGCCATAGACCCCAAATCAGTGCAGATATTGCACACAATCAAAAGAAATTGCCTTCTTTATGTTAGAGGTATAATATAAAACACATTTGTGTGTCTTCACCAAATAGTTTAATTTGAGATGGTGAATTTATATGGTATATGGTATTAGGTAGTCTAGAGATTAATTCTTGCTGTCGACATTTCTCTAATGAGAAGTTAAATCTCAGTACAAAAATAAAAGGGCACGTGTATTGTCCACGCTTCAGCAGCTCGGAAGGCTATTGCATAAGGCCATTGCTCGGATCCCTCTCTAACGTCTCTGTAAGTATCTTAATTTAAAAGCCAAAAAGGAAAATACTCCTACCGAAGAGTAATTTGTGAATTTGACAGGTAAAATAATGAACCAAAATTGCATCTCTAATCTAAGCCCCATGAGGCAAAGAGGGACAATAGTATGTGTATTATCTTAATCTAGAATTCGCCCAAGGTACTAAAATCTTGAATAATGAATTTGTGAATAAAATACAGATAATTAAAAAAAAATTGGTATAAAGTTACTACTAGGGTGAGCAGATCGAAAATGATTGTAATCAAGAAAGATACCTACCTAGCTGTGATTGATTGATTAATTAGAAGCTTGATCGACGAGCTTCTTGTCCCTTCGTTCCATGGCGACGTCCCACAAGTCGTTGCCGATGTGCTTAGGCTGAGATGAGACAAATCAAGGAGATCTCCATTAATTAATAATTGAATAAGAGAGAAAAAATGAATGAAAAGGAGAAAACATACTCGGCCGTGAGCAGCTTTGTGAATGTAATACTGAGCGTTTCCCATAACACAGAGCATTCCGGCAATGATTCCAAGAGGAAGAACAGCTTCCAACCAATGCAACGCCATCTTTCTTTCGTATGTATCTTCTTCCTTTCTTCAATGTTCTTCGATATATCTAATCTAATATACAATAAAGAGCCCTCCTATTCCTACCGCTCACTCACTCCTTTTCCATTTAAGCCCACTCTAACTACTCATTGGGCCTAAACACTTTTTATTTGCTTCTTATACCCCACAACTGCCAAAATACTTCAACTTTCACCCACATTTCTTTTTTCACATTGTTTCTCTCAATTTTTTCAAATCCCTCTCTAACTCTTTCAACCTTTCGGAATACAAAGTGATTGGGGTTCACAAATCTTAATCGATAAAAATGTCAAAATTGTTAGTCAGATGTAATCAAGGTTTAAATCTCAACTCCTTTATTGTGTATGTAAATTTTTAATAACTATTAGAGAAAATTGAATATTCACAAGCAGTGTAAAATAATTAGTTTTACATTGTTAATCAATAACAACCATGTTTTCTTTCAGATCACCTCACTTCATCCTCCCTTCTTGCTTGCTCTTGATTTGCAATTGTAACACACTAACACCTAACTAATCATTTTTCTTCGCCTGGTTTGCACACATTGATGTAAGCCACATTGTTTTTGCTTTTGATTCTTGTGTTTCCATTGTTGAGTTTGCACAGTTCAAGCTAGAGAAGACAATGATGTAGATTTTGACTTAGAGTTGGTATTGGTTGTGTGCTCTTGTACTCTTGTAGTGAGAAGATACATAAAGGAACTAGCACTTATAATGAGATCAAACTAGAGAAGACAAATAGACTATGTATGTCATGAGCAAGAAACTCTATGTTGGCTTAACTTTCTACTAGCTAGGTAAGTTATATGTTGGACTAAAATAGCTTGTTTCCGCTAGATTACATCTATTAAGTTGAGTTTTTAACTTATAATATTTTTTTTCTAGGTTAATTAAAGACCAAACAAATTATCCAAGTCCACACATTGACGAATATGGAAAAGATGAAGACTAGAAGTTAATTATATCTCAATGAACTAGCTTTAGCTAATTTTCGTTATATATTTTGTTATGTATTTTTGTTAAATCAATAATATGTATTTTTGTGTGTTAAACAAAGTTTGATATTATTATGTAGTGCTGTAGTGGCACACTTGATAATTTGTAAGAATGACATAAATTTTTATGTTAATGTTATAAATTTTGTGTTGATCAAAATTTGATTTTCTTCCATTTTAGAATTATATAAATTATATATAGTAAATAAAAGTTAATATTTAAATTTTTTATATAAGCATTTAATTTCTAAATAAACAAAAAGTAATAACTTATTAGACACGGAAAATGTATTATGTCTCTATGGAGACGAAATTTTATGCTTAGAGACGAAGTTTTAGAGACGGAATTATTTGAATTCAGAGACATATAATTCTGTCTCCAATAGAGACGGGTTTATTGTGTTCTAAATTCAATATATAGAGATGGATTTTTATTTTTTAGTGACGGATGAATTCTGTCTCCAATCAGAGACAGAATATAAAATCCGTCTCTAATAGTTTAGAGACGAGGAAATTAACGACGGAATCAAATTCTTCTCCAATTCTGTCTCTAACAGGCTTAGTGACGGAATTTTTGGATTTTAGAGACAAATTTCGCTCGTCGGTATTACAGATTTTTCTAGTAGTGCATGTATGAGCATAAGCATGACAAATTTCTATTTGGAAGGATTATTAGTGTTGTAGAAGAATGGTAATTTTATGAAACTTTTGTTATTTTATTGTGTCTTTTCTTTTTCTTCATATTCAACGAGTGAGACTGTTGTTGGTGTTGCAAGCATAACAACCCGTGCTTGATGCAAAAATGTTGTCTTCTCTTTTAGTATCTTTTACTTTTGTGGTATACTTAGTATTGTATTTTGTATACTCTATATATTTGATAAGATTAACCAATTTTGAAATGAGTGATATATCACTTCATATATATTGTATATATACTCTAATTAGCATTTTGACATGAACACTTAACACTCTCATTCCAATATTCACTATCTTATTAGATAAAATAATGTGAGTCCCCACGTAAATCTCACCATTTTATGTGGAGTCCATTTCAAAAATAGTGGGAGTATAAATCGTTGGAGGAGGAAAATATGTTGAGAATGTAGGTAGCTGCAATAAATTTGAAATCAAGTTAAGCTCATTGGAATCTTCGATAAAACACATAACCATGCATGAGGTTGTATATGTACGAGTTATTTGATTATATTGGTTTTATTGATTTTAATTTCTTAGTTTCTTAAGTGGCACCACTTGGTGCCGCAAAGCAATATAGATTCAATAAAAAAATTTGTTAAAAGAAAATATGTTGATCATGTCTTAGCTCACGAAACCAAATATATTATTTACCATTTCATTTTTTTAACTATGAATTGGAATTTATGCTATTTTGGTGTATGGTGGATTCAATATAAAATAGTTTTTTTCCCCTTATATTGCAATTGTAGTTTAAATTGTGTGATATATTGTTGCAATACATTCATATACATCACAATGTAAATATGTTGTATTTGATGGACATCAAACTGAAACCAATTTCAAATTTAGAACATAGAAATGAAGAGTGGTAAAGTCCAAGTTATCTAATTTCAATGATACTTTAACCATACGTGGTAGTGCTTTGGATTCATGTTTGATGATGTAACACTTAACAATATATTCTTATTTTATATTAACAAGAGAATTGAAATCAATTTCAATAAATTTTGAACAAAACAAATTGAAGAGCGGTGAAGTCCAAATCTTCCAATTTCGGGGATACTTTAAACTTATTTATGTAGACTAAATTATGCAAGTATTGTGTTGATATAGAATAAACTATTACTCCGTAATTTAGATCTTGAAATATAACTTTTTCTTGGATTTAATCCATAATGTACATAACTAAGTAATCTCCATTTTACTTTACCCAAAAAAAAAGTTAAAAATATTTTATTGATCATTTTTTAAAATCAAAGAATAATTCAATACATTACTATATTGTTATTTCCAATTAAGATTTTATAAAAAAAGCTCATAATCAAATATATAGGCGCAATAGAGGTCTAGAAATAACCTAAGTTTTCCTTATAAAGTAATATATAGATAGGAAATTTTTTTTAAAAAAATAATGGGACGTAAACCTCACAAAGAAAAGAAAAATTAATAAACAAAAAAAATATATAATAAGAATCTATGTAGGTGAGATAGCAAAAATTTGGAAGAACAAATGCAATATGCTCCGGTGATCTAACAAGGTAACAATAGTTGTAGAAAAACTATAGTTCTTACATTTTGCATTTATTTATTAATCTTAGTTGTTTTTTTTATTATCTGAAATATAGAACCAATGAAATTTTTTAAGATGCTTCAGTCTAACTATAGCATGGTTTGTGTTTTGTATTTATGTTTTAAAGGAATTCACTTTGAAGTCTAACTTTTAGTTTTTTTCTTCTTCATATGCATTTTCTTTCGGCACCAACAATTATCATATAAACGGATAAGCTTACTTGGAACACGAAATTATTTGACCACCAAAAAATGTCAACTTCTATTTTTATTATATGATAGTGAGATCATAAACAATATTTTTGTATCTAATTGTATCTTTTATTTTTACAAGGGATAATTTGAAAAGTTGATATGAACAATCATTTATATGAATTCAAATATATTACTAAATAAGTGAGACAAAAACAAACAAGAAGTCTCACCAAGATAAATAAAAACCAACCTAAAAAAGATAAATAACATATTAAAAAAAATATTGACTAATGAAGTCAAGATAAAATTTGACCTGGTGAAATTTGAGAGGAAACTTTAGAATAAACCATTATGTTAGTCCAATAATTGCATTTTTGTTAAATATACGAAAGCTTAAATTGTAAATTAAAAAGTAAACGGTTAAGTTGGTACCTAATGTCTGAAGAACAAAAACAAATAATGAATAAACAAAACTACTCATGAATATGTAAGAAGAGACTTTAAAACTACTCACTAATAAAGTCTGGATAAAATTCTACCAAGTGAATATGAATAAACAAAACTACTCACTAATAAAGTCTGAATAAAATTTCACCAAGTGAATATGTAAGAAGAGACTTTAAAAGAACATAAGAGAAGTAGAAAAGTTACTTAATACCTTAAATTGCATAGAAAAGAATAAGCAGATACGTTATTTGATTCATAATTTTTAAAAAGCGAGATCACATAATTTTTAAATAAGGGATACCTAAAAAAAAAGTGACACACGATTATACAATTACAACTCAGATAAAAAAAACTAAGATATTACGCTATTAATATATAATATGATGCATCCTTTTAAACTTAAAAAATATTAAGAGATCTATTATATTAAAATAGAGTCTTGCTAACAAGTGCACCCGGTGTACTCTTTAAGCATATTATTTAAAGAAGTTTTTTAACTAAAAAGTTAAACAGCACAATTTTCAATGCGTTGACTTTATAAATTTTTATCAAAATTCTATGCAAACTTACTATTTAATGGGGCTTAAACTTAGCATTTGCCATTAAATATAAACGAAACTACAATATAAATAAGTGAAAAATCTCATATTTCTAAACTATTTTTATTTTTATACATATACTTATATTAAATATATACATATTTTAAATTAATACTATCTATGTACGAATATAGTTATATAATTTTTTTTTTATTTATAAAAATATTTTAATTATATATTTTAATCGAATCCGCGCAACGCGTGATTTCCTCCGGTAATAATAATAACTAATGATTAGTTGCTAAAAAAAAATAACAACTAATGATTAGTTAGCGCAAAAGGTATAGATTGTGTGCATGGACGACACGTGTTTCCAGCTGCTTCACAGTCTCTCCGAGTTCGCTGACAGTCACGCCGCTCGCCCACCATACAAAAAAATACAAATATTAGAAAAAAATAAATAAATTAATAATTGCCCCTTCTCTGTCTCTCGTATGGTATGGTACTACCCTGTGTGGTTGGTTGGGTCAAATCTTCTTCTTTACTCCCACTGTCATAATCTTGTGTCTAGAATAACAATTCACCGCTTTAATAATTTGTCTTCAACTTACTACTATTACTTTTTTACAAGGAGGCAGCCTGTCCTGTTGACAAAATAATAAAGAAAAATGATTTTATTTGATTGCCTTCCATTTATGTTGCTGATGTAAAAATGAAAAATAATTACTGTTGGTAGCTAGCAATAGGAGTAGTAGAAAAGAAGAATCTCTCAATAAGAAGAAGAAGAAGAAGAAGAATTAAACCTAGCTAGCTAGCTACTGCGCTATAGGTAGGTAGGTAGGCTGGGTCGGGTGAGCTCTCGCTCCAATTAATCATCAATCAATCAATCATGTCAGGTGGAGGACTGTATAATCCCAACTTCTCCCCCGTTAGAGCTGCTTCTCCTCAGATTAGACCCAA
Organism: Trifolium fragiferum; assembly: GCA_954870985.1. Taxonomy (NCBI): domain Eukaryota; kingdom Viridiplantae; phylum Streptophyta; class Magnoliopsida; order Fabales; family Fabaceae; genus Trifolium; species Trifolium fragiferum. Next base: position 160,136 of record OX940792.1, read on the forward strand.
TCCAACAACAATCACTGCTTCAGACATGGACATGAGGTTCTTACTTACTTACTTACTTATTTACTTCTTCCAATTCTGTTGTTTTCTGTTTCATTCATTCATACTTTTATTTTTCAGTCAGTACCTTTCCGAGTTGCTCGCGGAGTATCAGAAACTTGGACCCTTCATCAAAGTTCTTCCCAACTCCAGTCGTCTCTTGAATCAAGGTTTGTTTCTTTCGATCTCTTCTTTTCCCAGATCAATCAATCCATGGATCCATATTCATTCTCACTTTTGCATCTCAAAGATCCTCCTTCCTTTTGCATAATGTACCTTCTTAACGTCAACTCTCTCCACTACTACTACATTTTTAATATGCTAGCTAGCTAGCTAGCTCATCCTGGTTGGTTGGTTCCTATCCCTTCATACTGTCTATTCAAGGGGTGTTCCTAATTAGGGTTACAAGAATAAATGGACTAATATCATCATGCATTGTCTTTTCATCATTTGAACAGGATCCTTAAAAGGGACCTTTCTCTGTAACTTGTTGTCAGATTACAATTATTTAACAAGTTGGCCAAATATCAAAATAACTTGATTTACTCCCATTTCTTGCCTCCAACACCTCAACTCCCAATCATAGCATCGTTTTAACTCTTGAGGTTTGAGTTTTCAATTGCGTGCGCATCACGATCTTCTAATTGCATACGACCGTGGTCAAATGTGGTTGATGAAGCCTCAATTTGCAGTTGCTGAAACATACTAAACCTTCACGTTGTGGCCCAAATTGTGGTTGCAGACCTTTTTCTAAAACGGTCCTGAGAATATCTTGGCCTTCAATTTTTATGCAGGGTAGCAACCTACTGTACTGGTATCTTAATTTTGGGTCAGTTGACCGTCGTAGTACATGCATAGAAAATTTAGGCCTTGTATAGGCTGTGCTGTAATATATCTTTATTAGAGATATAAAACCATTTAAGGGCCTTTACCTAGCGGCAGAAGCTATTAGGAGAGAAGGTCGTTGGAAATTTCATTGCAAATGATGTCCCCGGGTCAATAATATATGATCTGATCCAGTTTCATTTCATAATATATGTTCACTTTTTAATATTTATTATTATTGTCAATAATACATTCAGGTTTCTCATTACACTAATTTCTTCTGTGTGCAGAAATATTAAGAGTTTCTGGGATGTTATCCAATCAAGGTTTTGGTGATTTTGACAGACTGCGGCATAGAAGCCCTAGTCCTATGGCTTCTTCAAACCTCATGTCAAATGTCACTGGGGCAGGGTTGGGTGGATGGAATAGTCTTCAACAGGAGGTGACTTCTGCTCAATTGTTTTTCTTTACATCTGAACTTTATCCCCCCAACTTAATTTTTTCATAGTTGTAGTATCATTTGTTCATGTGACACAAATTTTGTTTTTGCTACTTTATCTAATTAACGACTGGTAAGTGATTGCTATGTATGCTATAATTTGACAATGTTTAAGCCTTTTTTACCTACAGTTAGCATAATGGTCTGGATTGTGATGTCAGAAGTTTTCAATTCATTGCCTATTGTACTGGATTGTGATGTAAGAAGCATTCAAGAATAAACCCTCAATCTATAGTCCCTCAAGTATCACTCTCTCCAATTTATCCTCTAAAGTATATAAAAATAAATTGCCTCTAAAGTATATGAATCTGTCAGTTTAGTCACTGCTGTCAATAAGTTAGGGACTAAGTAGACAAATTTTCATATACTTTGGGTCTAATTTGACGGGTTTCGTATGCTTTAGGACTAAGTTTTTTGTATTTACTTTAATGGTTGAGTTGGAGAGAGTGATGCTTAAGGGACTACATTGAGGGTTCATTCAAGTATTTCACTCACAGTAGTAATGTTAGTATATATGGCCAGGAAAATGTTCAAAATTTAGCATGATGGTTAGCATCTTATGAAACAGCACAGAAAAATGAATCCTTAAAATATGAAAATTTTAGATGTTAAAAATTTATAATTAGAGACATGCCAATTCCTTGGTTAAATCAAAAGGTAAGAATTTGAAAAAGAATGAAAAATAAAAATCAGGGAATACCTAAAATCAAAAGTTAAATGACTGAGTGTCCTAAAATCAGGGAATACCTAATGCTAACCTTAGGAGAGATGGGAGAGGTAGATTTGCGTTCTCTGCAAACCTATGACAAATATTATCTATTTATCCTAGAAGGGGACAGTGTGCTTGCCAATGCAGTTATCAAGAAAAAAAATTGATTTTGTTTGGAAATCGAGCAAGAAATTGGAAATAGGACTTGCATAAGATTTAAGAACACTAGTAGTTTAGTCAAAAAGGAACACTATAGTAGAATATTATGTCTAAATACTATTATCTGTTGAAGAAGAGGAGATTTTGTTGTTGTTAAGAAAACCTAGAAGAGATTACAGTTCAAAAGATTCATAATCTTGGGAAATCTAAGAGAAGTAAAAATTTCAAGATTTGTAAGAATCCTGAAGAAAATAGAAACTGCTAAAGGGCAAGGACTGTAAATGCAAAGACGGGGTACATGTAATAGAAGTACTGACTGACCAATTAATCAGTCATCAAAGCAAACCATACATGTAATAGAAGTACTGACTGACCAATTAATCAGTCATCAAAGCAAACCATACGATAGGCAGAAAACTTTGTTCCATAGTATATTGATCTACTCGCCTCACTTCATGTCAAACGTCTTAACTTTACTGGTTTGTTCCATAGTTCTTTTCCTTACTTTTCTTCACTTGATTATTTATCTTTGTTTTTCAGCTTATTCTTTTTATACACTTTATGAGCTTTTATACATCTAAGATAACATTACTTTATTTTGCTAAGTAGAGATTATGTGGAATGCCTGGAATGACAATGGACTGGCAAGGCGCACCTGCAAGTCCTAGCTCATACACTGTTAAAAGGATTTTGCGCTTGGAAATTCCAGTTGATACATTCCCTAATGTAAGCTCATATGTCAATTCTAGTTCAACAAAGGAAAATTATTTACTTTATCCAGACAACTGTCATTTATCTTTTTTGAAACTAAAGGTTCGATCAACTAGCATTAATTTAAATATATTGCCATTTATTGCATTAGTTCAATTTTGTCGGAAGACTTCTGGGACCTAGAGGCAATTCTCTGAAACGGGTAGAAGCTACTACAGGTTGCAGGGTGTTTATTAGAGGAAAAGGATCAATCAAGGATCCAGACAAGGTAATATAGATCTTGATATGATTACCATGTTTTTATCGATATAATTTTCAGGTTTAGTACTGTAAAATGTGTAAAAAAGTGATGCTTCTTTCTATTGATCTGATTATGTATATTTTTTGTTTAACAACTGAGATTGTTGTCCTTTCAATCCTTAGGAAGAGAAATTGAGAGGACGACCAGGATATGAGCATCTCAATGAGCCACTCCACATATTGATTGAGGCTGATTTACCTGCTAATATTGTTGACATGAGGCTTAGGCAGGCTCAGGAAATTATAGAAGAATTGCTAAAACCTGTGGTAAGTTCCTTCACTCCTTGTGTTAATCTTTTCTATGCTTTAGGCTGTGTGAGGTGGCTATTATTCTGCTTCACTTTGTTTTAAGACTTATTAAGATACTGATCCAGGAATGTGTGGACATATTTAAAAGCTTTTAAAATTCCTAAGCAAATTGAAGAGACAATGTTCAATGGTTTTGAAGTTTGATGGTTTATTCTTTGGGATGTCAACCTCTCTGGGATAATTTTGTTGATTAATCTCAGTTATGAAAAGTCTTGTATATTTACTTTCTCTGGGATGTCAACTTATGATATGCAGGATGAGTCAGAGGACTTCATCAAGAGACAGCAGTTGCGGGAGTTGGCATTGCTGAATTCAAATTTGAGAGAAGAGAGTCCTGGGCCAAGCGGTAGTGTATCTCCATTTAACTCTAGTGGAATGAAGCGAGCAAAAACTGGTAGATGAAAGGCATCCTTGTCGTCATAGATCGGCATTTTGTTTTCCAGCAATTGATTGCTGGGAATATCTTGCAGTACATCTCAATCAATGCAACTATGAAAGAATAGGCTAACAATTATTGCTGGCTGGTGGTTTTTCATCCCCTTTTATCCTACATTTTTCTTCTTAAACAACAGGGAGTGACAGTGGAAAGATTTTTAAAAAGAAAATATGATAAAATAATAATTATGTTGGGTATTAAGAATAGGCTTGCTCAGATCAGTGTTTTCCATATAAGCTTAATACATCTATTGGATTTATTCTTGTGTCAATAACTTACGTAGAAGCGTGGAATATACAAGTGATGGGTGAAGTTTCTGGTCTAAGTCGACCAAGTTTCGACCAAGTTTTGTGGGCATGTGACATGTCAAGTCTCACTGGTTATTATTAAAGTAAAGATTCTTGTTACTTGTTTGTCACAAGCATATATCTGTATTACCTATCAATGAATCCCATAAAAAATGTCCTGCCTTGCCATGTATGTATGTGCCATTTGTTTATATAGAATAGATCATAATACTTGTTATTTTCAGGAGCTAATTGTGTTAGATTTATGCCGTGTCAAATGGAAGTAGGTAGGACTTGTTTGTTATTTCATATTTATCGATGGAGTATTTTGTTACCACTAATAGTGTAGCATGTGTCATGCACGACATATGTGGTCGAATTCCATCAAAACAACTTTCTCTCTGTGTTTTTAACTGCATGTATTTGTTAAACATAGTATATAGCAAATAGTAATGCCAGAACCCAGGTAGGGATTTGGATTGCCTGACTTTGTGGCGCCAAAGGCTCGGTGACTTTCACAACATTTCTTGACCATTGGATCAATCTTAAGCATTAAATGGTGTCACATGAAAAAAAACAGTGGAAATTGAAATGCGAAGAGAGTTTATATAAGCTATAAAATTTTAATCATTTTAATAAAACATAATGTTTTAATTTTTTTGTTTTTTGTCAAGTATTTAGTGATTAAAATTTCACCGCTTAAAATGACTAAGTGAGAAATTCCAAGTTCGAACCCTAAACTCCTAACGCTCCTATCAACTGAGCAATGCTCGCACATATATATGTTTTAATTTTAAATAAGGTTAAAAATGGAGTACAACATTTATAAATTTATTTCCTTCGATTCACTTTCCAAATTATGGAATTGAAACATTGTTCCATTTTGTTATGTTCCACACTTTCACTGCATTCTTATAGATATCGATTTAAACTTTAAAGTTCACCATCTAAGTTCTAACTACATTACTATGTTGATTTTTACACCATATATATTTTTTGTCAATTAACTTGTCTTGTCAGAATACTCGCACAAATATTAAATTTGTAGAAGAAATGATGAATTTTGAATTCAAACTCAGACCCGACATATCAATATCCCTTTAGCTACCAATTAAAGGCTAATGCTACGGTGGACCACCTTCATAAATGGTCCACCGTGGACAAGTGATCTACCGAATACAAATTTTATAAAATTTATTGATAGATTGAAAGTTTATATCATTTAGAGCATCCATAAAAAATTTTAAAAAAATTGAAAATAATTTGATATTTTATTGGGATTTATCAAGATTTACAGTATTTAATAAACCGTTAATCTTGATGGATCTCAATAACATATCAAATGATTTTTAATTTTTCTAAAATTTTCTATAGATGATCTATATGATATAAACTTTCAATCTAACGGTGGATTTTGTAAAATATGTATTCGTTATAGGGTTTTTCATGAATGGTCCACCATGGACCACTTGAAGAAGTGGTCCATGTTAGAATTTTCCACCAATTAAATTATACTCATATAAACACAATAGCACAATTTTCTTTGTCTACAAATATGTAGATATTTTGAATATGTTTAAGTTATTTGTCCACCTCTTATTATGACAAGCATGCATACGCAACGAGAAAAACATGTAGTGTCTATTTGGTTGGAAGGAAAGAAAGAGGGAGAAAAGAAAATTGCGGAAATCAATGCATGAATTTTGACTAAAGTTTATCCAAATTCATGCATTGGTTTCCGCAATTTTTTTTTCCTTCTTTTTTCTTTTCCTCCTTCGTAATGTCTACAACACTAACCTACCACATTATTATCCCAATTCAATTTTCAAAAGTCAACAAGGTTCAATTTGATCTGATTTCTACCACATTTCCCCTCGGGTACACATTTCTCTGCTCCACACTTTTCTTTAGTTAATTGTTTTGAAGAAATCTTAATATAAGGTTTAAATATCATTTTCGTCCATGTATGCTCGCATATTTTTAGTTTTAGTTCATGTATCTTTTTTTGTTACAAATAAGTCTCTGAATGTACAAAATTTGTCGGTTTTAGTCCCCAAATTCAAAATCCATTGGAAAATTTGAAATTTGCGGATTTTGACATTAAGACTAAAACAACAAATTTTATACATTCAGGGACTTATTTGCAACAAAAAAAGATACATGGACTAAAATAAAAAATTTGTAAACATACAGAAATCAAAAGATCTTTTAAACCTTAATATAATAATGTAACTACTTGTGGATATTTTTGTTGGACTTAAAATAAAATATTTTCATTAAATTTTTCAAAAGTTAAATTATTACACTTTTCGATGCAATAATTCTACTTTTGTATTATTTCTGCTTGGAGAGATACTTGCTTAGGCACAAGCCTAAATATTTTATGTTTAGGCACACACACAAAACTTTTAAAAAATTAATAGAAATTGTGATGATGAGATGTTAAATGATATGACTAAATTATTTTATATTTAAACTTTTTCAATTATGTGTGTGTGTCCAAATATTTTTTATTTGGATCTATGCCTATGTTAGAATTCTTTTTCTGCTTGTGCCCTTACGTTAGCAAAACACATAATATAGTATGGCTTTTTAAGCATGTTGCTTCCATTCGTCAATCATCATGTTGGTAGCTAGGTGGTGACATCAAATCACATGGGGCACTGATTAATAATCATATTTATATGCGAATACTTATGGAGTATATGATATAACAAGTGAAATTACGCAAGGTGGAGAAATTGGATCATTTGGTTTGTTGAGTACTAGCTAGCCAGTATCACACATGCATGGTGGCATTTTGAATGAGTGAATCAAGAAATGCAATACATAGGATTGGGGATCTTGAAAGTACGATTGCCCAAGCACTCTCCTTGTAGATCAGTCCACTGGTCTCCTACATTTCCCCATATTCTATATCCTTCCTCTTCAATCTCCTTACGAATAGATGACTTGTATTTCACTGCACTTTGTCCTTTGTATTTCAAACTCCTGCCAATAATATTAATCAACTTATTATTATTAAATATTGAGAGCTGGCTTAATTGGCTGGTTAAGTAAGACTTTTTCAACAAAAAGTGATTGTCGTTTTTGTCTTCAATCGCAAATCAAGACAAAAACAAGTAAATTAAGCTTTCAAAATGTTTGTATTGCATATTTACACGGACATTAATACATTGACTTGGACATTATGCATACATACGCAAGCAGGCCAATTTTAGATTTGTTATGTCAGCAGCGTGACATTATAGACTTTTAGTTCAAACATATTCTCTCTTTTCAAAATATAAGAAAAAATAGGTCAAAGAAATATGATATATTTGATTAAAAATTTAGACCAAATACATTTATTTTTATTAATCAATTTTTGTTTATATTTTGGAACGGATGAAGTATGTTAATTAATTAGGAGAAAAGTTACTTGTTGGGAGTTGACCAAGTCTTTCCCTCTTTGATACTAGCTACCTCACTACTAGTAATAAACATACGAAAACATAAGAAAAAGTTAAGTTAATAAAATTATGTATTTAGTTCAAAAAATTTAACTAGGTGAAGATAATACTAAATCACTCATATTGTCGTTATTGAATTATTAATTAGGTAATTATATATAGGTAGTTATTAATAGTTTTAAGGAGTTATTAGTAGTAATTAGTAGTTTTATGGTATCATCTATATATATTTGTAGAGAAACTCTATGTTGGGCACAATCGCAACACATCACATTTAGGCACACACTCACATCAAACTAAAAAAATTAAATAAAAAAAATTAAAGTAATATTAATTGATGTGACTATTTTGTTTATTTATTTATTTATGAGTATGTGCCTAAATGTGATGTGTTGGAATTGTGACTAACCAAGACTTTGTATTGTCGAGAAACTCTATGTTGGGCACAATCCCAACACATACAAATAGTTTGTTCTCATTGATTGAAGGATAACGACTATATTCAAATTATGAAAGGGTAAATTAGAATTTTGTTACGTGTATAAATTAACCAATATTATTAGTTAATATATATAATATATATAAAATATAGATTATTAATTAGATAATTATATATAGGTAGTTATTAATAGTTTTAAGGAGTTATTAGTAGCAATTAGTAGTTTTATGGTATCATCTATATATATTTGTAGATAAACTCTATGTTGGGCACAATCCCAACACATCACATTTAGGCACACACTCACATCAAATTAAAAAAATTAAATAAAAAAAATTTAAAGTAATATTAATTGATGTGACTATTTAGTTTTTTTTAAATTTTTTATTTATTTATGAATGTGTGCCTAAATATGATGTGTTGGAATTGTGACTAACCAAGACTTTGTATTGTCATTGTAAACAACAATGAAAAAATTGTATACTTAAGGAATGTATTTTCCCTTATTTCTATGGAGACCCCTTCTCGAATTGAAACAATTATAATTTCCAACCTTTTTCTATTTCTTAAAAGATATATTCATTTTCGAATTGTATACTTATTACTATAATTTATCACATTCTATCAAATCACATTCTATCAAATTCCCTTTGAATAATCCTACTATAGAAAATGTGTAAATCCTTCTCATGACAAGACAACATTGCGTTGTTTGGAGGAACTTTCCTGTATCCACTAGCCGTTTATAAAAATAGAAAATGAAGACACGAAATGCCAATGCTTTTGACAATGGTTTTTTTGTCCCGTTTGTAATTTAATTAATCCTATCATATAAACTTCCAACCAACCGCCCAAATCTCTTGTATGCTTTCAATAAATGAATTATTATATGTGTCGTATTAAACAGTACCCTAGTTGTTAAATATATGAAGAAAAAAAAAATAATGTTGAAAACACAACCTTTTATATTGGTATTAAATATATATAAGTTCTATGATAATTTTTTTTATTAATATGTTTAACTAGTATCTTACTGATGAGATGTATTTAAAGGCAACAAAAACAATTTTATTTATTTATTTATAAATTTTTAAAAATAATAGCAGGGTATACTTTAATGGAAAAAAATGTACTATATTATTATCATCACTCATTCATTTGTATAAATAATAATAATAGGTCAATATTTATTTAATAATGTGAAGCCCAAAATCAAATAGTGTGTGTTATCAATTTGGGCGAAATACATATGTTACTGTACTTATATTGAAGATTGGATGATGAAGCATTGATATGATAAAATTAAGAAATTTAAAGTCATAATAATGTTGTCAAATGCATGTTGTCTGTCTAGTAGTAGTTGAAAATGAATTTGACCCGTCAACGTATTAGAAGACATACGATTGGAACAGGGGTGGGTTCTACGAAGTTACTTACGCAGCATAACATGAACAAAAGATAAACATTACTAGTAGTAAGTAACTAGAATGAATGAATCGGTTTTCACACCAAGAATTACGATCAGATTATTTATTTATGTGTCATGCTAACTAGTGCCTCAGGATATTAATTAAAGGTATAAAAAAAGCAATTTTTACATTGAAAACATTAATTTTTTTATTTTTCAAACATTGATTGCACAAATTTTGACGTGAATTTACTATTTTTAGTATCTTTAACTAGTGCTCCTGAGACACTAGTTAGCATTTTTCTTTATTTATTTATTATACCAACCAACGTCTTATTATTGACTGTAAAGGGGTAGGGACAGGGTAGTTAGTTTATAAGAGTCGGCAGGCCTGGCTTATTTACGTCACAAAAATAAAATAAGGATCTTGCTAATAAGTGCATCCGGTGCATTATTTAATCATACTATTTAAAGAAGTTTTTTAATCAAAAAGTTAAACAGCACAATTTTCAATGCGTTGACTTTATAAATTTTTATTAAAATTCTATGCAAACTTACTATTTAAGGGGCTTAAAGAGTGCACCGACATTTGCCATAAAATAATTACCTCAAAATAAGGCGTTGGTAGCCGATGAATCCCTGGTTATGCAAGTTGTCCATAGTGATTTTGGCGAGTGTTTCTTCGTATCTACCCGTTAGTAAGAACACTTTGAAACCTCTCTTTACCAAGGTTTTAAACAATCTTAGTATCACAGGATTTGCAGGGCACACTCCCTTCGTAATCCATTCCTTGAACACAGGCGAATCAAATGGATCGCATCTGCATATAATAAATAATATGTGAGTCAGAGTGAATACATGTGATCAAAGATCATGATCATGATGATGAGAGAGGCAGAGCATAATAATACATACCCAAATCGCTTAGCTTTGTAATAAGGAATGTTAGAGATACAAGTATCATCCACGTCCAAAATCCACGCATCTTGTTGATTAGTAGCAAGAGGAATCTGAGATGCATAAAACACAATTTCATCCACAATCATATTCATGTCATGCTCGTATTGTCCACCAATCATGTAATTCTCAACATGTTTGTAGCAACGAAGTGGGACAGTTTTCCATGGACGCACATTGTTGTTCGTCTCCACCGCCAACCTCCAGCTCAACCCATACCTCTCATCATCATCATCAACCATCACCATCCCCGAAGATGAATCTAATTCTGATCTCATCATCATCATCATCATCTGCAGCTTCTTAGTATGGACCCTCTGTTTCTGCCCCTGCAGCCTCAAAACCAGGTTGCCCAATAATCCCAACAGAACCGTTAATCCCGCTACTACTCTTTGCACAATCTTTATCTTTAGCATCATCTTACGCTTAATAATTATAAAATAAATAATTTTCTCGGAGAATATATGGAATAGATTTAAGCAAACAAAACAAAACAGAATAATATTATTATTATAAGGAATTGGAAAAATGTGTGAGAGTTGGTTGACAATGGCATTAGTGGCAATCTTTCCGAGAGAAGAATAATATAATACAAGAAGAATATGAATAATCTGTCGAGAAGAAAAGGTATGGCAATGCTTGCTTTTCTTACATCGATATGGATGGATTGATGATGATGATGCCAGAGCACCCACTGCCTTTTAATCACATTTTTTGGGAAACTTCTTCGAAATTTTAAGGAAACCCTCTTTCCATTTCCTCTCTTATCCAATACGATTATATTTGAAAATTATTAAGAATACACTTTTTTTTTTAATCATATACGTTCCAAATTTTTTATACAGCCCAAATTTTTTAATTTAAAATTTCAAGGAAACTGTATATTAGGTTCGTAAGTCGATTATTTGAAGATAAATAGTTTTATATAGGAATTACTTTTAGTATTTATTAATGATTCGATGACGCAGTTGGAACCAGGAAGGATTAGTCACCATTAATTCTATAAGAAAAACACATGTTTGCAAGTGACAACCCTATCAAGTAAAAACTCTAGAATTCACCAGAAAGAGAAGATAATTTGGAATCCATTAAAACGAGAAAATAATTCTCAAAATTTAATGATAAACAATAATTCAATTGATTTCAAATATGTTTGCCTTTACATAGGTTTACAATAGAAACCGTATCAATTTCGACTTGGGGTCGATGGTGTTTGAAACCATAATTGATTTGGTATCATGGGTTTCTTAATCCACGTCTTCATGATATTGAGGTTCTCTAGTAACATCATGAATTTTATCGACTCCATGATTTTTTTTATAGAATTAGACTAATTATTAGGAAATTATTACTCTATCAATTTTTTTATTTATTTTTTCCATATCATTTATGAAGGATAATTTTATAAAAGAACTCATCATTTTTCTTTTTTATATAAAATTAATTACATTTCTTAAAATACATTGATTAAAAAAAACATTTCTTAAAATGTGTGAATTTTTTTAAAAAGATTTATAATTTAGGACAAAAGAGTATGATTCATATGTGACAACACTCAAATATACCTATTATTCTATTGTATTTTACTTAAAAAATTGCGCTTTTAAATAAGTTTATTAGAACTATTTGTTTGCTTTTGTTTGTTTTGCATCTATATATATAGGACTTGGATAATGAATAAATGAGTGCATCTGATGCATTTTAAAGGTGTTTTATCAATCAAAACTCCAATTATGATAGTGTAACTCTTTCTTTTAATGAAGAGAAAATGGAATTTCAGTGTTATTCAAGTGGATTTGTAGCTAAAAGTCAAAGAAAACTGTCACTAAATGTCAAAGAAAGTGAAATTCAAATTTTTGCATCAACATAATCCTCACACGGCCGTGTGGATATCAAATATGGTTGTGCTAGGCAAGTCGGAAAGCACCCTCTGCTCACTGAAGCTTCACACGGCCGTGTGACGATCATACATGCACGGTTGTGCCACATCCAGCTGCGTTGATTTTTAGTTTTTGCCTTTTCATTCCCCTTTTTGATGTCCTTCGTTTGTAATAATACCTCATTGAATGAGGATAGCTGTAAATCTCTCAAAAATCAATAAAGTTCTTTTTAATTTAGTCTTGTGATTTTAGCATAATTTGTTATTTATTTTATTTTTCATTTCTTTGAGTTGTTGTTGCTCATGATCAAATGCGAGTAGTTCACTTATATCTTAGGATCATGAATAATAATCTCTAACATGCTCTCTTGATCATGGCTCTCGTTGATTGAAATTTCTAACAAATCAACATGTAATAATAAATTCATCTCACATGGAGGATGCTCATACTTGTGATAACCATTCTCCAATGTGAACCCCATGTTCACAAGGTCATCCAACACTAGATTTGCCTCTCAATAAACATGCTTGATGTTAACAACTCATATATATGCTAACAACTCTTTAATTTTAGAGTGCTGCTATATGCGGCGAATTTGTTTTCCCGAATTCCTCACGAAAGCGTGCGTGGCATGTGGTCTATAGTGGAGCACTAATATTTACCATTGGATCAAAGCTATCCCACTAGATCTATGATGCACTTTACACACATGATATTCTCCCACCTCTCTCTATCTTCTTTCTCAGCCAAGTTTTTTCCATTGTAGCATATTGGCCCTGTGATTCTCCCACCTCAACCACCTCTCTTCTATTCAGAATGTTTCTTTTCTCAATTTCTGTCTCAGGCGTTGATAATTTCTTCAACCATTTCTACAAAATCATCACATGAAGGTAAAGAAGAAGGAAGGAAAAAAAAAAAAAAAAAGAAAGAGAAACAAACAGAGAAAAAATAAACCAACTTAGGTAAATTAGTTGGATTTGTAGAGAGAGACCAAAAGAATGAGGAATTTCTCGGAAAAGCAGATCTAAGAAACCCCAAATCCCAATTCAAAACACCATTCAACTTAACTCTAACCTCCGAGACTTCAATTTTTCCGTCGACAATGGCTGCCATGAGATCATCACGTTGATGAAGTGGGATGCAGACTCCGATGAGTACCATATTCATACTTTTGAATAGAGAAACTGAACTTTTATCGGAAAACAATAGACACAAAATCTGAACTTTTGTGCAAAAAAAAAAGAAAAAAAAAAAAGAGAAAATCTGAACTGAATTAAGAAAGTTGGTGACCGACAAAACATTAGCCATGTCATTCGTGATAGGCTCGTGAAAAAATCATTCGCGATAACAAGCATTACTCTTAATTTTATGGCAGTTCACAAGTTGGAAGAAGAAATTATTAGGTTTATGTATAATACGTGTGTGTCATCATGGGTTTGAGCCACATCATTTTCTAAAATCAAGTTAGGAGACTAAAAATTTAGATTTGCCTCTTTTATACAAAAAATATCTTTTAAATTTTTTTATTTATAATTCAACTTTTTTATCTATTCAAATAATTTATTTTAATACTAATTTACTAATTCATATATGTGTGTTATGAAAATTATTAATGAAATAAAAAAATTTCACTGTATGATTGAGCTAATTTTTATATTGACATTTCATCATGTATTTGTTTTTACGAAGACATTTCATCATGTATTGATCCTCTAAATGTATGTTTGGTTTTAATTTTGGAGCAATCAAAATTGATTTTAGATGTGTAAAATTAATTCAGGTTTGTTTGATTTTTCAAAAGTAGTAAGTAGAATTGATTCTGCCTCTAAAATTAATTTTTATAATTAAATTTTTTGTTCAGTTTACTTTTACATGAATATGTCCAAATTAATTTTGTTCACCGGAGAAGCAAACATTAACTAATTTTGTCTAACAATATCCTTTGCTCCCTCCGTCCCATATTGTAAGCAAAAAAATAAATAAAATAATCACACTTATTAAAAAAAGTAAAATGTGATAATTTGAAGTATGATTTTTTATGTTTTCCATGAAATAAGTTTCATGGGAAGATGTAAGAAATTTTTATATTGGTTATTAATTATGGGGAAAAGAAGAGATGAAGTAAATTAAATGCAATTTGTATTAAATTTCATGAGAGTAAGTAAAAGTAAATATTAAAAATGATGAAAGTAAGTTATTTTTGCTTATAATATGAAACGGAGGGAGTATTTTGAATCAATCAATTGCATAAGAAGAGTCAAAAATAAAATTGAAGTGTATTTTAATTTCCACAAGAATTTGGGCCCATTAAACAAGAAAAAGCCCAATAAAAAACCCTAAGATAGTACGTATTTAATGATCCACATTTCTTTTGAGTGTAGTTTTGGAGCGTAACAGAAACCCTAGGAGGAGGTAAGAATGCCGGCTGGTCATGGTTTGAGATCTCGCACGAGAGACTCTTTCTCTCGTCCATTCAGGAAGAAGGGTACAATTGCTCTTGCTACTTACCTCAGAACCTATCACATCGGCGATTATGTTGATATTAGGGTTAACGGCGCCGTTCACAAAGGTATGCCTCACAAGTTCTACCACGGTCGTACCGGTCGTGTCTGGAACGTCACCAAACGTGCCATCGGTGTTGAAGTCAACAAACAGGTAACTTAATTACATTTTCTATTCTGCTAACATTTCATATAAGTGGAAATTATTAACCTGTTTTGCTTCGCTTGATTCGGTATTTGCACTCTTTGATTATTATCTCTCTATCATTTTATTGAATTTGAATGTTTTAAGTATATTTAGGACAAGTTAAGGAGTAGATGCTGTTTTTTAATTCTTCAGAATACTGTGTTTTTTGCGAAAATATTTCATTCCATCCATGTTTATTGAAAAAGTTTATGGACTCTGGTTCTTGTTCTGCACATGCTAAACATCTTGCTCTGTTGCTTTCTATGTTGTCCAGGTTAGGAACAAGATTTTGAGGAAGAGGATTCATGTCCGTGTAGAACACGTAATGCCTTCTAGGTGCACTGAGGAGTTCCGATTGAGGAAGATCAAGAACGATCAACTCAAGGCTGAGGCTAAGGCCAAGGGTGAGGTCATAAGCACCAAGCGCAAGCCAGAGGGACCCAAACCTGGATTCATGGTTGAAGGAGCTACATTGGAAACAGTTACTCCAATTCCATATGATGTTGTTAATGATCTCAAGGGAGGATACTAGTCATCTTATTTTGTTAGAGGATTTTGTTTGGAATTTATCGTCTTTTGTTATCATTCAAACTTCCTTAAAATTGATGCAAAAAACAGACTCAAGTTTTGTGTTGTTTATTTAGTTTGAATACACTTAGATTATCAATTATTCTCCCCATTTCATCTCTTTAATAATGTGATTTATGCATATTGCTTTGCGGTACATGCTGTTTTTCTGGCTGCATTATATCTATGCATTTCTGTCTTTTTGTTAATGTGGTTGAACATGTTATAAATGATATTGAGCTAGTTATTTTCGTCAAACTAATTTATATGATTTTTAACAATAGTTTAGTACAATCACTCCACAATAGTCTAACAAAGCATACTGCTTTTGATACTGACTCAACTCAAGTGAGTTATGGATACAAGTATTTATAGGCAAGCACTAATCTTATTGGCCAAAAAGACAGGTTGTGACATGAGTTTTCCTGCTTTATGTGGCCCCCTGCATTTGGCTTTTTCTTCTTCTTCTTTTGCCGCATTTCTCGTTTCTTTTATCCACACATGAACTATCTCCTTGGATTGTTTCTCCATAAATAACTATCTTCGTTATTGGCGCTATAAACAACCAACACAGGTTGCATGCTAAATTGTTTAATTCCACTAAACTTTGATTGATTTGAATATCTCTATGATCTTTCTTTGGCTGAAGGGAACTTAGCTATCCCTAATTTCGACTGCAAGCTGACTTCAACTGATGAATTTATTCAGCAATGTTACGGGAATACACTTTTCTACACCTATACATGCACCGTTCAAAAGAGAGGGCGTGTATATTTTAGTTGCCTTGGGATTTGTTTTTATAATGATTTTTCATAGCAAATGTAAAATATAAAATTTTGGAATAGTATATTTTTGTGATGAAATTCATAATCCGAAAATATTTCATTTTTTACTTTCCAACACAACACTATTTGTTTCAAACTAAACATAAATATATAAAAAAAATCTACACTCCATATGTTCACAAGTCCTCGTAGCATTGATATCTTTCTATTACGACGGTAAAATTGTGCACTTACTGCTTATCAAGTTTCCGTTAAGTGAATAATAGTTAAACATTGGATTAAACAAAACGAGTGGATTGTATTTAACATTTGACACTTGATGTGATTTGATCCTATATATATTGTGGTAAAAAAAAATATATTTATATTGCGATTATGCATTCAATTCCACATGGCAATGTCATTTGTGTAGATTTCTTTCTTACACGAAATTGTGCTTATATGGTTTTCAAACTAGTTATTATCACCACTCCTAAATGCTAGCTTATTTTTGTACTAATTGCCATATGATCATGTCAAAGCATATATATAAAGTGAAGACACTACACTATTGGCATCAACACAAACAGAATGTAAATGTGAATCCCCATATTAAAATCTTCACTCTTCACTTTAGGTTGTTTGTTGCATAATTTTCAAAGTGAAGTTGACACTCTTGCAAGGTCATCATCCTGAACCTGATATAGTACTTTTTTTCTTCTTACAACTCCAGTGGCATCTCTCAGAGCAGAGGGAGTTGAATAGGGCTAGCCTTGTGGATTGAAGGGATATCATGGTTGAAGTAGAAGGAGCTTTTGAGAGAACAATTGCATAACCGTCATCCATGTAATCTGTTCCATCAGGAAACAGCTGCCACAAAAGGCTTCCGGCACCACTGCCTCCTTTCTTTGTAGAGTTTAGAATTGTCTTGTACACAGCATTTATAAGTGTATCTCTATATGTTGAATTATACCCAGGATCTTTTGCAGATACACCAAACTCACCAAAAACAACTGGCATTCCAAGATACTTTTCAGCATCCTCTATGTGGGCTTCCATCCAAGACTTCACAAATGGTATATGGCTATCACCAATTGATTGTGAAATCCTTCAACCAGGTAATTCATTCATTATTAGTTAATAATGTCCTATTATTAATGTTAATATCAAATTAAGGACGATTAGCACAACTTCAAGTAAATTTATCATGGTAGAAGAAACTTACCAAGAGTCTGGATATATGTGAACAGAAGCGAAGTCGACACCTAGAACCTGGTGGTTTCTGATAAAATCAGTTCCAACCAGTTGAGCATATGAATTTGGGTTGAACCGAAATCTCTGAGGTGTTGAAGGTCCATAAAATCCTTCTAGGCCAATCTCCACTAGGTGTTTTGGATCAACACTCTTAACATAGAAAGCCATCTCTTTTATCCATTCCTAGAGAATATATTCAATCGACTGTAAGATCTTATATCAGAGAATGAAGTGATTAGTTGAATGCAATGTTTATTAGTGTGTTTGGGTTTCTTGTAAACAAGAATTAGGCAAGGGGAAAATTGTTATAAATAAAACTAGCGCTAAAGACCATTTTACAGCCGTCTTCAAGGGGATTTGAACTCCGTCATCTGAAATTACAATGCCAAACTCTTACCACTAAGTTGACATTCCACGGACAGTGTGTTTGGGTTTCAGTTTGAAAGTGTTCAAATTGGTTATGTTTGAGCTCTTCAAACTGAAATCCAAAATACTGAAAACTGTTTTTATGGAAAACATATATACCTGTAACTTGTCCCCTGAGGAGTCAGAGGAGCATCGAGGTTCATTCATTAGTTCCCAAGCAAATATTGTTGGATCTTCCTTATAAGTGATATTTGTAAATTTGTTAACTCTATTGAGCACCATCTACACAATATAGGAATCAAGTAAATTAGTTAAAAGGAATTAAAAAGAAAAACAAGAGGCATTAATTTTTAGGTACTTGAGCATTAATGCTGCAGCACATGAAAAGGAACTTACCTTTACATGGTCCTTGTAATATCCTCTGAGAGTTGGATGTGAAAAAAACTCATCATCAGAGGTCAAATTAAGGCCAGCAGCATTGCCCCACTTGACATACTGTGCTTTGCCACCATATGACTCCCAATTGTTAACCAAAGATAATATGAGCCTGATTCTATATTTCTTTGCTTCACTCACAACAAAATCCAGGGCCTCGAATACTTGTTCATCATAAAGTGATGGAGATTTCTGAAGAGCTCTCCATTGGCCATCATTGAAGGCCCATGTTCTACAAACTGTCATACCAACTGAGGATGCACGTTTGAACACATCAGTGACCTTTCCTCTTGTGGACTCATCCGCGGCAAATACCATCAACCAATAAGTGTTGAATCCGTTTACATAGAAAGGTTGCTCATTCACTACAAATTGGTTACCTTTCTTTTGTACCATCTGCCATTCAGCTTCCTCCTCCATTTCACTGCTTAAACCAAATCAGAACCATCCACATATATTTAATTAAGTTTCACTATAAAGTTAATAAGAAAGCCAGAGAGAGAGAGAGAGAGAGAGAGAGAGAGAGAGAGAGAGAGAGAGAGAGAGAGAGAGAGAGAGAGAGAGAGAGAGAGAGAGAGAGAGAGAGAGAGAGAGAGAGAGAGAGAGAGAGAGGACAGGGATTATATAATACTAATAAGTAATAATATATATACGTACCCATAAGTTAAGATGGAATTTGGAATATGATCAATATAGCTTTCCCAATCTTTATATTCACTGTCATCAAATGCAGTTGAGCTTAAGGTTTGAGTAATATTAAGAGTAGCGAGAAAAAGTAGGAAGGAAAGAAGACATAATCGGAATCCCTTGAGTGCTTCCATAATAAGAGTGAGTGGCTAGACCACATTTTCATTATATATACATATATTTGTGATCATTGTTTGTAATTGACACATGAAAGACAGAAGAGTAGTGTGAAAGTTGAGATGAAGTTGTAGCTAGCTTTGAAGCTAAGAAAAGGTTAGACTAGATATATATATATATATATATATATATATATATATATATATATATATATATATATATATATATATATATATATATATGTATGTATTCTGTTGTACGTGTTCCATTGTTAGTTAGTTAGTTAGTTAAGGACAAAACAAAGGTAGGAGTAGGAGTAAAGCAGCAAAAATGTGAGTCAGTCATATCCTAAGTGGGTTCCACAAACAAGCTTAAAGAAGTTTCGGGAATATATGGATAAAATACAGTACAAGAGGGTGAATGGTGATATATATATTAACCTGTTTTGTTTTATCTGCACACCCCTAATTAGAGAGAACTCAAGGATTGTCTTAAGTGGTCATGAATCTCATGATAAACTCAGATAAATTTAACTTCATTATTCAAATTTGTTTGTAACCACGCCCAATTGGCCACTGGAAAGTGATACTACCAACCGCTCTTTAGCACTGAGAAAATTTCACATTATTCAAATCTCACTTAAAAGATCAAAATTTGACATGTGAAAACATCTATGTCTGCTTCGATACTAAAGTTTCTAAGAGATTAATAAATTAAATGAAGTCTAAAATGAAAATTTGTAATCACGAGATAACCAAGACCATGCACTTCAGAATACTGAATAATATAAACTAGTAATCTTCGTAAGAAATAGCCAATACAATAGAGAATACCATTCAGTTCTATAACAGTTTAAAACAAAAGACAAAATCTCAAAAACTAATTATGCATAGATGACAACAAACTCTATTTAAAGCAAATTAATTAATTACCATCATTGACTATATAGTTTTTTGACTCAAATTGAATATATAATATAGTATTTGGGCTTTATTATACATATATTGTTTGGGTATGAGTATGAGCTACTTATTCACTATTTCATGAATACAATGTCCAAGCATAATGTTATTTTATTCATCTTTGTGTCTGTGATTTTGTCGTCAATAACTTTCTTGGTGTGTGATGGCACTAAAAATGGTAATGAAAGCAGTAAGCTTTACATTGTATACATGGGCTCACTTCCTAAGAGAGCATCATATTTTCCAGCCGATCATCATCTTAGCATGTTGCAACAAGTCATTAATGGTGACGACGTAGAAAACCATTTAGTTCAAAGTTACAAGAGGAGTTTTAATGGTTTTGCTGCCACACTCAATGATAAACAACGGGAAAAACTTCTCGGCATGAGAGGTGTGCTGTCTGTGTTTCCAAGCCAAAAGTTTCACCTACAAACTACAAGATCGTGGGACTTCCTTGGATTTCCTCAATCAATCAAAAGAGATCAAACTGTTGAGAGCAATTTGGTGATTGGAGTCATAGACAGCGGAATCTGGCCATAATCTGAAAGTTTCAATGACAAGGGTATAAATGGTATTAGTCATGGTCAAATTATCATACTTTAATTTTCATTTGCAAGAAATATTCATCCTGCTTAAAATGATTCATAGCTAATTAATTAGAATGAATTGTGATAATTATATTTAATTAATTTTCTCTTTACGTAGATTTATTTATAAATGATCTTTTTTAAATGGTTTTGGTCATAGGTATAAGAAAAGACATTGAAAAATATTATTGTTTACAATGTAGGAAGAAAATGCAATATGATAAGATTGACAACATCTATATACGTTGAGTGTATTGCTTTGTTAAAGTGATTTATTTTCTATGATTGATAGGTCTTGGTACCATCCCGAAAAAGTGGAAAGGAGATTGTGCAGGCGGTGGTAACTTCAGTTGCAACAACAAGATCATTGGAGCACGATCTTACAATGTTAAAGAAGAGAGTGCAAGAGACTATGGTGGTCATGGAACCCACACACCATCGACATCAAGTGGAAGAGAGGTGGAGAATATAAACTTTTATGGTTTTGCAAAAGGCACTACTAGAGGTGGAGTCCAATCTTCAAGGATTGCTGTATACAAAATATGCGACGCAAATGGTAATTGTAATGGAAAGGATATTTTAGCTGCATTTGATGATGCAATTGCAGATGGAGTTGACATTATCACAATCTCAATTGGGAGCCAACATGCTATTGATTTTTTGCAAGATCCTATAGCCATTGGTTCTTTTCATGCCATGGAGAAAGGGATACGCAGGCGGCGGGAAATTATGGTCCTGACCCAAGTAGTGTTTCTAGTGTAGCACCTTGGTTATTTAGCGTTGCTGCAACTAACATAGATCGCCAATTTATTGATAAGCTCATTCTTGGAAATGGAAAAACATTTATTGGTAAGTCAATTTATATCGTTCCCACAAATGGCACAAAATTTCCAATAGCTGTCCGTAACACTCAAGCTTGCCTGGGTGAATATGAATCACCTGAAAGGTGTGATTGTATAGACAAAAATATGGTGAGTGGCAAGCTTGTTTTGTGTGGAGATCCGGGGGGTGAATAACTTACTTATGAGAATGGCGCAATTGGTTCAATCATTAATGTTACACGTTCTCAAAATGATGTTTCTGATGTCATTCTTATGCCTTCAATTAACTTGGATACAGAAGATTATGTTCAAGTTCAATCTTATACAAATTCTACTAAATACCATGTAGCTGAAATTTTGAAGAGTGAGATATTCCATGACAACGGTGCTCCTAGAATTGCCAGTTTCTCTTCTCGTTGCCCAAATACTTTGGTTCCAGAAATTATGAAGCCAGATATAAGTGCCCCAGGAGTGGATATCTTGGCTGCATACTCACCTGTAGCGCCACCTTCAAATGACGAGGAAGACAACATAAAGGTCAAATACAACATAGAATCTGGAACCTCTATGGCATGTCCCCATGTTGCTGGAGTTGCTGCATATGTGAAATCATTTCATCCAGATTGGTCATCTGCAACTATCAAATCTGCCATAATGACTACAACGAGAGACCGGTGAATGGTACTTATAATGATATGGCTGGTGAATTTGCTTATGGATCTGGGAATATCAATCCACAACAAGCTGTTGAACCTGGACTTGTTTATGACCTCAGTAAGCAAGATTATGTGCAAATGCTTTGTAATTTTGGTTATGATGCTAACAAAATTAAAATGGTTAGTGAAGATAATTCAAGTTGCCATAGAGCTTCCAATAGATTATTTCTGAAAGATATAAACTATCCAGCAATGGTGATTCCTGTTGAGCCTCATAAACATTTCAATGTCGAGATTCGTAGAACAGTTACAAATGTTGGCTCTCCCAACTATATATAAGGCTACTGTTATCCCAATTCAAAATATCAAGATTAGTGTGGAACCAAAAGTTCTCTCATTCAAATCATTAAATGAGAAAAAATCATTTGTTGTCACTGTTGTTGGGGGAGCAGAATCAAATCAAGTTGTGCTTTCCTCCTCACTTGTTTGGTCAAATGGCACCCACAACGTGAAGAGTTCGATTATTGTGCAAAGACTATCCTAAACCATGTTATTGTTGTATTATAGCAACTAGATATATGATTATTGAGTCCATTAATTTATGGTACTCCATATTCTCTATAATTGTTTTATTTAATGTTGATTTTATAAAAATCCAAAATTCAACATTCAAAAAAAGAAAACGTTGCAGAAGGAACTCCAAAACATAAACACAACAACAATAATGACAAGATCATACTAGTAATAATTTGAGAAAATGAATATGTAATCACATATACTAGTGTTAAGTCGGTGTGAAACACTGACAGTCTCACACGTGTTAAACACTGGACAATCCCTCAATCCAAAGTATTGATGTTTCATAGTGCATATATAAACAAGTAGTTTTCATTAAAAAAATTAATGTATACTACACCATTTTTGTTCTAAGGCAACACCAAAAAGTAAAAGTAGTTGTTCAATGTAAACAAAAAACGGTTGCCTTAAGCTACAAGAATGGGTTTTTGGACATGGAAAATCAAGGTGTTGCGATAGCTTTGTGCAACGGTTTTTATCCCCAACTGCGACAGTTGCAAAAACCATAGTCATAAGTACAATTTAGAGAACAATTTTCAATCTTTTCATTAACTACGGTCTCTATATATTTGTAGCCAAGAAAAAACCGTTCCCATTGGTATATTTTGGGACCAAAGTATTATCTTTATGGCATCACTTTTGAACCGCCACTATTAAACCCATTCTCTTTTTGAACGGTCTATATGTTCTCAAGGAGTATGATTTAAAGTTCATGAATAAGCAAAATAATAGCAACAAAAGGAATATGATTAGAATGTTACCTGCCTCTATAGTCGTATATATGCACGCTAGCAGCTAGCTGTTCTATTACCTCAATTATGAGAAGAATCTGTTAAATCCTAGTAAAATTTGCGCAAATACGGCGGATAAATTTCTAAAGACAGTCTTTGTGGCGCCTCAGATTATTACTTAATATTTTATACTTTGCAGATTCTCTCTCTAATTTGTAAGTAAAAGTTAGTTCGTTGTTGTTTGGAATTCCGGTCACTGTTCGCGCTCAAATAGTTATTATCGACATACAAGATACAACAAAGTCTGACAAACAAATGAAAGTTATACAAATTTGAGGTACAACACATTTAATTTAAACTTAAACTAACATAAACTATAACTAATTGCATTTGTCCAAGAATGCTGCACTGCTAAATATCCACCTGACTATCTAGAAAAGGGGAAAAATAGGGTGTTGGATAAGACCTACTTGTCTCGATAAGTTACTACTAATCTTAGCTCTTAGCACATTAGTACTTCTCAAGACCGTATTTATAAGCAAAAATTGCTTTTTAGATTCAGTGAAAAATTGATGTATTTAGCCTATATTTTAACTGGATACATTAGTGGTTGAATGAATCTAAAAAGAAACTCTTACTTATTTACCGAAAAGAGTAAATCTTAACATGTAAGTTGATGGGGGAAAAGTGTTTCATAAACAATATCATTAATTAATCATAATTGCATATTAAGAGTGTAACACATAGTGATTATCTAATTATTTATACTATCACTTATATGAACACCCTAAAAGTGTTAGTCCAAGGAACCAAACTCACTACAAGTACCAATTAATTCAACAATCTAGAGTTTGCTAAATCTCATGCATGTCATGGTTACATAATTGGGAGGGAGGAATGATAAATTTAGTAAAATGGGCTTTGAGGGAGAAGAGAGAAAAAATGTTTCTTAATTCCCTACTTGATGACTGAAAGTCCGATAAAAAGAAAGTTTGAAGAAAGTGAAGTTTGGGTAAGATGAGAGGGGTGGTAATGTGGTTTAATGGATAAAGGAATGAACATTCCTCCTTAAAATGCCTTAAATACTAGTTTTGGTCATTTACTATTTTACCCCTAATTTTGATGCTCTTTGTAATTGTGTTAGACAATGTCACAATTCGTAACCAAAAATGCTGGAATGACGTAACCAAAAATGCTGGAATGACAATGTGACAATAGTCCCGAAATGAACTAAAAAAATTTAAAGGTTATCAATGTCAATTTTTTCTTTTACTAAAAAAAAAGGTTGCTTATTTTATTTTTCAATTGTTTATGTTGATTTTATTTAATTTATTTGAGTATGTAAATACGATGCATGTTTAAAAATGCTACAAACACATAATGGAGTGAGTACTCCTCCATTTCTCGTTCAACGACATTGAGAGATTATTATCTCTCTGTTATTTATTTTTTTGAAAGTTGTCTAAGTCCTTTTTTCGTTTTTTGAGTATGATAATACAATATATGTTTAAGATGTTACAGGAGTATAGTCGAATGAGAAATCTCTCTCTCTCTCTCTCCCTCATATTCTCAGTTTTTTTTGTTACCGTACCACAAAGAAATAAGCTCCACAAGTGAACGTTAATGAAAAAAATGTGGGGATCTCCACTCACATGGATAAATTAACATTTCTAAAAAGGTTTGAATGAATGTTGATGAAAGTTTTAATATTGGAATTGCAAAAAAATTTCAAAAGTTCCCATGACTCCCCCAGAAGGCATTCTCTTGCTGCTCCAAAGTGACGCAAGAGGAGCTCTCTTCCCTAGAACCTAGTTTCTTTTCCTGTCTTTTTTTCCTTTCTTTTGTTAGCTTTGTAACAAAAAAATTATAAAAAAAATTAAAGTTATATATTAATTTGTTTTGGGTTTCCCTGATTTTGCATGCCGGAGGTAATTCTCATCAAACATGATGGACACAAAATATGAATAACTTCTTCGATCGAAATTTTAATTTTTATTGGTCAAGTAGTAGAATTCTAACCGTACCTTCTTT
Organism: Trifolium fragiferum; assembly: GCA_954870985.1. Taxonomy (NCBI): domain Eukaryota; kingdom Viridiplantae; phylum Streptophyta; class Magnoliopsida; order Fabales; family Fabaceae; genus Trifolium; species Trifolium fragiferum. The sequence goes on from OX940792.1 coordinate 185,785, forward strand.
TAGACTAACATTTATTTGAAAAAAATTAACTTGTACAACCTCAATTTGTAATTTAATTTTTTAGTAAAATATTTATGACTATAAATTATCTAATAAATTTTTATATTTCATAAGTGCTTCTTTAATTTAAATTTGAATACAATACACAAAAAATTTTCATCATGGAGATCGGTTTCTATTATGCAAGATAAAATTTCGAATACTGTATTAAAATATCGAATATTCCAACATATTAAAATTTGTAATCCCCATGATGAATTGTGAAATATGTTTTGAATTTTTTAAAATAAATATTCAACATAAAATGAAAATATGGCACATATGTCATAGAATGATTGAATAATGGATTTATGTCAAAACAAATTTTAGTCGTAGTGTTCACTTAGTTTTTATTTAGAAAATTTATAATATTTAATTATGAATTAAATAAATTTATCATCATTAAAAATACCGTGAATTATGAATTTATTCTCTTATAATAAAATTAGACGTTTTTGTACTCTTAAAATCTTTTATTTTGTTTTTGGTCTCTAATGAACATAATTTTTATATGATCAACAATATAATTTTATCTTCAAAACAATAATGATTATTTTATGTAAAAAGATAATATAACTCTTTTGGTATAATAAAATTATAAACATTTGGTTGTTGATTAATTTGAAAGTGATCCATATTTTTTTTTAGGCTTCCATATTGGTAATAAGGTAGTTTTATCTAAAAAAGTAGTTTTTTTATAAAATACTGTATAAAAATTGGATTATAGTTTTTTGACAATATTATTCGAACAACAAACATCTATGAAGCCCCGATACTCAAAAAATGGTGACGTATCGTGTCCGATACGTACTCGATAGCGATACTCTTCTGATACGTCCCGATACTCGTATCGGTAAAGTATCGGTTAAAACATTATTTTTAAATAAAAAAATAATATCCAATACTCTTCCGATACGTCTTGATACTCGTATCGGAAAAGTATCGGTTAAATCATTATTTTTAAATAAAAAAGTAATACCCGATACTTGTATGATACGTCCCAATACTCGATGCTTGTTTGTATCTTTAGCACTTATTGTGGTTTTCCTTTATCAATATAATTTTTTACTTTTCAAAAGAAAAACTATGGTGTCCTACTATATAACATGTTGTTAAACATTTCAGTTTTTTTCCAAAATTCTGATATAAGATTAGATATTTTCTGCTTTTAATTATTAATATTGTTGATTTTAGTCATGTTTATATAATTTGTATTTATATATTTAATTTTAAATTTAATTTTTAAATAACGTATCGCGGCAGTATCGGATTGAAAATTTCAAAAAATTTTACGTATCGACATATCGGTATCGTACCGTGTCCCATATTGGGGCTTCATAGACAAACATTTGTAATTAGTAATAATAAAGTAGTTTTCTCTATAAAAAAAAGTAACTTTCCATAAAATGTTATGAAATTAGATTATGTTGTTAATGAGATTTGAACAACTGACCTTTTTGTTAATAATAATAAGGCGGTAGTTTTGTCTAACAAAATAAAAGTAGCTTAATATTATCAAAATTGAACTATTGTTGTCATTGAGATTCAACCAACATACTTTATATAAAATCTTCGCATAGCAGATAAGTAACGACTCTACAATAACACCTAGGATTTTTCTTTTGAGGATCAATGAGTGAGCTCGGCGGAAAACTCGTAATGTATATATTATTATATGGATATAAATTTTTAATATCTAATTTTAAATTCAAAACACACATGTAACTAATTTTATAATTTTTTTACAAAACTAGTTTTGTAATATTTTTATTTTTTATGTAGATAACTTTCGAGTGCAAATCTCAAAGTTTGTTTTATTGCCCTCGAAAGTTATCTACATAAAAATAAACAAATGTTAATGGGTGCAAGTTATCGACATAAAAATAAACAAATGTTAATGGGTGTGAATAATTGTGCAAATCTAACATGATTTGTCGTATTGTGTTTATATATACTTGTCTCTATTTTTTTATTGGTTGCATATCCAATGGTGTTATTATGAATAAAATAAGCAAGCAATTTATTAGTATGACAAGGGGAGTAATGCATTGTGAACATTACAGGATAGAAAATTTGGTGCTAGCACTGCAAACACAATGTCGATGCTACATTGCAGGCGTAAGGCAATATATAGATAAAAAAATGCAATACAGTTAGTAGGTTAGTAGATTGTATTAAGTATATATGATGCATGTTATTTATATGTTAAAGTGCTTTACTTTTTATGATCAAAATAGGTCTTGGTTCAGTTCCAAAAAAGTGGAGGGGAGTTTGTGCAGGCGGTGATAACTTCAATTGCAACAATAAGATACCGGAGCATGATATTACAATAAAACAGATGAGAATGCAAGAGACAATATTGGTCATGGAACCCACACAACATCAATTGCAGGTGGAAGAGAAGTTAAGGATGTTAGCTTTTATGGTTTTGCAAAAGGCACCGCAAGAGGTGGAGTCTCATCTTCAAGGATTGCTGCATAAACATGTGGCGAATTGTTTTGCGATATTGATGCTATTTTAGCTGCATTTGATGATGTCATTGCTGATGGAGTTGATGTCATCACTATTTCTATTGGTCAAGGCGATGCCAATGACTTTCTAAAAGATCCTATTGCCATCAGTTCTTTTCATGGCATGGGGAAGGGAATACTCACAATGCATTCTGCAGGTAATGGTGGTCCTAAACCAAGTAGTGTTGCTAGTGCAGCACCTTGGTTATTAAGTGTTGCAGCAACTAGCTTAGATTGTCAATTTATTGACAAACTCATTCTTCGAAACGGAAAGACTTTAATTGGTAAGTCAATTAATACCATTCCTTCAAATGGTACAAAATTTCCAATAGTGGTGCGTAACGCTCAAGCTTACCTGAGAGAATATGCATCCCCTGAAATGTGTACATGTATAGATGAAAAATTTGTGAAGGGTAAACTTGTTTTATGTGGAGCACCAAACAGGTTTGATAGATATGCTTTATGCAAATGGTGCAACTGGTTCAATCATTAATGTTACACACTCACATAATGATGTGTCTTTTGTCACTTCGATGCTTCACTTAACTTGGGATACAAAAGACTATGTTCTTGTCCAATCTTACATAAACTCCACTAAATACCCCGTAGCTGAAATTTTGGAAAGTGAGATATTCCATGACACCACTGCTCCAAGAATTGTCAGTTTCTCTTCTCGTGGCCCAAATCCTTTGGTTCCAGAAATTATCAAACCATATATAAGTGCCCCAGGTGTGGATATCTTGGCTGCATACTCACCTCTAGACTCACCCTCACAAGATATAAATGACAAAAGACGGGTTAAATATAGCATAGAATCAGGAACATCTATGGCATGTCCCCATGTTGCTGGAGTTGTTGCAGATGTGAAATCATTTCATCCAGATTGGTCACCTGCAACTATCAAATCTACCATAATGACTACAGCAAGACCGGTGAATGGTACTTATAATGAGATGGTGGGTGAGTTTGCTTATGGATCTGGGAATGTCAATCCACAACAAGTTGTAGACCCTGGACTTGTTTATGACATCCATAAGCAAGATTGTGTGCAAATGCTTTGCAATTATAGTTATGATGCTGACAAAATTCAACTGATTAGTGGAGATAATTCAAGTTGCCAAGGAGATTCCAATAAAACTATCCTGCACTTGTGATTCCTATTGAGCCTAATAAACTTTTGAATGTCAAGATTAACAAAACAGTTACAAACGTTGGCTCTCCCAACTCAACCTACAAGGCTACTGTCATCCCAATACCAAAAATCGAGATTAGTGTGGAACCTAAACTTCTCTCATTCAAGTCATTAAATGAGAAACAATCATTTATTGTCACTGTTGTTGGGGGAGAAGAATGAAATGAAACTATGTTTTCCTCATCACTTATTTGGTCAGATGGCTCACACAATGTGAAGAGTCCAGTGCCAGTCATTGTGCAATGTCTATCCTAAACCAATGTTATTGTTATATTATAGCAACTAAATATGTAATCATCAAGTCTCCAATAGATAAGTATATTTTATATCTCTATCGTTGTTATTGCTATGGCAACTAAATATATAACTATTGAGTCTCCAATAAAAATATAAATCTATATGGCAGCAAAGAAATTCCTTCTGAGATATAAATTTCCTCCTCCTGCCTACTGTGAGCCCAAAATCTCCCCCTAATTTAACCTTTGGGAGCAAAATCCAAATAGATATTAATTGAAACCTCTATATTCCAACCTGCTTGTCCTGATGGAAATAAATACTCGCATTAAAAGTGAACAATAATACAAAAAATAAATGATCTTGACACATTATCCATAAATATAATCCTCTATATGCTAATCAGAACAGATTCTTACACTTTGAGGTGTAAGCTCAGTGGTAAGACCTTGGCCTTGTAACCTCAGTGTGCCACTTTGATTGATAAAATTTATTCTTGTCTTGCACTGACAGTGGACACTACATTTTGCATCAAGTGTGAAACACGAATACAACACGGCCTCAATCAAAAGTGTCTTTGCTAGAGTGCATCAACAAGTAGTTTTCAACTATAAATCTAAAAAAAAAAAAAAGAATTAGTAAAAAGGATAATAATACTCACATTATCATCGTGCGGGTCTCACTTTCTACTTGAGCGTAATTTTGAAAGAACTGCAGCTGCCTGATCACCTCCAAGAAGAAAATAAGGATGCCTCAAAGCTGAAGCAGCAGATAAACGTCCTCTTCTTAAGGGACCTCTCTCAGAGATAAGCTTTGTTGCCAAGTCCCAACCTCTACCAGATTCACTGTCAAGAATTTGGAAGTCAGGCCTAAGTCGAGTAAACTCCCTCCATTTTTTTAAATCATAACCACAGGTTTTTATCTCCAAATTGAAATTCTTCAAAGCAGCGGGCGACCTTAAGGTTGGTATTGCCATTTGTAGGAGTACAATCCCAGCAGAATACATATCAAAAAGATCCGGGCTGTTTAACTGCAACAATAATCACATAATTCAACTTTAGCACTTCTTTTAAACACACAACATGATTAGGGGACAAGTAATTAAACCTGCCATAGTACTGGTGAAAAGAACGCAGCAATTGGTGCTGGTGGAGGACTCGGTGTTTCTTCTGGGAGTACATATAATTCTGGGGGGCAATAGTCTGGATCCAAAAGGGTGCGGTCAGGAACATAGTTCTTTCCGATCCGAAGGTCTGTCGCTGCACCGAAATCAATGAGTTTAATCTGCCCCTTTTTAGTAACAACTAAGTTGGCTGGCTTTATATCTCTATGAACAATGCCTGTATCATGAATTTTCTTAAGAGAAGTAATTATCTGGCGCATAATTTGCTTGATAATCAATGCATTTCGTCTAGAAGAATCGACACCTTGCAACACACGTCCAAACATGACAGATTCTAAGTTTGAAGGGAAGTTGCGGTCTTTGATGTAATCGCCAAGAGTAAGATCTCCCTGCAATATGGACAACAAGTCTCTAATTAATGTATGTTAAGGAAGGAACAAAGAAGACTAATTATGCTGGTAATCTAATTCTAAATATTGTATTATTGTTATTCTGCAATAGAAATATGAGCACCTCAAATTTCCAAACAAGCCATTTTCCACCTTTTGTGAACTGCGAGTTTGTTTTATCAGCTACAAAACTTCCAAGGAAGTCAGCACATGTTTCAGGTGCTGCTCTAGATAGTCTGTAATTGAACCACTCCTCAAATTCACCAAATTCTTCAGCCCCTTTAATTCCAACCTTAACCTGCATATATATATATATATATATTCAATAATTAGTCTGCAGCTGCAAATAGGAAGACAAGAGAGTTTTATAAGGAACCAAACAAGTAAGGTACCTTTTTGAGAATAACTTTATTATCCTTAGATTTGGAATCCAAGTCCAACCTTGTTGTTGTTGTTACCTTGGATCTTCCATCGATGAGATTTTTAGGGAGTAAAAGACCAGAATAAACAACACCAAAGGAGCCTTCACCGATTTTATCTTTAACAAGAAAATCAGCAGTCTTCAAGTTTCTCCTACCAGATAGATTGCCAAAAGCAAGTTGAAGAGGAGCAAGAAGGTAAGCATCAATGGCACCAATAAGAACACCTGGTCTTGCAGTTAAGTAAATCCATATGAGACTGCCAAACACAAGAGACTCCCATCTTTGCATGTCTGATAAGTCTTCAAACTGAAGCAGTCCTGATCGGAGGAAAGCAGGAAAGTTGTCCTCCCCACCAACAATATCCAACAAACCATTGTAATCAAAGAATGCATTACACTTTGTATTGAAACGGTTAGTACAGTTGTTATTAATAGTTAAGAAAGAAACATTGTATGGTGGAATGGTGGGTTTTAAGAAGAAGCATATTCGGTGGTGGTGGTGGTGGTGGTGGTGGTTCTGTTTAAGTGTAGTAGTAGTAGTAGTGATACAAGTTGGAGTTGGATTTGGATGAAGCAAAGAAGCAACCATTGTGCTCAATGCTCATTTCCAACTTCGTTCGTTACTTCACTCATCCTAACTACAAACTACAAGAGACCAGAGGCACCTCTTTTGCCACGTGTTCCTCTTTTTATTTTATCTAACTCTTCTTCCTTTCTTTTCTCTGGTTGGTCCAAACCTTAGCCAGACATGACTTATTTATGCTTATTCTTTTTTCTTTTTTTTTACTAAAAATTAATCCTTAAGTTTTTGTTTGGTGGAAGAAAAATAAAAACACATAAATCAATATGTACTTGAACTAATGGAAAACAATGCAAAGTTTTGAGGTAGGCATGACAATGAGGTGGGGCCGAGAGGAATTTCACCTTTCCTAAACTTAAATTCATAGAGTTCGGGTATTTAAGACTCGTCTCAATTATTAACGTGGATGAAAAGTATAATCTCAAACTCACACGGTCATATTATCCATTGGAGTTCTGATATCTCCATTCCGCATCACTTTCATATAAACTTAAGTTGAGTTTTGGTATCTTTTTATTAAATAACAAATGGATAAAAGTTGAAAACTATTTTATTTTGACATTATAATGTTTTTTTTAAAACAAAGAATATAAATAGAAAAAACAATTTGATTTAATACTCAATTTAAAAATAAAAACAATCATATGACAAATTACTCAAAGAAGCAAATTACATTAACAAAGTATTGCTAACCGGTACTTCTGGAATACTAATCAAGAATACTCAAAAAGATAAATTTTATTTCTAAATTGTACAAATTCTAAAAGTATATTACTTCCTTCGATTATTTTTATAAAAGGCAATTTATTTTTTATATTCATTCAATAATTGATTATATTTAATTATATTATAACTTATATACATTAATTATTAAATAAAAAATAACTGTGTCCTATAAAAATTATATATATACTAAATTCTTTAAGAACAATGTTTAACATTTTCCAAAAAAATATATCTTGCAATTATACAACAAAATATGATAGCAGTAGAATCGAAAGAATTCATGGGGAAGACAATGTTATTTAGTAAGAATAATTTAAACAAAAAAGAGAAGAAAAATCCACATAAATAAGAGATTTGACCAATTAGATTTTGGATTACCATACATGAGATAATGATAATTATTATTTGGGTGAATTACATGATGCCACATGACATTACAAAAATAATTCTTACTAAATAGCATTTTTCAATTTAATTACATTTATTTATCTGAACTATAGTAATTGGGAACTTGCGCTTGTTTAAGCACTAGAGTCTATACCAAAACTTTGGTCTTTGAATTCAACGGTAAAAACACCTCTCTTCGCTAAACCCCCTTCCTCACTCTTCGACCATGACCAACCAACAACAGCGAAGCGCCACATATAGAGGCAATAGTAGACGGCGGCGAAACCAGGGGACTGGGTGTTGGAAAAATGTTTGGTGGAAGAAAAATAAAAACACATAAATCAATATGTACTCTATTACTTTTGTTTTTTATTTTTAACATGCTTAACAAGTGCAGCGCGTGCATTGTTTAGCATGACCTTTAAAATAATTAAATTACATTTATTTTATGGGTCATGCTAAACAGTGTCCCCGGAGCACTTGTTAAGCATGCTAAAAGAGGAAATAAAAAATAAAAATAATAATAATAAAACAACTTTTTATACTTTTTATACATTGAATGCACACATTTCAAGATAAAATTTTTATATTAACATGCTTAACTAGTGTCCGGGGCACTATTTAGCATTTTCCTTGTTTTATTTATTTGTCTGAAATCTAGTAATTGGGAACTTGCGCTTGTTGAATTCAACGGTAAAAATACATCTCTTCGCTAAAACCCCTTCCTCACTCTCTACTCATCGATCGCACATCTGCCTCCCAACGGCTCAAGGTACAATGATCCATTGTCTGAAATCTAGTAATTGTGAAGCTTTAACCGACATTATCATTCTGCTACTTCACCTTTGGGTCCAACTCTACTGCTGGCTTTTCCACCAGGTTGCCCTTTAACTTGTATAGCTGTCTTACTTAAGAAATTAGAGAAACCTCATTAGGAATGGATTGAATTGTATTTATGCATCACATTATTGTGGCAGTTGGTTGGTTGTATAATTGACCAGGTATGTGTTTGTCTATGCTTTACCTCTATTTTTTTTTTTTTTGTTTCTCAAGATATCCTCTGCGCGACTTGCAGAGACTAATCCCTTCGAGAATCTGGAGCGCATTTAAGGGCTGCCTCTCCCAAGCGATGCTTTACCTCTATTTTATTATTAAAACTTTTCAATTATATTCATATTTTTCATTCTATAGATGTCTGTTGATAAGTGTATAAAATAGTTTCATTCAACTTAATTAGTGATTTTCCAAAGCATAGAGTAATTTAAGTTTTATTTTATTTTTGTATTACTAGCAGCAGTATCATTAAGCGGTTTTTGAGTCTGTGACGAGTGATTCTTCTCATCATAAAATAATTGAAGAAAACCAAGTATGAATCCGTGGAGACCAATGGTATGAATAATATGGAGAAAATGGTCAAGTAAATATATAGGATCATTTTTATAAAGAAATTATTAACACGTGTGAAATTTTGTGGAAAGTCTTGTTTGTGAAGACAGAGTCTTATTTGAGAAGGCGGAAGTATAATTTGGTGTTCTGACTGAGTCCTAGTAGCAAAGTACATAGAGAAAAGTTCAATTTTGTTCAAGATAGATAGATACATAATAGTATAGCATAACATACATATGATGATGCATAATGCATTATGCATGCATCCATCTGAGCTTAGGATGACAACAACTACCTGTTTTTTGTCATTTTCTTCTTTCCTAGCTAGATCCGCATTACACGGGAGGGCAACCATTTCACTGGCATTGTATCCTTATGACGTCATCCTATGACACTACCACCATGACATCACCTTATCCACGTGGCACATCTGTTGTCGTAGGATGCCAACTTCTATGTGGATCACTTTGCCAAAATGGTTAGACTTTGTTATTTAAATTTTAAATTGCAACTCAACTTGTATTAGTTAGTTTTAATTAAAACTTGCAAGTAGCAATACCAACATGTTAGTGTGAGAGTGGTTAATTAATAAAAAAATAAACATACAATTAAGAGCTTACTACTATAGGAAGAAGGAAGGAAAGGGAATAATTAATGAAATAATAATATGATAATACTACTTGATATCTATCTATATCTATCTAGCTCCCCGGCTTTAAATGGAAATAAACTAGAACTAGAAAAGGAATAAGGATATATAGTAGTGAAGTGATAATAAATCAATTGAGAAATAATACTACTTATGATGATGGATCATGATAGAGATCATGAGGCAATGGAGGAGCTAGTGAGAGGGCGTGAGTTTGCCAACAAGCTTGGACAAGTACTATCAGTCATGAAGATTAATAATAATCATGATGATCAGTTGGCAGCAGCAAACCCATTATTTGCCCAACATCTTCTAAACAACATTCTTAACTCATTTACCAATACCCTCTTCCTTTTGAAAAAAAATCATGAGATGCAACTAAAAAGGGACTTTTCCTTCATTAGTCCAACTAAAACTCAGGACAACACCCAAGATACTTCCACCGGTGCTGGTGGTGGTGGTAGAGGATCTTACAAAAGAAGGTAATAATATTTATCATTTCTTTTTCCATTATTATATTTGAAATAGTCATTTTGGAAGGCTGACTCTATATTTTAATATATATTTGAGATTTTAAAAAAATTGAAACAATACAATGATTTATGATTATTATTATATATGTAATAATTCAATCACAGTTGATTTATTTTTAAAAATATTTTATCACTTGTGCATTTTATAAAAGAAACCCCTAATGAACGGATTTGGATCCTCAGCAGCTGTTTTTTCTACTGGAGATCCAAATCCCTGATCAATAGCCACAAAAACGCTAATAATAATTAGATCTCAGACATCTCTTTTTTTTTTTTGCTATCTAGCTATACAATGTCTACTTGTGACTTTGTCCTCTAATTTGTTTAAGGTTCAAACATCATTACATACATACTTTTAGCTAGCTACTAGTGAATTTAATTTATAATAGTATTTTAATATTAAGTTCTCGTTATTGTGTGGTACTTGTTCTTTGTTAATTAAAACGCAAACTAAATTTTCATATATTGGTAAGTATAATATTTTTGAAGTTGAATTAATTAATACTGTTTGCATCTTTTTGAACTTTTTTGATAGATCTTCTGGATGAAATATATATAGTTCTGGTTTAGTTTTTAGAATTGATTAAGAGAGTTTATGCAAATTAATGAATGGAATTTGTTGTTAATGAATTTGCAGAAAAACTACAGAAACATGGGAGAAAATTTCAGAAAGTCCAATAGATGATGGGCATCAGTGGAGAAAGTATGGTCAAAAAACAATCCTCAATTCCAAATATTCAAGGTATGTGTGTGAATCAATCAGTCAATTATTAGATCTCATTTTCTTCATTCCAAATTAATACTAGCTATATATAATTGGAATTGTATCATATTATACAATACATAGATCTGTTTCCAATGAGTTGGGTTGAATTGAATATGCATGCAGGGACTACTATAGGTGCACTCACAAATTAGATCAAAGATGCGAAGCAACGAAACAAGTGCAGAGAGTTGAAGAGAAGCCTGCCTCATATAAAACCACATATTACGGCCACCACACTTGCAAAAACACAGATGGAATTATATTTGAACCAACTTCTCCTTCTCTTTACACAAGTTCCTCCTCCATATTGCTTAGCTTTAACAACGCATTCCCAACTCCAAACAAACAAGATTGTCTCTTTTTATCATCACATAATTCAGTACTGGAATATTGTAAGGAGGAGGAAGTAGTAATTCCCTCACCATCGGAGGATGAATTCTCATTCTCCCCTTTAGATAGTACTTTATCATCATCATCATCATCAACTAAACTTGATTCCGAAGATTACGACGATGATCATAAGGATATGATGATGATGATGTATGGTCTCTTGTATGATTCTGTTGATCAGCTTGACCATCATGATCATTCCTTTCACCCTTTTCATGGCCTTTTATAGGATCAATCAATTACATGCCTATGTTTTACTATAATTTATTAATTTAATTAGTCTCTAAGTTCATTTTTATATATTCTTGTGAAAGGATTGTTACCTAGCTAGCTAGTACAAAATGTTACCAAGTACTAATAGATAAATGTCGATTCCATCTTTTTCTTATAAAGTTGTAAGATGTTGATAGCTAGCTTTTGATATATTTTGTACAATGAGAAGAGAATAATTTAAAGGAGTTTTGTAATTCTTTCTTACTACGTAATTGATTTCACTATATGGTATGTCTTATTCTACTTGTTTTGCGCGTCTTTATTTTTGTTGCTTCTTAGTTTCTTAGATTTTGGTTTCCACTAGAAATCGAACTCAGATTCTCCTGAACAATTCGTTTTAGATTTCTTTTTGTTAGATCTCCTGGATGCCTTAGTTGGTTTCTTTTTGTTTTGGATTCAACTATCAGACCTTAATAAAAATAGAGCAGCTTATAATGCAAAAGTTAAAATGGAGCTGTATTCACATATTCATTATTCTACTTGTGGTGGTAGAGTATATATATAGGTATCTCGTGAGTCTAACTCAGTTGGTAGAACATTTACATGTAAAGTGCAGGGATTGATGTTCGAATCCTGATATATCTATTTATTCATCTTCAAGGAGTGAAATTCTAACTAATAGACTACCTAACAAAAAAAATAGTACATATATAGTTGAAGCGATGCATCACCAACCCAATACTATTTTCTAGTTTAAAAATTAATTTGGATGGGGTTTCCAAGAATCCAACTTGCAAATAATTGTATCTGTATGTTTCCTTCAAAGTTCAAATCCTTAGAATAATGAAAGTGAGGTCTTAAATTAAATTTTCGGAAAATGGTAAAAAGTTTTCTTAATTAATTACACTTGTTAAAAAAATAAATATAGAAGTTTTGACTATATATTCAACCTTTTAATAATGGGTCATGTTAAACAGTGCACCCGGTGCATTTGTTAAGCATGCTAAAAATGGAAATAAAAGACAAAAGTAATAGATATAAGAGAGTTTTTTATACTTTCAAAGCATTGAATGCACAATTTCCAAGAAATTTTTTTCATAAAAACTTGCTTAAATGGTGCGGGTGCACTGATTAGCATTTTCCTTTAATAATTCTCATTTTTTAATATATACTTTTATATTTTACATGTTTAATTAGGGTGCGTTTGATCTGCTAAAAAATAAAAGGACTGTGTTTGATTTTAAAACTGTTTCTGATACTGGACAAACTGGGACAGGACAAAAACTGAAATTTTTGCCCCCACTGAACCACGAGACAACTTTTTGTTCTCTTCACAAGTTGTCTAAAATACCAAAATAACTTTTTGTCCACCAAACATCATACAATACACAATTTGTTCAATATCTTAAACGTTTATCCTGTGATGTTTTGTCATGTACCGTTCTGTACTGTTCTGTCCAGTACTTACATTTTACGGATCAAACGGATCCTTAGTGTTTTTAGGACACTTATTAGTATACCCTTAATTTTATATAGGTTTAATTGAAGTTTTGGTCCCCCTATTTTCAATTTTTTTGCAGTTTTGGTCATTCTATTTTAAAACTCTACAGTTTTGGTCCTCATGTCGTAATTTTTAACTATAAATTGACGATATGATATGATTTAAGTGATGTGGTATATGATTCGATAATGAAAAAATATCAACAACGATAAAATTGTACCAAAAATCTTTCATAAAGTTCATTTAAAACATGTTGTGTCATCATATTTTAGACAAAATATGTGTTAGGAGGACCAAAACTATAGAATTTTAAAATAAAAGGACCAAAATTGCAAAATATTAAAAATAGAAAATCAAAACCGCAATTAAACCTTTTATATATCAGGTGGAACAAGAAAAAATTGTTGAAATCTTGAGGTCCAATATTCAGCTCTAGCATATACATGATTATACTAAAATAGTTAGGGAAAAATAGGTCTGATATGAACCTCTCAAAAGAAAAAGATGGTCTTCTATTATTTTAGTGAAAAAAGAATTTTACTATAATAAAAAGTAAAATAATATTTTACGTAAATTATTAGAGTTTACTTTTGATTAGTATATATATATTAAAATGGCTAATATTAATAATTAGTTTTTGGATTAATTTTTTTCTTTTGTTCGGACATTTGTATCCAAAACTTTTGACTCTTTTAACCCTTTGGTACAAACAACATGGTCTTCAATTATGTTGGAGTGACGGTTACAGGAGTATAGTCTGCTTTTCTTACTCTTTGCAAGCGGATTTGTTGATCATAGATGGAGTTTCGCATTTTCATACTTTTGCTAATGAGGTTCATATTATTCACCAATTGTTACGTAGAGATTGGACTGTTGTAATAGACCACACTCTTCAAGAGGGGAATGCATGTGCATATATTTTGGCCAAGTTAGCTAGGAGCATCTTCGAACTCTCCTATGGTGATTTTAGAGATACCTTTCTCTAAATTATCTAGTTCCCTTGGTGCTGTGCTGATGTTTGAGGAGTAGTTTTTGTTCGGGAGTAATCTCTTTCTTTTTGTTAAAAAACATTTGACATAAAAAAGTGACTGGAAAATAGATTAAGATTGAGAATGAAGTATATATACTAATAGCTCATAAATGACGCTTGAACTATAAACAAATGATTTACTATGTGATTTAGAGGACTAATGTGATGGCAATGATAGAAGGAAGAGAGAAAGAGAGAGGAAATGTTTGTTGTGATTAGGCATGACAATGGGACAGGCCGGGGACGGATTTTGTTATCCCCAAACCCATAAAGTTCGGGTTTTCCCAAACTCGTCCCAATTCTTAACGGGGATGAAATTTAAAACCCCAAACCCATACCCAACGGGGTTCGGGTTTCCCCATTCCGCTCTATCTCCATATGAATTTGAGTTGTACTTTGTTGTTTTTTTATTAAAAAAAATAGTTAAAGTTAGAAAATTATTTTGTTTCAACAATATTTATACATAAAAAATAAATAGAGAAAATAAATAGATTAATACTCAACTTAAAAATATGAATGTAATAATCTAAAATAATAAAATATGAATGCAATCTAGAGTTTGTTTAAAGGTTTTTAATTTATAAAGGATAAAATGTAGTTCGATATAAACGGGGCGGGTTCTGGGACGGATTCGGGGTGGGTATCAATATCCCCATTATCTGCCCCAACCCCAACTTTTAAAATCGAGGAAAACCCAAACACAGTCAACTCGGGTTTTTCCCCGTCAAAATCGGGGAGGGCGAACGGGTACCCGCGTATATGAGTTATTTTGCCATGCCTAGTTGTGATGAGAGATTGGAGGGAGAGAGAGATTTGGAGGTTTTTTTGTTTTAGTTCCTCCATTTGTCATCTAAGCGTTTTTTGAACAAAATTGGATGGCAGATATTAAAATAAAAAAAATTAACACATTGAAGGACTAATTTAAAAAAAAACATTACAGGGATTAAAACAAAATAATTGACAGCATAGAGCATAAATATTGGGGGTTGCTTATGCCACATGTACCACCAATGTAAGTGTAGCATGGGTAATTGACATGGTAGTATTGTGGTATTAGAGAACCACGGTTCCATTCTTGGCAACCGTATCCTTTCAATTTTTCTTTTCTTTTCAAAAGCTTTTGGTTAGAGTTTTGGGAATTTGGTGGGGTCCATGTTAGAATGAGGCGAGTACTATGGATATTTAAAAAATATTGTTGAGTGGTTTAAGTGTAAAATAATATAATATAGGCAAAATACATCTATAGGTCCTTTAAATTTTATATTTGTATTAAATATGTCCTTTAAGTTTTTTAAATATTAGATAGGTCCTTTAAGTTTTACGTTTGTATCAGATAGGTCCTTTAAGTTTTTTAAGTATCAGATAGATCCTTTAAGTTTTAAGATTGTATCAAATAGGTCCTTAAATGTCCTTAAGAAATATGATCTATTTGATACAAACTTAAAACCTAAAGGACCTATGTAATACAAACGTAAAATTTAAAGGACCTATTTGATACTTGAAAAACTTAAAGGACTTATCTGATACTTAAAAAACTTAAAGGACCTATCTGATATAAACGTAACACTTAAAGGATCTATAGATGTATTTTGCCTATAATATATTATGTGGGGTCTATTTATACCGTCAACATAAATGGCATGGATGTGGGTGCCTATGTTGCCTAGGTGCGGATACGGTATCGGTACTGGTATGGGGTACGACATTCTTAGAAAAACTAGGATACGGGTACGTCTGTATATATATTTTTTAATATAATTATATAAATAAAATAATAGAACTATATTGTTAAAACATATAATTAAACATAAAAAATACTACACAAGTAATTCAAAGGCAATTAGCTAAAAATATTTAAATTGTTTCTCTCTTCATCATCATTAAAAAGCGCGGCGTCTAGTTCAAATTCTTCGTGAGAAAAACTTACAACATCAAGAATACCAGCTACATCAAATAGATTTCATTTATCTTTACCATTATCGTATATTTTTGTTGCTCATTCATTATAAGTATTAATATTTTTTATTACCGAGAGCAAATGAAAATTTGTAGGGATAATATTAGATTGATACTTTTATATTATAAACAAATAAGAAAAACAAATCATCCTATAAATAAAAAACCGACTAAAAAAAGGAAAAAAAATTGCATTTTTTTGAAGAGTAAAGTTAGTGGTGGGTTGCAAAGGTGGCACGAAGTTAGAGATGAAAGAGAGTGAGTCAGTGCTACTACTGAGTGTGAATTCTGAATTGTGAATGAATGAATTGAATTGGATGCAACACTAACATATTTCTGTCATTTTGGTTCTTGTGTTGTTGGTGATGATGAAAATGAAGAAGATCTCCGCAGTGTTGTTTCTGATTATTATGATGATACAATTAGCGAATGCTTCAATCCATCACTACTCCAATCAACCTTTCATTCATCGCTCCAACGCTTTCTTCTTCCACGCTGGCACTGAAGCCCTCTTCTCTTCCGACTACTCATCACCACCACACAACTCCTTCATCAGGTTAGTTTGTCACTACTTACTAATTAATAATTACTATGCATGCACGCACTCACTCACTCACTACATTCCATTTAGGTTTGAAACGGTGACGTTTACCAGACCCAAACAATCCGCCATCACCCACGGCCAAATGCAGCAAAACACCGGTCTCGTCGAAGCAATCATTCTTGAAGTTAAAGACAGAAACAGAATAGGTGGATTCCATTTCACTCCCAAATCCGATTTAATCTGCTGTGATCCTAATCTCTCTAGACAACATAACTGCAACCTCGGTGAAGTCGTCATTCATAATAACCCTAACAACCCTCATTTCCCCAAACGGATCAAAACTTTCTTCCAAGGAACTAATGAAATTGTCAACATGGATCCTCAAACTGTTAACATTAACACCACTGGCATGTACTATCTTTACTTCATCTTCTGTGATCCTAATCTTAAGGGCACCACTGTCACTGGTACAACTGTTTGGAGAAACCCTAATGGTTACCTACCTGGTAAAATGGCACCTCTTATGACCCTTTATGGTTTCATGTCTCTGGCTTACCTTTTCCTTGGTCTTCTATGGTTTTTGAGATTTCTTCAGTTTTGGAAGGAGAAGGATATTGTTCACGTTCACCTTCATTACCACATTACCGCCGTTATTGCTCTTGGAATGTGTGAGATGGCTCTTTGGTATTTTGAGTATGCCAATTTCAATGCTACTGGTACTAGGCCTATGGGAATTACCATATGGGCTGTCACTTTTACATCTGTTAAGAAGACACTTTCCAGGTTGCTTTTGCTTCTTGTATCTATGGGATATGGTGTTGTTCTTCCCACCCTCGGTGCGCAGGGAGTTGCTTATAGAGTTATGCTTCTTGGGGGGCTATACTTTGTTGCCTGTCAAGTGTTTGAGCTTGTTGAGCATTTGGGGAACATCAATGACTTCTCTGGGAAATCTAAGTTGTTGTTGGTTCTCCCTGTTCTTTGCCTTGACTCCTGGTTCATTCTCTGGATCTTCTCTTCGTTATCTAAAACCTTGGAGAAACTGCAGGCAATTATCTAACTTATATGATTGTTTATAATAATAGCCACTGCCTCTAATCTCTGTTGGGTTATATGTTTTTGTTTTTTGAGTGGTAGGAGGGGGGTTATATGTCTCTGTTGGCTTCTATGTGATTAGGCATACATAACATTTCTATTTATTCTCATTTTCTATTTGGATGTAGACAAGGAGAAACTTGGCTAAACTGGAGATCTACCGAAAATTTACAAATACCCTTGCAGTGTCTGTGCTACTGTCCATTGCATGGATTGGCTTTGAGGTAGTTCTTGCAAAACATGTGCTTTCTGTAGAAGCATCCAAGCATCTTTTTTTTCAAAAATTAAAATAAATTTGAGATAATATTGCTAAAGATCATTTGTTACTGTGTGCAACCAGCTGTACTTCAATGCAACTGATCCTTTAAGTGAGCTGTGGCAAATTGCGTGGATTATTCCCACTTTCTGGTCCCTGCTTTCATATACTCTCTTGCTGGCGATATGTATCCTTTGGGCTCCTTCTCGTAACCCTACTAGGTATGTCCTTTCTTTGCTCTTCATGAATGATTTTATTAAGAGAGTTACATGGTTGTTTTATGCTAATATTATTATATAAAACTTTATTTTGAATGTCAATGCACTGCTAGTTATGTTATTTGTGACATAACATGCAACAGAAAAAGTTATTTTGGATCTACCTTCTGCTATTTTTTTTAATGTCATTTCATTGCGAACTTGCAATTTATACCGCACACTTGTGTTTTGATGAACTTTTTCATAAAAATGCTATACTAGTTTCCATTTGATATCTTTATATACCTTTCTTTCCAAGACAATAACTGCTACTACTCGTGCACTGCTACATCATGTCATGATGGGTTCCTACTGTATTTATTGATCAATAATAGGTTCGTTACTAGAAAAGTAGGGAGTACTAGTAATACATATCTCCTTTTGACCAAATGCCTTATTTCTAGTTAGATGAACCTGTCATGCTACTTTGGAGTCCAATTGTCAACTAATATCTTTTACAAAACTTATCTGCCTATACATATCGTTCGTGACAGGACTTTAGGTAATTTAATCAATGAAACCGATGAAAAGCTTTGACTGCTGTTATACTAGTCTCTAGCCTTGTGTCAATCTTGAGAAGATTTAGAATAGGTATTTGTTGCCAATTGAACTGAAAAGTGGCATGGAAAAACTCAAGACTCCTGAGAAGTTGCATTAGTAACTCCTTTGGAATAATATCTGTTTTTACCTCCATCGTTTGATTCATTTCACTATCTCTCTAATGTTCCTGATGCACTTGAACTGAATGTTATATCATAGTTTGTTTGTGTTTTTGCTGGTGTCTACCTACCTGTAAAGGCTGATTGCATTTATATATTTGATTTCTAGATATGCATACTTAGAGGGAACAGATGACTTTGATGAGGAGGGTATCTCTCTTACAAGCGGTGTAGCAAAGATGAGCGGCGATGTGGCAACCATGCTGGAGCGGAAGGAAAGGATAGGTTCTAGTGCCAGATCTTACATTTGGAGATGATGGTGAAGAAGATAAACGAGAATAATGTCACCCAGACTTGTATAGTAGTGTTTCATATGACTTCCATCTCTTAGAAGAGGTCTGTAAATATTCTTATATACAAAATGGTTTTAGTTAGTAGTGGGGAAACAGAGAGGCAGTGTCATTAGATCAAATTCCTAATGGCAGATGATAGTCATGATACCTACCACTTGGGAACCGTTCTCCAGGAACCGTTCTCCATAACATACTAACATATGATGTGATAAAATCATTCCCCAGTTTAGTTTTTAGATGATTATCATCCGTATTTATTTATATATACGGCTTCCAATTTACATGCCTTTTTGTTTGGGGCTTCCCATAGTATAATTTCTGGAGGCGTTATCTGCAGTTGTTAATGAGTTTTAAATTTATAGGTTTGAGTGAAGTATACTTAATGTTATAGAAATTCCTGCTATTTAATAAGCACAAGAATGGATCATCACCATCCAGGTGGTTGAGACAGATCCCTACCCTGTCTACAAGTGCTTTGGGAAGAATGGCTCTGCCTCTAGATAAATATCATCACATATATCTAACACATTGAATCATTCTTACTCCCATGGCCAGTCACCATCCCAAATATGTATTTCAGTTTTTCTTCAATCCTTCCTCCTTAGAAAGAAAAAGGTTCTGACCTTTTTTGACGGAAAAAAGATTTTGACTTGTTCAGTATATTATACTATGATTATGCTTGCTGAAATATTATTTTGCAATAATAGTTGTGTCTAGACTTGTCCTTTTTTTTTTTTGAGAGCTAGACTTGTCCATTTCAAATGAATCAAGTGTGTCGTTTCTTCAGATATGTAGTTTCATTGCATGTAATGTAACAACATGATTGTCTTGCCAAGACAGGTCTTTCTGCCAGAGTTGTTCACTGTCCAATTAATTGGATTTGTATCCTCTCCAACTATTTTTGTCCAGTCGTCTCTATTTTTAACCCAATTGTGGATTGAACCATAAAGTAAAAAAAAGCAGTACAGAAGAGAGAAAAAAGCCAGTGTTAATGACTGAGATTAAGGCAGAATGACAACAATATTATATATATATATATATGTATACTACTACTACTACTACTACTATCGATTATGTGTATTTATAATTGGAAAATGTTTAAGTTTAATGATAAAAATTATGAGTTTAATTGTGGTGCACTGACATTGTAAAATATGTTACACCATCAACACATCATAACCATTCATGCCCACTACTTTATAGGTAGTTTTCAATCAAGTCAAATGTTTGTGACAATAATAAAACAAAAAAGAGCAGACTGACGGGCACGAGAGTGCCCGTCGCCCGTCTGGACGCTAGTATCAATAAATGTAAATGATAATTGACTTCAAATTAAAAACGATTTAAATATCATTCTCATTCCTGTATGTTCTTGAATTTTTTTATTTTAGTCATTGTATGTATGTTTTTTTGTTGCAAATACATTTATGAATGTGCAAATCGTGTTGGTTTTAGTCGGGACTAAAACAAAAAATTTGCGAACATACAAAGATAAAAATAATATTTAAACCTTAAAAAAATTACAACAATTATAGATAAAATTATAATTTTTTTTTATAGATAGACGAAATGACAATAATTATTGAAAACGGGAAAAATATTTAACAAATTATAAACATATGTCAAAATATAGGACTATTTGCAATTTTTTTTTTAAAATTCTGATATCTTTATTGAAAAAGATGACATTGCTGAAAGTTGAAATGATAAAGTTAGTTATCATGTTTTCTAAAAACCAAAAATTGGTTATGACAATAATAAAGAATGATAAATTGGATTGCATCGAATTTGTAAAGTGTATTGGCGATTGGATGAAGTTTGTATTTGCACGGTGATGATTTGAATGTAACTAACAAACACACATCATTGCCCATTTCTTTCGCCATTTGGTTTTGCTTTTTCTCTTTCTTTTCTTGTAATACCATCAATCATGCATCAACCACATAAAATCCATTCTTTTTCATTTTCCTAATCTCTGCTTTCTTCTTCTTCTTCTTCACCCTGCATAACATTACATTATATCACATCACATTACACTTAGCTTATAATAACACCTTCATTTCATTACACACACACATACTGATTCAATATTCAATGAGGACAAACCTAAGTTTTTTATGGTGTGTTTGGATTTACCTTTGTGGGTCTTGTGTTGGAAGATTTGTTGTGGAAAAAAACAATTTAAAAATAACTTCTCCAAAATCATTGAGAGGTATATATGAATGTGCAATTGGGAATTTTGGGGTCCCAAAATATGGTGGAACCATGATTGGGACAGTTGTGTACCCAAAGTATAATCAGAATGGATGTACAAAATTTAATGATGCAGATACATCCTTGGGTTCCAAGCCTGGAAGCTTCCCTACCTTTGTACTTGTTGATCGAGGAGGTTAGCTACACTCTCAAATTACTCACTCTTTTTAATCATTAAATACAGGTTAAGCTTTGTACTGTGTTACTTTGTCAGCAAGGTATCTGTTATGCATGTGTGTGATTTACCATACAGTTTCATGGTGCCACTGATGTCTAGTGCAAGTGCTTGCGGAGCAGTGTGTGTCAGTGTTGTAAACTCTGGAGTACGAGTATGATTTCTACCGATTAAAAAATATATATTATTGGTAAAAAATGGTATTAATGTAAACAGGATATATATAATTATTCACCTAGTAGTTGTAAAATGGTATTAATATATATAGGAGTTCAATCTTGGTACTTTTTATTCATCAATTTTTTTATTGTGTGGTGATTGTTAACACAAATACAATTATATATATATATCATTTACTATATTTGAAACATTCCAATAGAAAGGCTCAAGTGTTTAAAGCATCATTTTTCCGTTTTGGTAGATTGTTATTTCACATTAAAGGCATGGAATGCTCAGATTGGTGGAGCAGCAGCTATTCTTGTTGCAGATGACAGGGTAGAACCATTGATCACCATGGACACTCCTGAAGAAGGGAATGGTGCTGCCAATGATGATTATATTGAAAAGATTACAATTCCTTCAGCTCTTATCAGCAAATCACTTGGAGACAATATCAAGTCGGCTCTTGCAGGTGGAGCAATGGTGAACGTAAATCTTGATTGGAGAGAGGCACTTCCTCACCCTGATGAGAGAGTCGAGTATGAGTTATGGACAAGTAGCAATGATGAGTGTGGTCCAAAGTGTGAGAGTGAAATTAATTTTTTGAAGGGTTTTAAAGGTGCAGCTCAATTACTTGAGCAAAAAGGATTCACTCGGTTTACCCCTCACTATATAACTTGGTATTGTCCGGAAGCATTCATCTTAAGCCAGCAGTGTAAATCTCAGTGCATTAATAACGGGAGGTACTGTGCACCTGATCCGGAGCAAGATTTCAGTAGAGGGTATGATGGGAAAGATGTTGTTATTCAAAATTTACGCCAAGCTTGCTTCTTTAAAGTTGCAAATGAAAGTGGGAAGCCTTGGAAATGGTGGGACTATGTTACCGACTTTGCAATCCGCTGTCCAATGAGAGCGAAAAAATATACCGAAGAATGTTCAGATCAAGTTGCTAAATCTCTTGGTAGGTTGGATGTTTTCATGTTTCATTGCACATATTTGGCCTCTTTTCTTGGTGGTGTTTGATTATTTATGCGTCTTAACAAAACTAAACATAGCTGTTCAATCTTTCATTATTTGCATGATATAGGTGTTGATATGAATAAGATTAAAGACTGCATAGGGGATCTCCATGCAGATGTTGAAAATCCTATTCTTAAGGCAGAACAGGATGCACAGGTTGGTATTCCACAACGATTTTTTTATGGTATTCTTGTAGGTTTGTTCTTTTATTAATCTTTTCTATAGTTTTGTGATAGTTATTGTGTTTTGCTTCTACTTTGGTTTCAGATTGGCCAAGGGTCTCGTGGTGATGTTACTATACTGCCTACTCTTGTTATAAACAACAGACAGTATAGAGGTTTGTGACAACCTTCCAAGGTTTTAAATTGGAATTGCACATAAATGCAATTGATGCGTCCGTTTTTGCAGTTGCGAACATGATAGAGAAAATAAAAAAAATTAATATTGCACCTGCATTTGCAATTAGAAACTTCAATTTAAAACATTGAACGATGGCTTTTTAATTAATTTTTTTAACTAATTTCAGGCAAGCTGTCTAAAGCAGCGGTACTGAAGGCAATCTGTGCAAGTTTCCAAGAGACCACTGAGCCATCAATTTGTTTAACTCCAGGTCCTTATATTCAATTCCTTTTTTATTCTCGTTTCCTCAAAAAAATTATATTCTCAAACATCCTAGGGGATGAAATCTTTTATGCCTTCTAAGTTAATGTATGATGTGATGTTGTTTTCTATCTTTCTATTGTATAAAAGAATTGACATCTCATACCTTTGATTATTACTATATGCAGACATGGAAACGAATGAGTGTCTGGCAAACAATGGTGGTTGTTGGAAGGACAAAGCTGCCAACATTACTGCATGCAGGGTATTTGGCTAACTCTATCCTGTCTGTGTGACACATTTTGTTAAATAAGTTCATATTACTGTGTTTTAATTCATGTTGGGGTTGGTGATAAAATTCCTAATAATAGGACACTTTCCGAGGAAGAGTATGTGAATGCCCTATTGTACAAAATGTGAAGTTTGTTGGTGATGGATACACTCACTGTGAAGGTAAATTTCTTCTTCTCCAAGCTACTGATTTCAAAATATGAAGTGAAACTAAAAATAACCTTTTGCATATGATTTGTAAGCAGCTAGTGGACCCTTGAGGTGTGCAATCAACAATGGCGGTTGTTGGCAGGGATCCCAAGGCGGCAGAGCTTACTCTGCGTGTATTGTAAGTATTCCTCTCCTCCTTTGCATCCTTGAATACATTATACATACATGCTTTTGATTATATGCCCTCTTTCTAAAATAATAAATTAGAAATAAACAAAAAAATAATGTTAAGAGACTAATTGTCTTTGTTTCTTGAATGATGTTGCAGGATGACCATACAAAAGGATGCAAGTGTCCACCTGGATTCAAGGGTGATGGAGTCCACTCCTGTGAAGGTACTTTGCCACCCTAAATTTGTTGGAACCACTCTATTGTCTTGTGCATGGAAAATATGCCAATGATATTTACCTGTTGTTTTGATCACGTTGAAGATGTGGATGAGTGCAAAGAGAAACTGGCATGCCAGTGCCCAGAGTGCGCCTGCAAAAACACCTGGGGGAGTTATGAATGCAGATGTAGTAACGGTTTGTTCTACGTGCGGGAAAGTGACATGTGTATTGGTGAGTCAGGTTTTCTTTAGTTTTTTTCTAACTAAATTTTGTTTTTGCCTCTAACTATATATGTTCATCCTACTTGTACACCCATTGAAACTTGAAAAGGAATCATCTGTAGTATAATTTGTATAACTTTGTGATGTATGTGTTACAAAATGCAGGTAAATATAGTGCTTCGGTGTCTAGCGGGGGATTTGTTTGGATGCTTATACTGATATTGGGTATTGGTGGAGCTGGGGGATATGCATTCTACAAGTACAGAATCCAGGTATCATTTTTTCTGAACTTAAATGTTTTGTTCTTGATCAAATGAGTTTATATATATTTATAATAAACTCAAACTTTGAAAATGAGAATTATGCACAGGTACATTTCCTACCTAAAATTGTTGAAACTGAAAGCAAAAATGATTTTGTGCAGAGATATATGGATTATGAGATAAGGGCAATAATGGCCCAATACATGCCATTGGATAATCAACCGGAGAACTCAAATCAAGTTCAGCATGCAGTCTAGAGAGTAGAATAAGATGCAGGAGATTATTAGTCATATTTCTATGCAAATTTACACTCTGTCTATTATATAGCTAGCTGTTTAGTTATTTATATATTAATTAATACAGAGACAAGCTATTTTATCCAACAAGGCTCAATTAGTATCATCCTTAAATCAATTTGGTGAGTTTGCGGATTTTGTCGATATGACATTCACAATAAATTTTTTTGTTCAAGTACCATAACGAGAACCAAAAAAGCAACATATTCAGCAAGACTTGCTTCAGAGAAATCGGGTAGATATGCTACTTTTCTAACATACTTTATGTGTCTACACTCTGTATAATGACATAAAGAATTTTTGCAACATAAGTACATTGCTTAGGGATGAGATTAAAGTCAGGGTTTATTAGTTGCATCGACGGATGTGTGTTTTATGGATCAATCTGTATTTGCATATGGATGAGAGTGATTACTATGCACTCAATCACAGATCCCTTAAGAAAATAAGCTCTGCTACCAATTTGTTGGTTTGTGAAAGGAATGTGATAGAAAAATAATATGAAACTGGTGTGTTAGAAGGCAAAGACCTTTGTTTATAACTTGTGTGTCATTACAAGTACTTCACAACCCTATAAATAGAGTTGAAGTATAACTGAACTTAGGAAATAAATTTCCTAAACTTATTGCCCCTTGAAAACAAGTCATTTTTGAAAAGAACTCAAAAGTCTGTCTTAAAGACTTATTAATATTATAATTGTTCCACTAAGGCAATTTCTACAAATCTCCTCCTTGCCTTAGTTCCCGCAAAGTCCCAGCTTGTCTCTTAATATTTCAAATCTCGCTTTTGGTAAAGCCTTTGTTAACACAACGGCCACTTGATATAAAAGGGCAGAAGATAAATGTACCGATTATCATCGTGAGGCACTTAAGTCATTGAGGGACAATATCTATGGATTAAGTATTGTTTTCTAGAGGATATAACAGAAAAGGAGTTGAAAGATTTGTAAATAAAGATGTCTTTGAAGTAGGAAAGCTAAAAGATGACAATTTAATATTAGAATTATTATCAACCACCAAAGATGACGAGGCTAACAATATGTTTAATACGAGGCTAACAATATATTTAAAGATGACAAGGATGTCATCAGTATGTTAAAAGAGAATTAAGGTAAAATCTCTGCCTCTTGTTTTATATGAAAAATATTCTCGTGTTAAAAAATCGAGTGTTGGAATACAGAGGTAAAGAACTAATTGCCATAATTCGAGTTTCATGCTCAATTAAAGTTCTGAATCCACCTTTCACCCCAATAAATGGTATATTTGCAGAGAGGATTATTGAACAAATTCACAGGGTTAAAGACTCGGATAAATTCAAAGCGGTAATTATCCGAATTGAGAGTTGAGGAGGGGATGCTCTTGCTTCAGATTTAATGCTAAGAGAAATAAAACTTATTGAAATACCGGTTGTTATCTTAGTTGTTGATGCAACGAGCGGTGGTTATTCTATCGTTTGAAATCCCCAACTATGAAAAAGTTTAGGCTTAATTACACATTTGGTCCTTTATGTTTATTTTAGGTTTCAAATTGGTCCCTTATGTTTTAAAATTTTCAAGTTGGTCCCTTATGTTTATTTTAGATTTCAAGTTGGTCCTTCATGTTTTAAAAGTTTCAAGTTGGTCCCTCAAGTTTTTAAAAGTTTAAAGTTGGTCCTTATGTTTTTAAAAGTTTCAAGTTTAATCCCTATAAATAGGGACTAAACTTGAAACTTTTAAAAACATAAGGGACCAACTTGAAACCTAAAATAAACATGAGGGACCAACTTGAAACTTTTAAAACATGAAGGACTAACTTGAAACCTAAAATAAACATAAGGGACCAACTTGAAACTTTTAAAACATAAGAGACTAACTTGAAACCTAAAATAAACATAAGGGACCAAATGTGCAACAAAGCCAAAAGTTTATAAGAAGTTTATAAAATCAAATGTAACTCCAATTGAACCGATGAACGATAGATTACCATAAATGATAGTTTGTCCTCTCACTGCGATAGAATAACCGCCGCTCGTTGCATCAACAACTGAGATAAGAACCGGTATTTCAATAAGTTTTATTTCTCTTAGCATTAAATCTGAAGCAAGAGCATCCCCTCCTCGACTCTCAATTCCGATAATTACCGCTTTGAATCTATCCGAGTCTTTCACCCTGTGAATTTGTTCAATAATCCTCTCTGCAAATATACCATTTATTGGGGTGAAAGGTGGATTCAGAACTTGACTAATTGAGTTTGAAGTTCGAAATGACAATTAGTTCTTTATCTCTAGGTATTCCAACACTCGATTTTTTAACTTGAGAATATTTTTGATATAAAACAAGAGGCAGTGATTTTACCTTAATTCTCTTTTAACATACTGATGACATCCTCGTCATCTTTAAACATATTGTTAGCCTCGTAAACTTCAACATCATCAGAGACTTTGGTGGTTGATAATAATTTTAATATGAAACCATCATCTTTTAGCTTTTCTATCTTTATTTACAAATCTTTCAACTCCTTTTATGTTATATCCTATAGAAAACAATACTTAATCCAGCCAATCAGAATAGATATTGTCCCTCAATGACTTAAGTGCCTCACGATGATAATCGATACATTTATCTTCTGCCCTTTTATATACTTGCATTTCAATCAATTCAATAATATCTTGATCACACCCGGAAGAATCTTTCGAATGTTTATATGGATTGATTTCAAATGAAAAAGAACATTGAACACTAGGAGCAGCATAAATTTCATCACATACACTTGACAGGTAGTATTCTTTTTTTGTAATAATCAAAGGGACATGTGCAACAACTAATTTCCCTGATTTTTTGAAATTTAAAATTTCACTTCTAATTTCTTCCAACGTGGCCCAGCTGTAATCCAGTGCATAAAATGCAGAGATTCGAAAATCATACGCCGCCGTCTCATGAAGCACGGTTAATAGATAAGATCATACAGAACGCTTACAATCTCTTTTATGATACAACAACTGATTGTAGGGGTGTGACTGTAGACAAGATGGAAGAGATTGCACAGGGGAGGTGTTGGACGGGTAAGGAGGCAGTATCACATGTGGTTGATGCTATCGGCGGGCTTTCTCGTGCGGTTGCTATATCAAAATTTAAGTCCAATATATCTCAAGATACGCATGTAACTATTATGGAGATTGGAAGTCCTGATCCTACCTTACTCAAGAATTTTATTGGTTTTGGTTGTTCTTCTATTGGAGCTAAATTGGGTGGCAGTATAATGTTTTTTTTTACCTTGCTTTTATATCTTAGGTGATTTATAGAGATATTACTTTAAAGTAGTGATAGTAGTACAAGTAACCTTTACAGAATTGTCTCTGAAATTATGAAATCGTTTCAGAATTTTGAAATTTTGCCTATTGGTTTCACCATTGAAAGCAAGTAGTGCACTTTAAAATCTACATATATTGAATGTTTAAAAAATGAACAAATCACAAAGTGTGTATCAAAAAGATTCAACTGCTAGCATATTCCTTCAACACATTGTATGGTGTTTTTGACGAACTGTTTTTTGTGTGTTGCAAATACTGCATGTTACTTTTGGATTTGGAATAGGAACTAATATATATATATATATATATATATATATATAGAACTGATAGACAATGTTGAAGACTAGTTAGTTATTGGATAAAAACTTATTGACTA
Organism: Trifolium fragiferum; assembly: GCA_954870985.1. Lineage (NCBI taxonomy): Eukaryota > Viridiplantae > Streptophyta > Magnoliopsida > Fabales > Fabaceae > Trifolium > Trifolium fragiferum. The sequence continues at coordinate 214,452 of OX940792.1, forward strand.
AATTAACCGCGTTAGAGAATAACTGTTCTTAATTTAGAATATTTTAATCTACAATTTCTTTTTTTAACTCTAGGTATTCCAACACTCGATTTTTTAACTCGAGAATATTTTTGATATAAAACAAGAGGCAAGGATTTTACCTTAATTCTCTTTTAACATACTGATGACATCCTCGTCATCTTTAAACATATTGTAAGCCTCGCATTAAACATATTGTTAGCCTCGTAAACTTCAACATTATCAAAGACTTTGGTGGTTGATAATAATTCTAATATGAAACCATCATCTTTTAGCTTTCCTACTTCAAAGACATCTTTATTTACAAATCTTTCAACTCCTTTTATGTTATATCCTATAGAAAACAATACTTAATCCAGCCAATCAGAATAGATATTGTCCATCAATGACTTAAGTGTCTCGCGATGATAATCGATACATTTATCTTCTGCCCTTTTATATACTTGCATTTCAATCAATTCAATAATATCTTGATCACGCCCGGAAGAATCTTTCGAATGTTTAAATGGATTGATTTCAAATGAAAAAGAACATTGAACACTAGGAGGAACATAAATTTCATCACATACACTTGACAGGTAGTATTCTTTTTTTTGTAATAATCAAAGGGACATGTGCAACAACTAACTTCCATTTTTTGAAATTTAAAATTTCACTTCTAATTTCTTCCAACGTGGCTCAACTGTAATCTAGTGCATAAACTGCAGAGATTCGAAAATCATACGCCGCTGTCTCATGAAGCACGGTTAATAGATAAGATCACACAGAACAGTTACAATCTCTTTTATGATACAATAACTGATTGTAGGGGTATGACTGTAGACAAGATGGAAGAGATTGCACAGGGGAGGTGTTGGACGGGTAAGGAGGCAGTATCACATGTGGCTGATGCTATCGGCGGGCTTTCTCGTGCGATTGCTATATCAAAATTTAAGTCCAATATATCTCAAGATACGCCTGTAACTATTGTGGAGATTGGAAGTCCTGATCCTACCTTACTCAAGATTTTTATTGGTTTTGGTTGTTCTTCTATTGGAGCTAAATTGAGTGGCAGTATAATGTTTTTTTTACCTACTTTTATATCTTAGGTGATTTATAGAGAGATTACTTTAAAGTAGTGGTAGTACAGGTAACCTTTATAGAATTGTCTCTGAAATGATGAAATGGTTTCAGAATTTTGAAATTTTGCCTATTGGTTTCACCATTGAAAGCAAGTAGTGCACTTTAAAATCTACATATATTGACTGTTTAAGAAATGAACAAATCACAAAGTGTGTATCAAAAAGATTCAGCTGCTAGCATATTCCTTCAACACATTGTATGGTGTTTTTGACCATGAGACACTTACCCACCTTTGCTAGTATTTTACTTACTATACTGCTTTCATGAACTGTTTTTTGTGTGTTGCAAATATTGCAAAGCATTTTTAATGTTACTGTATATATTAGTTATTGGATAAAAACTTATTGACTAAATTAACCGTCTTAGAGAATAACTGTTTTTAATTTAGAATATTTTAATCTACAATTTCTTTTTTTGGTAACTACTGTTTAAAAAACTTTTCTTAATTTAGAATATTTTAATGTACAATTTCTTTTATTAGTAACTTTACTTTTTTACATAACTTTCATAAGTTAAAATTATATCCTCCATAAACAGTTTTTTGCATATAAGGAATTTTTCACAAGTGAAGAACGATTAACTTTTTTTTTTTTATATCAGAATCTCCCAACTAATCTAAAAAAGGTCTTCAGTAAATGGGTAAATTATTTCATTAGTAGACTTTGTGGCTAGAATGATTAGTTTTTTCATCGAGTTTTGAAAAATCCCAAAATTCGTTATCTACTAGCGTATTACCCGTGCTGCCGCACGGGTCGCGCCTTCGGCGCGTTTAATGATTCGAGGCGCACGGGTCGCGCCTTCGGCGCGTTTAATGATTCGGGGGAATTTAGGTTTGAAATTCGTGGTTTGTGAGAATGTATTTGATATACATTTAATTATTAAAAAAAAAATTTGAAAAAATTAAATTAGAAAAAGGAAAAAAGTAAAAAAAACAAATTGTAACAATGAAATGTTGATTTTTTAAAATAATACAAATATGTTTTTGAAATACAATAAAGGAAAAGTATTTGCCAAAATATGATATATATATATATATATATATATATCAAAATATATTAATTAGTCAAATAGAAACAAATGGACATTACAAATAATAGAACTATTTGCTACAAAAAATGTTACAGGCATAAAGCAGTGAACATCCAAAAAAATTATAGTTCCATTTGCCATCTGCAAAAAAATAAAGAATAGTATAAGTTAGTGCAGACAGAAGTAAATGCAGGTAATGTTTGTTCAAATAATAAATTGAATAAGGCAAGTTGTGTAAAATACCTGAAGCATGAAGTGCCAAAAAACAAACTGATATTTAGTATACTGGACAAAATAAAACTTATGTTATGATCTATAATTGGTTTAGTATGATATTAAATCAGCTAATAAAAAATAATACCTGCTAAATATTTTGAAATACTTCTTTAAAAACCACATTAGTTGTAGTATTGGATGGATTGTTCTTATCATCATGAATCAAGATTTTTAGTCCTTCCTTGGATTTCACTCTAGACATTGCAACATACAATTGTCCATGACTAAAAACTGGTTTTGGTAAGTATAAGCCAACTCGATCAAGTGATTGACCTTGTGACTTGTTGATTGTCATGGCATAAGATACAATTATTGGAAATTGTCTTCTTATCATTTTAAAAGGCCATGGTGATTGTGAAGGTGACATATCCATCCTATGTATGTAAACAGTGTTGCCTCTATGCTTACCATCAATGATTTTTGCTGCCAAAACATTCTTTCCTAGTTTGGTTACAATCAACCTTGTACCATTACATAGACCATGAATTTGATCTATATTTCGCATAAGCATTATTGGACTTCCAATTTTGATGTTAATCTTATGGTTTGGAAGTCCTGAAGTGTGAAGTGAATTTAAAAATTCTGGAGTAAGCACTTCATAGAAGTTACCTTCGGTGATTTCTGAACGATCAAGTGAATCAGCACTTAAATATTGACATTCTTCACCTACAAACAAAGAATAAACGAACAATTTTAATTTAATATATGTAGTAAATCTGTATAGTAGTGTATATTGAAAAAATGTGAAGGATTACAAAAGTTGACCTGGGAGAAGTCTTAAAACTACATTGTTGATTTTGTCAACTACTTCAATGGTAGATGCTAATATAGCTCTACTACTCAAAAAATCATAATCCAAGTAGTGATTGAACAAATCAGGGTAAGTACTATTTATGATAGCCAATATTGGATCATCAAATTCCATAATTAGAAACTCATTTGGAATGGTAATATCAACAACACCATCATTTGGTTCATTGATTTTTCCTTCTCCTACATCTAAAATCCATTTTGAGAATTCTGCCATTTCTTGTTTCTCTTGCTCTGATGAACCACATTGCAAACGCATATTTTTTGTTAGAGTTAACACTTGAACATGATCCCAAATGTATGAAGAATTGATAGTTGCATGGACAATGTCAGAACGTTTTCCTCGTGGAACAACGGGTAAGATTTGTCTAAAATCTCCTCCAAAGATAACAACTTTGCCTCCAAAAATTTCTTTACAATTGTTGTGCTTAGTCATAATATCTTTCATTGTGGTATCAAGAGCTTCGAAACAATACTTATGTGCCATTGGTGCTTCATCCCAAATAATCAATTGTGTCTGTTGAAGCAATTCAGCATGGTGACTATCATATTCGATATTGCAAGTTGAATTTTGCTCAGTCGGCACTGGGATTTTAAACTTCGAGTGTGTTGTTCTACCTCCAGGTATCAAAAGTGAAGCAATACCACTTGAAGCCACAGTTAAAACTATTTTACATTTGGACCTCAAGGCACTTGACAAAGTTTTCCACATAAAAGTTTTTCCTGTACCACCGTAACCATGAAGGAAGAAAACTCCACCTTGTTGCTTTTTCACTGCAGTCATAATCTTATGAAAAATAACTTGCTGCTCATCTGTTGATTTGAAAAATTACGGCATTTGTTTATATTGTTTGATATAGAATAATAATAATAATAATAATAATAATAATAATAATAATAATAATAATAATAATAATAATAATAATAATAATAATAAAAACAAAACCAAGTTGACATAACATCAAACCTGTCAATAAATTGTATAATTGTTGAAATTCAACTTTGAGAACCTCTACATCATAGTTATGCTCATCATAGATAAATCTATTGCCCAATTGGGCAGTGACATAATCTTTTGGATAAGGCATAGATTGAAAGTCATGCAATGATCTACTGTTGAGTTCTAAAATTTGTTCAATTTCCAATAGAGTCAAATTGTACAATTGATCTTCAGTAAGATGCAAATCTGATTAAAAATGATGAGAAATATTAAATCATGATGAAATATATAAAGACAGTTATATAAATGGTATGTTTAATGTCGTACCTCTGTTGTTTGCAATTCTTCTTTGTTTATAGAGAACTCCATCAGATAGCCATTCTTTGGTGTTATCCCAAACATAGTGTGGTCTATCCATGACTGCAGACAACAACATACCAACAAATAGCATTCTCAAGAGGAAACCTGATCCCCAATCTTTGGCTTCCTTAATAGCTCCTATAAATTCTTTGTCATCTCCTAAAAAGCCCATTGCATAGCATGCTTCTCGAAAAGTTTTGAGTTGAACTCCAGCAACCTTTTTGATCATGTCATAACTTGTTGGACCTTTTACTACAGTCAGCATCATCCTTAAGTAATAAAGTTCACCTGTTGATGGAGGAACCCAAATCAACCTTCCAATTGTATATCCTCGTTTTCTTGGTGACCAAGCTTTCTTTTTTTTGTTGTACACAAATTTAGTAACAAATTCACCATAGGTTAATTTCCTTGCAAGTGAGTACTTTGAATTGGTTTCTAACCATGATGTAAACATAGACTCTGTGACACTTGCTTTTTGAAGAACATGTTCCATTTGTTGATTGTCTGTAAAGAAAATGGAATTTTCTCCAATCAAATGGAAGAACATACGCTCAACTGCTGGTTTTCTTCCATGTATAGAAAAACCAAAAATTCTCCAACATGCCTCACTTGGAGAGATATATCTGAAATGAACATATTGTTTCAGTTAAATCACATAATATGCACAACTTTGAAAATGTTATCAAGTTATGTACCTGCAATCAAGATATTGTTTGATTTCATCAACATCATTTGAGTTAGTACCAACAACAGTGGCTGAAATACGATCATAACCTTTGTGGATATACTTAAATAAGTATTTAATAGATGTTCTTTGGTTACACCACTCCATGTTAATGTGAGCTCGATACTTCATCAAGAGACTTGGATTATAAGGAACAACATTCCGATTGTCCAAATCAATTCCACTTTTCATTATTGTGTAACTGTTTGATCTTCTTCTATAAATAGGAAAACCTTCATGATCAACAATGGTGTTCTGTTGAAATTTCTTTGGAAAATATTTAGAACATTGACCTTTCTTCATGCAAGGACAAGATGGTTTAGCTGCTCCACATGGTCCATGAATCATATGGTTTTTCACCAAGTTATACAGCTCTGGTTGATTGATTGGATCAGGTATTTCAGCAGAGATAATTTTATCGATATCTTCTGGATCAGGGTACTTACTTTTAGGATGCAAGAATAGTAAAATGTGGGCATGTGGCAATCCTCTCTTTTGGAACTCAATAGTATAAAGATCTGAAATAAATTAAAGTTATTGGTTATTAGATATGTAAATTTAGAATAGGTAAGAACTTGATCAACTACATTGTTTAAAAAAAAAGTGACCATAAAACAACTATTACTTACATGCAATCACCTTTCCTAAAAGGTGTTTTTTAGTGAGGTCTTGCATCAAATTTTGAAATTTGATTTTGAAGACTCTTGCAACAATATCAGGCCGGTCATGAGCTTTCAAGTGGTCCTTGGAGACTTCTCTTTGAATTTCAGTTTGGATTACATGTAAAAGTTATGAATAAGTCAGGAAAACCAACATTACTGGAGATTGCCATACCATCAAAATACAGTTGATCCAAATATCTACGGCTGCCAACAAATGTAGAAGGAAGTACAACTCTTTTGCCTCTTTTGCTTTGATTAGTTTGAGATGGATTACTTAATCTTTGGTATTTACCAACTCTAAGTTTCGGTTGATTTTTTCTCAACCATGTTAACCTTTCTGATTCCATCATTGTATATCCATCAACTAAAAATTGTTGATATAATCTCCTACTACATAGCAAAGTTCGAGGCTCATTTTTCCTACTTTGAATCCGATATGATAACCAATTCTTGATTGTGAGTCTGTTTTGTTTGGTTACTACCACCTGATGCTTGTACTTGAGCAAAATTCCATCTCTATAACCATCTTCACCAAACGGGAAAATAAGTGGATATTTATAGCTAAGATAAGCATAATGAAATTCATGAATCCTTTGAAGCTGACCATTTTTTAAATGCATTATAATATCCCTTTGCTCAGCTCTATCGACATCTCCTACTATTAATGCAGCAACTTCTGAAACAGTCGGTTGATTATAAATTCTCCCATCAATTTGTCTGTCAGAAATGAGCTTTAGCTTTAAATCTTGGACATTACCATCTTTGATTAGATCACGCGCCATTCGAAAAGATTTTGCATGAACATTATGGTTATCTAGCATCTGAATTAATTGGTTCACAATATCTTTATCAATCTCTTTGTTGCTCCTGATCAATATAAACATAACAATTGATTAAAGAAACTAAAAAATTAATTGAATATAAGACCTATATAGTAATAAAAAGATCAACAATGACCTGAATGGGAAAATCCTGTTTTCAATTTCATTATCTGTATCATAAATATACAGTTGAGCAAATTTTGGTTTTTGTCCAGAGTCAGGCAACATGCTTCCAATTCGATGACATGTTTGTCCTTGAATTCTTAAAGTTGGTGGACCTCTACCATTTGTATTGCCTTTATCAATTTCCATTCCCGGTGATGTAAATGAAAACATTGCATTATAAACTCTGATATTTTGTTGGAAAAGTTTGCTTTCTGGTGAAGTTTGATCAAACAACAGATGTTGAAGTATTGGAGGAGCTGCTTTCAGAGGAGGTAACTGAACTTTGTCATTAGCGCAACATAATTGAAATCTTGGCACGGTTGTATCCCTTGATTTGTATTTTCTCTCTTGGTACCACATATATGCTCCACAAGATGGGCATTCCCATAAAGGATCTCCAATATCATCATATGCTTTTAATGAAAAGAAAAGTAAACATAGAATAAGACTTAAGAGTTAATAAGCTGACATTTTGAATTAAAAGTGAAGTTAATTTTTGGTTTATAAAGAAGCAACCAAATTTACTTTGAAAAGTTATATTTCCAATCTGAAAATTGTCTTCTGGTGCTTGCATTTCTGAGTCTGAATCAGAACTGTAATCTGAATAATGGTTAGAATCACAGTCAGAAGGATTAGAATTGCAATCGTGATCATCATTATCCTCAGCTATAAGGTCTTCTGCCATGTGTTCATTAACTTCATCATCAACTCCAAATGCAGAGTCAGGTTGTGGAGTTGGTAAATAAGAAGTGGAAGGACGATTGGTACCTGCTGCATCAAATTTTGATAACAAATTGGTTGTAGTTAAAAGGTTTGGAGCAGAGAGTTGACCTTTTCCCTTATGATTCAATTGTTCCGAACATGGTTGGGTATTATTTAGCAAATTTGGAGGAGGTAGTGTGTTTGTGATATCAAGCAATGGTGTTGAGGTTTTTGGTGGAGTTATTTTTGAAGGTTGATTAGTTTTGTTTGATGAAGTGTTTTGTTTTTTTGGTGGTCTTGTGTAACGATTCTTTCCTGAAAGCACAGTTTTCCATTTCGATCTTGCTGTAGCAGTCCAAGCTTCGTAGCTTTCATCATCATCCATGTTTGAAGTGAGGTTGATGTTGGGTACAGTTTTGGTAGGTTCAATTGATATGTTTAAACAAAAGAATAGTGTAAAAATATATGGTGGAACAGTACAAAATCAAAATTTCGTTTCCCTCCAAATTTTGTGTTAAAAATCTGCAGTGGTAGAAGCTACTTTAATTAGCTATAGGTGTATTGTTATAATGGTTTGGCTAATTTTGAGTTTATTGATGAAAGTAAACATAAAAAGGTGGAAAATATGAAAATGATATTTCAGTTTCCCACCAAAATTTTGGAAACCAAACTGAAGTGGTTTTGTAGGAAGTTGAGTGAAGAAAAGGTAAATTTGTAGACATAGTTCGGTTAGGATTAGTCTCATTTGGTTGTATTTGAATAAGATAATGTCAAGATCAAACAAAATCCAAAGTAAAATATAATGATGAAATTTCAAATAGGTACAAATGAGAGTGATTGAATGGACTTGTTGACAACTTAGAGTAAGAGCTACATTGTAAGCATTTAATGCATTGGTTTAGTAGGTAGAAAATATATAATATTTTAAGAGAGTATGTCTCAGATTTTAGTACATAGAAAAATACATATAGATTTACTTTATTGAAATATTAAGTAGAATTAGTTGATTAAAAAATCAGAATAAAAAGAACCAAAGGTAAAATGTGAAATGATGTTGCATTTAAGACAAATTTAATACTGCTTGGTGATAATGTTTTGTATTTGTATTTGTGATATTGTAGTGTTGTGTAAAACCAATTGTTATATTTGATTTGTATTTACATTTGTCTTTGTATAATTCACTGTAGATTTGGAGAAAAATAAAATTGTAAAGTATGATAGTATTGTTGGAATTGTCCAAAAAGCATTAAACATAGATACGTTGGCAGTCTTAAGGAACTGATTATGTGTTTAGCAGCACATAAACATCAGAACGAATAATGTACATGATGTATATATAGGTCTGTGCAAAAGATAATGTTAGATTAGAATGAAAATTTTTTAAAATGTGTATAACATAGTGTACAGTCAAGTTTGATAAAAAACATTCATTACCATAAATATGTATAGATCTATAAAATAGTTCATAATACTTTTGATATGTAACATTGATTGAAGCACATAGTATATAATAAGAACTTGATTATAGGTAGGAAATTCAAAGAGTTTGTTACAAAATATTGTTGCCTTAGATACTTCGTGATAATATCTTTGCGAACAGGTTAGTGAGGATTAAGTTTGTGCTACAGTTGAATATTGTACAAAGCACGGCTTAACAAAACACAACAACAAAATATAAACTTAATGCCACAGCTAGGCAACCAAAAAGTTGTAAATACTATAGCGTAGTCCTCGAACATGTTAGGTATTTTTTTCCACTTTGATGTTCTTCTTCAGCTTGGTGGAAGAAAGTTGGGATGGACAACTATCAAGAAGGTTGTCATCAGATATAGCTGAATTGGGGGCAACTCTTTTTCCTTTGGATGGAGTGAAAGTTTTAGTTTGAAAAGGATCACTTTCAGAAGTAGCAGATAGGTCTTGCTGAAAAGAGAACAATAGTTTAAAGTAATGTAAATTGTATTGTTTGTAGTTGAATATGAAGGTAGCAAAAAAGTGAGTTACTTGGTGGGAATATAAGACTTACAGTTGGCAACACAAGGTCGAGATGAATGATTTCGTTAATCTAATCGAATAAAAAGAAAATTGATGAATGGTGTATTCATATATCAGACTTCAGTACAAAATAAAAGAATAGGTTGGAAGTAATACCTGATCAGTTTGAGAGAGAGTTACAGTATTCGGCACAACTGTTTCAATCACCTGAGAAGTATACAAATTTTCGTCAGAATTATTGATAAAAGTAAATGCAACTAATTTGTGCGATATTTAGAAATGCCATAAACCTGTTTAGTTTCAGATGTACTTGGTGTTTCAGCAACAACGGGGACAATGAGCTGAGAAGTTTCCTACAAAATATAGGGAAAGTTAAGCAAGATAAGGAAATAACAAAAAAAATGAAATATTGACACAAAGAATAAATGAAAACCTCATCTATTGGAAATAGGTTACAAATCTTTTGAATGATTGCTTCATCTTCTTTAAGAGCTTGAACTGAGCAAGAATCCCATGTAGGTTGCCACTTAGTCCTTAGAGCAAAAGTTCTCCCACATATAGTATCAACACACTGTGGATACTCAAGTGGATTGGTGACACCAGCCTGGGATAGGAAAAATTCGAAATTATAATGTCAAATCAACAACCAAAAATCAAATTGGAAACAAAACAAATTATACACATAATTATCATACCTCAACCATCAGCATTTGCAACTCAGCAGCAGTCTTTCCTAACAATTCATTGCACTCACGATCCCATAAGACAATTTTGGAAGTTGCTCCTTCGTACTCAACTTCGAAATCCAATTTGTACCTAAAATGTAAGCACGATATATTGAAGGAGTTAAAGGATTTGAACAAAAATCAAAGGAAAAAGCAAATGTAAAAGGAATGAACCTGAGATTAATGGCATGGGTTTGATGGCCATCTGGACAGACCAAAGGTAAGGTGTCACCCTTTGCAGCTTTTGGACATTTGCTACATGCTTTGTAGTACCAACCTTTAGTACTTGGAAGCAATTTTGTTGTGCGAACAACAGTTGAACAAATTGTATTCTAAGTAAAAAATTCAGATGTCAATAAAGTTGAACAATACTAAATGATAAAGTAAATATTGAAAGATATGCAATGTGGTGAAAAATTGAAAGTGGATAATATGTTGGTTACATCTGACAGGGGAAGGATCTTATCGAGTGGTAGGGGAATTGATTTATCCAAAAACTTGTCAATGCTACTGTACTGAGAAACAATTGAAGATTGAGTAAACATTTGGGAGCTACTACCAAAGCTAGCCAAGCTTTGACTTTGGGAAGAGTTTGGATCTTCAGCAGTTAAACTATAAAACATAAATAAGAGATTTCTTAACATGTGATATGGTCTATATATATAGATAACAGAAAGAAAATGGATTGAGTAACTGATGAAGATGTCACCTTTTTTTGAATTCATTAATTGCAGCAATATTCTCATTGATGTAAAGTTTAGTAGCATTCCAAGCGTTTGAAACACCAAGTTCATATCGGTCTAAGATGCGAAGTAAAAAGAGTAAGGTCAAACTAAGATGGAAAACATAATATCGAAAAGTAATGTAAATCCAATATGGAACAATAGTACTACCCGTGGCTTCTTTGATCTTTGCATTGTGAATTAGAATGACAGTATGTCCCCAATCAGTTCTTTGGGTATTGTAACTTTGAAACTGTACAGCAAAATCCTCCCAAAGTGTACAATTAAGGATATTACCTCTACACAATAAGAAGGTTAGCCTAAATGGTAATAATATATAAATAAAAGAGAATGAGCTAAAACGAAAAAGTGTTTGTTATTAATCTTACTTGAGATCTTTCAATTTAAAATTGATTTGCATTTTCCTATTGCCAGGTACAGTTTGTGTGAAGCCTAATTCATGGAAAACGCCAATGACATCTGCAAGACAAAACCACACAACATGTTACAAAATGATTTGCTATAAACCAATTTAAGTAGAACTGAGACAATGTTACGATTGGAGATCTAACCGATACAAATGTCAGGACGAATGTTTCCAGTCTTAATATCATTAAAATCAGTAAATTTGTAACCAGGGTGAGGAATTTCGTGTTCATTAACTTCTTCAATCAATGTAGCAGAGTTAAAAGTAAGCCTAAAACGATGGTCAGAACATTTGAGAGCCATAGTGTTTTTTTCTACAATAAAGTTTTGGACGGTAAATGTACTGTTTTCAGCTAAAGCTTCTTCAAATTTGTCTTTGACATCAGCAGGCACAATAACTTGAATATCATGACCCTAAATAATGAAAATATGATTTTCAAGTTAACATTTTTATGAATCAGAATAATGAAACAGTATGTTGGTTATATTGAAAAATTTATATCAACCATACCAGCTTATCTACTAAGACCATTTCAACATGCTTGATGTTTCGAAAATTTGTAACCGTCCAAAGATCCTTTACCAGCACAGCAACTTTCCAAAGGTATTTCGAATCATTGATATCCTTTATGGTTGCTAAAGGTCTTGCCATAGTTACTTCATACAATAAGGCAAGTAGATTAACACAATATAAAATGTTGTAACTTTCCAAATAGATTAACAGAAAACAATGATAATGGCAAAACAAAAACAAGAACATGATTTTGGCTTAAAACTAAAATCAAAACCAACATGAAGAAGATGAAAGAACTTACATTTGGTGGTTGGTTGCTTCGAACTGTCGTTCCTAAAAACCATAAATGACAAAAACGTATCAGAAACGAAGAAGATCTGAAGTTTTTGATAATGAAAATATGATTATACAGAAAAAAGATGAAATTTAAACACAAACGAAGAAGAAGAAGAGATCAGTGACTTACTTTGACATTTTGTTAGCTTAAAACAGAGATTCCTACAGAAATAAAAGATAAACACGCAGAAGATGAAAGATTTTTGTTAGCTTAGCAATATTAAATAAAAATTTTTGTATTAGCTATCAAGAAAAATGATGGAGAGAAGGATGAAAGATTTACTCACCAGAGAGAAAGATATGTTTGCAGAAGAGAGAGAAAGTATTGGGAGAAATGAAAGTTGAAGTAGTAGATATGTTGAAAATGTGAAAAGGTTTGATGTGACAATAGATTAACGCGGGGGAATGGCAAAGAAAGATATCATAAACAAAAGGCCGATTTGCAAAGGAAGGCAATATTTGAAAAACGGACACATGTCACTCATATAAGGCCAAAGGGCAAAATAGTATTTTCAAGATCATTGTATCTTCTTATATTAAGAGGAGGATAACCCACGAAAACTATAAAAAATAACTATCGAAATGAATGTAACACCCGTATTAGATTAATTAGAATTTTGATGATTAATTAATATTTATTTGAATTGTGTGATTATGTGAATTATTTGATTATTGTGTTTGGGAGAGAGGTAAGGGTATTTTAGTGATCACATATTAGATTAAGTGGAGAATCATTAGTTAATTAATTAGCTTTAGTTAATTAATTAGGAATTAATAGAGTTAGTAGAATATGATAGAATTAGTAAGTTAGTATTAGTCATAACTAGAGCTAGCAATCTAATGGGCCAAGCCCAATGTTAATTAAGTGAGAGGTGGGATAAAATTGGTATTTTATCTAAAATAGAATTAGACCTAAGAGTGATGAGAGAACTAGAGTTCTCATAACTCATTCATTCATTTTCAAAAGGGAGGTAGAGAGAGAGTATAGAAGAACAAAACTTGAAAAGGTAGAATGGAAATCAAGTGTAGAGCTTAGAGATTTAAAGCTTCAATCAAGGTAAGAGAGATATTGATGTTTAGAGTGATCATGAGAAGAGGAGAAAATCTATTTCTCTCCAACCCCATCTTCTCTCACTCTTTTCTCTTTTGGGATGGGAATTTTGATTAATAAATAATGACTTTGATAATGTTAGAATTCTTGAAACTTAACTTAATCATCTCACACGAATTTGGGGTTAATGAAATGGGAATGTGTAGATCTTTGTAGAAAATTTTGTGTTGTTATGAAGTTTTTGAGATATTGTATGAAAATATATGATTCTTGCCTTTTTGGTGTTAAATCATGTTTTTAGTTGTACTTCCAACTTGGTATGATATGTATGCTTAAAGTTGATAGCTTTATGGTTTAATATGATGAAAATTGATGTTTTTAACTGATTTTACGTTTAAACCCGAAACAGGGGTTGTGTTTCTAGGTTTGGTCGCTTAAGCGAGCCTCATGGTTGTTGGGGCGAGCACCCTTGTTCATAGTGTTTTGCCTAGAAATCGAACAGCTCGCTTAGCGAGCATCAGCGAGTCCCAGCGAGCAACATTCGCTTGCTTTCGCTTTGTCTCGCGAGCCAGCGAGGGTTCCCTGGATTTTCTTTACTAGAGCTCGCCAGGTGTGGCTTGAGCGAGGGTCAACTGACCCAACTTCGTTATAACTTCATTAAAATGGTTTGTATGCTTATAACATGTTAGAACTATGATCTTTTGATTATAGGGTAACATGATTGAATGAATATGAACCTAGTAATGAGAAATTGTTGGTGTATGATCAATTAAATGATAAATTGATTAGGATGAGAAACTATGTTGTTAGACTATGAATGAGATATGATATGATATTGATGAATGTGTGTGTATGATTACTTGTGAGGTTAATTGAATATAATTTGATCGATTTGGATGAATGTATCTTTGATAGAGTTATTGAAGTACATGGAATGTGATATCCTTATAGATTGAGATGGTTTGATCATATGATTGGTAATCTTACATACATGCATTCATTTTGTATGATGAGCAGATACTTTAGATGAGCCCTAAAGTATAGCAGATATTTTAGTAGCTGCGGTTGACTAAAATATAATTGGAATAAGTTTTCCAATAACTTGATGAGGTACCACATGCATTTAGTATTAATGCTAGGGAGCATTACATGAATGTGAGATTAGATTGCATTTAGGAGATGAAGGTGAATCTTATGTGAACTAAATGGTACTTGACATTAATTGTTTGTATTGATGTTTTATGACTAAGGTGTATACTTGATATTTGGTTAATTATATTGCATATTATGATTATGTCGTTTATGTAACCTTGCCTATTATGTAAGAGTAATGTTGTGACTCTTTATTTATATAACATGAAATGTAGAGTATTGATTATACTTTTCATTTATTTTGGATTTCATTATTAACTCTTTTTTTGTGTAATTTCTGGGCCTTTGGGGGTTCAAAGGTGTAGGGTGAGGATATATCATCCGAGGAATAGCTTACTTAAGGTTTCTAGCTACTAGTGGTATGGAGTTAAGCACTATGCTTCTTCTAGAACTTATTTAGTTTGGGTTGTAATAAGTTAATGCTCTGGTACTTGTAACGTTGTGTCAGGTAGAATTGTATTCCGTAATCGATGTATTTGAGTACTATAACTTCTTATTTCCTATGACCTTGCTTATGACGTATTTGTGACTTATATGTTTGGATTATATTGAGACCGTTGATCCTTGTCGAGGGATTTTCTTAAGTATGCATGAGGATTCATGATATTATGATATGATTACTTAGATTTTGCTGCTATGATATGAACTTATATTTGATTTGGTATGCTATGCTTGGATTTATATACATCTTGATGCGTATATGTTTAATTATATATTTATTAATTATGTATACGGGTTAGGGTGTTACAATAGTGGTATCAGAGCAAGGTCGGTCTATGTCGGATCAACTAGGTTAGATTACCCATATGTAAGACATGTGTAGGAAACACTGTTGATGCATTAGTTTAAATCTTGGTAGGATTATTTGATGTGTTCAGGTGATGGCAGCTAATAGGGCGACTGCGGATGCTTTGGCCATGATGGCTAACGCGATGAATCAAGAAGCCGCTAATCGGAACGCGGAACGAATGGAAAGGGAAGCTAGGAGAGGTAATGAAGTTGAGTCAAGACTTGAGCGATTCTTGAGGAATCAACCGACTACTTTTGCGGGAGGATTTGATCCAGAAGGAGCTCAGAAGTGGTTGGAGGATGTTGAGAGGATCTTCACGGCCATGGGATGCACAGAAGAGCAAAAGGTTGTTTTGGGTACTTACATGCTAAGGGAAGATGCGGCTTATTGGTGGAAGCACACTAGCACAAGACTTGGAGTTGGAGGTGTAGTGTTAACTTGGACTGTGTTTAAGAGGGAATTCTTGACTAGTCTATAACCCACGAAAATAACTATCGAATTGAATAAGTTGTTCTTCAATCCATTTTTTTAAGAATCTTCTATTGGCCACATATAGTAAGTCTTTGAATCCATTTGTGCGAGAATTCAATGACATTTTATTTTTTTTAGCGAGTATTGAAAAAATACCAAAATTGGTAGTCTATAACCCACGAAAAGTATAAAAAAATCTATATAAATGAATAAGTTGTTTTTCGGTCCTTTATTTTAAGAGTCTTTCATCCAACATATATAATGTGTCTTTGGATCCATTAAGGCAAGAATTCAATGACATTTTGTTTTTTTTTCACCGTGTTTAGGAAAAATCCCAAAATTCAAAGGCATTTTATTTTGTTCATTCAACAAATATAGTGTGTCTTTGGATCCATTTGTGCGAGAATTCAATGACATTTTATATTTTACTCCGAGTTTTGAAAAAATTCCCAAATCCGTAGACTATAACCCACGAAAACTATAAAAAAAATCTATCGAAATGAATAACTTGTTTTTCGATACCTTTTTTTAAAGAGTCTTTTATCCAACACATATAATATGTCTTTGGATCCATTTGTGCGAGAGTTCAAGGACACTTAATTTTTATCACCGAGTTTGGAAAAAAATTCCAAAATTCATAGTCTATAACCCACGAAAACTGTAAAAAAAAAATATGGAAATGAATAAGTTGTTTTTCGATCCCCTTTTTTTTAAAGAATTTTATATCCAACACATATAGTATATTTATGGATTTATTTGTTGGAGAATTCAATGGCATTTTATTTTTTCATCGAGTTTTGAAAAAATTCCAAAATTCTTACTGTATAACCAACGAAAATTATAAAAAAACTATCGAAATAAATAAGTTGTTTTTCAGTCCATTTTTTTTAGAATCTTCTATTAGACACATATATTATTTCTTTGGATCCATTTGTGCGAGAATTTAATGTCATTTTATTTTTTTCACCGAGTTTTGAAAAAATTCAAAAATTCGTAGTCTATAACCCACGAAATCTTGAAAAAGAATCTATCGAAAAAAAAAGTTAATTTTCGGTCCTTTTTTTAAAGAATCTTCTATTCAACACAAATAGTGTATATTTGGATCCATTAAGGCGAGAATTCAATGACATTTTATTTTTTTCACCGAGTTTTGAAAAAATTCCAAAATTCGCAGTCTATAACCCACGAAAACTGGTAAAATAACTATAAAAATATCCCGAAAACCGTAGTCCATAACCCACGAAAAATGGTAAAGAATCTTCTATCCAAAACTTATGGTGTGTCTTTGGATCCATTTATGTTACAATTCAATGTAACTTTATATTTTATTCCGAGTTTTGAAAATATCCCAAAATCGGTAGTTCATAACCCACGAAAACTATATATATATATATATATATATATATATATATATATATATATATATATATATATATATATATATATATATATAATCTATCGAAATGAATAAGTTGTTTTTCGATCCATTTTTTTAAAAGAATCTTCTATCCAACACATATATTATGTCTTCGGATCCATTTGTGCGAGATTTCGATTACATTTAATTTATTTCTCCGAGTTTTGAAAAAATCCCAAAATTCGTATATAACCCACGAAAAATATAAAAATAACTATCGAATTGACTAAGTTGTTCTTCAGTCCATTTTTTTTTAAAGAATTTTCTATTGGACACATATAGTATGTCTTTGAATCCATTTGCGCGAGAATTCAATGACATTTTATTTTTTTGTCGAGTTTTAATATGAATAACTATAATCCACGAAAACTAGAAAAAATAACTATCGAAATGAATAAGTTGTTTTTCAGTCCATTTTTTTAAGAATCTTCTATTGTACACATATATGATGTCTTTGTATCCATTTGTGTAAGATTTCTTCTCTAAAATAAATCTTACTAAATAGCAATGCTCTAAAAAAATATATCGAAATGAATAAGTTGTTTTTCTGTCCTTTTTTTTTAAGAATCCTTCATCCAACACATATATTATGTCTTTGGATCCATCGAGGCAAGAATTTAATGACATTTTATTTTTAACATCGACTTTAGAAAAAATCTCAAAATTCAATGGCATTTTATTTTTTCATCAAACACATATATTGTGTTTTTGGATCCATTTGTGCGAGAATTCAATGACATTTATATTTTACTCCGAGTTTTGAAAAATTCCCAAAATCCGTAGTCCATAACCCATATAGTATATCCTTAGATTCATTTGTGCGAGAATTCAATTTCATTTTATTTTTTTCATCGAGTTTTGAAAAAATCACAAAATTCGTAGTGTATAACCCACGAAAACTATAAAAATAACTATTGAAATGAATAAGTTGTTTTTCAGTCCATTTTTTTAAGAATCTTCTATTGTACACATATATGATGTCTTTGTATCCATTTGTGTGAGTGTTCAATGATATTTTATTTTTTCATCGAGTTTTGGAAAAATCCCAAAATTCGCATATAATCCACGAAAAATATAAAAATAACAATTGAATTAAGTTGTTCTTCAGTGCATTTTTTTAAGAATCTTCTATTGGACACATATAGTATGTCATTGAATCCATTTGTGCGAGAATTCAATGACATTTTATATTTTTCATCGAGTTTTGAAAAAAATTCCAAAATTCGTAGTCTATAACCCACAAAAAGTATTAAAAAAATGGAAAATGCTATTTAGTAAGAAAATATATGGAGAAGAATTGCAAGAATAAATCTCCACCATTGTTTAAATCAACTACCCCCCATGATTTCCACTAAAAGAGGAGATTAAAATTACATCATCCTATAAAATAATGTTATGTGTTATTCTTGCATTTCTTCTCTAAAATAAATCTTACTAAATAGCAATGCTCTAAAAAAATATATCGAAATGAATAAGTTGTTTTTCTGTCCTTTTTTTTTAAGAATCCTTCATCCAACACATATATTATGTCTTTGGATCCATCGAGGCAAGAATTTAATGACATTTTATTTTTAACATCGACTTTAGAAAAAATCTCAAAATTCAATGGCATTTTATTTTTTCATCAAACACATATATTGTGTTTTTGGATCCATTTGTGCGAGAATTCAATGACATTTATATTTTACTCCGAGTTTTGAAAAATTCCCAAAATCCGTAGTCCATAACCCATATAGTATATCCTTAGATTCATTTGTGCGAGAATTCAATTTCATTTTATTTTTTTCATCGAGTTTTGAAAAAATCACAAAATTCGTAGTGTATAACCCACGAAAACTATAAAAATAACTATTGAAATGAATAAGTTGTTTTTCAGTCCATTTTTTTAAGAATCTTCTATTGTACACATATATGATGTCTTTGTATCCATTTGTGTGAGTGTTCAATGATATTTTATTTTTTCATCGAGTTTTGGAAAAATCCCAAAATTCGCATATAATCCACGAAAAATATAAAAATTACAATTGAATTAAGTTGTTCTTCAGTGCATTTTTTTAAGAATCTTCTATTGGACACATATAGTATGTCATTGAATCCATTTGTGCGAGAATTCAATGACATTTTATATTTTTCATCGAGTTTTGAAAAAAATTCCAAAATTCGTAGTCTATAACCCACAAAAAGTATTAAAAAAATGGAAAATGCTATTTAGTAAGAAAATATATGGAGAAGAATTGCAAGAATAAATCTCCACCATTGTTTAAATCAACTACCCCCCATGATTTCCACTAAAAGAGGAGATTAAAATTACATCATCCTATAAAATAATGTTATGTGTTATTCTTGCATTTCTTCTCTAAAATAAATCTTACTAAATAGCAATGCTCTAAAAAAATATATCGAAATGAATAAGTTGTTTTTCTGTCCTTTTTTTTTAAGAATCCTTCATCCAACACATATATTATGTCTTTGGATCCATTGAGGCAAGAATTTAATGACATTTTATTTTTAACATCGACTTTAGAAAAAATCTCAAAATTCAATGGCATTTTATTTTTTCATCAAACACATATATTGTGTTTTTGGATCCATTTGTGCGAGAATTCAATGACATTTATATTTTACTCCGAGTTTTGAAAAATTCCCAAAATCCGTAGTCCATAACCCATATAGTATATCCTTAGATTCATTTGTGCGAGAATTCAATGTCATTTTATTTTTTTCATCGAGTTTTGAAAAAATCACAAAATTCGTAGTGTATAACCCACGAAAACTATAAAAATAACTATTGAAATGAATAAGTTGTTTTTCAGTACATTTTTTTTAGAATCTTCTATTAGACACATATAGTAGTTCTTTGGATCCATTTATGCGAGAATTCAATGACTTTTTATTTTTTTTCAATGAGTTTTGAAAAAAATTGAAAATTCGTAACCCACAAAAACTTTATTAAAAATCTATCGAAATAAATAAGTTGTTTTCGGTCTTTTTTTTAAGAATCTTCTATTCAACACAAAGAGTGTATCTTTGGATCAATTAAGGCGATAATTTAATGACATTTTTTTTCACTGAGTTTTGAAAACATTCGAAAATTTGTAGTCTAACCCACGAAACTTGGTAAAAAAACTATCAAAATGAATAAGTTGTTTTTCGATTTTTTTTCAAGAATCTTCTATTCAACATTTATAGTATGTCTTTGGAACCATTTATGCTACAATTCAACGGAATTTTATTTTTTACTCCGAGTTTTGAAAATATTCCAAAATCCGTAGTCCATATATAACGCACGAAAACTATAAAAAAAACTATCGAAATTAATTAGTTGTTTTTCAATCCCTTTTTTTAAAAGAATCTTCTATACAACACATATAGTATGTCTTTGGATCAATTTATGTGATATTTCAACGGCATTTAATTTTTTGTCCGAGTTTTAAAAATATCTCAAAATTCATAGTTTATTACCCACGAAAACTGTAAAAAAAAACTATGAAAATGAATAAGTTGTTTTTCAATCCTTTTTTTTAAAAAAAAAGAATCTTATATCCAACACATATAGTATGTCTTTGGATCCAATTGTGCGATAATTAAATGGCATTTTATTTTTTCATCGAGTTTTGAAAAAGTCCCAAAATTCGTAGTCTATAACCCACGAAAAATAGAAAAAATAACCATCGAAATGAATAAGTTGTTTTTCAATCCATTTTTTGAAGAATCTTCTATTGGACACATATAGTATGTCTTTGGATCCATTTGTGCGAGAGTTCAATGACATTTTTTTTTTCACCAAGTTTTGAAAAAATCTCAAAATTCGTAGTCTATAACCCACGAAAACTATAAAAATAACTATCGAATTGAATAAGTTGTTTTGCAGTCTATTTCTGTAAGAATCTTCTATTGGACACATATAGTATGTTTTTGAATCCATTTGTGCGAGAAATCAATGGCATTTTATTATTTTCACCGATTTTGAAAAAAATCCCAAAATTCGTAGTTTATAACCCACGAAAAGTATTTAAAAAAATATCGAAATGAATAAGTTGTTTTTCGGTCCTTTTTTTTAAGAATCTTTAATCCAGCATATATAGTGTGTTTTTGGATCCATTAAGGCAAGAATTCAATGACATTTTGTTTTTTTTCACCGTGTTTAGGAAAAATCCCAAAATTCAATGGTATTCTATTTTGTCCATCCAACACATATAGTGTGTCTTTGGATCCATTTGTGCGAGAATTCAATGACATTTTATATTTTACTCCGAGTTTTGAAAAAATTTCCAAATCCGTAGACCATAACCCAAGAAAACTATAAAAAAAATTCTATCGAAATGAATAACTTGTTTTTCGATTCTTTTTTTTTAAAGAGTCTTCTATCCAACACATATAGTATGTCTTTGGATCCATTTGTGCAAAAATTCAATGGCACTTAATTTTTTTTACCGAGTTTTGAAAAAATCTTAAAATTCATAGTCTATAACCCACGAAAACCGTAAAAAAGAACTCTGAAAATGAATAAGTTGTTTTTCGATCCCTTTTAATTAAACAATCTTATATCCAACAAGTATAGTATGTCTTTGGATTTATTTGTGCGAGAATTCAATGACATTTTATTTTTTCATCGAGTTTTGAAAAAATCCCAAAATTCTTATTTTATAACCCACGAAAACTATAAAAATAACTATGTAAATGAATAAGTTTTTTTTCGGTCCATTTTTTTTAAGAATCTTCTATTGGACACATATAGTATGTCTTTGCATCCTTTTGTGCGAGAATTCAATGACATTTTATTTTTTTCACCAAGTTTTGAAAAAAAATCCCAAAGTTCGTAGTCAAAAGCCCACAAAAACTGTAAAAAAAATCAATCGAAATGAATAAGTTGTTTTTCGATCCTTTTTTTAAAGAATCTTCTATCCAACACATATAGTATAGTATGTGTAACG
Organism: Trifolium fragiferum; assembly: GCA_954870985.1. Classification (NCBI taxonomy): domain Eukaryota; kingdom Viridiplantae; phylum Streptophyta; class Magnoliopsida; order Fabales; family Fabaceae; genus Trifolium; species Trifolium fragiferum. The sequence goes on from OX940792.1 coordinate 236,611, forward strand.
CCCCAACTAAAAATATCTAGAATATTTAATCGGAACATTAAAATCGGAATCTGAGTACATTAATTAAAAAAAATACTGTTGGATAATACAACATCATTAAGGTAAAAATGAATATCCGATACAGACAGCGGAAGAGAAACTAAAACAGAACAACACACTAAATAAAAACAAGGAAGAAGACTAAGTCTTCTAAGCTGACAATCCAAGCATAGCTCCAATCGTCAGGTCCAACCCTGCTCCGGAATAACCTGTCTTACCTATATCGAAAAGGGAGTGGGGTGAGACAGTCACTTCGTCCCAGTGAGTTCTACTACCCTCCTAAAGGCTATTATGCCGGGGCACCTAATCAGTCGTATAATATTTCATATCATATTGTCATAAAGCATAAGTAAATAAAGGTGTAACACTGATTAATCTTGTTGATTTTAAACCGCAAGCACTCTGAGGTGAGCATGTCTCAGAGGCCTGCCTTGTCCGCGAACAGAAAGCGTTCCGGCGTGCAGCTCACAAAGTTTTACTAGTGGAACATCTAAAACGAAGTCCACACGTGATAATATAACCACATACATAATTGACTGATTCTAAATTGTATTATACTGCCATAATTATCCCAAAGCCCGGGGAGCATACATCATTTCTAAATTCCCTAAGTCAAGCCCTAATGATTATCTGTGACTAACATTTTGTTTAACATTATATTTTTTAGATTACTGCAATTTATCTGAGACAATGAGGATATAAAACGAGTATAAGGTTTTTAGAAATAAAGGAAAGATAGTGACTTTCTGCATTTAGCTCGCTACAGCGAGCAAGTCAGCTCGCCATGGCGAGATTATAGGTCCTGGCCTAAATCAACTCACTAGGCGAGCAGGAGCTCGCCATGGCGAGTTTCATCAGCCCAGAAACCCAGCTCGCCATGCAGGCTCGCTTGATACTCGCTATGGCGAGTTCATGTAGAGAGACCCCTGTTTTACGAAAATCAACAGTTTGAAAGAGAAATACCTACAATCCTCATTTATAACAGTGCAGTAATGTAAAACATATAATATAGAACAAAACGGAGGGAAATTTGGGAGTTAATTCCCCTCACACAACAAAGTCCCTAAATTCCTAAATTAACATGCATATTTCATAATTTTGGAATCTAAACTACACTAGCCTAAGAACCCACCTGAATTGAGATTAACTGAGAAGCTTTACGAATTCATTGCTAAACCATAGATCCACATAGCTTCCAACTCTTGTTTAATCCATTTCCTATTGACAGCTTCAGACCTCTAACTTTGGAACAACCTACAGACTTCATTCCTTAGCCTAAATTCACGAAATTGGTCTCCAAACGACCAGAATTGAGTTAGCTTTCCATACCAACAAGCGGAAACAGAATCAGAGCTACAGAGAAGGAGAAATTACCTTTTGAATAGAGCTCTGTTCAAACACGATTTTCTGGAAATTCTGGGTTGAACAGTCAACTTCAAAAATTCGCCCAGAATTCGTTTCTTGATGAAAATTCATGAAACCAAAGCCAAAATGAGCGTCTTCAGGTTAGCTTTCTAGTACAAAAAGAATCATTCGAAACGGAGTTGTGAGGAGAGAGCACTAACCGTTTTTCTGAGGGTATATCCAGGAATACGGGTTTGACAATTTGTTCCAATTCCCAAGTCACTTGAATTCTTGCATGCAAATAAATTTCTGAGTTGAAACCCTTATAATTAGAGCACGAATTTGAGAAGGAAAAGGAGGATTTGAAATGTTTCTCACCTTCTCTTAAAGCTTGAGACTTAGGGGTTTCAAAATTGTGATTGCATGTGGGTTTGGTTGAACTTGGGAAGTAGAGAAGTGATGGCTTGTTAGATTCTTTGTTAATACTGTTTGCATGTGTTGAAATCTCAGAAGGAAATGGTATTTGGTGTAGTGTTTATGAGAGAATGATATTCACATGAAATTGGGAAATGCATTGCCATGGGAGCTTGTATGGTGTATGTGTGTTAATGCGTGAGAGAGAGGGGAGAGTATAGGAAATTTGGTTTCTCTTGCAGCTGAGTTTTTGGAAATGAAATGGACAAGGTATCTATTTATTTGCTTTAAGTTCTTGCATGCAAAGCAATTGGTTTAAGCTTAGTGAGGTGTTGGCTAAAGGTGGAATGGGAGGTGAGTCATGAGTGTGTATGTGTGACACGAGAGAGAGAGGGAGCAATTGAGGGAGGGAAAATTGTTTCTTGAGTTAATTAAATCACAAGCGAAGACTAACTATACTAATGTGTAGTTTAGGTTCAATTAGAGTTCCTAATTTTACACATAATATACTTAATTCCCAAGACTTAATTTAATTAATCACCACTAATTAATTCTAGTTTATTAGACAAAGCTCTAATAAAAATTAATTAGGTAATTGAAAGAGTTGGATGTTACAATCTACCCCCCTTAAAGAAATTTCGTCCTCGAAATTAAGAAATTTATCTTTAGATGGGTTAGAGACATCTTTTCTCGCGTCAGATTCCCGTTTCTGAGTGAGTTAGTCGTCATGGGACTGAGCCTATCCGACTTGGATTATTGGAATTCTCTTGTTTCCGAAGGGTCTTAACTTCACAATCACTTATATGAACTGGATTTGGCTGATAAGTTAAGGCTGACTGAAGATTAATCTTTAGAGGATGATAAAGATCGGGAATGAAATTCCGAAGTTGAGACACATGAAACATGTCGTGTAACCCTGACCTGAATGAAGATAGAGCTAACCGATAGGTTACTGAACCGACGTGCTGAAGGATCTGGTAAGGTCTTATACACTTCGGATAGAATTTCTTCGTTTGGAAACACCTCGTAGTTCCAACTTTGGTGTTATTATCAAGAACTCTTGATTATCTTTATTCCTTGGAATAAAATTTTCCTCTCTCAAAGGGTTATTCGTCCAAATTTGATCGTCTAATTATATCTTCGTCTATTCTCGTGTTGTGCACTCTGATCCGACTACTCATAGTCACCCCCTTTTCAACTGCGTCATCATGGCCTTACTCCAAATTCATCTAGCACGGTGACGCACCATCTCTTCTGTTCCAATTAACTTCTACCATTACTACGCCTTTCATTGATTAATTCCACAAAGTAACACTTGTTTTACCTCGTGAAAACAGGTATGTGATGGTATTCTCAATACTCTACTATAATCCAATATGTTCGCGACATCTTAGCAATACCGTACTCAATATTCTCTCGTACCATCCTTTCACAAGTCGGTATCTGGCCTGGTTGTCGCTATATGAATAGCTGAATGTGATGGATTTAAGTGTTGATGTCAAAATCCAAAATTTTCTCTTTGGGTTTTTTCTGCACTTCCGAACACTACAGCTCGTGACACACCACACGTACCACTGTCCCATAGCGCCGTATAAAAACTCTAGGATTAATCAAAATATAAAACGAGCGGAGAACGCTTAAGCACTATAGGTCCTTTCGCCAATGAGTTAGACTCATCTGCAACCGAGTCCATAATACTACAGAATTTTCCACCTACTATTCCAATCCATCCTAGCACAACACTGTGGTCGAGTAATACATTTAACACGTCGAGGGACTGAGGTTCGAATTATTCCTTCAATGATATGGTTTTTTTGGCTGGATAATTCACTGATAGGTTGACATGAAAGAATCTGGCTAAAGTAATTGGATTCTAATGATGGCTGACTGGGTACGGAAGATTTGCACACTTAACACAGAGAATGGCTTTAAATCCCTTATTCACCATAGTCGATGTGTCAGCGTATGAATTGGATTCGCAATAAGGAAACTCTTATACTCTACACGAGGAATTTGATTGATGATGATCTGAATCTATCGCTGATAATGTTCAGAGAAACTGAATCAGTTGATAGAGAATGAAATGGTTCAAACTCGATTTCAGAGAATAGTCCTGATGAGATATCTAGATACTAATACTTCTACTAGCTCCTATTTCTATGTAATTGGAAAGATCGGAAACTTAACTGGAATTTAGATGACGAGACTCCGAAAGTATACCCATTACACTGAAAGTGATGATGGGTCGTTCAGGTGCCTGAAGACCTATATGATAAACTGATACTGACACTGAATAGAATAGTTCGGCGAATAATTGACTAATGATACTGATTAAAAGATCGATACGATGAGTGAGAGCTTGAACTGAATTACACGTGTCCTCTCCAGATAAACTGGACTCCACGAATTATATTTAGTTACTAACAATGTAACTGAAAGGTCGGAAAGATTGAACAGGATTACTGATAAGTGACATCCTACAACTGCCTGTTTGACTGACCGATATCGAAGAATTTGGAAAGTTTACCTTCCAAATATTCTGGTGATAATTACGACTAACAGCTGATAGGGCACGAGAAGGAATTATTTGTCTGAGACATAATCAAACAAGTTAGGGAGTGAACTGTTCAGGTTCTTACGTCCAATGGATACCCAATCCATCATAGTTTGGTCCGCTGAACTATCTTATTGAAAGTCCGAAGGAATGGTCATGAATTGGGAATTTGTCTTCTAATGGTTCCGGCTCAACTCAGGGTATTGATAGGTACTCTCAAGGGAAATCTGACTGATTCTAACGGATTCCTAACTCGAAGGTCTGCATAATTGGAAATGCCAACTGGCTGATGAGGAATAAATCCAACTTAGCGATTTCGTTCGGAATAACTAGCATAGGTACTCCATGATTGATCTAGATGGCTAAAGGCGCTAAAGATAACTACTGATTTGCCAATTTGGTAGAGGCTTGAATGCTAACGATTTGGCACTAGGGTTGGTTTCAATGAGATAAACTACTCTACGGTAATGAGCTCCATTTGATAATGTATTAGATGATAAGATAGCGGTTGACGTTTAAGGAAATTAATAACACGGGGGGTTCAACTTAAATTTCTATCACAAGGTATTAACCTAAGTCATGACACTAAGCTGCTAAAGTAGAAGACGTATGATAGTGTTAAACAGACTATCTGGTAACTAAGTATGGTCAAGAAATATTTCTACTTGATATTCCGGGTGAGGTTATGATCCAAATGATTTGTGTGATCTCTAGTGTAATGTGTTAGGCTGAGATTATCTTACTAGATCTATAGTAGTTCTCTAAGTGGTAACAAGACATGCCGGTAGGTAAGAGAGTATTGAATTGAAGGCAGTCTAATTCGACTATTTTCTTATATGCTTGGTTGGGTAGTTTACGGCACTAAGTTACTAGCTCAAGATAAGATAATTGAATAACTATACCTAATAAGTCTATATGGGTAATGAGTTTATAAGGTGAAATTCCTAACTGTTACATGTGATATCGCTCAGCCTCTAGTGGTAAGGTACGACTATTGATTGCTACTAACAAGGGTTAAATCGGTTGATTCTTGTTTCTACTGCTCACGAATGATGCCTTATGAATTAAGTCAGGTACCTACATGGTGTCGTGAAATGATTCCTATTTGTTACTCTAATCAAGGTTGATCCCTAAAGGTTTGCTGAATTAACTGACCTAGTCTGGTATGACTAAAAGGAAATTCTATTTGTTATACTAAACGGATTCTGGCTTCTAGCGGTATGGTAGGAATACGAGTTACGATGTTGAAAAGCTAAATTATTCTTAGGGAGGCATTAAGAGTCGACTTCCTATAGGATAATCTATTGGGAAGTTTTCAGATGAGTGTTACTATGGGTGAATATTCCAACTAGGTTTTCCTAATTTAGTACAGAATAGATCTGACAGCAATTGCGGACTTCGTGGCTGAAAAGTAAGGTTAAGTATTTCAGGAAGAGTCCTGATTTACTGAAGGTTGAATCTTACTTGATTCGAATGTTCCTTGCAAACATGTTCACCAGAAGATATGGTTACTCTCAAGTCCGGGGAATTTACCTGACACACGGTGTCAGTTGGGTACTATAATGACCTACACACCTACGTGCTTCCATGAACAATTCTACTTCGAGCGATTAGTACTTACATCAAACTGTTCTTACTCTCTATAATCTTAACAACTGCTTCCTTACAATCTCCAGAATTTCCTACTACTATTGGTATTAATCCATATAATCCATCTCAGCTCTTGGTATACTCGTTGGCGTTGCACCACTTACTCCTTCAGTCCTAACTATATCAGCTCTAACATCCGGTTAGAGAGAATTCTTGCCAACAATTGCTTCTGGAATGTACTTCCACTACGATATTCTTACTTAACCACCGTGGTCCACTTCGGTTCTCAACCGTAATACCCTGCCTACCATGCACAATACTGAGCTGATCAGACTCAGCACGCGATGGTTTCAGCGTAAACAGTCCAGACTCCAAAGGGTCCGTACTACTTAGAAAGGAATTGTAATGACTCATGGCAAGGTCCGATACTAGATCGACCTGCTCTGATACCAATTGTAACGCCCCAACTAAAAATATCTAGAATATTTAATCGGAACATTAAAACCGGAATCTGAGTACATTAATTAAAAAAAATACTGTTGGATAATACAACATCATTAAGGTAAAAATGAATATCCGATACAGACAGCGGAAGAGAAACTAAAACAGAACAACACACTAAATAAAAACAAGGAAGAAGACTAAGTCTTCTAAGCTGACAATCCAAGCATAGCTCCAATCGTCAGGTCCAACCTGATCCCTGCTCCGGAATAACCTGTCTTACCTATATCGAAAAGGGAGTGGGGTGAGACAGTCACTTCGTCCCAGTGAGTTCTACTACCCTCCTAAAGGCTATTATGCCGGGGCACCTAATCAGTCGTATAATATTTCATATCATATTGTCATAAAGCATAAGTAAATAAAGGTGTAACACTGATTAATCTTGTTGATTTTAAACCGCAAGCACTCTGAGGTGAGCATGTCTCAGAGGCCTGCCTTGTCCGCGAACAGAAAGCGTTCCGGCGTGCAGCTCACAAAGTTTTACTAGTGGAACATCTAAAACGAAGTTCACACGTGATAATATAACCACATACATAATTGACTGATTCTAAATTGTATTATACTGCCATAATTATCCCAAAGCCCGGGGAGCATACATCATTTCTAAATTCCCTAAGTCAAGCCCTAATGATTATCTGTGACTAACATTCTGTTTAACATTATATTTTTTAGATTACTGCAATTTATCTGAGACAATGAGGATATAAAATGAGTATAAGGTTTTTAGAAATAAAGGAAAGATAGTGACTTTCTGCATTTAGCTCGCTACAGCGAGCAAGTCAGCTCGCCATGGCGAGATTATAGGTCCTGGCCTAAATCAACTCACTAGGCGAGCAGGAGCTCGCCATGGCGAGTTTCATCAGCCCAGAAACCCAGTTCGCCATGCAGGCTCGCTTGATACTCGCTATGGCGAGTTCATGTAGAGAGACCCCTGTTTTACGAAAATCAACAGTTTGAAAGAGAAATACCTACAATCCTCATTTATAACAGTGCAGTAATGTAAAACATATAATATAGAACAAAACGGAGGGAAATTTGGGAGTTAATTCCCCTCACACAACAAAGTCCCTAAATTCCTAAATTAACATGCATATTTCATAATTTTGGAATCTAAACTACACTAGCCTAAGAACCCACCTGAATTGAGATTAACTGAGAAGCTTTACGAATTCATTGCTAAACCATAGATCCACATAGCTTCCAACTCTTGTTTAATCCATTTCGTATTGACAGCTTCAGACCTCTAACTTTGGAACAACCTACAGACTTCATTCCTTAGCCTAAATTCACGAAATTGGTCTCCAAACGACCGGAATTGAGTTAGCTTTCCATACCAACAAGCGGAAACAGAATCAGAGCTACAGAGAAGGAGAAATTACCTTTTGAATAGAGCTCTGTTCAAACACGATTTTCTGGAAATTCTGGGTTGAACAGTCAACTTCAAAAATTCGCCCAGAATTCATTTCTTGATGAAAATTCATGAAACCAAAGCCAAAATGAGCGTCTTTAGGTTAGCTTTCTAGTCCAAAAAGAATCATTCGAAACGGAGTTGTGAGGAGAGAGCACTAACCGTTTTTCTGAGGGTATATCCAGGAATACGGGTTTGACAATTTGTTCCAATTCCCAAGTCACTTGAATTCTTGCATGCAAATAAATTTCTGAGTTGAAACCCTTATAATTAGAGCACGAATTTGCGAAGGAAAAGGAGGATTTGAAATGTTTCTCACCTTCTCTTAAAGCTTGAGACTTAGGGGTTTCAAAATTGTGATTGCATGTGGGTTTGGTTGAACTTGGGAAGTAGAGAAGTGATGGCTTGTTAGATTCTTTGTTAATACTGTTTGCATGTGTTGAAATCTCAGAAGGAAATGGTATTTGGTGTAGTGTTTATGAGAGAATGATATTCACATGAAATTGGGAAATGCATTGCCATGGGAGCTTGTATGGTGTATGTGTGTTAATGCGTGAGAGAGAGGGGAGAGTATAGGAAATTTGGTTTCTCTTGCAGCTGAGTTTTTGGAAATGAAATGGACAAGGTATCTATTTATTTGCTTTAAGTTCTTGCATGCAAAGCAATTGGTTTAAGCTTAGTGAGGTGTTGGCTAAAGGTGGAATGGGAGGTGAGTCATGAGTGTGTATGTGTGACACGAGAGAGAGAGGGAGCAATGAGGGAGGGAAAATTGTTTCTTGAGTTAATTAAATCACAAGTGAAGACTAACTATACTAATGTGTAGTTTAGGTTCAATTAGAGTTCCTAATTTTACACATAATATACTTAATTCCCAAGACTTAATTTAATTAATCACCACTAATTAATTCTAGTTTATTAGACAAAGCTCTAATAAAAATTAATTAGGTAATTGAAAGAGTGGGATGTTACAGTATGTCTTTGGATCAATTTGTGTCAGAATTCGTTGGCATTATATTTTTTCATCGAGTTTTGAAAATCCCAAAATTCGTAGTCTATAAGTCACGAAAACGTTAAAAAAAAACTATGGAAATGAATAAGGTTTTTTTTGTTTCTTTTTTTTAAAAGAATTTTCTATCCAACATATATATTATGTCGTTAGATCCATTTGTGCAAGAATTCAATGACATTTTATTTTTTCATCAAGTTTTGAATAAATTCTAAAATTTGTAGTCTATGGCCCACGAAAACTATAAAAATAACTATCGAAATGAATAAGTTGTTTTTCAGTCCATTTTTTTAGGGAAATGTAGTAAAATTGTTCCAATAACTCGAACAATAAGCAAAGTTTAATAAGCAAGTAAAATAACTAGTAAAATCATGCATATTTTAGAGGTGTCGCGGTACAATTCTTCATAAGCTATTTAAAGGATACAAGAGATTTTAAAGAATAATATAACAATCATGACACAACACTTACTATACAAAATTCAATCTATTCTTTCAAAATTCTTTTTGTAAATGGGGTCTGTAAACACATAGGGTTCGTTTGATTTGCAAATCAGCAAGTACTAAACATAGCAGTATAAGACATAACAAGATAATACATGATAGGATAAAACTGTACTAGAGAGAGATAGAGAGATAATATTTTTTGTATTCGGAAATAAAATGGATATTTTCGTATTTTTTATAGTTATACCGTTGACAAAAAGTTGTTCTGTGTTTTAGTAGGGGACAAAAAATCTTGTTTTTGTCATGTTTCTTACTGCTGGCTCTTTTGTCCAGTACCATAACACTTTTTTAATCAAACGGGGTACAACAAAAATTATCAAGTCAAGTCCTATATTTTTTAGCATATCAAATGCACTCATTCTGTTGAAAATTGTCTCTATTTTTTTAAGTATATACTCTGTAATTTATTGTGTGTAATCTTTTTTTTAGAAGCAATCATGTAAACTTTTGTAAATCAACTTTGTTGATATCTGAAATATTTAATGCCCTTGAAAATTTGAAATAACTCTTATAAAAAGGACTAAGAAAAATCTCAAAAGGATCTTATAATTAAAGACGAAAATAGTAATTATTTAATTTTAGATTAAATAGTAATCATAACAGATTACATTAAAAAATGGTTTTTTAATTTTAATACAATCAATGATTATTTGGTTACACCCTCCCTGTTTGGATTGACTTATTTTTGAGCTTATGCAATATAAATTAAGTTTTATGCTATTTTATAAGTTCAAACTAGTAAAAATTGTATTTTTATAAGCTATTTTATCATAAACAACATTGACAAACGTATAATAATACATAAAAATTGCATAAGCTGATACATTTGGTATTAATACTAATAGTAGTAATATAAATACAAGGAATTGCTTGACCCAAAAAATAAATAAATACAATGAATTTATAAAAATTAAATAGAAATTATTATTTAAATAGATCTTTTAATTGCATCCCGGTGAAATATTTAAAGTTATATCATATGTAAGAGTAGTTTGTTTGAGCATTGGCAATTCAGTTCCAACATGTTCGATATTCGGTCCTCCAAAGAAACAAATTCTTATTCTCCAAGAACCTTGAACACAAAGCATGGCAAGAATCTCCATCCATCAACATGGAGTATGACTTCTGTGCTGACCACATTGCCAGAATCTCTTCTTCTTCCTCCTCCTCCCTCACATGACTTCTCCACTCCAAGAAACCACCAGGTACTTTTTCATATTCAACAATTCTCTTTCTTGCTTACAATTAGTTTTACAACAAGCATGCCTTTATGATTCTTGGTTCTTTAAAATGTATGAATGTTTGTGATATCATCAATGTTTATGATTCTTACAATTAGTATTCCAAATATTGCATTAATACTTATCAAATTTCTCACTAATTGATTGTTTGGTTTGTGCATATGATATCATTAAATTTAACATGATAAATGAATGTTGAAATTATATCAGAGATTAAGCATGGCCTATAATGAAAACAACAACAACTCCAATTGCTTCTCTGAAATTGATGAATGGTTGGAACATGCCAATAAGTTCTGCAAATCCTTCAACCATCGTACTGACGATCATTATACAGGTTAGTTACTTAGTTAGTTTGTCTACATGACTTATTATTATATAACATGGTCCATGTCAATGTGTATTGCATGGTGGTAACTGATGATTTTGTGTATGATCAGAAACAAGGGGTAATGGAAGTCCAGATCATGAACAAGACATGAGAATGTCAGCAGTATGCAAAAACTACCTAACAGATCAAGAGCATCAACTTTACAACATTATATTACCCTCTGTCAGAGAAGAAAGTCCTGTTCCGCAGAATATTACTTCCTGCATAAACAGATATGGAGGAGGAGAAGGAAGCGGCAACCAACACACAAAACTCATCAACAGGCCAAAACCTTATGATGAATTCCTGAATGAAACCAGAAAGAAAAAACTGGAAGCTGATAAAGATGCGCGTAACAAGGCCAAGCATCTTCAACTTATGCACAGGTAACACTCAAACTATCAAATAATAGCTTTCATATCTGTTTCTCTGTCTTTGACTATGATTGAGACACTAACAAGACAAATTTTGATGATAAAAAAATCTTTTTGATCAATAGCTTGAGAAGGAAAGAAGAAGCTATAAATGATTGGGAATTGCACCAAACGATGAAAGCCATGGATCACATGGATAAAATTCAGGCATGTAACTTTATCATTTAGATGCATGCATCATAGACACAAAAATGAAGCTGATGGTTTTATAAATGCATAGCATGATTTCAGTTTCAGATTATGATAAATCATTCTAATATTGCAGAATGAGCTTGAAAGAAAACAAGTAATGGCATCAGTAAAGACTCAAAAGAAAATATTCTCAGTGAGGGATAAGGCAGAGAAGCAAAAGCTGAAGTTGAGAAGATCAACAATGAAAAAGTTTCAACAACTTCAAATTCATGAGACTCACTCCCCTTCAGATTCTTCATTGGATTCCCGCTTATATTTTTGTTAGATCGATTAGGCAATTATGGATTGCGTACAGAAAAATATTCATTTTTAAAATTTTTAAAATACACCAAGAAAAATATTTGTTCATTGTATTGTAGCAGTGGCAAATAGTCTATTAGAGTTTAATGTACTGTAGCATGGACTTTCTGCGTGCTACAATCTAATATGATTGCTCCATGATGTAAGAAAAATTACCAACTAAACCGTTAGTTCAAGTATTGTATTTGGTTAATTACTAATAGCACTTTTGGAAGACAATTAGAGGGCATTTATGGTCTGGAGAAGCTTGCTTGTAAATAGTTGAAAGTTCATAAATTTGAGAACTTCAAAGAAAATATATCATTTACAATGCGTAATATACAGTGTATGTTGGATCATCGACAAAGTTCGTAAATATCCCCGTCTAAAATGGTTAGTTATGAAATAGCGCCTAAACAAAACAAAAACAAAAAAGACATTTTGGACAATCAGACCCAACCCGAGACCATACTCTCATCGACTGGTTTTGGACCTCCACAAGATCTTGAGACCGATTCAAAAAGTTTTTCAATCTCTGGTGCGCATCTTATGAAAGACCGGTTCCAGAAATTATACCTTAGATTCTGGCAATGACAAGAAAAAGAGAGATTCTGTTAATTGCAAGCTAATAACAAGAGTAGTAGTTAAATAAGCAAACCAACAAAAAATCATACCTTGATCAACTCAATGAAAGTAATGAGGAGGCCCCAGGGATGAGGTCGGTTTACAATGAGGCGTTCTAGCAAGACTCTTGTAATTTGTTCTTGGATAATTTCCTGTTATGTCAAGACACAAGGTGTTAATACATTGCCTAGAACTTCTAAACAAATAAATCTCTTCAATTTGTTCAATGCCATATGATATATTTCAATATAAATGGAAATAGAATTTCATTGCAAAATTTAAAGTTTATGTGAACCTGGTTTAATTCCGCAAACAAATAAAGGATGACGAAGGAAAAGTAATGTGTGTGAGTATTGGGATAACGTAGTTGGTTAGCAACAGCATTTAGGAAAAGGTAGCGTCCTTCGGTGTCCAAGTCAACAATTAGTGCCTTGAAAATCTCCAAAGAAGCATTTGTAGAAGAATTTGTAGCAGAATATAGATTGAGAGCATTTGTTACTGATTGTGCATGTTGATTTCGTACCTCGATATCCAGAATTGCCTGAAAATTAATAACCCAATCAATGTACATTTTAAAATAAAAACTCCATGTCAAGGAATGTTCACATCATTGTGACTAAACAAGTGTACGAGAATAAAATTATCAGTATGCACATGACAAGACAGTGGATGACATTATGCATTTTTGAGTTTCATAATCAGCATGCTTTGAACAAACAGTTAATATTGAAACTCCAATCTCAGCGGAGAACACGTGTGATCATATGCTGGTTTGAAATATATGGAAGTTTCAAATTTACAGCACCTGCATTCCAACATACAGTACAAGGGAGTTGATCAATGGCACATTGTAACGAGTGCCAGCAGAGGCAGCTTCATTGGGTGAGAGGAGTAGCTTTTCTTTTAATTCAGATAAAAATGGAGTACCCTGTTCCGTCTGCAGAAAGTTTGATTGAATAATTATAATAAATAAAAGAATATAGGAATAAATTTTAAACTACAAAAATTATGTACATTTACGCAGAGCCTAAATGTTCACAAACAGTTGAATATTACAGAAATTTAATTACTAAATCGATCACAAATTCACAGGCCAATTTAAAGGGACCTTAAGGTATTCATCTATATCAGCCTTCATCTGCTTTGCTTTCAGTGCTGCATCAACCTCAGAAAGAATGCGAGGGGATTGAGTTATTTCTTGAAGCAAATCAATCTGCATACAAAAATACAAGTCGATGAAGCAATGCCAATTTATTGTTCCTTAACCTCACAAATTTCAAAAGATATGTGGGATTCCAAGACCTTTAAATTTGGAGTTGAAGGATCTGGCAGTCTCATACTACGTGGGAATGCACTTAGGATGATATTTCGCATCTGAATGCAACTTGGAGGGATGACATCACAAAAGGTAAAGTGATAGTCACATAGGAACTCTGGGAAATCATGAAGTAGCACCAAGAGCACCCTAAGTGTGCCTTTATAAAGAACACGGACCTAATTATAACAAAAACAAATGTGTGTAAGTAAGAACATTTGGGCATGTGACCGAATTGAAAGCAAATAATTGATTAAGAGACAAACCGGGTCTCCTAGTTCAGCATGCCTCAAAAAAGGCTCCATAAATTGGAACAGATCTACAAGCAACCTTTGGATACAAGGCCAGCCTTTTTGACCATTACCAGTCAGCATTTTAGGCATAAAGCTCCTATGACTAACCAACTCCAGCCAGGCAAAACTGAGGAAAACTTCCACATGTCATCCAACTAATATATAGTAAAACTACACAGGCTGTATGATTGATTAAACATAAAATTAAGCAGAGAGTATAAAAATCAAAAATACATGTGAGTAAATGATTTAATAACTATATATGCCCATCCTCAACAAACAGAAATTCTTAATAAATTCAGCCATATCAACATTTCCATTCCAGAAGCACAAATAGTTTAAAAGCATAGATACAAATATCGTTCAATGCTAAAATTATTATCATAAACTACAAATCAGCCAACTCATAACTACACAATTCTAAATCTAACCTGAATCCAGGAACTTTGAGTGGCTGTAGAGCATGAAATGCATTGGCAAAAGCAGTCAAAATCTGCAATAAATGTAGTAATTAGCATTAGTCACATACACATGACTGTTGTAGAGTGAATTTGGATTTCCTTGTTTTCCTTAGTTTCACTCAACAATATTATCAAATAGCAGTTATGGGATCACCATAGAAGATATGGAGGATTTCTAGCATTTATCATGGTCAAAAAACTCAAACTTTCACTTCCTTCAAACCCTAGCCTAATCTTATAAAATCCTTCAAATTTATCAGAATATGAAAATAATTTCATATTACAATTCCATAAGCTGCAAAATTTGGATAGAAAATCAAAACGAAGGCTTTTATATAGCAAAGAACATGGCAGGACTTGATTGGAACAGTTAAAAAAGTTAGAGGACAATTTGAGCAAAAAATTCTGGACGGAGCAATCACATGTCAAAAACAGTTGAAGGACCAAACAAGTAGAATTGGTTTAACATCACTATGAGTTGTGAAATTAACAAGGGAGTCACCACTCTAAATATTATTATCCTTTAAATATCTTCAAAAATTCAACTCAACATATTTTTGTACTGGAAATCTGAACTTCCAATTTGGTTTATAAATCTCACTGATTTGAAAATTAATACAAATTTAATATATGCAAGATTCTAATCAATGTTATGAGTTACTTCATGACATGAGACCTATGTTCACATAGCTTTTTCAATAACTTTCAGTTTTATAACAATAGGCAAATGTTAAAGTCAACAGCAAATACAAAATTATGACATTCTAAAATAGAAACTAATAATGGAGAAATGGTTTTAGCCTAATCTTCGTATCAAGAATGAAATAAGAGAGAGTGATCAAGGATAAATAAATGTAAGTCACAAACACCTGGAGATTCGCCCCATCAGTAACAGGCTCAAGTGAGCCAAGATCCAAAAGCCAATTGATGAACAATCTGAAAAATGGTCTTGGATTGAAAGAGACCTTCTTCTCCTCTGCATCTTTTACGATGAATCTGACAGTAACTCCCAGAATCTGCCAGAAAGCAATACATAGATTTAGACCACCATAACAGTATTTAAAGAGCCTGAGAGGGATACAGATGGCATTTGATGCTTTCGATCATTACATACCTTGGAGAGAAGAAGAAGTTTGTTTGATCCCTGTCACAAAAACCCGCCAAACTGTTAGTAAGATAACTACTCAAAAGAAGAGAAAGGAAAAGAAGTGTACAGTTGACAACCTTCAAGATTGAAAAGACAAGCTTTGCATAAATATCAATTGCAAGAAATGACATTGTCGGCATCTGTTGAGGAGATTGCAGTGCCCCTGAATTAATTCCTTCGGTGGATAAGCAATGTGTAACCGCATATTCCTGAAAGGAAGATAAAAAGAATATTAGTCAAATTGAAAATCCTAGCCAAAAGTATGAAAAAGTAATCTGCATAAAGAAAGAAATTCCACCATCAACAGACTGAACAAGCGATCTGTCATATCATCCCCCTTAAGCAGCCCATTCTGGTACAACTGTACGATGAAGTGGGCAGGAGCTGTATCATTGGCACTGGGATGTTCACATATCCTATACCATTCACCAAACAACCTGGAAACCTGCAACGCATACATAACAAGTAATGATTAAAAGTTTCAATCTTAGCTGGTACTTTTGCTTCATATAAATCTCCAGCATGAGAGAGAGAGAGAGAGAGAGAGAGAGAGAGAGAGAGAGAGAGAGAGAGAGAGAGAGAGAGAGAGAGGAATAGGACTTAAGCACAGATCTGAATGATATTTATATATATATATACAAAGAAAGAAAATACATAATACAATTTACACGAAGACTAATTAAGCTTACTCTGTTTACTAAATTACTAGTATATTTTATTTGAAACAGCTTGTGGTTCTGCTTAAACATAATTTGAGATTGCGTTTATGCTAATACAGGGAAAGGGAAGAAAAATAGCAACAAAAAAAAAGCAACTCAATTTCAACCATCATTTTAAGATTATATAAAACTGCAGATACCCATAGTCTACATGCTGCATTACCACTGACCGTGAGTTCTTAGATTGGTGGCAGGACTGTAAAATTGCAAGTAACTGTAAGATCGCATGCAAATAATCCCCAATCTCAGACGGGTTTTTTTAAAAAATATTCTAATTTTAAAATCCTTTGCTGGTTCGGGCCAGGTTTAAGGGAAACTCAGTTTTAAAAAATTTAAATAAAAACTCAAAAGAAACTCGAGTGTTTCTTCTTAGTCAGCACAATTTGTTTACGGAAAACAACAGGCTACATCTTCTACATCGCCTACGATTGCAATTGTACACTCCGTCACAGCCTTCTTCCTATGGCAACATGACATGCCAGAGCATTAGAAGGCTTACACTATGAAGAAAAGGACATTTGACAAGTAGGGATGAGGGGTGTCACTTACAGAATGGACGAGGGTAAGTTGGGAAAAGAGTGGACGATGATAGTTCTAGAAAGAGGGTGACCGAAGAGAAAAGGCAGGGACAGAACTTATGGTGTATGGCCAATATGATGTGGGCTCTTAGTTTTTGGAATTAAGAGATATTCTCCCTAATTTAATGTTATTTTCTTGTTGTGTCATGTCTTTGTTGTAGTCACGGTTTCAGTAAAAATTCTGATATTTCATAAATCAAAGGGGTATTTCATTTTGTGGGTGTTAATTTCTATCAGACAGAATATTGATTTGTCAAATAATTTCGAAGTCAAGATACCTGGTCACGGAATCCAGCAGGTTCAGGTTCAGCAGACTCTACCCTGTTTACTACTAGCAGACCAGGAGCCTGTTTTAGAGTAAAACAGAAAAAATATCATGTTTCAGGAAAACAAAAAACATAAGTAAAAATAAACGCATGAAACAACAGTGCAGTGGAAATGTTAAGCTCATATGACCTTGTTATCTCTTAACTGCTTCACCTTATCCTCCTTTCCAGCATTACTAGCAGACAGAGCAGCAGGATTCTTGATCATCTCAATAAGTTGTTGTAACGATTCAGGGTATCCAGGCTTTATAGCAAGCTGAAAAGTAAAATATTAAGGTGATGGCAACAAATTAAGCCACTCAAATTTGTAATTACAAACCTTTGTCAAAGCATCAATAAGATTGTGAAGTTCTGAAATAACTTTTGGCTCCTCGATGACCAGGGTTTGAAGAAGAGAGATTGAAAACTCTGTAGCAGCTTCTGTACATTTAGCATGGAAGTTGTTATATTTAAACGTAAAAAAAGGGCAAAACAATAAAAGGTGTTTTCTTTGACATACTATTTCTTCCCCCGTCAATAAGTTTTGCCATATGTACGTTGTACTCAGTTAGATTTAGTAGTTCACTGCGGATGAGACCAACAGTAATATCTTTATTATATTTCCTTTCTTCGTCCGAGTAAATTACCTGCAAGGAATGTACGATGTGTAAAGAAATTATATAAAAAGTCACTTATGGTTGATATTACTCAATTTACACTCTAAAGTGAATTGCTCACTTTACAGGAGCCGTATCACAATTTCTGTTATTCATTTTTAAAATTTTAGAACGAAATTCACTAAATTGTCAGAATATGGAATTTTCATTACGAAAACTACAAGTGTATAAAGTGATGCTAAAAAATACACTTCAACATATAGAAGTTCCGAAATTCTAGTCAATTAATGACATCTTTTCGTTAACAAAACATACCCAACTAGTAAGCTCCTTGACAGCAAGCTTGCAAACATCACGGATGGCAGTCAGGATTGCAAGATAAGCACCGACATGAACATTGTTTGAAGCATTGTCATATAAACCCTTGAAAACCTGTTTAGATATTAATAAATAATAATAATAATAATAATAAATGGTCATTTTCAAATAGAAAATACTTTAATATACATTATTGGTCCTTCAACGAAAGTGGGATATCAGACATAAGGCACACAATTAAAATACGCATTATGGAAGAACCAAATACTGAATAGAGGATAATATATCTCATATTGCACATTCAGTATAATTCATGAATCACAGAACTCTCTGCAGAAGAAAGCACACCTTTTGGGCCACGGCTAAAGCTGCCTCATCTCGACTAACACATCTGAGTATGATTTCAGGTACCTCAGAAATGACTCCCTAAACATAAGTAGAACAAAAACAGATATTAAAACTTGGGGAAAAGACATATCTAGACGAAAAAATAAACTATCCATGCAGAAAAAAGAAAAATTTATAGCAGTGATATCTATACATAATCGCAGATTACCTTAAAAAGAATGTATAATTAAGGAAATACCAAAAGTGAAGCAAAACATATACCTGTATTTCTGCTTCCCTCGAATCATTATTAACCAAGGCTTCTAACTGACAATGGTACACAGGCTGTTAATAAACATCTATAACAAACTCGATATGAAAATAGGCAAGCAAAAGAAATAATCAACAAATCATGGCATAACTAGTGGCCCTGTTTTAAGTATTATTTTATAACAATTCTGCATGAAAAAATGTATGTTTGCTTAGGGGTCCTACAGGAAGATGTCCCGTAAGCTACCCCATGGATACAACTTTATCTCCAATGTCAAAAAATGACCCCCAAAAAAATACAGAATAAAAATTAAAAAACAAATCTCAATCAACCTAAGCTGCACATTCATTTAAATTTGAAAACTTAAACAAATTATGAAAGAAATCAAACGAAAGAGACAATTCTAAAATTGTCCAAAAATGGCAAATGCAGCTAGGAGTCGTGAACAAAGGATTATGTTCTACATTTCTAGAACCACAAAATTGTCAATTCACCAATAATTTTAAAAGCCTAGCTTGCTAGCATAGCTCTTCCCTCACACAGCAACAAACATTATGTTATGAAGAGTTTCAAATTGGTATTCAGGACGATGCACTATGATAAAGTATACATGCCACCTAGAAGAAACTTAACAGACCTAAACTACCAAAAGCAGTCGGAAAAAATGAACCATGCCACAAAATGGAGTACAACTCTGAACGAGTATTTGCATCCATGTATACAGTTATATGGAAATAAAATATATTATCTATAGTAAACTCCAAAAATAGGACATAAAGAAACGAATATCGCAAATAGCTATAAAGATCAGCAACAACCTTCTGTGCAACAATTTGGTATTTATCCAGAGCATCCCTTGTAGTGAGAGACGGTTCCAAGAAACTAATTCCAATGCGATCCGCAGCACCTGATGAAACCATTGGATGTGAAGAAGCTCCAGGTTCCTTACAATAATATAGAAGCAGATTTAGACAACAATTTGGATACATTATATTTATATATGCAGTTATGATGTTTATATAAAATGATGTTTATATAAAATTCTCACTTTCACAGCATCTGAAGAATCCACCGTGTGCAACTCAGGGGTGGAAGCAGTTGAAGGAAATGAGCCAACAGAGTCGTTTTCCCTACTATGCTGAGAAGCATTTCCGGCTGCTCTAATGTGAACTGACGAAGCACTGGAATATTAAATGCAGATTGTAAGTAAAATAAGACTTGTAGAATTTAAATACATCACCAAGCTGAACAAAAACTGGGCACCTATAATGTGGAGTAAAATTTGATTCCGGCATATCATCTATCGGTCGAGAGACCCCCTCATATCCTGTGTTTAGAGAGTAACCAGGGTTTATCTGTCCCGATGCAGGACCACTGGTGCCAGTGAGACCACTATTAGCAGATTGAACAGCAATACCAGTAGACATTGAATGTGAGCTCTGGCTAGACTGGTTTTGCCAAGGAAGCCGCACAAAGTCCTAATATAAATAATGAAAAGTAGTTGAAATATGTAGTGTTATTTAAGGCTCTAAATCTCATCAAACATTTAAACAAATAAGCAGAACTGAATACCTCATAGACACGCTGTTGTGACAGGGACAACTGACCAGGTTTGGGGCGAAGGGGCTCTGGAACACCACCCATCGAACCTTGTGGATACAAGTTTGTATCAAAAAATGTAGAACCCATACCTTCTCGATGCTTCTTTCTCAATGAAAGTTGTTGACTAATCTCTGTATCGATGGTGTTTATTGCCTACAAAAAAGTGTGCAGTGTCGAAGTCAACAAGCAGGTAAACCTACAAAGACGTGTGAAATTCCTAGAAAGGATAACAATTAACCTATGTTTACCACAGCCACTAGTCCTAACCAATTATTAACTGCATACGATATTTATCCATACTATGAAGTTACACACAAACAAAATCGGAAGACTCAATGGACCAGGCTCCCACAAAGCAGGATCTGGGGAGGGTAGATTTACGCAGCCTTATGATCGAAGGGTTTTTCCACATGTTTTTAAGCACCATGCGCAAAAAGTGTACTACCTCCTCTCTAGCATTGACACTTATGATCGAACAAGTGTAAGTGACCGACACATGTGATTACATTCAATTACACTAGTATAAATATTCCCCAATATAAATCAATGCCACTATCTACACAATGCAGAGGAAAATTGCACCTTTGCATGTTGATTCATATTCAAGCAGTCTTATTTTAGTTTTGTACATTGCCATGCATTCAAACTTCAAGAAAATCAGAACATTTTAGGCTATATAATCACAGTTTACTCCATCCCCTTTTTTCACCAGAGTTAATTACAATGTAGGAAACATTTCACAGGGTAATCAAATAATCATATACAGGAAAGGGGACAATTACTTAAATACCCATCATTACAAATCCAAATAATATGTATTGGTGACTAATTGATGATCCAAAAATATAAATTATACAACTACCATAATTTTCAGTAATTAAAGTAATAAGGGATACATCACCTTAATCATGGTCCAAATATCTCTAAAATTAAATGTTATATTAGAGTGGCAATATAAGCTCGATTTTCCTTAATGCTATCACTGCAAAATATAATTATAACTACAGGAAAAGCCATCAAGAAGAGCTAACCTTGTCTGTAGCAGCATGTTCAATGACTGCACAACCAAGATCTAGATTATCATTGGTCACAAGCTGCACAGCTTGTTCCAAAATGTCATTTGCAATACTTGAACTCTGAAGTGAAGTCCTCAGATGAGTTGATATTGATGTCCGTAAAGGTTCCTGGAAGAAATAGATTAAACATGTAGAAGATAATTAAAGCCAATACATACATTCATACATACATACATACATATATATATATATATACATACTCACAAATCTCTCTCTTTCTATGTTCCTCACCCCAGTTGAATCTCTTAGACAAACTTGTTGCTGCACTTTCTCATCATTTTTTGTTTATTTTGTAGTTTTCCCTTTACTAATTTATACTCTTAAATTACAAATTATACTCTTGACAGGTGAATAAGAGACAAGGATAAAGACGGTGGCAACAA
Source organism: Trifolium fragiferum (assembly GCA_954870985.1). Classification (NCBI taxonomy): domain Eukaryota; kingdom Viridiplantae; phylum Streptophyta; class Magnoliopsida; order Fabales; family Fabaceae; genus Trifolium; species Trifolium fragiferum. The sequence continues at coordinate 258,525 of OX940792.1, forward strand.
CCATGGGAGTTTTTAGAAAGGAACTTATAAATTGTGCGAAAGAATTTAATTGATCTTTTCATAGAAGGCTTGTAAGCTATTTCGTGTGCAGATTATTCCATAAGATATAGCACTATTGTAAGGGCATCAACCATCCCCATTTAGATTTTTTTTTATTTGTCAGCTTTTGTGGGAACCACGACCAATAAAATAATGAAACCTGTTGTAGGAGGTCAATTTAAGAGGAGCACCGGTGGACACTAAAAAATGAGGACCATATTAGGGGCCTCAATTTAAGAAGATAAATTAATGGCCATATTTCAGTGCATTACTTTGCATGTCACATGAGCCAAACTCCCAGCCAGACTAGCAACCATCAAGTGTGCCGCATTTTTAATACGTTTCTCCTCTGATTCCATAGCATAATCCTGCACAGAAATGAGGGAGTAGTTATTATTTGAGGCACTTTAACTTTACAATTTGCTCACTTTACAGGGAGCCAAATCTGAGAAGTAAGGTTTCACAGAGATGTCAACCTTTAAAACAAGTTCCTTTGTTGTCTGGGTTGCTATGGAAACGCTGCGCTTCACAATACTGTTCACTATGTCTTTGATGGCTCTGTCCATTGCAATGGGTACCGCTCTGTAATAGAAATATAACATTAGACCGCCACATATATTCAGAAAAGAACCAGAAGAATATAGCGAGCACACCATACCGTTGAAAAAGATTATGTAACCCCAAATGACTGAGCTTTGCATTTATAATAACATGAGTTCCAATACTTTGAATCTGCGTTGGGAGCTATAAACATAAAGAATCATCAATTATGTTTTAACCATTTGAGTATACATGGTCAAATAAAGAACCTACGTTTCAATAAGTAAAAAAAAAAAAGTTTCAATATTAACCTGGAATGGTGCTGGGGTAGTATTTGCTTGCAACAGTCCTTGAGCAGAAGGTAGTTGATCAGACAAGCTCAGAGGTGGTATTTTCTCATCATCCATCAATGGTCCCGTGGAAATATGATGTGAGCCAGCATACTATCCACCCAACAAACAGTCAGAAAAACAATTTATAAATTAGCAAAAACAGTCGTCAAAGCTCAAGATGAAATAAGGAAAACAAACCTGAGACATCATATGTGGATGAGCTCCGTTGTTGGATGGATTGGTGACTTCAAGCGGTAGCTCTACTTGATTCACTGGAGGAGCAAGGGGGGGCGGCTTCTCGGAAATTATTTGTGATTGAGATGCCCCAACATCTTTATTAGAGAAATCAGGATTTCCTTCAATTTCTCTTTTACGATCCTTCAGGAGAGAAGTTGGTGTAACATCCTTCATATCTACACCAAGATTTTTGTATAAGACCTGTATGACACAAGGATTTGAACAAATAGGTAAAGGAGGAATGTAACTATGACAACAGCACATTAAGAAGGAAATAATAGATGGTGACCTCTATGTCAAACTTGAGGTTCATTTTCAAGTTTGGCATTGAATATATCTCAGCAAGCAATCCTAAAATGCCCATGGTCCAAGGATTTGGGGGTTGATATGCAAGACTGTTTTGACATGGTTCAAGGACCTACAGCGTGAAATTGAACGATAAATTAAACACAAAATTAAATATAACAATCCCGATACATTATGATCACAATTAAGAATTCTACCTTTGAAGTAAACGGAATAACAGCAATCATCAGCCCCTTTTCATATGCCTACAACATGGAATACACCTTGATAAGTATACTATAAATTGAAATGCCGTTGCATCCTAACATATATTCAATTTGGGATATTACCTCTATAATCAAAGATTTTGGATCTATTTCACGAGCCCTCAAAACCTGATTCCGACCAATTGTCAACTTTCCAAGCCAGCTCCCAAGATTTTTAAGCAAAGAGCGCTCTTCTGAACTTGACTTTATAAGTTCCGATCCTAAAAGCACCTGAAGAGTACATACACCATGTATTATTTCAAACTTATTGCACATCTTCACTTCAATCAAGCAGGGAACAGTAACAAGGTTCAATACCTTGCAATTTTCATATGTTGCATGGACAATCTCTTTGTTCAAAGCCTTTGAACTAACTTTATCCAAGAATTTCAGGTACATGTCATGGTAATTTGGCTCAATGCTAGCTCTACAAAAAAGAATCAATTTGTACAAGAGAAAGTAAATAAAACATGCAGCAGCAAATACGGTAAAAAGAAAAAACATTGTATGCATGCTCAAAAGCCATGCAAAATACTCCTAATTCCATGTGTCAGCTGAATCAGCAGATCAGTTAATGATTATCAGTTTGGTTAAGTTGGTAGGTAAAATTGACTAAATCCTAAATATTAACAAATTCAACATAATACATAGAACAGCAAGTGAGTTTTTTATTCCCAGATCCGACACCAACACTCCAGTACAGTCACGCTGTAATATAATAAAACTTGTCCAGAACCAAATTACGGAATTTCTAAAATATTTGTTACATCATTAATTAATCATTAGCTTTCTTGAAGAACTTAATCTCCATGGAACCCCAACTATACTTATTACCAGCACATTACACCCCTATGTACAAGTTTTTACATGAATAAAACTTTTTCTTGAAGAACTTAATATCTGTCAAACCTCAACTATACTTATTACCAGCACATTACACCCCCATGTACAAGTTTACATGAATAAAACTTTTCAAGCAATTACATGATCCAATTCCGATGTATGCATACCTTTTCATAACCATATACTGTGAAAACCATGGATAGTACTGCTCTTTCAAAATTTCAGTGAGCTCTTTTGCTTTGGCTTCAAAATTACTAGACGAGATATTATTAATTATGAATGATATTTTGTCCTGGACCTCTGACCCTGGTGCCTATTAATAGCAAAGAAAAAGGATAGAATGAATGCAAATAGAATAAAAGCTAGTTAAATTTATACAACCAATTAAACTGACACAAGCAGAGGATGAAACACACAATGATATTACTACACTCTTCACAAGAACAAAATAAAAATGGTTGATCATCTTAAAGTGCTGAACATAATTATAAATAAAACTCAAGAAAACGGTCAAGCTGATCAATTTCTTGTAAATAGCTAGAGCACCTCTATAGGAGTTTCTCTTTTCTCTGCAGCAGCGACCAAAGTCTCAATATTCAAGGCAGATCCAAACCCTACATCAATAGACAGATGAAAGAAACACAGCATAGAGTTAGAAAATAAAGCAGAAAGAAACGCTAATACTTAGGCCCTTAAGCAATCAACAGGAATTGTTCACAAGTAACAGAAGCATACTCGCAGTAGTAGTTCCACGGGACGAACGGACAAAACCAGGAGAAGAAGATAACATTGACGAGGCACTGACTGTGTTTGGTAACTGCAACAGTAGCGCAAAAATAAAGTCACCGAAACATTAAAATAAAGATACCAAAAGACAGAGAAATAGAGAAGGGGGACACAACACCATTCACATCATGCTCTAGAAATATGATGTAATGTAATTATGGTACCTTATTGGGACTAGAAGTATCAGCCGGTGTAATCACTGGAGATTGCCCTATAGAAGCTAATGGTGGTCTCATATCAATAGATGAACCAACAGGGGGCTTGTGACGATCATCCAAAGGATTTTCACGTCTCTGTTGAAGCTGCAGTGACAAATGCTGCTGCACGGGTTGTATCATGCTAGAGCCACTGAGCTGTTATAGGGACAGTGCATATAACAAAATCATTATATCAAAACAGAAAAAAGATTGGAAGGACAAGAATAAAACATGGTGTGCATTTCTGATTTTTCTGAAATTGCTTATCTAAATTTGATGTTTTACGGGAGATACTATATTCTCCCCCTATTTGTACTTTTCTTTTTTATTTCTACTATAATTTCTACTCTTTCAAAAAAATATTCACGCTGTCAAATGTCAACTAAATCCATATAACCCAAGTTACAAACAAATTGGGGGGGGGGGGGGGGGGGGGGGGGGGGTTAATTTTACCTCTGCATGACCTAATGTGGCCTGTGCAGAACTATGGTTACTGATAACAGAAGTGTGGCTTGTCCCATCTACATCTGTATGACCAGAGGATATCCTAGCAAGAGCCTGTTCGATGAAAGCAACTATTTCGGAATGTGTGCTGCGCAAATGGGAAATTTGCAAAATGTGATTGCAATACTGAGGCCACTCAATAAGACGATCCACAAATTGCTCTAGTGCCAAACTTCCAAACATAAACATCTGTAAGATATAAAGGCACAGTCAAGCAGACATCAAATGGAATTTAAAAGAAATCCACTCTACAAAGCAACACAAACTTTAGAATCTGCAGGCTTGCGCAATGCATCAAGAACATATCGAAGCGCTATTCCGAGAGAGAGATGCGTCACAAGATGATACTTGATCATAGAACCTGATACATAAAAAAAAAATCACTGTAATTGTAATAAAAATAATACATAACCATATAGTTCCAAATATGTGCATAGTGAAATGTCAACTAAAGTAACCAGAGTGCACACTCAAAAACACCATATTAAAGTTTAATAAATGTACACCATAATGATGAAATCAAGAAATCTTAATTTATATGCCCAGAATACAAGTATTTTTAAATATTAACATTACAAGTTTACAATTAGTTCAGATCTCAACAATTTTAAACAAGAAAATCTATTATCACTAACAAAAGAATTTTCTTAGAGAAACTATTTAATGGGCACCATACCATCTCCTGCTCACTCTTTAATATATTTTGTAAGCAAAAACAATTTATCAGAACACATTAATTTTAAACCAAGCTGAAAGAGAACCCGTCTCAAATTCAAATTCAGTAATTCTTGCCCAGCCTCAACACCAAGTATTAACATGTTGTTGTTCAACAATATTTTCCATATAATATGCAATTCACTACCCCAGATCTGATGTTGTCAAGTAGAACCCCATTAGAGTTGATAGATAATGAGTTAAATTTCATCATTTGCAGTACCAAAAGAAAAACGTACCAAAGAAAACTCCAGCAATTTTGAGTTGCATTTCTGGATACCTTGGATAAAACTTATACTCATCAAACGAGTTTGCAATCATGCATTCAAAAATCAAGTTATCCCTGTTAAATCAGACAAACATTGCCAGGATATTAATATTTAGCCATAGATTGAATATAGTTTTCCAGATCATACACTTAACAACAGAGACACCAGATAATCATTACTCACGCATTTACACAAGTATAAATTCTTGCAAACTTTTCTTTGAACATAACTAGACATATATAAAAGAAAGAACTGTGTATATATTAATACATAACTTTATTATTCTTATTATGAAGAACATAGACAGGTTCACAACTCAGAACAATGTAGTAGGTTGAAATCATGCAGTTTTGATTCTTGAACTATGATCTCCAAAAGGTTTAGAACTGCATTGTGTTTATGAATGATTTCTGGAAATTTATAAAAGAAGATAGTACTACACAGTATCTAAAGTTGTAGACATGAGATGACAGTGTACATGATAATTTACATCTGAATCTGACCTTGAAAATTGAAACATTGTCATTTCTTTTACTAATGGCAATTGAAGGTTTAAGATTATTACAGATAGAGTGAGCTAAGATAACCTTGATAAAACATGTCAAATACCCAAAAAGTTGTTTTACAAAAAAATAAAGTAAGGTTTCTATACCAAAAAAACAAGATCACAAAACACCTGGATTAGTCAGCTAACAAAAATGTAACACTAGGATATTGCTTACAGTCTTTATCAAAAAAAAGGATATTGCTTACAGTACCACATAGGTCAAGTGCAAAAATTTAAAAGAAGTCACCTCTTCACAGAAGCTTCCTTGAATCGGATTAGCATTTGCACCACATTAGGGACAGGTATCTTATCATGAAACATATCTTGGAAGATATTGTTTGCCTCTGTTTCAACATCTCCCGGAAATCCATTAGAAGCAGATGAATCAGTAGTCCCGCTATTTTGAAGATTTGGATTTGAATCTATAATAGATATATGCAACTTCTCCAGCTCCTCAGAAACTAGTCCAGAGGTAACCAGGTCAGTATGAGATTTGAGAACCTGCAATTTGACAAAGTCAGGTCCCAAATAAAAGTGAAAATTAGATGAGACCAGCATAGGAATAAAAACTGATTGATTCAAGTAGAACCTTCAAGAACGTAGCAGTTGTCTCAGTAAAGAGATTCAGAACACCACCAGACTGATGAAAAGATTGGTCAGATAGATTTTGTGAGCCACCAGCTTGGACTTCCTTCAAGAACTTCAGGCACTCCTGCAACGCAATCCTGTATATATTATCCACTATTCTACTGCGATATATTCCGAAGAGTACTACTCTTGACTTAGTTATAAGCCAAAAAATTATTGAATTTGTTTGACTCAAATAAAAGGAAATCTCAACTAATCTATATTCACATTTAATGTTATTATTTCAAGAATATCCTTAAATCAATTCTTAGAGCATCTACAATGGTGAGTGCTTCACCTAATTAGCACCAAGCTAAATAGACAGTCTCTCTCAATCTCTTTACTTGTCGTGCACTCCACTTAATAAACTGAATTAAAATAAATGAAATTTATAAAAATATAATGATATAAAATTATTTGTGCGGCCCATTTTGTAAAAATATATATATATATATATATATATATTAGGTGCAGGGTTGGAGAGATTGTGTGCTTATTAAGTGATAACACTAAAAAAAATATAAAAAAAATGACCGTCGGGTACATGCTGGTTCCATTTAAGCACCAACAATGTGGTGCTCTATTGAGAATGCTATAAAGATTGTGAGGAGACGACCATTATAATTAGGGGTCGGTTAGTAAATCCATTTCCTTTTTAACATCAAATCAAGAAAATTAAATGCACTCTGCTATGACCAAAGATATGCGTAAAAGTTTTTTTTAGTACAGACGGAGTACAACTTAAATGCACAATATGAAAAGACTGCCTAAATTTGTAGTTGGACTGCTGGAGTCTTGATAAATCAGAAATATATGGGGTAGCAAAATTACCTCAAAGAAGGCATCTTTGTACGTAGTTAAGTTGTTACTTAACCACTTCTCCAGGTCAAGAATTTCTTTTCTTGAAGCAACAGCTGCTAGCCTTATACTATAATAAGAGGGAATAATTTCCACCACTGGTGATAGAATCTGTAAAATGAACAGTTAAAAAAGAAAACAACAATAACAAAGTCAATAAATCAGGATTCAAAAAGACAAGTTTACTGCAAAGGTAACTAACTGGCTGAAAGTAAGAATTATTCATTTTAACATAATTTAGGTGCCAAGAAGAAAATCATGACAGCCAACTCTGTCTAATACGAAAATGAACCAGATGAAAAGTTCACACTTTATATGAGAACCACCTTAAGCTCTTGGCAAATGTCCACAATTCTCATAATGCTGTCTACATCATGGTTTTGAGAATCCATAAAGCCTCGCAGGACCAGATTGGGATTGATGTGCCAAAGATGTTGAATCATTCCACTCCCAACATCACTTTTTACCATCATGGGAAAAACAATCAGAGATACTTCTCGCTGGAAGAGGTTGTAAGTAGTCTGCAAGAACAAATGCAAACATTATAACAAGAAAAGACAAGGAAAATGGGACACTATGCAAGAGCAATGAATACAAATCTATGAATCTGTACATTAACATGCGCAATCCCAAGAAGCAAGATTTCTGGACAATGTTTAAGGGGATAATCAAGAATTGACCAAACAACACTGGCATGACCCTTCTCAGCTAGCTGGCAGAGGACATCCAAAAGGTCAATACACAGCCATGCATGATTTGCATGTCCATTTTGAAGTTTGTGTCCATTAATTGCATCAACATAAGCCTGCATAGGAATTTATAGTCAAAATTTGGAGTTGAGTGCAAGAAACAACAGATGTGCAGAAGAGACTCATACCAGTTGCCTCGCAGAGTGTGCAAATGTAAACATTTCTGGTGGTGCAGAAACAGCATATTTAAGGAAAGAGAGCTGACCCTCGGTATTCTTCCAGACAGACCCACATACGGCGTGGAGCGGAAATGATTCCTGCAAGGCACAATTTCAAACATTCGGCATTTCACGTCAGAGAGGCTGCATGTTAATCACTTAAGCACCAGGAAAACCATATCAGAATTTTCTAATATATTACCTTACAGGCATGTCTATAAACAGACATAAGAAAAGAGAATGCTTCTTCACTGGGAAGGTAAAATCCTTCATGATCAAGATTTTCAATAACCCGAACCCAATTGGTTTGTGGTGCCTGTATGAGATATTATAAAGCACGGGAAAAAGAAAGTGTTCACTTCATATATTCCAATTTCAATAACTGAAATAAAACTTAGCAACAAAATGGCCACATTTAATTTATGACAACTCACAATATTCTTGATTGTATCTATCAAAACATCAATATTCCAAGAGTTCAGTGGTGGCAACTCAGACAAGTTGTTGTATCCAAGGGCCGAGCCAAAAGTTAAAAATGTGCTCTGGTTATCCTCCAGCCCAGCATGGGTGTGTGCAATAGCACCAAGTAGTTTAGAGAGCATATTATCAGTTAAAGGTAAGAAGAGTGACAATACTTCTTTGCACTGCGAGACATCAACTGTGCATCCATAGCCTAGTTCCTTAACAATATCTCCCATGTTCATTTCCTTTTGAATGTCGGCCAAAATAGCATCAAAATCATTTTCTTCACACTCATTGAACTCCATATTCCTGTAAAAAACAGGGAAAGCTACTGAGCAGACATGCCATTATTAATGCACCGAACGGCAACAGCAGATGCAGCAACTTAGTAATCTAATCTAATGCTTTAATTAATATGAAAACATACAAAAATATTCAAATTTAAATTTAGGATACTAGGTTTAATTCACCTGCAATTTAAATTTAATTAAAAGTTTAGAGGCTTCACCTTAACCGTTCGTTAGCATATGGTTACGAAATAGTTGACTGAATGACTAGTAGAGTGGTAGACTTAAAAATTAAAATATATGCAGTGATTAACCCGGCCTTTGACCCCAATTATCTTCTACACAAGCACACAACAAGGATAACTAAATAACTTACCACCGTAAAAAATCAGCCCCGTGCATTTCATCAGGTAGCAACGGGGTCAAAACAAAAGGTGGAGTGTCCTTGAACTGCACAAGCGATAATATCTGCATGAAGGAATCTACATGCTCAGAAAGACCCTCAGACTGCTTGAGGAACATGATAACACTGTGAATTCGCTCATGGGAACTCAAAGAACCAGGATTGGCGCACAATTCTTCAATCTGAGACATGCAAAAATTCTTGCCTACAAAGCAGTGATAATTTAGGTCAAATATATAATAGTAGCACTGTAAGAAAAATTGACACATGAGAATATGAAAATGGGAATAGAAGTGGAATTGCAAGAAGATATCAACATTTTTTTGTCAAGAAAACAGATGTAGGAATAACATTTAGCAAAATTGATGGAGAAATTGAATTTCATACTTACCACATAGCCTGGCATCGGGATTTTCAGAATCAGCTAAGGCAAGACTGATGGCAATTTTATCCAATAAAGACAACTGTAATCCACTACAAAAGCTTTCTAAAAAACTTTCATTAATTTCTACATTTTTCATTGACTCAGAAAACACTGTGCTGAAGTTTGGTTTGTTCAAGAGGTACTTAACGACTTCCACAAGAATTGGCTCATGTTGCATATCTTTTCTATCTCTTCTGACATAATTAAAGTGATCCAAGCAATTTTGAAGCAGCAAAATGCATCCAACCGTTCCAAACTCAGCGAACTGACAATGTAAATAAGCAACCCAGTCAGATTAAAATTAAACAGCACCACAAAGAAAATCTACCACGGTCTGCTGACACAAATTCTAGCATATTATTCCACAGAATAAGGGTAATTTAAAGAGAATGCAAAAGACATAAAGAAAAAACTGAACAAACCCGAAGAAAAACAAAGATGCATACGGAACATACAGAAAAAATAATACTACAATAAAATAACGAAAATATACATTATGGTAAAACAAATCACATTACCAACCACCACAGAAGGAACTTTAATTGCTAAAAAACCCCGCCTGGAACATCATATATTTTTACAAAGTATGTTTAATTTAACTGCAACACACCCAAAAATCTGAGACAAGATTTAACAAACTCTAACCAAAAAACAGCATAACATTTCCCAAACGACAGGAAATTATTGATTTTCTTTGCAACCTAATATCACAAAATGAAAGCATAAAACAGACACTATACACTATATCTCGCATAAGCATTGTGAAGTTAATAATATATATATTTAACAACGACCCAGAAATGAATTAACCTAAAAATCGCATTTTTCTGAAACCCCACATTAAAAGGGGGGGAAGATTTACCGATCAAAAACAGAAAAACAATAGAAAAAAGAAATCCAGAAAAACTAGGGTATAGTGTTTGAGGATGAAATGACCTGAGAGAGTTGGTGGAAAACGGAGTCAAAGTTGAGTTGGTTCAAAGAATTGAGCAGGAAACGAATCTGATTGGAAGCTGAGGATGAAAAGACGGCCATAGTTCGCGAAGAACCGAGAGTCATCAGAAGAAGCGATCGTATAGGGAAATCGGTAGTGAGAGAAAGAGAGAAGCATAAAACGATAATGAGTGCAGAGAGAGAGAGAGAAAGAGATTATTGTGCCTGTAATATTATTATGTTTCTTACCTTTTGTTGGTTAGGGCTTTTTATTTTGTTTTTGGTTTTGGGCCATTCTCAATTGGTTATGTATTTATTTCTGTGTAATGTTATGTTTCTTTATTATTACTATTCAAACCGTCAAATTTAGAAGAAGAAAAATTGCTCCCTATCATCAAATTCATTTTTTTTTCGCTAAGTAGGTTAGTGGCTAAAAATTCATTATTTTTTAAGGTAACTAAATGGAATATTCGGAGTATGAATTTCACTTACTGCATATATAATACAATATTACTACCAACTGAAATAATTTTTTGCTTTCTTAACTAATCATGTTTAAATTTAAGTGAAATAATTTATGTTTGGTTTATTCTTGAACTAATGTTTCAAAATGTCTAAGTGTGAAAAAAATAAATATTAGTAATTTTTTAAAAAACTTTTGTAGACTGTAAGAAAAATGGACTGGTTTAGTTCCCTTGGATCATTGAGTGCGCCGTGCCCCGGGACAAATAAGGATGGGTCGGGTCATAGGTAATGGATGAGTCCGCCTATATAGGTCACATGGGTTGGTGATTAAGGGAGACAAGCTTAATTTCCCCTCCTACTCCTATAAAAGGAGGCACGGATCCACTTATCCTACCGATTAAGGAGGCACGATCGCCACCTCCCTCAGGCGAGGGACACCTACATATACAGGTTCACTCCTATCAAAAAGAACATGTTCTATATATCCACAAAACTAAACTCTAACAGAGCATCCATGTTAACCATATATTCTCATAATTAACCTTAGCATCCATGATAGTAAAATGTGATGAGATGTTTTTATTGGGTAAGAGAGTTAAGACTTTTCAATTTTTTTGTACAAAGTGGTAAGACATTTTTATCTAGCTTATGTTATTATAAGTTCTTCTTAAAATATATTATGATAATGTGTCAAAATATTGGGCTATTTAGTGTAAATCCAATATACTTTACTTTTTTAATCTCACTTTATTTTTGTTTTTGGGTCATTCTCAATTGGGTATATTTCCGGAAAATTACTTTTATCATCCTATGATTTCTGGGGCGCACCCTACGAAATGACCAAAATGTCCCTGCCAGTGACGTATCTCTCTCTCTCGGAATAAAATTTGAACAAGAATCGATAAAATTGATGGTTGTTGCCGGAATAAAATTTTCCCTATTCAAAAAGAAAAATTAAAATAGAGATCTTTCTGAAAGAAAAACTGCCCTACCAATATAAATGATTCATCTATGTGATATTTTTTTTCTATTTACTAGAATAAGCTGGAAATGTGTTTGTATTTTTGCTCAAGTTAGGGGAAAAGTTATGTTTTACATCTATTGCAAAGGACACACCTAGAGAAGAATCACCCAACAAAGTAGATGATAAACAAGCCGGTGGTTCATTGAATGTAACTTTATAAAAGAAGGAAAATTTGTTAATATCCATGAAATGAAATGATATTGTAATTCGCAAAAATAGCATGACTAACTTTAACCCCCTAAGCTGTTTTTGAATCAGATTGTACCACAACAATTCTTATACAACTCCCACCGCAAGCTATTTCCTAACAATGGAAAATTGGCCATAGCTCAACCATCACATCTTATCTTATAGAACCCAACTCCAAGCAACTGTGTTGAATTTGTTGCCTTGACCAGAGTCCCCCAAATGAAGCCCATGCATCTTTTATGAATGTCTTCGCATACAATTTTCAGAAGCATCTAATCTAACCTATTTCATTCAGACAACTTAGCATGTATCTAGTACGAAACAGTATTTAAAAAGTCATGGAAACAAAAGGCGAGGTAATAGTGCAGATAACTCCAGCACATCGAGCAGTGGTTTCTGCATGTTTTAAAACCACAAGCTACTATTCTGCATAGCATGGCTGACACCAATTTATCATCCAAGACAGATGTTATCACTTGTTGTTTCTCTGCTGCATTTCTCAGAGAGAAAAAACAACCAGCAGATTTTCTCAGTTTTTTCTGACAATTCCATCAGACATGTATAGCTCAGTTCTTCTGTTTCACTTCCTATGGAAGTTTCTTGTTTGATACTTAGGATTCTTCCAAAAGAACTAAAGCAGCTGAGATAAAGCTTGAATTTATAGATATGGTTTAATTTTGTTGTTTATAAAATTAATGAAGATACCTTAATTTTATGACCATGAAAGCACTGACTAAACTAAATTTGAATTCCAGATTAATCATTCAGTTTTACTGCAATATAAGGGCAAGGAGGGAGTACTCCGTTTGACCTTCATTTTGTGGTCAAGCAAATGAAATGACAATCATACATTAATTTCTTCATTATAGCAGGAGTAAACACTTAGAAGAACAAACTTCTACTTAGAAATCTTAAAAGCGTCAACGTCGATTGTTATAAATTTTGATTATTTTCAAGCACTGGTCTATTATTATAGACCACATGAGATATCTCCCTAAATGGCACTAAACTCTTTTCAATGCGAACATAACCAATGACGCCTTTTCCTTTTAGCAATTTCTCCTCTCCATAGACTATTTTGTGTTCATCATAGTCAATACGAAGGAGGTAACTGAAGGAATCACTTGTGGTCTTCTGTGTTCATCCCAGAAAGAAAAGAAAATGGCATGATATTCAGTGTTTAGTTGGAGTAGTGTTATTGTTCGTGGTTGACATACCATGACTGAAAACCAGACATTTTAAGCAGCCATAAAACACTATGGCACTGCCATCCTTCACGAATTGGCCACGGCGGTTGTCAAAAAATCCGCCACCACAAATATTTGATGGGTATGTGTATGAATGTGTGAATGAAACAATGGAAATAGTAACAGAATTATAAGGAAAGCTTGCAATTGTATCAATGGAGTTAAACTAATACAAGAGGAAATAGTAAAGGTATCAAATAACAAACTATTAGTGATGCACTAACAGTCCCCAAAAGCACACAGTGCTCCTAAATCACTCAAGAGTGATTCCATAATTTTTAACTAAAATCTTTCCTCTCTATTAACATTGATCACTTACCACACTATTTATAATACTAAGACATGACAAACTTGCCAACTAAGCACCCTAATATACTCTTTATTTACCATATACCATCACTAGACTCTTCACTGTAATAATAACCCTTTTACTAGCTCTCATACTCGGATCTCTATCAATATGCCGTGGCACCGATATTTCACAACACTCGGAGTGGCGGAATAGCAACTAGCAAGCTAGCATGCACTTGATCATATTTATATGATAACCTAATTAAAGGTCTGTAATCTGTATACTTGAAACAAGCAAGATAAAAGCTTTCTATGATCGAATAGCCAATTATCTGACAAAGAAATATTCCTATATATGTTTATCTTTAGAATATCAATATCAATGTGGAATTAAATTTAAGTTGAAAACTAGACATTAATTCACTCAAGTTGAGAATGAAGCTTGTATATTGAGGTGCATCGACGCAAGCATAAGGACATTGTCAGGTTGAATAATTAAGACAGAAAAAACATTAAAGAGAATACATAACCTGATGAACAAAGAAAACGAAGAAATTAACATCTATTTGAGCATCTGGTTTATGAAGTAGATAAATTGATTTGAGGGTAAACTCATTATACTAATACACAAACTTGACAGCAATGAAATTGTTTTTTAATCTTCAAATGACAATGACATGTAGAAAAGGTGCTAGGGTCCAGGATGGTTGCAAGATGATAGGGTAACGAGTGAAACAGCTTGACAATTCCTAGAATCAATGCTAAGATTTGAAACCATTCTAGAAGTGGCCACTGTACTATGTAGAGGCAAAAGTGATTGCACACTTCCGAGCTGATACACACAATTTCTGTTAAATATATCAAATTTCACATATCAGCAAAACATTCAATAGAGAAATTATTTGAGCAATGAAAATGCAATAAAGGAGAATTAGGTTTGTGGGTATGAATGAAAATGAGTTACCTGATGAAAAAGGGTGAGAATTGACGGTGAGGAGGAGGAGAATGGTTGGTGATGGTGTTGGGTCTGAAACCTAATTTCAAGGAAGAGATCGAGAAAAGACGTCGACTGCAATGAGAAGATGCCATGGATCAATCAATCAAGACAACACAAAACTTTAAATGTGTTTCACTCGTTCCTCTAACATTCCATTTTTTTTTTTGTTTTTAGATAATTATTCATTGTAACCCTACATAAACTAGTTCGGGCTCTGTGTTTTTTTTTTTTTGGGTAATGTTTTTGAGGTTTTTGTAAGGTTATTTAGTTAGTTAGACTTATTGTGAATGTAGTTTTTTTTTTCTTATCACCGATATGATATTCAATTTATTATACCGATTAATATGATTTGAAAATCATTTTTACCTCAAGTGATTTCAGCTCTCTCTAAAACATAGTTTTTGTGAAATGTGAGTTTTATTGCTCCAAATATTTGACAAAATGCTTGAATTTTTTTGTATGCGTACGGTAACAAATGATGACATATAGGTTTTTTCCGAAAGTAGTTTGTGTGAAAAATGATGTTATAGTATTTTTGACATTTTGGTAGTGTAGATAGTTTAGTTGTTTCATTTTTGTGTTCCATGTGTTTAACACTAAAACAAGTGCTTCATCCAAAAAATCAAATCATGTTAAATCTTAGCCTCCCCCACATTATCTATTTTTTAAAAGCTTTTTTCTTTTTAGTCCAAAAAAAAAAAAAAAAAAAAAGCTTTTTTCTTTATCATTAGTTCTTTATAAGATGCTAGCATCCAGATCGAATTTTAGGATGCTTGAAAGCAGCACTCGAGATAGGTAAAATACTACAAATGAAGGCTAGCTTTTTTCAGATCAAATTTTAACACGAAGCAATTAACAATGTACATCTTTCAACTCCATCTAATTTTATTTAGCTTAGGAGAAAGGTAATTACAAATGTGGACTAGCTTTTTTTTCTTAACCTACCAAAACTTCAACAATTCTCACTTTCAACAAAACATATACAATTTTTACAAACCAAACACCTCTTTATGAAAAATATGCTACAAGCATGCAGCAATTATTATTTTCATAACAGTACAACTATTCAAAGAATGCCTAATCTTCGGGCTCCAAGTAGTCAAAATCATAGTATTCAGAATCAATAATACTACATTTTTTTTAAAAAAAAAAAAAAAACACATTCTTTGATCACAATCAGTAATGTCATCTTGAATTACTTTTGCTTTCAGGTTCCGGTTCCAAATTGTTGGTTTAGAAATGTCCAATCCCAATGGTAAAGGAAAGATAATACAAAGAAAAGAAGAAAATGAAAGTTCCAAGTTCCAACCCATGCTAGAGAGGAAATTAAAAAGCAAGAGATAAAACAAATAGGCAGAAGAATGATAGATGTTTATGCCAGTATCATCACTTCCTCTGCTCATATCTCAATCATCTTTTTTATATGATTGAAAAAATATTTATGATTTCATATCTATATGCATACCGCATACAAAGACAATACAAATACAACCACCTGAGCCATGAAGCAAGGGGTAAAAGTCAAACAAATGTATTCTTGAATCAAAAGTAAGGAAACACTATACCAAAAATTTCTTAGAATGGAGAGCGCAATAAAAGAACTATATTCATTCACCATCTTAAGGAAAGACAAAAGAGAATAGAAACTGTCAATTAGTCAACTGAGCTCTAACACAATGTCAGATGTTTCACCCACGAGCTTAGGAAGAAAAAAAGACACAAACAATATATTTGTAATCGTTAACAATGACAGGACAGACTCTGTTAAACCTCGCTGATCAAGCAATCATAAAGATCTAGACAGGTATTCCAAATGAACTCCAAACGAAGCTTTAACAGCACTTTCAGCAGCCCTAACATTATTTATAGAGATATAAAAAATATATTAAAGAGAAAACAGGGGAGTAGGAAGAGGAAAAAGGATATCATATCCACTATTTTAACTACAGGGTATATAACAATTGATGAAATAGTTGCATCTAGTATTAACTCAAAACATTATAAGATGATAAAGAGTTTGTAGACTCCTCAAGTTAAACCCAAAAAACAAATCGTATTAAATCGATAGCATAATCTAATTGTAACTACGGACACTACGAGTCTTCTGAATTGTTAAGTTAAACCTACAGCAAAGTTGTTGAAAATTTTCAGAATATAACAATTGATCTTAAATTTCTTATTTCAAAAGAATACCCAAATTAAAAACACAAGCTCCCATTCTACTATATTGCATGTTGAGGTAAGTCGCAAACTTGAGGATATAATAATACTAATATTAATAATGTGTTTCAATGGTGACCAAAGCAATAAGGTGGCAACTATACAACAAAACCTCAGCAGACAAAAAACGACAAAACCCTTGAGCAAAATAGATACTATGCCTACCGATTAAACTTTAAGGCCTTCTTCTTTTGCTTTCTTGAACCATTTAAGTGTGCTCTCCAATGTTGAGTAAGCAGCAACATCTGTCAAACTCTTGCTTTTGACTGCATAATCAAACACTTCATAAGCATCCGCAATTCTACCAACGCTACACAGCACCCTGACAAACGTAGCATAAGAAGCCATATCAAGCTTCAAATCACCAGATTTCATCACACCATACAATTCCATGGCCTTATCAAACATCTTAGACTTACAAAACCCATGCAACAGCGTATTATACGTACACGAATTCGGACTGCAGCCCTTCATTTCCATCTCTTCCAACAATGCCAAAGCGACCAAGGTCTCACCTTTCCTGCACATCCCATTCATCAAAGATGTATAAGTTATTTCATCAGGGAAATGACCCCTTTCCACCATAACACGCAATAACTTCTTAGCTTCCGAGACCCGTCCAGATTTCGATAACCCATAAATCAAAGTGTTATAAGTTACAAGATCAGGCTCCACTCCTTTCTCCTTCATGCGATTATAAATTTTAATTGCCTCGGTCCCTCTACCCAACATACAAAAACCTTTCATAATTGTATTGTAAAGAAAGCGATCCGGCTTAAAACCTTCCTTATCGAGAATCTCCACCAACCTCATGGCCTCACGCAAATTCTTAGTGTTACATACATTATCAATCAAAATAGTATAAGTAATAAGATCGGGCTTCACATGGAACTTACTACGCATTTCATAAATGAAATCATAGACAGTACTCAACCTGCGGCACTTACACAGATTCTTAACAAGAAAATTGAAAGTGTAAGTGTCAGGGCAACAATGCTTGGAAGACAACTCTTTGATCAATTCAACAGCATCGTCTACACGATCAGCTGAACAAAGTGACCTAACAGCTAAATCAACAGTAACTTTATCAGGACTGACACCATCAGAAACCATCAAATTTAGGGTTTGATGAATTGGGGAAAGTGTGGAATCAGTAGATTTGCACGATTGAGTAAGCAAGATGTGGTAAGTGGATTTGTCAGGGGAGAATGAAGGATGAGTCTTTGTCATATGACGAAGAAAAGCGATGGAATCGTTAATGGTGGAAATTGAAGCGTAGGATTGAAGAAGGGAATTGTGGAAGCGGAAATCATTGGGGGCATTTGAGGTATTAAGGATGGAATTGAAGATATTTTTGGCGTCTTGGAGGCTTGGAGATTTGAATAGAGAGATGGGTTTGGGAGGGAGAGGTTCCTCTTTGTTGTGGGGTTTACGGGATTTTGCGGGAGAATTGGATGGGATTTTCTTGGGAAAATATTGGGGTTTGGAAGAAGAAGAAGGAACCAATGGAGATCGATTAATCAAGTTTGGATTCGATAATGCCGAACGAAATGAAGGAGGAACTTTTCCCATCCTTGCTTTGCTTTGCTTCTTCTTCTTCTTCGTTCAAAGTATTATTGCAGGGTTTAGGGTTTTTACACTGTTTTTTTTATCACAGAATTGTTTTTCTGAATCATTTTTATGACGAAATATAATTTACATTTTTATTATTATTATTATTATTATTATTATTTATTTTAATAGGATTCTATCTAATTTTTTTCAGCAACTCTATTAACTTGTCTTAGAATAAATCTTATGTTGTGGCTATTATTTGAAGAAAAAATAGACCTATAAGTGGCTAACAGAGTTCCTAATTCATTCTCGTACATGCGATCATTAATCAAAACATTCACAACATGTTAACATCCAAAAAAAAAACACCATAGTATAAATCTGAACCAATGAACCTGAGCTATCTCAAACTTTCACTCTTAGTCTGTTAAATTTTTTTCATCAAATTACAGGTTTTAAGTTTTTTCGATCTCCGTTATTAAGTGGCTTTGATTGGAGTTGAGATGACATTATCACGTGGACAATTTATTTTAATATGATTGGAGGAGCTGCTTTGATATTTTTTTTTTTGGTTACAAAGAGCTTCTTTGATTTGTAGATGTTGCTAAAGACAAGTTCTTGTCAGAAATATAACATTTCATTAAGATTATTAACCAAAGAAAATATCAAGAATATATTGTAGGAACCAATATTTTAAAGTAAAAATAGAGTTAGTGATAGGTGTTCTGGTTTACCTATCGCTTGGAACTCGAGGCTAATGGTAGTTTATATATAACATGTCACATTCCTCTAATCAACTGATACGTCTTTTCTACAAATGATAAAATCGTGACGGGTTAATCTCAAAACGGACAATCTCTCGGAGATGTGGACTTGAGTTCTATTCGGTACATATTTATCCCCTGCAGATAAATCTGATAACTATTCGGAACAGTTGCACCGTTTGTGGAAACGATAAAATTCTGGGGGTATCTGTTCTGGTTCACCTATAAGTCTCACATCGTTTGGAACTCAATTTTCTACAAATGACAAAACTCTGTGACGGTTAACCCCAAAGCCAACAATTTCTCGAAAATGTGAACTTGAGATCAGGTTGGTATATATTTATTCCCGCGGATAAATCTAAGTTGTATAAAATTATTATAGCTTAAAGATGACAAGTTCCTATCGGATGTCCATAGCCATCAAATTCGTACATAAATGTATTTGAAAGCTTTTGTGTCGTCCTCTAAGCTTTCAAGGAAGCATATATATATATATATATATATATATATCTTTTGGTTTGCTTTTCTCCTAATAATAATATTCAATTCAATCCATGTTAGAATTTTCCTTCAATTCAATGCACTAGTTGCAAAATATCAACATCCTGGATATCTTTGAAGTGAGAATCTAAAGAAGAAGATGGATTAGGAGTGAGCACAAACCCGCAACCCGACTCGAAATCGACATAACCGCCAATATATGGAATCATTCGGTCGGGTGCGGGTCGGGTCTCGGGTCAACAATTGCGAAAAATCGGTCATGAACGATTGTATACGGGCGGGTGCGGGTCTCTAAAATTTCATCTCTTCATAACCGAAACTGACCGAACAATTTCTAAAATATAAATTAATTTTTTTCTAATTTCGAGCACCTCTTCTTTTTCTTAATATCATATGTTCTTCACTTTGTTAATTTTATCTATCTTTGATAGAGGAGAAAAATGTTGTAATTTACAAGCTTTAACTTGTAATATGTTGATAAAGGAGATGTGAAAGATAATATTTTAGATTTTTATCTTAATTTTTACTTCTCATCTACTATCTATTATTGTCGTTGAATTTATAAATTTGAAACAAATTAATTTCATCTCATCATTTTTATTGTATCTTTTGTTGCATTATGTACGAAATATTGAACAAATTGTCAAAAAATAAATAATTTTTTCATCAATGAAGTTTTAAATGTAACAAAAACGTTTCAATCTAACCCGTTAAAACCGACCAGTTGGACCCGTCACCCGTATAACCCGAACCCGAACAAACCGAAGACGTAAACGGTCGGAATTGGGTCCAAATTAAGAGGTCGCAGTTTTTATCGATTTGACGATTTTCGGCCCGAATCCGACCGAACCCGACCGATGCTCACCCCTAAGATGGATATATAAAAATCCATGTTGGGCCAGGCTGTGCAGTAGAATGGTCGGTTTGAATTGTAACACGATGATATTATACTAATAATAATAATAATAATACACATGCCCTCATTTTTGAGGTATGTCCACCGTGGACAATTGATCTACCGAATATGAATTTTACAAATTTTTTTAATAGATTGAAAGTTTATATCATATAGAGCATCCATAAAAAAATTTAGAAAAATTGAAAATCATTTGATATTTTATTGGGATTTATCAAGATTTACAGTATTTAATAAACTGTTAATCTTGATGGGTCTCAATAATATATCAAATGATTTTCAATTTTTCTAAAATTTTCTATAGATGATCTATATGATATAAACTTTAAATCCAACGGTAGATTTTGTAAAATTCGCATTCGTTATATGATTTTTTATGAATGGTCCACCATAAACCACTTGATATTAAAATTTTCCCCATAATACATACACAAAAAACAGAAAAAAGAATTATTATAAATATAATTTGGTGCCTTTGATGAGTTGAGTAGTACACTACCGCCTTTGATGGTAAAACTTACCAAAACCAACAAAGTGAACAGAAACTGTTGAAAAGGAAATATCAATAAAGCAATATATAGGGGCAAACATGTCTTTTGATATCTCATTTCTTTTTTAAGGTTCTTTTTTCTTTTTCCATCTGTGCAACTGAAAAGGACTGCGAGCAAGCAAAGCAACCTATGCTCTGCTTTTCTAATTTTTTAACAAAAAACCATCAAACCGACTCAAATAATAAACTTTCTCCTTTCTCTGTCTCTGTCTCTGTCTCTCTCTCTCTATGTGTATATATATAAATACTCTCACACACACACACACACACACACACACACAGAACACAACACTCTCTACTTTGTTTGTTGTTATATTTGAGTTAGTTTTTGTCTCCTCCCATCCATCTCCATATCGGTCCGGGATGGTAGATGTTGAAATCGTATGCTGCATGTGCGGTGACGTTGGTTTCACAGACAAACTTTTCCGCTGCAATAAATGTCGTCACCGCTACCAACACTCTTATTGTAGTAACTTCCAATTAGCAGCAGCGGATCAGGAGCACTGTGATTGGTGCCAAACCGAAGCTGCTGCAACCAGGAAAAACAATTCCAAGAAACCCCCGGTGTCCCTAACGATCAACGGTGGATGTTCCTCCTCCTCCGGAGACAAAATGATCAAGAGGAAGAGTCCAGTACCTTCACCTAGACATGCCACACGCAGGTATAAGCTTCTCAAGGATGTAATGTGTTGAATCATATAACTACTAGTATAGTATATCAATAATAATTACAGTACTAGTTTAGTTGTGTGTGTACATATATATATCATCTTAAGTAATGTGTACTATACTAGTATTGTGTTTATAATACGTAACTTGTTCGTTTCTTTTTCGCATTTTATCATCTACTTTGTGTTTAAATTATTGTGTCTAGGTAAGAATGTCTCCTTATTAATAACACGTGTTTAATTTGTTTCCATGATATTTTTTCAAATATAACTTTCATTTTTTATAATAATAGATAAGAAAAATTATTTAGTGATCAAAATTGTGTATGTGAAGTGGTTAAAAGCAATATTTAAAAACAAACAAAGTCATTAATATTTAATTAGGCGCATTTTTCGTATCATTCTTAACTTAGAATAAATATTCGATGTAACAAACTTTAAGAAAACAATCATAAATAGGTAAGTTAAATTTAAAAGTCATACGAAAAACACAAACTAATTAAGAAAATTTTGTACTTCATGTTTTCCTTGTGTATTGTGTACTTTTCTTTACTTATATGTATGTCATCATTATGTGTAGAGTTACGTTTTAATAAAATCAAATACTAAAATAATTTCTCTTGTAAGCCAAAGAGACTAAATTATTGAAAACAAATTCGCTGAGTTTTCGTACCACCCACTTTTTGGGAACAGGATTTCCTGCGGAAATTTTTCACTTCGATTTAATATTAATATTAATAGTTAAGAATAATTTTTATTGATTTTATTAAGATGCAATATAAACTAACCGATTTAAAATAGACGACTGAGATCCAAAATTATGTGTAACTTTGGGATTTCATTACTACCGTGCATCTTGATTCCAGTTTTTGAAAAAATATACAGCTTCGCGTGGTAAATGAGCTACAGAAGAGATTTGTTAATCAAACAAGTGATAGAAAGATAAATTTAGCAGTAAAAAAAGGAAGAAGATATTTTTAGTGCTCCATAAATCATTCATTCTAAAAGCATCACCGTTAAAGGCCAGTTAATTTTCTCTTATTCGTGACATTTCTTAAGATATATATGTTAAATTGTCACATACATGTGAATATGTGACGGTTATTGTAGAGAAAAGTCATGGCTAAGGACAGTTAATTAATTGATTAAACACGTCTCAAAATGAAACTCGTACGTGTAATTCTTGATTAGAATCACATAAAGTAATTTTAGTTTTACTCATTTACGAACGCGGCTAAATTGAATGCATTTGCTTTAAGGTTTCTTTTCCTTTTGGGAGAAGAATTCAAAGTACGTACCTGAAGCCTTCTAGTTTACTAACTTTTGCAGATTCATTCATTGAACTCCTTTAATTTTTCTAGGCCCTATCTATATCTATACTCTAATAATAAGTATGAATTCAATTGATGGGTCATGAATCAATATTATTTTGCTTACAAAGTGAAGAATTAATTTGCACCACACAATATCAACTTAATCCGTACTTAGTTTTTAGTATAAATTTTGTCACCTTATAATGTAATGCAGTATCTCCTTTTTATATTTTGACCGATTGATACTTATATGCAGTGCTACTCTGCATCTGCAATCTCATCAGCTAGATAGCTAACTGTTTGTGTATGTTCTATATGGATAAGAATGATCGATCAACACGCAAGAATTTTTCTATAGGAATTGTCAATTTTCTTTTATAATTAAATACTCCGTATAATTTAAAAGAAAAGCGTGTCGTATGTGTAGTGTATAGTGATTATAAGGTGGTAAGAAAAATACCAAAATTGTGGTGATTACATTTTTGGATGGATATATTTTGTCACAAGTTTTGTAAAGTTTCTATTGACTCATCGTAGTACTAGCTAGCTAAGTTGATAAAGGCATTGCCCTCCACTGTCACTGTTTTGACCATTTATTGGAAACCAACAAATTCCTTTCCACTTTCAACTTTATGTTAAAGTCATCATCAATTCTCTATTTTTCTCTTCTTATCTTCTCCTCACTTTCACCTATATTCAAATATTATGCATCCCTATCCATATAAAGTATCTCCCACCCTCCCCAACCCCAAGTTTTTATTACAAGTAAATAAATTTATTTATTCAGTAAAAAATGAGCTCATGATTTCTTTACATATGTTTGATCACACATTGAAGCTACCTAACTATACGGTTGAGGGCATTTGTTTGTTGGTCCGTTGTGCATTGTATATTCATTCATTTTAGCCTCAAGTTTTATCTTTTAAATGAATAATCCAAGTTTTTGTGAGTCTTTTGCAAAAACTTTAAAATTTAAAATTTTATGAATAGTAATTTTTATGTCATTTAGACGTATATCAATATTGCTTTTAAGAGATTTGGTTTGCCATTCAAAAATAGTTAACTGTGCAATTTATTGTCCGTTTATTTATTATAATAATTATTATTTATATATAATTATATTATATTTATCCATTTAGATGATTATATATAAAAACAAATACACTGGTTTAATATGAAATTGAAAACTTTATTTGCTTGTCTCAGAGAAATTAAATTTAAATAAAAGAAATTAAATTAAATATAAAAATAATTAATTAATGAATAAAACATAAAATCATATCATTCAAACCATATTTCTCTATTTCTACGTAACAAACATATACATATATGGTTTCGGATCTCTCTCACAGGTTTATTCACTACTGAAACAAATTTTTAGTTAGACTAAAAGTTTTAGACACTACTAAAAAATCTTTATTTTATTAATTCAATTAAACAATAAATAATACTATGATTAACAAATTTCTATTAAGAAAAGCAACCAACAAACTATGGCCCTGTTTGGATTAGCTTATTTTTGAGCTTATGCAAACAGCTTATGCAATTTTTATGTATTATTATAAGTTTGTCAAAGTAGTTTATGATAAAATAGCTTATAAAAATATAATTTTTACTAGTTTGAACTTATAAAATAACATAAAACCTAATTTATATTGCATAAGCTGTTTGTATAAGCTCAAAAATAAGTTAATCCAAACAGGGCCTATATCGAAAATACCACAAAATTTTTATTAAAAAAATAAGAAAGGATTATAACTTATTGAACTGTTAAATCGTGCATATCATTATTGTTTGATGTTTCACAAGATCCTATCTTAGACCAAAATATATAGAACTCAAAATTATACTATCTTATAGTTTATTTTAATTAGCTTATAACTTAATTTTTATTCTAATTTTACTCGTATTATCTTATTTGAAAAATTAAATATCAATTAAACATTTTTTTTATGTCATTTATATGTTAAATTGCTAATTTTATCTAATAATACAAAGTTAATTAGTTATCCATTATTTTTTGTTTACAATGAAGTTGATGATCGAAACCCATAGCATGCTACCAAAATTGCTCACCATTAGATTAAACCTACTGACTTTTGGTTTATTAATTCATTAATTAGTATATTTAATAATAAATATAATTATTTATTTTAATATGTTCATGTAAAATAGAGAGAAGGACTAACAAAAACTTTGTTGACTAGGGATGCAAAATTAATCATTAAAATCGAGGGTACTAAAAAAGTTTGCTGACTTTAAAATAGGGGACTGAAAAATTGATTTAAAAAATAGGAGGACGTTAAAAATTATCAAAATAAGGGGATTAAAAATACATTTAAACTTTGGACAAAACTTAGGTACCGATGAGATCATGAGTTCCTTAAGCATGTGGAAGGAAACTCATAAAAATAATGAACTAAAATATTTTGGCATCTTACGATTCTTATTCCTATCATTTAGGAGAATTATTCAACTTGAAGCCATAGAGTGGATGAAGCCCAATTCACATGATAAGAAGCATTCATGGGTTGGTTTGTGGTCTAATAATATTGAACAAGATAGAAAACAACCAAGTCCAATTTTCTTAATCTTATATGTAATTTTCGTTTTTATTATTGGGTGATTTTTTAGATGACCTTTAGTTGGATCCTAGGCTCTCTAAATGCTTCATAGTGATGCACTAAGTCAATATAATGTCTAGTGGGAATTTATAAGCATCTTAGTGCTATTTTTCTAGTGCCTGTGATGAATGTATGGTAGTGGACAATAAATCATACTATGTAAGGATAGACTATAAATAGGACTCTCATGTACTTATCAAAAGACAACTTGAATATTAATCAAATTTGAGAATTTCTCTTGTGAGATTTTTTCCTTTGTTCTTGTGATAAGAACTTTGTTCTTGAGAGAAGAACTTTATAGTGTTGGTTCTACCGGCAGGTCGCGGTTAGGGTCGCACTTTCTTTGATAACTTTGGTTCTACCGGCAGGTCGCGGTTAGGGTCAAGTTCCTTTTTCATTTGATAACTTTGGTTCTACCGGCAGGTTGCGGTTAGGGTCAAGTTCCTTTACCTGTTTTCAAGACGATCCTAAGCAGTCTCGTATCAGGTACAGTGCTTTAAATCCTGTTTTTACTGTTCCCAATAAAACATTTACACGTGTACCGTTTTTTATCCTCGTTAAAAAATTAGGGTCATGCTAACTAGTGCCCTCGGGGCACTAGTTAAGGATACAAAAATAGTAATTATTGCATTGAAAAAACCACTTTTTATATTTTATAAACATTGATTGCACAAACTCCAATATAATTTTACTATATTGGGTATCCTTAACTAGTGCCCCGGGGCACTAGTTAGCATTTTTCAAAAAATTATACGGTGAAGCGGTGAACACCACCCTAAAGCTATACTGCTAATCTGCTATACTCTTTCATCTTCCTCATTGGGAATGAATTTTCTCTTCAAACCATCCACATACAGGTTCTTCCAATAGAGTGGCACTTTTAATTTTTAACCATGAATACTCCACACCCAACATTGGATATTTCCATTCATCCCACAAAAGCTCTCATGAACAAGGCAATCCAATCCACTAAAAGATTATCTTTGTCATGTTTGCGAATTCGAAAAATTAACAACAATACCTTTGCATAAAACAGATTTTCAAAACCCATGAACAACCGCCATCGGAGATCACAATATTTTTCTTCCTCGTAACTGTGCAGATCTATTGCAATCGGGATTGTTTAGTTATGCAGGGATATTTTCCAACGGTGTCCCTCGTCGGGTCGTCGCATGAGAAGTCCCACAGTTTGAGATGGGAATAATGAATGATAGAACGGGCCGTCGTGCTCCTGCCACAATAGACACCTCCATTTCTTCTGATGGTTACGATGAATTCTGCCAAAAACAGATGTGAAAATAAAATATAGAATACACGTGTAAATTTTTGATTGGGAACAGTAAAAACAAGATCTAAAGCACTGTACAAGTTTTGTCCTTAAACTTTTTGTTTTAAAAGATGTGCATTAGGCGTCTGCTTAGAAGACGTGATTTAACTCTATCATAGACGGTTGCAAAATGACAATTTTTATGGTCTAAAAAAAATAACAATCTTATCTAAAATTAATATATTTATTTATATTGTGAAGAATAGTTGTTAAATTCTTTAAAATAGTATTATAACTATATGGAAATTATTGTAAAAAATAAACTATATAGTAATCAAAATATTAAAAATAATTTTTAACATATTTGACCATTTTACGATAACATTAATTGTCATTAAAACAATATATTTTCAATTTAATTTTAAAATAACTACTAATGTTTTTTTTTAAATGTATTGAAAAGATTTCCATTTATATTAACTTTCTTTAAAATAGTATTATAACTATACGGAAATTGTTGTAAAAAATAAACTATATAGTAATCAAAATATTAAAAATAAATTTTAAAATATTTGACCATTTTACGATAACATTACTTGTCCTTAAAATAAATATATTTTCAATTTCATTTTAAAATAACTAGTAAAGTATTTCTTTTAATGTATTGAAACAATTTCCATTTATATTAGCTTTCTTGCGTGTATAAATACTATGTTTGGATTTGAGGTATGTATTTACCATTTCTTAAATATAATCTATATGGTAATTGAAATATTAAAAATATTTTTTTAACATATTTGACCATTTTACGATAGCATTAATTGTCATTAAAATAATATATTTTCAATTTAATTGTAAATTAACTAATAAAGTATTATTTTTAATGTATTGAAACGATTTTCATTTATATTAACTTTCTTGTGTGTATAAATACAATATTTGGATTTGAGGTATGTATTCACCATTTCACAAATATAAACAATGGCCCAGTATAATGTTTTATTATTATTATTTGTGTTTTTGGCTTTGGTATCAATAATTTCTTTGGTGTGTGATGCCACTGTAAGCGGTGATGAAAGCAGTAAACTTTACATCGTATACATGGGATCACTTCCTAAAGGAGCATCATATTCCCCAACCTCTCACCATATTAACTTGTTGGAACAAGTTGTCGATGATGGTGACATACATAATTGTTTAGTTCGAAGTTACAAGAGGAGTTTCAATGGTTTTGCCGCTATACTTAACGATCAACAAAGGAAAAAACTTGCCGGCATGAGAGGTGTGGTGTCAGTTTTTCCAAGCCCAGAGTACCACCTTCAAACCACGAGGTCGTGGGACTTCGTTGGTTTACCTCAATCAATCAAGCGAGACCAAACCATTGAAAATGATTTGGTGATTGGAGTAATAGATAGTGGAGTTTGGCCAGAATCTGAAAGTTTCAACGATAAAGGTATTTATATTATAAGTCACGATCATAATCTACTAATATAATTATTATGAATAGTTTTTAACATAAACTTTCATATTATAAAATATTAAGTTAGAATTATTTGTGATTATTATAATTAATTATTATTTTTTCTTTTACCTCGAAACGTTACATAATATTATTGGTTAATGTTGTATGAATAAAATTCAACATAATTAGAATATTGTGGTAACTATATATGGTTAGAGGAGAATGGATCCTCTCAATTTTTTTTCCCTCAATTTTTCTCAATTTTCACATCTTAACTATCAACCACCTTTTTTCCATTACTTTTAAAATTAAATATTGTTTTATATTTCTAATCCAATGGTCAATTGTCCCACTTTATTTCCTCAATTTTTTTTCCCACTTGAGAGGATCCATTCTCATGGTTAGAGTAATTTGCTTTTTATGATAAATCAGGTCTTGGTCCGATTCCAAGAAAATGGAAGGGAGTTTGTGCAGGTGGTGGTAACTTTAGTTGCAACAAGAAAATAATCGGAGCACGATTTTACGCTGGTGAAGACGAAAGTGCAAGAGACAATTTAGGTCATGGAACCCACACGGCATCAACAGCCGGTGGAAGAGATGTGAAAGGTGTGAGTTTTGATGGTCTTGCAAAAGGCACTGCAAGAGGCGGAGTCCCATCTTCAAGGATTGCTGCATACAAAGTTTGTACTCACGAACTATCATGCTTTGGAGCGTCTGTTTTAGCTGCATTTGATGATGCAATTGCTGATGGAGTTGACGTCATCACCATATCTATGGGTTATCCAACACTCAATGAATTTTTTAATGATCCTATTGCCATTGGTTCTTTTCATGCAATGGAGAAAGGAATACTGACAACACAGTCTGCAGGAAACTCTGGTCCTTACCCAAGAAGTATCTTAAGTGCAGCACCTTGGGTATTTACTGTTGCTGCAACTAGCATTGATCGTCAATTCATTACTAAGCTTATTCTTGGAAATGGGAAGACTTTCATTGGTAAGTCAATCTATACTGGCCCTTCAAATGGAACAAAATTTCCAATAGCCGCGCGTAATGCTAAAGCTTGCCCAACAAGTGGAAGAAATGCATCCCCTGAAATGTGTGATTGTTTGGACAAAAGTATGGTGAAGGGCAAGTTTGTTTTGTGTGGAGCAGGTGGAATGTTTACTTCTGATACAGGTATAATTGGTTCAATAAATAATGTTACAGAATCTGAATTTGATATGTCTTCTGTCACTTACAAGCCCTCCCTTAACTTGGAAACCAAGGACTTTGTCCAAATTCAATCTTACACAAATTCTACTAAATACCCTGTAGCTGAAATTTTAAAGAGTGAGATCTTCCACGACACAAATGCTCCTAAAGTTGTATCTTTCTCTTCTCGTGGCCCGAATCCTTTGGTTCCAGAAATTATGAAACCAGATATAAGTGCTCCTGGAGTGAATATCTTAGCTGCATTTTCACCTTTAGCGATATCCATGGATACAGATGACAAGAGAAAGTTCAAATACAACCTATTATCGGGAACCTCTATGGCATGTCCTCACGTTGCTGGAGTTGTTGCATATGTAAAATCATTTCATCCAGATTGGTCACCTGCAGCTATCAAATCTGCCATTATGACAACTACTAAACCTGTGAAAGGTACTTATGATGATTTGGCAGGTGAGTATGCTTATGGATCTGGGATTATCAATCCACAACAAGCCCTTCATCCTGGACTTGTTTATGACATCACTAAGCAAGACTATGTGCAAATGCTTTGTAATTATGGTTATGATGAAAACAAAATTAAACAAATTAGTGGAGACAATTCTATTTGCCATGGAACTCCTGAAAGAGCCTCGTTGAAAGATATAAACTATCCTGCAATGGTGATTCCGGTTGTGCCCAATAATAAGCATTTTCATGTCAAGATTCATAGAACAGTCACAAATGTTGGCTTTCCCAACTCAACCTACAAGGCTACTCTCATACATCATAATCCAAAAGTCAAGATCAAAGTTGAACCAAAACTTCTCAAATTCAAATCATTACATGAGAAACAATCATTTGTTGTCACTATTATTGGGGGAGACAAATTAAATCAAACTGTGTTTTCCTCATCACTCATTTGGTTTGATGGCACCCACAACGTCAAAAGTCCTATTATTGTGCAAATACTACCTCTATAATTGGCCATGTTATTGTTATGAAAAGCTAAATGTATAAATATATGATTATGTGTATCACAATAAAATGTTTATGGAGTCTACAATATTATATTATGATTCTCTCGATGTTTTTAGTTGTTCATGTTGATTGTTACATAAAAGTCCAAAATTCAATATACATGAAACAAAAGAAAGTTAAATATTTTTCTAAATGACGAAATAAATATACAAATAGAAGTATAAAAAGCTACTCTAACCCATTAACACAAAATAAAATAAATCTAAGATAGATATAGGCTACCAAAAAGGAAAAAAATAACTCTATATATATATATATATATATATATATATATATATATATATATATATATATAGAGAGAGAGAGAGAGAGAGAACCAGGATCCAAAACGGCCACATCGACCGCCCATCTATTGAACTCAATACATCTTGGCCCGCCCTTTCACACCAGCATCATCATTAAAACAATAAGCTTGACTATGGTTAAGAAGCAGTGAAAGGAACAATCTGCTAGTTTTTTCTGCAACCCACTAGAAAAAGCAAAACTTTATCTCATAAATCCATTCACATGTACATCTTCTCCAACACACAAATTGTTTCTGCTTAAAATTGAAATCAATCTCACATCAAAGTTTATTTTTTTCAGAATAATCTCACATCAAAGTTAATCTCATAAAAAGGAAAAGCAATAATAAAAGACGAAAGGAAGAAATTCAGGGTAAGTTTGAGTTCATTATTCAAATTGAAAATTCATTAAAACATGAATTAATAGATTGATTTTAATCTCCTTGATTTCAAGCACAATCGCCATGTTCACAACGGGAAGAGGATGTTGTTGTTGGTGGTGGTGTGGCCAGTAAGGAGAGAGGGAAAGGTATTGCGAACGGTGGTTCGTTGGTGAGGAAGCCATGGCCTATGATAGAAAAAGGGCGGAGAGAAAGGAAGAAGAATGGATTTTTATGTTGAGGCAAATGGTGTACAGTACTGGAGGAAAAGAGAGAGAAAGAGGAAGAAATAAATTACTGTGGTAGAGGAAAAGAGAGAGAGGGAGAAATAAATTAGGTGCATCAATCACTTAAAATTGTGTTTTAATCTTAGCCTCTCATTCCAATCTAATTGTTATTATTCATTCTCATATATCTTTAGCATTCTCATAATATATATATATATATATATATATATATATATATATATATATATATATATATATATATATATATATGGCGAACGGACTTACCACATTGTATCAACTTGTGAGTTTTATAACCAAGAATTGTGTGGATTCTAAGAATTGTAGATTTTATAACCAATTTGGTTGAAAATTAACTTCAAAACTATATAAAAACTACTTCACTTCATTATGTGCATATAAATCACATTATCTCTTCGTCGTGGTGAACTGACATACCACATTATCTCTTCGTTGTGGGGAACGAACTTACCACATTATCTCTTTGTTGTAGCGAACAGACTTACCACATTATCTCTTCGTTGTGGTGATAAGACGTTCATACTCTTCAACCTTAACTACTAGCATTGGAATTGGTCACCTTAGCTAAAAGGTGGGCAACGATATTCGCTTGTCATGAAACAAATTTTACCTCAAAGTTGTAATGAGAGACTAGAATATTTCTAATATTAGCTATAAGGACATGACATTAAAATTCTGATATGCCTGCAATATTAGTATGGATGACATAAACAAGTATCCTGGAATCAATCTCAAAATAACCTTTTGTAGCTCCATTTCTTGTGCCCAGACCTTTTCTTTCCAAAGTCCATAGATTTCCCCTTCACGCACTTTATAACTTTCTCGGTTACAATAGCTATACCCCATTCATGGAAAGCCCTTGTTGAAGCTAGCATCCACTTTGCACTTAACTACATCTAGGTTCAGCCTCTACCACTTAATGCTGAAGATTTCTCGGTGTTCATATGGTCCCTTCTATCATGCATCCCTTGCACACTCTCCAAATAAAATTACGGATCTAATTAGGTGCACACCATTTTTCCTCCTTCCAAATTGTCATAAAATTGTGTGCCATAAAAAAATCTTATTTTTTTCTTCTTCTGTAACCTTAATGCAAGAAGCCAAACTCAGACAATCAAACAAAATAAAGAAATTAAAGGGTACCACCATAACACCGATCCATCAGAACACATCATACAAATTTTTTGGAGACAATACTACAATGCAAAAGAAAGTAAATTCAAGTTTCAATCCAAAACACAATTATTTGAATCTTTGGAAGAAACCACTCAATATAAATATTGACGGAGCCAGACTTTGCCAAATTTTACCAAACACAACACGTTCCAAGTGACCTTCTCACTTAACTTTTACCTTAAGATATATAAAACTGTAAAAGCTATAGCACAAGAAGATGTTGTATGCTATCAAGAACTAACAATCCGTCAATGGAACCGAATATAACATATCAAGCAATATTATAATCTTCTATATGCTATGTGAAACCCCAACCAACTTTATCCACACCAAGTCATTTCTAAGTTCATACTTACTAAATGTCATAAACATTGACAAGAATTCTTGATATATACTTCTTAAAGGTAAATCTCAATTAGATTATTGTATAGATTTAATACTACTTGAGATAAGATTGCAAATTTTGCAAAACTCATTAGTATATAAAGACTAAAGTATTAGACTTCAATAGACTTCAACATGATAGTTAGGATTAATAGCTACTTGCTTGTAAATTGCACACAATATTGAAATTTCATATAAGATTGTAGATTTAGCTTTGATGCCAACTTTGTCACGACCCAATCTTTGGCCATAACCGTCGCACATGTCACCACTAACCAATCTTATATTTAGCCTGACCAGCCTAATACACTATAATAGATATACTTATTTAAAATATAGAATTACTGAAATTATAGCTAGACAGAGGATCCCAGGTGCTACGTATCCCTAAACAATTAGGGAATCAGGGCCACGTAATTGTCTAGGTGTCAATTAACTATCAACAAACTATATAAAAACTATGTCACTTCATTATGTGCATATAGACCACATTATCTCTTCGTTGTGGTGAATAGACATACCACATTATCTCTTCGTTGTGGCGAACAGACTTACCACATTATCTTTTCGTTGTAGCGAACAGATTTACCACATTATCTTTTCGTTGTGGCAAACGGACTTACCACATTATCTCTTCATTGTGGCAAACAGACTTACCACATTATCTTTTCGTTGTGGCGAACAGACTTACTTACCACATTATCTCTTCGTTGTGGCGAACGAACATACCACATTATCTATTCGTTGTGGCGAACGGACATACCACATTATCCCTTCGTTGTGGCGAACATACTTAACACATTATCTCTTCGTTGTGGCGAACAGACTTACTACATTATCTCTTCATTGTAGCGAACACACTTACCACATTATTAAAGTCAAATTATATTTTTAAAACTTTCATATTATTGTCACTGTAAATAAATTCATTGATAGTGTCTCCGTGAGCTTGACTCAGTTGGTAGAGACATCGCACTATATGTGCAGAAGTCTGGGTTCGAACCCGGGACACTCCACTTATTCACCTTTAAGGTGGATTTTCTAGCCACTAGGCTACTGACCAAAAAAATAATAATTCATTGATAGTACCACAACCAACTTGTATAAAATTAAAAAAAAAAAAATTCCCTAAAATTCACTAAAATCACATCTTTATCATTGTCAAAAAATAATCACATCTTTATTATTTAAAAGTAAATAAAATAGTGAAACTAAAATTCATGAAGAATGTGATTAATCTGACCAATACTACTTCATCAATTTGATTATTAATTATGATCAATACTCATCCTCAAATACATAAGTAATCAATTAATCTTTCATTTCTTTTGATAACAGAACATTCAATATATATCAACAAGAGGATAATCACGATCTTGAAGATTCTGAAATGAAATTGGTACTTAAAAATCCCTAAATCCTTTACATGCACTTCATTCGCATAAGAGCTTTGTGTTTTTGAAAGTGATTCTTGAAAGTGATTCTTGATAGGATGATATATTTAAGTTCTATTATACTAACCATGAATCAAGAACTCACCTTTGTGTTTTTGAAAGTGACTCTTGATAGGATGATGAAGAAAAGACAAATCCCTAGCACTTAAGATCTTTATACCCTCTCTTCTTTGCTAACTCGAGCTTATAGCTCTAATTAGATGCAAAAACCTTATCTTTCATGAATAATCCTTCACATGCAAATCTCATTTCAATGGGGGAATGAAAGAAAGCACCAATGAAAGAAAGCTTTATTTATTTATTTCTAAAACTCATAACATATATACTTATCTCACTAAATACATTTCGTCAAAAAAAAAAAAATCTCACTAAATACTTCTCACTCTTAAACTTCTAACTAATTGTCTCTAGTGCATTAGTGCATTACAACTCAGTTTAGGTTACTTAATTGATAATATATTAACACTTCTATAAATTTCTAATTTGCTCTTACTAATTCTATGAATTTATTAATCTATTCTTGGTCAAATTCCTAACCCAATATAAGATTATACTAATAAATGAGTATTTCTCATTTATTAAATTTTGGGATATTAGAGGTCTAGTTTTCACTACCTTGATAAACATACCATTCTCGTAAATCTGGTACCACCAAGTACCATGGAAAACAATCCAATTTCTAGACAATCAAATAGTTCCTAATCACCTTTTGACCTATGAGTTTGAAAGGTAGGACTATGGACATGTAAAAATGGGTGAATTTCATTGGTGATACGGTTGAAGAACCAATCATTGCACAAGGATTATTCTTATACGGTCACGTGATCAAATATAATTCTCTTGGTTAATTTTTCATTTTATTTTCATCACCACCTTCATATCTTTATTTTCCTCATCATATTTTTCTTTAAATCAAAATGAATTTTCACTCAAAAACACCTCCAAATAACATAATTCTATATTTTATGGTCACGTGACAATGAAAATCATGCTCCATTGCACAAAAGCACTTTGTTGTTGAGCTAGTATATATTTACTAAAAGAGAGTAATGGTATTTGAACGACCACATTCCTCTTTTTTCTTCTCTTTTGCAACAAAAATAATAAAGTGAGAAGAGGAGAGAAAGAGTAAGAATATAATGAAACCATGAAAAAGAATCGTTCAAAAGTTGTCAACATTTGATTATTTAAATATCATTTCTTTTACTAAAATTATAGTATCTTATAATATAAAAAAAAAAAGTAGTTTTTCTTTTTAACGAAAAGATAGAAAAAAGTAAGTACATGTTACAAATTTTCTGTATCATTATGATCATTACTATTCTAATAAATCTTACAATTCAATGCTCAACCTCACATCATAATCATATATTGAGTGATCTAATTCAAAAACTCAAAATTAAACAAAGTGGGGAGAAAATATTGTAGCTAGTAGAATATATAATTAATAAAATGATCAAATTATATAAAACAGGGCAATGACAATAATTATAGACAAGCTGAAAGTGTCAACTCCAAATTTTTCACCATGATTTGCGGAAATATCAGATTCCAATGACCACTGAGATCTAAAATTAGGATTAGAACCATAAAGGGATTGCACACCTTTAATATCATCAATATTCAAATCAGCTCTTTTATCTCTTGGCCTTAAACTCGGATACATGACAGCTTCTTTCACACTACTATGTGACAAACCCAACAAATGTCCAATCTCATGTGTTGCAACTGACTCCAAATCAACCGCCACCTCCGATTTCGTTACCTTGAAATCAACCGCCCATGTCTCCGCTGCATCGAGGTGAAGCCTTCCGATCTCTGGCGAAAATGAATGTGCTAGCACACCTAGAACACCATCAAATGGCTCACCATCACCGTGGTCGCCACTATAAAATCCTATTTTTATATCCGCGAAGCCGTAATCCTCTGCTTCGATGAAACTAATTGGAATAACCGAACTCCATCGAGAAAATGCTCGTTTGAATGTTTCTCTTATCTCTTGTAGGCTCAATTTATGAATCATGTAGTCACGTGAGAAGCTATAGGTTAGTGTCATTGGCATGTCATTGTCATGTGACCATCGTGGTTTTCCGGGGAAATAAACAAAATGCGTCGTGTTATGAATGTGATTTTGATGGTGGCGAGTTTTTCTTGTGTCTGGAACACCGCATCTTGGCATGATCATTTGAGAAACTGTGTTGGAATCAAGTTTTCCGGTTACTTGGAGTCCAAGATTTCGTTGGTATTTGATGAGAGCTGATTCAAAACTTGCATCAAATTTGTCACTGAATGCGTCATTGTTTTTAAGGTATCCGAAACGATGCAAGTATCTTTTGAATTGTGATATTCCTGTGATGCTGTCGCCTCTGCCAGCATTGGTGAAGCTTTGAATGTTGCGGTTTGTGACGGATATTTTGGTGACTGGTGCATCTTGTAACAAAGCTTTTGATGTGAGAAGAGAAGTGAAGAGAAACATGAAGGAGTATCTTAGTGAAAGGAACATGGTATGATTTGGTTACTAGTTAGTCTTGCTTACTTGGTTTGGAGGAAGATAGAATAGAAATAGAAATTAAGCTTCCATACAAAGCAAGCAATATATAAACGGTCAACTTTATTCAACAAGATTTAATTAACTAACGATTACAACTATTTTGAAACATTTGCATATGATTAATGACTAATGACAGTATATAAGAATAAGACTAATTAAGCTGCAGTGCTAAATAAATATTATAAGTGGGCTTTTATGTATAGCTTTAAAAATTGGGAAGGTTTTTTAAAATAGAAATTTTGGTTATTTAAATTTATTATTAATTTCTCCACATACAGAGTGAACACTTCGGTAAATATCTTATTTGGACATGTACTGGTACACTGCTAAGGTGAACAATTCTAATATGTTCAAAAATAGTGTTTAATTTTAAAAAATTAATAAACATTATTTGTGAACCTATTACAATTGTCTATATGAGCAAGTGTACCGATACATATTTAGTATATGGAACAAATTTTTTTAAAAAAAGGATAATTAGTTAAGTAATCCTTGTTGACAACATAACTTTTGTTACCTTCCAATATATAGCTTTATATAATTTTGAAGTAACTTAAAGAACAAAGAAAAATAAGTTGAATGGAGGAAGTAGGAGAGAATGTGAAATAGAGCAATCTTGCAGATAAAGTGGCCAAGCAAGCAAGCAACCAGTAGATAGTGAGTATGAAGTTGTTTTGTCTTGAAACTGAATCAATATAACAAGTAGTCAGTCAGTCAGTTAGTTAGTTACATTCCATCATTATATTATATTGGTTGTTGCCTCTGTCCGACTTTTCACACTTTCAAACGTATTCTTTACTCAAAATCTCAAATATGTATGTATCAATAATATTATTTCCTGAGTTAAAGATTAAATACCATTCACTACATATTGTTAAACGAATGTAAATAATTTTAGAAATATATATATCCATATGAGAGACATAGTAGTATGACCGCATATGGTTGGTTAACATTTCCGCATCTCCTACCTTTCTCGTGCGACCCCTGAAATTCTAAAAATATCTCTCGTAAGATAATCAATCGAGTTCGCACTTTAACTATTGAACTTTATAAAACATTTCATAAGGGTGAAGGGAATAAAAATATTAAATTTTTTAAGATTTGTTAATTAAAGTGCAAATTCAATTCACTACTTAATTAGAAAATTGTATTTTTCCTGATTTTACACCCCTTGAATTCGAACTTTTAAATAGAGAACTATGTTTTTTAGATTTTCACCCCTTTAACACACGTTGGTTATCTTGCAAGAATTGTATTTTTAGAATTTCAATAAAGATGCAAAAAAGATAGGAGGCGCGAAAAGAAATCCTCTTAAAAAATACACAGCGGTTCAATTCCTATTATGGGGCTTCAATCTTACAACCATTATTTGCTCATAAAAAATGCTCTTTTGGCCCCCTTATTTGCTACTCAGGCCCCCCGTGTTGATGAAATTGCCCTTCGAATAGGTTTTGGAACTTAAATTCTAAAACTGATTAGTTTTGGAACCTATATTCCAAAATACACTAATATGTATTATTTTCGATCAATTGTTATACTAGTTGATTTTTTCACGTTTTTAAGTCTTGAAATCAACGTTTATTCACTCATAGCGGGTTCCTACACTTATTTGGTGTCATCCAATAGGTAATGTATGTTTTAATCGGTTTATTTTTTGAGTTTTCAAGTGTTATCTGGAAACGTAAATTTTGGAACGTGCATTCCGAAATTATTTTGGAAGATAAAATCCAAACTTGGCAGAATTTTTGTTTTTCAGCTTTGTGCACGTTTCTGATATATAGTTGGATCCGGATCCTCTCCTTCCCAAATTATCTCCTTCTCTCTCCTTCAAATATGAACCGTTAGATCAATCTAATGGATGGGAAGATGTCTTTCCAAAACAAAATGCCCTGCATCTTTTTACAGCAAACTTTTTCCTCTTCGTCTTTCAAAGTTTTTCCAAAACAAAATGCGCCAGATCCTGCAACTGCAACCAGTTTTTATTCAAAATCTAAAATTAAAGCAAATGAAATCAAACAAATTTGAAATTAGAGAAACAAAAACCATTAATCAAAACTGTGAAATCCAAATTAGAAACAAACAAAAATTTGAGGAGAAGAAACATAAAACCCAAAATATTTTACAAAAAGTCAAAATCTATTTCGACTTATTTGCTACAAGTTGATTTACAAAAAGTCAAAAAGTCAAAATTTTTGGATATAAATATTTCAAAAATATTACTTTTTTTTTTAAGTTATTTCAAATAGATTTTCATAAAAAATCATTTTTAAAATACAACTTTTTGTAAAAATTGATATTTTGACTATGTTTCTTCTCCTCAAATTTACAAAGAATATTTTGACTTTTTGTAAAATATTTTGGGTTTTATGTTTCTTCTCCTCAAATTTTTGTTTGTTTCTAATTTGGATTTCACAGTTTTGATTAATGGTTTTTGTTTCTCTAATTTCAAATTTGTTTGATTTCATTTGCTTTAATTTTAGATTTTGAATAAAAACTGGTTGCAGTTGCAGGATCTGGCGCATTTTGTTTTGGAAAAACATTGAAAGACGAAGAGGAAAAAGTTTGCTGTAAAAAGATGCAGGGCATTTTGTTTTGGAAAGACATCTTCCCATCCATTAGATTGATCTAACGGTTCATATTTGAAGAAGGAGAGAGAAGGAGATAATTGGGGAAGGAGAGGATCCGGATCCAATTATATATCAGAAACGTGCACAAAGCTGAAAAACAAAAATTCTGCCAAGTTTGGATTTTATCTTCCAAAATAATTTCGGAATGCACGTTCCAAAATTTACGTTTCCAGATAACACTTGAAAACTCAAAAAATAAACCGATTAAAACATGCATTACCTGTTGGATGACACCAAATAAGTGTAGGAACCCTCCATGAGTGATTAAATGTTGATTTCATGACTTAAAAACGTGAAAAAATCAACTTGTATATCAATTGATCGAAAATAATTCATATTAGTGTATTTCGGAATATAGGTTCCAAAACTAATTAGTTTTGGAATTTAAGTTCCAAAACCTATTATAAGGGCAATTTCATCAACACGGGAGGCCTGAATAGCAAATAAGAGGACCTAAAGATCATTTTTCTTTGCTCATTGAATCCTTTTCTGTTTGGGCCTTGAGCTTCATAGAAAATGGATCCAATTCTGGTAACTATTAGTATTTACAAAAATCAATTATTTTTTATCAATTTAATGATATCATTCCTAATATACCTATCGTTTAATTTTTAAAAAATTAACACAGATAAATGAATGTGTTTTATAAAAAATATTAAAATTTATTTGAAAGAATCCGAGTTCAATTTTTTATAGAAACATTTATTGCTCAGACTTTTATTTATATCACAGCCGAACTTTAAATTACCAAAACTCCTTATACTAGAAACCAAATTGTTTACACCAAAAAGAAAGAAAAAAAAATACAATTAAAATAATTTTATTTATATTTTACTACATAAAATCTAGAAAATTAATTGCACTTAAACAATTTTCTTAATAAGAGTATACATTGATTGGGTTTGGCATAAACAAGATCCAACACAAAGTAACAAGGTAAGGTGGGTTGGATTGAAGACTCCCTACGATCCTCATTATGGAAACAAATTCCATTTCTATACAAACAAGTAGACCAAATAACTGCTAATCAAATGAAGAAAATTACTTTTTAGGCCCCGCAGCATTACTCTCAGACCCCCATCGTGATAAAAATACTCTTATAAAGGGTGTAAGCTAGGATACGAAATAATTCAATTTCGTATCCTAGGATATGAAACAACGTTAAACACCCCCAACGACTATTTAGCTTGTCTTATTAGGCATAAAAAACAGACATTTGTATCCTAGGATACGAAATTGACATTTTTTTTAAAATAAATTTAAGTTTTCAGCCCGTAAAAAACGAAATATATATTTTTTTGAAAACGCTCCAATTTCATATTCTAGAATACGAAATTGGGTTATTTCGTATCCTAGAATATGAAAAATATTAATTTCGTATTCTAGAATATGAAGTCGACCTATATATCTATCTTTTGCCCTAGTGTTTTTTTCATAACCCCTTCACCTACTAAGTATGTCACATAATTTAAATCCATAGATATATTCAGGTTTACAAATAAAATATATATCTAGCATGATATATAATGGAAGGAACATATACCAGAATAACACTTCTATAGGTCTGACATAACATGTTTTTATCTTGTGAGTCTTTCCATAATTTCATTAACATTTGAAAATTTTAGTTTAGTACAGAGGGCCAAATTAAAAACAATCAAAACCCTAAACATTCAAAATATCAAAATCATAAACAAAATAAATTCCCTAAACACTAAATTGATGAAAATACCCTAAACACATTAACAAATAAAAAGCATAAACAAAATCATAGTTCAATTTCGTGATAGCGATTAAAGAAATCTTACTTGGTGATTCGTTTTGTAGGATACAAAATGGTTTTTTTTTCCGTGACTTTGATTGGATAATGGAGAAGAAGATTTGACAAATCGATTAAATTGGGGATAGAATGGAGAAGAAGATTTGGCAAATCGAAACCCTAAAATCGCCCCTCTTCTTTAATTGTTCGCGTTGTTTCGTGAGAATATGAAACGCGTTGTTGCTTGGTTTTCTCACGCACCCTTTTTTTTAAACACGTTTTCAGATCGTAGAATATGAAATTAGGCGTTTTCAGATTGTAGAATATGAAATTAGGCGTAAATCATTATTTCATATTCTACGATACGAAAAATATATGATTTCGTATCATAGAATACATAGTATCCTAGGTCCAAAATTGGAGGCATTTTAGGATTTATGAGGGGTTTGGGAGCAAGTAGGGGGCCTAAAAAGAATTTTCTCAAATGAAATATGTCCCCTTCCTCGCCTTTTGTCCATTTAGTTTTGGAGGAAATAATCTCCTTGTGTATTCAACTTTTTCCCTTAAAAATATTAGTCATGCACTAAATTAGTGGTAGAATTATGTAGTAAATCTTTGCCGAATAAAAATATTTGAATTAGCAAAAAAAAATGTAGTAAATCTTTTTCTTTTCCGAATAAAGGGGCAAAACCCCAAAAAAAATAAAATAAAAAAAATATATATATATATATATATATATATATATATATATATATATATATATATATATATATATATATATATATATATATATATATAAAGTTACATGAGTAGTTTTAGGTATGCATGCCTCAAATACGTCGTCAAAAAACATACATTGAAGTTCTTTAGTAGAAGTCTCCAAAATATTAATGTAAAAATGGCTTGCCAGCTCAAAGTAAGAAGATGCCTAATGCGAAGCACCAAAGTTGGACTGCTTCCATTGAGTTTAACTCTATCGATCATCATATATATCGGCACTTTAGAATCACTTTCAACATGGAGATGAGTGATTCCCTACCTCCTAGCAAGGTCCATTCCTAGGTACATGCCTCACATCTCGACATGCATCACATCAGAAACTCATTAGTAAGTAGGACGGACAATTTGTCCTATTCGGCTTCACTTTTAGACGACTTTAAGCAACGTGAATTGTCCGCTTTTCCACCTCTACTGTGTATCAATAACACGGTAGAAAAACAGCAAACTCTATTTTAACAAAACTAACCGCTCAACTCAGTTTACTAATACAAGGCTTAAGAACTACAAAACTAGCTAGCACCTTGAAAGGAGCTGAACAAAATCTAAATTTGTAATTTGAAGACAAATGTGAGTAAGCTTGCGGTGACGTTTTTATAGAGTTCAAACTTTTGCTTAAAATCCATTGGGGCATCCTTTCCTCAACTATTGTATTATATTAATTTTTTATATCATCCTACTACTATATATTATTGCACTCTTTTCTCTATGTTCTATCTATATTGTATACCTCCTTTAAAGGCAAATGTATGTGTACATATGTGAAAATTTGGAATAATATTTTAAATAAAAGTGAGATAGAGATGAGATTTATGGCCATGGCCCATTATTTAGTGGTGGTGGGAATTTTTTATTATTATTTTAGTACATCATTATTAATTACCATGCTTGAATTAGTACCACAAAACTTCCCACAGAAATCTGTAAAGTTCTACCTCCTACGAATGTTGAGGCCCCGTATAGTTAATTACATTGGTCACATAATTGAAGATTTGGATCCGTTGATATCCGAGTTATACGTAGTATCATGCTGTTTTTAATCATAACTGTCAATTTGAATTAGATGATTTAAATTATACATCAACTATAACACAATTT
Source organism: Trifolium fragiferum (assembly GCA_954870985.1). Lineage (NCBI taxonomy): Eukaryota > Viridiplantae > Streptophyta > Magnoliopsida > Fabales > Fabaceae > Trifolium > Trifolium fragiferum. Next base: position 302,028 of record OX940792.1, read on the forward strand.
AATAAGAGCTATGCTATATATAGCGAACTAATAACTCGCGAAACATCACGAAAGGCTTGTTACATGCTTATAAGTTATAACTGCTTGCCCTTTTTCATTTCACTTTTTATTTTTGACAATCATTCACAATGTTGAATGACACTTATTTAATTGTTTTGCCCACTAAATCTAAAGAACCATTTTCCATTGAGAACTTGCTCTCCAACCCAACAGACTACTAACCAAAACTCTAGAAAAACCATCATGAAAACTTATGGAGATAATGGAAGGAAACAAAAAAATGAGCTAACGAAGAAAGAAATTAGAGGTATGTAAGGTAAGGGAACCAAGAGATAAAGTAAGGAAGAGAAGACATGAAAAAAGGGAGAAAAAAAATGGTCTTGTTGAACATAAACGGTGTTTGTTTGAGGAAGATAGATAAATCAATCTTTTTTTTTGGGAATACACTGAGGAGATGGAAACATGTGTCATTTGGATTTTGGACAGTATGAGTATCATCATTTAATGCTTCAGATCCTTGTCAAGAATATTTTTATGAAGAATCTCTTTGAAGTGTATTTTTGGAAAGAATCTCTTTTAATCAATGTGGTCAATTGCTTGGGTCAAACAAATCAAGCCCATGTTTAATTCTGAATCAAGGACTTTTGCCTGAAGTATTTAAGGATTGTGCTAAACCTAATTTGGTTGTTGTTCACGCCGTTATTGTGTTTTGTGTCTAGCATTCTAGGTTTTGCGTGTGTGTTATTTTGTGAGACTTTCTTGTGTCTCATTGATGCAAGCTTAGGACGTATTGTTTTGAGTTGTAATCTTTGTGATCCTCTCCTAAGCTTTGAAGTACGGAGTTAGGACCTTGTGTGTTTTTAGCACTCTAAGCCTTTAGGTACGAGTGTGTAGTTTTTAGGAGTGTGTGTCTCCAAAACATTTTGTATTTGTGTTATTGAAATCCTTACTGTCTGTAAGGTTGTAAGGGAGTGAGATGTGATCTCAGACTTAGGAGTTCCTAGGTTGAAGAGTCATTGGTAGTTGCTAGGTTATGAGTTGTAAACGTGGTGTTTGCTGAGAACTTATAACTAGGACTGCTATAGTGATATTCCTTCCTGGATTGGTATCCCGCAGACTAGGGCTTGTTTTAAGCGCCGAACTGGGTTAACAAATATCCCGTGCCTTTTACCTGCTTTCAGTTATTTACTTATTTTATATTGTGATAAAAGTGTTAAGGTGCTTAGAACATCGTATCGCACATCGTGCTTAGTATGTCAGAAATTTCAATTGGCATCAGAGCAGGCACCTTGCCTGTCTCTATGGAAGGCTGTTTTGACTGGATGAGATCATCCCACTGTTGCCAGCAAGGAAGGCACCTCAACGGGGGTGAAGAAACCAGAAGTTGAATGGACTACAGAGGAGGAAGCTGCAGCTCTCTACAACAACAAAGCCATATATGCCTTGTTTAATGGGGTGGACACAAATGTTTTTAAGCTTATCAAAAACTGTGTGTCAGCCAAAGAAGCATGGGAGATCTTGAAAACTTGCTATGAAGGTACCACAAAGGTGAAGCAATCAAAGATTCAACATCTCACATCCAGGTTTGAAGCACTGAAAATGAAGGATGATGAGAGCATTCAAGACTTTCATATGACACTCTTGGATATTGCTAACTCGTTTGAAGCCTTGGGAGAGAAGGTGTCTGATGAAAAACTGTCAAGAAAACTCCTCAGATCTCTTCCTAAAAGATTTGACATGAAGGTGACAGCAATTGAGGAAGCACATGACATCTCTACTATGAAGATGGATGAGTTGGTTGGATCCTTTCAAACCTTTGAAACTGTCTTAGATGAACATGGTGACAAAAAGAACAAGAGCATTGCATTTGTTTCAAATACTGATGAGGACAATGCTCTAGATGAGGATGAAGAAGAAGAAAGCATTGCAGATGCCATTGCCATGCTTGGGAGACAGTTCAACAAGGTGCTGAAAAGAGTTGATCGTAGGAATCGTCAGAATGCTCCAAGCATCAGATTCGACATCAATAAACAGCAAAATGGTCTGAAGAAATCCAAGCCTGAAGAGAAGAACAGTCAAAGCAAGGGTGTTCAATGTCATGAGTGTGAGGGATATGGACATATAAGATCAGAATGTGGAACTTATTAGAAAAGACAGAAAAGGGGTTTGAGTGTGTCTTGGTCAGATGAAGATTCTGAGGAAGAGCATGAGTCTGCTAAACTTGTGACTGCCTTGACTGGAGTTTGCATCACAGACAGTGACACTGATGAAGATGGTGATGTTGCTTATGATGAACTTGCTAGTACTTATAAAGAACTACTCACTAGGTTTGAGGAAATGTGTAAAATCCTTGAGAAGCAAAAAAAGACCATCAATCTTCTTCAAGCTGAAGTGAAAGCTCATGTTGAGAAGACTTCAGAAGCCCAAGAAGAAGTTGCTCTTGTCAATGCTCAAATGGATGACTTGAAGAAACGCGTAAGTCAGCTAAACTCAGGGACAAACATACTTGAGGAGATCCTGGAGAATCTACCAAGTGGGAAGGCTAAGTCAGTTGGTTATAACTACTCAAATCTAAATCAATATCAATAGAATCTTGAGACAAAATTCAAATCTGCTGAAGATGTTTTTGATCCCTGCACTGGACAGACGATGTTGAAGCATCCTGCTCAGCATTCTAAAACATACCCAGTTCCCAAGTTTGCTCTTGAATCTAATCCTCGTGGTCATCAAAGGCCTAAGATTCAGAGAGGGTATCGTAGATGGGTTTGTCATCCTTGTGGAAAAAGAGGACACATTAGACCTTTCTGCTACAAACTTCATGGCTATCCCGCTCAACAACCAAAAGCTAATGAAGTGAAGGAAGATGTAAAGGAAGATATACCTATCAAGAAGGAGTGGAAGCCCAAAACAGAAAATGTTGGACTAATTGCTCACACATCTCTAAGAGCCTTATCATTTGACAGTGGATGCTCCAGACATATGACTGGTGAAGAAAAATATCTTATGAATATGAGGCCCTATAAGACCAGTTTTGTGACTTTTGGAGATGGTGCAAAAGGAGAAATATTAGGAATTGGAGATCTTGTAAATCATGGATTGCCCAACTTGGAGAATGTGCTTTTGGTTAAAGGACTCACAGCTAATCTGATTAGTATAAGCCAGCTTAAAAGTCAACTTTACCAAGTCTGAGTGCCTTGTCAATAATGAGGAAGACCAGCTGCTAATGAAGGGAACCAGGTCTAAAGATAATTGCTACTTGTGGATATCTCAGGAAGAAGCTCATAATACCACTTGTCTTAGTTCAGCAGTAGATGAAGTGAAGCTGTGGCATCAAAGGCTAGGTCATCTACATTTGAAAGGGATGAAGAAAACAATATCATCTGAAGCTATCAGGGGTTTACCTAAACTGAAGATTATTGAAGGTAACAAATGCGGTGAGTGTTAGATTGGTAAGCAAGTCAGGATGTCGCATCCAATGCTGGAGCATCAGACAACTTCCAAAGTTCTTGAGTTACTCCATATGGACCTTATGGGACCCATGCAGGTTGAAAGCTTAGGAGGGAAAAGGTATGCCTTTGTGATGGTGGATGACTACTCAAGGTACACCTAGTTGAACTTTATTAGAAAAAAGTCAGATGCCTTTGAAGCTTTCAAGGAATTATGTCTTCAGATTCAGAGGGAAAAGGCAAGTAATGTGGTAAGAATTAGGACAGATCATGGAAAGGAATTTGAGAACTCCAGCAGGTTCAATGATTTCTGTTCTACTGAAGGAATCAAGCATGAATACTCATATGCTATCACCCCACAGCAGAATGGGATAGTTGAAAGAAAAAATAGGACTATCCAAGAGTCAGCTAGAGTCATGCTCCATGCCAAAAATGTCCCTACTATTTTTGGGCTGAAGCCATGAACACTGCATGTTACATTCACAACAGAGTCACTCTAAGAAAAGGTACCTCTTCTACTTTGTATGAGCTATGGAAAAATAGAAAACCAACTGTTAAACATTTTCATGTGTTTAGAAGCAAATGCTACATTCTAGCTGACAGAGAACCAAGAAGAAAACTTGATCCTAAAAGCCATGAAGGAATTTTTCTGAGATACTCTCCAAACAGTAGAGCTTATAGGGTCTATAATTCTAAGACTCAGGTAATGATGGAATCTATAATTGTTGTGGTCCAAGACTCTCCCTTGGAAGAAAATGTTAATACAGATCAAGATATTTCTGTTGTTGACAATGTTGAACAAGATGTTGAAGCATCAGAACATCTGTGTGATATTCAGTCTGATGAAGAGATACCTGAAGATGAAAGTGAGGCAAATGCTGAAACACAAGCTCAAAAGAAAGGTCCCTCAGTACGTGTCTAGAAAAATCATCCCACAGATCTGATCATTGGTAATCCTGAACAGGGGATAACCACTAAGAGATCAAATGATGTGATTTCAAATTCTTGCTTTGTGTCACTATTTGAACCTAAGAATGTCAAAGAAGCCTTAACTGATGAAGCATGGATAGAGGCTATGGAAGAAGAATTAAACCAGTTCAAGAGGAGTGAAGTGTGGGATTTGGTTCCAAGACCAAAGAATGTGAATGTGATTGGAACAAAATAGGTCTATAAGAACAAGTCAGCTGAGAATGGTGTTGTAACCAGAAATAAAGCAAGACCTGTAGCTCAGGGATATACCCAGGTGTTAGACCTAATTTTTATGTTGAGTTAAATAAACATTTAATTGTTGGTCTAATTAAATAAATGTCAAATAAAATATAATTTGATGTTTATTAAAGCATTTAATGTCTTAAGTTTTTTGTCAAGTTTTAGCGAAATGGAAGAATTTCGAAGGAAACGGCGTCGTTCGAAAATACCAAGTAAGAACGAAGTTCAGCGCGCGCGAAGCAAAGGAGATTCGAAATCAACGGTTCAAGACGAGAAAACGTGGGACGCGTGGAGCAATCTGAAGCGTCGAATCGAAGCGGCAGTTTGTCAGTTTCGAAAGTATTTAGTTTAGTTTCTTTGTTGGAAACGAGGTCACAATTTCGTTTTACAAACTTCTTACTAAAATTCTAAGTACTCAAGCGATCGAAGGAAAAGAATTGCGAAGAAGGATGTATGTATTGTGAACCTTTTATTTGTAATTGCTTTTACGTTTAATGCAATTTATCATTCCTGTATTTCTATTGTTAATTTTCTCTTAAAACACTCCTGTTTCGAGGCGATTCGAAAACTTCAGTGTTAATTCTAAATCAAAAGGCTAAAATCAACAAACGATACATAAACTTTCTCAAGAGAACAAGCATAAAATTGTCCTGAGATTACTAGTCGATCTCGTAAGTCTTAAAATACTTAGACTAGCGCTTGTTTACCAAATTTCACAGTAAACAAATTGGCACGCCCAGTGGGACTGGTTTTGTGCTTTTAACGAAATTTGTAGAAAGTTTTAGCGCTAAGAAAAGAGTGATTGTTAATTTGCAATTATGGCTAAAGCGACTCAAATCCATAATTCAATAAATAGTCCAAGTTCTAGCGCAATGAGTGGTAGTGGAAACCAAAACTTTAATTCTGGTGGAGGATCACCAAGTTCTCCCCAAAGTTCGAACACTGTTAGTATAGCAGTTAGTTCGATAATGCCTAATACTATGGTTTCGACTCAATCAGAGTCATCTCCTGCCATGTTTTCTCCTAGTGGCCCTTTGTTTAGACGTATACCTCCTCCAGGCTTTCCTGCTTTTTCACAAGAGCAAGAAAGGTATACAGATCCTAGGGTAACTCAAATGCCTCTAACGGTTTCCTCGTTATTATCTTTGAGGCAACAAATGGATGAGAGTAATCACGAAATGGTTAATCTCTTGACACAACAAATTGGTACTGTGTTTAATCCTTTAATACAGAACACCAATGAAAGTTACAATATGTTGGCTTATCAAATGGGTAGAATAGCAGATTTCTTTGGAACTACTCCTCCCCCTCAAAACCAACCTAGGTTAAACCATCAGGCACCTCAAATGATTTTGCCTGCAATGTCTGCAACGCCTCATTATCAGGCTCAAACTCAAATTCCTGAACAGTCAACAAACCAAGGGCCAACTTTTATGGCCCAGCCAAGAAATCAAGGGCCAACATTCATGGCCCAAGAAGAACCTCCTTATACACAAGAAGTAAATCAACCAAGAGTGTTCTTAGTGAATCGAAACCAAAATGCTGATGAAGTAGTACAAAATGTCCAAAATAATAATTTTGCTGGACATAATAATTTGGCTCATTTAGTCGAAACAATTTTAACGCAAAGTGGCGTTAATGTTGGCTCCAGGAGGCCAAACTTTGTGTCAGCTTTGTCTGAATACGTGTTGCAAACTGAATTGCCACGGGGTTGGAAAGTCCCAAAATATACTAAGTTTTCTGGTGACACTAGTGAGTCAACTGTTGAACACATAGCCAGGTTTTTGGCTGAGTCTGGAAACTTAGCTAATAATGAAAATTTAAGGATGAAATATTTTCCAAACTCATTAACTAAAAATGCTTTTACATGGTTTACTACCTTGCCTACTAATTCGATCCAGAATTGGACACAATTGGAAAGGCTATTCCATGAGCAGTTTTACATGGGCCAAACAAAAATTAGTCTTAAAGAGTTGGCCAGTGTTAAAAGAAAAACACACGAAGCTATTGATGATTATTTGAATAGGTTTCGTTTACTAAAGGCTAGGTGCTTTACTCAAGTGCCTGAGCATGAGTTAGTCGAAATGGCTGCTGGTGGCCTAGATTATTCGATTAGGAAAAAATTGGATACTCAACATCTTCGAGATATGTCTCAATTGGCTGATAGAGTTAGACAACTCGAAGTATTAAAAGCTGAAAAATTTAAAAATCTTAAGTTTCAGAAAAAGAAAGAAGTGCATTATGTAGATGCATATGATAGTGATTGTGAGGATAATGTTGATTATTCAATGTATGATGAAAGTGAAGTAAATTTGGCTGAACTTAAGCCAGGGCCTCCTTATGTTTGTAAGTTATTAAGGCCCTCGCATGGGAAAAATCCCACTGAGCCTAAAAATGATAAGTTCGTGACAAAAACATACACGTTTGATATCACCAAGTGTGATGAAATTTTTGATTTGTTAGTTTCTGATGGGCAAATAATTGTGCCTAAAGATTTGAAAGTACCATCAGTAGAACAAATGAAAAAACGTGGTTATTGTAAATTTCACAATTATCTTGGCCATCGAACTTACCAATGTGTGCTTTTCAGGGATTTGGTTCAGAAAGCGCTGAATGAAGGTAGACTTAAGTTTGCTGAGAAAGGGAAACATCAAATGAAAGTGGATGCTGATCCACTGCCTACAAATGATGCTGCCTATGTCGAAATACTGGACTGCAACATGGTGGACTTTACTGATCCTGCGCCAATCAAAGCTATTCCTGAGGAGGAATATGATGAGAGGGTAAGAGCTGCTTATCCTAAGCCTGAAGAGGATTTGGCTGACTACCTCAACAGGTGCAAGCTCAATAACGTGGAAGTTATGGTTTGCCCTAGATGCAGTGCTGTTTGCGATAGGGATGCAACCAAATGCTTGAAGAATTGCCTTCCATTTGTTGACCCTAAGAGGAAGTGGCAGAATCCTAGGCCTAACCAAAGGATTTGGCCACAAAAAAGGATAGACTGGAGTAACTCTACTTCGAGAAATCCTTCTGTTCACCAAAGACTGGGACCTATTCGAACTTTTAGGCCATCAGGCACAGTCCCAACCAACACTTGGGTCAGGGGGCAGAATGTTGCTGTTACCAAGAAGGTGATTGAGAAAGGAAGTTCGAGCAATGTTAATGTCAACATAGTGGCTGCGAACAAAGGTACTAGTACCAATATGGCTCCTCAGAAAGCCAATGTTGCTCCAAATGACAAAAAATTTGCCTATAAAAACAATTACAAAGGCAAAAATCCCATGTCACGCTCTCAATGGCGAAGGTTCCAGAGGAAGAAAAAATTGGCTGCTTCTCAAGCCAATGCTTCAAACATAACTGGGGGCAAACTTAAGATTGGTGTTGGGGGCAAAGCTGGAGCTAGTGATGAAACTAACACAAAGATGGTTCAAAAAGCTGAAATGGCTAAGAGGCCAGCAAAAGAAAGGCTTGAGCCATTAGCTGAGAGTAAGGCTGATGAAGAAAATGAAGACTTCATGGAAGATGATGACCTTCTAGATGAGGAAGGTGATTTTGATGTCTTAGTGAATGTGATTTCAATCCTTCCTGCTGAATTCGACGTTCAAACAGAAGTGAATGAGGTAGAGGAAGAAGCTAAGGCAATAGAAATGGCTGTCCCTAAGCCAGTTTGTTACTATGTGATGGATAATGGCTGTGTCGAAGAGCAAAATGCCATTTTCGAAAAGCCAGACTTGGGGATGCAGAATCACCTTAAAGCCCTGTTTGTAAGAGCCAAGGTGAATGGCGTGGGTGTAAACAAGATTCTGGTGGATGGAGGAGCAGTGGTGAACATTTTGCCACACTTTATGCTCAAGAAATTAGGTTTGTATGAGACAGACCTGCATGCACATAATGTAGTGCTTGCAAATTATGAAGGCAAAATTGGCCATTCTCTTGGGGCCATTCAACTTGAAGTTTGTGTGGGAAGCACTGTGAGGAAGACTTTGTTCATGGTGATAGCTGCTAGGCCAAATTATAACATGCTGTTAGGCCGTGAGTGGATCCATGGAGTTGGTGCAGTGCCTTCAACCATGCATCAAAAGTTGATTGTATGGAGAGAAGATGGTCTGGTTGAATACATCGAAGCAGACCAAACTGCATATATTGCAGATGCTGACACAATCAATCTCCAAACATTTGACAGGAATTTGGCTTCGATTGCTCCTTGTGGAGATCAACATTCAGCCTATGAAGGAACTAATTCTGACAATGTCCTTCACTCTGTCAAACTTCACCCTACCCATGGATTTTGCTGGGAAAGGGAACATTTGGATGACCCTTTGGATGAGAAAGCTTTCCCCACAGCTTCAAGATGGGGCAACCCAAATGAGTTTGATGATTAAGTCATCAAATTGGGGTGTGATTTCGGCTTATGCAGCCGGAAATAGAATACAAATGGCTGTTGAAGCCATTATGTCAAATGAAAATATGGCTAACGAAGCCACTGAAGATTTGCAAGTAAAAGTGGCTTCTAAGGCCACTACTTCTAGTCCTGAAAATAATCAAAGGTTAAACTGCATCCATGATGACGAACCTCTGGGTTTCGAAACATCAATTAGTTCGACACAAAGGATGCAAGCTCAAGACCCCCTGCAGGAAATTGATATTGGAGATGGCTCAGTCAAAAGGCCAACTTATATTAGCAAAAATATCAGTCCAAGCCTCAGGGATAAAGTAATTAAGCTTTTGCGAAGTTACAAAGATTGTTTTGCGTGGGATTATCATGAGATGCCTGGTCTGAGTAGAGAATTGGTAGAACATAGGCTACCACTACGCTCAGACAAAAAGCCTGTGAAGCAGCTTCCAAGGAGGTTTGCTCCAGAGATCATGACGAAGATCAAGGTTGAAATCGAAAGGTTGCTCAAATGCAAATTCATTCGAACAACCAGGTATGTAGAATGGCTTGCTAACATCGTACCTGTTATTAAGAAAAATGGGTCTCTTAGGGTATGCATAGATTTTCGAGATTTAAACAATGCAACTCCTAAAGATGAGTATTCAATGCCTGTGGCAGAAATGCTTGTTGATTCAGCAGCAGGTCATGAATACCTAAGCATGTTAGATGGCTATTCTGGGTATAATCAAATATTTATTGCTGAGGAAGATATACCCAAAACAGCTTTTCGTTGCCCTGGTGCCTTAGGTACTTATGAATGGGTTGTAATGCCCTTTGGTTTAAAAAATGCTGGGGCAACCTATCAAAGGGCAATGAATTCAATCTTTCATGATTTCATTGAAGTTTTTATGCAAATTTATATTGATGATATTGTTGTTAAATCTGCATCTGAACATGAGCATCTTTGTCATCTTAGAAAATCATTCGAAAGAATGAGGAAATGTGGATTGAAAATGAATCCACTAAAATGTGCTTTTTGTGTACATGCAGGAGATTTCCTTGGTTTCGTTGTGCATAAAAAGGGCATAGAGATTAATCAAAACAAAACAAAGGCAATCATGGAGACACAATCTCCAACAACAAAGAAACAGCTTCAATCACTGCTAGGGAAAATCAACTTTTTGAGAAGATTCATTTCGAATCTGAGTGGAAAAGCTCACCCTTTTTCTCCACTACTTAAACTCAAAAAAGATGATGTATTTCGATGGGGACCTGAGCAGCAGAAGGCGTTTGATGAGATTAAGGCTTATTTGTCAAGCCCACCTACATTAATGCCTCCAATTCGAAGTAAAGAAATGAAGCTGTATATAGCAGCGTCAGATTCTACCATTGGGAGCATGCTTGCTCAAGAAGATGAAAATGGTGTAGAGAAAGCTATTTATTACTTAAGTAGAGTTCTCAATGATGCTGAGACTAGGTATTCTGTAATAGAGAAATTGTGCCTTTGCTTATATTTTTCTTGTACCAAATTGAAGCATTATATAAAACCAGTTGATGTTTTGGTTTATTCACATTTTGATATCATTAAGCATATGCTTTTGAAACCAGTTTTACATAGTAGAATTGGAAAATGGGCTTTAGCGTTAACAGAATATTCTTTAACTTATAAGCCTTTAAAATCTGTGAAAGGCCAAATAGTGGCTGATTTTATATCAGATCATTCAGTGGTTGAATTACCAATCATGTATCTAGATTTCGAACCCTGGATTTTGTATTTCGATGGTTCAAAACACAAATATGGTACAGGAATTGGAATTTTAATTATTTCCCCATTAAAAGTTCCAACTAAGTTTAAATATAAAATAAATGGGACTTGCTCCAATAATGAAGCTGAATATGAAGCTTTGATTGCTGGGCTAGAAATTCTTCTAGACTTGGGGGCAAGCCATGTTAAAATCAGAGGTGATTCTGAATTGGTGTTAAAGCAATTGACAAAAGAATACAAATGTATTCAAGAACATTTGATGAAGTACTTTGTTATTGCTTACACTTTATTAAAGAAGTTCGCTAGTTTCGATATCCAGCATATTCCTCGAATAGAAAATCAAGAGGCAAATGATTTAGCTCAAATTGCTTCAGGGTATAAATTTTCTCGAGAACAGTTGGAAGAACTCATCGAAATTAAAGAGAAATTGATTTCGCAAGAATCAATTGCTAACGAATTATCAATGCCAAAACATTTGGGGGCAAGTGTGGATGAAAATATAAGCCAATTTTGCATGAGGTGCGCATAGATCCAGGTTGAGATGACAAAAACCATATAAAGAAATGGCAAATGAAATGCCATGTTTTTATTAAAGCCATTACAATTAAAAGTTCAAACATCAAGAGATAGTACAACTTTATTCATTAAACATAAGAAAGGAAAGTGCAAAGTTGTAATTGTTTTAATTGGACTTAGATTTGGCTTTACTAGGGCTAGCTTTGGGTTGGCCTCGTTCTTCAGTGACTTCAGAGGTGGCTTCACCATCAGAGACGGAGTTGGAAGAAGAATCTTCAGCGTAGTAAAGCTTCAAAAACTCACGATAGTCATCATCGGTTTCATCAGATGTGTCTGAAGATATTGAAGAAATCGAAATTGATGGTTTTGCAGGCCTAGGCTTGCGTTGAGGGAGAAGATGCAAAAAAAACTCAGACCAAGTGTTATTTATATTGAAGTAGCTAATAACTTCATAATAAATACGCATGAAGCAGTCTATTTAAAATTTAAGTTTAAAAAAAAATTGAAATGCGTTCATTTTTACTTGGTTTAATAACTTATTAATTCCATAGGTTGTTTTGGGTTGGTATTCAAAACTTAAGTTAAAGGTTTGACTTGGTACTTCTTAAAGTCTGTTGTGCTGAGAAAATGTAAAGTTCGAAATTGCTTTGGAAAAGACAATTTAAATAAAGAGTCATAGAAATTGGCGAAAGAAATTATCATTCGAAATTTTAAAGTCAAAATGGCAAACGAAGTTGCCAACAAAAGATGGTGCTTAATGTAAAACATTACAACCATTTCGAAAGATTATAAAGATTCGAACTGATAAAACGAAAAGAGCTAAAATGAAATGTGCTTAAAAATATTACAGAGATCAACGCCTGTTGGCTGTTTGAAATCTTTTGTACTCTGTTAAAATATGAGCCTTTTTACGCTCCAAGATTTCGTTCTCTTCTGCCAGACGTTCAACCTCTTTGCTTATCTTCAAGCCATCACTGTAGTGCTTGATTCCTTCGCATCCAAGTTGGTCCAGCACAGATGTTGGCATTTCTTGAGCCATGGAGAGCAAAGATTCCTTCAACTTTTCCTCTTCAAGGATTTTTCTTTCCAGCTCTATAACTTCGAGACGCCACTTCATGAGGTTTTCGTTGCAAGTCTGTATTTGCAAGAAGGCGCTGGTAGCATCCATTTTCAATTTGGAAGCTTGTTCCCTGCAATGATTGGCTTCATCGAGACATTGTTGTTGTTCAGCCTTGCGTGAAGTGTAAAGTTGTTGGCTCTTATATAGCTCATGTGCAGTCTGGGCATATTGATCAACAATGACTTCAGCTTGCGAAGCCAAAGTGAAAAGAGTATATGGGATCGAGGGTCCCTGCAGCTTGTGGAACAAGGTCTTAAGGTTGAAATACAGATCAGGATCTTGCTCCAAGCGCTCTAAGATGTTGCCATGAATGATTTCTTGACGAAAGCTCCTTTCGCTGTCTTCCAAGTCTTTCCGACGCGATTCTTCCTTTTCAGCAGTGCTAATAGCGAAGTCGCCATGAACTTCCAACAGTTTGTCTAAAGCGCTGTCCGCAGATAAACCTTTAAGCTCTTGAAGGATTTCTGAAGGAAGACAGATATCGAGTGGAGATTTTGGTCTTGAAGTTCCATCATCTTCGATTGAATCATCAGCGTGGGTGCTGCGTTCATAGTCTGCACTTGAACGAAGAAAATCATCAGTATTCATGGTGTACTCTCCACTTGGGCCTTTATTTTTTGGACTGTGATTGGTCGAATGCTCACTTGGAGTTGCTGCTCTGTTTGAGACCATTTGAGGTGGGTCTTCAGTGTTGATTGGCTCCAAGACAGTAACATTATTACCTGTCTCGTTGTCTTGGATTTCGGGGTTTGGGATTTCGACATGCTGTTGGTGCGCGTCAGGATTTTCTGGCTGCACTTCTTGAATTTTGGGAGTTGGTGAGTCTTCGAGGACTTCATCCTCAGGATGTTGCTGGACTAAGTCTTGAACAATGTTCTTGACGGTTGTGTCTGGAGAAATTTCTTCGGTGTTTGTTGGTGCTGGGGATTTTTCCTAAGAAAATTGAAGAAAAAGACTGTTAAGCTTTTGAAAGTAAATTGAGAAGAAGGAATTGTGAAGATAAAATTTACCTTAACAGGGGAGTTGGTTGTCTTTGCTTCAGCAGAAGGAGTTGAATCATTGGTCTTTGAATTCGAAGAAGTCTTCTTAGACTTTTTCTTCTTTTTCTTCTTCTTCTCAGTTGAGAGGATTGGTGATTGGCCTTCGTTGCTTGGAGCCTCAGGTTGAGCTTCAGCATTTGCCTCAACATCCTTTGTCTCTCTTTCTTCTTCTTCTTTTTCTTTTCCTTTTCCTTGGCTTCGCCAACATCAGCATTTGGAGCTTTAGAAGAAGTGACGCTGGATTTGGAGGCTTGTGTATTTTCTTGAGCAATATTATCCTGAAAAGATATAAAGGGGATTTCTGTTAAAGAAAATTTGATGATATTGTTCTGTCGAAAGTAAAAAAGAAATGAAATGAATTTTACCTCCATTTCTGCGTTCCTTTCTTCTTCACCTTCGTCATCAATCAGTTCGATGACTGGTGAGGCAGCCTTGCCTTTCTTCGAAGTGTTTTGACCTTGAGCTTCAGATTTTCTTTTCCTTGTGGCGACCTGCAAAAGGGCATAGAGGTTAGAAATGTTACAAGTTGTGAAAACGAAAAGCATTAATTCGAAAAACTAACCCCAGGCTCAATTTTGACTTGTGGGAGTGGTGGTTTATTCAAAGTGTTGGATTCAACCTTAGATTTACTACCTGGAAATATTTCAGTGAGTTAAAGAATCTAAAGTGTGACAAGTTTAAGATGTTGAATTAAGCTAAAGAGGGATTTCTTACCTCTAACATTGAGCTTTGACTTTATCTTGTTTAAGATGTTGGCGTTGAATCCACTTCGAACTGCAATCATCAATGCGTCTTTGTTCGAAAGATTCATTTCGTAATGCAAAGACCACCATTTGGCAAAATCCTTAGTGTGAGAAAAGACAGGTTTGAAGTAAAAGGGTTGGATTTCGTAATCTGCACCCTTAAATTGTTTTAACAGTTGATGGAAATGAGCTGGTGTCATTCCATAGTAGCCTAAACAGATGTGTTTCTCGTCAGGGTAAATGCATCTGGGAAATATTTGGGCAAGCCCAAATTGTCTTGAGACTAAGTTGGGATGATAGGCAACTAAGCCAAAGTCTGATGAAGTCTGTCCAAATCGACAAGACAGTAAGGTTGGAACAAGGAAGGTTCTCCAGATCAAGGTAATTTCCTCTTCACTTTCAGGCAAGGGAGGTAAAGGGTGAATGAACCAAGTAGGGCCAATTAATCTTTCGACGAAGGGAGCATAAGCAGCTTTAAATTCCTTCAGGTTTAAGAAAGTTTCGAAATACTTAAGGAAGGTTTGTTCCAAGGATAAACCTCTTGGCCTAGCTACCATCCTAGCAAGCCTAGTGCCCTCAACTTCTCTAGTTTTAGCTTCGTCATAATACATCTCAGGCAAGAACAAATCAAGTTCGCTGGGAAATGTGGCATTGAGCCATAACTGTAGAAGCCAAAATGGTCCGTAAGCCAGGAAAGTTGAACCATCTCCAGTTCTCTTGATGAATTCACAAGCAGTCCTCATGCTTTCATACAAGCAGCCTAAGATCAAGCGCCCAAATCCAAATTGTTGGCCTTCAGATATTTGAGTAGCCATTGGGATAAACTTGACAGCTACTTGCAAAGATTTCGTGCAGAAAACATATTGAGACAACCATAGAGCTAAGAAAGCAACGTGCTCTTCAGGACCAACTTCTCCTTCGAGTTCGTTATGTTCAACCATGTACTTATTATAGGTCTTGTCCTTCATGGTGACCTTAACATTGCCAGAAGATCTGGTTGGGTCATAATCATCTCCAGTAGGTGGTAGCCCAGTAATGGCAGCCACATCGAGAAGAGTAGGGGTCATCATACCACACTCGAAATGGAAAGTGTTAGTAGATGATTCGAAGAAATGAAGAGCAGCTATTATCATTTCTTGATTAATACTTAAACCAGTTTTTGAGAGTTGTATCAGATGATAAACTCCCGTATCTTGCCATAACCCAGCATAATCATGCTCTACCCTCTCTAACCAAGCTTCGTATTGTGAAGAATATTTCGTTGCTGATCGAAATGGGGTGTTAGGGGGCTTAATGTAGCTAAAGTTGTAAGGGTCAGTAGTAAAAACCCTAGGAATGCTAGGCTTATAGAGGGGAAAAAAGGTTATGGTGTTCCTATTTCTATTCGTTGCATCAGGCTTAGGGCCTCCGTAAGCATGAACTACACCATTAACAGAATAAGGAATGAGTACCTGTTTTTCCCAAACGGCATCGTGTTTTGATTGTACTCCGAAGTCTAGAACTTCATCATCATTCATGGTCTTCATCGTCTGATCAGACCATTTTCCCACAAAAGGAATTGTAATGTTAGAAGAGCTTGCTGCCATTGTTGAATCTTAAGGTTACACGAACAAGTTTGAAACTTTTTTAGGGTTTTGAACAAAAGGTGACAAAACGTTGTCGTAATCAAACGTTTAAACACGTTTTGATATGGTGAAGTGTTTAGAGAAAGAAACGATGATGAGAATCGCAAGAAAGAGAGAAAAAATTTCTGTATGCAAAGAAGAGTTGATGAATGCAGAAAAAGTGATATGAAAGGGATGAAGTACTATTTATAGACTTCAAAATTTTGATTTAAATAAATCAAAATAAAATTTGTGTCACCTTATCAGCTTCCGTTTAACAAACGTGGCAGCTGTAGTTGCTCGAATTTCACGCGAGTTGATGTTTGTGGGAAAAGAGGTGACGGTTGACAGAAATATCATGATGACTATGACGTCAGCGCCGTCATTGGGAAATGTGTAGACATTGAGTGCTGTCTCTTCAAAAACTTCTTCTTCTCATTTCGATATCTCTATTCGAAATCAGAGTTTTTGGGGGGCAATTTGTTAGACCTAATTTTTATGTTGAGTTAAATAAACATTTAATTGTTGGTCTAATTAAATAAATGTCAAATAAAATATAATTTGATGTTTATTAAAGCATTTAATGTCTTAAGTTTTTTGTCAAGTTTTAGCGAAATGGAAGAATTTCGAAGGAAACGGCGTCGTTCGAAAATACCAAGTAAGAACGAAGTTCAGCACGCGCGAAGCAAAGGAGATTCGAAATCAACGGTTCAAGACGAGAAAACGTGGGACGCGTGGAGCAATCTGAAGCGTCGAATCGAAGCGGCAGTTTGTCAGTTTCGAAAGTATTTAGTTTAGTTTCTTTGTTGGAAACGAGGTCACAATTTCGTTTTACAAACTTCTTACTAAAATTCTAAGTACTCAAGCGATCGAAGGAAAAGAATTGCGAAGAAGGATGTATGTATTATGAACCTTTTATTTGTAATTGCTTTTACGTTTAATGTAATTTATCATTCCTGTATTTCTATTGTTAATTTTCTCTTAAAACACTCCTGTTTCGAGGCGATTCAAAAACTTCAGTGTTAATTCTAAATCAAAAGGCTAAAATCAACAAACGATACATAAACTTTCTCAAGAGAACAAGCATAAAATTGTCCTGAGATTACTAGTCGATCTCGTAAGTCTTAAAATACTTAGACTAGCGCTTGTTTACCAAATTTCACAGTAAACACCAGGTTGAAGGCCTTGACTTTGAAGAAACATTTGCACCTGTTGCAAAACTAGAATCCATCAGACTTCTGTTGGGTGTAGCATGTATTCTTAAGTTCAAGCTTTACCAGATGGATGTAAAAAGTGCGTTTCTAAATGGATACCTACAGGAAGAGGTGTATGTTGAGCAACCAAAGGGATTTGTAGATCCTGAACACCCCAGCCATGTCTACAAACTGAAGAAAGCTCTGTATGGCTTGAAGTAGGCACCCAGGGCATTGTATGAAAGGTTGACTCAATTCTTGGAAGACCAAGGTTACAGGAAGGGAGGTTCAGACAAGACCCTATTTGTTAAACAAGAAGGAGGTAAGTTTATTATAGCCCAAATCTATGTTGATGACATAGTGTTTGGTGGGATGTCGAATACGATGGTCCAACATTTTGTCAAACAAATGCAATCAGAGTTTGAAATGAGCCTTGTTGGAGAATTGACTTACTTTCTTGGTCTTCAAATTAAACAAATGGATGATACCATTTTCATATCTCAGAGTAAGTATACAAGAAACATAGTCAAGAGGTTTGGAATGGAAAGTGCTTGCTACTTCCAAGAGAACACCAGCACCCACTAACTTGAAACTTACTAAAGATGAAAAGGGAATAAGTGTTGATCAAAGTCTCTATAGAAGTATGATTGGAAGCTTGCTATACGTGACTGCAAGCAAGCCTGACATCACTTATGCTGTTGGAGTATGTGCCAGATATCAAGCTGACCCTAAGGTGAGCCACTTGACTCAAGTCAAGAGGATTCTAAAATATGTGAATGGAACTAGTGACTATGGAATAATGTACTCTCATTGTGAAGACTCTGCCCTCTATGGATATTGTGATGCTGATTGGGCTGGAAGTGCAGATGATAGTGAAATTCTGGTGGCAAATGTCAGATGTGCAGTACGATGTGTACACTTTAGGAATCGTACGATGTGTAGCCTAATGTGTCAACATCGTGGACATACTGAACTTGATGAACAAGTAAACAATATAAAGTGCAGGAAATAATAAAACACACAGAGTTTATTAACCCAGTTCGGCACTTATAACAAGCCATATTCTGGAGGATACCAATCCAGGGATGAATCCACTATGGTAGTATCAATTCAAAGCTAAACTCCCCCGTTTACAACTTATCACTTAATCACTACCCGTGCTAATTCTACCTAGGAACTCCTAGATATGAGAACCTCTGCTCACTCCCCCTCAACCTTACCCAGTAAGGATTTACTAAACAAACTCAGTTAGAGACACACTCCTAGACAAGCAAATCACTCGTACCTAAAGGCTTAGAGTGTTGCACAATCTAACTCCTTGCTTCAAAGCTTTGGAGAAAGAACACTAGAGATTACAACTCTACTAAACTCAGTACTTACTTGTATCAAAACTATGATCCAAGTGAAGGCTCACAAAGAACAAAGAAGAACTAAAGAACTAAAACCCTAAGACTCAATTTGTAGACTTAGCTTCTTGATTTCAGTTGATTGATAATTAGTCTTCAATCTTCCTTTATATAGAACAAGCTTCATGGGCTTTGACGAGTTGGCCTTCATAAATTTTCCCTTGAGATTTATTTGATCATAATCTTTTAATTGTTTGTTTCAAATCTTTTTGATCAAAGTCGGCCAATAAAATAAAACATATCCATGAAAGATTATCTTGTTCCTTGGCGCGCAAGCTGACAAGATTTAATTTGAAAAACAAATCTTTTTCAAAAGATCACGCGTAAAAGAATAAAGGCGCGTCCAGCTAGGGCGTCCAGATGTGAAACCTGATGTGCCACACATCATGCTTCACATCATGGAATTAGGCTTATTTTACCAAATGAAGCCAACACCCTAAAATCCTCAACAGATAGAAAAAGTACCTTAGGAGGATGCTTCTTTCTAGGGAACAATCTGATTTCTTGGTTCAGCAAGAAGCAAAACTGTGTGGCATTATCTACAGCTGAAGCTGAATACATAGCTGTTGGGAGTAGCTGCTCACAACTTGTTTGGATGAAACAAATGCTGAAGGAGTATGATGTCGAACAAGATGCTCTAACATTGTACTGTGACAACATGAGTGCTATAAACATCTCAAAAAATCCTGTTCAACATAGCAAGACCAAACACATAGACATTCGTCATCACTTCATAAGAGATCTTGTTGAGAATAAAATTGTGACTTTGGAACATGTTGGCACAAAGGAGCAAGTGGCAGATATTTTCACTAAGGCACTTGATGCTACTCAATTTGAGAAGTTAAGGGGCAAGTTAGGAATTTGCCTCCATGAAGAATTTTAGCAGTTACCGTTTGAGGTAGTGGCGCGTGCAGCAGTTAGTTTTAATGTCTCTCATAAAGTGTTGCACGATGATCAAGGTAATCGTGGGTTCAATATCTCCAAAAACATGCCACTATCAAGGGTTGGTTACTTTTATTTCAAATCTTTTCACATTATTTGTTTCCTAAATTACTTCATTCACTTCTACAACTCCTCCACTCCTCTCTCAAATCCTTTCATCAAACCTACAAACCTTCATCTCCATCAATCCTATTCTCTCAAACACGCTGTCATCACCATGTCTCAATCTTCTCCTCAAAACTCTCCTGCAACCATGTCTCCCAACCACCCTTCACCGTCGCAAAACAATCCCTCCATTGAACCATCTTCTAACATCATCACAGATGCCGTTCCTCTCTCCACCATTCACCCATCCTTTGCTTCTGCTCTCAACCTTAAACCTCACAAAGTTTCATCATCATCCAAACCCAAATCCACAAAGAAACCCAAAACGTCTATCACTAAGAAACCCAAAGTCAAGAAATCCAAATCTAGATATTCATCTGACTTCGACATGCAAGCGTTTCTCCTTGCAAATCAGGGTTCAGATGGTGTGAATGTGGGATCTGATGCTGCAGCAACCTCTCCAACTGTGCAGATCGAAGAAAACTCTGTCAAAATCCCTAATTTTGAAAAAGGGGAAAATGCTGTGGTTACTGAAGAGACAAAATCAACTGTTCCTGACTCTCCTGAGAATGATGGACATGATGAAGATGACATAGATGATCTCCAATCCTTGGCAAAAAGTGTTCCTCAAGAGGATGTCGCGCCGGATGCTTCCACATCCTTGGCGCAAGGAAAAGCTATACCTGATGCTGGTAAAGATGTTACAACATCTGATGTTGAACAAGAGAAAGATGGTTCTGAGAAGTCTGCTGAAGAGAATGTGAATGATGAAGAAGAAGTTGTAGTTCTGAAATCAGTTGGTGCTCCTTAAGCAGGAAAATCTGGTGTTGGTAGGAGACTCAGAGAAAGAAAAGGCAAAGAGACTGAAGTTGCAGTTGAAGCAACTAAGTCTGTAAAGAAGAAGAAGAGTGCAACAACAAAGTCTCCCAAGAAGAAGTTTGTTGGCCCTAGTAGGAGCTCTAGCAAGGTTGAGATTCCTACTCAACAAAAGAAGAAATCTTCCAAGAGAAAGACCATTAGCTTGAGTGACTCAGACTATGATGCTGAAGAAGATGTTCCAAACATCACTCCTTCACCTCAGAAAAGGGCTCTGAAGAAGAAAAAGTCTGTTGCTGCTGTGTCTGATGAGGATGCTGAATACGATGCTCCAAGCATCACAGCATCTAAGAAGAGAGTTGGTGGAAGATTCATACCACCAAATGTTCCTGATGTGCCTATAGATGATGTCTCTTTTCACTTCATTGACAGTGTCAAAAAGTGGAAATATGTGTTTGCTAGGAGACTTGGGCTGGAGAGAGAATTATCTGCTGAAACCTTAGCTTGGAAAGAGGTTATTGAATTGTTGGATCAAGCTGGGCTAATGAAGACAGTTAGTGGATTGGGCAACTGCTATGCCAAGCTGGTCAAGGAGTTTATAGTGAACATAGCTGAGGATTGTGAAAACCCACTCAGCAATGAATATCAGAAAGTGTATGTGAGAAACAAGTGTGTGGAGTTATCTCCAATCATCATCAATAGGTTTCTTGGTAGGCAAGAAGATGGATACTCTGCAGTTGATGTCACCAGCAATGAAGTTTGCAAAACCATCACTGCTAATTAGGTCAAGGTGTGGCCTTCTAAAGGTAAGGTTCCCTCTTGCATGCTCTCTGTTAAGTATGCAGTTTTAAATAAAATAGGCACTGTGAATTGGGTTCCCACTACCCATTCTTCTCATATAGCCACTAGGTTGGCTAGACTCATTTACTCTGTTGGGACTGGGACTAAAGCTGACTATGGTACTTACATCTTTGAGCGAACTATGGCTCATGGCAAGTCTTGGGCTGTCAAGATGGCAATAGCTTTTCCTAGCCTTATCTGTGGAATTATCCTGGACCAATATCCAAACATTCTGACTGCTGCTGATGAACCCCTCAAGAGAGAGAGGCACCCCTTCCTCTTCACTTTAAGCTGTTTGAAGGAGCCCATGCTGCTGATATAGCAGGGCCTATCAAGAAAAAGTCTGCACCAAGGCAAGTACCCTCTTCCAATTTGAATAGGAAAGACATGATTGCCTCTTTGGAAGCTACTGTTAGAGCTCTGGATGAGCAAAAGAAAGGAATTGAACTGGTCATATCTGCCCTGAAACAAGAGGAAGCTGAGGAAGCAGGTGCTGAGGGTGTGACTGCAAGTGATGCAGTTATGATGGATGCTGGTAATGATGCTGCAGCTTGTGATGCAACTTTAAATGAGGATGCTGGTGGTGATACTGAAGAGCTGGAGGTTGTTGGAACAAAGTTGGTTCTAATATAACCAGAGTATAGTTTTGATGATAACAATAGTATTAATATACAATAGGGAATGCTGATAATTTACTCTAGTGTGCAGATATACAAGTTAAAATTTTATATTCACTAGAAATTGAAGTTCTGGTTGCTATACTAAAGTATCCCCAGAAGTTAGGAAAATGCAAGTTCTGAAGTCAACACAGAAGTTGAAGTCATCAGAAGTTGCAAGTCAAAGTCAACCAGAAGTTTAACTCATCAGAAGGTTATTTAATATCTGTAAACTCTGATGACGATGGAACAACAGAAGACGCCAGAAGAACATTCTATTCTCTGAATGACTTTCACCTATTTGGCAAATATCTGAAGGAGCAGGAGAACTTCTTTCAGACCGTTATCCTCATGATAATGACGTTTGTACTATTGTACTATCTTTATTTTCCTGATTTGGGCGAATATTCGAAATCAAGGCTCAGATTTTAATCTTTACTTGATTTGGATAAGCACATTTCAAATGAAAATAATGGTACAGTACTACATAGCTGTTTTCATCAGTGTCCGCTCAAATTCAAGACGCTCCAACATCATCTATAAAAGGAGGAAGAATTTGAAGACATGACAACATACTTACGAAGAAAAAAAGAGCTGTTATTCTGCTAAATTTCAAAGAGCATTTTTAACTTAGATACAACTTGAGATTATATCAAAATTCAAGACAAACAGTTTTCAACTTCTGGCTTGTCAGTTGTTGAACCTTAGTTTTCTTTTCAAGGATTCTAAGAATAGTCTTGTTATTTAAGTTGTATTTCTTCGTTCTCAGAACTCTGATATTATTTATCAGTTGTTCAAAACATTGTATTTTGTTTTGTGTTAGAAGTCTCTTGCTTGTGAGCTTGAGCATTTAGAAGTCTCTTGTAAGGAGTTACTTGAGCAAAGGAAGTCTCTTGCAGTTGGCTTGAGCATTTGTAATCTTGTGTGATTATAGTGAAATCCCTTGGAAGTGCAAGGGGACTGGACTACTCTCGGTTTGTGAGAGGAACCAGTATAAATCTCTTGTGTTATCTCTTCTCTCTTCTCTCTGCTTTTATTCATTCATACTCTGTTTTGCTTTAACCATCCAGAAGTTATTTGTGTTTAGTTTCGGCCCGCTGCGAAATTTGATAAGTTGCAAAACTTTGAAGAAGTTTTTTAAACTAACCAAAACACAATTCAACCCCCACTTCTTGTGTTTTTTCACACCTTCAATTGGCATCTAGAGCCTGGTTCTGTTATATCACTTTGCAGTGAGACAGTTATTTGTTGTGTCAAAACACTATGTCTGGACCTGGTGAACATAGCAAGAAAACAGAAATTCCTTACAACTATGATGTTGATGATAAAAACAACAACAGCAAAGCTCCCAAGTTCAATGGTTATGGTTCTACCTTCTCCTGGTGGAAAGATAGAATCTACAGTCATCTAGTTGGTATTGATGATGACCTTTGGGACTTAGTTGAAAGAGGAACTACATTTCAAGGTTTGGCTGAAAGAGGAAGACTAGATTATGATACAAGGCAAGCTTTCACTGACAAGGACAAGAAAGCGTACAAGAAGCACCACAAGGTCAAGGATATCTTGATAAGCTGCATATCTCATGAAGAGTACCTTAAGATCACAGATAAATCTACTGCTAAGAGTATCTATGATTCTTTATGCTCATCTTATGATGGAAACAAACAGGTGCATGAGGCAAAAGCAACACTTCTGATTCAACAGTATGAACTCTTTAGAATGAAGGAAGATGAGAACATTGAATCTATGTTTTCAAGATTCAAAGTTCTGGTTGCAGGTCTTCAAGTTCTGAAGAAAAGTTATACTACTTCTGATCATGTGAAGAAGATTCTTAGAAGCTTACCTGCTAAGTGGAGACCTAAGGTCACTGGTATTCAGGAGGCAAAGGATTTAGACACCCTAAGTCTGGAGGGTTTAATTAGTTCACTCATGAGTCATGAGATTGAGCTATCCTCTGATGAACCTCAGAAGAGAACGAAGTCTTTGGCTCTGCCAGCTACTTCTTGACCTTCTCAGGCTCTTAAGGCTAAGATTGTTGAATCTGAGACAGAAGAATCTTCTGCAGATGATCAAGAAGAGGGATCAGATGATGATGTATTTGCACTTCTGACCAAGAGGTTCCAAAAGTGGGCAAAAAGAAAGCCAAGATACTCTGGTAGAAGTTCTGGATCCAAAGGTTCTGGTTACAGAAGTTCTGGAAATAAAGAAAAGAAGGATGATTCTAAGAATTGCTTTAACTGCAACAAGCCTGGACATTTCATTGCTGATTGTCCTGACTTGAGCACCAAGGGAAAAGGAAGAAAGAGGACTTTCACGAACAAAGCTAAGAAGAGTCTTCTAGCCACATGGGAAGATCTTGACAAGCTGTCTGATGATGAAGCTGAAGATGCAGAAGCTAACTTGACACTCATGGCCACATCAGAATCAGATGTTGAAAGTGATGTTGAGTCAGATTCAGAAGATATTGAACAGGTTATTTATAAACTCTCTGATACTCAACTCTCTAAGGCTTTGAAAGATACTGTGATGAAATACATGGAAAAATCAAATGAGCTAGAGCTTTTTAAACAAAAGTTTGACATGCTCAATGATAAGGTCAATCATATTCAAGAAGACTATAAGAAGTCCTTAAAGACTATTCAAGTTCTTTAAAATGGTTGCAGAACATGTAACAAACCCTATGATAAGCATGAGATTGCTCTTCAAGAGTTTGTTCATCACAATATTGACAAGCATAAATTAGCCTCTATGATTTATGGTGCTGGCAAATACACTGGACAGGGTTTGGGGAGTACTGTCAAAGGAAACTCAAATCAGTCTGTGTGTATTAGCAGAACATCTTCTGATCTTTATTCTAATTTTGTTTCTAGTAGTAGTACAGAAAATCCAAAGGTGTCAGATGCTCAAGTAAGCGTTGAGTCTTTAAAAACCTCTACTCCCATTGCTTAAGTATCCAAGTCTTATAAAGGAGTACAGAAGATCTTCAAGCCTATGAGTACTCGGGGCATAAGATCAGGCTGTACAAACTTGAAAGCTGGTTTGCTGACACACTCTGGGTCAAGGTCCAAAGGAAAGGTTAAGCCTAAACCTATTTTCAAAGGCTCACCTTACTATGGACCATCTGGAAATTACAAGAGACAGAAGAAGAATAATAGAACTAACTTTAGAGGACCCATCAGAATATGGGTACCAAAGTCTGAGA
Organism: Trifolium fragiferum; assembly: GCA_954870985.1. Taxonomy (NCBI): domain Eukaryota; kingdom Viridiplantae; phylum Streptophyta; class Magnoliopsida; order Fabales; family Fabaceae; genus Trifolium; species Trifolium fragiferum. The sequence continues at coordinate 327,006 of OX940792.1, forward strand.
TAATGTTTACTGCAGGTATGCACCCCAAGAAAAAGGCAAAGCTCATGGTATCTGGACAGTGGATGTTCACGACACATGACAGGAGACAAGCACTTGTTCCTCACCCTGACTTTGAGAGAGGGAGGAACTGTAGGATTTGGTGGGAACCAGAAAGGCAAAATCATTGGTATAGGTAAAGTAGGTAATTCTTCTCTTTCTATTTCTGATGTTTGGTTGGTTGATGGACTACAACATAATCTACTTAGCATAAGTCAATTATGTGACAGTAATTATGATGTTGTGTTTAATAAGAATTCATGTAATGTAATTAATAACTCTGACAAGTCTATCTTGTTTAAAGGTTGTAGAAAGGGCAATGTTTATAAAGTTAATTTATCTGATCTGGAAGATCAGAATGTGCTTTGTTTGTTGACTCTAAGTGATGAGAAATGGGTTTGGCATAAGAGATTGGGTCATGCTAACTGGAGATTAATTTCTAAGCTTAGCAAAGACAATCTTGTAAGAGGCCTTCCTAAATTGACTTATCACTCAGATTCTCTTTGTGACTCTTGTCAAAAAGGGAAATTTGTCAAAAGCTCATTTAAACTTAAGAACATTGTTTCTACCTCTAGACCTTTAGAACTTCTGCACATTGATTTGTTTGGACCAGTTAGCACTGCTTCACTTAATGGAAAGAAGTATGGACTAGTCATTGTTGATGATTATAGTAGATGGACTTGGGTAAGATTTCTGAAATCTAAGAATGATACATATGAAGAGTTTAGTGTCTTATGTGCCCAAATTCAAAATGAAAAAGATTTAAGGATTTTAAAAGTTAGAAGTGATCATGGTGGAGAATTTGAAAATGAACCTTTTGAAAACTTTTGTGAAGAGCATGGAATTTTCCATGAGCTCTCTTCTCCTAGAACTCCACAGCAAAATGGAGTTGTAGAAAGAAAGAACAGATCTTTGCAAGAGATGGCTAGAACCATGATGCATGAACATTCTTTGGCAAAAAATTTCTGGGCAGAAGCAATAAACACTGCTTGTTATATTCAGAACAGAATCTATATTAGACCTATTCTGAATAAAACAACATATGAACTTTTTAGAGGAAGTAAACCCAACATTTCTTATTTTCACCAATTTGGTTGTACTTGTTACATTCTGAATACTAAAGTCTATCTAAAGAAATTTGACTCAAAAGCTAGTAAGGGTATCATTATTGGATATTCTGAGCGCTCCAAGTCATACAGAGTGTATAATTCTGAAACTCAATCAGTTGAAGAATCTATGCATGTAAAGTTTGATGATAAAGCACCTGATCATGAAAAGTCAGAGCCTTCTATAGAAATTTCAAATTCTCAAGACTCAGAAGATGAAGACTGTGAACCTATTCCCACTCCTCAACTTCTGGAAGCACCAGAGAACAATCAAGTTCCAGAATCTGATGATCATCAAACAACACCAACTGAAGATCATAAACAAGAAGAAACAACTATTCCCAAGAATACTGTAAGATCCGAGAATTTTATCACGACGATAAATATTTTATTTACGAGTTAGAATATTTAATGTCTATTTTAAAAATAAAAAAAAAATAAGTGATTTTTACCTTATGATTTTATTTAATAAGGGAACTCTATCTAACCTGTCTTTTTATTTTATAGGTTCGAGGACGAAACTATTTTAAAGGGGTAATAATGTAACGCCCCGAAATTTTATTTATATATATATATATTTCTTTTAATAATTCTCTTGATTTATTAGAAGGTCCTATAACCTATTTTAATTGTGAAATATTTAAGGATTTATATTAATTACCTGAGATAATTTTATTTTAAATTATTTAGTGATTATTTTAAAGAGTTTAATTAAGTGTCACTATTATTTTATTTATATCACACGTTTCTTTCTATTATTCTACTCTATGCCTAGTATATGTGTGGCTTGTAGTGTAATTGAGAGTTTAGTAAGTTATAGAAAGAATTCAAAATAAAGAGAAAGTTTGGAAAATAAGAGTGTAGTTAATCCAAAATCAAGAGAGTTAATGGGAGTACTTTGACAGTTATGAATTACCTCTTAACCTTCCCCCATGTTTGGCCCACGTTTTAATTTCTCCTTGTTTCTAGTCGATGCAGTTACTGGTAAATGAGTCAAGTCAGTATTTCTTTAATTTCCTTCACTGTTTTAAGAGAGGTGCATTGTTTCACATTAATTTCATTTTCAATTGTCTTAATATCATATAATTAATCGTCCACCATTATATGCCTAACATAATTACCTTTAGCATTTTCCACAATGATTGATTAGCAAAACCAACTTTAGTCATACGAACCCTTCTCCTCACATTATTCTCTTATTTTCTAAGTCTCAAACTACACATCTCCAATATTTCATCATAACCACAACACTTCATTATTCGGTTTCAACCGTTGGATCATCGAAAAGAATGCTAGAGCGAGAGATATTGTGTGTGCACTGTAGCTGCGAATTTAGGTTAATATTGTGCTTGGAAGGAAAGCGGCCAAGGTAAGGGTTTTTTCCCCATACATTCATACTGCATAGGACTATATTGTGAGATGATGGTAGAGCATTTGTCACTTAAAACAAACCAAAGGAAATCAACTTTAATAAGTAAATAATTGTGTTATGTTAATTGTATTTTAATTGATCGGTGTATTCCTTTTATCAGTACTGTCATATATTTTGTTGTTGCTCATCACGAACACTTGTAGTATGAAATTGTACATGCATCTATATTTTGATTGTTATATGTGTTATTTGCAAATCAGTGTTAATTATGTGCTCATAAAAGCATAAGATTAAATAAGTCATGATGTATCATGTATGTTAGTACGCAAGCTACTTATAATTTGATTATATTATATATATAGTATGTATGTATGTATATGGAGGTACTGATTACTCTGTGTGAGAGGTTTGTTTGGGAAATCTTCTCATAACTTTTGCTTAGTATAAACCAAAGGATACTGATAGATAAAAATAATGGGAGAGGTCTCGTCGGTTGCATTGTTTTATTGAGAAAGTGATTTTCTTATTTTATTGGGACATGCATCATATAAGATGTGTATAGGAGCCTGTGTGGCTGGATTAATATTTTTAGCCTTTGTGGCTTGATTAATGTTTAGCCTTTGTGGCTGGTTTTATTTTAGCCTTTATGGCTTGAGCCTGTGTGGCTGGTTTTCTCATTGGTATGAGATTTATTATCCGGATCATTTGTGTCTCATATAGAGTTGTCTTAGTCGCAATGCATTTCATATAAAAAAAAAAGGGTTAGTGGATAAATAAATAAATAAGGACCGATGATACGTAACAAAACAATGAGTGTTGCTTTCTCTTTTATTTGGCTTGCTATTTAGCTTGATATGTGTGTTGGATTGTGTCACTGTGTTGTATTGCTTTTGAACACATACTTCCTATATTTGTACTCTAATCACCAAAGCTATTTTCTAAGAAAACTAATAATTATATTTTTCGATAAGGTGAAGTGTTTTGTTATTGTTTTATGATATATTCTTATGGTGAGTATGATTCAATATGGATAAGGAAATTGAACCTTTCAATTAACATTTTAGGTACTCAAGAAAAAAGCTATGATTGAATGTGATGCTTGAAGCGCATAGGCACGAGGGCAAATTGGGTTTTTGCAAACTTAGCATTTTATTTCATGAATAAGCCGTTACGGCATACTATTTTTTATTTTTATTCACTTTTAACAATTGAACTTGTTTAGAAATGCGGATATGAATTTTCTTCCGCTAGGATTTTCAAACTATTTGTTTCATTCCAATTCAATTAAGTTATGTTACTTTCGATTTCAATTTAGTTATTATTTCAATATTCTATTTTTGAAAGAAAAAAAAACAGTCGCTTATTTTCTAATTATTAAGTAATACTTTTGAATAATATCTTGGAAAAATCCGGGATGTTACAAATACTTTCAAGTATAAGTCATCACATCCTGAAGAGCTTATCATTGGTAATAAGAACAGTCCTAGGAAAACAAGATCAAGCTTTAGGGATGAAGAATCCTTATTTGGTCTAGTTTCCTTGATTGAACCTAAAACCATTGATGAAGCATTATCTGATGATGCTTGGATAGTTGCTATGGAAGAAGAACTGAATCAATTTCAAAGGAATGATGTATGGGATCTTGTACCCAAACCTAAAGGCAAGAACATTATTGGAACAAAGTGGGTATACAGAAACAAGCTGAATGAACAAGGAGAAGTAACAAGAAACAAAGCTAGACTTGTTGCACAAGGATACAGTCAACAAGAAGGCATTGATTATACAGAGACTTATGCTCCAGTTGCAAGATTGGAAGCTATAAGATTACTTACTTCTTATGCTGTCAACAACAACATTACACTTTATCAGATGGATGTTAAGAGTGCATTTCTAAATGGTGTAATCTCTGAAGAAGTATATGTCAAACAACCTCCAGGATTTGAAGATATTTCTAATCCAGATCATGTGTTCAGACTAAAGAAGTCACTCTATGGACTCAAACAAGCTCCCAGAGCTTGGTATGAGAGACTAAGTAACTTCTTGGTTGACAATGGTTTTGTAAAAGGTCAAGTTGACAATACACTATTCAAGAAGACCATGAAGAAAGACATTCTAATCATTCAAATTTATGTTGATGACATCATTTTTGGATCAACTAATGCTGGACTTTGCAAGAACTTTTCTAAGATGATGCAAGATGAATTTTGAGATGAGCATGATGGGAGAATTGAAGTACTTTCTGGGAATTCAGATCAATCAAACAAAGAAAGGAAACTTCATTCATCAGTCAAAGTATATCAAAGATCTTCTGAAGAAGTACAATCTTGAAGACTGCAAACCCATGAACACTCTAATGCATCCTACATCAAGTCTTGGCAAAGGTGAGTCTGAAGGTAAAGTTGACCAGAAGTTATATAGAGGTATGATTGGATCTCTTCTCTATCTAACAGCTTCTAGACCTGATATCTTATTCAGTGTATGTCTGTGTGCAAGATTTCAATCAGATCCTAGAGAATCTTATTTTACTGCTGTAAAGAGAATCTTTAGATATCTGAAGGCTACTTGTAACATTGGATTGCTGTATCAGAAATCTAATGATTACAAACTGATTGGATTCTGTGATGCTGACTATGCTGGTGATAAACTTGAAAGAAAATCCACTAGTGGAAGTTGTCAATTCATTGGTGAGAATTTGATTTCTTGGGCCAGTAAAAGGCAAACCACCATAGCTATGTCAACTGCAGAAGCAGAATACATTTCAGCAGCCAAGTGTTGTACACAACTACTTTGGATGAAATATCAATTGGAAGATTATCAAATAAGCAGTCATAATATTCATTTATATTGTGATAACACTGCTGCCATTCATCTTTTTAAAAATCCTATTCTACACTCAAGAGCTAAGCATATTGAGATTAAACATCATTTTATAAGAGACTATGTACAGAAGGGTGTAATTGATCTCAAGTTTATTGATACTGAAAATCAATGGGCTGATATCTTTACAAAACCCTTAGCTGTTGAAAGATTTGATTTTATCAAAAGGAATCTTAATATGATGGAAATCTGTGAATAAGCTAAACTCTGGTGAAGAATATTATTTTAGGAAGTTCTGGAAGTTTATCAGAAGTTAGGGGGAGTCAGACCTTTTGCATCAGAAGTTTAGACAAACCATCTTCTGATATCTTTTATCAGAAGTTAGGGGGAGTCAGAACTTGTGTATCAGAAGTTGACAAATCCATCTTCTGTATTTCTATCAGAAGTTTGTGAGTGGTTCTGAACGTGACGTGGCAGTAACTGTTGAGTTACCTCTTCAACTGTTGTCGCTAACGTGTCGGATATTTAATTAATCTTCTAATACACGTGTCTGTTTGCTATTAGAGAAAGAAGTTGGTTAGTGATGATTGTGTTCTAATTCAATTTGTGAATTGTTAAGTTACTCTTTTACCCCTGTCCTTTCAGTTAGTACGTTTTTGCACGGTTTTGTTTTTCTTTTCTTTTTAAACACTAACTGTTCACATTCACACACTTACACATTCACTGCCCACACTTTCATCTCTTCTAAAACTCAGAGCAATTTCTTTCTTCTCTCAAATTAGCAAACCCTAACCCCCAAACTCAGAATCATGGCATCTTCTACCAAGCGTATTCAATCTCTAGGAGAAAGGCATGCAAGTGTACCACCTATTGCTGACATCAAAGCAACTACTCCTGGTGTTCTCTCTAAAGACAGAGTAAGCTTTCCTATTTCAGACCTATTTCTGCATATTGAGAGACCAGTCGACTTTGAAGCAATTAGGGCTAATGGTTGTAAAGGGATCAAGGAAGCGTTTGAGGCTCAAAGGTTGATAACTTTTCTAGATTGTCTTAATGGACCTGTCTATCCAGAAATTGTGAAGGATTTTTGGATGAAGGCACAAGTGGCTCTCTGCAACTCAATACCACAAGATGAATATCTGGGCAAAGAGATTCGCTCAGAAGTTGGTGGTGTCTGCATTAGAATCAGACATGAGCACATTAGACAAGCAGCTCGGCTGTCAATCATGGGTATTGTTCCTTACGCCGCTGATGAAGTTAGTCACTACATTCAAGAAGAAATCTATGGCAAGAATTCTACTTCCAAGAACAACAATGACATGAAGCCGTACTACAAGATACCTTACAAGATTTTGTGTGACTCTATTTTACCAAAGGTTGGTTCATCTGACCAAGTTTCCAATTTATATAAAACTGTTTTATATTATTTGGGAATAAAGGCTGAGGTGGACTTTGCCAAGGTGATTTTTGAGCACATGTGTAAAACTATCTCTGATAGTCAAACCAAGGGTACAACGAATGCACATTACTGCAGATTCCTATCCTTCATGTTTCACAGAAGTTATTTGATACATTCTCTGAAAACTACTTTCCCTGGTTATGCATCTGTCATTGATGCTTATCCCTCTGTGATAAGTGGTTTATCTGTGAAGAAAGTATTGAAGACTCAAGGACCCGTGATTACTCCACAAGTTCAATATAGACCAAGGAAGGAGGAAAGTGATAAGCACTTCTATATCACCTCTGTGTCTAGAGAAGAAGTTTCTCTTATTGCTGGTATGCATAAGAAACTTCTGGAAGAAGGAGTTGATCAGAAGTTGGAAGAAAGATTAGCCACACAACAGTTGTTGCCTATTCAAACAAAGAAGAAGAAGAAGATTATCAAGAAATCAGAATCTACAGAACCTCAACCCAAAAGAGCAAGAAGTTCAACACCCCAGAAGAAGTCTGGAAGTACTTCTGGTGTGAAGAATACCTCAGAAGTTGATGGAAAGAAGGTTACTACAGAAGAAGTAAACCCTGGAAACTCTGAGCCTACTACTCAAGCAGAGGCAGAGGTGGAAATTGTTGAGAAAGCTAGTGCTTCTGGATCTGCTGGTATTGCTGCTCCAGAAGTTGCTAAGAAGGTCAGAACAAACTTGAAAAGGAAGAGGAGGCAGAAGTTGATTCTTGATGATGATGATGATGCTGAGCGTGATGAAGCCATAAAGCAAGTTGAGCTTTATAAGGCTTGGGAAGAAAATAGCTGGGAAAGTGGAGTAGAACCTGAGCCTAATGATTTTCTTGATACTCCCATTCCTAAAGCTGAGATAGTGCAAAAGTTGGCAAACAAAGGTATTTACAAAAAGATCAATGTTAAAGAAATTCCTGATTATGTCATTAATGGTCCAAAGCATGCTGAAAACATCCCTTATACAGTTCCTGTTCAAAACTCTTTTTCAAAAATCCTTTCAGATTTAGCACCTAAATCTAACTGTATAGAAGAAGTTTCTGCTAGTGTTTCTCTTAAAACACCAGTTGTTAGCTTTGTACCATCACCTGAATCTATGAAACAATTTTCCGAACATGTGTTATCCCTGATTACAGAAGCAGGTGTTTCTACTCCTACTTCTGTGGAGAACATTGAGAAGGTAGCATCAGAAGTTAATGCAGAGGTTGCAACTTCTGAAGCTATTCCTCAACATACCACTCTTGTTACAGCTACTACACATGTGTCTGATAAACCTGTTTCAACAAGTTCCCATGACTCTGAGAAGACCTTATCTGATCATCAAGCTTCTCCCATTGAAACTATAGTTGAAACTGGCATTCCTACCAATGCTTTACAACTATTAGAGTTGGAACTTCACAACCCCTCACCTCAGAAATCTCAAAATCCTCAACTTACAAATGCTGAAAATGACTATCTTAAAACCTTTGAAGAAGTCATTACACCCCCTCCAACAGAATCAGATAAAACCATTCTACCCTCAATTGTCCTAGATAAACCCTCATCTTCATCTGTTCCTAACACTCTCAAAGCCATCACACCAGAAGATGTTAAGCGTGTGCTGATAGGCATTAATGACAAAGTTCAGGAACTTCATCATAATCTACCTGCTCTTGCTATTGCACCTGATTAAGTGGATGGAGAATGCACTGCTATTGCAGATATGTGCACGCAAATGATGAGTGATCTTAGTTCTCAATACAGAAGGAACTTTATCATGAACATTGCAAGGTACAAGGCTGAAGAGAACAGAATCAGAAGAGCCAAGAGGTTGCATGATGAGAAGATGAATATGGTTATGTCTAAGGCTGTGGATCAGTTTTCTACCTTTTATGCACAAGAATTGGATAAGATTATCAAGGTGGACTCTGAATCTGAACCTCTGGTTGGTAAGATGGACTTAGAAGATGTGTTCAAGAGGTTGCAGATGATCTCAGAAGAAGCTTTGAAGAAGCTTCAAGCCAAGCTGCAGAACCCTTCTAATCCCTCTCAACCCTAGGATTTCTTTGTTTTTATTTTGTTTATGTTATTATTTATCATGTTCTGGTTGAACCCTATTATTTTGGATCTGTTTATTTAATGTTTTGATTATTTGGTATTATGTGATTGTGGTTTTTATCATCTATTTTAATGCATTCTTTTGACTTGACTAATTCTTTAGTCACGTGTTCTTTTATTCTTATTTTTTTTTATTATTCTTTTTGTTTAATGACAAAAGGGGGAGTAAGAGTAAATTAATTTAAGAACACTAACTGAAGCCAAAATTCAAATTTTTTAATTTCATTAAGTTCAGTTATTATATTTTATCAGTTATCAATTTTTTATCTAAGGAAATTTTTCTATTGAGATCAAAACTTGCTATACATTATACACGTAAGAGAATATTGCACTTTTCTCTTAGGTAGATCTGATCACAGAAAAAAGCTTGCAAACCTATCTTCTGGAAGTCAAATGTATATTGAAATTCTGGATTCAACATTAAAATTTTAAATTATTTTAATCATTCTTTACTAAACTCAGGGGGAGCTTGCAAAACTCATAAACCTGAAGGACGAAATTATGTGATTAAAATAACAATCATTGTAAATTAATACTTGGTTTGTCATCAATCAAAAAGGGGGAGATTGTTGGAACAAAGTTGGTTCTAATATAACCCAAGTAGTTTTGATGATAACAATAGTATTAATATACAATAGGGAATACTGATAATTTACTCTAGTGTGCAGATATACAAGTTAAAATTTTATATTCACTAGAAATTGAAGTTCTGGTTGCTATACTAAAGTATCCCCAGAAGTTGGGAAAATGCAAGTTCTGAAGTCAACACAGAAGTTGAAGTCATCAGAAGTTGCAAGTCAAAGTCAACCAGAAGTTGAACTCATCAGAAGGTTATTTAATATCTGTAAACTCTGATGACGATGGAACAGCAGAAGACGCCAGAAGAACATTCTATTCTCTGAATGACTTTCACCTATTTGGAAAATATCTGAAGGAGCAGAAGAACTTCTTTCAGATCGTTATCCTCATGATAATGACGTTTGTACTATTGTACTATCTTTATTTTCCTGATTTGGGCGAATATTCGAAATCAAGGCTCAGATTTTAATCTTTACTTGATTTGGATAAGCACATTTCAAATGAAAATAATGGTACAGTACTACATAGCTGTTTTCATCAGTGTCCGCTCAAATTCAAGACGCTCCAACATCATCTATAAAAGGAGGAAGAATTTGAAGACGTGACAACATACTTACGAAGAAAAAAAGAGCTGTTATTCTGCTAAATTTCAAAGAGCATTTTTAACTTAGATACAACTTGAGATTATATCAAAATTCAAGACAAACAGTTTTCAACTTCTGGCTTGTCAGTTGTTGAACCTTAGTTTTCTTTTCAAGGATTCTAAGAATAGTCTTGTTATTTAAGTTGTATTTCTTCGTTCTCAGAACTCTGATATTATTTATCAGTTGTTCAAAACATTGTATTTTGTTTTGTGTTAGAAGTCTCTTGCTTGTGAGCTTGAGTATTTGGAAGTCTCTTGTAAAGAGTTACTTGAGCAAAGGAAGTCTCTTGCAGTTGGCTTGAGCATTTGTAATCTTGTGTGATTATAGTGAAATCTCTTGGAAGTGCAAGGGGACTGGACTACTCTCGGTTTGTGAGAGGAACCAGTATAAATCTCTTGTGTTATATCTTCTCTCTTCTCTCTGCTTTTATTCATTCATACTCTGTTTTGCTTTAACCATCCAGAAGTTGTTTGTGTTTAGTTTTGGCCCGCTGTGAAATCTGATAAGTTGCAAAACTTTAAAGAAGTTTTTTAAACTAACCAAAACACAATTCAACCCCCCGCCCCCCTTTTGTGTTTTTTCACACCTTTAGAGGTGACTGATACCAGTGATTCTGATTAGAGGATACTCTATGTATTGCCCTGCTTTTTTTTTTTTTTTCTTTTGTTTTCTGTTACTTCTGTTCCTGTTCTGCTGTATGGGCATAGACTGTGATGACCCTTGTTTTGTACTAAGCTCCTGGACCTCTTAACTCTGTACTGCTATATTTGTCAAATTTGTGGCAAAAAGGGGGAGTATAAATTTGGTAATTTGGTGTGTTTATTATGATCTCTATCTCTGCTGGTAATCTGCACTACTCTGGTTATGATATGACTGTAGAGTAGATTGTATGAAGTATATGTTTATGTGGACCTGTATGATCTGATCTGTGCTTGAGTGTTTAGAGTGATGACATGTGGTCTGCAGGGGGAGATGTTGGATATGATGCTCCAACATCCTATGTATATATGCAGGGGGAGATGTGTTGTGAAATGTTGAAGCATTCTACACAACATCCTATCAATGTTTATTTTCCTGACCATCTAACGTTGTTGCATGCCTCTTTGATAAACTTAAAAGATACACTTTATTCTTGTCTACTGTTCTCCATGAAGGAGTAGTATGAAAACTGTTTTGAAGAATAGTCTCTACTGATCTTTATGCTTGTGTGCTTATGTTGAGAAAAAGAAATGTAGTTGAAGTATCTGTTTAAGTATCTGTATGGTCATAATTTGTTTTAGCCAAAAATTTGCCAAAGGGGGAGTTTGTTGAGTCTTTGGTGCTTGGCTGCATTTTTGGTAAAATAAACTTTGTAGCAGGATGTGTGATAAGATGCTTCAACATCGTATCACGTCTTTGGAAGTGTGCGCGCGTGTATTTTATTTATGGAATGTTTGTTTCTCTTTCATGAATCTTGCATGGCGCCTTTTCATCTGGCTTATTATGAGGATCATCATTTAATGCTTCAGATCCTTGTCAAGAATATTTTTATGAAGAATCTCTTTGAAGTGTATTTTTGGAAAGAATCTCTTTTAATCAATGTGGTCAATTGCTTGGGTCAAACAAATCAAGCCCATGTTTAATTCTGAATCAAGGACTTTTGCCTGAAGTATTTAAGGATTGTGCTAAACCTAATTTGGTTGTTGTTCACGCCGTTATTGTGTTTTGTGTCTAACATTCTAGGTTTTGCGTGTGTGTTATTTTGTGAGCCTTTCTTGTGTCTCATTGATGCAAGCTTAGGACGTATTGTTTTGAGTTGTAATCTTTGTGATCCTCTCCTAAGCTTTGAAGTACGGAGTTAGGACCTTGTGTGTTTTTAGCACTCTAAGCCTTTAGGTACAAGTGTGTAGTTTTTAGGAGTGTGTGTCTCCAAAACATTTTGTATTTGTGTTATTGAAATCCTTGCTGTCTGTAAGGTTGTAAGGGAGTGAGATGAGATCTCAGACTTAGGAGTTCCTAGGTTGAAGAGTCATTGGTAGTTGCTAGGTTATGAGTTGTAAACGTGGTGTTTGCTGAGAACTTACAACTAGGACTGTTATAGTGATATTCCTTCTTGGATTGGTATCCCCTAGACTAGGGCTTGTTTTAAGCGCCGAATTGGGTTAACAAATATCCCGTGTCTTTTACCTGCTTTCAGTTATTTACTTATTTTATATTGTGATAAAAGTGTTAAGGTGCTTAGAACATCGTATCGCACATCGTGCTTAGTGTTAAGGTGCTTAGAACATCGTATCGCACATCGTGTTTAGCGTGCCAGAAATTTCAACATATGTTTGGTACCGCGAAGAACCAATACTAAATTTATATTTGGTACTGTATATATATGTCAAATTACGATAATTCAATGTAACTTTTAAAAAATTACACAGTAATTCATTGTAATTTTAACAATTCATCGTGATATTAAAGTATGTTTGTATATACTGTGGATTAATATGATATATGGTAATTCTGTTGAAACAATAAAATATGTACTGTAATTTTTATAAAAAAGTCAAAATTATTTAGATTATATCAAAGTCACCGCTAATCTAAACATGCTAAAATTATCAGTTATTCATGCCAATTTCTTTTTCTATTTGCATTTTCAAAGCTGCAAATTATTGAGTTACATCAAAATGTAAATTATTAGACACAAAATGAGTTATTGTTTGAAGAAATTACAAAAGAAAGGATGTTGTACAAAAATAAAATAAAATAAAATAAAGGATGGTCCCCACTTCACTTATGCTTGATCAAGTTGCAAATCTAGGTGTCTCATTATATGAAACCAAAATCATCCTTGTCCCTCAACCAAATTGTGACATTTTTTTAATCCTAACACACGACCACAAGCGTCAAAACGGGCAATAACATGCAATGGTCAACCTCATTTAAGATCTGTTTGTTATAAATTTTGATAAATGCTAACCGGTGCTCTACTTAAAATAGTAAAAATACATTGAAATATGTGCAGTTAATGTTTGAAAAAGTAGAAAAGTAATGTTTTCAATGTAAAAATTACTTCTTTTATACTCTTAACTAGTGCCCCGAGGGCACTAGTTAGCATGACCCATAAATTTTTTGAAAATAGATTCTTATAGTGTAATATAATTTTGTGGAAAAAAAATTTATAAATAATTTTTTTATAAAATTTTAAAATGAAAATTTTGTTTGAATAGTTATTCTTAAAATGTCATTTTAGACATTTCATCGTTTTATTGAAAAAAAATTTGGATATAAATATTTCAAAAATATTACTTTTTTTAAGTTATTTCAAATAGATTTTCATAAAAAAATCATTTTTAAAATACAACTTTTTGTAAAAATTGAGATTTTGACTATGTTTTGATCTTCAATAATATAATATAATGTCAAAATTAGTAACTGAATTTAGAAAAAAACAAATATAAAAAAATTTATAATATTTTAAAAAACGATTTTATAAAATCTATTTTCAAAAATACAATAAAAAAATTATTTTTTTTAAAGCTAAAACAAACGAACCCATAATCATTCTGTACGGATTTTTTTTTTTAAAATAAAAAAATTCTGGTCATTCATGTGTGGCAGAAGTAAATCCACTTTTATATATATATATATTAATGATAATCAGTGATTATCCATTAGGGTTATACGAAAATACACTTCTAAATAAATTATATAGTTTTTAAATATACTTTTGAAATTATGTGTGGTGTTTAGAATTGTGGTGATGTGGGTGCAGAGAGGAAGCTGCAGGAGATATGGAACCAGATCCTCTCCTTCTATAGTTGTCTCCATCTCTCTCCTTCCCTGAATCTTGACCCTTAGATTAATCCCATGTTCCAAAATATAAAAGATAATAAAATTAAAACAATTTTACTCTTCTAACACAAAAAAAAAATAAAAAAATCTTGTTTTACTCCAAAAACAAATCCCTAAAATCTGAATTAAAAAAACATCACCGGAAATTCCATTCTCTTCCTTCTCCTCTTCCCTGTAATTTTATTTCGTCTTCCTTATCCTCTTCCCTGTATCAACATATTGAGATATAAATTTTGCAACCAGTTCTGTTTTGTTCAGACCATTTTCATGGCGGAAATTCCATTCTCTGTGGAGATGCTTTTCGCGATGGAGCTTCTACTCACAAAGGTGCTGCTAATGACGGTGTTTTTGCTATGTGATGCAGATTCGAGTTGCGGTGACGTTGCTACATGGTGGGTTTTATGTTTCTTCTCCTCAAATTTTTGTTTGTTTCTAATTTGGATTTCACAGTTTTGATTAATGGTTTTTGTTTCTCTAATTTCAAATTTGTTTGATTTCATTTGCTTTAATTTTAGATTTTGAATAAAAACTTGTTGCAGTTGCAGGATCTGGCGCATTTTGTTTTGGAAAAACTTTGAAAGACGAAGAGGAAAAAGTTTGCTGTAAAAAGATGCAGGGCATTTTGTTTTGGAAAGACATCTTCCCATCCATTAGATTGATCTAACGGTTCATATTTGAAGAAGGAGAGAGAAGGAGATAATTGGGGAAGGAGAGGATCCGGATCCAGGAAATAAGGAAATATGGGGTTGAATAATAAATTATCTAGCCTTACCTCAAAACAGTAAAAGAGGAACAGGTGATATAACTTGCATTGCAAGCATATTAAAATTAGTAAAAAGAAACACAACAATAAGTTCTATCATCCAATTTGTGAAAAATAAGGGAAATATTGGATTAGTACATATCTTATGCAAATTTAATGAGAATAACATCTTGGATAGAAAAAAATAATTTTTTTGGAGTAAATACAAATAATTTAGTCCAAAAGAAACATAGTTGTTATGTATCATCATGTTACACACAACTCACACTTCATCTCTATCTCTTTCTCTGCCATTATTCAGCAGCCTTAACATGTAATTAAGAGCATAATTATCCATGGGTGGTAAAGCAGAGTTTGGCAACTCTGTCAGTAAGATTACCACTATTTTAATTGTTTTGGGTGGTATTAGAATGCTACGTAGCCAAACAGAGAAACCGTGTTTTTATAATTTTTTTTCTTGTTTTTATTCAAAAGCCTTTGTATTCAAACAATTGAAGAAGGGGAGTTTAAGCCAAAAGGGAAATTTGTGGGGTCTATGTTATAGTTTTGGGTGAATGGTATGGATATTTAAAATATATGGTTGAGTGGTTTAAATAGTTGAAAAGTGTAAATTAATGTAATATATTATGTGGGACCCATTTATACCACCCACATGAATGACATTGATGTGGATGCTCTAACCCCATTGGGTTGGACCATAATAGAACAAACAAAATCAAAACCTGCAGCAAACACTCTACCATCGACTAGTATTTTATATTATATACTATTATTTATTTTATATTATTTATTTTATTATTTATTTTATTTCATAAGCTTAAACTATATAATATAAAATAAATAATAGTCTATGTATAATGAAAGACTTCAAATCATCAATAATAGATAATGAATTAATATTTGCGCTAGTAATTAAACTAATGTGTACGAGAGACTTACGGTCATAAATAATAAACTCTAAACTAATATTTACATTAGTATTTATACAAATATGTATAAAACATTACTTAAAATCATTTATAAATTGGGCTATAAGCCTATAGCCAAAGTTTTAAATAGCGGCCAAGTTATTTCCCGACTTTAATGGTTATGGGTCCTGTATTATGAATTATGGTTGTAGTAGTG
The DNA here is from genome assembly GCA_954870985.1 of Trifolium fragiferum. NCBI lineage: Eukaryota > Viridiplantae > Streptophyta > Magnoliopsida > Fabales > Fabaceae > Trifolium > Trifolium fragiferum. The sequence continues at coordinate 342,820 of OX940792.1, forward strand.
TGAATTAATTACTAGTATAACATAATATCGTACAAATCTTATTAAAATTGTTTGTGCTATTATAAGCGCGTAATATCTTAACTTAAAATATAAAGTTCTTAATTAGAGAAAGAGTTAAAAAGCAATAACACTATGTAGTTAATGTTCATTTTATTTTACTTCATGTAATTAATATTCACATTTATACGAAAATGTGACTTTTATTCATTTCAATCGAAGATTTGAATCTCTATTTAAAATCCACTCAATTGTTTTCCTTCAATCTCTACCATTAAAATATACCATCCATTATGTGCCAAAAAAACAAATACTATCCTTTTTTTTTTAAAAAAAAATTTAACTCTCATTTTCTCTCTTATCTTGTCTTGTGTTAGGTTGAGATTTCAGTTAAAAAAATTGAAGGAATTTTTAATGTAAAAAATCTAAATTCCATTTGGCACCCACCTAGACTAGCAAGAAAAAGAAAATGAGTATGGGCCACCGAATTTTAAAGCAGGAAAATCATAATGACTTAGAGCTCATGTACCTTATTCGGCCATGTATTCTCTTCTTTAATTAATTTTTTAGAATAAACAAAGAATTTATTTTTTCAAAAAAGAAAATATTATCAACAAAAGAAAATGTTGACAGCTTTGTTCGAGTGAAGTACAACTCGGTTAATAGAAATATTACATGTAATATATAAGGATTAATTGACAAATTACATCAAGAAAAACGCTAATATGGGCTTTCAAGTAAAATCATTAATTTTGAATTAGTAAAAAAAATCATTTAATATGGGCTTTCAAGTATTGATAGATATATTCACTGTGTTGCAACAGCAAAATCGGGGGGTGTAGAAAAAAGTAGAAGCATTTTAAGCAAATTTTTAATGTTTTGAGGGTATAATTATGGAGCTTTTGGATTGATTATTTTTGAGCTTATTAACAATACTTTATACAAATAAATGAGTTAAAAAGAATATTAATTCATATGTTCTTACTAACGAAAAATGTATTTTGATAAACTGTTTTTTCTCTTCATAAATTACTTGTCAAACTTATGAATAATACATAAAAACTTATTTTTTATATTTACTGTTCAGCATAAGCTAAAATATAAGACAATCCAAGTATTTCCTAAATCAAATTTATGTGTTTTTTGTATTTTATTATCTAGTTATTAGCGGTAGGGGTGGAGCTATTTATGGACTGAGCAGGGTCATGGTCTGCCCCAAAAATTTTAATTTTTTTCATATGTATATTAATTAGCGGCGGTTATAAACCCTGCAAAATAGCTTGTGTAATTTAACTACTTTCTGATTTGCGGGGTTTCAAATCTCCTCTATTTGGACCCATAATTCTTTAATACTTTCCAGTTTGCGGGGGTTTCGAACCCCCTCGATTTGGAAGTTGAAATTTCCAATTTTTATTTTACTTTTTGAAGCATTTCTTCAAATGCTTTATTGTTAATAATTTATGATATTTTAAAATGTATAATTTATTTTGTCAAAGTATTCAAATATATTTTTTTAAGAAAAAATATTAAAATTTTTATTTAAAATAGAATTTTATTGTATAAAATTTCATATTTTATTGATCTTTTATTAAATAATTGATATTCAATTTATAATTATAGCGGCCTTCCATATTTTTTGGGCTTGCTCCGCCAATAAAGTAGTACAAGTGTACAACTATCATGTGTATATATTACCTAAAAAAAGTAGTATAATTATCTATTCATAATTCATAAAACTAGATGTCTAGATCACCATTATGACTCCTATATATATATTTGTTTAATTTTAAGAAAACAAAAGGGATGTTATAAAAAAATGGAATAATTGTTATTTGTTAGTTTTGTTTGAAGGAAATTGTTAACTTGTACGTTAAGTTAATAAATTAAATATAGAAATATCAATAGCAACTTGAAGGAAAATAGTACTAATTTGTCAGATAATTAAGTTGGTCCAAAGAGAATTGTTTAATTTTTTTTCTTACGAACATAAATTATATTTTTAGATAATCTAACATGCGTTCTTATAACACAAGTTAACATGAATTTTATTTGCAACAATCTAAATTTTTTGGAAGTTTATGATCCATTTGAGACATGAAAGTATAAAGATGAATATTAGTTTTCATAATTTCACGATTTGAGAATAATCCCCAATTTACATACAAAAAATGACTTGCATATACTTCTCAATCCATGTATCCATTTCATCAACGTACTAATAACATTATAAATTAGGATTTGACAAAATAAAAATAAAATACTAATTTATAAATTGGGAAAGTCATGAGACAGGTCAACTAGGGCAGCAAGTCTATAAGACAAGGCCCCAATGCACTCAAGTTGTATATTTAATGCGCATGTCCAATCTACAAATAATTTCACCTAATAAGTTAGTTAGTGTTATTGTTCCTATATATGCATATAATTAAGTTTTATTCTTATGATGTATTTCAGATATATTAAAAATATCAGCAGAGCTATACATAACGAAAAATGCTTTCCGAAAAATTTCACAAGATGACGTGTTCACACAATAAAAGCAAAAAAGAAAAACATAACTTTCGTATGCAATGGAAAACATGGTTGACCAACCTATAGAAAACATTCATATGTAATTCGTGATAAATTGTTTCGTTGCATCTATCATTTCCCAAAAAATATTATTGATGATGTAATTATCGTATGTTTTGAGTGTTATTAATATCATTAAGTTATTCTTCTTAATTTAAGAGCCTAAATTTATAGTATATTCAATTAGATTTTATTTTTAACGTTAGTGGATAACTGGATATGGCTATGACAGTTACCGAGATCATAAATTTAGTTAAAAGATTAAGAAAATAATATATTATTTTTAAGTGGATTTTGAGAAGGCTTATAACTCAATTAGCTAAAGTTTCTCGGATTATGTTGCTTGAATTTGCCAATCAGTGGAGTAGCTGGATTAAAACTTGTGTTTTTAGTGGAAATCTTTCTGTACTAGTCAACGATCCTATGGAGGAGATTACTATTCAAAGATGGTTAAAACAAGGGGATCGCTTAGCCCCATTTTAGTTTCTTTTGGCAGTAGTGTTTAAATGAGACAATCAGAAGTGCGGAGGAGCGAAATATGTTTACATGATTCAAAGTTGGCAATATAGGCCTATATGTCTCCCATCTTCAATATGCAGATGAAACTTTGTTTATCGAAAAAGCTTCGATGGGAAATGTCTGGTCGTTGAAAGCTTATTTTGCACAATTTTAAGCTTGCATTGGACCTTATGGTTAATTCTTTTCAGAGCAGTATCATGGATGTTAACGTGAGTTCTGAGTTTTGGAGGATAGTTGAGAGATTTCTCCATTGTCGAATTGAGTCTATTCCTTTTATTTATTTTGGATTACCTGTAGAGATAAATTATTAGAAGAAAGTAATATGACAATATTTTTTGATCGGTCTAACTAAGCGATTGGAAGTTTGGAAGAATAGATATGTAATGTAAATCTTGAAGATAGGATGATCTTGATGAACGATAATAATGAGTTTAAATATCATTATAAAAAAAATAAAATTAATTGTGGTATTTAAAATAATAATAATAATAATAATAATGAGTTGGGTGATTTTTGACATGATTATGTGAATGAATTGAGATGAAACAAAAAGGCATATATTATAGTATAAAAATAGAAATATGAAAACCATACTTTAAAATTGTTCCTCCTTTTTATTGTTTAAATTAGTAAACCATAACTCGCACATATATGATCCATCAATATCTATGTGCAGCAATCTCCCCCAACTGATTCATGCAAGTAGAACAACCAACAAAGAAGGAGACACGAGTAAAATGGAGTGCAGAGGGGGGGACTCTGCAATTTTGATGAGTAGCATCCAATCAATGAGGTGCCCCGCACTGTCATAACTTTAGAGGTCTCCACGTGCTATGGTTTTTGAAAAGTAAGATATCATGATATTACCAAGCATAGCAATGAATGAATTATGAATACTACTGTATACACCATAGTGTTGTGTTGGCATGCATTGTTTTATTTTAGAGTATAGTAAGTAATTATTATAAGTTGCATAGAAAAGGAAGAGGGTCCACATACCCCCCTCATCACATAATGCATCCTCATCGACATGTTAAAATAGGACCCCAGTTATTAATGAAGGAAAATGATGTGTGGGTCCCACTGAGTTGGGGATTTGGGAGCTGAAAGTGGTGTTGCACTGCTCCAATGAAACAATGTGCTAGCATCCTTTTATGATATGATATGATATGATATGATATTCTTCTCAATATATAATAAAGCAAGCTTCCATTGGGATACACTTTGGGATTTGGACCACATTTGTGCAAATTAATTCATTTTTATTGCCATGGTATAACTCGCTAGTTCTATTCTATCCTATGTGCACAAATGAAGTGGATGTTCTATTAATACTTAATAGTATTAGTAATAGTTAAATTATCAACTACTAAAATGGTATAATTTGTGGTTTTGGTAAATTATTTAAAGAGAGTGAAAAACTTGTTACATTTTTGTTCACAAACAAGCAGGAGAGATTGTGAGTAAATTCTCAATGTTGTCGAGATCGTGCAAGGTTGTTACTACGTACAGTAGCAATAGTACTTACTGTTCAAACCTACGTATTTTGTCGTGTTTCGAGATCAATCTCTGAAAATAGGTTGTACAAAATGGTATTGCTCTCTTTTTCATCCTCGTCCCTGTCTTTTTGTGTTGTGTTCTTTTGTTTTTGTTTCTACTCCGTCCAACTCTACACCTTTATTAACTGCAACCATATTTCAAATCTTTTTTATTAAATAACATTATTCTTGTTTATTGCCAAATGTTGGATCTTTTTTAATTACCATTAGTAGTCAAATTGGAGACTGAAACCGGATAGAGTGGTGATCAGAAGTCGTGCGGTAGTCTATGGTGGTTATTGATGATCACAGTGATATTTGTGTGGAAGTTGAGTTGTTGTTTGATTCTATTTTTGGTGATGATTATTGTTGTTCCTAGTGTTTATTAGATGATTGATTGTGTACCCATTATCTATTCGTAGTGGAAGATTTATTTGGCTTGATCCCGTGATTTTTTATTCTCTCACATTGGGAGAATTTTTCACGTTAAATGTTGGTGTCCGATATTTTATTTTACCGTTGTTATTATTGTGCTTGGATTGGATTTTCTAGTTGTCTGCTTAATTGCACAAGTAATTGGGAGAAATAATTCCGCATTTTAACGAGACTGTTAAGTCTAGTTTTCTCCCGACAATCATAACGGTAGTTGGAGTAATGGAGAATCAAGTCCCCTGTCGAGGTTACAATGACTCCGAAGGCTTCCATCAATAAGAAATATATTTGATTTGGCATTCAATAGTTATGAATAATAAATTTAATTAAAAATAAATTCTAAAAAAATAAAATTTATTAAAAAATTGTATTATAGTAATTTCATACAATATACAAGTTTAAGTAACTACTATCTCCTTTTCACGTTGAGTGTTATTTTATTTGTGTAGATTAAAAAATTATGACATTTTGTATACCTCAACAACCCCTTATTGATATGATTTCTAGGAATAATGATAGTTGATCATGGCGGGTAGGGTTGTCCTTCTAAATTTGATGCTTAATTCAATACTTCTTTTCGAATTCTCTTTTATTAAGATGTCATATAAAGCATGGAAGGTGATTGTTGGGTTGCAAATGAGGCTCTTGTTGAAAGGGAGAAGGTATCATTAACAAGAAAAAAATAGTTTGGATAAGTTGGATAATTGTGCGCAAACCCAAGAAGGAGGGGGCCGGGGGTGAGGGACCTTAAATTGAAAAATCTCACTTTCCTTGATGAGTGGAAGGTTCTTTACGAAGGACCGAGAATTTGGCATGATATCCTTTTGACTAGGTGTGGGCGCTTGTTCCCTGCCCCGCATTTGGATTGTTATCTAGATGGTTTTTTGAGGTGTCCTTGTTGTGGAGTGACAATGAAGGACACACACCGACTCTCCTGTAGATTGGTTTTCTGAAGAGGTGACTAAGAGGATTGACAATGAAATATTGACATCTTTTTGGTTTGGTTCTTAGATAGATGGTGTACTCCTTCAGACTCGATATCAAACTCTTTTTCAGACTTACAATCAGTGTTAGGGTTGTGTAAGAGATATGAATAGCTAAGTGAAGCGGTGAGTGGGATTGAGAGTTCAGGTGGAGAAGGAATCTCAATGTTTTTGACAAGGATCTACTTGCATACTTGATTAAGTCTTTGCAGGAGTTTTGTTTATTGAGTAGAGATGATGAGTTTTGGAGGTTTATCCAAGTTTGTCGTTTTCAACTAAATCAACTTACTTGGTTCTTGCAAATCTAGCAAGGATATGAAAGTCATGTGCTAAAACCAAAGTGACTGTGTTCTCATGCCAGCTCCTTCAAAACAAGGTCGTAACTCATCATAACCTTCTTCGACATACGGTTATATCTAGGATAAATGGTTTTTCATCTATATTTTGTGGTGCGGGTGTTGAGTCCGTCAACTACCCTTTTGTGTCTTGTGATTAGATCTTTTCGGTTTGGTACCATATTTCTAGATGATTGAGGAGTGAGTCTATGTCCCCCGATGAAATTATTTAAGAGCTTCCTTGAGAGTAGTGAGGGTGTCGGGTACGGTTAAGATTGACTTTGGCATGACATAGTATTGTATAGACTATCTGGACCTCTTGAAATGTAGCAATCTTTGCTGGCGGGTCTTCCACAGACAAAATAATTGTACATATCATGAAACTCTTCTGAAAAATGGTTCATAGGAGAAAATTCCAATAGCGCCTCTGCTCCTCATATGAGTGAGAGATGCAATCATTCTTATGTTGGGTTCGGTAGAGCTTTGTGAGGGTGGAATTTTGAGTGCTTGTGGGCTTTCTTGCCTTGTTGACTTCGCCATCACAATAGGTGGCTGTTTTTTGTGGTTGTGATTTTTTGATTATTGAGTTGTTTGTATCATTTTTTTTTTGTACTGTTTGTACTCTGTCTATATTCATACTTTGGCTTTTGAATCATAAAAATATTAGTAAATACAAAATATAAAAAATTTATAACTATTATTGCAACTATTGAATATTAAATATTGTCATAAATGCACGAGTATATCATAGAATTTGAGTATATAAACAACTAGTATTTTTATAATTCAACTGTAAAATAAGTAAAATTTAGCAAAATTTTATTCATATATGATTTTAAAATGTGTTGACTTTATTTCTGTCAATAAAATCTTATAAAGAAGAAAAAAAAGCTACTAGTGTTGGAATAATGTTTATGTATGATGATCAGTTTTGGCCGTTTATTAAAGCAATCTTAGCCTAATTCGGTATGAAGCTTCTTAGACAAAATAATTGACATGTAAAAGATCAATATAATCAGTATTTGTGGAGTATGATTACAGCTTTAAATATTGGTCACGACACAAAGACAAAGTATTAAGCACAAGAACGCTTGATGGTGATATCTCACATTTTTGTTTTATTATTATAAAAAAATAAAACTGCAAATAAATTAGAGACCCAAAGGAAAGGACTTGGTGGCCCACTAAAGCTTTGCTGGAAGATTCATGGGAAGGACCAGGAGACTTCTCTTAATTTATGCGAGAGAGTGAGAACCCCAAAACCTAAGCAATCAATCCACTTCAAACGCATATATATGAATACTAGCTTTTAATAATAACAACAAAAGGAATAAAAAATATAAATAAGCAGCTTGTTTGTAGTTTTTACTCATAATAAATAAGTGACTTTTAATTTTAAGAATTTGAATAAAAAATTGTTTGGCTCTACTTCTCCTTTAAGGAGAAATAAACTTGTTTGTAGTTTGAAATGCATTTTTTATGAGGGTTTTTGTTACTTTAATGGATAAAAATGAATCAATAAGGGTCCGTTTGGCCTGACTTTTTATTCTCTTTAGAATGAGAAGTTGGGCCAAACACATTTTTAATAAGAAATTTACTATTGAGGCCCCCCTACTTGCTCCCAAGTCCCCCTAAAATCCCAAAATACCCCTGAGGACATGATCAAAAAATTCATTGTCTAGGCAACGAAATCCATATAAATTGTTGATTACAGGACGAAGGCGCGTTCCTGGCCAAATTTACTTGAAATTCGTTGTCTAGTCAACGAAATAAGCGTAATTGTCACTTAAGTAACGAAACACCTAGTTTCGTTGTCTATCTCACGAACGCGCTTGGTTTCGTTGTATAGGCAACGAAATCATGTTATATCAGATACGAAAAAAGCATTGGAAGCTCAATACATTGAAAAGTTTATGAAGGGTTTTGTGGGCGATTTGTGTTGTCGATTTAGATCTAGCATTCGTGGAAGTAGGATATTTACGGATTATATGTTGGTTTACAAACTCTATTGCATGCTATAAATATATTTGGGGATTTAGGGATTTTTGATTAGGGGATTATGATTTAGTGATTTTGGACACTAAATTGAATTTGGACATTAAATTTGGACATTATATTTTGCCTAAACACTAAATAAATGAACTTGTCTCTGGACAGGTTTGCGTGGTTTTGAAAACCATTGGATTTTGCGTAAGCAATGCAGACTAAGTCTGAGAAACATATTTTCGTTGAATAGGTAACAAAATTTCGTTGGTTTGTCAACGAAAGCTTGTGTTGGTTCCAAATTTCGTGACATTGTCAACCAAAACAGGTTCTGCATACGTTTTTAAAAAAGTAGTTGACAGAACCTGCAATTTTTTGAAAATAATAACGACAAACACAAACTTAGTCCGTAGACTGCTTTAATTTAAACAACATAACTAACATTAAAGAACAACAAACATAACATCGAAAACATACATAAAGTACATTTGCAAAATAAAACTTGCAAATTTACGGATCGGCTAAATTAACAACTTCTACTTCCTCAGGTGTGTAGCACAAAGGTTCGATTTCTTCATAGGTCCTTGGGCAACGCAAACTTGATAAAATCTCCGGTACATATGTGAGCAACTTTGCATCTAGTTCTATCGGACCCTTTGTGTTGTGTTCCGGAAAAAATCTCAAACATGCTTTTCACATCGTCATCCGTGTCAAGAACCATATTTGTGAATCTAACAACACGACCGTCATATATGACTGACGGACGTCGATACTCAATTGTGGCTACCCTTCTATTGTCACGATGGCCGGTAAGCCGACCATTCAATTCATCCAACTGTTGCTTAAGCTCGCTTAGAATGACATGGATATGGATCCGAAACAGATTTGGGGTTTCTTTGTTGAAGTAAACGGCGGCGAGGTGTGTGTTAACTTTGTAACCGATATCCATTTTTTTAGGTAATGTGTTACAACATAAACAAACTACACCACTCTATTTATAGATCAATACAAGTAAATCATGACCGTTCAAACTGTCGGTGCAATCCTGACCTTTGATTCATTAAAACGCATTACACCATAATAATTGATGTGTTGTCATTACATACTAATAATTTATGTTTCTTCATTACATAACTATTACATATTAATAACTAATTAATTAAAATAAACGAGCGGCCAAACGATGTGGAGCTGAGTCACCTTCAACACTGTCAAACATCATTTGAACACAGTTGTCAGATATTAACTCTTTCCAATGATATTTTGTCTCAGCATCATCAAATCTAATACTGTGACCCGTAATATTGGTGTACGATTCATAATACTTAATTTTATCAATTTGAATTTCCTTCCCATTCATGAAGGCATACATGAATTCAATCCTATTTTTCAACCCTTCTAGAGTCGTAATGTTGTTTTTCAGATGAACATGAATGTGACACCCTAAATTTTTTTTTATTTGTTTTATGTGTGTTTTGATAATACTTTATTATGTATGAACTGATACTTAATCTATTATTTTGGAAATAAATTTAGTAAAAGTAATTTCAAAAATCAATCATAAAATATGCCGGTAAGCTGTGATAAAAATTTGGACTTAAAATTCTACTGAATTTCGGACAGTGAATTACTCAGCAGTATAAACTTATAGCACAGAAAAAGACAAGAAAAAAAATTTTGAGATCACAAAAACGTGTATGTTAAGGTGGTGTCATTAGCTTTGTCATCCATATTTTGAAATAAAGATTAAAAATAAATAAATAAATAAGTGAGCAAGTGGGTAGTAGAAACGTAAGGAAATTACAGAGATATTTTGAGTTTTTCACTAAGAGATAAGAACATCACATGGCAAGTTGTCCTTCTCCAAACCAAGAGGACACGTGGCATCTCCCCAACCACACAAGGGGATACCAAATTGGCTATAAATAGAAACATCTCTTTCACTTTCACACACACACACACACCAGCACTTCAATTGAGCAGAGCACTAGGTATGAAACCTTTGTCTTCTTTCTTTTATTCTTTTTGTTAGTATAGTACTTTACTATCTGCTTTTGTCTTCTTTTTGTTTTTAAAAAACTTGTCTTTTTTCAATAATTTAAGAAGTCTTTAACTTCCCTACTTTAAATTTATAACTCCTATGTTCCTGCAAGTTCATAACTAGCAAATCTAAACAAAGTTTTAATAATATTGAACTGAAAGATAATCATGTTAGAACCACACTCATAAACTTTTGGCTTATAATAACTCACCAAGGCTTAAAATCCAAGACCTTATTCCTAAGCTGAAGATTATGTTAAAATGAAACTCAGATCTAAGTATCCTAGTTTGGTTTGGAGAAAATACAACCACACCAACTTAACAATACCTTGTACCAATGTATTACTTTCATAAGACCTTTTTCTCATTCTATAAGAAAGAAAGTTACATCCTTTCATAGAAGAACTTGTTGTTCCACTTACTGACTTAAGTATAATTTGGCCTAAATGACTAACTCTCTCATTATTTACTCACACTGAGACAACACAAACAGCGGTGGTTTGAACCTCGAATAATACTGTAGTGATTACGGCGGTAGTAGAACTACCGGTGAAGAAAGAAAATGGCGGCGGGTCTGAACCGACTGTCGCTATTTGAATCGCCGCTATTTAACTCTTTCTTGTAATGAACCTTTCCTCATGACTCAAAAGAATTCATACACCAATTTGTTAACTAAACTAGACACTGCTCACATAGTCTGCATAATCACAAATTGTATAAGAAGTCATGATATGCTATTTTTAACTCACTAATATTGACTTTCCACGATTGTTTTATTAAGTGATTATATTTTGCTTTTGGTAATGTTATAATGATAGTTAAGTTAAGAGATGGTTATTTGATGAGTGAATAGGTGACATAGGAGGAGGTGATTGTTCAAGTGATTTTGGAAAGCTCAAAGGTAAGGGGTTATACTAATAATAAGTTGGTGAGCACATGAAATGTGAAGTTTGTATATATATTATTAGATATAAATAGGGATCTGTGTACTTAATATTATAAACATGAAGAGCATGAAATTAAAGTATGAATATAAACTAGATAAATACTGGAAGTGAAAGATTCTATGTCTGCCGTAGGTGATGCTTAAACCATGTTATTATTAGTGATATATTTGAAGTTGCTATACTATAATAACAACCTGCTATATGTACCTTTATTATTAAACATAGTGGAAGTTGCAAATGACCCTATAATAACAATCTGCTATATGTGAACCATGTTATTGTTATTAACTTAATTGAAGTTGCAAACACTCACTATAATAACAACATGTTTCATGATGAATTCTCTACATCTTTGAGATTATTCTTTTGACAACTATGTGATCGAACACTTGTTGTAAGGGTGTTCACGTGTAACTACCGGTGTGCATCTACTTGTCAAAATGGGCTATAACAAAGAATAATTAAAAGTTGAAAACCAACCACTTTAGGTAAGTGAAGAGTAAACAAGTTGCTTCTTATAATACTATAAAGTATGTAAGACTGGAGATAGGTTCGGTTTGGTCGCCTACAGACCTACTGGGGATCACCGTCGTTTTGAACTCCTACCGATAGTCAATGGTAGCCCCTTTGACTGGAAGAAATCATAAAACCCGGCGCGGTGAAGCCTGACTGTACAGAACTATCTATAATAAGGTGCAGCGCTCAGGCCAGAATGGTTAGAACATATTCGATATATGATCAGTACAAACAACCATGATATGGCAGTCGAAACGGCCTTACACTCATAAGTAGAGTCTTCATGGAGTAGGTGGTCAAAGTGTATAATGAATGAGTTAAGCAGACTAACCTTAAAGTTATTATAAGATATTATATCCTTGATTTTCAATTGATTTGGTGAGAACTAACTAATATTAGATGATGAAATATGTCTATGTTATAATACTTTCATTCTTGAATTATTCCTTAATTAAAAACTAACAATTGTAGTGATGTAGATTGTCTGATAAAGTGGTTACCATGATCTGTGTGTCATTTATTTTTAAGAAAGGCTACTGATACTTTGTTGTCTCTATTACTGATACTTGAATTTTTCCTTTTGATAACACTGTAACTTATTGGATACATGCTCTTTGTGATAACTTGATTGCTAATGTGATTACTTGATTCAACATGATTCAAATTGTGATGAAATACTGCATGTATAATAATTATAAGAAAGAGAATGCATGTACTTGTATAATAATGTTTGTAAACTTGTGATCTCATCGAGTGGCAAGCTTGTGTACGAGTATTTCACCCTTACATTACAGATCATGCCGACGGAACCGCTCCATCATTCGGGGATACGGAGGATTGAGTGCATGGAGGAGATGGGCGACGCCAGCTGGGAATTAGATAGGGCGTCGCAGGTGCTGACCTTTACGGGTTTTGTGAAGACAACAGAAGGAATGCTAGTATCATCTACTATTCACCATATCACACTTGAACTTGTACTGCCTTTGGAGAGAATGATAATGACTCTTAACCTTGATGGCTTAGGGGAGGGTCCCAACCCCCTAATACCTAGGGGACCAAGGCCCTGCATTCGCCGCACCACTCGGATTAGATTCCGTAGCCCAGTCTATCATAACTTTGTGGAGACTCCAGATGTGCACATGTATGATAATGGAATAAGAGTGAACCCCGGGTTAAATGCATCAGTCGAGCCCGAAGAAGATCCTTCCGAGGACTCCGGCCATGGAGGTGTTGATGGAGATCTCTCCAACAGACGTTAGTAATAATAATAATAAAAATAAGTGGCAGTATGTAATTAAACTTATGGTGTGAGTCTTGAAACCATTTTGGGTAACTATAGTAGACTATATAGGTCTATGTTTCATGACTCTTCCTTTTGGCGACTCTCTCTTTGATGACAGTAACTTTCAAGTGGTAAGGTGGATGACTTCTAATTAGTTAAGAGTAGTTTGATGTGATGATGGTGTACTATTAACTACTTGCAGGATTGTAAAATATGTTAACCTGTATAATTATATGAGCGCCTAAGGCCTAATGACTTTGAACAATGTATGATGCATAGTTAAGTATTTATGTGTGTTATTTTATGTTTCTAGTTTCTAATGAATTCAAGTGAAAAAAAAAATCAAAATATCATTATTATTTATAATATATATATATATATATATATATATATTGTCCGCCGCGAATTAAATGATTTAGACTTAATTTATAATAACGATATGATTTTACGACGTAACACTATTTTTACGACTACGGAAAATGGGGCGTTACAATGAAACTCTGGAATACCAGTCAACCTTATAGCAAAATCAAAACTTTTTGAAGTATGATTCGACACATAACGATCCGCAACACTTTTTTTTCCGCTTCACTTATTTTTTCCATATCTATGATAATAAATAATTCGAAAGTACACCATAAGAGTTATGAATTCAATAATACATATATATCCTTATCATTCAAAACATCAATAATATATATATATAGTTATCAATCACAAAATGTGTCGCACAAAAAGTGTCATTCGATTTACATACCCAAAATGTCATTCAAGTTACACCCACAAAAAGTGTGTGACACATTACAAGCAAAAATAAAAAAGTAAAGCACATATGTCGCTACTCATCCTATAATGATAGGCTCATCTACATTTGACTTCATCTTTGGCAAGCTAGCTTTCTCATTCTCGAGCAACTCTTCAAACTCAACCATCCGATCCATAAACTTTTCCTCCCACCCCTCGGCATCTCCGGCACGATGTTTTTTCCATTGCTTGTTTGTAAGAGGCAGTGGACACCCTGGCTTTAGTTTGACCTCCACAAAATGATTCGACATTAAACTCATACACAAAATGCGTGTAGCAGGATCGCTTGGTGGACGACCACACAATGGTAAGAAAGTCTCAGAGTGACCAATAGTGAGGGATGTCAACTTAACCACGACCCGGTTGTATGTGGTTGCAACGATATGGCCCATATCAGGAAATGTAAACCATTTATCTTTCGATGCAACCCCACTCTTAGGCATTATCTTCGAAGGGTACAACCCATCAAGTATGTACTGCAGACGCTCCTAAGATTCATAAACACCCATGTTGACACTTCTAAACATGGTTAACTCCCTAACCATAACCAAACGTATCAACCCTTGACTGTCTTCACCCTTACCAAGATGTTGAGCAACAACCCGAAATCCACAATGCCCGTCCGACTTAACATCAACAATGTCTTCAATATATGGATGCATAAAATGTGGCATATTCCGCATAAACGAAATCCTCTTCATTGATGATGAAGGCGACGAAAGCTTTCCGATCCGAACACTTTTCCTTCGAGGCCTCGACGGTTTTGACTGTGACGCCTGTGAGTCGGGAAATTGGGAATCCATATGCTCCCAATGAGATGGCTCTCTAGTGGTAGAGTTGTCACTTACGGAAGCCTTTTTTCGCTTCGGTGCACCCTTTGTGTCGCATTTCTTAACCGGAGGAGTCAAAGAAGTTGTTTGTGGATATGCGATCAAGCGCAATATTTCTTTGATTTGCAACTTCATATCATGATCCGCTACTTTGAAGCGTTGCCAAAATAAATAAATAAAAATAAATGCATCAAGCTACTAATCTAATGATATGTTTTGATTGACGAATTTAAATTCAATCGATAACAAATTTAAGTTTATTATACCTGAATTGCATTAACCTCTTCCAATATAGAAACATCCGCGACCTTGCCCCCTTCTTCTTCATAGTGTAACCTCTTCCAATGAGCATTGATCTCGTCGAGCCTAATTGGTAGTTTTTTTTTTCACATTTCAAAGCAATGAGACAAGCACATGGCAATCCGTAAGTCATCTTTATGACACACCCACACTTCTTCCGATTCCTACCACATTCTCTTGATCTTTCTTCTTCATCACGAATAAAGCGTAACGCATCCCTTGAGACGTTATACACCAACTTCGAGTACAAAAAATGATCTTTGAAATGATGCTCAACTTGTGAAGTACTCTGACCAAATGATGTCTTTATCTCGGTAAATTGGTTGGACAACATTTGATTCATCGCGTCCCAACACTTTACAAAATCACCCTTGCAATCAAGGATATATTGCTTCAAAACACTATGTTGGGACTCAACCCTGTTGGATGTGGTGTTTCCAATGTGCATGACGCGATCAGTCCAAGCTCTGACAAGTTTTTCCTTCACCGGATCTAAAACCGTTTCCTGAAAATATTTCAAAAACTTAGGAAATCTAGCAAAGACTCTCCTAAACTCCATAACTGCATCTGTAAATGTCTCTTCCGAAGTAGAGTCCACAACTGCCTCCCATTGATATTTCAGAGTATTTAGCAACTCCTCCATCTTCTGATCCTTTGCTCGGCAAAGTGCCTTGAACTTAGCCCTTACATTCTTGAAGACGTGATAACGACACACCATTGCAGTTGAATTTGGGAATACAGTTTCAACTGCATTCATCAGTGACTTATCTCTGTTAGTTACAATAACCTTCGGAATCACATCCTTATCCTTGAAAAGACTCTTACAAGTCTCAAGAGCCCAAATGAAATTGTCTTCTTTTTCATTTGTCAGAAAAGCAAAACCAACATTGAAATTCTTCTCAGTCGAAGTCACACCGACTATCTCAAACAGTGGCATTTTATACTTGTTGGTCTTGTATGTAGAATCCATAATCAGTACGGTAGGAAAAGTGTTGAGCAATTGGACACTATCAGGATGTGCCCAGAAAATATCTTGTACGGTCGACGACTCACCAACAGTTCTAACTTTATGGAAGTATCTGTGCTCTTCAAGACACTTCAGAAGTTGTTGAAGTTTAGAAAATTGACCCCTAATTTGTATTTTTGCCGGATGTTGTAAATTTGCTTCATATTGGTCTTGCTATCCTTATTCCTGTCCTTCAAGTTGTTCAGAATGTTCTTTGGCTGCACCAAATTCCTAGTAAGCTCCTGCACATGCTCCTTTTCCTCGGGTTTTAAACGTCCCGCAAGAATATGACCTTCCAAATTCTTGGCCATCTCGTGGTTATGCTCACCACACACAACACTTAGCTTCCATTCCTGAGATGCCAAAAAGTAACCTCGCAACCTGAACGGACACTGACACTTTCTAATCGCCGTGTCATCTCTCTTACCTTTCCTTTTCGACTCTTTGTACTCTCCGCCTCTTTCGCATCCCAATATAAAATAAGCTTTCCTTCTATTCGACCCGCTGTCCGATTTTTCAATTACCATTGTAAACCCGGCTTTTAACGCCTCATCTTTACACCATTGGATTAATTCATCACGAACCTTATACTTTGCGGCATGATAAAAAAAATTGCCGGTGTTAACACGGATTGCGGATGGACCAGCTCCATCGGCAATGTTAGCCTCGGCAATGGCGGCGTCGTATACTACCAAAGCTTGTGAACCGACGGATGCGACATTCACATCGTTACCAACACTCGGTTCTTCCATTTCAACACCTTAAAAATGATAATTGCAAAACAATCAATTACTATGCTACCAAGACACCTAAAATCATGCACACACACACACACACACTAATACACAGCAAACAGGGGGCGTGGGAAGCAAACTAATCCACATTTCGTTGCCTAAGTGACAAAATGCCTATTTTCGTTGCCAAACTGATGAAATTAAGTGCGACAGAGAACTTGAACAAAAACACAAAATCAAACGAAATTAACATTCATTACATGTTGTAGACCTCCAATCAGCCTTGCGCACCTTGTATTTGATCTTTCCAAGTTGATTCCAAGCCTCCTCGGCAACAAATCGCCCTAGATCTACTTTTGGTTTTGAAATCTGTAACAGTACAACTCATATGATCCAGCTGCGCTGCATACTATATTTGGCATATTTCATTGCCTATGCAACGAAACACAGCGTCTTCGTATTGTAGACAACGAAATATGGTTTCGTTGCCAGCGTTACGAAAATATGAGCATGTTTTGGAGGGCGCGCGCTTGGCCACAATTATCATTCATGTTCGTCATTTATTCAAAGAAGCAACTTTTTTTTCGTTTGATGTGCAACGAAAATTCTGTCCAGGGGTATTTTTATCAGTTTTGGGGGCCTGGGAGCAAACATGGGGGCCACAATACCAATTTTCTTTTAATAAAACTCTTGGCCATAAAAAACAACTTTTTTCAATGTACAAAATTGAATAAAAAGTGCTTCTAAGAGAAGAGGTTGAAACCTACTTTTAGGGAAAAAGTGGTTTTTATTATCTGTTCTGGACTGGACTTCTAAGTCCATGCTCCTTAAAGACCTAGGGCTCTGCCCTCCAGAAGGGCACCCTCCCCGCCAGCCAAAGTTACAGAATCATGCATTCTGTAACGGCCTACCACCGGAATGATGAGCATTAACTGCTCATCATGGCCCAACGGCCAAAGTTCCGGCAGCCACTTAATGGGCATTAACCGCATAATTAAAACTATGTGAAAAGATTAGAACAATTGATCTAGATCCTCCTCCATATAAGATTCCAAACACTTGAATCATCTTCCTTGTGACTAGATTCCAGGGATGGCAAAATGGGTTAGACCCGTCAGGTTGGCCCGTTTAGCCCGCCATTTTTTACGGGGTGGGTTGATAGTTTCAATCCGCAAAAGTAGAGGGGCCCGCTCCGCCTAACCCGCAAAAAAACGGGGTGACGACGGGGCGGGGCGAGTTGAACTAATTTTATTTTTTTGCAAAAAATCTTAGTCCATTATAAATTAATCTTTTAATTTTACTCCATATAAACATTATAACAACTACTCAATTAAACATTGAATCCAAGTTTTGTTTGCGTTCCTTACTTATGTTTGTTTGGATTTAAATTGAGTATTTTCTTAAAGTTTTATTGTGGATTTTTTAGTTTTATAAATTATGGATGTTCAATGTTGATTGATAATTTATTTTTAGGACATCTTTTAGTCTATAATTATATTTTGATTTCAGTGGATCGTGTTGATTATATCTTATTTACAATTTTTTACGATGTTTATGTGAATTTAATGATTTTTTAAAAATTTTATTTTATTGACGGGGCACTCCCGCCAACCCGCCATCCGCCAAGACACGGGGCGGGGTGAAATTTTCAACCCACCATAACTAGTTAGCCCGCCCCGCACCGTCCCTTTTTAAACAGGTTAATGACGGGGCGGGACAGGTTGACCCTTTTTGCCATCCTTAGATTCCACACGCTTGATTTACTTTCAGGGTACCGAGCCGATCTTACAATTGAAGAAATACTTATTGGTTTTGTAAGCCAAGCTATGAAACATGGTTCTAACTTCTGAAGCCTCTCAGCTTCTGAAGCTCTACAGCTTCTGGAGCTCAGCAGCTTCTGGAGCTTCGCAGCTTCTGAAGCTCAGTTTGTTTTGAAGCTCTGCTTTCTTTCTGAAGCTCAGTTTGTTCTGAAGCTCTGTTTTATTTCTGAAGCTCTGTTTTCTGAACCTCTGTTCAGTTATGTTTTTTCTGTTTTGGTAGTTAGTTTGAAGTTACCCGTTAGGTAGTTATGTATAAATACGGGTGTAACTTCACATGTAAATAACAACCTTTTGTGAATAAGATTTTGTTACATTCTTTTCTTTCCTAAGTTTCATTTTCTTCCTTCTGTGTTCTTTGTCATTGGGTTTTATCCCCAACAAAGTGGTATCTAGAGCAAGCACGATCCAAGGGATTTTTTATTCAAATCTTCTTCAAGAGGAGAATCAAAGGTTGAGGTGAATCAACCATGGCTGGAAAAAATAATTTCCACGCGAATTTGCCCATTCTTGATGGAAAGAATTGGGATACATGGGTGAAACAGATGAAGGTGATATTCATTGTTCAAGAAGTGGATGAACAAGTGAATACAATCCTTAACCCATTACCAGCAAATCCAACAGATCAACAGAAAGTAACATTCAGAGAAGCACAGAAAAAGGACAGCAAGACTCTATTTCTCATTCATCAATGCGTTGATGCGAAGGTGTTTGAGAAAATTGCAGATTCTACAACCTCCAAGGATGCTTGGGACATTTTGCAGAAATGTTATGGTGGAGATGCAAAGGTCAAGAAGGTGAAGTTGCAAGCCTTGAAGAGACAGTACGAGCTGTTGCAGATGAAGAATGATGAGTCAGTTTCAGATTACTTCACAAGATTAGTGACTCTTACCAATCAGATGAAGAATTGTGGTAGTAATCTTGATGAGCAAGAAACGGTTGAAAAGGTATTGAGAACTTTAACTCCTAAGTTTGATCACATTGTAGTGACAATAGAAGAGACAAAAGACCTGAGTGAGATCAAGATTGAGGATCTGCAGAGCACTCTTGAAGCTCATGAGCTGAAGCATGGTGAGAGAAGCCATGTCAGGGAGGATGAGCAAGCTCTTTTTACAAAGTTCAAGAAATACCATAAAGACAAGAAGAAATGGCAGGGAAAGAAAGATTCCAAGAAGAACAAAGATGATGGTGAGACAGGACCTGAATCCTCTGATGGAGGAGGAGGGAAACAGAAGGCTAAGTCAAAGAAGAAGGCTGACAAGAGCAAGATCCAATGTTATAATTGTGATAAGTATGGCCACTATGCAAATGAGTGCAAAAATCCAAAGAAAAAGAAGGGCCAAGAGAATGAAGAAGAGGCAAAGGTAGCACATGATGACTCAAGTTCAGATGATGAAACAAGTTTCATGGTGACAATTGCTGATGAAGCAGCAGATTCCATGGTGTGGTACTTTGACTCAGGATGTTCTAATCACATGACTGGCAATAGGAGCATCTTAACTGACTTTGATGAGTGTCTCAACACCAAAATCAGATTGGCTAATAGTGATTCCATTAAGGCAGAAGGCATGGGAAATGTTGTGATTCAGAGGTCTAATGGAAAGAAGGCTGTGATTGAAAATGTACTCTATGTTCGTGGGATGAAGTGCAATCTCATGAGTGTGGGACAATTGATCTCAAAGGGCTTCAAGATAGTTATAGAGGATGAGACTCTACAACTATTTGATTCTAAGAAGAGATTAGTTTTCAAGACAGCACAAAGTAAGAACAGAATCTACAAGACTCAGATCAAAGCCATTGAAGCTACATGTTTGTCTGCAACCACATAGGATAGAGAGAGTGATCTATGGCATAAGAGGTATGGGCATTTGAATTTTAAAAGCTTGTTAATGCTTAATTCAAAGTGCATGGTGTTAGGTTTACCTAGTGTCATAACTCCAGTAGACACATGTACTACTTGTTTGTTAGGAAATCATCATAGATCTTTTTCAAAAGTCACTTGCCTATGAGATCTAGTGATGTGCTAAATGTTGTGCATTCTGACATATGTGGACCATTTGATGTTCTATCAACTGGTGGAAACAAGTACTTCATGACATTTGTTGATGAATACTCAAGGATGATATGGTTGTATCATATCAAGGCCAAGAGTGAAGCTTTTGAAGTGTTTAAGAGGTTTAAGACACTGGTTGAAAAACAAAGTGACAAGTCTTTGAAGATTCTGAGAACAGATGGTGGAGGTGAGTATACCTCTAAAGAATTTGAGAAATTTTGTAAGGATCAGGGCATAATCCATGAGGTCACTGCACCATACACTCCTCAACACAATGGTCTTGCTGAGAGGAGGAATAGAAGCATTCTAGATATGGCCAGAAGTATGGTAAAGCAGAAGAACCTTCCATCAAGGTTCTGGGGTGAAGCTGTAGCCACAGCTGTTTACATACTAAACAGAAGTACAACTAAGAAACTGAAGGATAAGGTACCTGAAGAGGTATGGTCTAAGAGTAAGCCAAGTGTGACTCACTTGAAGGTGTTTGGTAGCTTGTGCTACAAACATGTGCCTGATGTTAAGAGGAAGAAACTAGAGGACAAAAGTATACCTATGATATATGTTGGATATCACAGGACTGGTGCTTATAGGCTCTATAATCCTACTTTAGATAAGGTAGAGATTAGCAGAGATGTGAAAGTGTTAGAGGATGAAAGTTGGGATTGGAAACATAAGATCACATCTAAGAAAGCTTGTGCAGTGGACTTAGATGTTGGATCATGCAACACTAACAACACAGTCACATTTGTGAACCAAAATCACAACCAAGGTGCCAACAGTGATGAAGATATGCATACCTCTAGTGATGATGCCAATGTAGTACCACCATGACCTCAGAGGAATGTTTAGTTGCCTAGAAGGCTAGCTGACTGTGAGATTGTTCCTGATAATGCAGTAGACAATGAAGGAGAAATTGTGCATTATGCAATGCTTGCAGACACTGAGCCTATAGATACCAAAGCTGCATTAAAGAGTAAGGTATGGATGGAGGCAATGATTGATGAGTTGAAGTCAATTGAGAAGAACAGAACATGGGACTTGTGTGAATTGCCCTCAGACAAGAGAACAATTGATGTGAAATGGGTATACAAAGTCAAACAAAATCCTGAAGGCAAAGTGATAAAATACAAGGCAAGACTTGTAGCTAAAGGTTTTTTGCTGTAGCAAGGGTTGGACTATGATGAGGTATTTTCACCAGTGGCTAGACATGAGACAATAAGGTTAGTAATGGCCTTAGCTTGCAGCAACAGATGGCCCCTATTTCATTTAGATGTGAAGTCAGCATTTCTGAAATGACCCCTAGAGGAAGATGTGTATGTGAAGCAGCCTCCAGGGTTTGAACTGAAGGGCAAGGAAGATAAAGTGCTGAAGCTAAATAAAGCCTTGTATGGTCTGAAGCAAGCTCCAAGAGCTTGGAACAAGAGAATAGATCAGTTTCTTGTCACACAAGGCTTCAGGAAATGCAGTGTAGAATATGGTGTTTATGTAAAAGGCAATGATGGCAAGCACATGTTGATCATATGCTTGTATGTTGATGACCTGTTGGTGACAGGTAGCTCACCTACAGAAATAGAGAAGTTCAAATCACAAATGAAGTGTGAATTTGAGATGACTGACCTAGGGAAGCTGACCTACTTTCTAGGCATGGAGCTCTTGGAAACTCCAAAGGGAATGATATTACATCAATCCAAGTATGCTACTGAGATTCTGAAGAAGTTTGAGATGCTTGACTGCAACTCATCAGTTACACCTGCAGATACTAAGGTCAAGTTTGATGAAGAGGCAGGTGGTGACTAGGGCTGGAAATGAGTCGAGTCGAGTCGAGCCTGTCTGAGCTCGACTCGACTCGATAAGAATTGATTCGGCTCGAGTTCGAAACGAACTATTTTTTCAGCTCGTGTTCGGCTCGTTTATAGTTCGCGAGCAGTTCGGTTCAACTCGTTAGGTTCAGTTCGTTAGCTTGAATCACATAGTTTTAAAAAAAAATTGTTAAAAAAAGTCAAATTTTACGTATTTGACTTTTTAAATTAATTTTTTTAAAATAAAGAAATTGAAATACAATAAAAATTATCCCAATAGCAAATTAATTCAAAGCAACAAGGAAATAAAGACATTAAAACAAACTAAAAAATAAGTAAAAATAAATATATTAGTGCATTATATTAATTGAAAAAAGTTTCTATTGGTATCTATAAAGTTTTTTATAAAAAAAAAAGTTTATAAAAGTGTATATATATATATATATCGAGCTGGTTCATGAACCAAACGAGTTGAACTGCATAGCGTTCATGTTCAGCTCATTTAATTAACGAACTTAATTTTCAGCTCAAGTTCAGCTCAATTGGTTCATGAACCAAGTTCAATGAGTTAATTAGCGAATCGAGTCTCGAACTATTTTCGAGTTGGTTCGGTTCATTGCCAGCCCTAGTGGTGACTGTGTTGATCCAACTATGTTTAGGCAGCTAGTTGGTTCATTGAGATACCTGTGTCAAACCAGGCCTGACATAAGCTATGCAGTAGGTTATGTCAGCAGGTTTATGAGCAAACCATTGAAGTGTCACTTGTTAGCAGCAAAGAGGATACTTAGATACATCAATGGTACAATCCACTATGGTGTGCTGTTTCCATACTCTAAGGGTAATGGAAAGCTAGAGTTGAGTGGATTTTCTGATGCTGACTGGTGTGGTGATAAGGTAGAAAGGAAAAGCACCAGTGGTTACTTGTTTAAGTTCCAAAATGCACCTGTGTCTTGGTGTTCCAAGAAACAGCCAGTCATAGCTCTCTCAAGCTGTGAAGCAGAGTATGTAGCAGGTTCTTTAGCAGCTTGTCAAGCTAACTGGTTGCAATCACTTCTCAGTGAGATAGGCATTGTTGAAGACATCACAGTGGTGCTGAAGCTTGACAATAAATCAGCAATCAATTTGGCTAAGAATCCTGTTAGTCATGGCAAGAGCAAACACATTGAAACTCAGTTTCATTTTCTCAGAGACCAAGTTAATAAGGGGAAGTTGATTCTGGAGTATTGCCCAACTGAGAACCAACAAGCTGATCTAATGACCAAGGCTGTGAAGAGAGATCAGTTCCTCAAGCTCTGGAGGGAAATATGAATTGTATGTTTCAATAGCTTGTCTTAAGGAGGAGTATTGGTTTTGTAAGCCAAGCTATGAAATATGGTTCTAACTTCTGAAGCCTCTCAGCTTCTGAAGCTCGACAGCTTCTGGAGCTCAGCAGCTTCTGGAGCTTCGCAGCTTCTGAAGCTCATCTGCTTCTGAAGCTCAGTTTGTTCTGAAGCTCTACTTTCTTTATGAAGCTCAGTTTGTTCTGAAGCTCTGTTTTCTGAACCTCTGTTCAGTTATGTTTTTCTGTTTTGGTAGTTAGTTTGAAGTTACCCGTTAGGTAGTTATGTATAAATACGGGTGTAACTTCACATGTAAATAACAACCTTTTGTGAATAAGATTTTGTTATATTCTTTTCTTTCCTAAGTTTCATTTTCTTCTTTATCATTTTCTTCCTTCTGTGTTTTTTGTCATTGGGTTTTATCCCCAACAATACTTACATCACAAAATTTCTTCAGTTTGATTTATTTTAGAATGCTACATCTTTATGTAACCAAAAAAAAATGCCACATCTTTAACAACAATCTCACAATCATAAAAGTGTTATAAAGAACGCCCAAAAAAGACAATTGATTGTGAGGTTAAACGCGTTGCATCAAAATTTCCCACTCAAGGTCTTCAGTCACTGACCAATCAGATTTCCATCAAAAACAATTTAATGATCTTTTTGATTGTGAGAGACCAGAGAAAGAGACCCTATATACAATCAAATGCCAAATTCACATTAAAACCATTATACTCACTCCCACAATTTTAGTATTTTGTTGACTAATCTACCCCATACGTGGCACACACAAACCCTTTTAACCAAATTTTTTTCATACATAAGAGTTAAAGATTGAACTTCTGATCATATTTATTTAAAGAGTTCAAATTTTTTACCACATAAATTAATTCAGTATTAATTTTTAACAAAAATTTCTATCAACTGATGCATCAGAAAATAAAACTTACCATTACATAAATATTTTATTTAATTTGGTGATCCAAAAATACGAGCCTTAATTCGAGCGTGTATATATATATTTTTTTTATGAAGGTTATATTATATATACATTTATGAATAAAAAATAATATAATTCATTTATAGTTATTCTTAAATTTATTATATGAAAAATAATAGGTTACATTTATTTTTGGATTTTGTTATATAGGAGTAAGGTAGATTAATAATTTTTGATTGAGATATATAGTATGATATGATTCCACTTTATCCTTGGGTTATTTGTTAGACCACAACCGGTATGTACTTTAAGAAAGGAGGGAATAGCCACACACCACACATGTATGTATGTTGTTGATACTCCTTCCTTGATATTGTAGTATGTGTGTGAATGTGAAGAGAGAGAGAGAGCATCTGCAGGTTGATATTACTGGGCTGGGATTAGTAGTACAGCTATATAGCTTCCACATAGGAGACAGCTTGACGGCTTGGGATTCCAATATAAATGTTCCCACCCAAGCCAGCCCAGCTAGCTACTACAATATGAGAATCTCAATTGCAAAAATTCACATACATGATCACTCCATTTTTCTGGAAAAAATTGAGGTACAAGACAAAAGGAAAATAATTCATTGCCCCTAAATATTATTAATGTGTGTGTGTGTAGCTAGCTAGGGCCTGAACACTCTTTGCTGCCACTACACACTCTGAGACCCCAAACAGACAGCTACTATTTCCGGGTAAATCCAAATTGAGGGGCCATTTTTCTCTTCTACGCTTTACCATAACTATTACACTACCTTTTTTTTTCACTGCAGTTAATTCCGACCATATCATAAATATGGTGGAACACTCTGTATTTCACAATTCCATTTGTTACTTCTATCCAAACATAGTACCTAACCAACAATTCACTATTCATTTCAATTACATTTTTTTTTTAAGAATATTATATAACAAAGTTTAGATAAGTTTGATTCAATGACTCTCCAAAGTTACAAATTTTAAACAGCCATGACAAAAATATTTATAAATTTTCTGTCAAAGATATATTTTTTTATCAATTGAATCAATATTAGTTAACTTTTTTTTTTTTTTCAGTTTCCGATTACATATTTACTCCTTCATTCACTAGATATATATATGTTACACACACTAAAAAATAAAAAAATTAAATCAACTAGGAAAATTTAGATATAAAATTTAAAATTTCTTTTTAATTCCACACTATTTTTTTTATGCACGTCAAAGTGAGAAATACCACTTAAACCCACACATACTGCGAAATGCTGAATGAAGACGTCCAACCCTATAACAATATGTATTGTTAGTTGAACTAAGACTATATAGGTTCTATCTCTAAATTTTGTAAGAAGGACATTAGATAGAAATTACATTTTTTCCATCATCAATATTTCTCATCAGTGTGGAATTTCAGATGGAGGAGGGGTATATTTGTTTGGGAACAAGAGGTGTCAGAAAGTCTAAAAAAGGTCCTTCCGAATATCCACCTCTTCTCATATGTGGATTTGTGGTTGTGGAAGCATTGTCCGAATGAGGTTTATTCAGTTAGGTCGGCTTACTCTATTCTCTCTGGTGAGGTGAATAGTGACGAAGATCATTATGAGCATGAGATTTGTACGCATTTTGGCTAAGATTTTGAAGAGTCATGTCCCCTAAAAAATTTTGGATTTCTCAATGAAACTTCTCCAACATAAGTTGCCTATACCCGTTGGTGGAATATGTTAACCATCTTATAGTTATTGGTGATTTTACTTCTAGAGTATGGTATAAAGTCTTTAGACGGTTAGGCTGGGAAATAATTTTACCTCCAAATCTGTCGGGGTTATTTCTCATCTTTGTAGATTTAGGGGTTAGGGCAAATATTAGAATAGGTATCCATTTAGTTTAGCATGTTGCTGTGTGGTCTATTTGAATTATGGAAGGCTCAAAACGATCTTATTTTTTTAAACAAAACAATAGATGCAGAAACAATTGTTCGATAAGATTCAATTCTTTTCTTGAAAATGGTTTTATGTTAAAAGTTTTGACCATCTCTACTCCTATTATGAGTGGGTGGTTGAACCGGACCTTTGTTGGTATTGGTAGAGTTTTGTGTGGTTGACATGCCTTATCGTCTCTCTTTGTGTGGTCCAAGTGGAGGTCCGTCCTTTAGAGCCCCTTGCATGGGGAGGGGTGCGTCTAGGATCTAAGGTTGGGGTTGGTTGCTGCTTTCTTTTTTACTAATAGCTTTGGGTTGCTTTGTAGCTACACTCATCATTTCTATTTATTACTTTTCTTTTTCTTTTTCCGAGACTATTTCTTTTTGCTATTTGTTCTTTGTATCTCTAGTACTCGTTGTACTTTTTTTTTTATGGCAAATTATTAGTTGTTAGTATATTACAATATTGTTAGTTTTTTTCTTTGGCAAGACTTGAACCCTGGACTTACAAACTCCTTTACCCTTAACTCAACTAGCATAACCAATTGAGCTACCCATTCCACTTCTTTTTTAATATAACATTTGTCTTTCAAAATAAATTCTCTTTAATTTTCTTTTCTTAAAATATATGTATCATGGCATACACCCCGTTAAAAAGAATCCTAACACACACAGCAATTCAAATATGGTTAAAATAAAATTAACTTAAATTATACTAGTAAATCAGGAAGTACCCTTCTTATACTAATTAATTAACAAGTAGTAACAACACAATACTTAATTTGAAATTAATTTTAGGAGAAAGGTAACAAATGGGACTTCACTTAACTATTACATAAGTATTATTGTTGTTGCCAGTGACGCTCCTCCACTGATTAATTTCTTCTTGGAAATATATTAATTAAAATATAGTAATTAATTAGCCATGCAAATTAAACAGGGATGCATGCTCCTAGTTACTAGCTACACAATATTGCTTGCGTGCGTCCACACTACCCGCTGGAGAAAAACAATGAGCTTGATGTTGTTGAAGGGCTTGGACTTTGGTAAGACCTTTGTCGAAAATAATCCGGCGGAGAAACGGCCACTGTCACCGATGATGAAGATTGAGTTCCCGACTCTGGCGGGGACCCTTCCAAAATAAGTAAAACATAATTAAAAAATAAACCATGTACACAATAATCATGATTATGATAATTAACTAACTCTATTATTTGTAAAAAAAAAAAAAAAAAAAAACTAACTCTATTATTGGTTAAATAAAATAGATAGCTAATTAAGACATGCATTTTGTTTCTACTGCATTTTGAGTGCTCAATTATGAGGTAAAATAAGGAATGAATACTTTATTTAGTTTACGATTAATTAATTATATAGAAGAGGAAAGAGTTTAATTAATGAATTACTTGTAGCAGCATTTTCCGAAGTGTTGTGAGATTTGTTAATATCTTGAGTATTTGGGTGCTGAGTTTTTCTCCTGCGACGATTATGATCTGCCAATCTCTTCCTGCAGCTACGTTTTCCATTATCAAACTCAGAAAGAAGATGGAACCTGCAATAAAAAATAAAAATTATTTTAATTTGGTGAATTGACTTATCTTGGATATAAAATTAATCTAAAATTTAAATTCACTTAAAAATAATTAAAATATAAGAAAGTGACTTAAAAATAACCGTTAAAATTCTTCTAGAGTTTTACCTTTTAAAATAAATAATAATGTAAATTTTGAGACACAATGTAGTTAGATAGGTGTGTGTTTGTTTTGAATGGTACTAACTAAAAGCAGCAAAAGAATGCAGTACGTAAGTAGCAAAACTGAAAAGAAAACAAACACATATGTATTTCAAGGGACACAAATGCCCTCGGGATTTCCCCATGTACGGTCAACTCAATCATTGTCAACGTTCCCCCCAAGGGCACTTTAGTCTTTCTCAATTTCCAATCTTCTCCCTATCCCCCAACATCGCTGTTTTGTGCTTACTACTTTAATGCATGTTAAAAGTTGTGTCCGCTAGTACAAACCTCACTCACTAATTCAAAGATCAATCTTGGAATCTTAATTAAAACAAATTCTTGTATAGATTAGATTAGATTAGATTAAATTGATTCAACACAAAACCAACCCTCTTGATAATTAAAAAAAAAAAAAACATAGGGAGAATAGAGAAAGACGAAAGTGCCCTCATAGTGACGCTTGTAATAAGCGGAATTGAGCTCAATGATTGGATTGTTAAAGGGGCAATCATGTCATTTAAAGGTAAAGAAAGTAAAAAAGGACGACCACAACCTGCTGCATTGCTGGCAGAATCGTTGAGTTAACCCAGCAGCTATGACGGTGGCGGCCTTGGAGTGAAACTCACAAACCTTATGGCGACGGTGGTAGTGCTTCGCCTGAGACAGATCAGCATTGCAACCTTCAGCCTGACACCTCGGGGAGTTGGAAGAAGCCAATGAACCCGGTTCAGGCTGTCTAGACCGACGATAAAGGCGGCTCACAAAGTCGTCTTCAGAAGACGAGAAGTAAGTGCGGCCGCCAAGGTTGAGTCCAATTCTGGAGCCGACAAAGTCCATGGGCCTATTAAGGTCCTCAGACTTAGGCACGAGAAGGAATCCAGAAGCATGTCCATGATGACCAGAAAGAGGGTCGAGAGAGAGCATGGAAGGAGGTTGAGGTTGTGGCGGAGGGTAAGACCCAGTTTGAGACGCGCCATGGAAAGCGCGTGGGTCAAAGAAAGAGTGGTGCATATGCTGCTGCTGCTGCTGTTGGGTTTGTGGATTAATAAAGTGATGCTGCTGCTGCTGCTGTTGATGGTGATGGTGGGTAAAATCAGAAGTGTTCATGTTAGGCCCAGTCCCGTTTAGGTAGTTGTCGGACAAGATGGCTTGAGAAGCATAGTGGTCGAAGATTTGGCGGTGGGCTTGATCGGTGGAGGAGGAGGAGGAGTTGTCTTCATTTCCTGTAAGCATCATGTTTGATGGGTTACCCCATTCATAGTCCAACATGTCTCTCTTCTCTTGCAAAAATAAATATACCTGCGATGCGAATTTAGAGTTTAGAGGGAAAATAAACTATATTTTTTGGAAATAGCAAAATATACTATATAATAAGCAGCCCTAACTAACCTAATTTGCAGAAAAGTTATGGTTGGGGTGAAAGACTTTTATCTCATGATGATTTCAGAGATAATAATGTAATGGCGTGTAGATTAAGTAGTCTATCTCTCTACTAGTATGTCTCAGAGAGTCTCTCTTTCTTTCTTTGTTTTTTCACACTGCTATAAGCTAAATGGAGGATGTGTGCTTAATAAAAGATCTTACTTTCACTCTAAAAAAGCTGAACCCTTTTTTGTCTACTTCCTCATATCTCTCTACCAATAGGAAAGTTACTCACTCTCTCTCTCTCTCTCTCTCTCTCTCATTTTCTAGGTGAGAGAGTGAATGTGCTGTGTTGTGTGAGTTTGAGGGAAACTCAGCTTATGAGGCGGCTTCTGCAGACAGTGGGTAATTGGTGGGTAATCTGTACTCTGGATATGCTTCCACTTGGAAATTACCTTTTCACCTTTCTCTAAATTTTTTATATTTTCTTTTCCTATTTTTATTTTACCCCACCCACTTTAATTAACACACTCATACATCCTGATCCTATATAGATATCTTTGAGAGAACGGTGTCATATTTGTGATGTATATTGACCATGTGTTGAGAAAATAAGGAAGGCAAAATTTATAGTCACTGGCGTAATATATAGAGAGATATAGAAAAAATAGAGTGAATGGTGTGACAAATTTATAGGTTATTGGCGTATTAGATAGAGAGATACTCTTGAATTGAGTATCGAGAAATTTGACATGTAAGTTGATTAAACCTTAATTGTGGATATATCATATATAAATATACTTATGTAACTTATTTTTATTAATTGTTAAAAAAATATCTTCAAATTATCAAATAGTAACGTAGTATATGTCTCACACATAAACGTTAAGCCCTCGTGCACCTTATAATTCTCTATAGACAAAATTACATACATTTGTAATTTCTTTTAAGTTTGACCATATTTAGAAGTGGTCCTTTCAAATTTTTCTTTTTCAAATTGGTTCATTACATTCATTTTATATAGTTAGCCTGATTTAAATTATGTTAAATTGCATCTGCGCTCATTTTACTCAAATTAGTGACCAATGTTTTCAATTACAAAAAGAAAACTAATTTACAAAGGTCAACTAAAAACACCACAGAAATAATTTTGTCATCTCTTTAATTACCTATTTCTTTCTCACCCAATTGTTTTTGCTATTTAGCATCTTCTTTCCTAGTGTATTATTATGCATCGTACTTTTTTCCTCCTCTTTTACTTCATATGTGCGTATCAATTTCCTCCATGATGTAGATGTATCATTAAAGTGTCAAAAAGGAGCGAATTATATTGCTTTGCTAAAATAAAAAACTTCATATTAAATAGATCACTACCATGACTTCGAAATTTGAGTTAGGGGTACCTGCGCACAAGACTCTCTAGATGGTGCGAAAACATAGGGAGAGAAATTAAAAATAGACATAGTGTGTCCGTGAAATTGTGGTGATCAAGGGTTTGCGTATATAGGCGACATTTTGGAGCCATCGAGACATTGATGTGTAAAGCCATTACGATTGAGGCTTTCGAGATAGATTAGCTGTTGTGGTAGGCTCAATGAAAGCTCTGTTGAATTGGGCTTTTGTCTTTGTTAGACTTGAACCACGTAGTGAATTCTAGGTCTAGGGGTCAATCTAGAACAATAATAATGCAATATGAATTGAGAACAATTAGGAATATGTTTGAACCTTGAAATGATTTGTGAGTGTTAAAAGTATTATTTGTTGTGGTGTGTTTTGTAGAAGTTACATTTTTGAGTTGAAGAAAATCACAATATCATCGTGATATTGCTTCATTCATTGTTAATCTAAATATGCAGTTTATTGGACTCTTTCTATGATTTCACAATGTGCCGAAAATATAATCAATACACTATATATTGAACCAATTATGCACTTAATTAACTAGAGAAAAGGAAGAAAAATAATAATAATACTACTATAATTAGCCACAATGATGATCAAAAATTTCCTTTAAATTCATCGAATAATTGATACATCTAATTTATAGTATATTATTGGATGAATCTAAAAATAAAATTGTAGTTAGATGTGATAGAGTAATAAATTAAAACAAGGACAGTGGAAACGGGTGAGAAGGGCAGGGAGGGAGGGTTAATAATAATAGTCTTGAGAGAGGGGAGACATTAAATTTAAAGGACCCACGATCTGTTTTGAGTTTGGTCTCTGTCAGATGATGGTCATGATTAATTTCATATAGCTTAGGTCGATTTTTTATGTATTCATTCTTGCTTAATTGAATTTTCGCTTTCTTACTTTTCCAAAACTTTATTATGTTTTTTGAACATTTGAAAATGACTTTGTATAACAAGTGCAACTGCTTCTGTTTCATTATTTCAGTGTAAATGCCTTGGTGTATTTTTGCATTAAAGTTTCAACACCATGTGATTGTTCTTCTTAACACACTTTATTATGCATCAATTAATTAATTACTAACCATTTCGTACGGCTAGCTGGGTGTTCTTTAATTCATTTCAAATGTTTTAAAAAATCAAAACTTGAAATCAAGTATTTATTCACTTTATTGATGACTAATTTTTATCAAAATGCATAGCCGTCATTGTAGACTTTGTGATGTGCATTGCAGCATGAAATGATTTATGACAAGTTTTAAAGACCAGGCATAATATTTGATGAAGCTATTAAAATCTTTAAAACAATCTATAATGCAGTTACTATGTTATTCGTAGATGTGATTGAACACACCACATGAATTATGGTGTGATACGGTGTGGAGGCTGCTACGACAACAATATTTAGCAGATCTATTACAGTTTCAATTTTTGTAATACGGTTGTGGTCCGCAATTTGAAATCATGGTTGACCACTATTTTTGAGACTTTATTTAATTTCAAGATTCGAATCCAATTTCATTTAGTTAAAATTCTTTCTAAAGAAAATGAGATACAATCTTAAAGTTTAATCATCTTCAAAAAGCATACAAGTTTTAAAAGAAAAATAAAAGATACACCAAAACTTTACTAAATCATGCACAACATCCAATGACAAAAGGTAAGGAAGATCAATGTCTTTTGGTTGACTTGGCGTTTACCTTTTATGTATGCAAATAATTATAGAACCAACAGTAGTAATATATAATCTCTGCACTTGATTTTGTACAAAAATATGGTCCAGTAGTTCAGTACTATATGCATGTTCACAATCACATATATATATAGTGGCCATGCATGTCAAGCTACATATTTAACTCTTGTTACAAATTAACAGAATGGTTTCATGTCAACATTAGAATTGTACTTAATGTCTTGACCAAAAAAAATAAATAATAGTACTTAATCAATGTATCCAAAATAAATTAAAATATAGATAGTACTTACTGGTTACAGATTATTCTCTCTCAAGTACACTGAACTAGAGCTAATATATATATATAGCTATAGCTCTTGAGTCTTGAATATAATTTCATGTGTACAATATTATGTTGATTTGATACCATTTTTTGAAATCTAATTCAAAAGGAAATCACAAGAATTAAACTGTGAAATGAAATATGCAATAAAAGAGAGAGAAATATGTTGAACATGTCAAAGAAACAGTCATTAATGGAGCAGCTTGTGTGGTGTGTAGACGTGGTTTGAATCTTGTGGAGTCTTCCACATTAAGAATAGAGAGAGTGTCAATTCATGTAAATTCTAAATAGTCAAATACTGGGCCCAAAAGACACCATGCGAGCCAAGTTTACTACCAATTTCTTAAATAATAATCACGTGGATTCAATAAACAGATTGAATGAAATAACATAAACTAAAAAAGAATAAATATATAATAATTTTTTTTGTTCATCAATCCTCTGATTTTTTTAGGAGAAGGTCATGGTAATTTAGAATTTTATTATGAATTAAATAATTTAAAATTGTTCCTATTAATAATCAAACTCACATTTTTCCAGTTAGTTGATCGGTTTTGAATAATGTAAAACTGATATAACTAATTTGTTTATGTATTGTCCCAAACATAAAATAATTTAATTTAATTTATTTGAATTGAAGGGATGGTTTAAATTTTCCCTCTAGAATAGATTACCCACCGACACTGTGTGTAATCAATAACAATGTCGTGGGTGTTGTCTATCTTATATCCGTAGTTTGTAAGTTATATGCAATTATTCTTTTGTTCTTTTATTCACATTTTTAAAGAGCCAGACACAAGATGACAAGATTCACCTATGAAATGAAGGTGTGAATCTAAAGATTAATTAATAAATTAAATCACCTAATTGCAACAAAAATAAGGAGAGAACAAATTAAGGAAACAAGATAAAAGAAAGGAACAAGTTGGGTTCCCTTTTGTCATTATTGACAATTTCTCCTTTCTTTGCAATATTATATTGCGTCAATGATATTTCAATCAAGTTTATTTTCTACTACCAATTTTACTATTTATTTGTCTGGATATATAGGTGTAGAAATCTATGTCAATTTTTTTTTTTGTCAAGTAATTTCATCCTTAAGATGAATAAGTGAGATGATTGAAGTTCGAATCTCGATCCTATAATACAATATTTCTGTCAACTAAGATAAGTTCACGAGAATAAATCTATGTCAAATTAAATTAAGGTTGATCATCATATTTTGATTATCTAGTTCAGGCCTTATATATTACAACTTTTGTTTTTAATATAATACTTTCATAAAAAAGTTATTTGTCCCTTTTTATAAAATTGTAAAAACAATATCGATTGATAATAATTCCTTTTACAATAATTTTTTTATGTCACAATTAACTTTCTTAATATTTGTGATTTTCTTAAATGAATTTTATATTTAGAGATGAAAATAGTATAATATTGATAATAATTAATTCCTTTTAATCTAAACTTCTTTTGGTACAAAATAAAGCAATTAAACTGGAGATGTGTATTTGTATAATAAATACAAGCTAAAAATGTTACTAAGGGGAAATTAATCAAAAAGATAGATGGTTAGAATGGTGGAGCCAAAGTTAAATGGTGGTACTCTATTCATATGCACGTTTATGTGGAAATTAGTTATATAAGGAACCTTCCGTGGACTGAATCCCACGTTTCATCATACAATAATTTGTTTGTTATTTAATTGGTTTTGATCCTTTTGTTTGTAGGAAAAAAATATGATGATAATTCAGAGTCAGCTAGAGATAGGTAAATTTTGATCAATAATTTTACATTCATGACAAATTGAATTATAGTTTTCTCAAATAATTTATTTTTAATTGAAATATATTAACTTTTTGAATCTAATAACTTAATCAATAATCATATTGATTTTTTTTCTTCTTACGATCAGTAATCATATATATTGATGTTAGTGCATTACAAACATAATTTAAGTCATGTAAGTGCATTACAAACACTAGATTTAATTACCTTAGATTCTCTGCAAAGTGGTGTACTTGCAAAACTTCAACGCTTTTGAATATGTTTTTAAGTTTATGAATATTTTGAAAAGAACA
Organism: Trifolium fragiferum; assembly: GCA_954870985.1. NCBI lineage: Eukaryota > Viridiplantae > Streptophyta > Magnoliopsida > Fabales > Fabaceae > Trifolium > Trifolium fragiferum. Next base: position 378,111 of record OX940792.1, read on the forward strand.
TTGATCATGTTAAATATTTACTCATTTTAATTCATTGAAGTTAAGGAGAAACGGAATTGACAATAAGTGACTGAATACAAGATCAAATTGATACAGTAATATATGATTAAAATATAACTATGAAGTTTAGATCCGCGACACGATAGCGATACGAGAAAATTTTCAAAATTTTTGATACAATACGGCCGCGATACTTTATTTAAAAATTAAATTTAAAATTAAATATATAACTGCATAATATATAAGATAACTAAAATCGATAATGATAATAAATTAACATTCAAATTATTTAAAATAATCAAACAAGTGACAATTACCTAAAAAGGACATAATTAGTGCTATCCAAAAAGACATAGTTGATTATCCATGTTAAGAATATATTGATAGTTAGCGTTTCCATTAGTTGGTCATTAGTTTGTTAGAGTTGGTTATTAGTTAGTTAGTTAGTTCGTTAAGTCCAAAATTGCTCTATATAAGAGTAAATATTGTACCAAAATCCATTATCTTTTATCAAAATGAATTTCTATTTTCTTGATGACTTTCTAGAGTTTTCTCCACTTTCTCCGAATTATGCAAATCTTAACAATCCATAAAAAACATTGTAATTTAATTAATATCTACTACTTAAGAGAAAACACAAATAGTATCAGTCTCCTCTCATATGTTTTCATCATCAAAGAACATTAATTGTCTGATATTTCTCTGATACGCGTATTGGAGAAGTATCTGACACGTATCGATCATTTTTATTTTAAAAAATAATATTAATTGTCTAATACTTCTCAGATATACGTATCGAAACGTATCAATATCGGATACGTGTCGGACACGATATTGAAGCTTCATAGAAATATAAAAACATAATTGACAATTTAATTAATAAAGGAAAAATATTTTTTTTGAAGTATTCATAATCGCATAAACCTATTTAAAAGCATATAGGTTCTATAAATCTAATTAAGAGAGGACATCATTAAAGCACCACTGCATAATTAAATCTTAAGCACTTGCATTAGAAGGGTTAAGCTATGAAAGTGCATATCATTTGAAAAATGATGATATGGTCGAAAGAGTACAAAATGAGTAGGGCAGTATGGTAGATGAAGAGAAGGAGAGTGAATTTGTTACAATGAAGAAAAGGCTGACATAGATGTTGACTCTCCATCTATATCAAATGTCGATATGTGCCTTTTTATAAAACATGCATTTTACACAATTTTGCTTTTTCGTCAAGAATCATTTTACAAAATATTTACAATCAAGTAACATTAAACATCATGGACAATAAAATGACTCAGCTCTCATATCACTTTACAAGTTCACTTTAAAAAATAAACCGAAAAGTAAATTTAGTCACAGCCAAGTTTAATCTCTAAAAAAAAATAATAATATTTAAATTAGTCTCTTATATTTTTATATGGGTGCAAATTAGTCCTTTTATTACAATGGACCAAAATTAATAGATGGACTAATTTGTGAAACATGATAAACCCTAATTTTAATATTATTTTTTGTCATTGAGTATATTAGTTTGAGTCTTTACTCTTAAAAAACACTATTTTTTTTAACTTACTGTCTATTTTTTAATAGAAACACACACAAGTAGACTTTGTGAAGTCTTCCAAACAAGTATACTCACTTTCTATTAGAGCTGTCAAAATTGATTAGTCCGAATAGCCCGACCCGAATAGTCCGATTTCTTCCTGGGATTGGACCATAAAATTTGAGCCCAAATTTTTTCCGGGTTTTTTTAACCCATCCCGTTTAAGCCCATTTAAAATATGAGCTAACCTGAATTGACTGCGGGTAGCCCGAAAGCCCGAATAAATTTTAATAATAAAATTATAAAAATAAATATTAATTATAATATGTTACATTTTAAGTGTTAATTTTATTAGTTATAGTTGTTGAGTTGTTTTCCTATGGTCATTCTAATTTTAATGATTGAAATAATAACTTATAACATAGAAGAACCATGTTTTTGTCTCTTTAAAGAGTATTAAGAATGAATTTTGAGGCAAATGCAGTCTTCATATTTGTATGGGCAAAACACCCAATTCGATTTTTAGCAACATCTATTTTAATTGAACACTAATAGCTAAAAAAAAGGACCGGGCTCGGGCCCTATATTTCCAGCTCATATTTTATCTGAACTTTTTAGCCCGGCCCAATGAAGCCCATCCCAGCCGACCTAAAATGGGCCGGGCTATCCGTTTTGACAGCTCTACTTTCTATCATATGTGTGATTTTTTAGAAATGTAAAGGTGAAAAAAGAAACTCTCTTTTTGGGTTGGGCTGAAACTTAATTCCATGTTAGCCCAATGTGAAACCAAACATAAGTTGAGTGTTGTTTCTTAATAGTTGCTGCCAACAAGTATGTTCTGAAGTGAGGTCGAGCAGCTCCTCTTTTTCTTTTCTTTATGGAAAAGGCTAATTTTTAAAAACATTGACAAACCAACAAATAACAATAGTTAAAATCTCATAGAGAAATGTAGCTTTGTCAATTAATTTTGATTTTTGCTGATGACAAAAGTCTCTGCAAAATATCTTTTATTTTGTAGTGTGTTTGGATGGTGGAATATTTAAAAATAATTTAAGTTTTGGAGAAAATTCAAATTTTTCATTGTAAAATGTTAGTCAATGAGGGTCAATGGAGAGGGTGTAAAAAAGACTAAGTCAGTCATATTTTTATTTTCAATTAGTCTTTTATGTTTAAAAAGTTAATTACATTTTCAATTTTATTACTTGAAAAGAGAGTATGAGAGTGAATGTTAGTATTATTACTATATATATTAAAATAACATCTAGGATACCTCACAATGTTCTTATATACCCACTTTTTTTACGTCATTATTACATTACAATTTTGTTCTAATTTTCATATCTCTCTTTGCTAAAGTAAAGCTATTTCCATAGACAGAAAACAATCATTTTGACATGATAGGAAATAAGAATTCCCCACTAAAACAGAATCCGCTTGATTGGTTGGTGACTAGTCTTTCCATATCATCTCACATGAATGAGTGTTGGAATTATTCCAACACTATTTTCCTCCTACCTTTACTTAACCATAACTTTCTTTTTAGGAAACATGTTTCTTAGTTTTATAATTCCCTTGTTTATATATAAATTGACATCGCTTTCTGGACATGTCCAAGTCCAACAAAATCTTTCACTGCCAAACATGTTCAATTTTAATATCACCGTCATCCATTGCTAAATACAGTATAGTACTACTTTTTTTTTAAATAAAAAAAAAAGGTTTAAATATAAGTTTCATATCAAATTACTAGGTACAATTTTAGAAATATATATACCTCTAAAAGTACCAAAAACATATTAAGGCAAAGCACAAATTAAATTTACAAAAATTCCAAATAGCTTATTCATTTTTCAATAGACTAATGTTTAGTATTTTATAGAGATTGGAAAATTAATTCTTGTGGTTAATTAATACATTTTTGGTTTCAAGAATATTATCACAACATAAATTGAATTTAAAGAATCATAAAATCCTCTAAAATCTCTCTCCAATACAGTTACTGAATTGTATCAAATTATTAGGACTTTGGATTATTATGAAGAAACAAATAATATAGAAGATTTCTCATCCCACCCCTGTCTCTTTTTCAATCTCAGGTTTCCGTTTACATCCCTTAAATTTTTTTCTTCGATAAACACGAACCGAAGTTATAAACGGTTGAAAACACATGTTTTTCTATATCGAAAAACTTCGGTAAATGAAAACCAAAGTTTTGGGGGATAAAATTGGATTATGGGGGTGAAAAAGAAACCTGGGGGGTGGGAAGAGAAATCTTCGTATTGCTATTTCTTCTTCGGCCCAATGCAGTGGCGAATCCACCGCCCAGCAAGGTTGGGCAGGTGCCCTGGCTTTCACTTAATTTTTTATTTTTTTTAATATTTAGGGTTCTTATTTTAATTTAAAATTTCGAAGTTTAAGTAAGAATTAGTAAAGTTTAAGTGTATATTCGTAATCTTGATGAAATTATAAGCAAAATGATATATTTACATGTCCAATTTGGTGCAAAAATGGAAAAAAAAATGATTTTTGAGGTTTTGGTGAGAGGTTGAAGATGATGAACAGTAACACAAAAGGTTGTTTTTATATATTTATTAGTTAAGCTATTTGAAATTAATAGATGCACATTGGTCTAGTGGTTAGTATTTTGATTGAGCATGTAGAGGTCTTGGGTTCAACTCCCACTTTCTCCCTTTATTTTTTTACTTCATTTTTCTTATTTGTTTATATACAATATTAAAAATATCAACTTTATTTATAGTAAAAAAATGTATTATTATTCTTTTTCTTTGATTTTAATTTTTTACGTCATACTTAAACACAACCCAAAATACCAAAAAAAATATGTTTGATTGTTGTTGACTTGTTGTGTTAATCTCAAATATGTAAATTATGTTGTAATTCTACTTTATTTCATACGTAGGATTGTTGGGAGTTTATGACCTTTACTTATGTAGTTATTATGAATCAAATATTTAGATTAAATCCTTAAAATTAATTACTTTTATTATAATTTTAGTATATAAATAATATATATTAAAAACGGTCGGATATGAATGAATCCCGACCTGAAAACTTTATACCAATAAACATATGTGCATTTGCGGTTAAAATTATGCCCGGGCTTAATATTATTCCTGTCTCCGCCACTGGCCTAATGTCAAAATTTTCAAAAAGTTCCCTCACCCCCACTCTTTTTTCACCCGAATTTCCATTTTTGCTTTGATTAAATACTTCGAAATGTGTTTTCCGAATTTCTTTTGTCTTGAATAACAACTTAAGAACATATTTTTCGAATTTTTTTCAAATTTAAACTTGAAAAACTTCAAAAACTGTATTTCAAAATTGTTATTCAAGGGTAACAATTGAAATTGGGGGGGAGGAGGGAAGGAAATTTTCAAGATTTTCACATGAACAATTTATTTTCTTTTTGTAAATTGGCCCAAATAAAACCAATATTTAGAGCATTGCTAAATCTTACGAGAACAATCTCACAAGAATAGCAAGAATAGGTACGTGTCTTGTTTTAATTTATTTAGAAATTCATTATCTCCGTCTTTGACGGAAATCACCCCATGCTGTTAAACAATGTGTCAGATTCATTCTTGCCTTTTTTTTTCCTTCGTAAAAATAATCATCATCCATTTTGATAAGTGTTTTTTATGTTGCATCTTAAATTTCTACTATAACAAAAAAATATGCAGTGTAAGTTCATAATGTAGAAATAACCGATGAATAGAAAATAAAAAGTTCATTTTATATATATTTATTATGTGGGTGTGGGTACTAGAGTATTTTGCTTAATTTTGTGGATAATTACTCGTACTCGTGTCCATGTTTATATAGTTTAAGTTAATGTTTTCTCCAAAAAATAATATTTTTAAGCCACTATTTAAGAAATCAAAATTTCTTTCATTATAACTCTCAATGTCAATAATTATTAACTTTAAAGATCTTAGGGGTAATAACAACTTTCCAAAAAATGTTCTTTGCTTTGTTGGTAAGGTACATGTACTTGCATTTCGTGCGGACAAGGTTCTGGTATATGATGATTGCCTTGCTCAAGAGTAATGTGCATAGATTCTTTAATTTCAAATTGATTTTATAAAGTTCCTATATATAAAAATATTGTAAACTACATAGTTTACTTAGGATCATAACAGAGAATGAACATGGAAATGTTTGCTTTGGAAATTATGGACAATACGGTCCTTAAAAAATCTGTTCTTGTTTTATTTTGTACTTTTTTGTTTTGGAAGATCGTTAGATATATGTGTGGACTTCTCAAAGTTGATAAGGAACCAGTTACTGTATTGGTCACCGGTGCTGCAGGCATGATTAATTTATTTGATACATTTTTTCTGTTCTTAGTTAAATTTTGGCTAACTTTATGAAATTTTTGTTCCTTTATAAGCATAATTTTGTTCCGAAATCAAGACACATTTCTAAAGTATTGTCCGCTTTAAGTTTTGTGTGAGTTGTCACAATTATGCCTTTCATAAAAGATGGCTAGTTTAATTGAAGAGTATGAATATTGTTTATAATTAAACTATACTCTTAACTTTGATTTCCCAATATTAAGAAACTTTTTGGTATATTAATAAATTTAGAATCAATAGAGCAAATTTTTAAAATTTCTTAATTTATTCATATAAGTGCATGTATTTTATTATATTTGATTGAAGTATTACATTTAAACTTTATTGACACGTACCTTTAAATTTTGTGTTGATAAAAAAAACAGGACAAATTGGTTATGCTCTTGTTCCAATGATTGCAAGAGGGATGATGCTAGGCCCAAATCAACCTGTAATTCTTCATATGCTTGATATTGAACCAGGATTAGAGGCCCTTAAAGGGGTGAAGATGGAACTGATTGATGGTGCTTTCCCACTTCTTAGAGGCATGTTTTTTAAGTTAATGTTGAACCCATCACAATTAAGCATATTCCATCTTAGTTTTCTTTATGGATATACAATAATGTCTGTGTAACGATTTCTTACACCGACATGTATGAAAATGAACTCTTCTCGTAATATTATTATTTGTGAATATTAATGCAATATAGGTGTTGTTGCTACTACGGATGTTGTTGAAGCTTGCAAGGATGCTAACATTGCTGTTATGCTTGGTGGATCCCCAAGGAAGGAAGGAATGGAAAGAAAAGATGTAATGTCTAAGAATGTTTCAATTTACAAGGCTCAAGCTTCAGCTTTGGAGGAACATGCTGCTGCAGATTGTAAAGTTAGAAACACTTTTTCATATTCCTTATAGTTAGAATTTTGTTTAAATATCTTGAAAATAATTGTGCCAGATAATTCAAGAGCTGAACTGAACCAATTTCACTATTCAATTTTACCCAACAATTATAACAATTTAGTTCGATTTGACTTTCCTTCATGATTCAAATCATGAATGATCCTAATTGTATCTTCACGATGTACTATGGCAACCAATTTAGAGACCAAAAATGTCAAATAAGTCATTAAATCGATCACGAATGTTAACAACTAGTAGTTTAACAACATTTCACAAATTGATTTTTAAATTAGTCACAATGATTAAAGACTAATTTAACGACCAATAACAAAATTTAGTCATTAAAAAGACTGAAATAATTTGGTTACTAAAATCGTTAGCTAAATAGTGAATTTTTAGTCCCTCTAGCACTAATTTCCCCCTCTTGTATTCTTGAATTCCAATTATTTCTGAATGCAGGTGCTAGTGGTAGCCAATCCAGCAAACACAAATGCTCTAATATTGAAAGAATTTGCTCCATCAATCCCTGAGAAAAATATCACATGTCTTACTAGACTTGATCATAATAGAGCACTTGGCCAAATCTCTGAGAAGCTAAATGTTCATGTTAGTGATGTAAAAAATGTAATTATTTGGGGCAATCACTCCTCAACTCAATATCCAGACGTTAACCATGCAACCGTGACAACAAGTAATAATGGACACAAGCCTGTTAGAGAATTAGTTGCTGATGATAATTGGTACCTTAATTTTAAACCATCCCAACAGATTTTTATTTTTATTTTATATTAACTCTCTTATTTTTAGGAAACTGGGATTCCAATAATCTAGAGTTTAACTGCAAGATAAATAAAGTTTAACCAATACTTGTTTTTATTAGGAATCAAACTTTGATTCTTCCGAACAATTTATCTTATGAAGAGCTCATCAACCACTTGAGTTTAATATCGGATTAAACATCTCAACAATATTTGTGCATGTCTGCATAAATAAAAGCATGCTCTCGGGGAAACTTGAGTTCGATTCCTGTTGAAAATAATTATTGGTTAGATTTTACTAACCTCACAGCTAAACTCTAAGTTATCAAGGGCCCCTTCTCGAGAACGGGAGTTAATAATAATAATAATAATAATAATAAGTATGCTCTAAATATTTCAAGCATATGCAAAGCAATTTCCTTCATTATGAAATGAAGTGATTTTTTGTTTTCCATTTGGCTTAGGCTAAATAGTGAGTTCATCACAACAATTCAGCAGCGTGGAGGTGCAATTATCAAAGCAAGGAAGCTGTCTAGTGCATTATCAGCAGCAAGTGCTGCCTGTGATCATATACGTGATTGGGTTCTAGGTACACCAAAGGTTGGTTAATAATAATAATATATCTCAAGTAGAATAATTTTTTGACTTATGTTTTGTGCTTTATTTAATAATAATAATTATTGTTGCATTTACATGATCTATTTCAGGGAACATGGGTATCAATGGGAGTGTATAGTGATGGGTCTTATGGTATTCAACCTGGCCTCATTTACTCTTTTCCAGTTACATGTGACAAAGGAGAATGGAATATTGTACAAGGTAGAGTACATTGTTTTTTCTTACTTACACTATTGGATTTTATGTTTAAACTCTTCATTTTCTTTTTCTGGTTCTAGCAAATGGTTAATAATTTGTTTTAAAAAATGTATTAATGTGATGTGGTTGTTTGATACTTTGACAGGCCTCAAGATAGATGAATTTTCAAGGGAAAAGATGGATAAAACAGCCCAAGAACTTATTGAAGAGAAAACATTGGCTAACTCATGCCTTTAATTTGGCCCAAAATAAATAATCTCTATCTTAAAAATTGTATTATTATTATTATTATTATTTGTATGTTTAAGTGAACTTATTGGCAAAGTTCATGTCTTGCTTCACTTGTGTAAGAAAAAGAAGATGTGTTGATTCAGTTTAGTAATAAAATAAATTACAAGTGTTTATCGGATGTTAATATGTACAGTGTATCGATTATTAGATATAATGTAATTTATATGTTACTTTTAGATTGGAATGCAACTAGTTTGAAGACATAATTTCCACCAGTTTCAAGTGGAAAGCGACTCAAAAACTCTAATTGACATGATCACTAAGTTAAAATCAATGGCAATCCGCCCACCTTGATTCGTCGTATACAAGAGCTTTTAAAATTGAACTGGCAGGTGCATTTCAATCACACTTGGCGGGAAGGAAATAGAAGTGCCGATTGGCTGGCTAATTTTAGTTTCACTTTGGATTCTTTTAATACTCATGTTATGGAGACCCCTCCGAGTGGGATCTCAAGTCTCCTTTTTGATGATTTTTTCGGAGCTTGCATGCCTCGGAATATTTATGTAACTTTCTAAGTCTTATTCTTTTTGGGCGTTAGCCCTCTTTTAACAAAAAAAAAAAAAAAAAAAAAGATGGATGAAAAATGAACTTTGAAATAACATTGATTTACTTTGAATGTCATGTTAAATCAATGAACTTGGGAATAACCCATTTTTTGTTTTAAAAAAAAAATTAAAATAAGAAGTTTCTTTCTCCTCTTTCTTGCTGGCCTTAATTTCTATTTTTTACTTTTGAAATTTCTTCTTCGTCCACCGATAACGGGGTGGTTTTAGGTCATTTTTGGCCGAAAATTACCCCTCCGCATTTTGTTTTTATTTCTTATTTTTAATTTAAATAAGTGATTTTCACATAATTTTTCTTTTAATTGATTTCTTTTGTATTTGAAAGTTCGCCGTCGAGTGCGGCGTTGTGTTGGTCGTCGTCTTGTTACGGCATTGTTTGATTTCCCGTCTTATTGCGGTGTTCGTTTAGTTCATACTCAAAGATCAACTTTAGTCAATTGCAGATTCAATCAATGATTTGGACATCAACGTTGCAGATCCAGAAGCATGGACATTTCGATGATTTTAATTTTATCATATTATGTGTAGGCATTTTGCCGTGTTATGCTATTAACTTGGATGATGTGAGTTTATTCACTGATTCATCCTTTTTATTTTTAGGGCGATGTTGAGTTTGTATTTGCACATGTTGTACTCTTTTGATTATTGGAATGAATGAATATCGTTATTTTTAGTAAAAAAAAAAATAAATTAAAATAAGATGAATTAAAAGAATCCTTAGAAAAAGAGAAATAATAAATAAAAAAGAGAAATAATGGAATGATGGCAGACAAGTAGTAGAGTAGAAGGGGAATAGAGAGAGATTGGTTCCTAAAATCAATTAATTAAGGATGGCGATGCAATGTAGAAGAAGGGCAGTGTGGTGGCTGTTACAACATCGAAGAAGCATGAGTCTCTCCTCCGTCGAACAACAACAGCAGGTTTTGGTTGAAGGCGGAAATAATGGATACTCCAGACTCGCCCTTCTCAACAGACCCTCCGCTCTCAATGCCATCAACACCCAAATGGTCTCTTCCAAAATTCTCTATGTTTTATTTTCACTTTCAACTTTAATCAATTCTATTTTACAAACCAAACAATCACTTTATACACCACTGCATGCTTCGTTTTGCACTCAGATGTTAAATTCATTCTCACCACTTTAGTATGGGCGACATGTTTTTTAAGATCATACCTTTTTGATTTTTCAGGCGGCTAGATTGCATCAACTATATAAAACTTGGGAGGATAACCGTGATATAGGCTTTGTCATGCTCAAGGTAATATTTTTAGTTATATACTTTCATATTATTCATTCTCCCTACATTTTGTAGATATATCCTATGCTTACTGTCATCTCATATGTTTATGTATATAACCATGTCCAACTTATATGCCATTTTTCAATTTTCTTAAGGGCAGTGGCCGGGCATTCGCAGCTGGTGGAGATATTGTTGCCCTTTACCGTTTTATTAAACAAGGTTAAATATATCAAGACTTTTCTTTTGTCAAATCTATAACATCTGTCTTGAATATTGTTCTGTTGTCTTTGTTGTTTCTGTTGTTCTAAAAATGTATCTATATAGTCTTCGACTATGTTTTTATAATTGATTTTGGAATTTCTGAGATGATCAACTCTTGGGAATACATGAGCGTAAGCTCTTACGCCTCCTTGGAATTGAACGCTGTTACATATGTAACAGCTAACATAACTTACAGTGTGCTAATTTTGATTCAAATTAATCAATGCTACAAGATAAGTGGATTCATACCCCTCATGGTTATTTTCGTATCATACATAATTGAATAGTTTTCACAAGTTTGTTTTTTGACATGTTCCGGCAATTACGACCCACTCCACTCCCATTAGAGTTGGTATTTGTATTTTCGCTGCCAAAGTAAAGAATGCTCAAGAGAAACTGTTGGCGGCATCCACAGATTAGATTTTTAGGTTTTTTTTAACAATTTGGTTTTAGGTATTTTCTTCCCTGTATTTTTCATACAGTTCTTCTAACTTTTCCCTTTCCATACATGCAGGGAACATGGAAGCCTGCAAAGATTTTTTCAGAACAATATATAGTTTTATATACCTGATAGGCACATATTTGAAGCCACAAGTTAGTACAGCATTTGGAGGCTGGTCAATTATAAGTGTGATATACTAATATCTGCCGTTTCCTATGAAAAATGATTTATACTCGTGAGTGATATGTTTGTGCAGGTAGCTCTTCTGAATGGCATTACCATGGGTGGTGGGGCAGGAATTTCAATCCCTGGTACATTCCGAGTTGCAACAGAGAAAACTGTATGCAGTATAGAAACTTCCTTATATGTATATATGTGCACAATAAACCTCTTGCTCATTAATTGCCATTGGTGGATTGTTGTTTATAAGCAGAGTGGGGACTTAGGATTTATGATTTGGGAATGTGATAATGTGCCTTAATTTGTGGTGAAAATGCTTAATCCCAAGTTACTTATTGTAATATGGAAAGCTTATACTGTAGCACTCACTTTGTCTTGCTGTTGTAGGATTTTGGATTATTTTGACTATTATTAAGCAAATGTTGATAATGGTAGTTTATCCGATGATAATTGTACAGTGCATATCAAAATATTTATTTCCTTAATTGCATTGATCAGGAAAACATCATGGTTGTGGTCTTGATAAATTTAGCATTCTATTTCAATGTGTAGAACTTTACTTACCTTAAATGTATATGATTCCCCTTTCTGCACCATATATGAATGGTGGCATTAGTTCTAGTATTATATTAAATCATAAATGTGAAGTGGTTAGAGTAACAAACAATTATTAATTGGAATTTAGAGTGGCGATTAGGTAACAAGTTGTATGTCTACATTGTAATTCTATCCTGTCCTACTTTAACGAGTTTGTCCTCATTTTGGGAGAGGTATGGCTTGTATAACATTTGGTCGCCTATGCTAACATAGTTAGAACGTATCACCATTTTGCAGGTTTTTGCTACCCCTGAAGTTCTTATTGGATTCCATCCTGATGCTGCAGCATCTTTTTACCTTTCACGTCTACCTGGTCACTTAGGTATTATTCTGTGTTTAGAATATGCATGCTTCATCTTCTGTTTAAATTAAAGTTTCAACTTTCAATCCCTCTGCTTTCTTTGCCGCTATATAGGGATAGGTAAGGTTGTTTACAGTCATGTTCAATATGCAAAGGGATTGGACAGTCTTGCTACATTCCTAGTTTCTTTTATTATTTTGTTCATTTTATTCTGTTCATGAGGATACCTTATCTTTGTTCTGATTTTCATCTCCTTTATTATACTTGTTTTTCGATACAAAAGTTGGCTATAATCAGGGGTGGCCTAAGATTGGTGTTAGTTATGGTGGAATCTTGTTTGCCACTTAGCTTGGAATAGTTGTGCATTAACATGGTCCATCTTCAAAATTTAGTTTATATTTCCCCATCTTTCACCTCTCTCGCACAAACATATTTTACAAGTTCATAGAATTATTGGATCCTAAATAGTTATGAAATAAATGTTCAATTTCTGTACTGTAATTCTTACTTCCATTGAACTTCCTCTGTTAGTATTTCCGTTTCATTGGCAGTTATTGTATGCAGGAGAGTACTTGGCTCTAACAGGGGAAAAGCTCAACGGAGTAGAGATGGCTGCCTGTGGGCTTGCTACTCACTATTCGCTACTTGCAGTTTAGTTTTGTTAAACCCTATTTCTTTTTTTTGATTATTTGGATTGTAACAGACTATTGTTGATATATGACCTTCAAAATCTTTGTTTTGTTCTATAGAGGCTTCCACTAATCGAAGAGCAGCTGGGGAAATTGGTTACTGATGACCCATCTGTCATAGAATCAACTTTAGAACAGTATGGTGATCTTGTACACCCAGACAGCAGTAGTGTGTTACAAAGGTTTGGGTCGTCTTATCTTTCATTCTATATAAGTGTTGAAAAGAGAAAATATGAGAGAAAAGAGTTATAGATTAAAAGTCCACTATCTCAAAGAGCCTTTCTTTCCACCTTCAAACAAAAAAAAGCAACCCCTTTAAAAAGGACCATTGTTAGAAATCCTGCGAGATGAAAAAATAGTATGATGAATGATAAGTCGTCAAAATTTTCTCTTTGGTTATGACTCAATATAACATAGCTCTTTCACTTTTCAATTTTATTTTCAGGCTTGAAATTCTAGATAAATGCTTTTGCCATGACACAGTTGAAGAGATTGTTGATGCATTGGTAAGATTTTAATTTTTATAACAATTAAGGGCATTCAACACAGTTTTATGTTGAGAATTTAATTCATTCTTTATATGTTGCATAAAAATATAATACTGGAATTAAATTGTTAAGTTTGTCGCTTATATCAATTCTCTCCATATTTCGGGAAAATTGTTAAGCCAAGTATTGGAAATCAGTGCGTTCAATGTAATTTGAATTTCAAAAGCCACACTTTTTAATAAAAAATATTCTACCATTGATTCCCTAACAGATACCCCTAGGCACAAATGAAAAATAGAAAAGCATTTGCCCTAATTTAACAAAAAGAAAGCATTTTAGCTCAAACCACAAGGGAGGAAAAGAAACTGTAATTTACTTTAAATTTAGCTAAGGGAGAAGCATTTCTCTGCATGCGTTCTTGCCTTTAATTGAGAAAGTTGTTTATGTTTTGGCTTCTCTTAGATGCATTCCTTTTGATTGTTGAGTTGTGACTTACCTTTGGATAAATAATTTATGTTTTCTTTTTATTCTTATCATTCTTAAATTTCCCATAGGAAGTTGCAGCAAGTGAAACAAACGATGTATGGTGCATTTCTACCCTAAATAGACTTAAAGAAGCTTCTCCATTGAGCTTGAAGGTTTCCTTGAGATCTGTGAGTTCTTTTTGCTCGTCTGATGTCTACGTACTTTGAGTTCCTGTTTTCTCTCTTCTCTTCGTAGAACAAACTGATTCTATAATGTATTCCATCTAATTGGTACAGATACGAGAAGGTAGATTTCAAACCCTTGATCAATGCTTGTTGCGCGAGTATCGAATGACTTTACAAGCAACATCTAGACAGATATCTGGTGACTTCTGTGAGGTACAAACATTGTGAATTTCTTGTAACTGAAACAAACTTGTGTTTTTCTCAATATAAATTTATTTGAATTCCTTTTAGGGAGTGAGGGCACGCGTGGTGGACAAGGACATGGCACCGAAGGTACCAATGGTTGCATTACATTTTTCTTTCTTTTCAGATTTGAAATTCATTGGCACAATGCAATTTCTTCTTTACATTATAATTTTCTACATCTTTATCTTAAAAAGCTGTATGTAACATCCTAATTCATATTCTAATTGTGAATTAAATATATGCAGTGGGATCCTCCAACTCTGGAAAAGGTGTCTCAAGATATGGTGGATCAATACTTCTTACCTATAAGCGAATTTGAGCCCGATTTAGAGCTACCCATAAAATCCCGTGAAGCATTTTTGTAGTTTATTTTCCCCCAAGGTGCCTCCAGAATTGGACAAGACAGACATACACACCATTGATATTTTGCAGGGAAAGGATCAAGCATGAACTTATTGACAATCTCATGGCCATTGTAGCTAATAGATTGTAAATGCTCTAGATTGTGAAACAACTTTACTCTTTGTTTGGCATAGAGGAATGAATGTCTCTCTCTCTTCTACTGGCCTGTTTATAATTATTGACATTCATAGAACAGTTAAATTTCCTGAAAATAAAATTAGGATTAAAATGTTTGGGGCAGATATTTTTATTGGATGTATATACATACATCAATCCGGATAAAAGCCATATGATATGAGAGGGCATCAACTCCTTGTTGCCTACAATTGAGGAGTGTTATTTGAACAACCATTTGGTTGACAACTTATGGGACAAGCATAATTTACAAAGAAAAAGTAGGTAGGTATTTGTAAGAAAATAAAGTATAACTTGCCATACTTGTGTGTGTATGCATCGATGTTAAGATCATATTCCTTAGTTAAGATCTTAGTGTGTCATACTCTTGTCCATTGGATGTGAACAACTGATTAGAAAATATAAGAAACTTCCTGGCGTTAAAGGTGTTAAACTTCCAGTAACATATAGGTAGAAGAATTACATAGACGAACATGATAAATTCAACCCAAACATTAACAATGGAAGACCATGGTGTAACAAAAGGACTTCCATGATAAGCTGAAATCCAAGTTCAGTTAAGTGTGAATGTACCCACTTTGTTGCCCTGTGATATTATTATCCATAAGAAGAATGTTAAGATGGTGAAAAGATAGCCAGGGACAGGGAGTTCATAATACAAGAAGCCAACACCCATGGCAATGAGGAAAAACTGCATCCTTGTATAGCCTTCTGATTTTTATTCTCTTTTTCATGCAGTGCTTTGTAGCATCAGGTTAGTGATGTAATCAAACTAATAGAAGGGCAGCCCGGTACTAAGGCGACTGTTTTCAGGACTTGAACTCGTGACCTTTCAGTCACATGAGAACAACTTTACCGTTATGTCAAGGCTTACCCTTTAATGTAATCAAACTAATATTAGAGAACATAGGAATAAACAAGCAAAAAAAGTAACTTTGCCTAAGAAAATTGGTTTTTAATGTTGTGTATGTTCTTTTGATTAAGATGATATCCTTGCCTATTTGTTGTCAATTATACAGCGAAAGAAATATTAGAGCATAGTTTCTCTTTCAATGTTATTATCTTGTTTCTAAGAGAATCTTACTGCAATCAAACAACGCTTGTGATATGGGCCTTTTAGTAGTGAAGATGTGCTTAGTCCCCTGCCAATTCAGCAGGGCACTTAGCAGCAACAAACATACTTCTTTGGTGATTTTGCAACGGTCGCGTGATTAGTTGTAAAGACATACTCATCATTTATATCACTTTCTACTCTTTTGGGAGATTTCTCATTTATATATTTGCCATTCAAAATAAAAAATGATCTATTAAGAGCATAAACTTATTTAAAAAGAAAAATGATAAGTACATAGAGAGAGAATAGGAATATCCTCATCAAAATACATACCCATTGTATCATTAATATCACAATAACATCATCAATTGCATAAAACTTAAATAATATAATAATATTAATTTCCCTTCTAATTATTACACCAAGAAGAAAATACCCCCTCCCTCTACATAGAACCTGAGTTAATCATTCACAGATGCTAGAATGGTTCCATCCTTCAGCACTGAAACTCTTGTCAAAGTGTGTGAGAGTCCTCTAGTAGTTTATTAAGTGGTTGGTGATCTCCAACAAGAGCATAGCCAATACCCCTTGAAAGCATGAGTAGAGTAGGATCGGATCATGAGAGCTCCACAGCACTAACTTGTCTGCTTTGAGGTATATTGGCCTCCAATTTTGCTATAGCAATCGCACAAGATATCCCACCAATAGTATCAACCAAACCGTGAGATGCCGCGTCCTTACCGATCCAAATCCTCCCATGTTCAACATTTTTCATCTTGTGTATCCTGCCTAGAGTCATTGATATGGAAGGAGGCACATCATATAGGTCTACGCCATATGGGGTAAAATAGCACATATGTGGATCTTGTTCCAAATAAATATTTTCATAACGATTGTCAAGGTTAAAGTTTTGAGAGAGTGTTCCTCGAATTGAACCAGTTAAAGTAAGATTTTCGGCTACGATAGCTCCTGCTCCGATTGCCATGTAGTATCCTGCACCTGTTGCCACATCAGACGATGAAGCAATGATGGGTTTTTTGGAAGCAAGAGAACTGATTGCTTTCCACATTGATTGAGATGCATGAACATCACTTCCTAGACTGTCAATTCGGATAATAGCATAGCAGCCTTGAATTTATTTGACGCTTTAACCATATCAATCTTCTTAATGAAGTTATTTGTGATGATACCACTACGCATGGTCTCTGGGGACCGGATGATGGCTACTTGTTCTTTAGCCTCTGATATTCCAACAGTCCATTTTTTAACTTTAGAGTATTTTCTAAAAGAAATGATAGGGAGTGATTTCACCCCCCCAAGCATCTCCTTCAAGAGAGTGATAACTGATAACCTCATCATGATCGTACACTAAGCTTGATATGAAACCATGTTCTTTGAGTTTATCTACTTGATAGACAACTTCATTTATGAAGTTTTCAACTTGTTCTCTTTTCTTCCCTTTGGAAGAAGAGACTTTATCCAGCCAATTTGAATAGATATTATCGACGAATGGGGTTAGTGCCTGGTAATGATTATCTTCAACATAGTCATAAAGATTCTGATAAGGATTGTCATAAAGACAGCTAACAAAACTGAGGTAACTGAGGTTGTGGAAGCCGAATCCAACACAATCATAGGGAGAAATATGAATTTCATCATTACCAACACCAACAACACCAGGAGGAGGTGCAAAAATTTCATCACATGCAGAGGCAATATAATATTGTTTTGGTAGAATTGAAGGGACATAGGCCACAACCATTTTACCTGATTTCCGGAAATTTGAGATTTGTCTTCGAATTTCATCGAGTTTAGCCCAGCCGCAACTTAAAGAGTGGATACAAAAATATACGGCAGAAATAGGAGGGTCATAAGCTGCTTTAAAGAAATTATCGCAAATTGGAGGCACAGATAATACATCGGGGTCACGGGAGAGCTGGTCTGATATCCGACCTTGCAAATTGATTTTCAATACACTTCCGTGTTGAACAAACTCCGAAGGTAAAGCTAGTATCGTCTTCAGCTTAACAAGAAATTTGTTGAAGCCGGTAAGGGTTTCGAAATTGAAGTCACCGGTGGGATAATCTTTGGCATTTGAAGAAGGTGAGGATGAGTAACAAGAAAAAAAGTGGAATTGGAATGGTTTGGGACGAAGAGATAAAAAACGTGGTGGTGGTGGTGGTAATACTGTGCTCGTGCTTTTGTAGATGTATCTGAAACGGTTAATTACGGTACGGTGGAACATGCTGTGGCTGCTGAATTGGAAGGGTTTGGACATGTAAGGAAGAAAGAGTGCGTTAGGGCTTGTCGACACATCAGTGGTCGTTGATTGAAATTTAAACTGTCTGATTTCGATCCAACAATCACAAATATACTCGCGATTGACATTTTGTTGAACGTTGACAAACCTCAACTATTGGTGATTGAATTGATTCGATTATATTCATTATGGCATTGATCAATTTATATCGAGACAACTCATTGAGCCATTGTTTAGTAGCTAAGGCTTGACCTATCTTTTTTATGCAAGATAATTTTACTTTTTATCCACGTAAAATATGGTGTCAATCCCATAGTAAATCAATCAGTCTACATTTGACTAAGAGATTCACACGAATGTTGAATAATATAAGTGATAGCACTCATATAACTCAATGCTTTAAAATTTTAAAATTAATTATATAGTACTAGACTCACTCGTATTTACTCTTGACCCAATCTGATATAGTCCTACTCTTCTCATGAATTGATCCAACACCCATGTGAATTATTTTGTTTCAATATTATTTATAAAATTTAAGTATTACTACTGTATGTTATTTTAAAAATTTGAGGATACGTCTTCCTATATATTATAACACAATTCAGCACGATGTTCTGTGCAGTTGGCACACTCGGACATGACTTGTATAAAATATTGTTAATTCAGAAATTACCTAGCAAATTAAACTAGTATTTTCATCCTTCTTTTGTGTAAAATTATGTTTTATCTAAAAAAAATAATATTCATTGATTCAAATTGGTAGAATACATACATCAAAAACAAGACATAATACGTACAACTTAAACACTACTAAAACAAAACTTAATAAATTTATGGTCAAACTCACAATTCACAAATTATTAGATGAATGATATTAGTTGTTGTTAAAATTTTAAATATTAATCCATGATGTACCATAATCCACGTTAGAATTTGCTATTATTTCCCCAACTAAGACTTTTGTTAAGAAAATTGAATAATCAACATGCAATTATTTTAACTAGACACTTAATAAATCTATAGTCATTTGTGGAAGGTGAATCTATAGCCATACTTTAAGCAATGAAAGTCATGAATCCTTTTCAAATATTACATTTGAATTGAAACGGAGATAAAGAGCATGGTGGACGCGCAATTCATGGTTTACGTGGTGGTAGCTTAGAGTTTAGCTCTCTTGTTTATGATATTCAAAATGTGTTGTCATGTAATCCAGATTTTCACTACAAGAAATTTTCGTATTTCCCATGAACATTTCCGAGGAAGTTGAAGTTCGTGGGAAAAGATATGCATTTCCGAGGAAATATTCGTGGGAACCGTTGTGACTGACAGCGCGCGTTTCGATGGTGCATTTCCGAGGAACTATTCGTCAGAAATGCTTTGTTGACCGTTGAATATCTGCAAACGCAGGTGACCGTTTGAGACACGCATCACTAGATGCATTTCCGAGGAACATTTCCTCAAAAATGCGTATTTGACCGTTGAATGCCTGCAAACGCAGGTGACCGTTGTGACAGGTGATGCATTTCCGAGGAACACTTCCTCAGAAATGTTTTTTATGAACGTTGCCCAACGGCTTATTCATGGCTCTATATATTCACTCTTTTTCTTCTCACAATTCTCTGTAATTTCTTCTCTTCTTCTTCCTCCTCAACTAAACTCTAATCAATTCTTTCTCTTCTTTTTTTCTTTCAAAGTTATATATACACATATCTCTTCTATTTTATAATCAACTTATTACATTACCGGTTAGTTTACTTTAAATTATTTATATATAGAGAGTTATTTAGTTATTAATTAAATTAATGGTGTATATTTAGTTTTTAATTAATTTAAATTTTGTTTATATTGTGTAGTGTGATTGTTATCGGGTTGCTGCTGGTGTTGCGGGTTGCTGCTGGTGTTGCATGAGACTTTTTCTCATCACATTTTATTTGAGGTTAGTTTCTCTAATTTATTTTAAATTTTTAGTCATAAAGAATCATCATTTAAGCAATAAAAAATGTTAATTGACACTAAAGTGTAGTTAAAAAATAGTTATTATATTATAGTTTTTGATTAAAAAAAACTAGTTAGTACGTAAAATTGGTCATTTTTTTATGTAGTTAGTAAAAAATATATAATTTAGTAAAAATAAATTTTTCTAGAGGTGTAATTTAGTAAAAATGATAATATGTACAAATTACTAAATAATTAAGTGGTTAGAAAAAATATTGTTGTTGTTATTATTAATATTAGTATTATAAAAGAATATATAAATAAAAATAAATTAATTTGAATGAATGTCTATGACATATTATATTTTTACGCGTAACTCTAACGACAAATAAAAAAGAAACTAAACTTTTACGCATAAATTTTCTAATGTAAATTTTTATGCGTAACTTGTATTGAATTTATGTCAATTTTTACGCGTTAAATAACTAAAGAAACTAAATTTTTACGCGTAAACTTTCTAATGAAATTTTTTACGCGTAACTTGTATTGAATTTATGTCAACTTTTACGCGTTAAATAACAAAGACACTAAATATTTACGCGTAAATTTTCTAATGTAAATTTTTACGTGTAAGTTGAATTTATGTCAACGAAGTGTAGTTAATTATTAATTAAAATAATATTCTACATTTATTTTTAGTTAATTTAAATTTTGTTTTTATCGTTTAGTGTGATTGTTGCTGCTGTTGTTGTTGCTTGGAACTTTTTATCATCATCACATTTTATTTGAGGTTAGTTTGTTTAATTTATTTTAAATTGTTGGTAAAAAGTATTATTATTTGCGTAATATGTATTAATAAAAAGTATTATCATTTACGTATTATTTAGTAGAAAATATTTATTAATAAAAATGTTATTATATTTTAGTTTTTGATAAAAAAAATATTAGTTAGTAAAAAACTTGTTGTTTAAATAAAAATGATTTTTTTAGGTAGTTAGTAAAAAAAAACATGTAATTTAAAATGGATTTTAGCAAGAATGTTAATATGTACAAATTACTAAATAATTAGGTAGTTAAAATAATTTTTAAGTAGTCAATAAAAAACTTGTAGTTTTCAATTTAAAAAATTTCCTACACCATTTAAAAAACTTGTAGTATTATTATTATTATTATAAAAATATATATAAATAAAAAGAAACTAATTTGAATGAATGGTAACGATATACGCAGTAGATGGATCAATATATATCTCGTCGAAGTTGGATGTATGATAGAAAATATCCGGGTGGTAGGACACTTAAAGCGGCTTTTATCGATGGGGTTGAAGAATTTGTTACTTACGCGATGTCACGAGATGTTGTTAAAAAGGATGGAGGAATAAGATGTCCGTGTATTAAATGTACGTGTGGGAGGTTTCGGAGTCCGGAAGATCTCAAAGCTCATTTGAAGAAGTTTGGATTTATGGCTGATTATTATGTGTGGAGACATCATGGTGAAAAAGAGCCGTTGAATATTAATACCGGATTTGGTGTTAATACGGATGCTTCGAGCAGTGGAGCGCAAGCGGAGTGTGAAAACTTTGATCGGATGCAAGATATGGTCGGTGGCGCTCTTGGGGTGAACCTGTCTTACGAAGGGGACGATGAAGAGGAAATAATTCCGAACGAAAAAGCGCTGAAGTTTTATGCAATGATGGAGGAAGTAAACAAACCGTTGTATGAAGGGGCGTCTGACTCGAAGTTATCCATGTGTGTGAGACTTTTAGCCACCAAGTCAAATTGGAACGTACTTGAAGCTTGCTTGGAGTTCTTCTAAAAAATGATGTTGGATGCGACTCCGGTAAAAGACAACCTACCAACAAGTTATTGCGATGCGAAGAGGTTGGTGTCGAAATTGGGATTGCAAGTTAAAAAGATTGATTGCTGCGTTCAAGGGTGCATGTTGTTTTACGACAACGAGTTTGGTACAAATGATGGTGCGCTGGAGGAGTGTAAATTTTGTAATGCACCGAGGTATCAAGTCCGCAACAGTGACGTTGATCGAAGACAAAAAAGGGTCGCAGTCAAGTCAATGTTTTATCTGCCAATAATACCCAGACTACAAAGATTGTTTGCATCGATGAAGACCGCTAGCCAAATGACGTGGCATTATTACAATAAAACAAATTCAAATGTCATGCGGCATCCTTGCGATGGGTTGGCATGGAAGCATTTTGATGCAATGCATCCTGATTTTGCTGAAGATCCGCGCAGTGTGAGACTTGGATTGTGCTCTGACGGATTCACTCCGTATATCCAAGCGTCGGCAACGCCTTATTCTTGTTGGCCGGTTATTGTTACACAGTATAATCTTCCACCGGATATGTGCATGACAAAACCGTACATGTTCTTGAGTTGTATTATTCCAAGACCGTCGAACCCAACAGATGGAATTGATGTATATTTACAACCATTAATTGATGATTTGAAGAGGTTGTGGATTGGTGAATTGACGTATGATGTTGCGAGGAAGGAAAATTTCACAATGAGGGCAGCTTTGATGTGGACTATTAATGATTTTCCTGCATATGGCATGTTATCTGGTTGGTCGACCCATGGTAGATTGGCTTGTCCCCATTGCATGGAACACACAAAGTCATTTACCTTGAAAAATGGTGGAAAGGCCTCGTGGTTTGATTGTCATCGTAGGTTCCTACAAGCAAATCCAAACCTCCTTCATGTTCCCACACATGAAGAGAGCTCTCGTTATGCAACGTTTACCCCTGCGGCCCAGGCGGAAATTCAAAGATTGATGCAGCAGTTGGAGGCGCAAAAGGAGGAGATAGCCCGGCGGGAACAAGAGCTGGAGGCAAGGATGGAGGCAAGGATGAAAAAAACATTTAAAAAAGCAATGGCCCAACAAAGAAGAGAAATGAGCGCGTATTTTGAGGAAAGGTTTGCTTCTTCATCGAGGAATGCTCCTATTTATGAGGACCCGAACGATTCAGGCGAATCAGGCGAGTCAGGCGAATCTAGCGATTGAAATTAGATAATTTATATTATTGTCATGTAATAATATTTTTAACATTGTGTATTAATATTCGAATATCGACAATTGCGTTTTACTTAATATTTTTAAAATCCATTATGTAACTTTGATTTCAAATTTAATACTTTTAGAAATGTTATTATTTTTAATTTTTATTTTATATAAATTAATTTTGGAATTTTAATAAAAAGATTAATTTTGGGAGGGAACACATTTCTTAAAGAAATAAAATTTTTTTGGGAGGGAAAACATTTCCTAAACAAAGAAAATGAAAATTTGAAATATTTAGGAGGGAATACATTTCCCACGAACGTTCCTCAGAAATTCATGGGAAATGGAAGCAAAATTTTCACATTATAAAATTCAAATTGGACACGCTTCCCAGGAACATTTCCCACGAAACTTCCTCAGAAATGGTGGAGGGAACTTTTGAAATTCAAAATTTCATATTCTCCTCTATATATAACACACTATCTACTACTAATTTTTTCATTCTTTCACTTTTCTTTTTCCATTCTCTTCATACTTTCTTCTACTCTCTTCAATTTTTGTTTCAACACATTCAATTTTTATTTCTTTCATTCTCTTCATACTTTATTCTTCATCCTCTTCATTTTTATTTTCAACATATTCAATATTCTTTTCTTTCATTCTTTTCAACTTTCTTCTTCATCTTTTTCATTTTTTTATTTCAACATATACAATCTTTTTTTTTTTCATTCTCTTCAACCTATTCATTTTTTATTTCAACACATTCAATATTTTCTACTTTATCATCTTTATATTTTCTTTAATAACATTCAATCCTTTAAAAACTGTTTTTATCTTTTTTAATACATCAAACCTTTGTTCTTTAAATACTTTCTTTCAACATATCATCTTTTTCAAAATATCATTCTATTTTTTTTTTTGTTTTTTCAAAATTATTTTTCTCATACTTCAATTCTAAAACCTCAAGTAAATATCTCCTATTTAGTTTTAGATTTAATAATTTTTTGAAATTTTATATTTCATTCTAATTTCATATTAATTATTTTTGAGTCAAATTTAATATATATTTTGTTATATGTGCAAATAAAAAAAATTTAGGGAAAATTTTAAATTTTGATGCAAATATTGAAATTTCAATTTTTCAAGCCGAAATTTAATAATTTTTTTGGGGCAAAAAGAAAATCTTTTTTTAAAATTTGAATTTTTTTAGCTGGAATTTTATTTTATTTTATTTTTTAACATTTTCGACGAAATGTTCCTCAGAAATGCATTTTCGAAAATTTCAAATTTTTGGAGGCAAAATTCAAATTTTTTGCGAAAATTTTGAATTTTTTGGCGCTAAATTCAAATTTTGGGAAAATTCAAATTTTTTACGAAAATTTTGAATTTTTTGGCGCTAATTTCAAATTGGAAAAATTCAAATTTTTTTTTTAATTTAATTTATTTTATTCTGAAAATGTTTTTTTTAAAATTAATTATATACATTTGCGAGAAACGTTCCTCAGCAATGTCTGCACACAACTGATTTGATGGCTGCACATACTGACACGCATTTCCCATGAAACTTTCCTCAGAATTGCGCTGAGTCACACTGACACGCATTTCCCATGAACTTCCTCAGAAATGTCCTCGGAATAACAGCCTTTTTTCTCATGGACGTGTTCCTCAGAAATGTCCTCGGTAATGTAACATTTCCCACGAAATTTGGCCCATTTCTCATGAATTTTGTCCTCACAAATACATGAATTTCTTGTAGTGTTTATGGTAAAGTTTATTAAGCGACAAACAAATATGATTGCCTATATGCTTGTCAGGGTGACCATTACTTGGTCCAGTCGATGTACTTTTAAAACATTACTTTCTTGTATTATTATTTTATTTAATAATGAAATGGTATATATTTTTTATTGTAAAAAAAAAAAAAAACTAGACACTTAAGTAAAAAAAACAAAGTGGACATTAATTTTAGCAGATTTATATAAATTGATTTTTGAGATTCTTTTTATCAAGTGCTTTAATGGGTAAATTTCACATTTTTAATATAAATATACGGGTTCAAATATTATGTAATTTCTCTACTAAGTACCAACTTTTTTTTTTTAAATATCTACTAAGTACCAAATGAATTATATTCCTATCGATTGTTAGTGTCAAAATATGCATACCCATGTGTGGCATTAAATTTTGTTAGTTGACTTCTAATTTTATCAAAAAGAAAAAAAAATGTTGACCCCAGCTTAGTTTTCATCACTAAGAATAATTGCATTACACGTTGTTCTCTAATCACGTGGGAGATAAACGAATTATATTCTTGTCGATTTTACATGGAGAAACATAGAAAAAACAAATTTATGTTAGTACTCCCTCCGTTTCAAAATATATGTCGTTTTGGAGAAAAAAATTGTTCCAAAATATATGTCGCTTTACAATTCCAATGAAGCATTTAATGCTATTTTTCCTATTATACCCTTAACTTTTTATTTCTCTCTCTTCTTTCAATTCTTTCATTTATCTTTCCCATACAATTAATGAAGGACAATTTTGTAAACTTAATCATAATTTCTCTTTTCTATACAACAATGATTACATTTCTTAATTTGTGTAATATGGTCAAAACGACTTATATTTTGGAACGGAGGAAGTACTATTTAATATTGGAAAATGCTAGCACTAGTTAAGAATATTAAAATGGAAATTTTGTCTCGAAATATGTGCATTTAATTCTTTGGAATTGTAAAAATTTATTAAATACTTGAATAAATAATACTCACGCCATCTGTGTAGCAATTAATTAATGGGTCTTGCTAACATGTGCCCTATGGTCCCACTTATTTTATTTTAAAAGAAACAATAGTCAACTTTAATAATTTAGTGGATTGGTAAGACCAAAAAAGTGTATACTCCCATTTTTAATACACGCGCCCCTATGTAACTATCCATCTGTCATATTTGTTTTAATGTTTTTAATTTTTTTTAAAGTTTTTTTTGACAGTCTAATTTTTTAAAGTTGGAAATAAAAATTAAAAATTAAACTACAAATTATATAAAATTTCAAAAATTGTTACCATCACAACATGATATATCATCCATGATACCGAGAAAAAAAAACCCAACCAACATCAATCCAAGTCAATATATCAAATACAAAGCACTCAAATTTTTAATTAAATTTCAAAAAAACAAAAAAACTTAAACAAAACAAGATTAAATCTACTTCATGCTTGGTATTAGCTTCTTTCTTTTTTTTTGACAAAAGCTTCCTTCTTTAAACTCTAAGAAATATCACTCCATGCTTTTTGCAAGCATATTCCTGTAAAAAGAAAAACAGAAATCCAAATTAATTTTAATCAAATAATACCAAATATAAAGAATTTAATAAATAAAATGACTAAAAAACTGCACCTAAACTTTGGACTGAAGAATTGGATTTAAATTTGTATCCTGACAAATTTTCTTCTTTTTCTTTTTCTGCTTCTTTTCTTTTAGAGGACATGTAACTATGTTATGTCCTTCACCTTTGCATAATCCACAAGTAGACATGTTATTTGATACCTCTTTTCCACCTTTATTACGTCGTTTTTTGGGACAACCTTTTGGTTTGGATTGTGGAGGACAAAGAACTTCATTGTTGCAATCATTTACTTGTTACTCAATGACAACATTAACTTGGGGCTCTACTTCATCGATGTGTGATACTTGAAACCGCCACCTTGATGATAAGTAGTGAAAAGGAATTTCATGGCAATCTTTATGAACAAAAATACTTAGAATGTGTCGACATAATATCCCCTGAAATTCAAAATGCTTGCAACTACATGTAGCTATTTCTCCATCCCAAAAGACCGCATGTTTTCTACTATTAGCATCTTTATAATACCGCAACTCAAAAACATTACCATTTTCATGATGAATTGAATATTGAATGGATCTTTCAAATTCCTCTTGAAACTTTTGAAAAGCATAGCGTGTAAGAACATTGTGAGCTTGCTCTTGTAAGGGTGACATCATCTTCATAGTTGATCCCTTGCATTTTTCTAACATTATATCATGCTCTTCTTTTTGCTTGATATCATCAATTGCTATTTCAACCTGAAATTATTTTAAATTAATTATCAAATAATTAGTTTTTTTTTTTTGAACGGCGAAAGATATTATATATATATACATATATATATATATATAAATCAAAAGGTGAGAACGAGTACAAGTGGTACTAGACCCACGATTGGAGGAAGTACTTGTGGTACTCAACTCGGAACAAAACAAATAACCACACCCAAAAGTGCCAAAGGCTACAAATCCCGCCCAATCAACTAACTCTACCAATACACAAATCACAAGAGTAACTACCTAAGGAGGCAATCAAGAGGGAATTTTTCCCATTCATATGAGATACACACCCCCGGATATTTCTTAGCTCTAAACCAATCAAGAGACCGATGTTTAATTGCTTCCACAATTTCATAGATCTTCAAAATCTTCCCTTCAAAGATACACGAGTTCCCAGCTTTCCATAAGCTCCAAGTGAGGGTTTGCCAAATCAAATTAAGGCCTTTTTTGCGCTTTTTACACTTGAAAGGGAAGCCAAAAGCTTCAAAAGAGAGTAAAACATTTCCCGGAACCGCCGTTGACAAGCCAAGCCAAGAGTGGACCGCTACCCACACTCCTACCGCCACATCACATGTCGTGAATAAATGTGCCTCCGTCTCTAACTCCGTACGGCACCAAACACAAAGGGGTTGCGATTCAAGAACACCACGGTAAGACAAGTTTACTCTAGTGGGCAACTTTTGAAGCAAGAGTTACCAAGAAAAAATAAGAATCTTTGGAGGGGCAAGGCTATCCCACACCGTCTTCAAAACTCTAGTAATGTCGGCATTCAAATCCACACCCGGAAGGAAATTTTTTGAAAGGAAGCGATAACAATCCTTCACCGAATACTCCCCATCCACCCCAATAGAACAAACCCATGAATCATTAGCAAAAGAAAGATTTGTGGGTTCAATCAATTCCAACAATTGTGAGAGCAAGTCACTTTCCCACACAAAAAGTTGCCTACGCCACCTTAAGTGCCAATACCACACCTCATTTCTCCACTCTCCCATTTGACTCACACAATTTTCGGTTTGTAAGGACACCGAAAAAAGTCTAGGAAAAAGCTCACAAAGAGGGGAATCACCCACCCATTTATCAAGCCAGAATCTAGTACTCCCACCGCTTCCCAATTTCTTTAGCATAATTTCACTACACCAATCCCCCTCTTCATTAGCTCTCAACCGCCCCAAACCACATAAATCTCTCCACCAAAGCGACGCCGAATTGGCCATTTTCCAATTAGAAAGATCCGGTGAAAAACAAATACTCCTACCATATTTAGCCTTAAGAACCAAACTCCAAAGTGAATCTTGTGAAGTTAGAAGCCTCCATCGCCATTTTGTTAAAAGCGAGATATTCATCAATCTAATGTTCTTTACTCCTAACCCACCCTCCTCCTTTGGCCGGCACACATCAACCCATTTGACCCAAGCAATCTTTTTACTATTACTTGTCCCACCCCATAAGAAATTTCTTTGAATCGACACAATTTTCTTCCACACTTTTGTTGGCAACTTCATAAAGGAGAGGTAGTAAAGAGGAATTGCCGCAATAACCGAGTTGATTAATGTCATCCTCCCCCCAAGACTCACAAATCTATTCTTCCAAGAATGTAACCGTTTCTTTAACACTTCAACCGGATTCCATGTTGCTTCTTTCCTAGGATTTGCACCTACCGGTAGCCCAAGATAAATGAACGGTAGTTTCCCACGTTTACAATTCAAGAATTTTGAAGCCACCTTCATAAAAGGCTCATCCAATCCAACCCCCAAAAGCATGCTCTTACCAAAATTCACTTTGAGTCCCGACATTAACTCAAACCATCTAAGGACCGCTTTGATACACCATAAATTTTCCACACTAGCCTCTCCAACAAGTAATGTATCATCGGCATATTGTAAGTGAGATACCGCTACCGTTGACTTCCTAATGACAAATGGTTTAAAGAAGCCAATTGAGACCGCTCTAGACATAACAAGCCCAAGCCCTTCCGCCACTAAAAGAAATAAGAACGGTGCCAACGGATCGCCTTGTTTCAAGCCTCTAGCAATATTAACCTCATACGTTGGGCTCCCATTCACAAGCACGAAGAGATTACCGGAACACACACAAGCTTCTATCCACGCAATCCACCTCTCCGCAAAGCCAAACCTCCTCATCATATACAACAAGAATTTCCAATTGACCGAGTCATATGCCTTCTCAAAATCCACCTTGAAAATCATACACTTTCCTTTTGTTCTTTTAGCCAAGTCCACCACCTCATTAATAGCTAGAACCCCATCAACAAGCAAGCGACCTTTTAGGAAGGCCGATTGATTTTTGGAGACAAGTTTTTCCATAACCGAGCCAAGCCTAGTAGCTAACACCTTGGCCACTATTTTATACAAGCTCCCTAAAAGAGAAATTGGGCGAAATTCGGAGATTGAGTGAGGATTACATACCTTGGGGATAAGAGTGATGAAGTAGGAGAGCATTCCTCTAGGCAATTTTGCATGTGTGTAGAATTCATGGAAGGTTTCCACCAAATCCCCCTTCACAATCTCCCAACAACCTCTAAAGAACTCAAAATTAAAACCGTCGGGGCCGGGGCTTTTGTTGTTTTTTGTTGAGGCAATTGCATTCTTCACTTCACTTTCTTCAAAGCTTCTCACTAAATGTGCATTTTCCTCCACCGTTACATTAGGAAATTCAATCCCATCCAAAGTCGGCCTAGCCCACTCTTCCTCCGCAAAGTGATTCACAAAATAATTACATACTTCCTCTTTGATGCAAGTCGGGTTCTCTAACCAACCTTCTCCCTTTTTGAGCGCCACAATGGTATTCAATCTCTTCCTCCCTTTAACACAAGCATGAAAATAACTAGAGTTTACATCCCCCTCCTTAAGCCATCTAGCTTTAGATCTTTGGTATTCTAGGCGATCCTTGCATTTCAAGAGAGCCCAAAGTTGCTCACAATTAGACTTCCACTCCAACCTATCCTCGGCCGACAACTACGACGATTCCCCCAACACTTCCAAGTCATGAATTCTCATCACAAGAGAGGTAATTTTTTATTCACTCTCGCCATATGTTTCATTATTCCACCTCTTCAACGCTTCCTTGACCGCCTTCAATTTTTCTCTAAACACCTTAGCCATCCACCCATTATATGATCCTTGACACCACGTACGTGCTACCACTCCTTTGAACTCTTTATCTTTTAACCAATAATTATTGAATCGGATGGGTTTTGGCCCCCAATCCGAAGATGAGTATTTCAATAGTATTGGACAATGATCGGAAACATCCCGGGGAAGGGCCCACAAGCTAACATCACCAAACACATCCTTCCAACTACTAGACACCATAATTCTATCCAGCCGGCTAGAGCATTCACCATTTGGTTGGACCCATGTAAATTTTCTCCCCATGAGTGCTAAATCATCCACCTCTAAATTTTCAATTAAGAGGTTGAACACCCTTTGATCCTCCTTCATCACCTTTGCTAATTCTCTATTCCACCGCTCCCCCACCCCCTTTCGTTCTTCTCTACACCGAGTTGAATTAAAGTCTCCCATGATACACCACACATCCGCCACATAAGTTCTTCTAACAACTAATAACTCAATCCATAATTGTCTCTTTGCCACAATGTTACAAGGTGCATATACATTGATTAGTACACAAGTAGTTTTTTGCTCGCCCCATTCCAAATAAACTCCAAGAAAGCCTTGACCTTGAAATGAATCAAGCAACTTTCCTTTGTCTTTGTTCCAAAGAAGAAGTAACCCTCCACTCCTCCCCAAAGCGGGGTTACACCTCCACGCAACATTTTCACCGCCCCATAACCTACTACACATAGCAAAGTCAACACTACCAATTTTTGTTTCTTGTAAGGCAAGGCAATCCACCCTTTCACGCCGAACTAATTCCCGCACCTTCCTCCTCTTCGTCCTCCCTCCCAATCCCCTTATATTAAATGAGCATGTAATCATCACACCTCATCCTCTCCCCCATCCTCTTCAAAATTCTTCTCGTCCCTCCTCTCCAAGTCCACCATTCTATCTAACATTGCCAACCTTTCTTCATTACTTGTGATTCCTAAATTCAACCCAATGTGAAAGAGTCATTCCGCTTCAATTCGAATTTCTCTATTATTTTCACCAATTAGCCTATCTTCCTCTCCTTCATTTAAAACTATTTGAATATTTGTTACCGGAATAATATTCCGAGCTTCACTAGTATAACCATCCCCCGATGTTTCCGAGCTTTCATTTTGAATTTCATCCTCTAGCACCTCCCCTGACAAAACGTGCCCTTTACTGCCCTTCCTACCCTCCTTTGTTCTTCTTTTTTTCTGTTTTTTTTTTTTTTCCCTCCATGATGTTTTTGAGCTTTTGCAAAATTTGTCCATTTGTGAGGCCCAAAGTATATTGGTAATTTTCTGCACCCCCCTTCTCTGTCTTTCAATGCCATCACCTCAATATTTTCTTCAATAGACACTGACTGTCCTAAGCCCGTTTTTTTTTAGCCCATTTAGAGGTACTCCCTTTCAAAATTTTATTTATGTTATTTTCCTCCCAAATAACCACTTCTTTACCCTTTGCTTGATCTGTATCAGTCTCACATAAAATAAGGCCCATATTGTTGTTAGGCCCAATATCCATCTCTTCACTAATTAACCCATCTCCTTCCCTTATCATCATCACAGCTGTATCACTCCCACCTTCCACAATTTGCTGCGTTGGGAGTTGTTGCTGCTGCGCCCTATTCTGAGGAGTCTCAATCACCACCGAACAATGGCTTCCCCTTTCAGCTTCTATTCTAATCACCCCTTCCCTATCTACCACTGCCAAGTCTGACCCAACCCCTTTTGCCGCCTCCTTTCCACCCACTTTTTGAGGAGATCTTTCTCTTTCTACATGTGATCCTGTACTTACAACTTTTGATAATTTCCCACAGTCATTATCCACTGGATTTTGCCTCAGCACAATTTGCAATTGATCGTTGTTAACTGTTTCCTCATCACCGGAATGATTTTCCGACCAACCCTCCTCCACTCCTATCACCGATCTGTTATCCCCATCCCTGATCACCGAGTCAGTTTCTGATTCTCCTACCCCGTTCTGTGACGCCGCCATTTTTGAAGCCCCTAGGTTCAAACATCCGAACCGTTCCTCTATCATCCTAATCACAAACACCTCTTCATTCACCTTCACCTCAATCACCTCGTCCACCATCTCCCAATACGTTACCGCTATCTGAGCTCGCGCCACATCTAGTCGTGATTGGTTCAGAGTTTTCGGGTCGAGATTCAGTAAATTTCCATAACGCCAGATTATTTTTTTGAAACCCTCCCAATTCCAGATGTGTAGAGGCATTCCAAACAATCTAACCCAGATTCTCCTGCCTCTAGGACGAATATTTGGTCTCCACGGTGTAACAGAGGAAAACCATGTTTCCCACCATGTTTTGTTTGATTCATATGCTCTATTTATCTCCCCCTGAAGCGGACTGCTAAGAAGGATTAAATCAAGGCCAAGAGTAGTTGCTTTAATC
Source organism: Trifolium fragiferum (assembly GCA_954870985.1). Classification (NCBI taxonomy): domain Eukaryota; kingdom Viridiplantae; phylum Streptophyta; class Magnoliopsida; order Fabales; family Fabaceae; genus Trifolium; species Trifolium fragiferum. The sequence goes on from OX940792.1 coordinate 410,876, forward strand.
TGTTGAAAACCCTCCATCCAAAGGGAGGTTTGAATGGTGTCAGCATCTTCAATCTTTCTCAAAGTACCCACAAAACTGCCGTCCAGTTTCTTCACATTTTGCGGATCAGGATCGATTGCCATGATTCCTGCTCTGCGTTCCGCCTCTGTAAGTCCTCCTCTAGCTTTCAGTTTTGTCTTTTCCACCCAGCCCTTTTGTTTGGTTGTATTGCCATTAATCCCATTCTTGACCATATCCTTGTACGTCTTGCCCATTCCGTGTGTATTCTGTTCCGGCCTGGTATTTGCCTCCTCATTGTTTCTTGGTTTGGTGTTATTAAAGCCTTCCCCCCTAGCGTATTTTTGGGAGATTGGCTCTAATTTTATAAGTCCCAATCCACGTCTCTTCAATCCTCTATAGGAGCTGTTGCCGATCTTTGACGTCCTCAAACCTTGCGAGTCCAAAACGCTTCCCTGCTTTGTCCACCTTGTCTGGGATATATACCTCTCCAACCCTCCAGCACCTGTTGAAAATTGTCCATAATTCTGATGCCGTTGTTTCTGGTGGAAAATTTGTAATGAAGTAGGATGTTGTTCGTTCAATGTTGTTCCTATACCCAACCACTTCTGGGTTGTTTTTGAAATTACTGTACCCGTGTTTCCCACCCTCTCTCCCTCTCTCACTAGCTTTCTCTCTCATACTCTCTTCAACTTGTGTTTTCAGTGGAAGAGGACACAATCTACCTTGGAAGCTAAAGCAAAAGTCTAACAAAGAGCCAAAGAGAAAGGTTTATTTGTGTCCTGAGCCCACATGTGTTCATCATGACCCTTCAAGAGCTTTAGGAGATCTCACTGGGATTAAGAAGCATTACTCTCGTAAGCATGGTGAGAAGAAGTGGAAATGTGAAAAATGCTCAAAGAAATATGCTGTTCAATCTGATTGGAAAGCACATTCTAAGACTTGTGGAACTAGAGAATATTCAAATAATTAGTTTTAGAAATGAAGAATAATAATATGCGTCTGAAAAATAGTAATACACCATACCTGTTTTGCAAAATCAGTTAAACTTGTGTGAGAATTGATGAATCTTTTGATAAATGCATTAATACTCTCTGATCTTCTTCGCTAAGAAAAATTTGACCAACAAAAGGGATAATATTTGTTTCACTACAAGTTCCATCTTTATCAACTTCTTCTAAAAATTCATTTAACTGAATATTCTCACTAAAAGGTACCAGGTTTTCTTTCTCGAGACTTCCAATGTCATCAACTTCCACAATAGCATGATCAGAATGCTCAACAATTGTTTGTGAGTAACCACTCTCATGAGACATATCATCTATTCGACATTCATTCAAATCAAAATTCATATCTATCACATTGACACTATCCATTATGCTATTTATCATCTACAAATAGAAACAATAAATAAAAAGTGTCTTTTTAAAATTCTATTGCAAGTGTTAATATAAGCAGTATAAGAAAAGGTATACATATATGTACCTGTTACGCAACTATGCAAGTGTTTAAACAAAAACATTAAATTAAGGTTTGAGAACAAGTGTACCTGCAGTTAGAGAAGAAGGTATACAATCTTTACTTTGAGTCCCTCCATGAATTTTACATCTCCATATTTTGCTTAACACTCTCTTAGAAACTTTACTGTAGAAGAGGAATATGGAAAACTTCTTAAAAGTCTATGTTTTAACTGCATGATTCCCGCTAAAAAACGTTTTGTCTTCCTCTTTATTTTTATTTTTATTTTTTGGGACTTTTTTATTTTTGTTTTCTGTTTTATGAAAAAAAAAAAAAAAAAGGCATTTAATGGCTTTGGGAAGTCTGAAGTGGAGAGGCGTGTAGTATACATGCTTTGGGAAGTTGTGCTGACATACTATCACTATAAACAATTAAATACTAGCTTTTTCCTTTAATTATTAAAGTGGGACCATAGCTGATTTATTGCACCCAAACATGTGCCCTTAGGGCACATGTTAGCATTTGCCTTAATTAATCTATATATAGGAGTAATAAGTTTCTCCTTCTCTTGATAGATAACATAACAAGTATTGTGTTTTAGAAATTAAGCAAAAGATGAGAAGTTTAGACAGAGAGTACTACCTGCCAATAATGGTTATGGTGTTGATACAATTTATATATGCAGGTTTAAGTATTGGCACAAGAATTGCACTTGTGCAAGGTATGAGCCCCAAAGTATTTGTGGTGTATCGTCATGCTTTTGCAACCATTATTCTTGCTCCTCTTGCTTATTTATCATCAAGGTACTTTACCATCACCACTTATCTTTTCATTCTTAATTTGCTATTATACATACTATCTTAATTACATACACAATATTCTTAATTAAATATTGTTCTTCTATTATTTTTACAGGAGAAACTCTGCCTCTTGTTCCTTAAATTTAAGGAGTTTTTCCTTGTTATTCTTGACCTCACTAATTGGGTTTGTTCCCTAAATGGTTTAGTTGTTTTTCATTTGGTAAAATGTGAGATTGATTTTGTGTTTTCACCCTTTTTATTTAATATGTTCTTGTTGGGATATATGTTGCAGCATTACATTGAATCAAAATTTATACTTTGAAATTGGGTTTGTTCCCTATATCTTGCTTCTTCTTCAGTTGCTTGCAAGTGCCATGGCCAATGTTGTTCCAGCATTCACATTTGTAATAGCAGCCATTGTAGGGTAATGTACTAATTAATTATAAAGGCAACATGTATGTTAGTGTAACTTAATAAGAATTCAATTATTTCAATTTGAAATTGAAGAAATTTATTACAGAATGGAAAGAGTGAATATTCGAAGTATGAAAACTATAGCCAAAATAGTGGGAACCATAATATGTGTAAGTGGAGCAATGTCCATGGCATTGTTGAAGGGTCAAAAACTACTAAATGTAGAAAACTTGGCTTCAAAATCAATCATGATGGGTTCAAGTTCAACCTTGGAAAGTGATGATCAGAACTGGTTGCTAGGATGTTTGTGTCTTTTGGGAAATTGTGTTGCCTGGTCACTTTATGGCTCATTTTGCAGGTATTTATTATTTTAATTTTGTGTCAATAATCATTATAGAGTGGAAGCTAAAGAATATACGCGCACGCACTCACACACGCTCATATATAACCTTATCCATGTACATCTTCCTCACCAGGTTCCGGCTTATGCAAGCCATCCTAATTACTTATCACTTACAGCATGGATGTGCTTTATGGGAACATTACAATCATCAGCAGTGACACTATTCTTGGAACCAAACCTCAATGCATGGAAGATTAATTCTCTACTTCAATTTGGTTGCACTTTGTATTCAGTATGTGTGATACAACATTAATACTTATTATACACAAATGAAGACATCAATGAGTAGCCTAATGAGCTACCCAATACATTAATTTTGCAGGGGATTATGGGATCTGCAGTAACATTCTCTCTGCAAGCATGGTGTGTTACAAGGAGAGGACCTCTCTTCTCTGCTATGTTTACTCCTCTTTTCACTTTGATTGTCACTTTATTGGCTGCCTTGTTGCTTCATGAGGAAATGTATATTGGAAGGTAATATTTAAGTTATGAAATTAAATACCTTCTTGTATCAATACTATATTAATTTAATTAAATGTTGCTTTTTGCTTTGTGTGTGGATAGCTTGATGGGTGCAATTGGAGTGATCATTGGCTTGTATATTGTGCTTTGGGGTAAAACTGAAGATATAGTTGATGTTGAAGAGAAGGTAGATCCAAAATCGGTGGTTAATGCAACAGAGGAAATAATTTTTTTGAAAAGTGAATCTTGTGGAAAATCAACTTGTAAATTTGATTTGGAAGAACCTCTTTTAGATGATGAATTTACAGTACACAATTGAATGAAAGGAATTAATGAATGTTTTACAATAGTTACTTTCCTCTGGTTTTCCTTGATACATAAGGATGTTTTATTAGGGTCAAAATCCTCTCCGGTTTTTACCTCCTTCATTTCTTTCATTATTAATGTTTTGGGAATATTAACCTAATAATGTGCATTTAGTCGTTTCAATTATATTTTATACACTTCAAAACCATAGTAGTTGAGAAAAAAAAAATAGAAAGAGATAATGGAGGAATCAAATTTGTTTTACTGTATAATACTAACAAATGGACAGATACTTTAGTTCTTATGGACTCGTCGAGAGTCATCAGTTTTCAAATAATTTCAAATGAAGGATTATCTGTTTTTCACCTTTAGTATGCCGATGATATTTTTTTTATAGGGGAGAGCTACGTACAGTGTAGAAATTGTGGTAGCTTAAGGAAATTCTTCGTTATTTCAAATTAGCTTTAGGTCTCAAGTTAACTTTAATTTGCAAAATGTAGTGTGATGGGTGTGAATGTCAATAGGAATTTTTCAAAGAGTGCTCGGGAGATTTCTTCATTATTGGGTCGGGGTTTTAACCTTTCATCTATCTAGGCTTACCTATGGAAATTAGTCCTTGAAAGGATGCAATCAGGCAACCCTTATTGAATTCCTTATCCAAGAAACTTGGTTCTTTAAGGAAATAGGTATGTTGGCCGATGAAGTATCAAAAGTAAGTATTTTTTATTTTATCATATCCACAAAGAGTAGTGTGATATTAAAATCGTTCATCAATTAATATTGTTTTAAGTATATAAAAAGGGTTTGTTTGTTAACATCCAAACTCACATCACATATAAATTAAGGAAGAAATAACAGAGATACAAAATTAATGAGATTAAATATCGTTAACTATCTTCTAATGCAACCGCTCTTAATCGATTATATACTTTCCAAATTCCAATTATGTTTTTACCTATCGCTCACATACGTTTTTCATGTCCAAAGAACAATGAGAGATCTATCATACCTATCAACCTCTGATGTCTCGTTCGATTAATCAATACGATAGCATTAAGAGTCGATTATATATAGACTATTATATATGGGGAGGGATCAAATTACACCGGTGTAACACTTGAGTAATGTTACACCGCTCAATAACGCTTTAACGAATACAAATTTCACAAAATCCACTGTTGGATTTAAAGTTTATATCATACAGATCATCTATGTTAAGTTTTACAAAAATTTAAAATCGTTTGAAATGTTATTGGGAACAATCAAAATTAACGGTTTATGTGTTTGTACTAAATACCGTTAATCTTAATTTGTCTTAATAACATATCAAACGATTTTAGATTTTTGTAAAATTTAACATAGATGATGCGGTGTAACATTACTCAAGTGTTACACCGATGTGTGTGTGTGTGTGTGTTCACAAATGATTTATTCCAGTTCTTTTAAGCAATAAGTCTATATCTAAAATTTTCTGAAACAAATAATCAATTTCGAAGCTCTCTCAAACATAATGTTTTAAATTTAGTTTACCAATTTTTAAAAATTTAATTAATTAATTCTACTCGATCTAACTTCTACTAAAAAAAAAATTCTACTCAATCTAACAACCATTAAATGATATTTTTATAAACAAAAATATAAATAGAGTATTTCAACTCTTACAATAATAATTAGAGTAAACAACCATTTTGATTTTAATTCTACTCAATCTAACAACCATTAAATGATATTTTTATAAACAAAAATATAAATAGAGTATTTCAACTCTTACAATAATAATTAGAGTAAACAACCATTTTGATTTTTGAAAGTGGCATTCACTGTCATAGTAATCATTGAATCATCAAATAATATTTTAAAATTCCTAAATGTAATTTTCTAGTCCTCTTAGGTTCAATTCTCTCTATCAATTTAAGTGAGCTAATTTAACTTCTTCATAAAAAATATTCTTAATTAAAATAGTTCCCAACATTAATTTTTATCAAAGAGCCGTTTGATAATACTTTGATAATACTGACATGAACATTTTGTTGACTTTATTGACAAATATGTGCAACTTCTCTTTAACATTTGATGCCACGTATGAATGAATCATATTGAAGACAAAATATATATATAAAAAAAAAAAAAGATGAATGCTCAAAGACTAAAAGTATATTGTGAATAAAACAAAAAAACTAAAAGTATATTGTTTATTTTATACTTATAAACTATATTTTAAATCTAGAACATCCAATGGACCAATATCAAATCAATGCTCACGATGGATTAGAGCATAAAATTGTATTAAGTTTTAGTGATAGGAAATCCATATCCATATATAGGAAAATTCTAACATGAACCACTTCTTCAAGTGGTACTGATCCATGGTGGACCATTCATAAAAAACCATATAACGAATACGAATTTTACAAAATCCACCGTTGAATTTAAAGTTTATATCATATAGATTATATATAGAAAATTTTAGAAAAATTGAAAATCATTTGATATGTTATTGAGACTCATCAAGATTAACGGTTTATTAAATACTGTAAATCTTGATAAATCCCAATAAAATATCAAATGATTTTTAATTTTTCTAAATTTTTTTATGAATGCTCTATATGATATAAACTTTCAATCTACCAATAAATTTTGTAAAATTCGTATTTGATAGATCACTTGTCCACGGTGAACCACTTGTGAAGATGGTCCACCGTAAGATTAGCCTCCATGTATATGTAATGTGTTTAAATCATTTTATTTTGGTGTGGAAACCAAACCAACCACGTGTGACATTAATTTTTGTCAGTCGTAATTGAATTTGACTACCAGCTTCCATTACTTGGAATTGGATGATAAGTATTTGATCTGAATCACGTGGAACGTAAACAAAATACTAAATAGTAGTAGCTGCAATAATAAAAAAGAAAAAAAAACACAAGTTAACATAATCTGATAAAATCTACTTCATTAAAACATTTTATCACACTAATTATTAATTGGTTCAGTAATAATTAAAATTGAATTTGGTAGAAAAAACCACGGTTCGATCCCACAACTACGATTAGAAGAGACTGAAATCATTTAATATAAGAACTGACTTTCAAACTAAATTAAACGGTACATGACATATGTTAGTTAACTTAGTTATTCCCAAAATGAAATGAATTAAATACTAGGTAACAAGTAAAGGTAAAACTAATGTCAATTCCATGTCAAAGTACTTTAGAAAAACATTACCGAAAATGGTAACTAAAGAAACAAAACAAAAGAGGAAAGTCAATCTTCTTACGGCCACCAAATCATATAAGTGAGCTGGATGGAGTGTATAATCATTCTTTGTTATATTTAAATTAAAACTCGATGGAGTGTATATATAATAAGTGTCTCATTCTCTTCAATACATATATAGATAGAAAGCAAATATGAGAGGTTTAAACATGGAGTATTACCTTCCAATAATTGTTATGTTGTTGATACAGTTTATATTTGCAGGTCAAACTCTTGGCACAAGAATTGCACTTTTGGAGGGTATGAGCCCAAGGGTATTTGTAGTCTATCGGAGTGCTTTTGCAACTATTGTTCTTGCTCCTTTTGCTTATTTATCAGGGTACGTACTTCTTTACTATCTATATAGCATCGATTATTTTTCTTTAATTTCTAGCTATGTTATTATTTTACATAATCATTATATCACTCTCATGTCATGTTTATAAATTAATTAAATGTTTTTTTCTTTAAATTTTTTTACAGGAGAAGCTCTGGCTCCTATTCCTTAAATTTAAGGAGTTTTTCCTTGATATTCTTGACCTCACTAATTGGGTTTGTTTCCAATTTCTAGTAATATAAATATGCATATTTACAATCATATATATATGAATCACAAATTTCACTCTACAACTTACATGGATCTTAATTTGCTGTTGTCCAGTTGACACGTTTTATCACGCTATTTTCAATTACAGTCATTGGTTTGAGATCGAACACTTCAGATTATTCATTAAAAATCACACTGTTTAATAATTCTAGCCGTTAATTTAGATCAGACGGTTCACAGCAGTAACTGCGTCTGACGCAATTAATAGTTACTGTGTGAAATTCATTCCCAACTTACGTATCTTCTTTTACATGTCTCTCAACAAACAATAAGTAATAATAATTTTTGATTAATATTTTTGTCATATCAATCTAGTTCTTTGTAACATATTGATAAAATAAACATTAGAGACCGTAGTTTTTGTTTTAGTCTTAGTCCTCTGGTTTTACAAGGAATGAGATTATAGTAATTTAGAGTTTGACTATGAAATAAGTAAAATTTGGCCAAAAATCAAATTCAAAGAGAAGATATATTTTGAATCAATTATTTTATTTTTTTTTGTCAAGTGCATCAAACATATTTCTTTCTTTTATTTATTTTTTTGATAAAATTTCTTTCTTTTATTTTGGTACAATCAAACATACTTTTTTTTTTTTGCTAAAACAATTAATATATTGTGTCTAAATACAATATTAATATATTGGGTCTAAATACAGTATTTTAGAATAGTCAACATTTTTGGGCAGATTTGGTTGCCATAATTGTGCAGATATTATATTTGTATTCTCATTGGATCTAGTAGGCGCAATAATTTATCTTTGAGTTTTTATGACTGAATAAATTATATTTGACGATGACTATTTTTTTTTTGTCTACAAAACTTTAGATCTTGTTTAAATTGATATATTTTTAAGCTTATGTCGAATAGTTTATATAAATAAATAAAGAATACTTATTATTTATTAATTTTGAATTGATATATTTTTGTCCACAAAAATTATTAAAGAAAGCTTATTAATTTTATTTGATGAAGTAGAAAAATGTGTAAATTTAGAGACAGAATGGTGTTATTCAATCCAAAATAAATATATTTTGGTGTTATTTTACATTTGATAAGATGTGAGATTGATTATTCTATAAAAAAAATGTGAGATTGATTATAGTTTTGACTCTTTTTTATGTTGTTTTTATTGGGATATATATATATATGTTGCAGCATTACAATGAATCAAAATTTATATTTTGAGGGTCTATATCTTGCTTCTTCTTCGGTCGCAAGTGCCATTTGCAATCTTCTTCCAGCAATCACATTTGTAATAGCAGCTTCTGTAGGGTAATTATTGAAATCAACCTATTTCTGTTCCTTAATCAAAATTGAAACAAATGTATTTATTTTTTTAATTGAAAATTGAATATATCTTATCTTATATATAGAATGGAGAAAGTGAATATTCGAAGTTTGAGAACTATAGCCAAAATAGTGGGAACAATTATATGTGTAAGTGGAGCAGTGTCCATAGCATTATTGAAGGGTCCAAAGTTGCTAAATGCAGAAAATGTTGTACCTCCAGAAAGTGATGAGAATTGGTTGCTTGGATGTTTGTCTCTTCTCGGATGCATTGTTGCCTGGTCAATTTTTCTCATTTTGCAGGTATTTTATTTGATTCTTTGACATCAAAAAGGTTTAATTAAATACGTTATTCTTTGATTTTTATATGTATTGTAGACCATAAAATAAATAAGAGAGAAATAAAGATCGTAAACATATATAGTTTCATATGTTATGGGATCAAGATTGACGGTTGTCGAACTTCCACATTGTTCCATGTCGTAATAAATCTCAACGATTGATTTGAGATCGACCAGTTTAAAATTCTTTTGAATTTTATTTTGTTCCTTTTTGTAGAAAGGTGAACTTAATTAATTTATGTTGAATCACTATAGTATAGAACATAATTAATTTGATAGAATGCATATTTAGTGAAATTAACCTTAACTTGTATTATTCTGTGACAAATGTTATCAAAGCTAGCTATTCTAGCCCTCTCTATATATAATCTTGCTTCTTTTTTGTTGAGCAGGTTCCAGCTTATGCAAGTCATCCCAATTACTTATCACTTTCAGCTTGGATGTGTTTTATGGCAACATTACAATCAGCATTAGTTACACTCTTTTTGGAGCCAAACTTTAATGCATGGAAGATTAATTCTTTACTTCAACTTGGTTGCTCAATATATGCAGTATGTAGATGATACCACAATATATATAAAAATTAACTAGTATATTACATCATAAATAGTCTTGTTAGTAATTAATTAATTTTGCAGGGAGTTATGGGTTCTGCAGTAACATTCTGTCTCCAAACATGGTGCATTAAAAGGAGAGGACCTCTCTTCTATGCTATGTTTACTCCTGTTTTTACACTAATTTGTACTGTATTGGCTGCTTTGTTACTTCATGAAGAAATATACATTGGAAGGTAAAAATATTTATTATTTAATTTTTTTATAAACAAAACAATTTTATTAATGAGAATACAAGGGATACTCCGACCCTTGCAACAACAGCAGTCCGATTCCAACATCAGAGCACCGGCCAAATCATGTGTTCGAATATATCGTTCATATTGCAAAAATGATTAGAAACATTATTTAATTTCTGATAATTAATAAAAGATTCATAACACAATTTGAATTATAGGTAATTTTAACCAGTATTGTTAATCTAACTAAATGATTCTACTACTTGGTGTATTAGCTTGATCGGTGCAATTGGAGTGATCATTGGTTTGTATATTGTGCTGTGGGGTAAAGCTGAAGATGTAGTAGTTGATGTGCAAGAGAAGACAGAGGAAGCATTTTTACTTGCTGAATCTACATCACACCATTGATATTGATTGATTGATTCAAAGGAAATTGTGCTATTATTAATTATCAATATCATCAATAGCATTATTTTTTATTTTCTTGATATATATATATATAATAGATTAAGTTATATTTTATCTTGTCATGTATGTATGTATAAGTTCTCTGTTATAAGAGAAATAGAAAATGAAATCATTTACTTACATGTTTTTTTGTTGGTCTGCTAGACTTAGTGATTCAATCAATCACAACAAAAAATCTTGTGTAATTTTAAAATTTATTCAATGACAATTAATACTTTTTATCAATATTACCATATGTATAGATTATTTGCTACTGAAAAACATGAGTGGATGAATTAAACAGGTCCCATAAAACTTACCGTTATCCCATAAAATTATGTAACTTACCGTAAATGGATAAATTGAAGTGTCTTGTATTTTTTTTTTTCTTTTCTAACAATAAATAAACAATATATTACTTTTTTACATTTTATTATAACTTATACTGTACGCACATCGATAGGTTGAGTTTATTGTCCACTTTTTTTTTTTTTTTTTTTTAGTTTTCACCACCAGTTTAATCTGGTTCGAGTGTCAGTTCTGGCATCAAATGGTTCCAGCCCCCTCCCGATCGCAGTTGCGGGGATCGAACCGTGGTCCTCCCTACCAAGTTCAGCGTCAATCACCATAATATTATTTTACATTTTATTGTAAAAAAAATCAATATTCACTATTAGGCACAACACAATTTAAGGCATTTGTTAACTTATATTGCAAGAAAACATATAAAGACACCAAAATTCTAGATGCGAGCCAATAAATGGCTTACCGAATCATATAACTCCGTTTAGCGAATCATATATGTGACAAATACTTTTTTTTTTTATTTACAATGAGCTGAGGATCGAACCCATGACCTATAACATGCTGCTACCCAAACTCCTCACCACTAGACCAAACCTAATAACTTTAGATGACAAAGACTTTATTTGTAAGAAACATCAATTTTCTAGGGGGGGCTCTATTGACTTAATGAATAATTCAAGAGAAATCGAACCGATTTCTGCGAAGAATTTTTTTGCCTGACTTTACTAACCCTTCGATTAAACTTCAAATTACTAGTGTCTCCTTCCCTTTAGAACCATAGGTTTATCCTTAAAATTTGAGGGAGTATATATAATAATCAGTTTGTCCTTCTCTTCATTCATAACAATAAGCAACTTGATTTAAGAAAGCAAAGATGAGAATGAGAGGCATAAACATGGAGTACTACTACCTGCCAATAATGGTTATGGTGTTAATACAGTCAATATATGCAGGTTTGACTCTTGGTATAAGAATTGTACTTTTGGAAGGTATGAGCCCAATGGTATTTGTAGTGTACCGCTATGCTTTTGCAACCATTGTTCTTGCTCCCATAGCTTATTTATCAGGGTACACAACACTATATCTTTCACTCTTATTATTTATTATTCTTTAATTAACCTCTTATCTCAAGTGTCTTTTTCCTTTTTCACAGGAGAAATTCTGGTTCATATTCCTTAAATTTAAGCAGCTTTTCCTGGATATTTATCACCTCACTAGTTGGGTTTGTTTCTATTCTTGATTAATTATGTTTATGAAATTAAACCAATAAAAAATTAAAAATCACACAAAATTAAATATTTTAGAATGTGTTTGGATGTCATTTTGTCAAAACCAGATTGAAATTTTTTAAAACCAAACCAATACATAGCATGTTTTAATGGTACATGAGAATATAGATACAAGCTGTACTCGTAAGACAAGCAACACCAAGAACAGGTTCCATCCCCCGGTACTTATAAAAAGTATTCTTTAAAGATCCTTGCAAATGTGATCGAAAGAGGGCTGAAAATGTCAAAACTGATCCCCGAACTAGATTAAATTAATAATAAAAGTAAAAAAAATAAAATTATAAACATAATAAAATCTAACAATAACATAGTTTTTTGGTTCTATATTTTAAGTTTTTCTGACTTCTGGTTCCCACCTTTCAATGGGTTCCATTTTGATGACGTGACACATGATATTAATATTTATTTTAGGCTTGAAAATATCTTTATAAATTGGATAATTTTCATTTTATGAGCCGATTTTGTACGATTAAATTAGGTCAATTGAAAATTCTAAGTTGATATATCAGAGTATATCAAAGAACCATTAGACCACCTGATATCTAGCTCCTGTTATCCACCTACTATTTATATCAAGGCACTAAACTCAATAGTGTTGGACATGAAGGGGTGTACATGTTACGAGTCTCACATTAATTGAGAAATTGCTAAAAAATATCTTTATAGATGGAGACAATTCTCACCTTACAAATAAGTTTAGTAAGATTGAATTAGACTCCAACTAATTTAAATTTTAAAATAGTATCAGATTTCTGCAAAATTCGTTGGACTACCCACTATCGAATTTTCGTTATAAGTCCCCCATCTACCAATGCACTAGTTAAACAAAACAGAAGAAGAATTAATACATGGTGTGACTGTGGTTTTACATTCGGTAATATGTGAAATTGATCATTCTTTTTTGTTTTTTGTGTTGCAGCATTACCTTGGATCAAAATTTACTTGCTGAGGGTCTATATCTAGTTTCTTCTTCAGTTACAAGTGTCATGTGCAATGTTGTTCCAGTTCCAGCAGTTACATTTGTAATAGCAGCTTTTGTTGGGTAATGACTAACTAATTGATGCCTTAATAATTTAACAAAGTTGAAACGAATGTGTTTATTTTTTAATTGAGAATATATTTTACAGAATGGAGAAAGTGAATATTAGAAGTTTGAGAAGTATAGCTAAAATAGTTGGAACAATTATATGTGTAAGTGGAGCAGTGTGCATTGCATTATTGAAGGGTCGAAAGCTACTAAATGTTGTAGGAAGTGATGAGAATTGGTTGGTTGGATGTATAATTGTTTTTGGAAGTTGTGTTGCTTGGCTGATTTTGCAGGTTCCAGCTTATGCAAGCCATCCTAATTCCTTATCACTTTCAGCCTGGATGTGTTTAATTAATGGCAACATTACAGTCAGCAACAGTGACACTATTCATGAAGCCAGCTGACTTTAATTCATGGAAGATTACTTCTCTACTTCAATTTGGTTGAGTATGTCTCCATCATCATACAATTACAATAGTTAAATTGATACATGATGATGAATGAAAGTAACTAAAAATAAATAAATATTGTAGGGAGTTATGGGATCTGCAGTAGCATTATGTCTCCAAGCTAGCATGGTGCATTTCAAAGAGAGGACCTGTCTTCTCTGCTATGTTTACTCCTGTTTGTACAGTTATTGTCACTGTATTAGCTGCCTTGTTGCTTCATGAGGAAATATACATTGGAAGGTGCATTTTAATTATTATGATAACTAATGAAGATTCTAATCTAACATAATTTGAATGATTATTCTGCTTTTTGATATTAGCTTGATAGGTGGGATTGGAGTGATCATTGGATTGTATATTGTGCATTGGATTGTATATTTGTCATTATTGTAAGCAAAGAGAAATTGTAACAAATATTTTTATCGTCAATTTTAAATTCGCTATATTGAACAATCTTCATTACTATTTGGATTCAAACTCGAAATCTTTTTTAAATATTTAATTTTCATATAACATTTCCGTGCCTTCTAAAAAAAACAATACAATTTATTAAAAATGTTTTTATACTTTAAACTAAAATTATAGTTTTCTCTAAATTTACCTTTGATTTTTTTTTTGTCACAAAATTTAATTGTGATGTTTTTTTTTTTGTTTTCTCTAATTGTGATGTTATTCCATTATTAAAATCCGTCGGTTTAGTTAGCGAGACATAGTATTATATATTTAGAAGGTGAGAGTTCAAACTTCAATCACGTGATTTATACATATTAAAAAATAAATTTTAGTCACTAAACTATTTGTAAAAAAAAATTAAAAAAAAAAAAAAAAAAACTTTACAACGAAATAAAAAGTTGGAGCTAATTTTTACCATTAAAAAAAGCAGAAGCAGGAGGTGTATGTAACGGTGAAAACCGAAAAAGAGACATGAAACGACGTAGTCTCGCATAGAGCAATAGCAATCATCATTTTGTTGTTAAGAAACGAAAAAAGAACAAATATTCAATTCCATCGTTGTTTGATTCTTCTTATTTCGCTAATTCTCAATCAAATTCCGTTTCTTCATTCTCCTCACAATTTACACGGTATAACAATTTTCTCTTTTTTTGTTTTTATTTTTTTGATTTAATAATTGAGATGAACTTCATTTCTCGCGTTTTTCAGAAACTAGTTTCGATGGTGCAAACATCCAATTCACAGTCTGCTGAATTAACCACGCCCTTAATTGTGAGTCACTCTTTTTTTTTTTTCATGATTTTTTTTTTTTTTTTTTTTTTTTTTTTTTTTTTTTTATATGTTTTATGGCTTCTTTTTAATTTTTTTGATGTATATATGTATGGAATTGATCTCTCTGTGCAAAAACTATATAGGAGTATATGTTTGGTTGTGTTTATTGTTTGATAAATTTTAGTTTTTGACATATAAGAAATTTATTTGAACTAAGAAAAATTTCACATGATAATTGAATGATTCTGTGTTAGAACTTAGGACGTATAGTAATGGCTAATTAAAGTAGTTAAGGGTTGTTATAGAAGTTAGTTAGTTAGTTGAGGTTGTTATTGGCTATTTGTATAACTAGGACTATTATGAAAAATAGGAGAAACCCTTCCAGGAGAGATATCTCACCTATCATTTCCTATTTCTTAAAGAAAGATTTTTTATTTGAAATCCAATCATTGTGTTCCTAAGAGTCTGGTATACGTCATATAGTATCCACTACTGATCAAACTAATCATAGCTAGTCACAAATGAAACTAATTGATAGAGAAACGATTAGGTTGGTTATGAGGTTAGATGTGTTAGTTTGATGGTGTGCGTTGGAAGGATTCATCGTCTGGTTCTTGTGTTCGTTCTTAGAATGATAGATTTCTTAGCGAGAGTAGTGACAAAATTTTAGTGCCCAATGAATTATATAATGTTAGGATATTCTCTTATCTTAATTCTTAAGTAACCGGAGTTTTGTCTTTTAACTGGAATGACAGTTATGAAGGGAATGAATATTCCTTTTCTTATACTCAGACCAACTGAGTGATGGGAATATATCATTTCCTTTTCTTATGAAGGGAAGCATGTATGTGTAAACCAAAGTCCGAAAATAAGCAAATTATTTACTGTCTAAACTTTTGTTCGCCTGGATTTCTTACTAATAAAACAAATCTTAACATATTAATTCTAATTATTTAAATAAGCATATTTTGGTTTAACTAACATGTATATTTATAAAGAAACAATTTCGGCATGTAGTAAACCTTCAAGACATGGAGAGAATTAAAACAAAATGAGTGTTGATGACACGATGAACCAAATATTAAGTATGAATTTAATATTCATCGTGTAATATTTGTAGAACATATTAATATATCTAAAACTGCAGTTCAACCTTTAAAACTTGATCCTTTTCATTTCTTGATTCAATGACCATTGACTGGTTTAGTTGACAAGACGTTGTTAAAAGTTGTGCAGATCAACTTTGTCTACTAGTGTACAGCTTCTTTTTCATGATATGAAATAAGAGTTACAAACAATGCTACATACGGTTCCTAATAGGAACTTGTAATTTTAGTTGAAATCATGGAGATTAAACTACTTACAATGACAGGTAGTCGTCTGTTGAGAATGAAATCACAAAAGAAAGAAACTGAAGAAGAGAACTTCACAGACATTACAAAACCTCTCAACCATAATCATTTCTTTCCAATCTCTCCCAGGTCCTTCCCCTTTTATCTTGACTCCTATCCAACTCTGTCCTTTTCGCACACTCCCCTCCTTTTCCAACACTTCTTCCCATGTATACAAGGTTGTTATATCCCCCTCTACACTTAACAGTTCAAATTTTTCTTCTGCCCTACACATAGTGTCGTTCAAGTATTATTTGTATGAGGCCTAACAATTCCTTCCATAATCCATTTTCTGAACTGCAATCATTTTGATTCCTGATTAGATCTCAGTATACTAGACAGGAATTGGTTCCAACTTTGTCTTTTATTTGTTCTTTCCATCTGAGCTTGTGTGACTATCACTGTTAAATTCTGTCATGAACTTTATTTTTTTACATTTGGACTAAATTGGTTATAGTGGGTGGCTGCATAAGTTCAAAATTCACATAATGGGAAATCAAGAACTCAGTTTTGGTAGTTCTAGGTCTTGGGACTAAAATCGTAGCATTTACTTTGCCAGTTTCATTCCTTGTATTCCTATCAAAAGGACTAAGGAGTGAGGTGAGTGCACACTAGGAATTACTTCATTTCCAAAAGTTGCCTATCTGTTTTGCATTGACAACCACATCCTTGCTTCCTGCTAAAAATATTGTAGGCAAGAGATAGTTTTTTGGTGCAGTCAATCATTTTCAACTTGTGAATTGTGATCAGTTTCTTTCTACTTATATATATATATATATGCAAAGCTTCTTGAAGCCTGCACCTTATGATTGTGCAGAGTGGAATTTGCTCTTGTTAATTGTGGATCATGCTGTTAATGGTAGTTTGGTTCAAATGCTTTTTTGCTAATTTTCTACTGCATTACATTTTACTTGGTTTTAGTATTTGCACCTTTTATTATAGTTTCATAAAAAATAATTAATCTCATCTTTACAAACATAGGCACAACCACAGGAAGATGGTTTAACAAATGATGGGCTGATTCCTCATATATTTTCATCTGTGCCTGCTCTCAGTGATGCTGCTTCTTATCTTTCACAAACAACTTCATACTTGGCTGGTTGTTTCTCAGACTATTCAGGCAAGTTTCTATGTGGTTTTTCTAGTTCTTCTATGATTTATTGTGAGTAATCTCCTTTCAGAAGTTTAAAGAATTGTGCAGCCAGTTCCTATAATTCTCCATAAACATAAATGATTACCGATAAAGCTGAATTATTATGGGGCCTGTAAAATAAAGCTTTTGATTTATTTGCTTTTGATTTATTTGAAAGAGATATTGTATTGAGTAAAAATAACTTCAACTGCTGCTTTTTCCATGGGAATTGAAGATTGTAGAACATAATTGTATCACCTTTGTATTATCGTCATTGGTCACCTTTCATAAAATATAGAATTCCTTTTAAGGCACAAGCAAAGGCTGCAAAGCCACGGAGAACGGATTTATGGTTTTAGAACTTTAATGTCGTCTTGTGATAAACCTTATAGAAACCCAGCTCTAACCAAATCCATGTAAAACATATGAATCATGGTAGTCAAAATCACGATTTTAATCGTGTAATCGTACGATTTTACGATTCAAAGTAGGTGCAGCGATTGCGTTTATGCCAAAAATCGCAGATTTGTAAAATCGTGTTTAATCGTACCTATTAATCGTGTAATCCAGCGATATGATAGTGATCGTCACTGCAGATTTTATTGTAGTTCTAATTAAGTTCTGAAAATATTGCATTCCTTGTATTTCAAATATTCAAATAAACTTTAGTCTGGATGCATAACTTCATGACTTAGGACCCATTTAAATACGCCTCTGGGCTATTAAAAAATTCTACCTATACATAATTTAAAATTTGTTGAATCTAAATTGCTTTCAAGTATTGTCTTCGTTCTAATATCCTTATACAATTCTTTGATGGATCAGGCTGCCTTTTCTCATAGGATTTTGTTAAAACTTATGCCATTGATTTATAAATACTTTGTTGCACGTCTTTTCTTTATTATATGTACTGACTACAAGGCCTTGACGTTAGCAAATTTCAGACCCTTAATCTTATGTTTTGTTATTTTTTCAGTAGAACGTTCCCCAATACAGTCTGGTGCTTCTGACATTCGGGCTCAAGAACTCGTGGCTGTTTCTTCTGCAGAAACTGAGGCATCTACATCTACTAATAATAATCATTCAAACAGAAAGAATTTAACAAGTATCGAATCATCTAGCACTTCAACTTCTTCACCTCTACTTATTCATGATGAAATCACAAGGATTTCTAGCAGTGACCCATTGCAAAATTCCAGTACACTTGTTGTTCAATCAAATAATACTGGACAAGGTGGCATTTCCATTTTCCGAGGGTATTATTTTTGTCATCCCAATCTGAGTGCGATTTTTTCTGCCAAATCCTTTTTGCAAATTATGAAACTGCACGTGACATTGTTGGATATGAATTATGAAGATACAGTTTTTTTACTGTTCAATTCGTTTCTTTATGAGTTTTTCGATGAAATAAGGATTTAATGGGCATACAAATGGGCATACAAAGTTTTATACTGTCCACCAAGTTGGGAGCCCCATTTTTCCATTTTGTGTCCTGATATTTTGTTCTATTTCTTTTCCTTATTTTTTATGTCCTGAAGTATTAGTATCTTTTTATTTCTGAGGAAGTAGTCGGAATTGAGAGAAAGTCCGGAAAAGTGCTCATAGAAATTTCAGAGACTGGGTAATTATTATTCATTCTTTGATCTGAGTTAACCTTTATCTATGGACAAGGTAAGCTTGCAATGCAAGCCACCTAAATATAATAGAAAATATACAAACTCTGTAGCCACTAACAGATACATTACAAGTGATGAAGAGATAACTAAGTTTAACACAATGCAGCATCGCTGCGACCACCTTGTTCTATTTTCTATCAAGGAGTTGTGGATAAACCAAAAATATCAATGTAGGATACTTTATTTCAAATGAGTAAAACATAACAGTCTATAGGCTCAGCAAGTAAAAGTTGGCTTTGTTTTCTTGTGTAATTGAACAATTCTTAATTCTATGCTTACCATTACATTAGCAGACCCACTTTAGGAGTTTTGAAATTTATCTTCTACATCAATAACTGGTGTTTTTTCAGGATGATATACATAGCAGTATTCTCTCTGTACCTTCACTGCATTAGGACTACTTTCCTTGATCTTTGATTTATTTGATATAGAATATTTTCCAATTAATATGATATTGATACATCATTATTTCCCTTTCTAAATATTATGAAATGTATCTTAGCTAAATACTGTACCCAAATGATTGAAAGACATGGAATTTAAGCTCGGCACATTATCTGCGTAATGCTTAGGTCACCATGAGATTAAACTCTAATATTTCCTTCTACATGTCATAAATTTATGATGTTGGTTTCTCCATTTAAGCTCCGATTCTGGCTTTTTTAGGATAAAAAATCTAAACTCCAATTTGTGTAAGCTCTTTTGACTACTTGTGTGGGGATGATAAGCTTCTTTATATAACTTCAGCCTGATTGACCGCGCTCGAAGAACTGTTCGAGGATCTGCAGATGATATAGGATGGCTTCAACATGCTCAAGGAATGCCCCCGGTTGAAGATGGAACAGAGAGGTTCCAGGAAATTCTTGATGAAATCAAGTTAGTATCGTATTGTTTTTATTTTTCTCATATCTCTTTTTTTTATTTTTCTAACTCGGTTTTTCTTACTTTGTCAGGCACGGTGTTCATAGGTTACCAAATTCAATGGTTTATTTACTAATTCCAGGTAAAGCGACTGATTGTGCTCATGGTAAAATTATAACCATGATTCGTGTACACACGCCATAACCCAACCCTTAAGTCCTGTGAGGAATCCATACTGAGATATTATTTTGAGATCACATAGTTTACACACTGTAAATAATAGTATTGTAAGTTTAATAGTTATGTGCTATTATTAACTGTTGTGCCTCTTAAATTGGCAGGCCTTTTCAGTAACCATGGTCCACTTTACTTTGTGAGTACCAAAGTCAGTTTTTCAAAATTGGGATTGGCATGTCATATTGCAAAGATTCATAGCGAGGTATATTATAATAATAATTCTTATGGGAAATGCTAAATCTATTTTTTGTGTAGATTGTATTGGTGTTATTTTCGTACATTCTATTACTGAATTTGGAGTAATAATTAAATAGGCATCAGTTGAAAAAAATGCCAGAGAGATAAAAGAGTACATTGAGGAAATCTATTGGGGTTCAAAGAAACGTGTTTTGCTTCTTGGACATAGTAAGGGAGGAGTAGATGCAGCAGCTGCTTTATCATTGTACTGGCCTGATTTGAAAGATAAAGTTGCTGGGTTGGTATTAGCACAAAGTCCCTATGGTGGTACTCCAATAGCTTCAGATCTTCTGCGAGAAGGACAGCTTGGTGATTATGTGAATTTACGGAAACTCACTGAAATCGTTATATGTAAAGTTATTAAGGTATGTTGAATATGTGTATTATCACCTATGCACTCCTTATGATGTTCATGGTTCTATGCACTGAGTCATGAAATAGAATCATATATCTTGCTTTAATTAGTACGGGCGAGGTCCCATACGATTTTTTAGTCATAGTCAGCATCTTTAGTTGTGACTTACCATCTCTTTCTACAATTTATTCTTACAAGGGTGACATGCGAGCCTTAGAAGACTTGACATATGAAAGGCGGAGGGAATTTTTAGAGAAGCATCATCTTCCAGAAGAACTCCCTGTTGTTTCCTTCCGCACTGAAGCTGGAGTTTCACCTGCTGTTTTAGCCACCTTATCTCATGTTGCTCATGCTGAACTACCAATGGTTGCTTCAGCTGGTGAAAGTACAAAACTCCCTGTGGTGATGCCCCTAGGCGCTGCTATGGCTGCTTGTGCACAGTTACTGCAGGTGAGGTATGGCGAGAAGAGTGATGGGCTTGTGACTTGTCGAGATGCAGAAGTTCCTGGATCTATTGTGGTGCGACCTAAACGAAAATTAGACCATGCTTGGATGGTTTATTCTTCGCTAAATGATGATCTTACGGAAGGAGATGCTGCGCAGGTGTGTGAGGCTCTCTTATATCTGCTTGTGGAAGTTGCGCAAAAAAAGAAGCATGCATTTGCAATGAAAGATGAATAAAAAGCATACACTACACGTTTTTTCTCCTATCTGTTCATATTTATCTCTCCAAAATCTATATTCAATTTATTTTTTATAGTCTAGCCGATAAAAAGGTTGAATTAGGACAAGCTAAGAATGTACGTTCTCATAGATATAGATATAGATATAGCAGATCTTGTAGAGTGGACAAGGATTATTTTCAACTTGATGATATGATTTTTTATTTGAAATGTCATCATATTATGCGATCTCACCTAAACTAGAGGAAAGCTTATTTGATTTGAAATGTTTCACTTCCTCTACATGAAACTAAGCAAATAACTGATTAATAAACTGAAACTACAAACACTTTATCAACACCTTAGAGAAAATAAATAGGTTGGTGGTGTGACGGGAAAATAGAGACGGAGAAAATGAGATTTCGAATGAGTATTGGAAAATTTAAGATGTTCAAATATTATTGTTGATCAGTGAAATAATACAGAGTATCTCTCTATGATACTACTTTTCTAAACAACAATGATATTTGTTCATTTCATATTTTCTAATAAGCATTCAATACCCCCATTTATCTTTTATCTCTCTCTTCCTATAATACATCATCGATCTATCACATTACTTTATAGTCAAGGCTTTAGTTATTTCAAGTCCTTAGAAAATAATTAATCCTTTAATTTTGATTCTTCCTGTGAGCTTCCAGGAGCAGTTTAAAAAAAGCCTTAATTATAAGTTATAAGCTTTGTATTCTAAACAAATATTTTAGAATGTGGTAATAAGCATTATTATAATAATGAAATAAAGAGGAAACTTGCATCAAAAGCATACAAATAATTCATCATTTTACAGACAAGCATCAGATGCATTTCTTTACAACGTGAAAGAAAAAAATAAAACTGAATCTTGTCCTCCTTTTCCAATCCAAAGTCCTTGTTCAAAGAGAACCCTTTGTCCTTTAGATTTATTTATAAGACCCTTGTAAATTCATTAAAAATCATATTAATTGATTAAACTATAAACTTTAAATGTTTTAGGATTTCTAATTATTGCTAATGCACGTGTTAATTACTGTTAGTCTACACTTCACACGGTATACAATTATATTGTTGCTTTATTGGGTGTTGTAGTATCATCATATAAGCGCATGTTTGGATTATTTTTGGGAGAGTTAAAATTGGTTCTAACTTAAAACCGGGATTGTAACCATATATATAGTCATATATAATAATTTTCAAAGTTGAAATTATAATCATTGTAGTTTGAATCCCAAAATCGATTGTTACAATAAAATACATTAGCCAATGGCACTACAAGTCGTGTTCAATTATATATACATATTTGTAGTATTAATTAATATATAGAGTCTCAACTCAAAGGAGATATGTTACTTCATTGTGAGGTCTCTAATTCTCTCTTTCTCATAGTGAGTGTGATGTCATTTTGCACTTACTATTTAGTTGCTTGAATAATTGAAAAACAATTTCTTTAGGGTCAGCTAATTTATACACTATATATCTTTGTATACTTTTTCTTTGGTTAGATGATTTTGTCGCCTTCTTTGGGTACCTACATGTGTGTCTATACAGAATGAGAATAACCAATTTTTCTTATCATTTATAATGATGCAAAAAGTGATGCTTAATTAATTAGAAGCAA
The DNA here is from genome assembly GCA_954870985.1 of Trifolium fragiferum. NCBI lineage: Eukaryota > Viridiplantae > Streptophyta > Magnoliopsida > Fabales > Fabaceae > Trifolium > Trifolium fragiferum. The sequence goes on from OX940792.1 coordinate 433,947, forward strand.
ATCAAATTATTCGAGCTGATCCTTCTGGGTATTAATATTCCCACAACATATTTGATAGATTAGTTTATAAGCAAATCAGTAAAGGCATGATTACTACATGATGCATTTAATCTTACATATATATCTTTCAAACCAAAACCATTTTTTTTAAGAAAAAAGAAAAAGAGGATGTGCTTCTCTTGCGTAGCTTTATTGGAAAAGAAAATGTCAAATCTCAAATGTATATTCCTTTAGCAAAGGGGATCTAAATTAATTATGTGACACGTTTTATTGAAAATATAGTTTAGCCTATTATTGTTAATTATTACGACATTATATATTAGCTAAAATATTAGACTTAAATAGTTAATTAGTTTTACCAAAAAAATAAATTAATTTTTTTATCAGATAGAAAGAATTCCAACAACACCAAAGGCAACAAGATCTAGAGACCCTAAAATCAGTCATACGGGAATAACTAAAACAACATCCTAGAACAATAACAAAAAACACGCCCCAAGAGTCAAGCAAAAGCACCAATACTATTCCCTCATCCATCCTACACTAGACAGGTGAAAAATACTAATACCAACAATTAATTACTAAACAGAAAAGAAATAAAAATGAAAGGAAATAGAGTGGAAAAGTGAAAGTATTTTTTAGTTGTTTGGTGTAGAGGAGAAAGTGAAAAGAATTTTTTTTTTCTTTTCAAAATGACAAAAATCCTTAACAATTTTATTTAACTTTTTTTTAAAAAAAATGTGGCCAATAACTTATATAAAAATTAAAAAGAAAGAAATATCAGAGCAACCTCAAATTTATGGTTAATAGTTACGCTGCATATTGAAGTAGTATGTATATATCCACTCACTTTCCTTCTTCTTATCTTTTCTCAAAACCAAACATATAATGTAGTTGATAATATTAATATTTTTAAGTTAGAATTTAGAACTTGGTATATGTGAATCTCAATGATATTTGTTATTTCATGTATAGGAAAAAAAAAAACAGAGACTTGGAATAAGAAAGAGACCAAAATTCTTTGTATAATATCTAAAACAGAAGGCAAGTATATTATAATGTTTACTTATCTAAGTTCATAAAGGCCAAGTACTTATAAAGCTTTTTTGAACAAACACATCAAAGTACAGTTCCAAAAGGCCAAGTACTTAGAAGACTTTTCAAAAACACAAACTTGAAACACGCCAAAATAACAATCAAAGAAGAAGAAGAAGAATGAATTGAACATAAAAATAGGCAAAGAAAAGAGAATAAGACATAGCGTGGAGCTCGCGTAATTTAGGAAAATTGAACTAAGCCACATTATAATAAGGACTCAAATTCTACCATAATTCACGTACTAAACCATTTTTTTGACAAATTTACAAATCATTCATTAGAAATTTACTAGAGATTGTGGTAGGTGAGACATAATATAACTCAACCATAATCCCTCCCTAGTCCTCATATATTACTAATGTCCATAGGTTTCCATCTTTATAAATAAAATCATATAGTACATAAAACAAATTAATTTGGTTGAGAAACAAAGAGAGGGACATGTTACTAAATTTCACTATGTAATATGTTTGATTCTATTCCCATTTTTGCACTAGTAGTAGTCTATAGTACCTACCATATTCACTCTCTCTCTCTCTATATTCTGTTTTATTCGCTTCTCACACCTCAACCCATGTAACAAGACAATTTTAACCAAAAAGTAGAAAATACTAAATGGTTATTCTTCTATATATATAATCCACTTTTAATGATGGTTCTTAAGTCAACTCCATGACAATGTCAATGCATATGAGAAACAAAAACAAACAAGTATCAATACGTTTGTTTATCTTCCAATTCTCTGTTTTCTCTAAAACAAACATGTGCTGCAATGGTCCCAAATCCACTAAATAACCTTAATCATTACCTCACCATGGATTAGAGACTCTTTACTCACTTTAATCGCATCATTATTCACCACAAAAGTAAAACAAAAATGTTATCTTTGGTAGTTTCTATGTTATATGTTTCAATCAAATCATAGCAGCATACAAAAAATGTATTCTATGTGTAGATTCTGCAAATGCTGTGATTAAAAAACAAGACAAACTCTGAAAATGTTACAATTTTTTTTTTTACTTAGCAAAAAAACAATTAATTAACCACTAATATTTCTCCCAAAAAGATGGTTCCTCAAGCCTAAATCCACTATCAACAGAACATAAATACCAAGAAGAATTTTTTGAAGAATATGAACAAAGTCCATTGCTTTCATCATCAGGAAAAAGATCTGGCAAATCAAACAATGTAGCATCATCATTAGTAAATGTTGAACTTGAAGATGAAGCATGTTGATGTTCTTGTCTTGATTCAACTTGATGAGCTTCAAATGAAGTGTTATTAGCTGCTTTTGCAGCTGCAGCTTGAATGTCTTTTGGAGAAGTACTTATTGGCTTTGGAAGTGCTTTTGCCAATTCAGGAAAATTAAGGTATGCTGAATGACCTTTTATAGCTAAAGCAGCTACATCATGTGCTCTAGCTGCCATTTCAGCTGTAGGGTATGTTCCAAGCCATATTCTTGATTTTTTTTTCGGCTCGCGAATCTCGCAAACAAATTTTCCCCAATTCCTCATCCTAACTCCTCTATAAGTTGGATGTTTGCTATTGTTTTCATCACTTTCACTACTTTGCTTCCTCTTCTTGCAATCCTTTGGAGAGATTTTCGTGTCGTGTTTGGTGCATGTGTCTGAATTTGATGATGTTGATGATGTTGTTGAAGTTGTAGCAAAATTTTCATAAGCATCACTTTCTTCTATATTGATATATTTTTCCATGGTAGAGAGAGAGAGAGAGAGAGAGAGAGAGAGAGAGAGAGAGATAGAGATTGATTACGACTTAGGGAGTATACAATGAGTGAAGGGTGCTTAAAAATAAATAGACTTAGGCTTATGGTTTCTCTAAAAAAAGAAATGTGATTTATGTAAAGAGTAAAAAGAAAAAGAAAAGATAAAAAAGTACAAAAGAAAACAAGAATATTAAAAAAAAAAAAAAAAAAAAAAAAAGCATGGGTTGCACACGGCACATATAATTGCTAATTTTGTTTTCCATGTGGGAATTGAGTAACATGATAATTTTATTTTTAATTATATATAGATGACAATTACTTACTACCACTAGTGTTTTTCTAGTGCTTATATTCTATATATGTACATAATTTCCATTCTCTTCAATTTTTACATGTGTCTGCACAGTACATATGTTCTCTTTTCAACAACAACAACTACTCTTTCCATTCTTGTGTTATGTAAGTGGTAGGACCTTCAAATTTAGTTTTTCAAAGATGATTTCTAGAGAATGCATCATACAATGATAAGACATGGGTCACAATCTCATAATTATACATAGGCTAGCAACTCTTTTAACACTAATTTATTAAAATGGGTAAATAAATTTTTAACTCCGTAAATTTATGCGAGTTTTGTTTTATCTCTTATAATATTTTTTTTATTTGATTTATTCCTCTAATGGAGTATATGGACTTAAAAATCCATCATTTAACTCTATGTGATGTCAATGAATTTTGGTTTATCTATGTAATGTTAGTGAATTTTATTTTACCCCCTCATTAACAAGGGGGTAATCCAAATAAAAAAAAATATTACAGGGTAAAACATATCTCAAAAACAAATATTACAGTGGTAAAATCGAGAGGTGTTCTCAAAAAAGATATTACATGACGTAAAACAAATTTGTCTATTTTACGGGAGATAAAAGTTTATTTATCCTATTAAAATTGGATACAACGATATTTTCGATTCATGTATCATACATTTTAAATATTACTTTATTTTTTTTATGGACTTTTTTTTCCATCTCTTATTTTAGATTATTAATTTGTGCATAGCCAGCTAGGCCTTTAAATAAAAAACAAGACCTTGTAAATTCTTTGACACTACCTCAAATTTATATATAACTTGGTCTTTATTTTCTCTTGGTGACGTATAGAAACTTATATATGACTATTAGTTAACTAAGAAATAGTATCAATGCCTCTAAAAATGAAATTTTTAAATAATCAACTAGTTAGTATGTCCCCTTCAACTTGACCTATATGTCTTACTTAAGCTGATCTGTCCTTCTGCTATAGAGATTGTTTCAATTCAATAATTTGTTAATACTTCAAAAATATATATAAACTAATTTGTTCCAGTTGTAATCACTTGTTACATAACCAATTGTATTAGGACTATTGTCTCAAAATTGCTGGTACAAGTTCTATAACCAAACAGGACTTTAGAAAATCCAATCTTTGTGCAACTCATTACTCAACACCAGTTGAGGATACCCACGTGGGTTTTGGTCACAAAGAAAAAGACAAATGACGCATCACACAGAAACATAGGACTTGTATATAAAAATCATATTCTTCCAATCAAAGAACATGTATTTCTGCATACTGCTAACTATCAATCGTTGAATTCTGCAATCCCAGAGATTTTCTACATTCACACATTCAAGATATTTGTTTGATCTAATTAGATGATTCAAATTTAAATACAATTTTTTCAATTATAAAGCAAAAATTAAAATTTGCATTTATTTTCGTAGTCTGATTTTAATCGAATGACTACTAATATATGAATTCATGAATGCGATGAATCTTTATTCTTAAGGAATTCAAATTCTCAAATGTTATGTTATATATGGATTTATATCACCCGATGTAATTGCTACACGCAGTTACATGCAATAGACGATCATAACCACACAATACAGACCAAACCGTTTTGATTTATATTATTAATTTGATTAATTTTATATATGATTTAATTTTGATCACTAATTTCTGATAGAATGGTTAAAAATAGTTATTGCATTCATGGGGTGACTGCATTTTCAGGTTGTATATGCATATATTTATCTATTTATAGGAAATTCTAATATGGACCACTACTATAAGTGGTCTATGGTGGATCGGTAGTTAAAAAATATTAAAAAATTTAATGACAATATATATTGTTGTTTGGAAGTATAAGTTGATGATCATCTTTATTTTTACAGCTGAAATAATGACTTAATTAATATCAATTTAATCAAAACAACGAAAATTAAAAATGTGACTCGTATGAAACTGAGACCAATCATGTTATATTTTTAGCTATAAAGATTAAGAAACTTATTATTTTTTATTTTTGAAAAATATCATCAACGATCATTAAAATTTCAGATAATTTTAAATACCGCACCAATAGCATAGCCTCTAATCATAGTATATTGACATAAGGTTGAGAAATTGAATTGAGATGAAAATTTAACTTAAACACATGGTGCACATGCATGTGGGCCATTGTTGGGTCCAACTAATGCCTTTATTCAACTATGCAAAATCAACAACCAACCCATTGTGAGCATTTGTGTCATGTTCATCCAAGAATTGTAGCAAACAAATGCTATAGGCAAAAAATTTACCCCCAAATAAAAAATGGAAAAAATTAATATGCTACAGAAAAGAAAAATTGTGGGAGTGTACATCAAAAGAAAAAGAGGTTGGAGAATTTTATGAAGCACCAGAAGTTAAGTAACTAGGAAACGGCTTTGACACTTTTATTTATTGAGGGTAGGTTCAACAATTACCCATTGCATCAATAGCTTATTAAATTAAATGAGTGTAATAAACTATGTGGTACTATATATATATGGTTCTAGACGTTACTAAAAGAAGAACAATATATATTACTATTTGTATATACAATTTTTATGAATAGAATGTGATTGTAGAACATGGAGAGGAAGATGGTTTCAAAAGAAAAGAAAAAATGCAGGAAGATTGAAAATAAAAACCTTATGTACTAGTATTTATTCATTTTTCATCCATTGATATTTGATAATAACTTTATGATAGTAGGTATGCAATATTATTTTTGACAAAAACCTATTTATAATAAAAAAAAACAAAGATTGCATAGTCTTTTTCTTAACTTTAAGGAATAACAGTCTATGAAAGACCCTTTTGGCCTTAATTTAAAAAAAAAAAAAAAAAAAATCTATGAAAGATTGGTCTAGCTAGAGGAAATCTCAGATAAAGATGTAGCTTATTCATATTAAAACATGATGACAAAAGGATTAGGTGTACAAAAAACTTGGTGATGCAAGCTTGTTGTTAATCTCTAAGCTTACCATATCTACCAAGATTGAGCTAAATATTAGTTAGATTTATAAAAAAGATGACTAATATTTCCAATTTCTTAAGATTTTACACATACCCTTTAAATCCTTACTAATTAAGCTTTTATTAGCAAAATGAGTTGGTACCAAGTGGTTGGAGTCCTAACTTTAAATTCAGTGTTAACATGAAGGATATCTTTGTTTCAGTATTCTATTGTGTTGTCTTGCCACAACATACTTTTTATTCTCTCAAACCGCCGTTTGAGTTGCGTAATGATCTCTCGATTTTTTATCCCCTCCATTTTTATAATTACTAAAGTTTTGAAAATATAAATTCAATTATTTAATATTTATTTTAAAATTCTTCAAAACTATAGTAATGGAGAAATAAAATGAAAAGGATCCTAAATCGTTTAGGTTGGGGTGGAAGGTAGTAAAACATAACAAAAAAAACTTTGGTTTTGAATCCATTGATACACTAAACTCTTGTTTTGGTAGGTAATGTATATTCCTTTAACTATACTCTTTATTCTAATATATCTCATAATAAGTTCAACTAATAAAAAACTTTATTCTTTTTGGTTGAAAAAAAAAACCTTGATATTTTGAATACCCTTTTCTACTGACCAACTACTAATACTAATAAGAGAGTTTGACAAGTACATCCCACAGCACTACACTTCTTTAATGTATAATTATTACATTATTGATTTATTGTACACTCAATTGCTTAGGATAGGTGTGTTTATAACTACTACTTTTTTACAGTTTTTCTGCTGAGTGTGTACGCAATCCCACCCTCCAATAAGCTTTTTCTTTGGTGAAACTTTTTTATTGTCTTTAGATCATCAGTTTCAATTAAAAGATTCATGAATATTGAATAGCAACATATGTTTCCTAAATCTTTAGATGCAATTTAAAGAAAATTGATTTTATAAAAAAAAATAACGACACAGTTTGTTGCTCATTTGACTGATAATTCAAGTATAATTATCTTGAATATATTCAAAAATTAATTGTAAAAAATAATAATTAAAATCTAAAAAAACTATATCATAGAATTTTCTTAAAAGAATTAAAAGAGAAGTGTATATATAGAACAAAAAAAATAAGATCTGGATATGTAATTTTAAGGATGCTTTAAATAGTAATTATATCTTGAAAAACACAATTTTTGACATTTAAATAAATGAAATGCACAATTTCCAACAAAAAATACTATCTATTAATAATATACTATAAAGTGCCCTTCGGAAATCTTAGTCATCCAATCAACATCAAACAGCTCAGATTTTATTACATTTTCAACTTTTTAAAATATACATAAATTATGACTCAAATTTAAATTGTTTGATCAAACGATCTTGATCTTGCTGACTGCATGCAGTCAAGGGGTACCAATTGCACCCAATCCAGATCCCACATGTTATCTTTTCCCTTAAATTTATTATTCTCATAATAACCTATGATAAAAACAAGTTTTCATACAAAACTAAATGAAAAAAAATGGCGGACCAGCCCTGGTTACCTCGAAGCTAAGAACCAAATAGCATAGTTTGCATGCAAACTAGGATCAGCAGTAATCATTGCACACCTTGTACCAAGAAGCATTTAATTTTCATATACTAATAAATATAAATAGGAGTATACAGCAAAATTCAAACCAAACAACAATAACTGTAGATAAAGTAAGATTACCAAATGAAACCTAAGGTAAACTAAGATGCAGTTATAACTGCATTATGCAAACAGAAGATAATCATAGAAAACATTTTAGTTGAATACTTTCATCATAAATTGCCTTACTGTTGAGCACATTGTACCCGAGGCATTGAATGTTCATCTTCATCATCATCGTCATCATATGCCTCGCGGTATTGATGCCTCTTTCGACTCATCTCCTCTGCAAGATCTACATCATGCAAGGTGGTCTCCTCACAATCATCTAGCTCCTTTTGTGACAATTTCTTGCTAGTCTTTTGAGGTAATATCTTTTCTAATTCTAGGCTTTGGCTAGGGGAAAGAAATCCCGATTCTGGGAATTCAACGTTAAACTTGATATAAAGGCGTCCCCTCATGAAGGGCCTATTGTGTTGTGGCATTCCCTCATCATTTATAGCTTTTTCTTGACCTACACAGTAACATTAAAATTCATAAACCAGAAAATGAAACAATGAATGATTGAGTTGCATTCTATTGAAATGTATGTATTCCAAAAGACAAATATAGTATGTACCTGGCTTGACGACTTCCCCAGGGTTTGATTTGACCAATAGTTGTCTTCCATCAAGATGTGTAACATTAAACTGGAATCCACAGAGAGCCTCAGTTAAGCTGAGAGTGTGTTCAATATAGAGGTCATCATGCTCCCTCCTGAACTTCGGATGCCCCTTCACTTGCAGGACAAAAACTATGTCTCCCGTGATTGTGTCAGGCTACAACATGTACAATTAAATATCAACCTTAAGAAGACCAAAATAATCAAATTCTGCCCATCTTTACTAAGTATTAACGTAGTAATAATGTGCACTAAATTATAGGAAACCACAATGCCTAACACAAAAAAGTAATAATATCTACTTACGGCTTCATCAGCTTGTCCTTCGAATACAATCTTTTGACCCTGCTGCATCCCCTTTTCCACGTGCACCTCCAGCACCTTCTTTTCTTGACTAATCTTGTTTCCCTTGCATTGAGGGCATCTATCTCTCTCACTAATGACCTCACCTGCATCAACAATGCATGAGCAGCCAGACAACAACACAAAAGCAACCTACCACATATGGAGAATGAAATTTCCATTACCAGTTCCTTTGCATTCAGGACAAACGTGTTGCATTTGTTGAATCATGCCCAGACCAATCTGCCTTCGGGTAATCTTCATTCCTGTTCCCTGGCATCCAAAACACCTTCCGGCTGTTCCACTTTTTGAACCTTTCCTGATGCATCAAAAATTGCAAGCAAACTATTCTTATTACCAGTAAGTTATCAAATGACAATTAATCCTTATAAAGTTATAGCTTTACAAAATTCAGGTAAACAAGTTAAAATGAAGTAACCAAGCAATTCAAATATGACTTTGATATGCTTCACCACAAAATGATTCAGCTCATCTACAGATTTTCTCAATTAACACACTTAAGAGGGATTCAAATTCAATTCAAGGTAAAATATAGTTATATGACTCAATTTTTGGTTCACTCAAAAACCATTGATTCGAGTCCAACATAAGACTTGTTTGACAAACAATAGAAGTTCTATCATGGACCGAACATAATCAATCATCATCCTATTATGAGAAATCTACATGAATAAAGGCAGGAAAAGTGATGCACAAGTTAAAAGATAAAAAACAAGTTTAATTTAAAAAATACAGGGACAGACATTTTCTGATTAATTCTGAACAGTAATAAACAGTATTTGTTAGCTCCTCCTATTACAATATGAGGTCTTGCACATATACTTGTCACGTGAGTGTGTTCACGTTTCTTTTTTGAGAAACCACACCCTTAAAGTCACTCCAGTCTCCAATTGGTATTCCAAACACAATTACAGCAAAATGAATATTGAATGTGATGAATTATAGTTAAAAAAACTTCAAATTGATATTGCTGCCAAATCTTAACATGCATATCCTAAAACTACACTTGAAACAGCCTAAGGTGCAATGCATTCTAAAGAAGTATGTTGATTGGATGTTAAAACTTTAAAAAGTTTGAAGTACAGACAATATAAACATGGATAAATCCATACCCTTTACATTTTGCACACAGTACATTTCTAGAAAGAGATAATTTCTTTGTAGTGCCATTAAACACGTCCTCCAAGGAAACCTTCAAAGAATGCACCACATCTTCTCCTTGCTTCTGTCTTCTTCCTCGTGAAGGACCACCACCTAAGAGAAAAGAGAGATCGTGCAATGATCAATATTGCATGAATGAAAGATGAAAGATGATTTACAAGTGAAAAACAAAATAACATGAATATAGAAGTTAGAGTCTCACCACCAAAACCTCCTCCACCAAAACCTGCACCAAAAAATGATTCGAAAATATCGAATGGATTATGAAATGAGCTTCCTCCTCCTCCTCCCATTCCTTCTTTAAGGGCATCTTCACCATATTGATCATACAGTTCTTTCTTTTCAGGATCGCTCAACACTTCATATGCTTGACCCAACTCCTTGAACTGATATAGAAATAAGATATTTGGAGTGAATCAAGAAAAGCAAGGTCAGCAACAAAAGCTACATTATGCAATTCCTCAACCACAAAAGTTTGCAACAGAACATCAAAACTGAAAAACATATTTCATATAAATGAAAAGTCACAAACAAAAAAAAAGCATACTCGGTCATCATCTGCGTGTCACAATAATATTAAACTATCCCTATGAAGCTAGCCAGTGGCAGATTGCAGTGTGTTGCTACTGCCAACCCGCAAAACACTATTGCAGTGAAGCGAGTGGCGGTATGAACAATTAACCAAAGCATAGGGAAATCAAACAAGCAATTTATTTATACAACACACAGACGGGATGGATGCAGTATTAGGATGTTCTTTTCAGTCACCTTTGTCTTTCAGTGATACCTAAAATATCCAAAAAAGTTATGGCTATAAGCAGAGGGCATTTTTAGTTTTTAAACGCTTCCTTCAAATTGCAGTTGGAACGCCACAAATTTCCATATTTTGGCCACAATTGTGAGTGCTACGAATGCAACATCAATACAAAACGGCACAATTGTACATAGAATTTTTATTATTTACACTACATTCTAACTTGATTGACAGAGTTAACGGAAAACAATGACCATAATATGTATAATTAAAAAATATAGTTTTAGATTACAGCCAAACAAGGACCATAATAGCCAGGGTATTCGCACTGCATGCATGGTATAATGAAAATACAAAATAGTGGAAACCATGAGGCTTACTTTCTCAGGATCCCCACCCTTATCCGGATGGTTCTTCATCGCTGCTTTTCTATAGGCTTTCTTGATTTCATCTTCACTGGCACTTTTCGAAACACCAAGAGTATCATAATATTTCGTGTTATCACTCTTCCTTGCTGGTCCACGCCCAAACATGATTGATGCACCTTAAAACACGCTACACAAAAAACAAATATAAACTTTCAAATAAAATACAAAAAATTAATAGGGATTTATAAATTTCAAATAAAAGAAATCCACATAAAACACAGACCATCTAGGAAGCTAAACATATCGAACTCAAAAATCAATGCTGAAACATAGAAAGCATGGACCATAAATTCCTTAATCCTTAGCATTCATACAACAATGAGTTACAGTCTTATCAGCTCAAATCATGCACAATACACTACCCACTTTAAATACAACAAGACAATCATCCCCAGATACGACTGCATTCTTAAATACTTATTTGCAGCTGTGTAGTACATTAATTAAATCTATAGAAAACCTTCGACCCATGATTAAGTGATAATTACTATTCCTTCCCCAGATACAAAGAGTAAAACTTTTGCATCAAAATATCATTTTTATCATCTAAAATTCCATATACACAGCTGAAAATCGAACTATACCAGAAACCAAAATAAAAATAATAATAATAATAATAATAATAATAATTAAAGACAGCAGACGAATTTAAAATAACATCAAACATGAACTGAAAACAGTGTCAAAACTCACAAACCCCAACAAAATTAACACTAGGAGTAAACAAATTACCAAAAAATATAAATTAAAAATTGATCGAAACCCTAACGCAGCAACTGAATTGAAAACAAAAATCATAAATTTTCAAAAAGGGGGGAAATTGGATGATAAAATTTGGGATCTAAGGAAGCTGGAGATTGAAAAGCACAATCGAATCGGAAGAGATCTGAACCCTAGAAAGCAAATAGAGAGAAAGAGCATAGATACATACATACCTAAGTGGTGGTTGTTGTTGTTCTTCTTCTTCAAGAGGGTAAAAACGAAACCCTCGAAGAGAGAAAAAGAAAGAAAGAGAAGAAAGTAATAGTGAGTGTGAATTAGTTTTGTATGTAGAAATATTGCTATTTGCACTCCCCTTTTATTTGAGTGAGTGTAAGTAAAACAAGATTCCTTAACTGAGAAGGACTTGTTTGGGTTTGGCGGCTTTCCTTAACAAAACATCGGACAGTATCATTGTTTTTTTTTTTTTTAAAGATAAAGTGGCTGCAGTTTTTTTTTAAGGAAAAAAAAAACACTTTTTTAAAAATATTAATCACTTATAAAAATATTGTATATTTTTAAAATAATCATAATCTAAAAGAGAAAAAGAAAACTACTAAAATTGAGAAGTTTATATTAGTACTTAGTAGTAACTTAGAAAAAGAAATTAAATGTCAAAAGTAAAAAATATATTTTCTTTGTCATGCCCATCATTGTGATTGGTTTAATAGAAATGTGCAAGACCGAGAAAAGAGGTGAGAAAGTAAAAAGAGAAATGAGCTCTTTATTTTTATTGGTTTAGCATCGAAAAGGAAGAGAGTGATTAAATTGACATGAGATATTTTTAAAGTATTTTGGTGAAATTTATTATTTCATAATAACGAGATATTATAGTTGTTATTGCAAGTATGACACTCTTTCTATGATGATTGTCTCACGGTTGAATAGGGGTATAATTGGACCGGTTTGGATCGGTTTTTGATGAATCCAAAGTCCGAATCAATGTGTACTGAATTGGTTCGGTTTGGATCGGTTTGTCCTGTTTTTGAAAAATGAAACCGAATCAAACTAATCGGTTTGGTTCGGTTTGGATCGGATACTTTGATCGGTTTTGCAATGTTTTTTTTTTTTTGCAATATTTTCCCTACAATTATTTTTTATCCGATATTTTACTATAATTTTTGTAATCACACATAACACTTATGTAATCAATTATCACCATACACCATACTTTAATTGATTTTCAAATACATTTTAAAAGTTGACAAAATACAATACATAGATTTTCAATACAAAATACAACCATTAAATTAAGTTGATAAGTTTAACATCAAGTAAAAAAACAAACTAAAATAAAATTTCAATTTTTTTCCCACTTGAATCGTCAATGCACCATCATGAAATAATAAATTGAAATATATATATATATATATATATATATATATATATAACATTGAATTTATTTTTAATTTGAACATTGAAACGGTATATGCATAGGTATAATTTAGAACATTAAATAAATAAATAAATATATGGTTAATAATATACCTATTGGTTCGGTTCATCGGTTTTTAAAAATTGAATCTGAGAACCGAACCAAACCACATCGGTTTTTAATTGGTTCGGTTCGGTTTTGAATCCGAACCATAAACATCGGTTTTTTTTCGGTTTGGATTGGTTTGGATCGTCGGTTTAATTGGATTTTTTTGATCCGCTTACACCCCTACGGTTGAATGTTATAACTATATGAAAAGGGGGTCTATTGCTGCAAATTGTTAATGATATTGCAAGACATGCAGTTGGACATTTAATTCAAAGTTGTCTCATTCGTCTTCCACGAACTGATCTTGATAGGAATCAACCTCATCCAACTCTTCTAGGTTCAAACTTACAATCGTTGTTGTTGCATATGAATCTCAAGAATCCTCTCAGCTTGTCTTCTCGGTCACAAATATTCAATCTCTTCTTAAACAATTTATTCCTTCTAGTAATACTTACGTTGCTTTTTCTATCCATTCTATCCGCACCATACACTGTTGATGGATTGCTTATGCATGTCAGTCATATAAATTCTATCTCCCAGACTAATTTAAGTCTATCCTAATATATATATATATATATCTTATTCCTAAATTGAATTTTAATTTGATTTCTATTGATCAATTATATGATCGTGGTTATGAAATTACTTTCTCTTTCTCTGTTTGTCATGCGTAAGATTCTCATATCTGACAATTCATAGGAATTGAATGCAAAATCAGAAAATTATATGAGCTAAAAAAAGTCTCAATAATCTAAAAACAATTAATAAAATCTGATCAAAATAATTTTTTACGGATGGACCGGTCGAAATTTTGTTAGTATAACAAATTCTTTTCGATTATATTAGCAATGAATATGATATCTACTTTACTTCTTTGAGTGGGAATCTAACAAAAAAGAAAATCAACAAATGTTTCGTACTATTCACGAACACTCAATTTTAAAATCCTTTTCAATATCTTGTCATCACTGGGCTTCATGCATTATTCAAGTCAACTGGCATCTCTTCCTTGCAATTGGCTAACCAAACACTTTTTTTAAATATGCAAATATATTATAACACTCAATAATAATTATAAGACATACTTAAGAAAAGATAAAGTGTGGACATGGACATGGATCCGTTTGTCATCAAAATATGACATCCGGTTGAGCTACATCTATGCACATGGATCATTATTTGATGTAAGTTTTTGGTCAATTCTTTAATTAAAGTTTTTTTTTTTTTTTTTAACAAAGTCTTCGAAAAATATTAAAGTCTTTGGGAAATAGTTTTTAATTAATTAGAATATATATAGTCATTCTTTAATTCAAGTTGTTGGTCATTCTATATTTAAAATCTCTTGGTCATTTTTTAATCAGGTTTTTGGTCAATTGTTAAGTAAATGTTTTGTAAGAAAATTTCTATATATTGGGCATCTCATGCTCATTCGAATTCCACACCTTTAAGTCTTTAACATATATCTCAGTCTAAGAAAATGCCGTTGTCTGATCTTGAACCTAAGCCAACCTCAAGTGCTCACCATCGAGTTGGTAAGCATTCTTCTTCATTTCAAAATTTTCCTTGTTTGGTTTCGTTATTTAATTTATTTATTCCATCGACTTATTTTAATGGAGTTTCAATAATTTCAAAATTTTACTATCATCAATTAAAATAATTCTTTTAAATGTTTTCTTTTCTTGATTCATCATTTAAATGTTTTTACATCTTACAATTTTACTCCTTATAATTACATATAATTATACAGATAATTATGAATATTTAAAATGAAGAACATTACAAAATATAAAAAGATTAGTGTGTTATGCCATTTTATTGAACATCTATATTAACTTTCATCACAAGTTTAATCTGGTTTGGGTGCTGAACATCTATATTAGTATCAATACTATATCAAGTGGTTATAGATTTTAGAAAAATATTATATACTATGTGATATGTATGATATAAAATTTATATTCGTTAAAATTTTATTGAGTGGTGTAATATTATCATAATATTACACATCTGTAATTCGAATCTCCATCTATACATTTTGAATTTGATATTGTAGTTTGTATTTATTTATTTTTTTAATGGAAAATATAATTATATATAAATAAGAAAATTGTTACACCAAAAGAGTCTGCAAAAAGAAGTATAAGAAGTACCGAGTCCCAAAATAAAATAAAAGAGATACAAAACACTCCTAAAACATTCCTGACTAGACTGTGAGCCACCAATCTCCAAAACATCCGACGATCACAAATAAAGAGAAAAAAAAATCAAGACAAAAAAGCAAAAAGAAAACACGCTTCAAAATCACCAAACCCGAGGAGTACCACCACACATATTGTAGTTTGTATTATATGGACTCTAAGAATCAATTTAACTTCATAGGTATTTCTAAATATGTGAGAGATCTACCGCCGGCCGATTATTTGTTCAAAATTCAATCATATTTCATTATTTCCTCTTAATGATAAAAATACAACTATTTTATTATATTAATTATCATTTGCCTTTAAAATAAAATCATATGTAACATCCTGTAGGAACAAATTAAGCATATGTGAGAGTCGGTTGACTTTGAAACATTGAATTTTGACTTGATTGATTATTGAGTTTTTGTTTATTTAAGTTTTTGGTTGTTTAATTGAATTTTTTTTTTTAAGAAAAATACTAAACAGTGCCCCTAAAAAACAAATATAATAATATGACATTGAAATTTGTACAGTCAACACCTCAAAAATCTAAAAGATGTTATTTTCAATTTAAAACTTTCTTTTTTTTTTTTTTTTTTTTAACCGGTGCTCCAGGAGCACCAATTAACATGACATTTTCTTAATGTACTAAATCATTAAAGTCTTTAGGAAATATTATTAATTAAAAATATATAGCAATTATTATTTAATTCGAGTTGTTTGTCATTTTCTAATGAAAATAAATATGTATATATATTGGAATCTCAAACTCATCCCAATTTAACACAATAATCAGTCACCTTCAAGTGGTATGCTCACTATGTTGTGCATTCTTCTTCGGCCTCAAGATTAATTTATTTATTTTCTTTTATAACAAACAATTATAAATACCGATTTTTAAATATAAATGCAGGTATTTCTAGATCTGAACGAGATGTGCCACCGGCGGATTACTTGTTTAAGATCCAGTCATATTCCTTGTTGGTGGAATCAAAGATAGAGATGTTTGAGTCCAATTACTTTCAAGCCGGTGGATATAATTGGTCGGTTCTATTTTCACACATCTACCTTTTTCCCTTTTGATTTTGTTATAAATTCTTAATCGGTGTAGCTAGCATTGAGAAATTGAATTATTTTTTGATATAATATTGATACGAAGTTTTTACAAAACGGTATAAGTGATAATCTCCAAAATCTATAAACTTACAGCTTTTTCTATCTTTGCTCTAGGAAGTTGATACTCTATCCAAATGGAAATTCAAATAGCAATGGCAAGGATCATGTGTCCTTATATCTCACAATTGTGGATACAGAGAATTTTACCAGTGGTTGGGAGGTTAACGTTAACTTTAAGTTGTTTGTGTTTGATGCGATAAATAACAATTATTTGACCATCCAAGGTATATATATTATGTACTCTCTTCGTCAAAAAATCAAAGATATTTAAAAATATAATTTATTAAATTAATCTTGTGTAATCACTTTTATGATAGATGCCGATGGTGCTGTACGAAAATTCCATGAACTGAAAACTGAATGGGGTTTTGACCAATTAATTTCATTAAAAGACCTCAAAGATAAATCAAAAGGATACCTTGTTAAAGATTCATGTGTCTTTGGAGCCGAAGTTTTGTTGATTCGCCATTCTGGCAAATGGGAAAGTCTTACTTTCGTCAAAGATCCTCCTCGTGCCTCACTCACTTGGAAACTTGAGAACTTCTCTAAATTGGATAAGAACTTTTACTATTCCAAATCCATCATTGTTGGTGAGAGAGAATGGTAAAATAAAGCACCCATACATCACACCTATAACTAACAAGTTCTTAATTTTGTTTACATATAGTAATTGTTCTCATAGCTTAAAGTTAATTAATTATTTGCATGCAACTTATATATGTAGGAAGTTAAAGGTTTTTCCTAAAGGAGTAGAAAGGGTCAGAGGCAAATATCTATCTGTTTATCTGCATCTAGTAGATCGTGAAAAATTCCCATCAATCAGAACGGTGTATACAAGTTCCAAGTACAAAATTTTAGACCAGCTTAATAAAAATGATTATGAAAGAAAAGGTACTTATCAATGCTGTTTTGAAAATTATGTATTCAATAGTATTTTGAAAATATAAAAATTATATTTATTTGTGGTGCTACAGGATGCACCGATCCGGACATATTTAAAACCTCTACCTCAAATGATGAATTGGGATATCCAAAGTTCATATCTCTAAGTGAACTCAATGAAGCAGCGAAAGGATATATTAAAGACGATGCTATAATATTTGAGCTTCAATTCTACAGCATATCCATAGTTAAGATATCATCCTAGCTAGATTAATTTTTAGTGTTCCCTTCAAATAAAGTTCCTTGTAACTGTTTGCTTGTATATTTTCATTTAAATAAACTTGTTTGCTTCTGTTTTCGGTTGTTTCATATATATCATATACCCGCTATTTCATTTTAGTGTACATCAAATAAAATTGTTTATATATATATTTTAGAATTTTTATTTGGTTTAAATGATCTTTTAATTTTTGTATATTCGCAAATTTTTTGTTTTAATCCCTGCATCTTGTTTTGTCGCGAAATTTCACATATGTCGATCCAGCAATTGCTTTTTATTTATTTATTTATGAAGAAATGATTTTTTAATTTATAAAAACTGTTAGATAGATCAAATCTATCCATTTAGTTAGATGAATGGATTGAATCCAATCCATTAACAGTCTTATTGTCTAATGGGTGAATTAGATGAATTTAAAATTGGTGAATTTAGATAAGTAATAGATTAAGGGATAAAATTAACATCATGTTTGCCTACAACAACACATAAAATCTAACAACACACTTTCGTTCAACTTCAACTCTATCTCCATTGAAAAAGTCAAAATCTCAATATAACAACAATATGAACACTAGACAACCTCACAACAGCCACATCCAAATTGTCGATTTGTTTGTCATCAAAATTTGACATCCGGATGAGCTACATCTATGCATAGGGTGCTCGCGGTTCGATTTGAATCAGTTTTGAGACAAAAATTCATCCGATCAAAAAATAAATTTATTTGCGGTTTGGTTCGGTTTTGGATGACAAATAAGAAAAATCCGATCCAACTTTATGCTGTTTAATTTGGAGCGGTTTTTGGATATCCAAAGTATAAATTATAATTTTTTTTCTTAAATATTAATATTACAAAAAAAGTATAAAATAATGGTTTGACTTTTTCGACAAAATAAATATTAAGTTTGATGTAAAATATAACATATAATATAGTAATAATTAATATTTTGAAATGACAATTATTAATTATATTTGAAACATGTAAAAAACTAAAAAATAGACTAAATTAAACAAACAAATAGTATTAACAAAATTTAAACTGAACAAAAATAAGATTAATGCAATATATATTCATACTAATTAAAAGATAAATAAATATTAAAATATATACGCGCGGTTTAGTTCGGTTTAAATTGGTTTTGAAAAATCAATCCGAAATTCGATCCGATCCGGCGGTTTTTACAAAAGGGACATCCAAACACATCCAAAAATATTCAGTTTTTTAGGATCGGTTTGCGGTTTTTATTTGGATTGGATTGGATTTGAGCACCCCTATTATGCACATGGATCATTCCTTGATGTAACTTTTTGGTCAATTCTTTAATTAAAGATTTTTTTTTAACAAGGTCTTTGAAAAATATTAAAGTCCTTGGGAAATGTTTTTTAATTAATTAGAATTTAGTCATTCTTTAATCCAAGTTGTTGGTCATTCTATAATTAAAATCTCTTGGTCATTTTTTAATCAGGTTTTTGATCAATCGTTAAGTAAATGTTTTGTAAGAAAATTTCTATATATTGGGCATCTCATGCTCATTCGAATTCCACACCTTTAAGTCTTTAACATATATCTCAGTCTAAGAAAATGCCGTTGTCTGATCTTGAACCTAAGCCAACCTCAAGTGCTCACCATCGAGTTGGTAAGCATTCTTCTTCATTTCAAGATTTCGTGTTTGCTTTTGTTATTTAATTTATTTATTATAATTTCTATACTGTACATGTTTGGTGGTGTTGTCACTTAAAATACACTTTTCATGGTTATAATAAGTTTGAGAAAATTATGAATTTGAAGAAATTGCAGATACTTATGATTATTTTAAATGAAAAACATCACAAATTATGAAATTGCAAATATTGCAATTTGTATTATATTTACTCTAAAAATCAATATTATCGTAGGTATTTCTAAATCTGTGAGAGATTTGCCACCGGCTGATTATTTATTCAAGATACAATCATATTCCTTGTTAATGGACACAAAGGTGGAGAAGTACGAGTCCAATGATTTTCAAGTTGGTGACCACAAATGGTTAGTTTATAGATCTAGCTATCTTATGAATATATATTCCATTTGAAATGAGATTTGATTTTTTTATTTTTTTTTAATTTATCTAGAGAACATTTTAAACAATGATCACTAGTGTTAATTTTAATTTGTTTTAGGAAGTTGATACTTTATCCAAGTGGTAATTCAAAAAGCAATGGCAAAGGCCATGTCTCCTTATACTTGGCAATTGCAGATACAGAGAATCTTATTGATGGTTGGGAGGTTAATGTAAACTTTAAATTGTTTGTGTTTGATCAGAAAAATAACAATTATTTGACCATTCAAGGTATATATACTACCCCCTCTATCTCCTATTTTTATAGATTTGTTGTGGCAACATTATTTGTAATATTGAAATATAATACTATAATTTAATATCTATCAAAAAAATATTAATAAATTGCTTTTTGTAGATGGTGATGGCACTGTTCAAAAATTTAATGAAATGAAAATTGAATGGGGTTTTGAGCAATTAATTTCACTGGAGGCTCTATTTGATTCATCTCATGGATACCTTATTGAAGATTCATGTGTGTTTGGTGCTGAAGTTTTTGTGATTGGTCATTCTGCCAAATGGGAAAATCTAACTCTTGTTAAGGATCCTCCTCATGCCTCCATCACTTGGAAACTTGAGAAATTCTCAACATTGGACAACACCTTTTACACTTCCAATTCCATCACTGTTGGTGATAGAGATTGGTATAATCAACTTAACCCATCACACACATTTAATTAATATTATTCCAGCAAATTGTTAATTATCCCCTCCAATCTTTTTGGAATTAATTAAATAATAAATTTATCTTATCAATATTAAGTCAACTGTCTCTTATAAAAAAATAAAAAATTAAGTACTGCCCTCCATCTTTAATTATAAGAAAAGATTCACACTTCAAATTTATTGAATAATTAATATATTTAGTTTATATTAAAGATTATATACATCAGTTATTCAATAAATTTAAAACATAAATATTATATTTGTTTATAGTTAAGTATGGAGGGAGTATTCAATTAGGAGTATGTGCCAAAAAAATAATGTACCATTCATTATATGTGTAGGAGGTTAATGGTTTTTCCTAAAGGAGAAGCAGATGAAAAGGGCAAAAGTCTAACTGTTTTTCTTGAGCTAACAAATTGTGAAAGGTTCTCATCAAACAGAACATTGTATGCAAAATTCAAGCTGAGAATTTTAGACCAACTTCATAATAAATATTATGAGAAAACAGGTGATAACATTATTTATTTTGTGGACTTAAGAATTATAATATACTTTTCTGATAATTTTTATATATTTTTTTCTGCTGCAGCAAGCAACGGATGGTTTAATTCTTCCATTAGTAGATGGGGATATAAAAAGTTCATATCTCTAAGTGAACTCAATGAAGCAGAAAATGGATATTTTAAAGACGATACCATAATCGTAGAGGCTCAAATCCTTACGGTATCCATTGTTAAAATTTCCTTCTAGATTTTTTACTTATGATTAATTTAAAAATAAAGATTGATCCTAGTGATTATGGTGGACATTTATCTTTGTATTTCAATTTTCAATGCCTTTAAATTAAGTTGGATAAATAGTTGATCTATCTAACCTATAATTTTAACCTATCGGATGAGAATTGGTTTTACATTTTTCCGTGATTTTATTTTAAGGAAAAGACAAAAATACATGCTAAAAATTTATTTATTTTTTGATTTTCTTAATAAATATGATATTTTTTAATTATAATTTAAGATGGAGAAAATATCATCCTGGAGAACAGATTAAGCATGCAAGAGCCAGTTGTTGACTTGGTTTTTTTAATGACAAATTATTAGTATGTTAATTACTATTCGTGGTTTTTAATGAGAAAATTTATTTTTTAGATTCATTGAGTTTTTAATGTATCTGACCAATAATATAAACCAAAATATGTTGCTAGGTGCGGATACAGTACCGGTATCCGATCCTAATACTGGTACGAGATACGACATTTTTAGAAAAAATAGGATGCGGGTATGTCCGTGTATTTTCTTTTTAATATAATTATATAAATAAAATAATAAAACTATATTATTAAAACAAATAATTAAACATAAAAAATGCTATACAAGTAATTCAAAAACAATTTGCCAAAATTTGAACTCTGAATCTTCATCTACTTTTTTTTGACAAAGAATCTTCATCTACTTAACTCGTCAAATTTTGAGACATTGATATATAGCTCAATGATTATTTGTTTATTTAAGTTTTTGGTCTTTGTTTAGTTGAAGTCTTGTGTTTTTGTTGAAGACTAATTCAAGTCTTTAGGAAATACTAATTAACTAAAATATATAATCATTCTTATTTATTTTTTTTGTCAAGTATATAGTCATTCTTTAATCCTTTAATTCAAGTTATTGGTCATTTTCTAATGAAAATATCTATATATTGAAATTTCATACTCATCCCAAAATTTGCCACCTTTAATTTAACACATCAGTTTGAGGAAATGTCGTTGGCTGATCATCTGGAGCATGTCTGCATCTGCAAGCCAACTTCAAGTCGCCATGATGTTGGTGGTATATATATACTCCTATGCATTCTTCTTCCCCTCAAGATTAATTTGTAAAATAATCAATTTTTTCGAATGCAATGTAGTAAAATAATTTTAAAATATAAATGCAGAAATTTTTAGAACTGAACGAGATGTGCCACCTGCTGATTACTTGTTTAAGATCCAATCATATTCGTTGTTAGTGGAAACAAAGATGGAGATGTTTGAGTCCAATTATTTTCAAGCTGGGGGATACAAATGGTAATTAGCTTTATTTTCACAGTGTTAAGTTGGAGACATAATCCTTTTCTACTATGTTTTAATTGCTCTTGTTAATTAACATGTCAAATAAAATTGTAAAGCAATTAAAATTTTTATCATAATATTGTTGTTATCTTTGCTCTAGGAAGTTGATATGCTATCCCAATGGAAATTCGAATAGCAACGGGGAGGATTATGTCTCCTTATACCTGGCAATTGTAGATACTGCAGATTTTATTAGCGGTTGGGAGGTTAAAGTAAACTTCAAGTTGTTCGTGTTTAATGCGATAAATAACAAGTATTTGACCATTCAAGGTATATATATATACACTACTCGATTCGTCAAAAATTAAGAAATAAATATAAATAAAAGAGAATAATAATTTACTAAATTAATCTTGTATGTATTCTCTTTTACCATAGATGTTGATGGTGTTGTACGAAAATTCCATGAGCTGAAAACTGAATGGGGTTTTGACCAATTAATTTCATTGAAAGACCTCAAAGATAAATCAAATGGATACCTTGTTAAAGATTCATGTGTTTTTGGAGCTGAAGTTTTTGTGGTTGGCCATTCTGGCAAATTGGAAAGTCTTTCTATGGTCAAGGATCCTCCTCATGCCACACTCATTTGGAAAATTGAGAAATTCTCAACATTGAATAAGCACTTTTACCTCTCCAAATCCATCACTGTTGGTGAAAGAGACTGGTATAATAAAGCACCCATCACACTTATATCTAACACATTCTTAATTGTTTTCATAACTAAAATTTTTTGTTAATTGTTTGCATGCAATTTATATTATACTATATATATGTAGGAAGTTACAGCTTTATCCTAAAGGGCTCAATATAGATGGGATCAGAGGCAAATATCTATCTCTTTTTCTGCAGCTATCTGATTGTGAAAAATTCCCATCAAACAGAATAGTGTATGCACGTTACAAGTTAAAAATTATAGACCAGCTTAATGAAAAAGATCTTGAGAAAACAGGTATCAATTAATGCTGTTAATCAATGCTTTTGTTTATTTTTTTAATTTTAATGCTAAGTTGTATAGTATTTTATTTCTGCTGCTACAGCAAAGAAGAGCTTCAGCTTTAGTGTCTCAGATGAAGAAAGGGGATATCATAAGTTCATCTCACTAAGTGAACTTAATGAAGAAGCAAAAGGATATATTAAAGACGATGCTATAATCATAGAGCTTCAAATCATTAATATATCCATAATTAAGATTTCATCCTAGATTGTGGACTGTTATTGTGGTGTACCTTTGAGGTTGTAACTGTCCTCGTGATCATAGCTCATTTGACTATGATATTGCATGTAATGTGCAGAAATTGAAGTTTGAAATTTGAAACACCCTCTTATTTTAAATACTAGACTACTTAACAAAAAAGAAGAAGAAGTTTGTTGTAACTATTCACTTGTAATTTAATTTGTCTTCTTTAAATAAAGTTGTTTGTAAATGTTCTGATTTCTTTGTGTTTCATATTTATATACTATTACATTTCGGTGTACACATCAAATAAAGTTTGTTATGCATTAATTTTTTAGAATTTCTATTTTAATTCAAGTAAGTCATAAGGAAATAATGTTTTTTTGCGGGAAAGTTTTTGTTTATGCTTCAGTTCAACAACGTTTGAGGCAAAGTTGGTTTGTGTAATTGTTATTGTGTACTTTTGGTTTTAAATGGTATTGTTATATTTGATGTTGTTCTTCTGCTGCATTCATCTGCAGTTTTGTATCATTTCTCGCTATTTGTATATTTTATACTCATGTTTGAATTTTATAATATATTTACTGATTAAAAAAAGGGCAAGTCTTATTTGTCTATGTTATAAAATATGAGTAACATTAAAATTAAATAGAAATAAAGATGTTGAACAATGTATAAGAGCATCTCCAATGATCATGTAAAATATTTACTTTGAATTTCATACACTACTAACAAGTGATCCCTACAATACTATGTTATATTTATATAACTCATAAATATTTTGCTCAAATAATACAAAATTATACAATTCTTAAGCAACCCATTTTTATACCAAATTATTTATATCGATCCACTTAAATAAGCGAATATTAAATAATGACACAATAGCTTATATAAGGAATCTAGCTGCGAGCCAAACAAAGAAACCCTTCATCTACATTTAACCCAAACAATTTACTGAAATTTGCACTTCCGACCCCTATATATTGCTCTCAGACCCTTCGTTCTGACCAAATTATCCTTAATAGTGTTTTTCCGAAAATAACTAATTTTCAAACGTACGTTTCGAAGTGGCCTTCTTTCATTTTTTTTATATTTCGGAAGTTGCAATCCAAAATTAACTAATTTTGGATTATAGGATCCAAAATTAACTAATTTTGGAATGAAGTGACTTTTTTTTTCAATTTTTTAAAATTTTGGAAGTTACAATATGAAATTAACTAATTTTGAATTGTAGGATCCGAAATTAACTAATTTTGGAACGTACGTTTTTTGATCATATCTTCCAAACATGTTTGAAAATTGCTATATAGGCCCACCATCTTTGCTCCCAGGCCCCCAAACTGACAAAAATGCCCCTGGTCAAATAATTCGTTAAATAGACGACGACCAAAAACCTGTTTTGTTGACAGACTGACGAAACTATCAAACCACAGTTTAATGTCTCGAAACTACCGAACCACAGTTTCGTTGTCTATCTGACGGAATTTTGTGGCAACATTATAGTTTTGTTGTCTATTTGACGAAATTTTGTGTCAATATCTTTATTCCTATATTTTGTCGTCTACCTAACGAAATTTTGTGCCAACATTATAGTTTGTTGTCTACCTGACGAAATCTTGTGCCAATATTTTTATCCCTATATTTTGTTGTCTACCTGACGAAATTTTTGACCACTATCTCAGGGGTATTTTGGAATTTTAGGGGGGGGGGGGGGAGTCTGAGAGCAAATAGGGGAGTCTAGATAAATTATTATGGGTCCAAAATCAAGGGTATTTTTATATTTTAAGGGGACCTCTAAGCATTAAGGATCTAAAGAGCAATTTTCCAATTTACTCGTGCTAAAATCCATTGAGGCCTCAAGTTAGCTCAAACCATCCAAGAATCATATTTACGACGCACATATTCTCCACACAAGCATCTTCAATTAATAATTTAAAAATACATATTAATTTAATAATAATAAGGATGACAAGAAAATCTAAACTCGCGAGGCCTATCCGAATCCAAACTTAAGTCAACGGAAAAAATTCGAGTTGACATAGTTTGGATTCGGGCGACACCCGATATTATGAGTGCGGATTTGGGATCACTCAAACCCAAATTCGAAACCCGAACATTCACCCGAATTGGTGTATGCTAGTAATATTTTGGTACTATTGGAATTTTATATAAAATGTGTTGCACTGTTATTTTATAGTGTATTATTTTCTTAAAACATTTTTTATAATATGTTAGAGATATCTATAGGATGACAATTTATCTTTTTATAGATAGTAATGATCAAACAGAATTCGGGCAGATTGCTGCAGGTTCTTAATAATGCGTGTTCAATTTTGCGAGTTTTGATGGAAAAACCTGAATCCAATGTGTATGGGTGTGAGTTTTGTTTTACCACCCAAACAGTCTTTGTAATTGAGTTCGGGTGTGGCATTGGGAGGTGTAAAACCCGCACCCGACCCTACCCATTGTCGTCCCCAAATAGTAAAGACTAAATTAAAAATTGTTTACATAATAATTTTGCGGGGGCGAAAACATATTATTTTTTTATACGAATGTAAAACAAAATTTGATAATCGACAAAAACAAATTATTTTGATAGATAGACAAAATGACAATCATTAAAAACTCATCAATCTACTCCCTCCGATCCTTTATATAAGAGAAAGTTTGCTTTTTAGATTCATTGAGTTTTTAAAATATATAGTCTAAATATATTTTAACCTAAAATACATTAAAAACTTAATGAATCTAAAAAGAAAATTTTATCTTATATTAAGGACTGAAGATAATAATAATTTTGGCATTTATAGATAAAAATTTATTAAACTGTTTATTATATATATCATCAATTGCCATTAAAAAAAAACTCTAGTCCTTATGTCCCGTAACAGGAGTGGTTATGGTGCATAAACCTTGTGCATAAACAATGAAAATTACTTAGCGCACTCCTCATATTACTCGCGCATCCCCCAAATTTCTCACGCACCCACCAAATTTCTCACACACCCCCATATTTCTCGCGCGCCCACCAAATTTCTCGCGCACCCTCCAAATTATTCATAAACCATTTTGCTGTGGGAATGATTTCAGAGATTTGCACTTCAAAACCATTAATTGCATAAGATGGTTTCGGCTAGAAATCTGAGAGGGGGGAGGAAAAAAAAAATTGTTAAGTGCATAATTATAGGGTTGTACTCCAAAACCATTTTATGCACTTAATGGTTTTGAAGTAGAACCCTCTGAAACCATTCCACCAGCAAAATAGTTTTGAAGTAGAACTCTCTGAAACCATTCCAGCAAAATGGTTTTGACTAGAAATGTGGGGGGGTGGCAAAAATAAAATTGGGGGGCACAAGTCATCTGGAGGGTGCACGAGAAATTTTGGGGGTGTGCAAGAATTTTGAGGGATGCGTGAGAAATTTGGGGGGTGCACGAAACAATTTCATTGTTTATGCACCGTGCATAAGGAAAAGACTTATGTACCATAACTTGTCCCCACGTAACATCCTGGAGAAATGATTAAGCATGTGAGAGAGTCGGTTGACTTTGAGACATTGATCAATGAATATGATTATTCGTTTATATAAGTTTTTGGTCATTGTACTTAGAAGGGTTTGGATCCTCTCCAGCCACTGAATGGTGTTGTTCGATCTCAGCCTTTAATTTTCATTAAATGTTAGTAGTCAACACCATAATATAATTGATGGACAGTTCAGATCTGAGCAGGACATGAAACTAGAGAGGAAGGGCAGGAGAGGATCCGGATCTGTCCTTAGAAAATAAGATTTTGGTCATTGTTTAATCAAAGTCTTTTTTAAATTTTCTTTTTTGAATGTACTAAGTCAAGTCTTTAGGAAATACTAATTAATTAAAATATATAGCAATTATTTAATTCGAGTTTTTCCTTAAAAAATTGAATAAAAATTCAAGTTGGTCATTTTCTAAGGAAAACCTGTATATAATATAATTTCATATATAGTCATCCCAAGCCCAATTGCTCATCACAATTGACACGCCAGTTTGAGAAAATGCCATTGTCTGATCTAGAGCATGTCTGCATCTGCAAGCCAACTTCAAGTCGCCATGGTGTTGGTATGCATTCTTCTTTGGCTCATCAAGATTAATTTTTTTTCTTTATTATTATTATTATTATTATTATTATTCCATTCTTCCATTTTCATAGCATTCAATAAATATTTTTTCTTACGTCAAAAAAAAAATTATTGTCCCTTACATATAAAACATATATAGATGATAATTTTTTTGTAAGTGTATAAAAATTCGTTCAAATACTAAAGCCAGTTCATATTAATTTGAAAAGTTATCAATTAATTAATGTTCTATTAGCTAGGTAAATAATACAGGTTGTTTGAAAATTATTTTGAAACATGCTAAATAAAAAACTGCAATTGTATTCCCAAAACTATCTAATATTTTTTGATAAATTTTTTCGACAATATTTATTGAAACATATTTTATAATAATAACATTAAACATATCCAAAATCATTTTTTTTCGAATACATGGCAATATAGTAAAATAATTTTAAAATAATATTTTATGAATGGAAAAATAATATAAATAATTTAAAAATATAAATGCAGATAGGAGTATTTCTAAATCTGAGCGAGATGTGCCACCTGCCGATTACTTGTTTAAGATCCAATCATATTCTTTGTTAGTGGAAACAAAGGTGGAGATGTTTGACTCCAATTATTTCGAAGCAGGTGGATACAAATGGTAATTTTTACTCCTTCGATCTTTAATATAAGAAAAATTTTACTTTTTGACTGTGATGAAATTCTACCATACTCCTATGGCTTATTTGCAACGATTTAATGCCTTTTAGCAACGGTTTCGGACCGTTGCCTAAAATCATAAATTTTGTAGTTGAATATACAATTATAAATAATAAGTTTATTGTTGTTGCTATCCTTGCTCTATAGGAAGTTGATACTCTATCCAAATGGAGATTTAAAAAGCAATGGCGAGGATCACATCTCCTTATACCTGGCGATTGTAGATACTGAAAATCTTATTAGCGGTTGGGAGGTTAACGTAAATTTTAAATTGTTCGTATTTGATCAGATAAATAACAATTATTTGACCATCCAAGGTATATACTCTCTTCTTCAAAGATTCAGAAATTTTTATAAATAAAAGAAATAAAATGATATGATAATTTAATCTTATAAATTCACTATTACTTCATAGATGCCGATGGTGCTGTACGGAAATTCCATGAATTGAAAACCGAATGGGGTTTTGATCAATTAATTTCATTAAAAGACCTCAAAGACAAATCAAATGGATACCTTGTTAAAGATTCATGTATGTTTGGAGCTGAAGTTTTTGTGGTTGGCCATTCTGGTAAATGGGAAAGTTTTACTTTGGTTAAGGATCCTTCTCATGCCCCACTCACTTGGAAACTTAAGAACTTCTCAAAATTGGATAAGAACTCTTACTATTCCCCCAAATCCATCAACGTTGGTGAGAGAGACTGGTATAATAAAGCACACATCATTCATACTTAATTATATCTAACAATTTCTTAATTTGGTTTAGTTATTATTGTTTTCATATAAAACAAAATTTATTATTTCTTTTTATGTAGGAAGTTAAGGGTTTATCCTAAAGGAATCGATGAAGATGGAATAAGAGGCAAATATATATCTCTTTACCTGCAGCTAAAAGATTGTGATAAACTCCCATCATACAGATCAGTGTATGCAAGTTATAGTTGCAAAGTTTTAGACCAGCTTAATAAAAAAGATTATGAGTGTACAGGTATTAATTAATGTTGTTTTTCAATGCTTTTGATTTAAATTAACATACTAAGTTTTGTATATTTATTTCTGCTGCAGCAACCCACAAAATGTTTCTTGCCTCAGGTATGGAAAGGGGTTGGGATAAGTTCATATCTCTAAGTGAACTCAATGAAGCGGGGAAAGGATATATTAAAGACGATGCTATAATCATAGAACTTAAAATCCTTGACATATCCATGGTTAAGATTTCATCTTAGATCAATCCCTTTGTAGTGTGCCCTTCAAATAAAGTTGGATGTAACAGTTTGCTTGTAAGTTGTACTTTCATTTGGCCGTCCTTTAAATAAAGTTGTTCTGTTTTTTTTTTTCTTTCTAAATTGGACGATTGGTCCTTTAACTTTTTATTAGTTTTACATTGGTCTTTTAACTAATTAATGTTACAAATTGGTCCCTTAATTAAATAACATCGCAAATTGATCCCTTAACTAAATAACGTCGCAAATTGATCCCTTAACTTTAATTATATTTATCATACTGATCATTTTTAATTGGTTGATAATATATTTATTTTCTGTCTAAAAAAGATGTATGAACTCATAATGATATTTACTAACACGCCTAACAATATTACTAATAATCATATTCACACTAGCACGCCTAACGATATTTATCAAACCACATACTCGGCTTCACATCTAGACAAAGAAAGAATGTGTCTCCTAGAGGTACCAAAGTTATAGAGCTTGCCTTTTTGTATTAAGTCTTTCATTGTGAGTACCTTTTATTCTTTTAGGTTTGTTTGATGAACAAAATAAAAGACAAGATAAGATAACTGTGTATTATATCCTGTCCTAGTTTAATGTTTGGTGAAATAACATAATTTTTCTTTCGAAGAAATGAAACAACAAAATATGATAATTTATTCTTGAATCTTATCATATTCCGTTTTTCTAGTTAAAATTTTTATCCTAAATTTAAGCTGGGTTAGCAGCAAGATATGATAAGAAAATATTTTTTCTTGATTTATTCCATAAAATAAAATATATTTTAAAATATAAATAATAAAATAATTCATTTTAAAATATATACACGATTTTCTCATAAGAGTAATTTTGTAATTTATATAAACTAAAAAATCCAAATTCTTCTAAAATTACAATATTTTAAAGTAAAATAACTATTAAAAATTGTAAAATAGTACGATATTAATTTAAATTTTATAACAGACTCAAAATAATTCTCCTAAAATGGTGTTTTATAATTTACATATAATATATGTATAGTAGATTGATTTAGCTTATAACACATATAGTTAACTTACTTATTCCATCATGATTCATATAAAAAATGTAGTATACATATTTTCTCGTGGTTCATACCGTAAAAGTCAGCTTATAGAGAATAAATTAGCTAATTGAATTTGTAGTGTTTGATAAAATTAACAGTTGAACTAACTTATAAATATGAAATGATATAAAAAAAATATGCTTAATTAATATTTTTTTTAAGTAGGTTGATAGGGATAAAATTAGAAGAAAAAATGATAAGCTATAAACTCATAACCATTTGGCCTAACTTATTTCAAACTTAATTTTTTACTCCATAAAAGAAAAAACAAGACCAAACATATTTTCAATAAGTTATTGATAGAAAAAAGTTGCACAATGTTTATGAGTAAAATACATAGATAAAAAGCTTTTGAAGTTAAAAAACAGCAATTACCAAACAACTTTGACTTTTTTCTAAAAACTTTTATTTTCACTTTTAACTTTTATATATCTTATACGACTTAAAAAAATAAAGCTAAATGATACCAAATAACATTTAAAAAATAAATTATAAACTAATAAAATAAATTATAAGCTTGTTTTGAAAAATATTTGCCAAACAAAACATTTTTCATCCTATAAACTTGTATAAACTATCAGCTCAAAATGTAGCACTACTAAACATAGCTTTGTAATTTTCTTCATCACTCTCGCGGGTCACCAACATGGACCAAGCCATTACAATATTTATCTATCTCGGAGGGAGTATCTACTTTATTTACTTTTAGAGTGTGTTTGGTTTCAATTCTAACATTCCCAAAATCAATTATAGCATCCCAAAATCAATTCTACCATGAAAAGTGAAAAATATTCATGTTTGGTTGTGTCATACAAAATCAATTCTATGGATCCAAAATCAATTCTCATTAAAGCTACTATTCCTAGCTTTTGCAGTGGAGTGAATCAATTCTGAAATTTAATGAAAAGGTGAAAAGTATTGTATGTCTAAAAGATGAGAGAGAGTGTAGAGAGAGAAGGAGAGGAGGAAGGATGGCAGACTGTATCAAGGAAGAAAAGGAGTGGTTTCCTAGCTAATCTTGACAAGGTTACCATCTTCTTCTTCATCACTAACTTCCCTGATGATGCAACCTCGAAGGATCTTTGGAGTTTGTTTCAGAAGTTTGGCAAAGTCAGGGAGGTTTTCATCCCAAAGAAGCTGGACAAAAGGGGGCGGCGGTTTGGGTTTGTAAAGTTCTTAGAGGTGAAGGAGGCGGAGGAGCTGGAGGAAAGTCTAAGGGATGTGTGGTTGGGAAATTTTAAGTTGCATGTTAACCGGGCGCGCTTCAATCGGTCGGAGAAGAAGGAAGGGGTACCCATTAGTGCTAATAATCAGGAACTTTCTCCTGGTTTAGCTAAGGAGAAGGTGGGTGGGTCGTTCAAAACTGCTCTACTTGGTGCAAAAGCTCATGAGAAGACGGTGGGGAGGCAGATGGAAATCAAGGCGGCCATCAATGTTGCTTTCCGTAATGAGCTTCAAGGAAGTATGGTGGCAAAATTGGCTCGTGAGAAGGATGTTCGTCGCATTCAGTCAGTTTTATACATGGAAGGGTTTGGTTCTATCTCGGTGACAAATATGGGAGGCAACATGGTGCTCCTACGCAGCCCTGTTGTTGGTGATGTGGAGAAGCTTTTTAGGAGTAACAATGAATGTCTGGATTATTACTTTTCGGAGTATAAACCTTGGGTTCCTGGTCTGGTGGCGATTCAAAGAGAAGTGTGGATTCAAGTGTACGGGATCCCTCTACACATTTGGGGGGATGAGTTCTTTAAACAAGTTGGAGCCAAATTTGGTGTGTTCTTGGATTATGATGAATCAACGGCGAGTATGCGAAGACTGGATGTGGCAAGATTGAAGCTCCAAACAGATGTTTGGACGGTGATTGACGCTGTTATTAAGGTGGAGGTGGAAGGAAATTTTTTTAACGTTTAGGTGGTGGAGGAGAGAGTTCAAGATCGGCAGGGGGTGGTGGTTGGAACAGGAGTGGAAGACGAAGATAGTAGAGTAGCTCCGTCAGAGGGTTCCGATGAGCAGCCGGCGGAGTATGGTGGGGATGTGGAGAATTCCGGTGATGATGAGGCTTCGATTCAGGTGCTTGACGGTGACGTCTCTATGTATGAGCAGCATGGGGGCAATATCGAGGTGAGCAAAGCTGACTTGGTGGGTGAGACAAAAGGTAGGAAAGGGTTGGTCTTTCTGCAGTCAAAAAAGTCAAATCCTTTTCCTAACTCTATTAAGGAAAAGCCTACTTTTGTTCCCACCTGTGTTTGTGGGGAAGAGGCAAATTTGTGTCAGCTGGAAGTTCAGGCAGTTGAGGTAGCTCCTAAAAAGGTGACACACGGTGACAAGTGGATAGAGGGGGGGGGGGGGGGCCCAACGGTGCAGGTGACAAAAATTTGAAGGGGAAAGGTTTTGTCCCATCTGATGAGGTTTTGGGAGTGTTGGGTTGTCAACCCGACCCAACTTGGTCTTGTGACCCTTTTCTTTCGGACCCATGTGTATTGGGCCTTGCAGACCCAACCCAATTTCCTTTTGTTTCATTAAGGGCAGAAAAGGAATTACCCTTGTCTTCAATTTCTGAGCCTGAAGAGATCTACCATTCTCATCGTGTGAAGAAGAGAGAAGCAAGGCAGATTCATAAACAAAAAAAGGGTAACATTTTTTCCAAATCTCAACACAAAGCAACTCCCAGATGTGTTCAATTTTTGGAAGCAGTAAGAGAAGGTGGTCCTAGAGTTCGTCGCCGGCGAAACAATTCCGGGGGAGGTTCAGAATCAGACGGTGAAGTGGGGCGGGATGTTTCTCGTATCGACGGTGGTCAACAAGCTAGGGGAGGTGGAAGTGAACCTGACTCGTCTCAAGGGGTGGCTGCGGTTACTTTGGTTACTTCGACATTACCTATCACACCCCCCTCGGGGCTGTTGTTGATGGGAGGTAGTGGAAATTCTTTTGTTCCAGAAATTCCTTCAATTCAATTAGATGATAATCGTGAGAGGATGTTGGATGCTGCCAAAATTCTGGCTATTCAAAAGGATGTGGGCTTTACTTTTGAAGTGAATGATGATGTTACTTTAGCTCAACTTGTTCAAATGGAGGATTGTGATAGAGTGAAGAAGATGGAAAGGGAGAACAACAATTGTGATCAATGATAGTGTCAACTTTTAATGTAAGAGGTCTAGGAGGGGAGGTGAAAAATAGGCGAATTAGAGAGCTGATCCGTAACAATAAGATCGAGTTCTTGGCTATTCAAGAGACAAAGATGGAGAGTATTTCCGAGACTCTTTGTTTTAGTCTTTGGGGTTCTAATGATTGTCAGTGGGCGTATGTTCCGTCGGAAGGTAGAAGTGGAGGCATCCTTTCGTTATGGAGTAAGTCTCACAATTCCTTTATCTTTTCTTTTATAGGTGAGGGCTTTGTGGGTGTTTGTTTGGAGTGGGGGTTATTGAAGAGGGTGTGTATTGTTGTTAATCTTTATTCAAAGTGTGATTTGAACTCTAAAAGGCGGTTGTGGAATAATATTTTAAGTTGTAAAAGAGGGATTAGAGAGGGTAGATGGTGTGTGGTTGGTGATTTTAATGCGGTGTGTAGTGGGGAAGAGCGTAGTGGCATTAATGGTTGTGTTGGATCCTCGGGAACTATGGAGATAATTGAGTTTCGAAATTTTCTTGATGAGTTAGAGCTTGTGGGCCTCCCGCTTCTTGGGAGGAGATTCACGTGGCATCATGCTAGTGGTAGTGCAATGAGTAGGATTGATAGGGTGCTAATTTCGGATGAATGGGCAAGTACTTGGGGAAGGGGTACTCTTTGGGGGCTTCCTAGAGATATCTCGGATCATAGTCCCCTTGTCCTTAAATACAACAACGGAGATTGGGGTCCGAAACCTTTTAGGTTCAATAACTTTTGGTTAGAAAACAAACAACTTCCAATAGTTGTTGAATCTTTTTGGAGGAATCATCATGTGGAGGGGTGGATGGGATTTGTTCTAAAAGAAAAGTTGAAGGGTCTTAAAATGGTTCTTAAAGATTGGCACAAGCATCATTATGGAAGTATGGAGGGTCGGATTGAGGGTTTATTGGCGGAGATTCATGATTTGGACACTAAGGGGGAGGAGGTCGGTTTATCAAGCCAAGAGGTTGTGTGTAGGAAGGAGAAGTTTGGGGTGTTGTGGAGTTTATTCAAGAACAAAGAAGCGCTTATATTTCAAAGATCCCGATCTAAATGGTTAAAAGAGGGCGATGCCAATACTAAATTTTTTCATGGATGTGTGAAAGCTAGATCCAAGTTTAATCACATTTCGGCCCTTCAAGTGGATAATGTTTGGTTGGAATCTCCGGATCTTATTAAAGAGGCGGTGGCTTCTTATTTTGAGCGACATGTTTCTTCTTTTACTTGTTTTCGGCCAAAACTTGATGGGGTGGTTTTTCCCATGGTTTCGGACGAGGATAATGCTTGTCTAGTAGCTCCATTTTCTTTGGAAGAGATTGAATTGGTGATAAATCAAAGTGATGGAAATAAAAGTCCGGGCCCCGATGGATTCAACTTTGCCTTCTTCAAGAAATTTTGGGATTTGCTGAAAGGTGAAATTAGGATTATGTTTGATCAATTCCATGGAAATGCTTGCCTTCCAAAGAGCCTTATGTCTTATTTCGTAACCTTAATTCCTAAGGTTGATTCTCCGACTTCTATTTCCGATTTTAGGCCTATATCTCTTATAGGATGTCTTTACAAGATGATTGCTAAAGTGCTAGCAAATAGACTTGCTCGTGTTATAGATGGGTTGATTGCATCAAATCAATCGGCTTTTATTAAAGGTCGTAATTTGGTGGATGGTGTGGTGGTGGTGAATGAGGTGGTGGAGATGGCGAAGAAGTCCAATAAAGATTGTCTTATTTTCAAAGTGGATTTTGAAAAAGCATACTACTCGGTTGATTGGGGCTTTCTTGAATACATGCTTCATAGGTTTGGTTTTTGTGATACTTGGATAGAGTGGATCCGGGCTTGTATTTTCGCCGGAAACTTATCGGTATTGGTAAATGGGTCTCCTACCCCGGAAATAAAGATGCAAAGGGGCCTTAAGCAAGGAGATCCCTTGTCTCCGTTTCTCTTCTTGCTTGTGGTGGAAGGTTTTAGTGGTGTGATGAAGAAGGCGGTGGAGGTAAATTTATTCAAAGGCTTCTTGATAGGAAGTAGTTCAGTGGTTATATCGCATCTTCAATATGCGGATGATACCTTATGTATAGGGGAAGCTTCGGCTACTAATCTTTGGTCTCTAAAGGCGATTCTTAGGGGTTTTGAAATGTCATCCGGGCTAAAAGTTAATTTTTGGAAGAGTGGCATTATGAGGATAAATACAACACCTTTGTTCTTGGAAATGGCGAGTACTTTTCTTAATTGCAAGATTGGAGCTATTCCTTTTAAGTATCTTGGGCTTCCTATTGGGGCAAATCCTAAGAGCTCCTCTACTTGGGACCCCCTCTTGGAACACCTTCGAAAGCGGTTGCTATCTTGGAGGAATAAACATATTAGCCTTGGCGGGAGGATAGTGTTTATTAATGCCGTTTTGAATGCTATTCCGATTTTTATGCTCTCTTTTTTGAAGATGCCGGTTGGGGTGTGGAAGAAAGTGGTTAGAATCCAACGTCAATTTCTATGGGGGGGTGTGAGAGGGGGAAGTAAGATTAGTTGGATTAAATGGTCGGTGGTTTGTAAAGAAAAAAGTAAAGGTGGTCTTGGGGTGAGAGATGTTCATTTGGTGAATATAAGTCTTTTAGCTAAGTGGAGATGGCGGTTACTTCAACCCGGAATGTCTCTTTGGAAGGAAGTGCTTGTTGCTAAGTATGGTGATTTTTGTTTACATCATGTGAATTGGAGTAATCGGAGAATTCCCACATCGTCTTCAAGATGGTGGAAGGATATTTGTGAGTTGGATAGGGCCGTGGTCCCCAAGAATTGGTTGGTGGATTCCATCGTTCGGAAGGTGGGGAATGGTGTTACTACTTTTTTTTGGTTATCTCATTGGATCAAGGAAGCACCTTTAGCTAACCTTTTCCCTAGGCTTTTCTCTCTCTCTCTCTCTCGGTTCAAAAAGATAGCAAGATAGAGGAGTTGTTTGATAGAGATGGAATTGGGGTGAAGTGGAAATTTGAATGGCGTAGAAATCTTTTCCAATGGGAAATTGCCCTTCTTGATCAATTACTTGAGGTATTGGAATTGGTTAATTTATCTTTGGTGGAAGATTGTTGGAGTTGGGTTCCGGATCCGGAAGGATGCTTTTCGGTGAGTTCGGCCTATAATGTCCTTGCTAAAGAACTTGGAAATATGGATATTCTTTTGCCGGAGATGGAGATTGTTTTTTCACATATTTGGGAAAGCCCGGCACCCTCTAAGGTAATTGCTTTCTCTTGGCAACTACTATATGATAGAATTCCAACTAGAGTTAACCTTGATTTTCGTCATATTCTTGCTCCGGAGGCGTCGAGGGAGTGCGTGGGATGTGTGGGGCGTGTTGAAGCGACTATTCATTTATTCCTTCATTGTCCTAGCGCAATTTATATTTGGTACGAGGTCTTTAGATGGCTTGGAGTTGTGGTGGTGATCCCTCCAAATTTGTTTGTCCTTTTTGAAGTCTTTAGAAGTTTGGCTAGGAATGTTAAAACTAGAAAAGGCTTCTTGTTGATTTGGCATGCAACTTTATGGTCAATTTGGAAGGCGAGAAATAATACTATCTTTGCGGAAGGTTCTTTTATTCCAAGAGAAATTGTTGATGAGATCAAAGTTTTGAGTTGGAAGTGGGGGTTGGCTCGACTTAAGATTTTGCCTTGTCTTTTTTATGAATGGAATTGGGATCCCGGGGATTGCTTGATGCGTTAACTAAGGGGTGGTGGATCGGTTTTTGGGTAGTGGAGGGGCTGTTTTTCAGTTTCAACTCTGTTTGGTTTTGGGAGGTGTTTTGGGCGCTTGTTTTTAGCCCCTGTTTGTAATTTTGGCTTTATTTTTCCTTGTCCTTTGGAATATTCTTGTACTCCTTGTTCTTGAATATCTTAATAAATTTGCCTTTTCAAAAAAAAAATTCTGAAATTTAATGATGTCTCATATTTATTTTTCTTCATCTTTCACTATTACCCTCCCTTGATTTGTTGATCTGATGTTAATTATTTTCTAGTTTTGTCCTTTTATTTTTTTTTTGCTATTGTCCAGTTAGTTTGTTTTTCTTTTTTTACAAAAAATTGCTCTTTTGTTTTTTTTTTTGCGGCTGTTACTTTTATTTCATTTTTTTTTCCTATTGCCCAGTTATGTTTATCTTGAATCAAATTTTTTTCGTACTTTTCTTATTAAAAAAAATCTTTCTTTTTTCTTTTTAAAGGATCTCTTCTTTTATTCTTTCTTTCTTTAAAGAACTTTTAGTTGCTTTAATATCTAAAATTTTGCACATGTTAAACAAACTCAAATAAAAATAACTAACGTATATGTTATATGAATTTATATATGCCCATTATGATAATTATACATCCAAAAG
This sequence comes from Trifolium fragiferum, assembly GCA_954870985.1. Taxonomy (NCBI): domain Eukaryota; kingdom Viridiplantae; phylum Streptophyta; class Magnoliopsida; order Fabales; family Fabaceae; genus Trifolium; species Trifolium fragiferum. The sequence goes on from OX940792.1 coordinate 472,494, forward strand.
CAATTTTGTTCAAAATTATCCAAACAACATGGATTGACAATGTATTGATCATTCCAATTTGATTTAGTAAGTCTTCGGTCATTATTAAATTCAAGTCTTTGGTAAATATTATTTAATTAATTATAAAATAGATTAATAAACCTTTCAAAAAAATAAAAAAATAAAAAAAATAAAATAGAGTAATACTTTTGGGTGTTTGTTAACCGATTGTTATGCTCAGCACCAAGATGCTTTGATCAGGCCTTCCTAATTGGGTCTTGCATATATATAACTTGATCATATACGTGTTATAGGTAGTATAGTATTTTCTCATTAGCAACATATTATTTATTTATTTATTTATTTATTAACCGTCTTTTTTTTAAGAGAATGAGATTCAGTAATTTAAAATTCAACCGTGAGATAGGTAAAGTCTGATAAATAATTGTTCCGTCCGAAATTGATCTCATAATCTCCCAATTAATTTATCATAAAAAAATTTATCAACCACTTTAGTTTAATTAATATTTTGGTTTATTTTTTTTTTTTTATTTATTTATTTTTTTTTTTATCATAAAGCAAGTTGAGATCCATTTAAAATCTAAAAGAAAAACAATGTAAACACAATTTTATTTTCTTAATATCAATCTCTTTTTCTTCTCTGATTACAGTAACTAATCAGCACATCATAACTATTCATCAAATGAGAAAGTTAATATGTGCTTCTAAGGCACACGTTAAGACACTCAATATATAGAAAATTTGTCTGAAATATTGTACATTTAAATTTTTAAATGTCAAACTATTGCTTTTTTTAATGATAAATTCTACTTTATATTCTTTAATATGTATTCTTACGATATATGTTAGCAAGACCTTTAAATAAAACACCTCCCAATTCTCACATTTACATATTTTTATTCCCACAATATGAGACAAAATTTGCTTATTATTCATTTCAGATGGATTATGGTAGCCACAAAGTGATTATATTAAGCATGTAATCACTACAAGAAAAAAACGATTTTTTGGCCGCCAAATGGTAGCCACAAAGTGGCAAAAATGGCCACAAAATGAAAAAAAACACAAATTTTGTGGCGGCCAGGAACGGTAGGAAAAACAGTGGCTGCAAACATTTAGCGGCGGCCAAAGCGGCCGCAAAATTTTAAAATTTTATGACACAAAAATTACCGGCGGCTAAAGCCGCCGCAAAATCTGGACACAAAAAAATCTGGGGATACGTTACTGGCGGCCAAGACCGCCGCAAAATCTGCAGAATTTAAAACTTAGCGGCGGCCTGGGCCGTCGCAAATTCTGCAGAATTTTTTAAAAAAAAAAATTTATTTAAATAATTTTTTTTAAAATAATTATTTTACATAAAACAAAAATGTTATTTAAAAAACGTATTTTATTTATTATATTTAAAGTGAGGATATTTATAAAAAAATGTTATTTAAAAAATGTGATTTTTTTGCTACATTATTTTATTTATTATTAAAGTGTATTATGTAAAAAACTGTATTATATTTATTTTTTATAAACATAATTTTATTGTATGTTTATTTATAAAGAAATTATTTAAAGTATAATTATGTTTTATTTTTATAAATAATTAAAAAAATTGGATGAAGAAGTTTATAGAAAAGGAAGAAAAATTTAGAGAGAAGGTAGAGAAAATTATTAAGTGAAGATGAAAAAATTTAGATGGAGAAGTTTAGAGAGAATGTGGAGAAATTTGTAGAGAGAAGGGATGAAATGGAGAAATGAATGAGATTGGGTATATATAGAGGTTGGTGAAGAAAGTTATTTAAAAAAAAAAAAAAAATTGTTTTTTGCGGCGGCTTAAGCCGTCGCTAACTTTTCCCGCTTTTTTTTTAATTATGGGTTAATTTGCGGCGGCTTTGACCGCCGCTAAATTTTCCCGCTTTTTTTTTTTTTGAATTTTGTGTGCATTTTTGTGGCGGCCAAGGCCACCTGTAAATTATTCCGTTTTTTTTTTTGCGTCAACTGTGACCGCGGTAAATTGCAGATTTTTTTTTTTTAGTTTTTGGCCGTTTTGCCATATTTTGTGGCGGCTTTGGCGGCCACAAACTTACTAGCTGCCAATGTGGCCAGTAAATTAATAGTGGATTGGCCACTAAAATAATATTTTCTTGTAGTGAATAGCTGGTTGTCTTCGAGATATGGTGGTCATTTAATTATTCTAACATTTAAGTCTTTGGTCATTGTTAATTTATTTCGAAAGTCTTTCTTTAATATAGTCTTTCTTTACTACTATCATGGATTTTCATAAAATACATTCCAATGAGTTTAAAAGGATCAGGTTAATTTGTGTCTTAATGACACATAATAAGATATCTTTATTTGAAAATTTTGCATTTAATAATCTAAGAAATTTAATGCATCAAAAGTAAAAATATACAAAATTCCACAACATAATTTCTATATTTGTCTTGTTATCATGTGCCTTAAGGACACAAGTTAACATTCTCCTAAACGTATACGTACTAAAATAATATTAATTTTAATTGGATATTTTTTAGATTTCAATTATTATATATGCACACTAAAAAATTGGTGCTTCTAAAAAACCGGTGCCTATGTCACAGCTTGTTCCGAACACCCTTTAGAACCTCTGAATTCGATGTATCTATCATATAATATAAATCAAATAAATTAATTATTCAATAAATTTAAAAAGTCAATTATTTTTATAAAAAAAAGACTAGAGGTAATATTATAGTTAATTAAAATATAGTCATTCTTTAATATATTTTTATGAAAGTCTTTCTTTTTTTAATTCAAGCTGTTGGTTATTCTTTATTAAAATAATATGTAACTATAATTAAAGCTTTTTGTCTCAAAATTTCTATATATTAACATCTCATACTCATATCCCAATTGCTCATCATCACCTTTAACACATCAGGCTGAGAAAATGGTGTTGTCTGATCTGGAGACTATCGAAAAGTCTACTTCAAGTGCTCGCAATGGTACGGTATCCATTCTTTTTAGGCTAAGATTTATTTGATTTCTAATTTATTGTTATTTATTCCATTAAGTCATTTTTATAGGAAACAATTATTGATTCTTTTTATATGTAATTAAGAAACACAGGATTAGTTAAATTTAATTTGCAATAGAATGGATAGTTATAGATTGAATGAATGACAAACATTTAATTAAACTAGTACTTATTAACTAATTTTAAACAAACTCTTTCAATCGATTTGTCCAATCTCATAACTAGTATTTATAATTGCAGGCATTTCTATATCAAAGAGAGATCTGCCACCAGCCGATTATTTGTTTAAGATCAAACCATATCCCTCGTCGAAGGACAAAAAGGAAGAGAAGTACGAGTCTGATGTTTTTGAAGCTGGTGGTTACACGTGGTTAGTGTTATTTTCTTACTCCTGCATTTTTCCTTTCAAATCCATCTTAAATATAATGTGTTGGAGAATACATAAATAAAAAGAGAAATATTATTTGAACAATTACTTTTTCGATATGTTTTAATGCAGGAGTAAACAATTTTATTTAGTTATATGGCTATTACTTTTTTCAATATGTGTTGCTATATTTGCTTTATAGGAAGTTGGTACTCTATCCAACTGGTCATTCAAACAGTAGTGGCAAAGTTCACGTCTCGTTGTACTTGGCAATTACAAATACAGAGAAGCTTTCTCGTGGTTGGGAGGTTAATGTTAACTTCAAGTTGTTCTTGCTAGATCAAAATAATAACAATTATTTAACAATTCAAGGTATATATACATAATATACTATACTACAACGTTATTTACATACATGTGTGTTTTTGTATATGTTACTTACTCTTTGTATCTCACAATGTAATGTAATATAGTATATATATATATATATATATATATATATATATATATATATATATATATATATATATATATTTGAGTGATGTTGCAATTTTAGATTTTATTGAATACCGTTAATCTTGAACGGTCTCAATAACATATCAAAAACGCATGATAATATGTAGAAAATGATGATGAAATGAGTGAAAAAATGAAAGAAGTACTACTAATAATTTGACTATATATATTGTTTGTAGATGGTGATGGTGCTGTACGAAAATTTAATGAAATGAAAAGTGAATGGGGATTTGAGCAATTAATTTTATTGGAGGACCTCTTGGATCCATATAATGGATTCTTTGTCGACGAATCATGTGTTTTTGGAGCTGAAGTTTTTGTGATTCGCCATTCAAATAAATTGGAAAGTCTTTATTATATGGTCAATGATCCTCCACTAGTCTCACTCACTTGGAACCTTGAGCGATTCACATCACGACCGTATAGTTACATCTTCTATTCCAAATCATTCATCGTTGGTGAGAGAGATTGGTATATAAATAAATTTATTAAAAGCTAGTAATTTGTACGTGTTACATATAATTATTCTCTTTTTTATAAATCAATTTTCTTATTAAATAGCATTTTTTATATTTATATGCAGGATGTTTAAGGTTATTCCTATGGGATTTAATGCACCCGGGATAAATGGCAGCTATCTTTCGGTATTCTTGCTGCTAACAGATTGGAAAAATTTTCCATCAAAAACTGCAGTCAATGCAAGTGTCATGATAAAAATTTTGGACCAGCTTAATAATAAAAATTATGAGAAAATAGGTACGATCTCTGCCATTAATTATAACATCATTTTATAAAAAAATGTTTGTCCTACTCTCTATATATATAATTTTTATATGCATCTATTACTATTTTTTAATATATCATTTATTAATATCATTAAATTGCATTGAAATATAAAAAATTGTATTCAATATATTTAACTCAAAGAATAATTTAATAATAGTGGCACACATTTCAAATAAATTTATTACTCATACATTTTTTTGTAATATCCATGATTTTTATAGAATTTTCTATAACGAGAGATGAATATATTATATATGGAGTATATGATACAAATGTTGTACTGTATATATGATTTTTATTATACGCACTGGTTTCGTGATGATTGTAAGCAATTAATTACAATACTCCGTATGATTTATTTTTTAATCAAAATTTTGTCTAAGTTGTTTTGTATATATTTTTCTGCTGCAGAAAACTTCTCGTATAATCACTTAGAAACGGAGGGGAGGGATGCATCATTCATATCTCTAAGTGAACTCAATAAAGCAGAAAACGGATATATTAAAGATGATGTTGTAATCATGGAAGTTGAAATCTTTAAGATTTCTATAATTTAAATTTTCTCATACTTCCTCCGTAACACTTTATAAGTAAAATTGATTTTTTAAATTTATTGTAATAAATTTAATGTATCCGGTCGATATTAATTATAGGCCAAATATATTAAATTTACAATTAATCTAAAAAGTCAATTTTGTTTATAAAGTGTTAGAGAGACCAGATCATTTGGTTGTAAAAGTTTGCTTGTACTTCATTTGGCTGTCCTTTAAATAAAGTTGTTTGTGTTTTGTTTTTTCATATATATTTTTCTCTGCAATTTCATTTTGGTGTATATATCAAATAAAGTTGGTTATGTACATTTTATAATTTGAGAAACAAATATTTTGGTCTTTAAATTTGCAGCTTGTTATCGAATTGGTTCCTGATTTAAAGAAATACATAAAATGATCATTAAATTTGCAATCCATTAATCAATTTGGGTTCTGTTTGGTAAAATTAACGGTTGGCTGATAAGCTAGCTGATGGCTGATAGCTTATACCTTATGGCTGATAGCTGATGACTGGTGGCTGATAAACTAATTGAAGTGTTTGATAAAATTAGCGGTTCAACTAGTTGATAAATGTAAAATGACATTAAAAGGTATTGTTAATTCAAAACAAATTTATGTCAAATTAATATTTAATATACTTGAAATTTATAAATTAAATGTATTAATATAATATATTTTTTATATTACTAAACTAATTGTTATTGGTTAAAATTTTATTTTCAAAAAATTATGGGTTTTCTTATTGACTTTTTTATTTAAAAAAGTATGGTTTATTATAATTTTTTAGTACAAAACAATAATTATTAAGCTATTTTATAAAACTAAGCAACATTATTTTTTTATTTTATATAAAGCAACGTAATTTTTTTATAGTGAGTAACATACATATTTTTTTTACGGTTAGCATTATAAATTAAATATTCATTTATTTACGTTAAAATTGCTATAAGGTAATAATCAATGATCATGCATGGTTTATTAAAAAAAAAACGCATGGTTTATATTCATTAAAAAAATATGGTTTATCATTTTATCAGGTAGTCAAAAAAAAAGTATGGTTTATTTTAAAATAATAAAAAAAAAAGGATAAGAGTGAACTTTAGTTAAAATAATACGGGGTAAAAATGGAAAAAAAAAATGATAAGCTATAAACTATAAGCTCATAAGCTACTTAAAATAGCGTCTGGAAATTAAACTATAAGTCGGTAAAATAAGCTATAAGCTCATACAGAAAAGTCTGTTACCAAACATGTCTTTTAACTTATAAGCTATAAGACGTAATGTAACAACCCAATTTAATTATTATTGAGTAATAATAATTAGAGGTATTTTGGAATAAAACAAGTGTTGGAATGTTGAATAAAGAAGCACTAAAGACTAGTGGACCCCACAATTCACTACAACAACGTAAGTACCCACACCATTCTAACTGTTTTCCATTGAGAAATGCTTAATCCTACGAAAAATGTTTCCACGAAAACTAAGAATAAGACATTCACGCGTAAAAAGCTTGAGTCAACCTTCTTTTTCTTTGTTTTTTTTTTTTCGGTTAGCTTTTATTAAAAAATAAATTGAAATGGAGAAGAACTGGATAGATGCATATTGCAGACGGGGGTATATGGATATCACTCAAATCACATTTCCTTTGTCTTATCTTTTTCTTTTTTTTTTCCCACAATTCCATTAAATCAAATACTCCTTCCTTACATTCATGTCTTAACACTTATTGCATAAATCATAATTCTTTCTTTTGTTGAGTTTTGAAAAGATGCAATAGGAAAGTTCAAAGATGATAGCATGATGGGTTGCTCTGCACAACACATAGGAGTATGAAGAAATAAGTTGCAGCAAACTAAACAGCAACCAAAACGATGGTAGTAATGATGGCAAATGAGAGTTGAAGCGGTGATCAAATCACATATAAATTGAATTAAATATTGGCATACCAAATATATATAAAAATTGGCAACGCTCGTGGTTTTCGTTAAAATACCCTTGCTGTTTTCCATTATTTCTGGCCTGTTTCACACAAACAGAACAAATACTCTCTCACTCACTCTTTCTCTCTCACGCTCATCTCCTCCCTCCCCACAACTTCACTTTAAACCACCATAAATCAACAAATTCTTTGATGAAACTCCACACACAAGTCACCCATTAGGTTTCCCATGATCATTCTAAATAAGGTAAGAGCTCACAATTCCTCAACTCTCTTCCAATTACTACGCCTTTCCCTTGTTGACCCTTTTAGTTCAATTTCTGTCAAACATTGTAAATTGGTGTTGCATGTGTGTTCAGAATAATTCAAAGGTCAGTTCAAATAACAATTTGGGGCTGTAATTCATCATCTCATCCTATGGAATATGGTAAGAATTACTAGACTTCTTTCCCTTTCACTTTGACTGAATCACCATTTTATGATAAGTAGTTGATGAAACTCAATCACTTCTATTTTGGTTAATTGCATGTGAGTTGTATGGAACTAGATATGGGTAAGTGTTATGGAACTGAAAAACAAAGATTATAGAAGCAGAGCAAGTTTGAAGGAATTGGATTGGTGATTTTTAGAATGAATTATGTGAAATTCGTGTCTGGAACATAGCTTCAGTAAAAGGATAAGTACTCTCACCCTGTAACTCCGAATTAAGTGATTCTTGAAGTTCTGGAAAGCTAACGAAACTGCCGTCGTTTTGGTGCCTGTTTCGTGAAAATTCGATTAAAATTGAGTTCTGTACACGCGTTTGAATACAGGGTACTGATGCTGTCAAAATTCTGGTTTTGGACTGCGAGTTTTACGCGCTTGGCTACACGAACAGATGCTTGAGAGCGTACGGAACAACTCGGTGATGCTGGATATCTCAGGTGGGTTTCTTTAAGTAGTTCTGGCAACCATAAGACCAATGATTAGGGCTTTCTTTATTTGTTATTACGTTCAATCAATAGAAGCATGAGTTAGAAATTATTAAATTGCTTGTTTGAAATGAATGAGTGTTTCCCTATCCCTTTAGACTCATTTTTACGATAGAAATATGCTTGGTAATTGAGTATGACATGTTGTATAATTTGGGAGCTATTGAGTTGTGAATTGTTGGTTTTGATTTTTGGAAAATACCTGAAAGGGAAGATCACCGAAGAATTTACCGGGTTGAGTCACGATCAGGTCGCTCTCTTTAAGACGTTTCACGGCTCTACCCAAAGTTTGTGCAAGGTAGACTATAAGCCGTGCGCCTTCAGGATAAAACAGCCCAGTTGAACTGGGCGATTATCAAATGCACCATTGATAATCGTTCGAGAAGTAACACCTTCTATACGGTAACGAATTACCGGTCAAATATGGTATGTATACCACTCAAAACCGAAGGGACTGAAAGATTAGATGAAGAGAATAAGGAACAACTCGTAAACACAAGTTGAAGGGAGAAAGAAGAAAAAGATTCGATCTTAGAGGAATTCTTTTTCGGTGTAATTTTTGAACTGAATGGAGTCCTCTATTTATATAGAGATTTTGTAACTGTTTTAGCAAAAATTGCTACATCAATTACTCTAATGGATAAGATCAAAAAGAAACTTATCCAATAATCCGTTCAACAACATTTGTGGATGAGATCAAAAGAAACAAATCCACAATAACAAACTAATGAGAGAAAGATAGGAAATTCAGTTGAATTCTCAATCTTATCACAACAACCATAAGCTAAAATTATGGGAAGTGATATTCATGAATAAAAATAATTATTATTATTATTTTCATCATTATCATGCATTTAAAATTAAATACCACTATTTAAACACTACTAATGTGTGTGTTCTATTTTATGTGGGACCCCCACACTCTATTTTTTCAATTCACACAATATTAGATCAAAGTTTAATTACTCGGTGTTTAATCTTCCAACCTTTCAATTTCTTTCTATCTTCACATCAATGTTCCAACATGAATTAACTTTGATTTGTATTGAAAATTCATGAAAATCCTGTTTTGACTCGTATCAGTCGATTGGCATAGACTCTTTGGTTTAGCCAATCGATTTTATACTGTATAAATGGGAAATTTGATGGTTTTAAAAATGCTTAATGGCTTCCAACTTGTATAGAAATGTTCCTTAATTGCTAAACATATTTCCATGCCATTTTAAACATAGTTTTACAACAATATGATAATGACTTAAGAATTAAACTCATGTAGGTTTTTTCCCCGGGATTGGTTGTTATGTTAAGTTAATTAATTAGTACAGTTGATCAATTGTGATTGATCTCGAATCATTTATTATCTAGCCTTTGGCTATGAGCATAGCTTATGCTATGAGGATTTTCTACTTTTAGTGAGAATCAGTTTATGATTGTGAGCTGAGCAGGTTCTCTGATCTACAGTTAATATCAGAAACCTGAGGCCGGCTTTCGAGACCCGCTCACCTCGAAGTGTCCGTGAGTATTAAAATCAACCAAGATAATAATTGTGTGATACACCTTATTGATGTTATATGCTATTCTTTAATGAATATGAGTTCTCAAGTGATCAACTGATTTATGAAGCCCCGGTGTTAGTACACCAAGTAAAGGGTAGTAAGAAATTCACTGAGGCTTAGTAGTCTCACCCCACTATTATTTGACAACAGATAATCAGGTTGCTTGTGTAAGAAGTTGTGGATTGGATGGCTTAGCAAGGCTAATGGAAGCTTATTCGATGTTTGTCTGTTTTCACCTTTATAAGCTCTTGTTTAGGATTATGTCGCACATACATGTATTTACAAAGTTTCCATGGCTCTGAAGTAAAGATGATAAAAACTACATTATGACAGATTATTCAGTTTAGTTTATTCATGTATTGTGATGTATTCCTCCAGCTACCTTGTGTAAAACAAAAGTTATTCTGTAATTTTAATGTATCCCGATTCAGTTATGTATGCTCTTATTGATATTCTAGATAAATCAATATGGGGTGTTATACATAAGCTATAAATCTTTTTTTTGGTCTTGCCAAACAGACCCTTGATATTTGGCGTTAACAATGACCATTAACTTTTTAAAAAAGTTTGATGTAATATTTTTTAGACACGTTGCTTACGTGGAGTTGGATTTGATGCCACATTTATCAACGATGATGGCGCTTGGCATATATATATAATCGTAAACACAACCAAACGGAGATGAGCTTGCTTTTTCCACCCATGGTTTCATTCGGATTAAAGATTTTTGGACCGAAATCGACCGAACCCGACCGTTGTCCACCCCTATGATAAAATTATAAACTTTCCCAAAATATCCCTCCCAGGGTAATTCTAAAATGTCCTGATATTCTTATCTAATTCGTATATTATTTCGTCACCAATTTCGAACGCAATAATTTTTCTATCAGCAATAGGGGTAAATAAAAAAAAATGTGCAGAGCATAATCCAAAAAAAATATTATAGGGGGTAAAATAAAACTCACCTACTTTGTAGGGGGTAAAGACCTATTAACCCTATAAAAAATGTAGTATGCATATTTTCTCATGGTTCAGACTGTAAAAGCTAGCTGATTAAATTTGTAGTGTTTGATAAAATTAGCAATTGAACTAGTTATAAGTATGAAATGATATAAAAAGGATATGTTTAATTAATATTTAATTATTTTTTCAAGTAGGTTTGTAGGAATAAAATTAAAAGAAAAAAATGATAAGTTATAAGCTCATAACCATTTGGTCTAACTTAGTTCAAAATTAATTTTTTGCTCAATAAACAGATTTTCAATAAGTTTTTGATAAAAAAGAATTATTTAATTTTTATGAGTAAAATACACAGACAAAAAACTTTTAAAGCTAAAAAGTCAGCAATTACAAAACAACTTTAACTTTTTTCTAAAAACTTATATTTTTACTTTTAACTTTTAAAAATTTTATTCGATCTGAAAAAGTCAAGCAAAATAATATCAAATAGCATTTAAAATATAAACTAATAAAATAAATTATAAACTCGTTTTGAAAAATATTTACCAGACAACTTTTTTATCATATAAACTATAAGCTCAAAATGTAGCATTACTAAACATAGCTGTGTAATTTTCTTCATCACTCTCACCAGTCACCAACATCGCCATTACAATATTTATCTATTTTAGGGGTGGACAGTGAGCGGGTTTGGGTGGATTCAGGTCTAAAGTTGTCACCCAAGTCAAACCATAGAATCAATAAATAATGCCCAATCCACACATAAAATAGAGATCAATTTTCACGGGTTTGAGGTTTAGTCGGGTTATTGGGTGGTTTGATTCGGTTAGAAATAAAATTAAAATTAAAATAAAATTAGTAACATAATCAACCTTTGCAATTTAGATTCCAAGAATATGCAACAAAAGATGAGAGAAACATGAAACAATAAAAAATTAAAGTGTTACAAACCCTAAATCAACATAAAAAGTAAGAAAAAAACAAAAAGCTCAAATAAAAAAAAATATAACATTTGGTTTCAACGAAGTTAGACAAAAAAGATGAAGAAAAATAAGTTTTATGTTTCAAAATATTTCATGATTGTTTCAGTCTCCATGGATTTGAGGTGATGTGAGAAAGTGTGAAGAGGAGGCGAGAGAAGAACTTAGAGTGTGTTAACGTTTATCGCAAAAGAAAAGTGTTAAACGCGAAATTTTGTATTACTAATGTGGGCGGATTTTAAGTCTCATCGGTCCGATTCTCTCCACTCGAAACCGCCCATGTCAACTCTCTGTAAACCGAACTTCTAGACCCACTAATCCGCGGTCCAATCCAAGCCGCTCATTTCCCTCATTTTTTTTTCGATTTTCTCGAATTGGATCGGGCCACGGTTTTTCTATCTACTCCAAATCTATCTTTATATCTACTTTTCTTTACTTTTATTTGTTTAACTCGTGGGTCCCATATGGGAGAGAACCCAACAACCGTGCATTGTATTAGTCAAGTAAAACACAACAATGTATTGATCACTCCAATTTGATTTAGTAAGCGGTCATTATTAAATTCAAGTCTTTGGTAAATACTATTTAATTAATTATAAAATAGATTAATAAACCTTTCAAAAAAAATAAAAATATTTATACCAAAAAAAAAAATAAAAAATAAAAATAAAATAGAGTAATATTTTTGGGTGTTTGTTAACCGATTGTTATGTCAGCACCAAGATGCTTTGATCAGGCCTTCCTATTTCAAATATATTTTTTATGTATTTGCTAATTCAAAAAAATAAAATTATATATATATATATAGTCATTCTTTGATTCAAATTTATGGTCATTCTTTAATGAAAATATCTCTAGTTATTTTTAAATCATTTTTGTCAGACATTTAATTCTGGAAAGCATGCATGTGTGAATTTGACTGGAGTTTTGCCACTTGTTGGTTTAATGGTCGGGACTTTTACTGTGGGACAATCAGCCCTCAAAGCTGTTTCAAGTAAAGTGGTAAAACATGAGAAAACATGTTCTGACAATCAACATGCTTTCATACTATTTGCTTTTGACACTTTTGCAAACATGTTTTAGCAATAGTGGTTGTGAGTCTTTTGCAACGAGTTCAAAAAGTTATGAATAACAATGTTGTGTCCTCTAGAGTTAAGAGAGGAACACTTGCTTGGGCACAAACATTTGAGCACAAGATTTGGGCACACATACACAAATTAAAAAAATTAAAAGAAAAATAAATTGTCACATCAAGTCATATCACTTTAACCATTTTTTCTTTATTTATTTTTGTTTCTTGTGAGTGTGCCTAACAAATAATATTTAGGTTTGTGCCTATATAAGTATTTCTCGAGTAAGAATGTTATTTTTATCCGAATTGGTTTTGCCATTCAAAAAAATTTGACGGCGCAGCTTGTTGCCCTTTCGCCTTTAATTTATATGTAATTCCTTATTTTGGTCCTAGAATGTCTATATATTGGCTTCTCATACTCATCCCAATAACTCACCCTACTTTAACACATCAGTTTGAGAAAATATAGTGTTAGTTTGAAATGGATACAGTCTGCATCTGCAAGCCACATTCAAGTTCTCACAGTGGTGTTGGTATGCATTTTTCTTTGTTGTTATTTATTCAATTCGGTCATATTATAAGAAACAAATAATAATATACACTTTCACTATTAGAAAAAGTTAAAATACCGACGAAATTTAGAGACATAATATATTTCGACTTCAATAGAAATGGAATTATAGACAGAAAAAATAGTTAGAGACATATATTTTTATTTTAGAGACAGATATTTTCATTTTAAAGATAGATTTTGTTCGTCTCTAATAGTTTAGAGATAAGAAAATTACCGACGGGATCAAATCCGTCTCTAGCCTACTTAGTGACGAAATATTTACATTTTAGAAACAAATTTTGTCCATCGATATTTAAGATTTTTCTAGTAGTGTTTATATCCTATTTATATGAAATATAGAGTCCTAAGTCCTTTGATTTTAAAAAAAATACACTTAACATGTATAGCTTAATTAATATAGAGCCCACTTAGCTTGGCCTTGTAGTGTTAATTGGTTTGAGACTTTAGAGTGAGTTCCTTTTAAATTTGGGATTTAATTCTCTATAATGTTAATTTCGGTGGGTTATTTCATATAGAACAAAAAAAATATTCTAACTTCAAATGGGGTCTCTGCAAGTGGGCCGCACTTAGATTAATGTACTCGTAGTGAACAATAATTGGGTCTTTATATCTAAAGTTATCAAAATGAGCTAGTTTGATTGGGTCGGTCCGAATAGTCCGAATTTTTTCCTGGTTTGGGTTCTTAAAATTTGAGCCTGAATTTTTTCCGGACTTTTTAGCTCGGCTCGTTTATGCCCGCTGAAAATATGGGCTAGCCCGAAAGACCGAATCAATTATAATAAAAAATTATAAAAATAAATATTAGTTAGTATGTTGCATTTTAAGTGTTAATTTTTTATATTTTTTAAAGCAATCTAATATGTTGTTGATTTGTTTTTCTATGTGAGTAACTCTATATCTTTGGTTTTCTATCTTTATTTTTTGTAACTTAAAAATTATCTACTATATTTTTTTTTTTTTCAAAAGTTGATGGTTTATAAGTACCACCAACTTATTTACAAAGAAAATACTACATTTGCTGCTACCAAGGATCGAACCCCTGACCAACAGCCTACACCCGCTCAGTCAGCAAGTGCCAACTGAGCTACCCCTGATCTACTATATAAATATTATTGTTTAAAAGTATAAATTAATGGTCATTCTAATTTTTATGATTGAAATAATAACTTATAACATAGAAGAATCATGCTTTTTTAATCTTTAAAGAGTATTATTGATAGTCGTTAGAATTTGTGATAAATTTAAATACTAATCCACAGACTATTTATAAAGATGTTCCGATATAGCATTAGCTAGATAAAATTAAAATATGTTTAGAATGAGAAATTAAAATATTTTTTCTAGTCTGCGAGAGTTTAAATATAATGGTAGATTCTCCAATTCTTTTATCTATTAACTCAATTCTCAAATCAATTGAACTACTTAGTTTTCAAAAGACAACTCACTTTTTGTGATCAAAAGATTTCTACCCAACATTTAATATGCTAAACATAGTTATACCTATAACATAATTATAAAATTATACTTATGATTGGTTTACCTTCTTAATTAACAGTTTTGAGTTTGAATATAATTTCAAAATTAGTATCAATGTTTATTAAAGATGAATTTTGGGACAAATGTAGTCTTCATAATTGTATGGACAAAACATCTGATTCAATTCTTAGTAACATATATTTTTTTTGTCAAAAAATAATTATAACATCTATTTTAATTGAGCATTAATAGATAAAAAAACAAAATAAAACCGGCGGCTCAAAAGCCCGACCGCCCGTTCCGAGCCGGGCCCTATTTTTTAAGCCCATATTTAATCTGGCCTTTTAACCCGACCCGATAAAGCCCAAAGCCCGCTCAGGCCGGTCTGTTTCCAGCCGAGCCGCCCGTTTTGACAGCTCTACCTATATCCCTCTACTTTGAACAAACAAAAAACAATATTTAATTTTTTTAATTTAAATTCTTCTAACTATTTAATATATTTTGAGAGAACTTATTTCATTTCATAACAATATTTCCTGATTTATACATTAAATATAGTAAAAAAAAAATTTGAATGGAAAATATAATATATATAAATATAAAAATGAATGAAGTATAAGAGAAAGTTCAGAAAATCAAGGATGTACTAGTAGTACACTTCATCATAGCCCAATAATCTAAAAAGTAAGATAAGAAAACAAAGTAAACCTACAACAGGATAAGGAGGAACACCACCAAACTATAGCTCCTCAAAGGCACCACCACGAGTAGGAGAATACCTTCAAGAAGAGAGAGACAGGGATTAACCACAGGTAGGACAAAATAACAAGAAGGCATCTAATCTCCCCAACCCATATATAGTAAAACTATTTGAAATAATTTATATATATATAATTGTTATTTTTGCTATAACTTTTGAATTCAAGGAAATCATCTACACATATAAATGCAGGTATTTTTAGATCAAAAAGAATGCAGCCACCAGCTAGTTACTTGTTTAAGATCGAATCTTATTCCTTGTTAATGAATCAAGAAGAAATCATGTACATGTTAAGCTAATTGTTGTTGCTATATATGTGGTCTAGGATATTGGTTCTCCAAACAGGTGATAATTCGAAAAGAAATGACAAAGGTCATATCATGAAAGAATGGAAATGGTAGAATGAACTAAACTTCATTAAATGTAATGAATGTTACCATAGTATTTATACATGAAGTAGGGCATAGGATAACTAAACTGCACCACTATTACTAGATTATTTCCTATAACAACTAACTAAATGAGTTAGTTATAACTAACTAACTTCCTTCTCATGCAAGTTATCACACTTTGTATCCTTGGCTTGTAATATCCCTCCGCAAGTTGAAGATTGGTAGATGTCTAGCATGTTCAACTTGGATAATAGAAGATGAAATGGTTGAGGTAGCAAGGGCTTGGTAAAGAAATCAGCAAGTTGATTTTGAGAGGATACAGGCAGTAATTTCATGACTCCAGCTTGAAGTTTCTCACGAACTATGTGGCAATCAATCTCCAAATGTTTGGTACGCTCGTGAAAAACAGGATTAGCGGCAATGTGAATGACGCTGAGATTATCACAATATAGGACAGGAGTTTTGGTGCAAGGAATGTGTAGATCACGAAGCAGGTAAAGAATCCATTGCAACTCACAAGTTGCAGCTGCAAGAGCACGATACTCTGCTTCTGATGATGAACGGGAAACGGTCAATTGTTTCTTTGTGCGCCATGAAATGAGAGATTTGCCAAGGAAGAAACATTGACCAGAGATGGAACGTCGAGTATCAATGCACCCCGCCCAATCAGCATCAGAAAATCCAGAGAGATGAGGAGTGGAAGTCCTAGGAAAGAAGAGACCAAAAATTCTTCAAGTATCTAAGGAAGCGCAGAGCTGCCTGATGATGAACAACAGTGGGCTTAGCCAAAAATTGACTAAGTTGCTGAGTGATAAAGGTAATCTCAGGGCGTGTAGTGTTGAGATAAAGCAATCTACCAATGAGGCGCCGGTAAGAAGGAATGTCATGGTAAAGGGTGTCGGAATCATGATGTAGCTTGAGGGAAGGGTCGGAAGGAGTGGAAACAGGCTTAGTGCCTAGCAAGCCTGAATCAGAAATCAAGTCAAGGCAATACTTGCATTGACATAATGAGATACCCTGCTGAGAATGAGAAACTTCAAGGCCAAGAAAGTACTTCAAAACACCTAAGTCCTTGATTTGGAAAGCTGCGTGTAGGACAGACTTGATATGTTGAAATTCTTGTAAGGAATTGCCAGCTAGAATCACATCATCAACATAGACAAGGAGAGCAGTGAAAGAGGTCGCAGATTGCTTGGTAAATAGGGAATGATCTGAGGCAGCTTGAGTGTATTGGTGTTGAAGTAGTAAGGAGGTGAGTTTCTCATACCATTTACGACTACTTTGCTTAAGGCCATAGAGGGACTTAGTCAACTTACACACCTGATTGGGCTTGGAGCTTGTAATACCAGGAGGAAGCATCATATACACATCTTCCTAAAGATCTCCATGCAAAAATGCGTTATTAACATCTAATTGGTGCAGGAACCAATTGTTCATGGAAGCCAAAGCAATAAGTAATCTCACAGAAGTGGCTTTGGCTACAGGTGAGTAAGTTTCAAAATAATCTAACCCTTCGATTTGATTGTAACCTTTGGCTACCAAACTAGCCTTGTACCTTTCCACAGTCCCATCAGCATGTAGCTTGACCTTGTAAACCCATCTGCAACCAATAGGAGTTACATTTGGTGGAGTATCAACAAGTGTCCAAGTGCCAGTTCTATCAAGTGCAGCAAGCTCAGTTTGCATTGCTTGTCTCCAACATTCAAACTTGTTAGCCTCAGTGAAAGATGTAGGTTCACGATGAGCTGTGAGAGACAAAGAAAAACGACATTGGGAAGGAGACAAATTATTATAGGAAACAAAATGAGAAATAGGGTAAGAAGTACCTGATGATGGATGGAGTGTATCAATGAATGAACTGCAAATATAATCTTGAAGGTGAGAAGGAGCACCTTTAGTTCTAGTGGATCTTCTAAGAGAAATAGGTGTAGAGGCAGGGACAGGGAGGTTAGGATTAGTGTTAGAGTGTGAAGTGTTAGGGATAGAGGAAATAGGAATAGAAGGAGTAGTGTCAGGAGAAGAAGTAGTAGTGTCTTGAGAGGAAGTAGGAGTAGGGTGAGAAATAGGAATAGGGTCAATAAAGGGAGTAGGAGATGTATCTGGAGTAGATTTGGGAATGTAAGACCAATGGTGTGTAGGATTAGAAGTATTACTAGGGTAAGGAAGGATGTGATCATGGAAAATAACATTTCGAGAAACAAAAATAGCTTTGGAATGTAAATCATATAAAACATAGCCTTTCATACCAGGAGTGTAACCTAAGAAAATGGACTTTCTTGCACGAGGGTCAAGTTTACTTCTATGGCATGTAAGAGTAGAGGCAAAACATAATGAGCCAAACACTTTAAAATGAGACAAGTCAGGGACCATGTCATGTAAAACTTGGTAAGGAGATTTATGTTTTAAGAGGGGAGTGGAAACACGGTTGATTAAAAAGGTGGCATGAAGTAAAACATAAGACCAAAAAGATTTGGGAAGCTTAGACAGAAACAAAAGTGCTCTCCCTACATTTAAAATATGTTGATGTTTACGTTCCACCCTCCCATTTTGTTGAGGGGTCTCAACACAAGATTTTTGATGAATAATACCCTTAAGAGCAAAGAAACTATGCAACATAAATTCTGGACCATTATCACTTCGAATGAATTTAGGAGTGACATGGATTTGGTTTTCAACAAGGGTGACAAAATCTTTAACATGAGAGGAAACTGAACTTTTATCTTTAAGTAAGATGATCCAAACAAAACGACCATGATCATCAACTATGGTCAAGAAATACCTGTGACCATGAATAGAAGTAGTGGACAATGGTTCCCATATATCAAAATGCAAAAGTTCAAAATTAGATTTGGCAATAGAATGACTATTATGAAAAGGTAATTTCCTTTGTTTTGCAAAGTGACAAACATCACAAATTGCATTATTATCAACAGAAATATTTGGATACAATTGAGTCATTTTTGACAACCTAGAATTTGACAAGTGACCAAAACGAAAATGCCATAAGGCAGCTTCAGGAATAACATCTGAAGAAGTATTATTGTGATTATTACAAGAAAGTAAATTGCTATTAGAAGGAACAGGAGGATGGTTGGTAGAAGAAGAATGAGTGAAGGCAGGATTGTGCAAGATTAATCTGTAGAGTCCATTGATACGATCACCCAAAGCAATCATCATCTGGGAGGTAGTGTCCTGTATAACACACTTGTCAGAAAGGAACTGAACATGAAAATTTAGAGATTGACACATTTTTGAAATGGAAATGAGATTTATAGTAAAAGCAGGTGAATATAGTACATTATCAAGATGAATATTATCAGTAAGACAAATTGTACCAGCTGTTTGAACATATATTGAAGCACCATTAGGTAGGCTAACACTAATAGGAGCAATAGAATGCAAATACTTAAAACAATGAGGTGAAGAACATATATGTTCATTAGCACCAGAGTCAAGGATCCAATAACTAGGTTTAGAAGTAAACTTGGAGGGAAAGAAACTACCTGAAGAATCATGAGGTGAACTACCTTCATGAATTACATTGGAGACACTAGCAGTGTTGGAAGGAGGGTTGGAAGAGGATAGGGAAGGAGAAGCTAACAAATTTGCTTGTTGAAGCAAAGAAACAAGTTGATTATACTGTTCTTGAGTTAAACTGGCATTGTTGCTTGAGCTACCCTCCTCAGTAACACTATTGGTTGACCTAGAGCCATGAGAATCATTAGAAACACCATTACCACGATTTACATTAGGGTGTCCATGCTTAGCATAATAAAATTCCACTGTGTGATTCTTCTTGCCACAAAAACTACACACACGATTAGAATTCTTAGAAGGTGCAGAGCCTTTGCCACGATAAGATTGTTGCCTAGCATCAAAAGCATTGATGAGAGCTGAAGAATCATCTTCAATAGAAGGAGCAACAGATTTGGCATTACTTTCTTCTTGGACAACCAAAGAATAGACCTTATTAAGAGAAGGTAAAGGATCCATAAAAAGGATCTGAGTTTTAACAACAGAAAACTCAGAATTCAGACCAGTTAGAAATTGTATAACCAGATCTTCAAGGAAGAAACTATGAGCATCACGCATTGCTGCACATCTACACTGATGAGGACAAGTGCAGGAAGGAATAGGCCTGTGAGAGTGCAATTCTTCCCATAACGCCTTCATTTCTATGAAATAATCAAGAACGGATTTCGAACCTTGTTTCAAGGTGTTGATGGAAGAACGAATTGTAGCAATGCGAATACGATCAATCTTGGAGAACCTTTCCTGAAGATCTTGCCAAACATCAAAGCAATTTTCATGGAAAACTAAGGTCTGTGCAATCGGCTCGGTCACTGAATTGATGAGCCAAGAATGAATCAAGTGATTACATCGCTCCCAAGCTGAACGATTAAGATCAAGAGGCTCCGGAATAGGCTAGGATCCATCCACAAATGCGAGCTTGTTCTTCGCGCCTAATGCGCGACGCATGGATCTGCTCCAAGCTAAGTAATTCGAACCATCCAAACGCGGTGTAACACTAACAGAGTTGGGACCTTCGCTCGGATGAACGTAAAGAGGTGAATCTACGTCGATAGCTGGAGGATGTGGCGGTGCAACGCGCGGTGGCATGGTGAAATAGTGAAGAAATAAGCGAGAAAATCAAAGAAAATGCAAGAAACTGCAAGAAGGTGAAGGAAAACGAAGGAAAAAGAGTGCAACGGAATTGTAACAAACTTTAGGATCGTAACTAACTCCAATGTGGAGTATTCATCACTGATACCATATCATGAAAGAATGGAAATGGTAGAATGAACTAAACTTCATTAAATGTAATGAATGTTACACATAGTATTTATACATGAAGTAGGGCATAGGATAACTAAATTGCACCACTATTACTAGATTATTTCCTATAACAACTAACTAAATGAGTTAGTTATAACTAACTAACTTCCTTCTCATGCAAGTTATCACACTTTGTATCCTTGGCTTGTAATAGGTCATGTGTCCTTACGCCTACAAATTGTAGATACATTGAAGTATTCTAAGGGTTGGAAGCTTAATGTAAACTTTAAATTGTTCGTCCATGATCAGATAAATAATAATTATTTGACTATCCAAGATATATATATATATATATATATATATATATATATATATATATATATATATATATATATATATATATATAGCTTACAAATTATGTTACTAATTACAAAATTAAGTCATTAATTCAATTGTAAAGTAAAATTGTGGCAATTTGATTAATGTAGATGCTGGTAACGCTGTGCGAACACTTAGTGAAAACAACACTGAATTAAGTTTTAAGGAATTAATTTCATTGAAGGAGTTCAAAGATAAATCAAATGGATACCTTGTTAATGATTCATGTGAGTTTGGAGCTGAAGTTTTTGTATATGCAAATTCTACCAAATCAGAAATTCTTTTTATGATCAAAGATCCTACTCATCATGATTCCTTCACATGGAAATTTGAGAAATTTTCAACATTGTATACGAGTTCCCAATCTAATATCCAACATGTTGGTGGGAGAGACTGGTATAATAATCAACTTCTCTTCATCATATCGTCATTTTATACACTTACTCCATTCGATCAAATTTATAAGTAAATTTGATTTTTTTTGTTGCATTGAAGAATGAATATATATGACTTATATTCATTTTTCAATGTGTCAAAAAAGTCAAATTTGACTAGTGACTCTAAATGTGACACGAGGAATGCTAAGTTGTATTTTTTTTTTTCTTTTCAGCTGTAACTGTTGAATTAATAAGTCATGTTTTCAGAGCTTCAGAAGTTGGAGAAGCTTCAGAAGCTACAGAGCTTCAGAAGCTGAGCAGAGCTTCAGAAGTTGCAGAGCTTCAGAAGCTGAGCAGAGCTTCAGAAGTTGCAGAGCTTCAGAAGCTGAGCAGAGCTTCAGAAGTTACAGAGCTTCAGAAGTTGGAGAAGCTTCAGAAGCTACAGAGCTTCAGAAGCTGAGCAGAGCTTCAGAAGCTGAGCAGAGCTTCAGAAGTTGTAGAGCTTCAGAAGTTGAGAAAGTTTCTGAAGCTAGTAATAGTTAGTTAGTTTGTTATAGTTTTTGTTTTGGCTTAGGTAGTTAATATACGATCGCTTGGCAGTGAAGCAAGCCCCCATTTGTATATAAATACCTTGCCCCATGTGGATGAACACAACAACTTAACTCTTTTTCTTAATTCTCGTCTCAATTCTCTCGTTCTATTCTCTCTAATTTCTTCCAAAATTATCACATTGTCCCAACAAATTGGTATAACAGAGCCCGGTTGTGATTCACGTTTTGCATTGATTCTTTGATCAAGAAACAATGGCGAACAATGGCACAACCTCATCACAATTTCCTGCAAATCTTCCAGTTTTCAAAGGTGAAAACTATGATCGTTGGTGTGCGCAGATGAAGGTCATTTTCAGGTTTCAAGATGTTCTTGAAACTGTTAATGATGGAGTACCAGACTTGGCTGCAAATGCTGATGAAGCAGCAAGAGCCTTGCATCGCGAGTTGAAGAAAAAGGATGCAAAAGGTCTGTTCATCATACATCAGTGTGTGGATCCTAATATCTTTGAGAAGATCATTGAGGAAGAGTCTTCTAAAGGTGCTTGGGATACATTGAAAAAGATTTATGGAGGTGATGAAAAACTGAAGGGTATCAAGCTGCAAGCTCTGAGGAGACAATATGAAATGTTGGTGATGAATGATCAAGAAACGATAGCTGAGTATCTTTCAAGAATGTTGAGTATCACTAATTTGATGAAGTCAAATGGTGAAGCTTTGTCAGAGAGGTCCAAGATTGAGAAGGTTTTGAGAACCTTGACTGAGAAATTTGATCACATAGTAGTAGCAATAGAAGAATCAAAGGATTTGGCCACTATGAAGATAGAGGAGCTCCAAGCTTCATTGGAGGCACATGAACTGAGAGTCAAGCAGAGGAGCTCAAATAAAGCTATTGATCAAGCTTTGCAGGCAAAGTTTCAGAAAGGTTCCAAAGGGAAAAACAAGAAAAAGAAAGAAGATTCAGAGAATGATGGCAAGAACCTTAAAGATTCAGAGTCTAGCAAAGGTAACAAGAAAGGTTCAAAGAAAAAGATTGATAAGAAGGATGTGAAGTGTTATAATTGTCAGAAGCTTGGCCATTATGCTAGAGAGTGTCACTCTAAGAAAGTTGAGAGAAGTGACAAGGATGAAGCTCAATTGGCAAAGGGAAATGGTAGTGACTCTGATGATTCCCTGCTCATGACAACTACAAACACTGATGCTGATAAATCCAACTTGTGGTATCTTGACACTGGCTGTAGCAATCACATGACTGGCAACAAGAAGTGGTTCTTGAAGCTTGATTATTCAGTGAGACGGAATATCAAGTTTGCTAATAGCAGCCAGATCACTAGTGAAGGTATGGGGACAATTCTTGTGCAGAGAAAAGATGGTCAGGAATCCTTCATTAATGAGGTATTGTATGTTCCTTCTATAACAAGTAATCTGATTAGTCTTGGTCAATTACTTGAAAAGGATTATACAGTGACAATGGCTAATAAAGAATTGAAGATTCATGATGCTAAAAGTAGGTTAATCCTAAGAGCTCCATTGTCAAGCAATAGAACCTTTAAGGTTGAAATCAATGTGATTGATTTCAAGTGCTTAGCCTCAGTCACTAGTACAGAAGAGAATTGGATATGGCACCACAGGTTTGGACACTTAAACTTCAAAAGTTTAAGCATGTTGAATTCCAAGAAGATGGTTCATGGCTTGCCTCAGATCAGAGCACCAAGTGAAATGTGTGAAGAGTGCTGTGCAGCAAAGCAGGCCAGAAATTCATTCAAGAATGAATTACCTATGAAATCAACTCAGAAGCTAGGAATGGTGTACTCAGATGTGTGTGGTCCATTTGAGGTGAAATCCATTGGAGGTAACAACTATTTTCTGACATTCATAGATGATTGTACTAGGCATGTTTGGCTCTACCTTATCGAAAAGAAAAGTGATGTATTTACCAAGTTCAAGAAATTTAAGACACTAGTTGAAAATCAAAGTGGATTTAGTGTTAAGAAATTGAGAACTGATGGAGGTGGTGAATACACTTCACATGAATTTGCAAAATTCTGTGAAGATGAAGGTATAGAGCATGAAGTCACTGCACCCTACACCCCTCAACACAATGGTGTAGCTGAGAGGAAAAATAGAAGCATCATGAACATGGCCAGAAGTATGCTTAAAGCTAAGCATATGCCTCATAAGTTTTGGGGTGAAGCAGTCTCTACAGCAGTTTACATCATCAATAGAAGTCCTACAAAGAGGTTACAAGACAAGACTCCTCATGAAGCTTGGACAGGTTTGAAACCAAGTGTTAGTCATTTTAGAATATTTGGCTCACTTTGCTTCAAACATGTTCCTGATCAAGTTAGAAGAAAACTTGATGATAGAAGTCAGACAATGATATTGTTAGGTTATCATCCCACTGGTGCTTACAAATTGTACTCACCTAGAGATAACAAAGTTGTGATTAGCAGAGATATCAGGTTTGATGAATCAAAGGGTTGGGATTGGACTGAAGGCACAAGTGCTGAAGGCTCAATGCTCAACAGAAGACTCATGCTTGAAGAAACAAATCAAGAGGAGATAGAAGTTGAAGATGATCAACCTAATGCTGCACCTAATCAACAGTTGAGAAGATCAACCAGAGAAAGGGTACAGTCAATAAGGTTGAATGAGTATGATGTGTTTCCTGATCAAGCAATCACTGAAGATGGAGAACTGGTCAATGAAGCAATGATTGCAGAGTTGGAACCGGTGACTCTAAGTGAAGCTTTGAAAGATTCAAATTGGTTGAATGCTATGAAAGAGGAGCTGAAGTCAATTGAGAAGAATAACACCTGGACATTGATGAACAAAGCTGTAAACAAGAGACCTATTGATGTGAAATGGGTTTTCAAGCTGAAGATGAAACCAAGTGGTGAAATTGCTAAGTACAAAGCAAGGTTAGTAGCTAAGGGTTTTCTTCAGAAGCCTGGACTTGACTTTAATGAAGTGTTTGCACCTGTGGCAAGGCTAGAGACAATTAGGCTAGTTGTTGCAGTAGCTACCTACAAAGGATGGGCTATGCACCAGCTTGATGTGAAATCTGCCTTTTTGAATGGACCATTAGAGGAAGAGGTATATGTGAAGCAGCCACCAGGATTTGAGATTAAAGGTCAAGAACAGAAAGTGTACAAGTTGAACAAAGCTCTCTATGGTTTGAAACAAGCTCCAAGAGCTTGGAACAAGAGAATTGATAGCTTCCTGCTGAATTTGAGTTTCACTAGATGCACATCAGAACATGGAGTATATGTGAAAGGCTCAAGTCATGATGAGATTATAATACTGTGTCTGTATGTTGATGATTTGTTGATCACAGGATCAAACAAAGCTGTGCTAGAGAGATTCAAAGCAGACATAATGAAGGAGTTTGAGATGACTGATCTGGGAGAGCTATCATATTTCCTTGGCATGGAATTTGTGAAAACAGATAGAGGCTATTTCTTGCATCAGAAGAAATATGTCATTGACATATTGAAGAGGTTTCACATGAGCAATTGCAACCCTGCAATTACTCCTATGGAAACAGGTGTGAAGCTGAGCAAGAATACTGAGGATGAGTTGGTTGATTCAACACTGTACAGACAGATCATAGGATCATTGAGGTACTTGTGCAATACTAGAATTGATTTATGTCATAGTATTGGTCTGCTGAGCAGATTTATGGATCAACCAAGGATGAATCACTTGACTGCTGCAAAGAGGGTCCTTAGATATGTGAAAGGAACCATTGATCATGGCATTTTAATTCCAAACCAAAGGAACAGTAGCAAGAAGCTAATGGCTTATGGTTACTCAGATTCAGATTGGGGAGGAGATCAAGATGACAGGAAGAGTACTGCAGGATACCTGTTCATGATAGGTAATGCACCAATCTCTTGGTGTTCTAAGAAGCAAGGGATAGTGGCATTGTCATCATGTGAAGCTGAGTATGTGGCAGCTTCATTTGCAGCTTGTCAAGCAAATTGGATTGAGATGTTGCTCGCTGAATTGAAGGCAGTAGAGACAACAAGGATGAAGCTACTTGTTGACAACAAGTCAGCAATTGATTTGGCTAACAACCCAGTTAGTCATGGAAGAAGTAAACACATTGAGAGGAGGTTTCACTTTTTGAGAGATCAAGTGAACAAAGATAAGCTTGAGGTGGAATATTGCAATACTGAGATCCAACTTGCAGATATTCTAACCAAACCTATGGCTAAGGCAAGGTTTGACACTCTGAAGAAGCTTATAGGAATGAATGCTTTGGAAAACATGTCTTAGGAGGTGTGTTGAATTAATAAGTCATGTTTTCAGAGCTTCAGAAGTTGGAGAAGCTTCAGAAGCTACAGAGCTTCAGAAGCTGAGCAGAGCTTCAGAAGTTGCAGAGCTTCAGAAGCTGAGCAGAGCTTCAGAAGTTGCAGAGCTTCAGAAGCTGAGCAGAGCTTCAGAAGTTACAGAGCTTCAGAAGTTGGAGAAGCTTCAGAAGCTACAGAGCTTCAGAAGCTGAGCAGAGCTTCAGAAGCTGAGCAGAGCTTCAGAAGTTGTAGAGCTTCAGAAGTTGAGAAAGTTTCTGAAGCTAGTAATAGTTAGTTAGTTTGTTATAGTTTTTGTTTTGGCTTAGGTAGTTAATATACGATCGCTTGGCAGTGAAGCAAGCCCCCATTTGTATATAAATACCTTGCCCCATGTGGATGAACACAACAACTTAACTCTTTTTCTTAATTCTCGTCTCAATTCTCTCGTTCTATTCTCTCTAATTTCTTCCAAAATTATCACATTGTCCCAACAGTAACAAGCGGCTGGAGGAATGCAGGTAATAGTTTCCTACAATTTTTATTTTTTAACAACAATCTGTACCATGTTTTTTCAATAACTGATCAGCAAAATTTAAAAGCTTTTAGTCAGTTTTGAGAATATATAAAACATTGAATTTATTTTTGAGAATAATTATTATATATATATATATATATATATATATATATATATATATATATATATATATATATATATATATATATATATATATATAATAATTACATATGAATAAAAGGTAGACGAGCAACAAGCTGCGACGCTAAACATTTTTTATAGCAAAATTCAATCTTTGAAAAACTACATTCATAGACTTAAGTGACACAATATTACTATGCATGACATTTTGAACTCTTTTCAAAAGATTTACAGCATCCAGTGCTAAAAACCCAAAAGTGTCAAATGCAAATGGTATTAATACGTGTTCATTGTCAGAGCACGCTTTCTCATATTTGACCATTTTGCTTGAAGCAACTTTGGGAGTTGTCTGTCCCACAGTAAAATCCCCGGCACCCAGCCTGAAGGGGGGAAAATGTCTTCTAGCTAGTGAAATTTATGCCCCATTTGCAATTTTTACTTTGAAGTAGCAATTTTATACTAATAAGTTATATGGTTTATGCAAACCCGGTGAATAAGTCAAGTTTTTAAGGGAATTTTTGTTGTAAAATATGACATGACAAATAATTGTTCCTCTTCATCTTCGCAATGTTAACTTCCTCTTGTTGTTTTTTTTTTCCGCTGCAGTAAACAACATTCTTAGTTTACCGGGTGATACTAAGGGATTTCCAACGTTCATATCTCTAAGTGAACTCAAGAGACCAGGAAATGGGTATATTAATCTGAAAGATGTTTTAAGCGTGGATGTTTACATCAGTGTATCCATGACTAAGTAACTTCCTCTTAGATTATTAACTTATGATTAATGTAAAAATAAAATGAGAATCAATCCCTTTGTCGTTGTGGTTGATATATAATTAAATAAATTGTGTTCTTGTATTTCATCTAGGTGTCCTTCATTTTAAGTTGTTTGTGGACTGTTTTCTTTCTTTGCATTTCATTTTCTTGTATTTTAAATATGTAGTTGGTTGTATTCACAAAAAAAAGTTGTGCGTGCATTCATCTCGTATTTTATTTATCTTTTATAATATCCAAAATTCAAATAAAAAAATTTCTGTTTAAAAATAAACAAACTCTAATTGTTTTTTTAAGTCAATTAAGTGTACTTATAAGTTTATATACATGGAAGAACACATGTGCCAAAGTATAGAAGAGTAAACCTAATAAAAGAGTCGCTCCAATAAATTTAAAGGCCTAAAATAAAATTTGAAATGATGTCATTTAAAACTAACAACAATAAGGGATTGTAGGAGGTTAGGGGTTCAATTTGTATTGTCTAGGAGAATTGTAGGTTTATTCGAGTTTTTCCTAGGCTTAGGAGTTGGATGGAGAATACATATAGAGTGGTTATTAATTTGACATGGTGTTATTTGATCCATTTGGATTTTTCGAAACGATCTCATTTTTTTTTTTTGAAAATTTATCTGTTAATTACTTGGTTGATAGGGTGAAACTTATCTTTTTTTTTTTTTTAATTTTTAAAAAGTTGATGGTTTATAACTTTATAAGTACCACCAATTTATTTATAAAGAAAATACTACATTTGTTGCTGTCAAGGATCGAACCCCTGACCAACAGCCTACACCCGCTCAGTCAGCAAGTGCCAACTGAGCTACCCCACCCACCCAAACTTATCTCTTGGATGCATGGGCGGACCTATGTAAGGTTTGGTGTGAATATAGCCACACCAATCCATCACAATTTTTTTCAAAAATAATTTTTTTTAAAATAAATTTAAGTTATTCTGTATATATATTTGTACAAATATTAATTTAGAGGTTATTATTTATGACTGTATGTCTCTCATACACATTAGTTTAAATATTAGTGCAAATATTAATTCATTTTTTATTATTGATGAATTCATGTCTTTCGTTATACGTAGAGTATTATTATTTATATTATATAGTTTAAGGTTATGAAAATAATTTATGGAAATAAAAAAACTTTTAAACTAATTCATAAGTTTTTACTAATAAATTATTGTGTCTTTATTAGCTGTAATTTATAATAACACATAAAATTTATTCATTTGCATAAGATTTCATTAATAAATTATTGTGTCTTTATTTTTCCATTTCATGAAATGTTTAGCGATCAAAGTTTGACCTTATCTCTGTAAAAGAAAAAAGTTTGACCTTATCATCAAGAAAAAATTATAAATATCCATCAATACGCATTAATTAAAAACATTTTTCTTCTTCCCCAATTTCTTTTCTACAAAACTAATAAATAGAATATATTTGGAAGGTAACAAAAAAATACATTTGGAAGGAGTTACAAAATAATAAATATCATATTATCTCTCTAGATATATGGAAATACAATTATTAAAAATAAATAATTATTTTATGTCAACTAATTTTGATATAATTTTATATATCCATGGATGAGTAAATTTTGTATAATTATCATACTAAAAAATAATAATTTTGTTTGCCTTGTTACAATAGACATAATAATAATAATAATAATAATAATAATAATAATAATAATAATAATAATAAATATTATTATTATTATTATTATTATTTATGACTTTGACTACACTATAGATCAAAATAATTAAAAGCTATATACTCCGTCCGGTTTTATATATAAAAAAATTTAAATTTTTGAATTCATTAAAAAAATAATGTATTTAGCTAATAATATAGACTAGATACATTATTTTTTCAAAGAATCTAAAAAGTTAAAATTTATTTATATATAAAATCGGAGGGAGTATATTAATTTGTGTTGATGCGTTACTTGAATCAAAGAGTAATTCTTTGAACCTGAATTTACCCCAACTTCAATACCAAATACGTTTTATTGGATTAATTAATTGTTTAATTAATCAATTATAAATTAACGATAACTAATTTGCATTGAATTATAATTTTATTATTATCATCTATCTATAAAAGAGCTCCAAACTTTCTCTCCCAAAATCCTTTTAAACTTATCTATAAAAGAGCTCCAAGTTTTCTCTTCCAAAATCCTCCCAAGCCCTAATGGATTCTTCACAACACCAAAAGTTCAAGCTAAACCCAAATGCACCAGACTGGACTCGAGCTAAACAAGAAGATAGATCTCTCTATCTCACATTTTCTATGTTTTATAGTCCAGATTCAAGAATCACAAAAAATGACATAACTACGTACTTTAATAGGTATGTTCACTTTTTATAAATTTGAATAGTTTACAATGTTATCTTGCTTCTGCTTGTTAATTACATTGTGTTTTTTGTTTTACTGATCAGCTATATATGTTTGAGGGATAATTCCATGCAATTCTAGTAATTACTAGTGCCAATTTAACTCTTAATTATATTTATTTCATTATGTGATTTTTATTTAACTCTTCTTATGGTTTTCAGTACATATGGTGATTGTGTTCAATCAGTTGCCATGTTACCACATGGTCAACAGCCAGCACATAGTGCTAAAGTGGTTTTCAATTCAACTATAATACCATCGCTGATTTTGGGAACTTCATGTGAAAGTTACTTATCTATTAATGGCAAATCAATACGGTGCAAAAAGTATCAACGAGATAAGAAGCAACACAAAGACAAGGGTTCGAATCAGGATGAAGAGTAATTATATAGCAGATAAATAATGCTCACAACACATTCTTTAACACTTTTGTTATTGGTTAAAATTTAAATAGATTCTGTTAGAATTATATTGAATCCACATAATTTTATGGAATCCATATTTATTTTAACCAATAAAAAAATGTGTTAAAAAATGTATTGCATTAAAGAGTGTGTTATTAATAATCCTATTTGTAGTATTAACATGTTTATGGATCTAGCCATAGGTTATGTCATATGTAGATCTGTGCCGATAATATTTTAGACTTTGCCCTCAATAATTTTTGAATTGGAATATCTTTAAGGATCCCCCCCCCCCCCCCCCCCCCCCCACAAAATTACCCATTACATCATTTTGAGTGATTTAATTTTGGAGTATTTTTACTAATTTTTATGTACATCCTATCAGCGTAAGAACTTCTGCAAATGTCAATACATCCCATTAATAAACCTATTCCTTCCGTCCCAAAATATAAATTAAAATAATACAAAAAATGTTATGTATTTAGTTTAAAATTTGGACTAAATATATTTATTTTTAAAATTGAGGGAATACTATGTACTTCCTTCAATCTTAAATATAAACAAAAGTTTAGGTCAAATACATTTTAACTTTTACTTATATTTAAAATTGAAGAGAGTATGTGGCATTAAAAATGATTTTGATAAAAGTTAAACATTTTTTTGTCAGAAAAGTCAAACATTTCTAATGATATACATAGGGCGTAGCTATAATAGTTAATTAATAGTGTACAATCTATTTAAACCGATACAATCCATAAATTAAATGCTTAATATTATATTTCATGTTGACCCATTATAGGATTGATAGAGTTTTTTTTGAACAATATATGATTGATAGATTGGTCAATTCAAAGTAAGTATTTTTTTTGTTGACAGTGGAATTCAAAGTAAGTATTAAATGCTCATTTTTTAGTCGTATAAAATTAAATACTAAACAATAAAAATATTTTAATGATTACTTTTAAAATTATTCTATATTATTATTATTATTATAATATATATATATATATATATATATATATATATATATATATATATATTATTTGATAAATACGTAAATTAACCTATATGCATTTACTTTTTTCTTTATCAATCTTTCCTCTGATCTCTCCCTAACCTAAAACAGTCGCTGCTCTTGTCCCACCCAATTCAAACCCTGTCGCCGTGATGTAACTACACTGAGTGGTGGTGCAGCGAGAGCTTTCTCCGCACCACCATTGCATCCTTTGGGGTCATTTTAATCCTCTTCTCAGGCGTTCTTCGATTTGTTTCACTACAAGAAAACCTTGATTTTCTGGCGAAATGAAGAAACCGTTTGCGACGGCCTAGGCCCTCTCTAACTTTGTGGCGGCCTTGGCCGTCAATACCTGCATCAAAAGCCGTCGCTATATTAAAAAAAAGTATTATTACAAATGAAGTTCGTCGTAACACTACCGACGGCCCATGACGCCAGAAAAAACGGACGGATTTATCGACGACTTTGGCCGTCGCTACATGCTGACGAAAAAAAAAGACGTTTGCGAGTTCCAAGGCCTGCTTTGGTCAGTGTGGTCAGCGAAAATTGATTCTTCTCACCCATTTCAAAGCTGGTGCAACGGTTATGAGGGTAGAAACATATATTGAAACACACTTTCATTTCATTTTACACACAAATCTCTTCTCAATCTCATTTCTTTGTTCAACATTTCTCTAAATTTGTTCAATATCTCTCTAAATTTCTCCAACATCCTTCAACATATCTTCATCATATTACATTTTTCTTCATCAATTTTTCCTGTCTTAATAAAATGTAAGTGATTTCTACTACTTAGCAAGTTTCAAAATTTATTGTTTTATGTTTATATTTAAATTA
Source organism: Trifolium fragiferum (assembly GCA_954870985.1). Classification (NCBI taxonomy): domain Eukaryota; kingdom Viridiplantae; phylum Streptophyta; class Magnoliopsida; order Fabales; family Fabaceae; genus Trifolium; species Trifolium fragiferum. Next base: position 504,862 of record OX940792.1, read on the forward strand.
TATTACGAATTTATATTAATAGTTTATTTATTAAAAAAATTAATGCAGAAAATGTAGTGTTCTTCCTCTTGCTGTGTTTGGGAGTTTAATATATAGACATTGCTTGACATACCAAGTAAGTATAATTTTATTTACTTAAGTTTAATTTTTTTAGTTTTTTTTAATCATATGTGAATTTTTTGCTAATAGTAGTTTTATATTTTTTTATATTTTGATTTAGAGAATGTTGTTTGATTCGTGGGTTAGAGTTATTGGAAGCTTAGTTTTGAAAGCTTGAACTCTGACACTACCCGGCACAACAAGTAAGTAACATAATTTTGATTATATAATTTTTTTATTTGAATTAATTTTCAACTTTATTGCATGATTAAAATTAAAAAAATAAATAATTAATTTGAGAAATGATGGTATTTATGTACATATATTGACATATATTGTTATTGTGGCTATCCATGATATTTCCTCTATTTGTTACAAGAAAAAAAGTTTGATTTTAATAAAAATGTTTGTATGTTATTTAATTAAAATATTAGTAACTATCAATTAAAAGTAAATTTTTATTCTTGTGTACTATCAATTAATAAAGTTGTTAATAAAACTTACAAAGAAACAAAACCAAGGTACCAACCAAATAAAAGACCACTGCACTAAGCAAAACCTCTAAAATTGCCTAACACACAAAGCTACAAAAAACATAATGGGCCAAAACACAAAACACAGGCTGTAGCAGACCTCTAAAATTTAGATCATGCAATTAATGTTAGTTTTACGAAAAATACTTAATTATTTGATTTTAACTTGGCTCAAAGCAACATATTTTTAATTTGTATCATTTATTATTTTAAAGAAAAGTAGTCAATTATATTTAAAATAATTGTAATATAATGTACTTTTTATTATAAAAAAAATTAATGATCGAGAATACAATATAATCAACTTTTTATTATAAAGATAAAATTATTGTTTGAGGATATAATATTTTTTTTTGTTAACTAAATTTTTACTTTGAATATAAATTCAAAACATAATTTAGATTATATAATAAATGTTAGTTTTAGGAAAAATACTTAATTATAAGATTTTTACTCGGCTCAAAGTAACCATATTTTAAATTATATTTAAAGAAAAGTAATCAATTATATTTAAAATACATGTAATATAATTAATGTACTTTTTATTGTAAAACAAATAATCAATATAATTATTTTTATCCTATTTTACTTTTAAAAAAAAATAATCAATATATTTAAAACACTTGTCATATAATATATTTTTATTATAAAGAAAAAATTATTGTTCGAGAATGTTGTATTTTTTTAACTCATTTTTTACTTTAAATATAAATTAAGAACATAAATGTGAATATATAATAATTGTTAGGTTTATGAAAAATACTTAATATTTAATATATATTATGATAGTTGATACCCTTTCCTTTTGAAAAAAGGCAAATATTAAAAAGAGTCCCACTTTAATATATATTATCTATTTATGTTCAGACATGGATCGTTGGTGGATGTATGATAGAGATTTGACGATGGAAAGAGAGGGCAAGCTAAAGAAGTGTTTAAATTAGGGGTTAAGTTATTTATTGATAGCGTAAAACAGAGGCCCGTTGTAATGAATGAGGGGGGAATTAGATGTCTGTGTGCGAAATGTCAATGTACACGATTTCGCGGCGAAGATGAAATTAAGTTTCATCTGGTCAAATATGGATTCCAACCTAATTATTGGATTTGGACAAGTCACGGAGAATCTTTTCCCTCGGATCAAGGTGGTTCGTCAAGTAGTACTGCTGCACCAGCAGTATTAGCAGCTGCACCAACAGTATTAGCTCCACAAAATTATAATCAGCATTATCCCTTTGCCTCTATGAATGATATGATAGAAGATGCTCTTGGGTTTAATGTGGTGAACAATGATCCGGAGGATGAATATGGAGATGAACTTCCGAATGCTGAAGCCCAGAGATTTTTTAAACTTCTAAAAGATACAAATGCACCATTGTTTGAAGATTCTACAGAGTCGAAATTGACAGTGTGCGTTAAACTTTTGGGTTTAAAGTCTAATTATCTAGTTCCAGAATTAGCCATGGATTTGATTGCCAAATTGTGCTTCGAAACAACACCCATCTCTGCCCGTGATGATTTGCCGCAAACCTATTATGAGGCAAAACAACTAGTGTCGAAGCTAGGTCTCGGGGTGAAGAGAATTGATTGTTGCATCAATGGCTGTATGTTGTTCTATGACAACGAATTTGGTGTAAGTGATGGTCACTTAGTTGAATGTAAATTTTGTCAAGAACCAAGATCTTGTAGAACAAGAATTTCGCGGTCAAGTAGGAGAAAACCTGTATCAAGAAAGTCTATGTTCTATTTACCCATAGTATCGAGGTTGCAAAGGATGTATGCATCATTGCAAACCGCAACAAAAATGACATGGCATTCTGAAAATGTTGAAAAAAGAAGAAGTTCAGGTGAGTTGCGACATCCTTCTGATGGTCTTGCGTGGAAGTATTTTGATCAAGTTAATCCTGATTTTGCTTCGGAGCCTCGAAAAGTTCGATTGGGTTTATGCTCCGATGAGTTTACTCCGTATACTCAAGTATCAGCCACTCCATACTCATGTTGGCCTGTTATTGTTCCATACATTCTTCCGCCCGAAATGTATATGTCAAAACCTTACATGTTTTTAGTTGCTGTAATACCCGGGCCATCAAGTCCTACTGTTGGTATTGATATCTATTTGCAACCTTTGATTGATGATTTGAAGAGATTGTGGGAAGGCGTTGTGACATATGATATTAGTCGCAAAAAAAATTTCAAAATGAAGGCAGCTTTGATGTGGACAATCAATGATTTTCCTGCTTATGAAATGCTGTCTGGATGGGGGACACATGGTAAGTTGGCATGTCCTTATTGCATGGAAGACCCAAAAGCTTTTACATTGAAACACGGTGGGAAAGCTACGTGGTTTGATTGTCATCGTCGATTCCTTCCTATTGATCATCTATTTCGAAGAAATAAAAATGCATTTGTTAAGGGCGAGATTGAAACCCGAGGACCACCTCGGTATTTGACCAGGGAACAAGTTTGAGATAAAGTTAAAGATAAGCCAAATGTACAAGTAGTTGGTGGTGTTGCTTTTAAAACCGCGCGGTTACGGGCAACCGCACAATTGGACAAAAAAGAGTATTTTTTTGGGATCTGCCGTATTGGAAAGACAACATTTTGCGTCACAACCTTGATGTTATGCATGTTGAAAAAAATGTTTTCGAAAACGTATTCAACACTGTAATGAATGTCAAAGGAAAAACCAAAGATAATGATAATGCAAGAAAAGACATTGCGTTGTATTGCAAACGTAATGACTTGTTGTTGAAGACCGCACCCAATGGCAGAATCTTAAAACCTCGTGCGAACCACACTTTATCTGCCGATGAAGCAAAATCAGTTTGTCGATGGGTAAAAGAGCTCAAGATGCCCGATGGTTATTCGTCAAATTTGGCAAGATGTGCTGATTTTGACAATGGAAAAATGTGTGGGATGAAGAGTCATGACTGTCATGTTTTTTTGCAGTCTTTACTCCCTATTGCATTTAGTTCTTTACCACAACATGTCTTGAATCCCCTTATTGAACTCGGTCAATTTTTCAAGAATTTATGTTCAATAACATTGAGAGAAGACGATTTGATCAAGATGGAAAGTGACATTCCAATGATATTGTGCAAGTTGGAGAGAATATTTCCTCCTGGATTATTTGATTCCATGGAGCATCTTGTAGTGCATCTTGCATATGAAGCTAGACTTGGTGGACCTGTTCAATATAGATGGATGTATCCATTTGAAAGGTTCATGGGAGATTCCAAACGTTCAGTGAGAAATAAAGCTAAAGTTGAAGGCTCAATTTGTGCATCTTATTTACACCATGAAACCATTCACTTTTGTTCTCATTATTTCAAAGACACATTGTCTGGAAGACCTTGTAGGAACGAAAATGGCAATGAAAGTTTTATCCATCCATTAAACTTATCGGTTTTCAATTTGCCTGGGCGACATGCTGGCATGGAGAAAGTTTATTTTCCTGGTGAAAGGGTATTAAAATCGTCACATGTTCATGTGTTGATTAATTGTACCGAAGTTCAGCTCTACTTAGAGTTATTTTTGACATCCGAGGGGATAACTCCGGAACAATCTTCTGCGAGTATACATGAGTTTTTTCCAAATTGGTTTAGACAACATGTGTACCATTTAGAACCAACCCCTATGATACAACACTTGAGAAATTTATCTAATGGTACGATGTCAAATGTTAAACAATGGCACACCTACTTTGTCAACGGGTACAAATTTCATACACATAGTTGGACAGAAGGAAAGGAAACGACCAGTAGTGGAGTGTGTATGAAAGGGGTAACTGAAAATGGTGAGAATGACTTTTACGTTGTGATTGAGAACATAATTGAAATCTCATACAATTTTCTTGATTACAAGAAAGTGGTGGTATTGTTTTATTGTAATTGGTTTGATCCATCGAGCAGAGGTACAGAGTATAATTCAAAGACTAACACCGTGGACATAAAAATGAATAGAAGATATCAACCGTTTGATCCATTTGCTATAGCTCATAATGTCAGACAAGTTTACTATGTCCCTTATCCATCAACACAAACTGACAAGCGAGGGTGGTGTGCCGCAATAACGACAAAACCAAGGGGTCGAATTGAAAAAGATAGAATAGAAGTAGAAGCGGAACCATATCAACTCGATGAGATGGGCAATGTAAACGAAGCAATTGAAGTTGAATCTTTCAACCGTCTTTCGGTCGGGACAGGAGAAGCAGAAGAAGTACCCGAGAATGGTGATGTTGAAGAAGAGGATGATGATAGTGTGGAAGAAGAAGATGAGTGTCAAGTTGACCAAGTTGTATTAGATTGGGATGACGATAATTAGTAATTATGCCTATGTCATTAATAAATATTTATGCTATGTTGTTATTAATAAGTATTTATGTATTCAACACTATATTATTCGTTAATATAAATAATTATGTCTTTTTATATCAATGTTTTGTATGAACTATGTTTTGTGTATAGATGGACGATCAAGAAGAACCTGTTGTGCCAACTCAGACCCAACAAAGTAAGAAGGTTAAACCGCGTGATCTTAAGCGAAGAGTTGTTCGTAACTCAAACCTGAAACCACGGGCGACTACTACTCCCGCGACCGGATCATCGTCCCAACAACAGACACTCGATGAAGAGCATCCTGATGTACCGATCCGTCCGTTCGACCTCGAGGATCCCACTGAATTTATAATGGTTGATAGATATGATCGAATCATTATTAAACCATGTGGAAATGAGTAAGAATGTTTTTTAATTATAAATTTCATAACATTATGATATATATGTTTAATTTTAATTCATCTAACTTATGTTATATTGTGCAGTTTTCAACCACAGAAGCCAACTTCAGCTGCTCTTAGCACATTAATTCGTCAAAACTACCAACATCCATGGTTGACGTGGGGAGAGATTAAGACAACTAGAATTGGAGATACTTTGGCGTGGCAAAGATTTTATGATGCTTTCAGAGTAAGTTATAGGTGAACTTCACAAAGTTGAAATAATAAATTACTTTAGTGGACTAATATTATTTTTTTTCACTTGTAGTCTAAATGTACTTGGTCGAATGAATGGAGTGATGAAAAAATCATCAAGATTTTCGACACAAAGTGCTCGAAGAAGTTGTAACAATTTATGTCGGATGCACGAAAGCTTTACTATGAGGGTAAGGCACCACCTGAATGGATTGGCCCAGGCAATACATGGACGAAGTTGTGTCGTAAATGGGATAATCCAGATTACAAGGCCAAGTGCGACAGAAAGAAACAAAACAGAGCTCAGCAGCCTGAAGCGAGCATCCACACTGGTGGTTCCACGTCATCTGGCACCATGCGCATAAGGTTTCAAAGGCAACATGGACGTGTACCAACCTTAGCTGATATGAATCAAATGTTGCATAAAAGAAAGGATAATACTTGGGATAATGTCAAAGCTCAAAAAGCCAATGTGAGTATTATTTATAGATCATCATTTAATAAATACTTGGTTTTTTTAGAAAGTAATAATTGAGTATTAATTATGAGTTAATTAATTATTTTTTTTGTAGGACTTGATTGAGGTATATATTGCGGAGCTCGATGCTACTCAGGTTGCCCTTCCACCTTCACAGCGGATAAGTGAAGATGTTAGGCACAATATGATAATAGACAAATTTGTGGAGTTTTCTGGGGGAAAGCGTCATGGTCGTATCCATGGTCAAGGGAGTACATCTTCGTTCATTCAGAAGACGCCGGCAGGATATATTGATGCTTCAAGTGACTCGCGTAACAGTACTGCTAGCGTAGCTACATCCCGATGTCAAAATGATGAGGAAAAAGAGAAAGAACTTGAAGCGCGGATTGAAGCTAAATATGAACGGAGGTTTCGAGAAATGGAGGAGCGGCTGAATGCCCAAATTCAAGGCAGAGGAAACCCGTCCGGACCTCAAGCAGAGGAAGAGCAAGAGTATCGACCTGGTAATGTTCCTTGCAACCAATCATCGTCGCATAATGAAGATTTTTTGACTGGTCTCCAGGATGATCGTTTGTTCCAGGAGTTAATTGGAGGAGATGACTTTCACATTTCCGGTCTTTCAAATAATTTTCAAAATACTTCTTGGAATGGAGGCGGAGGGAATCCAAATGTTCAAGGCGGAGGGAATTCAAATTTTCAAAGAGGATGCAATCCAAATGTTCAAGCTAGCGGAAGTAATGCAAATTTTCAAGGCGGATGGAATCCAAATGATCAAAGCGGAGGATATTTTCCGAGTTTTCAAGGCGGTGGATCTTTTCAAAGTGGTCAAGATAATTTTCAAGGTGGTGGTAATTTTCAAGGCGGACTTCATTTTCAAGGTGGTGGAAATTTTCAAGGTCGTGGCTATGTTCAAGCTGGTGTGAATTTTGAAAGCGGTGGAAGAACAAGTGGTGGAAGAACAAGCGGTGGAAGAACAAACGCAAGGGGAAGAAGTGCGTAATGAATGTTTCTAATAATTTGATAGAGTTTATCGTATTTTATTTTGGAACTATTTTAGTTATTATGTAATTTGAAGACAATTATCGTATTATGTTTGTAATTTCATGATAATTATCGTACTTTAATATTATGTTTGTAATTCGAGACAATTATCGTATTTCCTTATTGAATTTTTAATTTATATTTTTGTTGTTTTAAATATTTAATTTTATGTGTTAATATGTATTAAAATTATTTTATGTTAATTTGTATTTTTCAAAATAATAAATAAATTTTATTTAAATAAAAGTAAATATTAATTTTTTTAAAAAAATTAAATATTTAATTTTTTAAATAGATTTAGCGACGGCCTAAGTCGTCGCAAATCAGTCAACGCATGTCAGCTGAAGCAGGCCCGTCATCATTTCGCGACGACCTAAGCCGTCGCTACGTCAATTTTACTGACGGCTTAAGCCGTCGCTACCTGTACAGCTTGGATGTGACCGTTAGCCATTAGCGACGACCTCAGGCCGTCGCAAATTCCGTCCTATCCGTTGCAGACGGCCTGGGCCGTCGTAAAATTTACCGGCGTCCGTTTTAGCGACGACCAGTGTTCGCCAATAATACAGCATTCAACGACAGCTTTTAGCCGTTAGCGAGGGCTTTTGGCCGTCGCAAAAATGTGTTTTTCTTGTAGTGTTTCTAGGTGAACTGTTTCACAGTTTTGTTTTGATCCGACCAAAAACTCATAAGATAAGTTATCCATTCTACACTAAGTCCATTAATACTACTCGTGTGATTAAGCTAGATGTTCTCAATCGTGAGGTCACGTAAAGCATGAATAATCACCTTCCGTGTAGGTTCAATATACCTTACGATACATTTTTCACAACGGGCAAATGACACATGTTAAAGTACAAAAGTAAGTATAATTTTTATCGTCTCCAGAGAGATTAGTGTGAAATTAAATATCGTTCAACAACTACCAAGATTTTAAGTAAGAGTTTTAATTGATTTGTAACGAAAACTTGTAAACATAAAAGGAAGACACTTAAAGGGAATCAAACCCAACACACTTAGTAAAAAAAAACCAGGCTTTTAGTAGAAAAAATTTAAATAAGTACCTTTAGTAAAAAAAGGAAGACTTCTCTTCTTCTTCTTCTTTTGAAAATCTTCTTCTTTGCAAATTTGCGGTTGTACCCTATTCTTCTTTCTCTGCAAACGTGAACCCTTCTTTCTCTGTTCAGAAATCTTCTACTCTCACTACAAACTCTTATTTCTCTGCGACCAAAAATCCTTCGAATCTTCTTCTATCACTACAAAGTGTTCTATCATGGTGAAGCTTAACTCAAAACTCAAAAATCTTTCACCGAAAAATCCATCAAATCCTTCACAGAAAACTCTTGAATGTCACGAGCAGCAACTCTGACAAGCTTGATTTCAAAACATGAAGAGCACATCAAACAACTAACAACATTTCACGTCTGCAACTCCGAGCTCTTAAGTGACTCCAATTGGACGAAGGTAGTTGGTGCCTGGTGGCACCAAACTTTGTGGCTGGCGAGAGATAAAACATAAATGAGATGATAGAGGAAGAGCCAAGAGATCACATGCTTCACATTATGTGTTTATGAGTTTGTCCCAATGTTTACTATTTATATTATGAAATTGTTCTATGCTCACAATCAATGTATGCATATATGTGTCCAAAAACCATGTGTTTAGTTATCATTTATCTTAGTTATATTAATTATATTTTTTAAATATACATACTTGAGAAGTGATTATGATTTTTTTACCGAAAATTGAATCTAAAATTTTATGCATAATATTCAAACTTCTCACCACTACACTTAACCATCAAATTTTTATAAATGGGCCTCAGAACTAAATAATCTCTTTGGAGTATAAAACATTGACATTATATTTTTGGAAAACTGCTCTTTAGGCCCTCTTATTTGCTACCCAGACCCCCCGTGTTGACGAAATTGTCATGAAGATAAGTTTTGGAACTAACTAATTAGTTTTGAAACCTATATTCCAAAATATACTAATGTATTATTTTCTATCAATGGTTATACAAGTTGACTTTTTCATGTTTTGAAGCTTTGAAATCAACGTTTACTCACTCATAGAGGATTGCTACACTTATTTGGTGTCATCCAACAGGTAAATTTTCATGCTTTAATCGGTTTATTTTTTGAGTTTTCAAGTGTTATATATAAACGTAAATTTTCGAACATGCATTCCAAAATTATCTTGGAAGATAAAATCCAAACTTGACAGAATTTTGGATTTCCAGCTTTGTAGCACACGTTTCTGATATGTAGTAATTATTGTATTGGTTTATATAGGTATGTGTTAGGATGGCGGAACCTCTGGTTGAATTGAAATCAAACATTGATGAATCCGACATTACTCAAATAACGGTTATGGCCGAAGAAAAAAGTATTTCTTATTGGGTTGTGAAAGAGTAGGTGAGTACAAAGAAATGAAAACAAAGTTAAAGAAAGAAGACACAATAAAGAGGAAATGTCAGTATCCGTTTTCGGTTATAATTTCCGAAGTGTAATTTTTTGTTTTAAAAAAAAAACACAATTCGGATGTTAAATTCCGAAGTATAAAAAAAATTTAAAAAAATACTTTGGATAGTAAGTTCCGAAGCGTAAAAAAGTTTAAAAAATAAAATACAATTCGATTTGTAAGTTTCAAATTCAACTTGCATAACTATTTGAAAATTGCTCTTTAAGCCCCCTAATTGCTCTTTAGGGATTGTATGGTTATGTATTATGGATGGTTGTCCTATGGATTTTTTTTTTCTTTCTATTTTGGCTTCTAAGTTTTTGTCTATTGAATGGAAAAGTAGAGTAGCAGATTATAATTATGTTGAAGGTATTAAATTATTTGAATCTGTGTTTATTTAGGTGCCTAATTGTAGGGTTTACGGCGTGGAAGCTTTTCCATGTGAAAATAGCAAAAAATGCAGTCAAATTCTGTCAATTCCAGGATTTTGGAATTTAAGTTCCAAAATGTCATATTTCTCTCAGTTTTGGAACTTGCGTTCCGAAATGACTACATTTTTGGCAATTTTGGAATATGTGTTCCAAAAGCTACTGTATTTTGCAGAAATTGAACATCTTCATGTTCTAAAGATTTTGTGGAAAAAGAAAGAAGCGTCAATTTTCTTTTACGACATGGTGATTAAATAGTGATTGTTTTCATTAACCATTATGCACAAGAAGGGTTCAATATTGGTTTTAAACGATCTGTCTTCATGGTTATCGTTGGTTTTATAGCCATTTTGATCGAAAACTGAGGCTCAATAGATATTGGTGTATTTTGAAACATAGGGGCTCAATACATATTAAGGGCATTTTCGTCAAAATGGGGACCTGTGTAGCAAATAAAGGGACCAAAAGAGCATTTTTAATATTTTTGTTAGAAAGTATGAAACATTCATGAATAATCAATTATTGATATAATATTACATCTAAAAATACATAAACTAATTCATGTGTGGAAAACATTTCAATTTCTGAGTTATTACTCTTTCCTCCCATTTGAGCACTAAATTAGATAGTGCCCTTCTAGAGGAACCATCTTCACTCACAGCAGCAACAGCTCCAACTCTCAAATCTTCAATTTTCTCCTTAATTGCAAACCTTCACCATCCTTAGAATATTGATCCATTATAATCTTTATAACTCTAGCAACTTCCTCTCCTTTTATAATCCCAGCTTCCTCATCAAATTTTGGCCTCACTGCCACTTTAAAAACATCTGTAAGAGTAGCTGCATTCATTCTCTGCTCAGCAAACAATGGCCAACAAATCATAGGCAGACCATAAACCAAACCCTCTAAAGATGAACTCCAACCACAATGAGTCAAAAAACCACCTGTTGAACTATGACCCAGAATCTCAACTTGTGGAGCCCAAGATGGAACCACCAAGCCTTGACCTTTAGTCCTTTCTAAGAAACCCAATGGCAAATACTTTAATGGGTCATCATTAGAATCATGGTTACTCTTTTGTGATGATCCACTAAAATAAGCAGAACTTGAATGCTTACTTGGAACTCTTAAAACCCACAAAAAATTGCAACCACTTAATTCTAATCCAAAAGCTATTTCATTGATTTGTTCATTAGTAAGTGTTCCACCACTCCCAAAAGATATGAACAAAACTGATTTTTTAGGCTTTTTGTTCAACCATGTAATACACTTTGACTCATTTTCTTTACTCTTTGACTCGTTTTGAATGATGGCTCCCACAGGGTAAACATTGAGAAAATCTTGCATAGATTTTATGGAATCTTGTTCCAAATCTTTGAAGCTATTGATAATGATACCATTTACCAAAGAGAATTTTTGACACAAAAGAAGAAATGCTTTGTATGTTTCACTAGATCTTCCATAAAGAACAGGGTCAGGAAAATCTTTTACCTTAAAAGAAACCTTACTGTAACTTTGTTACTTTTGCTCTCTATTGGTATGTCTTATACCAATTGTGAGGTATTAATACAAGTCTAATTATTCAAAAAAAAAATTAAGTTGTTTGTGGACTGTTTTCTTTCTTTGTATTTTATTTTTATGTATTTCAAATATAAGGTTGATTGTATGTACCAAAAAAATAAGGTTGGTTGTGCGTGTGCACATTCATCTTGCATTTTATTTATCCTTTATAATTTATAATATCTAAATTCAAATAAATTTTATCTGTTTGAAAATAGACAAACGCTAATTGTTTTTCATAAGTCAATTGAGCATACTTACTTATAAGTTTGTTATATAAAATTAGACATTGAACATGAACCGAGTGGTCAGAAACTCCAATATTCAAGTCAGTATTTGCTTGATGCAAGAGAATATGCTAAATTGGAATAGAAAATGTGTACCGTAAAACTGAGTGCATGCATACACATATATAGTGGAGTTGGGAGGAATAATCTTTTGGTGGGGTCCTCCATGTGCGGAGAATCAGCCACAAATCTTCTCCTGAGGGGTCATTTATCCGGTGTATGTGACCTATATTGGGGCTATGGACTCGCATCGTGTTCGTCGGGGAGTTTCCATGTTCGTTCTGTAGTCGTGAGAGGGGTGACGTGTTACGATCTTGTTTAACGTTTTGTGATTTAGTTTATTGGGCTATCGATCCAGAACAATTGTCCCACAAGTCCTTGCTATGAATATTGTAAAAATTTGAGAGCGTTGTTTGAACGTATTTCTGGGCGTCTGTCCGTTGTCCTTTGAGATGTGTGTCCCTATTGTTTTGATGTTTGGATAAAGTTTCCACCAAGTAAAATCATTAACAGTCAAATCAAAATTTGCTGATAATTAGTATTAATATTAGGGACCATAAACCAAGTTATCTCTTTTAATATGCATAGAAATTTGTGAAGTGTCAATGGACATAGAAAGAATGTGTCTCCCAAAGGTGCCAACATTGTAGAACTTAGGGGTGAGCATTGGTCAGGTTCGGTCGGATTCGGGACGAAAATTATTAAACTGATAAAAATGACGATCTTTTAATTTGGACCCAATTCCAACCGTCTACATCTTCGGTTTGTTCGGGTGGCGGGTCATGCGGGTGGTGGGTATAACGGGTCAGTTTTAACGGGTTAGATTGAAACTTTGTTGTTACATCTAAAACTTCATTGATCAAAAAATTATTATTTTTTAAATAGTTTAATATTTCGAGTTGGCGGTTATGTCGGTTTCGAGTCGGGTTGCGGGTTCGTGCTCACCCGAGCTTTCCTTTTTATATCAAGTCTTTAATTGCATTTGTACCTTTTATTCTTTTAGGGTCTATTTGGTGGGCAGAATAAAAGACAGGATAGGATACTGTTTCATATCCTATTTCAGTCCAATGTTTGGTGAAGCATCAAAATATGATAACTTAATCTTGAAACTTATCATATCATGTTTCTCTAGTTAAAATTGTTATCCTGAATTTAAGCCGGGTTAGCAACAAGATTTGATAAGAAAATAATTTTTCTTGATTTATTCTATAAAATATATTTTAAGATTCAAAAAAATAATTAAAAATAGTAAAATCTAAATAATAAAATAATTTGATGGTAAATTAAAAATAAAAGAAATCATTTTTAAATATATACATGATTATCTCACAAGGATAATTTTGTAATTTATATAAACTAGAAAATCAAAATTCTACTAAAATTACAATATTTTAGTAATAAAAGTTTGACCTTATCATCAAGAAAAATTGTAAAATATCCATCAATACCCATTAAATAAAAACATTTTTCTTCTTCCTCAATTTCTTTTCTACAAAACTAATAAATATAATAGATTTGGAAGGTAATTAACAAAAAAAAAAAGAACAGATTTGGAAGGAGTTACAAAAAATTAAATATAAAATTATCTCTATAGATATCTGGAAATACAATTATTAAAAAGAAATAATAATTTTATGTCAACTAATTTTGATATAATTTTATATATCCATAGTCAATGAATGGATGAATAAATTTAGTATAATTATCATACTCAAAAATAATAATTGTGTTTGCCTTGTTAGACAAAATAATAATAATAATAATAATTATTATTATTATTATTATTATTATTATTATTATTATTATTATTATTATTATTATTATTATTATTATTTATAACTTTGACTACACTATAGATCAAAATAACACAATCTTCTCAATTTTCCTTTTTATCATAAAAAGCTATATACTCCATCCGATTTTATATATAAGTAAATTTTAACTTTTTGGATTCATTGATCTAAAGTTAAAATTTGTTTATATATAGAACCGGTGGGAATATATTAATTGGTGCTGATGCATTACTTGAATCATAGAGTAATTCTTTGAACTTGTGCTCTAAATTTGCCCCATCTTTAACACCAAATGTGTTTTATTGGATTAATTAATTTTTTAATTAATCAATTATAAATTAACAATAACTAATTTGCATTGAATTATAATTTATTATCATCTATTAGCTCCAAACTTTCTCTCCCAAAATCCTTTTAAACTCAATCTATAAAAGAGCTCCAAGTTTTCTCTTCCAAAATCCTTCCAAACCCTAATGGATTCTTCAGAACACCAAAAGTTCCAGCTAAATCCAAATGCACAAGACTGGACTCGAGCTAAACAGGAAGATAGGTCTCTCTATCTAACATTTTCGAAATTTTATAGCCCAGATTCAAGAATCACAAAAAATGACATAACTACGTACTTTAATAGGTATGTTCACTTTTTATAAATTTGAATAATTTACAATGTTATCTTGCTTCTGCTTGTTAATTACATTGTGTTTTTTGTTTTGCTGATCAGCTATATATGTTTGAGGGATAATGCCATGCAATTCTAGTAATTACTAGAGCCAATTTAAGTCTTAATTATATTTATTTCATTATGTGATTTTTATTTTAGTTAATATATGTCGTTTCTTCTTATGTTTTTCTTTTTTCAGTACATATGGTAATTGTGTTCAATCAGTTGCCATGTTACCACATGGTCAACAGCCACCACTTAGTGCTAAAGTGGTTTTCAATTCATCTATAATACCATCGCTGATTTTGGGAACTTCAGGTGAAAGTTACTTATCTATTAATGGCAAATCAATACGGTGCAAAAAGTATCAACGAGATAAGAAGCAACACAAATACAAAGGTTCGAATCAGGATAAAGAGTAATTATATAGCAGATGAATAATGCTCACAACACATTCTTTAACACTTTTGTTATTGGTTAAAATTTAAATATCCTCTTGTAAAAAAAAATAAATTAAATATCCTCATGATTTTATGGAATCCATAATAATTTTAACCAATAAAAAAAATGTGTTAAAAAATGTAATGTATTAAAGAGTGTGTTATTAATAATCCTATTTGTAGTATTAACATGTTTATGGATCTAGCCATAGGTTATGTCATATATGTAGATCTGTGCCGATAATATTTTAGTCTTTGCCCTCAAGAATTTTTTAATTGGAATATCTCTTTTAATTAGGACCCCCCTATTACCTATTACCTATTACATCATTTTGATTTTTGAGTGCTTTAATTTTGGAGTATGTTTACTAATTTTTATGTACATCCCATCAGTGTAAGAACTTCTGCAATGTCAATGCATCCCACTAATCTATTACTTCCACTAGTCGGAGTACCCGTGCAACGCACGGGGAATACCGTCTTTTAGTAATTTTATACACAATTTTAAATTTACAAATGTTATATAAATTTAAAATTGAATGAATAATTAAATATTATGAAAACAAATCATGTCAAAATATTATAGTAAAAAAATCATGTGCAACACTTTTCTTTAAGCCCCCATTCAGAAGTTATCCTAATAAATATGTAAATAAAGATTTATATGTAATTCTAGTAAGTCTCCATATTTTTTGGGTATAAATTTAAAAATTATCTAAATAAAAAGGTAAATAAAGATTTATATGCAATACTTTTCTGTAAGCCCCCCGTGTTTTTGGAATCACATTAAAAAATTATCCCAATTGAATGAATATTGCATAAAAACAATACAAAAATTTGATTTTTATCAAAATCAATTAAAAATGGCTCAAATATTTGGTTGGAATGTGCCGTGAAGATAGTTTTGAACTTTTTACATTGACCTTAATAATTAGATAATTTAAAAAATTCAAATAAAATATCAGCTATATACAAAGCACCAACATAAAATCTCACAATTTGTCATTAATTGCACATTGTTAAGTACCTATTTGTCGCCTCTTCAATTCTAAGGTCAAAAATCACCATAAATCATAATAGTTGAAATTGGAAGATCGAATCTAATATAATAAAATTTCAAATTGTCTACAACTGAATTATGCTTCCAATGAAACATTAATATTTTCCATATCATGAATAAACAAACTTTCCCTAACATGTGCTTACATTTCTAAGGTCAATAACACGTTGTCTAACGTACATTCTCTTAATTCTTCCACTTTTATGATCATTTATAGCTGCATGAAGAGCACCTCCTGCAAATCAAAAATTTCAAATTTGAGAGAAATAAAAAACAAAAAGCTTCTTGCTAATACCAAAATGAAAAACAAAATATACACTCATGGTGTAGAAAATGAATACCTACATTAGAGAAATGTAAAAACTATACACTCATGGTGTAGAAAAACTTAACACACAAATCTAACAATATCTCATTATCGTGTTACTTTCTGAGAGTACTTTTAAAAACATGTTCAAACTTATATACATATATAGTGAGATACGATCAAATGCATGTGTAAATGTTTTTATGCATGAAAATGCATGTCATTGAACTCAAATGAAATCCTAAAGAAGTGACTATACCCCAATTCTCAGATAAAATTATCTCCTCCAAGTAGTGACTATACCCATGGTTGGTCCTTGAATCAATAGAAATTAGATGTCATTCATCAGATAGAATGCCTACAATCACAACCACTATGAGCATAAATCATTCATTTTGAATAGTTCAAGTTTTTCATACAATAAAACAGAACAAATGTAAACAGATGATGTCAATCAAATTATATCACAAACATGCCAAATAAACTAAGTGAGTTATGAATATATGATCCCTACAAATCCTGTAAATTCAATTAAACAACATCTAGCATAAATTTTTCAATTAAACTAAGTGAGCAACATCTAACATAAATTTTTCAATTAAACTAAGTGAGCATAAATTATATCATAAACATGCCAAGTTTTTCAATTAAACTAAGTGAGCTATGAATATATATCTTATGCTAAATGAGTGTGGCTTATTTCTTCAAATGTAACTTCTAGCATAAATTTCTTCTTGATTCATCCATTCTATTTGTACAGCTATGATAAGAATTCTACTTAACACATCTCATGAAATTTGCAAATATGATTTCATATAGAAGTACAAATATCAAATTTAAGATAAAGGGACAAAAGTAAGACCACAAAGTCATTAGTTTCTCATATTGAGACATTTCCTCAATTACTTTGGGTGCTCACTTTCACAACTAAAAAATTAAATCCAAAATATAATGACATGCAAACCTTTCAAGAAAAGAGGGAAATATGAACATTTTTTTAGATGAATAAGATAATCCAAGAATGAGACTCTTAAAGTTCATGTTCAAGTAAGTACCTTCCTAATATATATTATAAACCAAATTGTAATGGCTTGACTCAGAATTATGCAACTCAAAACATAACTTTACATAACTTCAAAATTAACAAAATCTGAGAGTAATAATGTTGATACATACCTTGTTTACATTTTGCATCTGATACAATTCAGTTAGGAGATTCTCTGGCTTCACTTTCAAGTTCATATTATTTTTGGTCCAAGGTGCTCACTAACCTTGTTCACAATACTCCTATCATCAAGAACTCAAACAGCAAGCCTCAATGTTAACGTCATCAAGATCTTTGATATATCAAAGGGGGTCATGCAGCTTCCCTGCACAATAAACAAATAACAATAGCTTGAATTTTCACATTGCATATTTCAAATCAAAATTGAGAAGTAACAATATACTGACATGCATATACAACACAAAAAAAGATGAAGAGCATTGGGTGATGAAACTCATGAAGTCGACACTCCATCACATTGCCTCTTCATCTTCAATTTAAAACTTTAACCTGAAAACAGAATACCGACATCAATAAAGAGCATAAAGCAACTATTATAACATGATCACAACCACTAAGAGCATAAGTTATCCACTGTGAACAATGAATCAGAAAGTAATGAAAAAAGAGCATAAAGCATCCATTGTTTTTATTCTAATCATTTTTTTTATATCATATTCTAATCTTTATTTTGTTCATTCTATATAGGTAATAATGATCACACTAAGAGTAATTGACAATTCTATAAAAAAATCAAAGCAATGTGAGAATTTGAATTTGATAGTGATAATTAAATCACCTTTGAAAAAAATTGATTTAATTAAAACTTCATTAATTGAGTCAACTTACTAACTTGAATGCTTGAATTTGACTTAATCTCCATTTGATAAAAGTCATAAACATAAGCTGAATTAGTTCTGTTTTACTATATCTTAAGTGTTGTTATGGCTTATTAACCAAGAAATAAGCCATGTTTGATATTCTGGTTTCTCCACATCATTAAGATAATTAAAGTTTTAGTGATAGAATGAATTCTTTTTTTGGACCTCAAGAACATCTTTATCCTGCATTATAAAGAAGAATCAATGACATTTTTTCATCCAATTTCATATGAGAAGTTCATCTTTCCAACTTACTAAGTCACATACATACCTGATGTGTCTGTCTCAGAGAAAGATAAAAAAATAATTTCAAATCCCATAATCCCTTAACTTTCAAGGTCATGAACAATCAAAATCACTAAACAGTATTTTAGTGACATCATTTGTTGCAGTAAACAATAAAGTAAATGAAGAAAAAAAAGTCTCTAGAGCAATTAGGGACAAATTGAAGTTGCTTATAGAGTCTAGTCAAATAATATACGAAAAAGAAAAGTCTCACTAAATTCAACTATTAAGAAAACAGAGGAAATCGAACACTGATCGATAATCACAAAGAAACCAAAGTTTTTGCCTCAGAAATGGTGTTGCAGTGGATGATACTCACCTATCAATAAGTAAATCAATATTACATCAATTTTCCTAGGCATCTCTTTGGATTTGTTTGAATAGATCATATTGGAACCATATTATTCACATTTGCACAGAAATGACACCATTGGTCCTAGAGGATCGGTAGCATCATATGTAACCGGCATATCTCGCGCACTTCAAAGAAAAGGCCACCTTGCGTAGGTTATATTGCCCAAGTAATTAACAAATTAGTGTCCCTGTTTTCTTGCTTCTTCTACTATTTCTTTCAATTAAATATCAACCAAAGTATGCATTAAATCTCTAAGCTATTTTGTGGTCTTTATGAATAACTTTTATTCTATATCTCTATATTAGTCTAATAGTTCCCCGATATTTATAATTCTTAAATTTAGCTGTACCCTAACTACCATGTACTTACTACTTAGTACTCAATTTTGTGTACACTATTGAAGCTCAAACTATGATTATTCAAAACAACATTACTGATCCTTAAGGTTAGTGCACGGGAAAAAAGAGATGCCTAGGAAAAAAAACTAACTTATATTTTTAAATTCAGTTGTGAGACAAAAATCATAGTTTGTGAGTCAAAAATGTTGATTTTAAAACTTAGATAATTAAAGGCAGAATTTTTAAATCTCAAAATTAAAAAAGAAGCATGGTACAGAAGTGGAAACACATAAAACAAATAGAGATTAGTCATCAATGGAAACTAACTTCAGTCTTTCTTCCTTGGAAGCTGAACAACATTTTTGTCATAAATCACATCAAAGGTAACCTGCAAATCAACAATCCCAAATCAGTAAACATGGAAAAAAATCAAAATCAAAACTGAAAACATTAAACAGATGAAACAAATCGAAGAAATAGAAGAAACATGTGGTGTGATTAACTGAAACCCCAAACATCACCCCAAGCATCACTTATATACTACTCAAATCAGATTAAAATATTAACCCTAGAATTGAAGGGGGAAATTCAAATTTACATACCACAACTCTTATATTCCAGCCTGGATGATGTGGACTCGGTTCAAATTGATCAGAAATAGATCATGTCAGATTTGTTGAAAAGAGTTAAGAGATTTGTTGGAGAGAATTATGAGAAAAAGGGAAAGTTTTGGGGATGGGTTTTTATTTTGAGAGAGACTTGAGAAAGAAAAGCGCTGCAATTGAGAAGAGAGCAGAGAGGAGTGCAGCGATTTGCATCAATTTGTGAGGGTGTTTCACATGTGCTTTGTTTTCATTGCCGAAATTGGGTTTCAGCGTGTTGTGCTTTGTTTTCTTTGGATCCCACTTTCTAGGTTTGTTCTGTTTTGTGAGGGAAAGATTTTTTATTTTTTGCCAAAAGAGAAAGACCAAGTGGTGGGCCGGGTTTGAATAGTTTGTATCCAAAATGAAGACCCAAGAGACAAAAGAAGAGGGAAATTCAAAAGTTTGAATTTTTCTTCCAACTAAGCAACTAAGTTGGCATCCTAAGCTAAAAATGGTATGAAAATAATATTATAAAATGCTGATTTGGCATTAGGATATTGAGAAGTGGACAAATAAGCAAAATTGCCCAAACATGGTCTTGCATTTGTATATTATTAAGATACCAAAATATAAACTAAAATAAATTAAAAAAAAATGTTATATAATGTATTTAATTTAAAATTTGGACTAAATATATTATTTTTGAAATAGAGGAATACTATGTACTGTGGCATTAAAAATGATTTTGATAAAAGTCAAACATTTCTAATGACATACTCCCATTACTAGAAAAAGTTGAAATACCGATGAAATTTAAAGACAGAATATATTTTTTCTCTAATAGAAATGGAATTAAAGACAGAAAAAACAATTAGAGACATATATTTTTATTTTAGAGACAAATATTTTCATTTTAGAGATAAATTTTGTCCGTCTCTAATGGTTTAGAGACGAGAAAATTATCGACAAGATCAAATCCATCTCTAACCTGCTTAGTGACGGAATATTTGCATTTTAGAGACAGATTTTGTCCGTCGGTATTTAAGATTTTTCTAGTAGTGTCCCTCCGATCTCATATATAAGAAAAACTTTGTTTTTTAGATTCATGATAAAATAGATGAATTTAGACTATAATAATGTCTAGATACATTAATAGTGTACAATTAATTATATATGAGACCGAAGGAAATACATAGGGCGTAGCTATAATTAATTAATAGTGTACAATCTATTTAAAACCGATACAATCCATAAATTAAATGCTTGATATATTTCATGTTGATCCATTATAGGATTGATAGAGTTTTTTTTTAACAATATATGATTGATAGATTGGTGAATTCATTCAAAGTAAGTATTTTTTTTGTTGACAGTGGAATTCAAAGTAAGTATTAAATGCTTATTTTTGAGTCGTATAAAATTAAATACTAAACAATAAAAATATTTTAATGATTACTTTTGAAATTATTCTATACTATTATTATTATTATTATTATTATTATTATTATTATTATTATTATTATTTGATAAATACGTAAATTAACCTATATACATTTACTTTTCTCTTTATAAGTCTTTTCTCTGATCTCTCTCTAACTTAAAACAGTCGTTGCTCTTGTCCCACCCAATTCAAACTCTGCCGCCGTGATGTAGCTACACTGAGTGGTGGTGTCGCGAGAGCTTTCTTCGCACCTCCATCGCACCCTTTGGGGTCATTTTAATCCTCTTCTCAGGCGTTCTTCGGTTTGTTTCTAGGTGAACTGTTTCGCAGTTTTGTTTCAATCCAACCAAAGACTCATAAGATAAGCTATCCATTCTACACTAAGTCCATTAATACTTCTCGTGTGATTAAGCTAGATGTTCTCAATCGTGAGGTCGCGTAAAGCATGAATAATCACCTTCCGTATAGGTTCAACATACCTTACGATACATTGCTCACAACGGGCAAATGACACATATTAAAGTATAAAAGTAAGTATAATTTTTATCGTCTCCAGAGGGATTAGTGTGAAATTAAATGTCGTTCAACAATTACCAAGATTTTAAGTAAGGGTTTTAATTGATTTGTAACGAAAACTTGTAAACATAAAAGGAAGACACTTAGAGGGGATCAAACCAAACACACTTAGTAAAAAAACCAGGCTTTTAGCACTATTAGAAAAATCTTAAATGCCGACGGACAAAATCTGTCTCTAAAGTGTAAATATTCCGTCACTAAGCAGACTAGAGACGGATTTGATCTCGCCGGTAATTTCCTCGTCTCTAAACTATTAGAGACGGACAAAATCTATCTCTAAAGTGAAAATATCTGTCTCTAAAATAAAAATATTTGTCTCTAACTGTTTTTTGTCTCTAATTCCATCTCTATTAGAGACGAAATATATTCTGTCTCTAAATTCCGTCGGTATTTCAACTTTTTCTAGTAGTGTAGTAGAAAAAAATTAAACAATTACCTTTTGTAAAAAAAGGAAGACTTCTTCTTCTTCCTCTTCCTCTTCCTCTTCCTTTTCCTCTTCTTCTTCTTCTTCTTCTTCTTCTTCTTCTTTGCAAATTCGCGAACGTTTCACTGGAAAACCGAAAAATCCATCAAATCCTTCACAGAAGACTCTCGAATGTCACGAGCAGCAACTCCGGCAAGCTTGATTTTAAAACATGAAGAACACATCAGACGACTAATTAACGACGTTTCACATCTGCAGCTCCGAGCTCTTAAGTGACTCCAATTGGACGAAGGTAGTTGGTGCCTGGTGGCGCCAGACTTTGTGGGTGGCAAAAGAAAAAACATAAATGAGATGATAGAGGAAGAGCCAAGAGATCTCACATGCTTCACATTATATGTTTATGAGTTTGTCCCAATGTTTACTATTTATATTACGAAATTGTTATATGCACACAATCAATGTATACATATATGCTATGAAGCCCCGATACTTCAAAAATGGCGAAGTATCGTGTCCGATACGTGTCCGATATCGATACTCATCCGATACTTTCCGATATCGGAGAATATCGGACAATTAAAATTATTTTTTTAAAAAAATAATTATCGATACGTGTCGGATACTTCTCCGATACACGTATCAAAGAAGTATCGGGAAAATAATATTTTTTTATGATAGAAATTGAGGAGATAAGACTGATACAATTTGTGTTTCTTCTTAAATAGTGAATGTTAGAGTATGATGTTATTGACAACCATGTGTTTTTTGGATGGTGTCAATGATGTTTTGTTTTTGGATAGTAATAATTATCTTTTTTGGCTAGTATTTAATTGACTTGAGATATGTAATTGTCACTTGTTTGCCCAGTTTGAGTAATTTGAATGTTAATTTATTATCTTTCTTAATTTTTGTTATGTTTATATATTGTGTATTTTTATATTTGATTTTAAATTTATTTTTAAGCAACGTATCGCAACCGTATCGTATCGGAAATTTTAAAAAATTTCTCGTATCGCCATATCGGTATCGTATCGTATCGGTATCGTGTCACGTATCGGGGCTTCATAGCATATATGTGTCCAAAAATCACGTGTTTAGTTATCATTTATCTTAGTTATATTATATTTTTTAAATATATGTACTTGAGAAGTGACTATGATTTTTTTAACAAAAATTAAATCTAAAATTTTATGCATAATATTCAAACTTCTCACCGCTACACTTTACCATCAAATTTTATAAATGGGCCTAAGAAATATGTAACTAAATAATCTCTTTGGAATATAAAACATTGACTATGATTATTTTAACGAAAATTGAATCTAAAATTTTATGCATAATATTCAAACTTTTCACCGCTACGCTAGCTTAACCATCAAATTTTATAAATGGGCCTCAGGAATATGTAACTAAATATTCTCTTTGGAGTATAAAAACATTGACATTATATTTTTGTTAGAAAGTATGAACATTGAAACTGAAACATTGATGAACAATATCATAAAATAAATAAATAAAAAAGAAAATAAAATATAGAATAAAATAATATCATAAAATAAATAAATAAAAGAAAATAAAATATAGAATAAAATAATTTAAAATAATATCATAAAATAAATAAATAAAAGAAAAAAATATACAACGTTCTATTCTAATTGGTTCATCCATACCATCGATTATTAATATAATATTACATCTAAAAATACATAAACTAATTCATGTGTGGAAAACATTTCAATTTCTGAGTTATTACTCTTTCCTCCCATTTGAGCACTAAATTAGATAATGCCCTCCTAGAGGAACCATCTTCACTCACAGCAGCAGCAGCTCCAACTCTCAAATCTTCAATTCTTCTCCTTAATTGCAAACCTTCACCATCCTTAAAGTATTGATCCATTATAATCTTTATAACTCTAGCAACTTCCACTCCTTTTATAATCCCAGCTTCCTCACCAATTTTTGGCCTCACTGCCACTTTAAAAACATCTGTAAGAGTTGCTGCATTCATTCTCTGCTCAGCAAACAATGGCCAACAAATCATAGGCACACCATAAACCAAACCCTCTAAAGTTGAACTCCAACCACAATGAGTCAAAAAACCACCAGTTGAACTATGACTCAGAATTTCAACTTGTGGAGCCCAAGATGGAACCACCAAGCCTTGACCTTTAGTCCTTTCTAAGAAACCCAATGGCAAATACTTCAATGGGTCATCATTAGAATCATGGTTACTCTTTTTTTATGATCCACTAAAATAAGCAGAACTTGAATGCTTACTTGGAACTCTTAAAACCCACAAAAAATTGCAACCACTTAATTCTAATCCAAAAGCTATTTCATTGATTTGTTCATTAGTAAGTGTTCCACCACTCCCAAATGATATGAACAAAACTGATTTTTTAGGCTTTTTGTTCAACCATGTAATACACTTTGACTCATTTTCTTTCCTCTTTGACTCTTTTTGAACGATGGGTCCCACAGGGTAAACATTGAGAAAATCTTGCATAGATTTTATTGAATCTTGTTCCAAATCTTTGAAGCTATTGATAATGATACCATTTACCAAAGAGAATTTTTGACACAAAAGAAGAAATGCTTTGTATGTTTCACTAGATCTTCCATAAAGAACAGGGTCAGGAAAATCTTTTACCTTAAAAGAAACCTTAGAATTTGGAATTTCAAATGTTTTTGTTGTGTCCATAATAAACTCAGATGAAACATATAACACCCCATATTGATTTATCTAGAATATCAACTGGAGCATACATAACTGAATCGGGATACATTAAAATTACAGAATAAACTTTGTACTACTTAAGGTAGTCTGAGGAATATATCCACAAATACATGAATTAACTGAACTGAATAAACTGTCATAATGTAAATTTTAGTAACTTTACATCAGAGTCATGGAAACTGATAAAATACATGTACATGTGATATAAGTCCTCAACAAAGCTTCTAAAGGTGGAAACAGATAAACATCGAATAAACTTCCGTTAGCCTTGCTAGTCCATCTGATCCACAAGTTCTTACACGAGCAACCTGTTTATCTGTAGTCAAATAATAGTGGGGTGAGACTACTAAGTCTCAGTGAATTTCTTACTACCCTCTACTTGGTGTACTAACACCGGGGCTTTATAACTCAGTTGATCACTTGAAACTCATATTCATTAAAGAATAACATAAACATAAATAAAGGTGTAACACACATTAATTATCTTGATTACTTTTAATACTCACGGACACTTCGAGGTGAGCGGGTCTCGAAGGCCGGCCTCAGGTTTCTGATATTAAATGTAGCAGAGAACCTGCTCAGCTCACAATCATAAACTGATTCTCACTAAAAGTAGAGAATCCTCATAGCATAAGCTATGCTCATAGCCAAAGGCTAGATAATAAGTGATTCGGGATCAATCACTACTGATCAACTGTACTACTTAAATAACTTAAATAAAGAGCCCATCCCGGGGAAGTCCTAACTGATCAAATAGATCTATACATAGGTTTCTAATTCAGATTACCCATTTTCATATTTTATGGCATGTACAATCGATTCTATAAATGATGGTTAGAAGTTTCATATTTTTAAATTGTTTCTGATCAGGATGCACCGGTTCAAGAAGGTCTTGCACCAGTGCATTCAGTGCTTCTCTATACAAGTCAGGACTGTTTTGGGATTTATGAGTCAATTCAAAGATAGCTTACACTGGTGCAACATACCTTTTGCACCGGCACAAAATATCATTGCACTGATTCATAAATACTTAGAAAATATTTGTTTCCTGGAGATCTTGTTTCGACTCAAACCCTGTTGCACCGGTTCAGCTTACCCAGAATTTCCAACCTTGCAACTCTGGAACCTCTTGCACCGGTTCATCATAATGATGCACCGATTCAACAAGCCCAGCTTTGCCCATTGTACTCGTCTGAACTGATTGAACCAATCCAACCAAGTCTTGCATCGATGCAAGTTCGTGCAGAACTTTAAAATCAATAAAACAGAGTTCCAAAACCATCCCTAATTGTCTCTAACCATTTTCTAGCAACCTAACCATCATAGATATAACCAACATCAGTCACATGTAAAGGGAATTAGTCAAATTTCATAATTAATTTATTTATGAGTTGTCTAAATTACTAATCATGAAAATAGATTAAAAACCCTATGCTTTGGTCTTATGGTTGCCATGACTCTACTTAAAGAAACCCACCTGAAAAGTGCAGCAGCTTCAAGCTAGGACTATTGCGTTTTCCAGCTTCTTGAATCCAAGCCTTCGCCTCCTCCTAGTTTTCTATGCAGCCAAGCTATTTTTCAGTCAACAACTTGTCTTATAATATATTGCATCTCTTAACTTCAAACAAACTTGTATCTAATAATTTTCACACAATAACCAACATGATTCCATAAATCTGTCTAGTTCTTCAAATCCCTTTAAGCTTCACCAATAATTCTTATCTTCAAACTATCTTGTTTCTTTATTACACCCAATGGTTCCATTCTTAACTGTCATCCCATCCCATAATCTTGGTTCCTTAACCCCCACAAGCTCCATAATTTAGAGAATCCAACACATGCATGAACCGATTTGAAGAATTTAGAAGTTGAAATTGAAAGAGGGCTTCAGCCCCATGGCTTGAGAATGAACTTTAGAAGCTAGAATTGGTTCTTGGATGCTCTTAAGAGATGATTGAATCTTAATAAAAATCAACATGAATTGGGTTTGCATGCAAGAGTAGAATTTTCAATTTGATGAGGATAATGGTTTGAGGGAAAGAGTGTTGGTGAGATAGTTTTCTCGTGAGAGAGAAAACAATGGTAGTGGAAGGATACTGATTTCTTTGTTAAGTCATAGAGTATATGGCCCACTACTACTAGAGACTTTGTCTTCTTGGTTAATAACCTCTGTACCTTCTATTACTTGTTTCCATCTAAAGAATAAATTTCTAAATTCTAATAACCAAAGTAACTCTAATAATTATTACTACTAATAATTAAAATGGGATGTTACAAAACAGTTTCATCAAGTTTTGGAAGACTGAGACAAAACTGAAGTGATATAGCTGATGAAGTAGCAAAAAAATAAGACAAAAGGTTGAACTTTTTAGCTATATGAAGGTTTAAAAAAACGGTCCGCGACCGCGAAAACGGCCATGACAAAACAGTTTTGGCAGGCACCGATAACGTTACCGTTATCACAATACTTTTTATTAAAGAACAAATTGTGATTAATTCACACCGCGACGACCGCAATTAGCGTCGTAAAACCTGTACCGGCCGAAATCGCGAAAACCTTTACGTAACCGAGACGCAACCGCGACCGTTTTTTAAAACCTCTATATCAATAACATCACTTGAGAAAACATCAAAAACCAAAGCAACAAGGTTGTTTTTTGATTGTGAAGAAGTTAAGATTGTGTTAATAGCTTGGTACAAAGATGGTAAAGAGTGTTTGACTGTTAGCATCATTTGTGTTGATATGTGAATGTTAGGAGGAAGGTCTTGGATGTGTTGGGACAATGTGATAATTTTGGAAGAAATTAGAGAGAATAGAACGAGAGAATTGAGACGAGAATTAAGAAAAAGAGTTAATTGCATTCATCCACATGGGGCAAAGGTATTTATATACAAATGGGGGCTTGCTTCACTGCCAAGCGATCGTATATTAACTACCTAAGACAAATCAAAAAAAAAAACTATAACAAACTAACTATTACTAGCTTCAGAAACTTTCTCAACTTCTGAAGCTCTGCTCAGCTTCTGAAGCACCAGAACTTCTGAAGCTCTGCTCAGCTTCTGAAGCATCAGAACTTCTGAAGCTCTGCTCAGCTTCTGAAGCATCAGAACTTCTGAAGCTCTGCTCAGCTTCTGAAGCACCAGAACTTCTGAAGCTCTGCTCAGCTTCTGAAGCTCTGCTCATCTTCTGAAGCTTCTCCAACTTCTGAAGCTCTGTTTTCTCGAAAACATGACTTATTAATTCAACACACCTCCTAAGGCATGTTTTCCAAAGCATTCATTCCTATAAGCTTCTTCAGAGTGTCAAACCTTGCCTTAGCCATAGGTTTGGTTAGAATATCTGCAAGTTGGATATCAGTATTGCAATATTCCACCTCAAGCTTATCTTTGTTCACTTGATCTCTCAAAAAATGAAACCTCCTCTCAATGTGCTTACTTCTTCCATGACTAACTGGGTTGTTAGCCAAATCAATTGCTGACTTGTTGTCAATAAGTAGCTTCATCCTTGTTGTCTCTACTGCATTCAATTCAGTGAGCAACATCTCAATCCAATTTGCTTGACAAGCTGCAAATGAAGCTGCCACATACTCAGCTTCACATGATGACAATGCCACTATCCCTTGCTTCTTAGAACACCAAGAGATTGGTGCATTACCTATCATGAACAGGTATCCTGCAGTACTCTTCCTGTCATCTTGATCTCCTCCCCAGTCTGAATCTGAGTAACCATAAGCCATTAGCTTCTTGCTACTGTTCCTTTGGTTTGGAATTAAAATGCCATAATCAATGGTTCCTTTCACATATCTAAGGACCCTCTTTGCAGCAGTCAAGTGATTCATCCTTGGTTGATCCATAAATCTGCTCAGCAGACCAATACTATGACATAAATCAATTCTAGTATTGCACAAGTACCTCAATGATCCTATGATCTGTCTGTACAGTGTTGAATCAATCAACTCATCCTCAGTATTCTTGCTCAGCTTCACACCTGTTTCCATAGGAGTAATTGCAGGGTTGCAATTGCTCATGTGAAACCTCTTCAATATGTCAATGACATATTTCTTCTGATGCAAGAAATAGCCTCTATCTGTTTTCACAAATTCCATGCCAAGGAAATATGATAGCTCTCCCAGATCAGTCATCTCAAACTCCTTCATTATGTCTGCTTTGAATCTCTCTAGCACAGCTTTGTTTGATCCTGTGATCAACAAATCATCAACATACAGACACAGTATTATAATCTCATCATGACTTGAGCCTTTCACATATACTCCATGTTCTGATGTGCATCTAGTGAAACTCAAATTCAGCAGGAAGCTATCAATTCTCTTGTTCCAAGCTCTTGGAGCTTGTTTCAAACCATAGAGAGCTTTGTTCAACTTGTACACTTTCTGTTCTTGACCTTTAATCTCAAATCCTGGTGGCTGCTTCACATATACCTCTTCCTCTAATGGTCCATTCAAAAAGGCAGATTTCACATCAAGCTGGTGCATAGCCCATCCTTTGTAGGTAGCTACTGCAACAACTAGCCTAATTGTCTCTAGCCTTGCCACAGGTGCAAACACTTCATTAAAGTCAAGTCCAGGCTTCTGAAGAAAACCCTTAGCTACTAACCTTGCTTTGTACTTAGCAATTTCACCACTTGGTTTCATCTTCAGCTTGAAAACTCATTTCACATCAATAGGTCTCTTGTTTACAGCTTTGTTCATCAATGTCCAGGTGTTATTCTTCTCAATTGACTTCAGCTCCTCTTTCATAGCATTCAACCAATTTGAATCTTTCAAAGCTTCACTTAGAGTCACTGGTTCCAACTCTGCAATCATTGCTTCATTGACCAGTTCTCCATCTTCAGTGATTGCTTGATCAGGAAACACATCATACTCATTCAACCTTATTGACTGTACCCTTTCTCTGGTTGATCTTCTCAACTGTTGATTAGGTGCAGCATTAGGTTGATCATCTTCAACTTCTATCTCCTCTTGATTTGTTTCTTCAAGCATGAGTCTTCTGTTGAGCATTGAGCCTTAAGCACTTGTGCCTTAAGCACTTGTGCCTTCAGTCCAATCCCAACCCTTTGATTCATCAAACCTGATATCTCTGCTAATCACAACTTTGTTATCTCTAGGTGAGTACAATTTGTAAGCACCAGTGGGATGATAACCTAACAATATCATTGTCTGACTTCTATCATCAAGTTTTCTTCTAACTTGATCAGGAACATGTTTGAAGCAAAGTGAGCCAAATATTCTAAAATGACTAACACTTGGTTTCAAACCTGTCCAAGCTTCATGAGGAGTCTTGTCTTGTAACCTCTTTGTAGGACTTCTATTGATGATGTAAACTGCTGTAGAGACTGCTTCACCCCAAAACTTATGAGGCATATGCTTAGCTTTAAGCATACTTCTGGCCATGTTCATGATGCTTCTATTTTTCCTCTTAGCTACACCATTGTGTTGAGGGGTGTAGGGTGCAGTGACTTCATGCTCTATACCTTCATCTTCACAGAATTTTGCAAATTCATGTGAAGTGTATTCACCACCTCCATCAGTTCTCAATTTCTTAACACTAAATCCACTTTGATTTTCAACTAGTGTCTTAAATTTCTTGAACTTGGTAAATACATCACTTTTCTTTTCGATAAGGTAGAGCCAAACATGCCTAGTACAATCATCTATGAATGTCAGAAAATAGTTGTTGCCTCCAATGGATTTCACCTCAAATGGACCACACACATCTGAGTACACCATTCCTAGCTTCTGAGTTGATTTCATAGGTAATTCATTCTTGAATGAATTTCTGGCCTGCTTTGCTGCACAGCACTCTTCACACATTTCACTTGGTGCTCTGATCTGAGGTAAGCCATGAACCATCTTCTTGGAATTCAACATGCTTAAACTTTTGAAGTTTAAGTGTCCAAACCTGTGGTGCCATATCCAATTCTCTTCTGTACTAGTGACTGAGGCTAAGCACTTGAAATCAATCACATTGATTTCAACCTTAAAGGTTCTATTGCTTGACAATGGAGCTCTTAGGATTAACCTACTTTTAGCATCATGAATCTTCAATTCTTTATTAGCCATTGTCACTGTATAATCCTTTTCAAGTAATTGACCAAGACTAATCAGATTACTTGTTATAGAAGGAACATACAATACCTCATTAATGAAGGATTCCTGACCATCTTTTCTCTGCACAAGAATTGTCCCCATACCTTCACTAGTGATCTGGCTGCTATTAGCAAACTTGATATTCCGTCTCACTGAATAGTCAAGTTTCAAGAACCACTTCTTGTTGCCAGTCATGTGATTGCTACAACCAGTGTCAAGATACCACAAGTTGGATTTATCAGCGTCAGTGTTTGTAATTGCCATGAGCAGGGAATCATCAGAGTCACTACCATTTCCCTTTGCCAATTGAGCTTCATCCTTGTCACTTCTCTCAACTTTCTTAGAGTGACACTCTCTAGCATAATGGCCAAGCTTCTGACAATTATAACACTTCACATCCTTCTTATTAATCTTTTTCTTTGAACCTTTCTTGTTACCTTTGCTAGACTCTGAATCTTTAAGGTTCTTGCCATCATTCTCTGAATCTTCTTTCTTTTTCTTGTTTTTCCCTTTGGAACCTTTCTGAAACTTTGCCTGCAAAGCTTGATCAATAGCTTTATTTGAGCTCCTCTGCTTGACTCTCAGTTCATGTGCCTCCAATGAAGCTTGGAGCTCCTCTATCTTCATAGTGGCCAAATCCTTTGATTCTTCTATTGCTACTACTATGTGATCAAATTTCTCAGTCAAGGTTCTCAAAACCTTCTCAATCTTGGACCTCTCTGACAGAGCTTCACCATTTGACTTCATCAAATTAGTGATACTCAACATTCTTGAAAGATACTCAGCTATCGTTTCTTGATCATTCATCACCAACATTTCATATTGTCTCCTCAGAGCTTGCAGCTTGATACCCTTCAGTTTTTCATCACCTCCATAAATCTTTTTCAATGTATCCCAAGCACCTTTAGAAGACTCTTCCTCAATGATCTTCTCAAAGATATTAGGATCCACACACTGATGTATGATGAACAGACCTTTTGCATCCTTTTTCTTCAACTCGCGATGCAAGGCTCTTGCTGCTTCATCAGCATTTGCAGCCAAGTCTGGTACTCCATCATTAACAGTTTCAAGAACATCTTGAAACCTGAAAATGACCTTCATCTGCGCACACCAACGATCATAGTTTTCACCTTTGAAAACTGGAAGATTTGCAGGAAATTGTGATGAGGTTGTGCCATTGTTCGCCATTGTTTCTTGATCAAAGAATCAATGCAAAACGTGAATCACAACCGGGCTCTGTTATACCAATTTGTTGGGACAATGTGATAATTTTGGGAGAAATTAGAGAGAATAGAACGAGAGAATTGAGACGAGAATTAAGAAAAAGAGTTAATTGCATTCATCCACATGGGGCAAAGGTATTTATATACAAATGGGGGCTTGCTTCACTGCCAAGCGATCGTATATTAACTACCTAAGACAAATCTTAAAAAAAAACTATAACAAACTAACTATTACTAGCTTCAGAAACTTTCTCAACTTCTGAAGCTCTGCTCAGCTTCTGAAGCACCAGAACTTCTGAAGCTCTGCTCAGCTTCTGAAGCATCAGAACTTCTGAAGCTCTGCTCAGCTTCTGAAGCATCAGAACTTCTGAAGCTCTGCTCAGCTTCTGAAGCACCAGAACTTCTGAAGCTCTGCTCAGCTTCTGAAGCACCAGAACTTCTGAAGCTCTGCTCAGCTTCTGAAGCTCTGCTCATCTTCTGAAGCTTCTCCAACTTCTGAAGCTCTGTTTTCTCGAAAACATGACTTATTAATTCAACAGGATGTTGATTGGAGGAAGGAATGTGAAATCAATGTTTGGTGGAAGAGAGTTTAAGATTAATTTGGTTGAAGGTGTGGGGGGACCTAGTGTTGGAATTAGGAATTTGACATGGAAATTTTTGTGATGAAGAACAAGTAGTTTTGCAAATTCTATAAGTGGGATTAAATGGCTTAATCCTGGACAAGGAACCATTGCTATGAATATTTTTTGCTCCATGGCTTAATGAAGCTGAGCTTGTGATGAATTTTAACGTTTTAATGGAGATGCTTTTTATAAATTTGAAATCCACCTAACTAGTACATACAAAATCAATCATTCAATCATTGCTTAAAAAAATACTATTTATATATACTGTAGTGTAGTACAGTACACTATACAAACATAATCAATCATTATGCAATCCACCTAATTAAGTACTCCTTGTGCTGTTTTCAATAAATTTAGCATTATTGAATCAAATCTAATTAACATGCTTAAAAGGAATATACTCTACTAGAACGTCTGGTATAGATTTTGTTGGGTGGTGGTGAATGTTTAGCAGTGCAACCTAGTACATATAATAGAATACATTAAGAGATTCATATTGAAAAAATATTGACAAAAGAATGATAAATAATTGAGATAATGAGTACAATCGGTCCTCTTATATAGAATTATTAGTGGCTTAACCATCTAACTCTCTAATAATTAACAAACTAAGAAATTAATTTTAATCTCTAACAATCTACTTCAACTTTTAACTAATCATCGGTATTCTTAACAACATGAAATAAACATCCATCCTACAAGGTTTTTTTTTAGTATTTTTTAGCACTCCTTGTGCTTAAAGCACTAGTAATAAATTTTTGCCTTTTAAGAAAATATCTGTCATCCTATTAATTACTCGCGCGTCTCACATTTTTTCCATTTTACTCTTTCACAACTTAAAGACGTCATAAAAATGAGAAATTTTAAAAAATGTCATTCACTAAGTAGTGAACGTATATTTTTGAATGTATCAACTACTTAAATACTAGTAAATAGAGGTACTTTAGTAAAATCGTAAGACCATCTATAATGGGTGTGTTGAATGAGACTTCAACACAACAAAGCTATACAATGGGTGTGTTGAAAGTGACATGGAGGAGAGAAGTGTTGAAAACTTTCAACACAATTGAATGCCGCCACCGAGGACAGGTGTCACAATTTGATTGACTTGCTGAATTTTTACCATATCCTTATCTTTGAACTTAATTATTTCATTGCAAATTAATATATTTTTTTTTTACCAAAATTCATAATTTTTTTTCTCTATAAATAGATACTTGGTTCATTTGATTTGGACACGGAAAAAAAAAAAAACCACATTTTTCACTATCTTAATCTTATTATTATCTTTCTATATTTGTATTTATTAGTAAAATGGATCATAATAATCATTTCAACAACACCCAAAATTCTTCTAATTATCCAACATTATTAGTAATCAATAATGTTAATTTAATTTTAATCAATAATTATAATTGTAATTTTAATCGATGATTTGTATCGTATAATTTTAATCGATAATTGTAATTTTATGTCATCATAAAAATATAAATATAAATTTAAATAAGAATATGAAATAAAAAATGGTGGGGTAGAGTGTTGAATGAAAAACCATTGGAGAAGGTAAAAGTTGAATGTGTGTTGAATTATTAGGTAGAAGAGAAAGAAGATGTAGAGTGTAAAAGTGGATGTTGAAGGTTGAAACCATTGTAGATGGTCTAAGGTGTACTATAAAAAGAGTAGGTGGCAGAAGCTCTTGT
Organism: Trifolium fragiferum; assembly: GCA_954870985.1. NCBI lineage: Eukaryota > Viridiplantae > Streptophyta > Magnoliopsida > Fabales > Fabaceae > Trifolium > Trifolium fragiferum. Next base: position 539,301 of record OX940792.1, read on the forward strand.
CAACGTAAGGTAGCTATGCACGTGATTCGGTATGTAAAACGAGATGTAGTCTTAAATTGATTCCTAGGTGCTGTTAGACCATCTCCAATGGTGAGTAGTGTCTCACTATGATGTTGAGTCTAAATTGTCTCTTTTATCAGGGTTAAAGTGCCCCTTTTGCTCCCTTATCTCTTAATAATTTTTCTTTGATTATATAAAGGAAATAAATTAGGATTCATCTAAGGAATTGATATCACACAACAAATATTTTTCATACGCATTGACCATAGATTAAACCCTAAATTAAACAGAAATTGTATTTCTTTTATAAGATTATTCAACCTCTCTCTAAGAAACTTTTATCTCCCTTCTCTCTAGTCTCGCCATCGCAAACCACCAACACTTGCCGCCCTCCACCTAATCAAACCTTTATTTCAAGACGTAACCTTCAATGTTGGTGCCTAGCCCCTCACGGCTGCACCACTGTCTCATCCCTCCGGGGTCGTTCTAACCCATTCTCATTCTGGTGGCAACCACTATACCAGCATGACTAACCCTCATCCGTCGTTTTTTATGATGAAATCATGAGTTTTTTTTTTTTTTTTTTGAGCAAAGATGAAATCATGAGTTTACTAAGCATGTGGTAGGAAATTTATAAAAAAATTAAAATGCACTAAAATATTTTGATAGCATACGGTTCTTATTCCTAATTCTACTGGTCAAGAGAAATATTCAACTTGAAGACATAAATTGGATGAAGCTCATTTCACATGATAAGAAGCATTCATAGGCCGATTGGTGGTCTAATAATATTTGACTAAATAGATAACAATTAAGTCGAATTATCTTTATTTTTATTTCAATTTTTGCTTTTGTATTAGGTGAGTTTTTAAATGACCTTTAGTTTTTTTATCGTCTCGCTAAATATTTCTTAGTGATACTCTAAGTCATTATGTGGCTAGTGAAAAATCATAATCATATTTTAACTATTTTGATAAATTAAGAAGCAAGATTAATTAATAGCCGCAAATTTAAGGGCGAATTTACTTATTTACTCAATTTATGTAAAAGAAAAAAGTTATTAATTAAAAAAAAAATCTCAAACACTCAAATTATACAAATAAAAATTATTCTATTGACCAAAACTTATTTGGACCAAGTTATGCTTCTCCATCATTCTTCTATGGACCTTTCCAAACTTTTCCATATATTATTTTTCCTAGTGTTTTTTTTAACATACCACATTATGCCCATTAGTTCAAATGTCTTGGTTAATCATGCGATACTTTTGTAACATTTTTTGTTCTAAAAAGAGAACATCATACACATCTTTCAACCTCTGCGGGCCTTCCCAATCTCTTCCCATTTGAGTGCCAACATAGAGAAGGTCTTCATGGATGACCCATTTTCCATCATTGCACAATTAGCAAACTTTTGTAGTTCTTTCATCCTTTTTTCAATTTCTTCACTCTCCAATCCCTCCATGATACCCTTTATGATCTTAGCCACTTCCTCATTTACCACTATGCCTTTGCTATTACATTTTGGTCTCATAGCAATTTTGAGACCATTAGTCACCAATGCAGCATTGCTTCTTTGTTCAGCAAATAGTGGCCAAGCTATCATTGGCACACCATGAACAATACTCTCTAAAATTGAATTCCAACCACAATGAGTAAGAAATGCACTAATTGCATTGTGTTTAAGCACTTCAACTTGTGGTGCCCAACCACACATAACCAAACCTTGTCCTTTAGTTCTTTCCAAAAATCCCAAAGGTAAAAAATTTAAAGGGTCCATTTCATTATTACTTAGGTAAGTAGCTGTTGCTTTATCATTTGGTGCTCTCACATTAACCCATAAAAATTTATGGTTACTTAATTCTAATCCCAAAGCAAGCTCATTAATTTGTTCTTGTGAAAGTGTGCCACCACTTCCAAAGGAAAGGTAGAGAACTGAGTTAGGTGGTTGATTATCTAACCATAATAAACATTCACATGCATTTTTCTGAATATTGGGCCTTGTTTGTATGATGGGCCCAATTGGATACACAATAGGTGTGGTACCGCATAGATATTTTTGGGATATTGCTTTCAATGTTTCTGATTCCATTTCATGGAAGCTATTGATTATGATACCATCAGCTTCACGAAGTTGTTGGGAGCGGTGAAGAAATAACTTGTATGCTAAACTGGATTTATTTTGAAAACTGTCTGGGAGATCTGTGCCTTGAGCAGATATACAACCTATAATCAACAAAATTGTTAAGTTATTAGAGTCCAAGATTTAAAATAGTTGTGTTATTTGCATTAATATATAGATATAGTATTATATATTAGGGATATCAATTTGTATCTGGTAACGTATTATCCGTAGGATAACGTATTATCCGTAGGATAATCTGTACGAAAATACAAAGTCGCAGATATTTTTCTCCACGAGAATGGGGACGGAGGGAGAAATTCCCTATGGATAGTTCGAGGCGGAGAACGAGGAAGGTCCCTCCGCCACCGCCGATTTCCCGACCTTGACCATATTTTTTAAATTATATATATAATTATATAACTTTATTTTTTTTATAAAAAATAAAAATTAATATGTTATAAAGGTTATGATTGTGTATGGTGGCAACAAGTTCAATTAGATTTTTAAAAAATGGACGATACAAAATAAGTATTTTTTTTAAAAGAAGGGAGAAAAAATAAGATATTAGTGTCATGTTTTTTATTGAAATGTATAGCAATTAATTTTGTTAACTTTTTATGTTCGTGGAGCCCCGTGAATACTATGAGGATCTGTGGGGATGGGGGGAAATTTTCCCCCGTGTAGGGTGTTAGAAAGCTAAAAGATAAGGGTCATGCTAAACAGTGCACCTGGTGCACTAGTTAAGCATATCCAAAAAGGAAAGAAAGAGATAAAATTAATGCTAGGGAGATAACTTTTTGCATTTTTAACACATTAAATGCACAAGTTTCAAGAAAAAGTTTCTATATTAATATGCTTAACCAATGCACCAGGTGCATTGTTTAGTATTTTCCAAAAGATAAAGACATGAAAATAAAGACATTAAAATAAATAAAATAAAATTTCATTTCATTTTTGCATAACGCTAGTGTCACACGAGACACTATATATAGACTATTGCGGAAATTGAATCCCCTCCTGCCTTTTTGGTCCAGCATTCCCTCCTGTTTTTATCCAATGGTTGATTGTCCCACAAATAAAAAAAAAAAGAACATATAAAAAGAGAGAGAAAAAATAGATGAATGGCCCAAATTAAAGCAGGATGAACAACATGAGAGGAAGAGCTGGAGAGGATCCAGATCATTGCTATGGATATAAATTCAATGGGCTTAAGGCCCAAAGAAAGACCAACAATAAAACAATTAGAATGAAAAGTCCCATTAATATAAATACCACTCTAACTTAAATCACTAAATTATTTATTATAAATTCCTCCTCTATCATCGGATATTGGGGACGGAGAAAAGTTTGGGGAGTGAGGTGGTGAACGGAAAAAGCCTCCGCACATTCTCAGTCTCGTTAACATCCCTAGTATTTATCTTTATGACTCTTCAAATTTTCATTATTGGTTAGAGTAATTCTTGTATTGGCACAAATCCAAATAAAATATATTTGGGCACACACATACAAATCAAAAAGTTTAAAAGAAAAATAATATAGTCATATCAACTAATAATATTTTAATTCTTTTTCTTTAATTTTATTTTGTTCTTGTGAGTGTACCTATTGTGGTTCCGCCTACTGAAGAATTTTTCCATTGGTTAAAACTTATAGCACGCATTTCAAAAACCGAATCATAAATATTAGAATATGTAAGTATAGCAAACTTATTATCAGCATTAATTGCTTCATGGGATGGAACAATGCAATGTTTGAAGTTTATTTTTGCATGATTCAACACATGTCTGTCTTGAAACAAATTATTCACTATGCTCATATACCAATATTGACTTTAGCTTGGATCTCCAATTTTTTCTCATGTTTTCTTTCTTTTTATTTAATCCAAAAGTTGGTAAGTTACAAAGAATAAAAACTGGAGAGGATCAACCATTGAATTAAGCAAAATGAAAAAAATACATGAGAAAAATTGAAAAAGATCCAATGTTGATGATAATTTAATCTCATGTTTCACCAAACCTCGGCATATCTTGCCTCATTCAAGTGCGCGGCGAGGCAAAATACAGAGGAGTAGCTAATGCAGTGTCACAAAAGCTACTTTAGTCCATTGTGACAAAAATACATCAATGCAATTTATCAATATGATAATTTTGTTCAACATCGACGCACCAAATATTATGTTCAATGCGTGTGAAGATTGTTAGTGGTCAAATACGCATACGTACCGCACATTCCCTCCCCTTTTTAAATTGCTAATTAATGGGAGAAGTTATGGTGCATAAGCTTTTTTCTTATGCACGGTGCACAAATAATGAAATTACTCCGTGCACCCCTCAAATTTCTCACACACCCCCAAATTTCTAATGCACCCCCCAAATTTCTCGCGCACCCCCCCATATGAGAAATTTGGAGGTGCGCGAGAAATTTGGGGGGGGGGGTGCATGAGACATTTGACGGGTGCACAAGTAATATGAGAGGTGCGCTAAGTAGTTTTCATTGTTTATGCACATGATGCATAAGCATGCACCATAACCACTCCCCTAATTAACATATTCACAAAGGGACTTTCATTGCAACTCTTTAATCATTTTAGATATGGTCTCAATATTTGATTACTTTAAAATATAGTCTCAACATTTGCTCACTTCGAGTTTCAACTAGGGGGTGTATTAGAAAATGTAAATACAACACGTTTATTAAAAGTATCAATTGTAGATATTAATAGAACTAAGCAGACACTTGTGTATGTGTATATAAAAAAAATGAAAAGTCATGGTTTAAATTTATCATACAATAAAAAAGCACAACACTAACCTTAAGATTCACCGTCTTATTATGTAAAATCTATGTGAATTCCGTCAACTATTTTATGCATGTCAAATACGATGTTAACACTGTGTTTGGACGTAGAAAGAGAGAAATGAGGAAGAGAGATGTTCAGTAGAAATTTTATATGGTTTGGATGAATAGAAATAGAGAAGAGGATGAGTAGAAAAGTGGATAGAGAGAAATTCATAAAAGTGTTAAAAGACAAGTTTATCCTTCATATTTATGATTCAAATAAAGAAGTAATATTAGGAAATCACAAATGTTAGCTTATTTCTCTCCAAAATCTTGCCTCTTATGGAGAGATCTTTTATTGGGTAGTTATCATCCATTATATTTCTCTCTCCCATCATTTCTCCTCACAGTGTAAGGGTATTTGACTCTCGTGCACTGTATATACACTTCATTTGCTTAACAATATATATATTTTTCTCTATTATTTTATGTTGTAACAATTTATCTTCACGTGACCTTGAAAACCAGTACCTTGTAACAAATTCTAACAGGTTATTTTTTTTGAAGAAGTTAAATTAGTCCATCCTAATTGATACTAGAAAAAATTGAATCTGAGATCTTAAGGAGGAACACACTCTCAAACTCGAAGTCAATATCACTAAACCAACCCAAATGGATTTTTCTAACCGATTCTTATGTAGTTGTATCGTACTAATCTATCAATAGTAATAATTCTGTTACAAGTAGAATAGTATATAATAGTATAACATATATAGTTGTATCAAATTATGAGGGGTTAATTTGACTCACCTGGAATCTCTATTGGATTTTGATGATCTTTGTACTCACAAGTAATTAATTCATCCAACTTTGAGGAGTATAGGCACATTGATAATACCATTGCTGAACAAGGAAAGTATCTATAGGATAAGATATTCAATTCCTTAGCACATTTATGTGCTTCGTATGCAAAAGAATCAACAACTATAGCAACCACATTGGAGCTAGTACTAATTGACTTTAAGGTTTCACACACTAAAGGCATAGATCGAGAAACTGAGATTTGAACTTGAGATTCAAGTATAAGATCATTCCTTAGATCCTCAAAGTTAGTTGGAGGAAGAAAAATGCATTGTATGTTAGAAGGGAGGGTATCAAAGAAGGGTGTGGATGCAATAGATGAAGAATCACTTATTGTGGGAATGATGCATGTAACATGGAAAGTATTTTTGTAGAGATGAATGAGTTGTTTAGCAAACTCAAGTATCGAAACTTGATGGCTATAGACAGGTATAGAGACAAGTGCTATATGAGCTTTTGCTTCCATGATTAGTTGTCTAGCTATAGCATTAGTCCTCACCAACAAAGGAATGTCAAATATATAAGTCCTGAAATCCTCTAATTTTGTAATCTCTTCGAAATAATATAATTAAATAAAATGTCATATATATGATAGATCAAAATTGAACCTCAACCCAAAAAAAAAATCTACAATTAGTATATATATTTACACTGATTTTAAAAAGTTATCCTTCACCAATAGTAAAAAAAATATACTATCCAATATGGGATTTTAAGGAGCCAGAACTCATATATACTCATATATATATATATATATATATATATATATATATATATATATATATATATATATATATAGGTATTTAGAATTTTAGTGAATAATGATACCTCAAATAAAAAGTTACTGAATTTTGGTACCTAGAAAAAGAATTCAAAATTTAAATTCATTTTAAAATAATTAAGTATAATAGACATATATTATTTAAATGATTGGATGTTGGATACATATTAAAGCAGTCACAATTGAGCCAACGCCCATTAACCCATAGGTTGGACGGATCGAGCATAAAAAAACTTGGCCAAAATGTAATCGAGCCTTTTTGGCCCAAGTCCATGTAGCCCATATGAAAATTGGACGGGCCGGGCTAGCCCATTGGGCATCGGGCATGCCTATTATAAAACAATTATGTCATTTTTTGTAAAAATAATATCAATAAAAATTATCATCTAATTGAAAAATTATTATAAAAAATATAGTTAAATGTGCAAGCTTGATAAAAAAGGATTATATATTTACCTAAAACTTTTTAAAAATTAAGTTTATAATTTATTAATTTGATTTAATTTCTTTATAGGAATCAAACTAGAGTTAATTGATATATGTAATGCTGATGTAAAAATTATTTACACTTGCATACAATAATATCTCAATAAAATTGGTAATTATGAGGAACTAAACATCAAAGTGACATAAAAAAATTGAATAAACAAAAAAAATTAAATGTAATGGGTAAGGCTGACCCATTTGCCCACATGAGGCCGAACTCGTTATTTTTTTTCAATAAGAATATTTAAGTGAGTTTTTCAATAAGGATGCACCTTTTTTTTCAATAAGAATATTAATGGTGATATTGCACCACATTTAAGATACTTTCTTTTCTATTTCATTTTTTTTGTGGACTCATCTGCAATTTGATAGTATTTTTTGGTCTCATCACTTTTACCTCAACATAAAAAAAGTTTTCAATATTAATCTCAACATAAAAAAGTTATGAGATCATAGTCCAATATTTCATCACTTTATTTTGTAAAATATATTTCATATTTTGTTTGGTAGATTATATATTTTTCATCATAGTACAAACAGGTTTTGATATTTAAGAAATATATTTTGATATTGTAAAATAATAAAATACAGTATATGATTGTATGTACATGTTATGACATTAAATAAATTAAAAAAGTATGAAAAAAATCATTCAATATTATTTTCACTCTTCCTCTTCTATGTTTCTACTTTCAAAAAATATAATTTTGAAGTTGACATATAATAACATTTTGTAGAAAGAAAGAAAACTGATAGTTGGATTAATAAGCACGTGGAAGTTTAAATACCATGAGAAATGTAACTACATATGGTCCCAATCATAAATATAATATTAATAACAACATTTTGTAGAAAGAACATGTAACTGTTGCCTAAAAAAATGTAACTACAGTCTACATCTGGTACCTTGAGTAGGTGGAGTTCAACTAATTATTTTTTTTGGGAGAAAGTGGAAAAGAAAGAAGCAAAATATATAAATATTTAAAAAATAAAATTTCCATAGCAACGGTTAGCAGTAAAAGATGTTGGGTTATCAAGAGGGGGCAGTCAGGGCGATCATCCACATTGGGTCTAAGAACACATTCATAAGTGAGTTGGACACCACACTCTAACCCAAAATCTTAAGGTGTTAGGTTCATGGGTCTTCTCATTTATAAAGTGTTCAACCCCCACTGTTCTAAGCAATGTGGGACTTACACACTCACACTTGCCACAACAATCTCCCCCTCAAGTGTGAGTCCATCCATTCTTGGATATGCTCCCCCTCAAGCGGAAGTTTTCTTCATCACTACACTTGTACCGCCGTTGTGCCACTTACACCCAACGAGACCCGCCGTCTGACCACCTTTGTCAGGAAGACTTTCGACACAAGGGGCCGGTCGAACCCTTCGTCGAATCATCGGCTCTGATACCACTGTTGGGTCACCAAGAGGGGGCAGTCAAGGGGATCATCCACATTGGGTTTAAGAACACCTTCATAAGTGAGTTGGACACCACACTCTAACCCAAAACCTTAAGGTGTTAGGTTCATGGGTCTTCTCACTTATAAAGTGTTCAACCTTCACTGTTCTAAGCAATGTGGGACTTACACACTCACACTTGCCACAACAAAAGATTCATTCTATCAAACATAATAGTTAAGAATAAGTTTTAAGACTCTGCACTTCAAATTTTGCTAAATAGTATACACATTTGTTGCCCTCTCATAGGGTATGAACAACTCCAACCCTCGAGTCTCCAGTGAGGAGATCCTTGATATTATAGATGATAGCCGCATAGCGATGTCATGCATTAGATCATATAGCAACTTGATAACAATTTTAGAGTCAAATAGCACGCGAGTTCTTTGATATCTAGCTCCCAAGCCAAAACTAAACTGTGATATACTGCCAATAATTCCACATAAGCATTTCACTACTCTTTTCTTTCAACTTTCAAGGATGCATAGTTCGTAGTTGAAGGCAGGTCTCGTATCCCGAGATCTATGCAAAGATAATAATCTTCGGCGAGTGAACAATGAGGCTATGCTTTCTACAAGGCATTGTAAGCTCATGGCCAATCAATTCACCGAAACAAAAGGACGGCCAACCCATAAGAGAAGAGGCTTATCCATGTAAAAAAAACACAATAGACGAGCTCAGAAGACCTTGCCTTTTAGGCTAATTCGAAGAAGATGATTCAAGAATAGTCCAGCCAGGTAAACCAATTCTGTTCGAAAATCCTATATTACTTGCAAAACCGTGGACCCCTACACAATCAGAGTTCAAAATCAAGCCTCCAAAACCGGAGACTCAAGGATTATCAATGCTACTTCCATCAACATTTAAGATCATACCGTTACCACCTTGAGCAGTTCAACTAATTATTTGTCTCATGAAAGATTAGTCATTGCTAAACATAGTAACCATGTACATTTCATACTAATTTAATGATTAATCATTAAAAAAACCTATAAGAATGTGTTTGGCTGTTTTAAGAACGTACGAAGAGAAAGAAACATAACGAAAGAATATATGAAGAGAAAAGGAATGGAAGAAAAGATAAATAGATGATAAAAATGTAAATTTTAATATATTGTTTGACAAAAGAGAGATATGAGAGAAATGGTTGCAAAATTGAAAACCTAAATTAAAAAGAGAAATATTTATTATTGAATTAAAAGACAAAATATTTAGTTTTAATATTGAAAAAATTCTCTTTGAACAACAAATATTTTCTTTTGTCTTGATTATGCGAGAATCATAATTTTAAAGAGCTTTATAAATTATAATTATGATATATAGTTTTCTTGTAAGTGATACTTTTGTAAAACTATAACTCACATCAAGAAATCATTTCAATAAATTAAACCGACGAGTGAAAATCTTTTCCATTTTTTATTCTCCCCTTTTTTCTATCATTAAAATTTTGTGAATATAAATACTTGTACAAATTTGTGCATTTTATATTAAGAAGTATGAAATAATAAATTTATATTGAAATTTGTATATATATATATATATATATATATATATATATATATATATTTAATAAAAATAAATAATTGTTGTTTTTTAATAAATTTTTTAGCATATATAATATTGCATATGTTAGACAAACTCATACAATATTATAATACTTGATGGGTCCAAATTATTTAATACATGTACACAGGGACGGAGCCATTCATATGAGTATGAAGGCATGTGCCCCCACTAATCTTTCAATATTTATCAAATATATACTATACTTATATGATTTGCCCGTGCTAGATGTTCTTCAACAAAAGATCTAAAGTGTTTTCTGGTATAATAAACCAAGCGAGTGCTAAATATATAGATAATTTATCACTACATATCTAACCAATTTAACAAAACATATTACAACTAAAGTATGTTATAATTAGTCAATATATCAATTGCATTTAATGGACTTTTTTTAATTTTTTTTTCTTTCTATTAGTTCAATAGTTTAAACTCGCATATTTTAAATATAAAGAAACATATAAATTCATGTAAAAATCAGAATTTGAATATGAGGTTGGTGTAAATTAACTACCTACAACTATCAACAAAGTTGTACTTATAAGACTTGAATCCACTTTATTTATTTTTTAGTCAAGTAGTTTAGTGGTCGGAATTTTGCCTTTTAATATGAATAAGCAGATAATTTCAGATTTGAATCTCAACCTCTATATATTACAATGTCTCAACTACCTGAGTTATGCTCACGGAAACAAATTCATCTTAATATTTTTTATTTTTGAAAACAATCCACCTTAATATTTATATCTATACTTTAATACATTATGACATTTTATTTAGATTTTTTGTATTATATATTATAACTTAGAATTTTTTTAATATTTGTCAAAAGAGATATATTATAATTTAGACAAAGATTAAAATTTTTCTCTCTAATGCCCCCACATCTTAAAATTTCTGAATTCGTCACTGCATGTACATTATAAAACTCGATAAGTTTGTTCCATTTTTACTATATCATTTTTTGCACCAACCTACCACTTCAACAATGACCTTAATTGCCAAGTTTTTTGTTACAAAAGGAGCCCATGTCAATAAGAGCATACTTGTCAATGTTCCTTACCAAAATACCTCACCTCTCCAAGTTTGTCAAAAAATAACTAAGCTAAGAAAAGTTAAATCTAAACCAAGCTATAAGAAAAACATATCACATGCATATGTAGAGAAGGGATCTAGACCGCTTGTTGTAAATGCTAAACACGGTATATAATCGAAATTGTACAAAATAAATTGAATGGCTTCTGATTTATTTAATTAAGTTTATATAAAATTTAATCTTCATCATTTATTTCTAATCAAACAGTCCGTAACAGTAACTGCAGCGTGATGCGGTAACTTCATCTAATCCATTTTTGAAGGGAAGTTATGAAACTAATTTTCATTGCAACCATCCAAATTAGTCCATTTTGTAACCAATTGAGACATGCATGATGGTTGAATAGCTATGAGTCTATGACTGTGTTGATTGAGCGTAAATTTAACCTTACTAAACAGGAGAGAGTGTGAGGGAGTGATATGATTAAAATTAATTTGGTCAATTTTAATGAAAAATTCTCTGTTCTTCGATAGCATTGTTGTGTGCAAGTATATTCATGACGGGAATGATCATAAGAATGTTGATTATGATGTTTGACTCGACTGACTTTGCTGATTGGAATTAAATTGTTGAGATAGTGGTTATGGAAGATCCATCTACTGGCAACAGAATCTTGTAGGACTTTCACCCTTTCACGAATCACAAATCCTCAAATATTGATAAATGTGATTAAAGTATTATATGATCATTTATGATATTGTTTTTCTTACAATCATTTTAAAATATTAATTATATTTCAAAATATAGACTTACAATCTTTATAAAAAAATCACAATCTAAATTTTTCTTACAAGGTTTTCAGAATAAGATTTTGCTAATCATAGTGTTGATTGAAAGCTGGAAGTCAATGGCTGACTAAAATTAATGCCACACATGCATCGTGTTAGTGTATGCATACTTTAAAAGTAGATCTTAAAACATAACAACTAAAATCACATAAGAAAATTTATCAAAGCATACCAACTAATACTATATTACTAACTTAAAACTCTTAAAATAATTTTATTATATTTTTAATGTTTCATCTAATTTCTTGGATATGGCGTGCAACTTTCTCAATTGTAAGCGTGGTTCGATCCCCTTTGCTTACTTAGGCCTCCCGGTAGGGGCGAACCCCCGACGGCGTGCTACGTGGGAGCCTTTAATTGATCACCTTAGGAAGAGGCTTCGTTCATGGGGTAATAGGTACGTGAGCCTTGGTGGTCGGATTGTCATAATTAATTCGGTCTTTAATGCCATTCCTATTTTTTACCTCTCCTTCATGAAGTTACCGGCGGTGGTGTTAAAAGAAATTATTAAAATTCAAAAAGAATTTTTGTGGGGCGGTCTAAAAGGAGGAAGGAGGATTAGTTGGGTGAGTTGGAAGGATGTTTGCTGTTAGAAATATGGGTGTGATAATCCTGGATAGATTCGGAGAATCGTGTTCGTACACTTTTCGAACAAAGTATTTCGACCCTATTCTGCCTGGGTTCACGAAATCCTTGTTGAGATAATTCCCGAAGAACAATCTGTGTCTTAGCAGTAGAGCACATATCAGAAATAGGGAGTAATTGTATGTATGTCATTCTGAAGCCAAAGGACTCCTTATATAGGAGTTTGTTTCTACGGACACAACCATTCGAAAGGGACTTGACCTTTCGGAACAGGTGCAACCTTTCGGAACAGATGTAACCTTTCGGAACAGTTGTAACCTTTCGAAAAGACACATCCTTTCGAAAACCGAAAACGATTTTTCTAGGGGCTCCGCCCCTTGGAACCCCGCACTTTATTCGCGGTCAATTATGCGTCGGCTCAACAAGCGTGCACTCTCGTTTCCAAGCTCAACGCGTAATCGCATTGACCTATAGTAGATCATATTACTATTAAAATCTATTGATGATACTAAAATCACCAACAAATCCCCCCCATTTTAGTGTAATCCTTGATCTACTCAATATAACAATCAAACAAATGCATAAATGAAATGTCCTGCGATTGAATTTCATCTTAGTACAAATACACATTCCAAATACTCGAGAATCGGGGTATCGATACGATTGAACCCGTCAACCCATTTGAATATCTGAAGATATCATACACATAAGTTTCTACAACACTCTACTATTCATACTTGACACTTTACAAGCCATGTGTCCTTATCCATTAATAAGCATATAGGAAGCCAAGTCCAAGCTTCTTGAAGCGGCAAAACTTCATGCTCACATAGGTGATCCTTTTAATCTTGCACCTGCATTTACAATTTTTCAAAAGAACCATTAAGGAGATATACTTCAACCTAGCCATCACTTGCAGGTCTGAGCAAATACCTTGGGAAGATAAAACAATTGCTCCAATCTCTAACTATGATCTTTCCACATTGAATTCTGCTTCTAACATTGTATTAGAAGGGAATTGGGTATATCATAACTAGTAGATTTAGTTGGACTTTAATCCCATCCCTATTACCGACTTCTTCACTAAGTCTCTAGCTAACCCCTTCGTCAAGTGATCAGCCAAGTTTTGTTGCGACCGAACAAACTCAATGGATATCACCCCATTCATGATTAATTCCCTAATCATACTATGTCTAACACCCAAGTGTCTAGACTTTCCATTGTATATTTGACTATAAGCTTTAGCCAATGTGGCAGCACTATCACAACGGATAGAAATTGGTGATATCGGTTTAGGCCATATTGGAATCTCATATACCAAGTTTCTTAGCCACTCTGCTTCTTTACCAGCAGCAACTAATGCTACAAACTCAGACTCCATTGTAGAACTAGTTATACATGTTTGCTTCTTGGAAGCCCATGAGATGGCACCTCCCCCAAGCAAGTACACCCATCCACTTGTAGAGGATGAATCTTCAATATTATTTATCCAACTAGCATCTGAATAACCCTCTAACACTGAAGGAAATCCCACATATGACAATCCATAATTTATAGTACCCTTCAAGTACTTGAATACCCTGGTTATCGCATGCCAATGATGTCTACTAGGATTACTAGTAAATCTGCTCAACTTTCCAACCGTATTAGCAATATCCGGTCTAGTGCTAATCATAGCATACATCAAAGAGCCTATAGCTCTTGAATATTCGAGTTGATCCACATGTTTACCTGTATTTGGCATAAGCTTTTCTCCCGGATCCATGGGAGTACTTACCGGAAAACAATCCTCATGATTAAACTTCTTGAGTATTTTCTCAATGTAATGAGATTGTGTAATTACAATCCCCTTATTCTCCCGTTTAATCTTAATACCAAGAATAACGTCCGCTTCTCCCATATCCTTCATGGAGAACTTTGATGACAAAAAATTCTTCGTTTTATCAACTTGATTTTGGTCGGTGCCAAATATCAGCATGTCATCAACATATAGACAAATGATAACTCCTTTACCGGATGTATCAAATTTGCTATATACACATTTGTCAGCTTGGTTTAGAATGAAACCACTAGACAAAACAATCTCATTAAACTTTTGATGCCACTGCTTCGGAGCTTGTTTCAGCCCATACAATGACTTAACTAGCTTACACACCTTATGCTCATTACCAGGCATTACAAATCCTTCAGGTTGCTTCATATACACTTCTTCTTCCAAATCACCATTCAGGAATGCTGTTTTGACATCCATTTGATGGATTACTAAATTGTGAATAGTCGCCAAGGCAATCAACAATCTAATAGTAGTGATACGAGCAACTGGAGCATAGGTATCGAAGTAATCAATCCCTTCTTTTTGTCTAAAGCCTTGGATAACCAATCTAGCTTTAAACTTGTCAATTGTACCATCGACTTTCATCTTCCTTTTGAAGATCCATCTACAACCCAATGGTTTGCAACCTGGTGGTAAATCAGATAATACCCAAGTATTATTTTCCATGATAGAACCAATCTCTTCATCAATTGCTTCTTTCCAAAAAACAGAATCTCGAGATTTCACAGCTTCATCATACGTTCTTGGATCCTCCTCTATACTATAACAATAATAGTATTGTGTATCAATCTTATCCTTTGATCCCTCAACTAAATATAGTTGAAAATCAGAACCATAAGATTTGGATTTTCTAGCTCTTTTGCTTTTACGAGGTTCGAGTGTCTCACTTGGTACATCATTTGAATGATTATCATTTAGAGATTCATTCAAATTTGGTATAAAGTCCTTTGGTCTAGGTGTAGAAGAGAAACAATTCTCATCAAATATGGCATCTCTCGATTCTATAATTGTGTTAATAGAAATTGAGTTATTAGTTTCTATAACATAAAACCTATAAGCCTTGGAATGCTCAGCATATCCAACAAAGATGCAAGCTACACCCTTTTCACCCAAAGTTTTCCTTTTAGGGTCCGGGAGTCTAACCACGGCCTTGCAACCCCAAACACGAAGAAATGTTAAGTTGGGTCGTTTCTTATACCAAAGTTCATATGGGATAGTCTTGTTTCTTTTATTAGGAACCCTATTTAACAAATAGCAAGCCGTTAACATGGCTTCTCCCCAAAATCCTTCACTCAAACCAGAGTAAGATAACATGGCATTCACCATTTCTTTAAGAGCTCTATTTTTCCTTTCAGCCACACCATTTTGTTGAGGTGTATAAGGTGTCGTAGTCTCATGAATGATTCCTACGGATTGGAAAAATTCAGGATCATAATATTCACCACCTCTATCCGTACGTAATGTTTTAATCAACACATTATGTTGCAGTTAAACTTCAGTTTTATAAATTCTGAATTTATCTAAAGCTTCATCCTTAGCATGCAACAAATAAACATAGCAAAATCTAGAAGCATCATCTATGAAAGTGATAAGATACTTTTTATGCCCTAATGATGGAGTAGCATGCAAATCACATAAATCACTAAGTATGACAGATTTCCTTGTTATACTTTTAAAAGGTTGCTTAGTGATCTTTGTTAACATGCATGTTTACATTTTTCTACATTTTCATCAATAACAGGAATTAAATCATCTTTAGACATTTCACGCATTCTTTTATAATGTACATGTCCTAGACGAGCATGCCATAAAGATGAATTGATAACATTTGAAATAGACATAAATACAGAACCAGAATCATTAGGAATTCCATTCAAATTCAACATAAACATACCATTATTATAATATCCAAATCCTACAAACACACCAAACTTCGATAATACATATTTATCGGATTCATACACTTGCTTGTATCCAAGCTTATTCAATACAGGACCAGAAACTAAGTTCTTACGTAATTTAGGAACATATAATACATTAAACAAAGTAATAGTCTTTCCAGAACTGAATTCTAACACCACGCTTCCTTTGCCTTCAATTGGATCAAAGTGATGATCTCCCATGTAGAGGACAAATCCATCTTCCACTGGAACAAAAGTCTTGAACCAGAAACGATCCTTGCAAACATGTGTTGTGGCGCCAGAATCAATCCACCACGCGATAGCATCATCCTGCACATAAAATGCTTCAGCAATTAGTGAAATCGAATGTTTAATAAAACTATTCAAATCACGAATTGAATTCTGACCTTCGTTTTGGGATTGGTCCTTAGACCCTTTTCCCGAACCACTTGCATTCGCGTCATTGTGCTTTTTTTTCAGAACGGCAATCCTTCTTGAAGTGGCCTGTTTTGCCACACTTCCAACATTCTAGTTTCGGTTTCTTAAAACTGCATTTGTTGTTATTGAAAGCACGCTTCTTCCCTTTGTTCTTATTGTTCTTACCACCCTCTTCGATCATATCAACCGAGGGTCCAACAACTTCTTTTCCTTTTCCCTTGTCACCCTCCTGCGCCCTTAGAGATTCTTCTATGCGCAAGTGACTTCCAAGTTGAACCAAAGACAAGTTGTCCTTTCCATGCTTCAAATTGTGTTTGAAATCCTTCCACGAAGAAGGCAACTTGTCTATGATACTTGAGACAGATATTGTTTTCTCCATCTTCAATCCATGTTGTGTGAACTGTCCAAGGATTCGGAGGAGTTCATTGAATTGTTCCATGACAGACCTTGATTCAACCATCTTGTAACTGTTGAAATCAGTAACCAGGAACTTTCTACTAGAAGAGTCCTCTGCCATATACTTGGATTCGAGACCATCCCACAATTCCTTTGCAGATTCTACGTTTTGATAAATATCAAATAAGGGATCAGACATACCATTAAGAATGTGCCCTCTGCATATGTAGTCGTCATTCTCCCACTTTGATCTGCGCCTTATATTTTCAACGGTGTCTTCCTCCAGAAGTTCTGAAATCGGCGTAGATAAGACGTACACCACCTTAAATGCTGTCAACATGAAATGCATCTTCTTCTGCCAACGCCTGAAGTCTTGTCCTTGAAACTTGTCCAATTTTCCGAAATTAGTAGTCATCTCCCTGACAGTGCTTCCTCTAGTGCTTCCTTCATCCATGATTATCATAAAATACTTTGTTCGTTTGTTAGAAATATGGGTGTGATAATCCTGGATAGATTCGGAGAATCGTGTTCGTACACTTTCCGAACAAAGTATTTCGACCCTATTCTGCTTGGGTTTACGAAATCCTTGTTGAGATAATTCCCGAAGAACAATCTGTGTCTTAGCAGTAGAGCACAGATCAGAAATATGGAGTAATTGTATGTATGTCATTCTGAAGCCAAAGGACTCCTTATATAGGAGTTTGTTTCTAGGGACACAACCATTAGAAAGGGACATGACCTTTCGGAACAGGTGCAACCTTTCGGAACAGATGTAACCTTTCGGAACAGTTGTAACCTTTCGAAAAGACACATCCTTTCGAAAACCGAAAACGATTTTTCTAGGGGCTCCGCCCCTTGGAACCCCGCACTTTATTCGCGGTCAATTATGCGTCGGCTCAACAAGCGTGCACTATCGTTTCCAAGCTCAACGCGTAATCGCATTGGCCTATAGTAGATCATATTACTATTAAAATCTATTGATGATACTAAAATCACCAACATTTGCAAACCTAGGTGTCAAGGTGGTTTGGGGGTGAGAGATGTAGGAAAGACTAATCTTAGTCTTTTGATTAAATGGAGGTGGAGAATTCTTCAAAAGGGTAATGTCTTTTGGAAAGAGATCTTGATTGCTAAGTATGGGTCTCAAATTCGTCATAAGGTTCATTGGATCGGTAGTAGTATGAATAATCGTGCCTCTTTGTGGTGGAAAGATTTATGTTGTATTTATATAAGGGATGGGGAGAGTTGGTTCTCCCAAAATTTGAAACAGTTTATTGGTAATGGGCAATCGACTAGATTTTGGCTTGATTGTTGGTTGGGTAATTTCACTCTTGGCGATAGGTTTCCGCGGCTGTTTTCGGTGTCTTCCGTAAAGGAGGGATCAGTTAGTGAAATTTGGAGGGAGAAGGATAGATTGTGTAGGGGCGAGTGGGGGTGGAGACGTCGACTTTTTGTTTGGGAACAAAACTTGTTTGTTGAACTTTCGGACTCCTTGCCTCACTTGATGTTGGCGGCGGAGGAGGATGAGTGGAGATGGATGGGTGAAGAGAATGGGCAGTTTTCGGTAAAGTCGGCTTATTTGCTTCTTGGTAATCTTTTTACTTCGGATAATTTTTTTAGTCCACAAGAATTACAGGTGTTTAACAATATTTGGAAGAGCCCGGCACCCTCCAAAGTTATAGCCTTTTCTTGGAAGTTGTTGTGGAATCGGATTCCGACAAAGGTGAACTTAGTGTATAGGGGGTTGGAAGTGAGTGGGACGGATTTGAATTGTGCTCACTATACTGGAAGAGAGGAGGATGCTTCCCATCTCTTTCTATTCTGTGATGTTGCTATGGAGGTGTGGAAGGCAATTTTTAGGTGGCTTGGGTTGTGCATTATTATTCCTCCAAATATGTCAATGCTTTTCGAGATTTTCACAGGGGCTGCAAGGAAGAAGATTATAAGGAGAGGGTATGCTCTTATTTGGCATGCTTCTTTATGGTCCATTTGGAGGTCGAGAAATAATATCATTTTCTCAAATGGTATAATTGATCCTATAGAGATGGTGGAAGAAATTAAGTTGCTCTCGTGGAGGTGGGGGATTAGTCGTCATAAGATTCCAACTTGTTTATTCTATGAATGGTGTTGGGACCCAGGATTATGTCTAGGACGTAATATGTAGCTCTATAGGTGTTTTTTTGCTGTTTTGGTGTGCAGTTTTGCTGCTGCATTTTTTCTGTTTCTTGGTGTAGTTTTAGGGTGTTAGCTTGGTGTTTGAGAGTGAAAGTATTGCTGCTGTTTTTTTCTGTTTCTGTTTCTGTTTCTTGGTGTAGGTTATGGGTGTTAGCTTGTATCTTTCTATAGTACTCCTTGTACTAAGGTTCTTAATAATATTAGCCATTTCAAAAAAAAAAAACTCAACTGGATGGAATAAAATCAAATCATCTCATTCTTCATCGATTTGGATGGAATAAATATTAACATTATAAAAAAGGCTTAATTGCACATTTAGTCCCTTATGTTTATTTTAGATTTCAAGTTAGTCTCTTATGTTTTAAAAGTTTCAAGTTGGTCCCTTATGTTTATTTTAGGTTTCAAGTTGGCCCTTCATGTTTTAAAAGTTTCAAGTTGGTCCCTTATGTTTTTAAAAGTTTCAAGTTTAGGGTCCTTATGTTTTTAAAAAGTTTCAAGTTTAGTCCCTATTTATAGGACCCTAAACTTGAAACTTTTAAAAACATAAGGGACCAAATTGAAACCTAAAATAAACATGAGGGACAAACTTGAAACTCTTAAAACATGAAGGACCAACTTGAAACCTAAAATAAACATAAGGGACCAACTTGAAACTTTTAAAACATAATGGACCAATTTGAAACCTAAAATAAACATAAAGGACCAAATGTGCAATTAAGCCTATAAAAAAAAGTGTAAAATTATAGTTTGAATTTTTTTAAAAAATTACGTATAATGTAGGAGTATGTTTTTTTGTTACATTATAATGTATAATTTGATCATTTAAAATCGAGCCGAACGGCGAATAAATTTATTTTTGAATTGAATAATCTTTTTGACTAAAAATCGATCCAAATCGAACCGTGAGCATCTCTATGTAACCCTTATATTATAAAATTTATTTCATGGTATTTTATAGTACTTTTTTATAATATTAATATTTAATAAAATATGTTATTGCATAAATTGTTTGTGTTAAGATGGTTAGAGTTTGTTGGTGTTAGTTTGTTAGTTAGAGATTAGTTATAGTTGGTTACTCAATTAGTTAGTTAATTGAGTCCTATAAGTAGAACATTAATGTACACAATTTACCATCTTTTAATCAATCTATATTCATTCTACTATGAATCTCTATAAATATCTCCCACATGAATACTCTTATGCACTACTCTTTCTTGCCGATCACTATGACTTTTATCCCTATGATTCCATGATTTATAATAGTTTGCATAAGCTCAAAAATATGTTAATCCAAACGGACCTTTAATATATGTTAGCATGATAAAAAAAAAAAAATTGGAGTTTTAGCATATCAAACATATTTCCAATTTTTAGCATTATAAATTGCACAGCACTTAATTACGAGACATTTGTTAAGGATAACTTTTAAAAAAAATTACGATGTGCTTATATTTAGAGATAGTGAAACTAGAAATAAAAGTACTAAACATTGATAAAAAATGTTAATTAGCACAATTTGATTTTTTTGATGATATAAAAAGTATAAATATTCTCTCATAAGTACAATTTAAATGAAAAAAACCACAAAAATATTTGATATACCGGAACATGAGTTCAAAATCGTAATCTTTTACATAATTGTGGTAAGTGTATATGATTTTTAATTACCATTGAACTCTTTCAAAGAAAAAGAAAATCATAAGTGTTTTTTCTCAAAATACCCTTTTATAGTAATTTTAGTATTTTTCTTTTATAAAAAAAGCATTAAATTTGTTCATATTTTAGTCACCAAACGTGACTTATATTTTATTTTTTCTATGAGTCGCAAGGGAATATAAAAATATGGAACTGTCTCTATTTAAATCAATGTCATATAATAGTATTGTCATTTCCATTGTTAATTTGTTTGAGGTTGCTAATAATACACTATGCCTAGTTTGGTTCTTCCCATGGAAGCAATAACTAACATAGCCCTTGTCACGATCCCTGTCTATAGCCATCAAGTTTCAATACTTGAGTTTGCTAAACAACTGATTCATCTCAATAAAAACACTTTCCATATCACATGCATCATTCCCACAATAAGTGATTCTCCATCCAAACACTTCTTTGATACCCTCCCATCTAACATACAATGCATTTTTCTTCCTCCTATTAAAGTTGAAGATAATGGGCATGTGCTTGATGCTCAAGTCCAAATTTTGGTTTCTAAATATATGCCTTTAGTGCGTGAAACATTAAGGTCATTTAACACTAGCTCCAATTTGGTTGCTCAAATTGTTGAATATCCTTTTGCATATGAAGCACACCAATTTGCTAAGGAATTGAATATCTTATCCTACACTTACTTTCCTTGTTCGGCAATGGTATTATCAATGTGTCTATATCTAAACATGTCAAAGCTTGATCAAACAATTACATGTGAGTACAAAGATCATCCTGATCCAATAGATATTCCAGGTGAGTCTAATTAATTAATTAACCCCTCATTGCATATAATTAATTTTTTTGATTAAATATATTTCTAGTCCTCTAAATATATCAAATTTTATTTTTAGTCCTCTAAATATTTCTTTTAAACTTTGATCCTTCTAAATTTTTAGTTTTACTCCCTGCTTTTTTTTCTTTCAAAAGTTCATTTATTACTATGTTCTAATAAATGATTTTTTTTAAAACATATCATTATTTAAATATTATTAGTTTAATTATTTAACTATTTAACATTTAGTTTAATAGTTTGATCTTTCATTTAAAATTATAGATAAATTAACAAAAATTAAAGATTAAATAGTTAAATTATTAAACTAATATTATTTTAAGGTCTTAATAATGATATTGTTTTTTTTAAAAAGTCATTTGGAACATAATGCGCACACTTGTAAAAAGAAAAGCAAGGACCAAAACTAAAATTTGGGGAAAATTTTAAAGAAATTAAAAATAAAATTTAGTATATTTAGAAAGCCAAAAACATATTTAACCTAAACTTTTTACTGCGACAATTATGTTCCATTTGCATATTTAAGATTGGTTAGAGTTATTATGCATAAGGAATATCCTTATGCATCGTGCATAAATAAATCTCCACCATTCAATGCTTTTTTGATCAATTAAATTTTTTGATCAATCAAATGCACTAAAGCATGCATGGTGGAGATTTATTTATGCACCATACATAAAGATATTCCTTATGCATAATAACTCAACCCTTTAAGATTAATATGATATTGATATATCAAAACTGTATTTTGGTAATGTTGCACAATTGATAGTGTGGTCAATTTTCTTGATTATGTAGGTTGCATATCTGTTCATGGCAAAGATTTCCCAGACGGTGTTCAAGACAAATCTAGTTTAGCATACAAGTTGTTTCTTCACTGCTCCCAACAACTTCTTCAAGCTGATGGAATCATAATTAATAGCTTCCATGAAATGGAATCAAAAGCTATGGAAGCAATATCCCACTATGGTCTTGATGTTTATCCAATTGGGCCCATGATTCAAAAAAGTCCCAATATTCAGAAAAATGAGTCCAAATGTTTACAATGGTTAGATAACCAACCACCTAACTCAGTTCTCTACATTTCCTTTGGAAGTGGCGGCACACTTTCACAAGAACAAATTAATGAGCTTGCTTTGGGATTAGAATTGAGTAACCATAAATTTTTATGGGTTAATGTGAGAGCACCAAATGATAAAGCAAGTGCTAGTTACCTAAGTAATAATGAAGTGGACCCTTTAAAATTTGGCAAATTCTATGGTACATTCACTAAAATGAATGTTTCAAAAAAGTCATAATCTAGTGTGGCAAAGGCACAAAATTTTCTATGTGCAAATCTCAAATCTAATGGCTAGAAACCAATCAGCCCATTAGCACAAAATTAGTAGCAAAAAATTTGGTAGCTAATCCGTAGCAATTAAGTTTAGTGCAATGAATAATATGATAGTAAAAATATACGGGAATGAATTCCTAAGAAGTCCGTGTGGAAGATTAATTTATCCAAAAATCAGCTTTAAACCTAACATAGCTGATCTTGCTCTATATAAAGTCCAAATTAGATGGTTTAAGAGACTACACTATTGGTTTAGAAACTCAGGAGACCTCTATCTAGCTAAAGAATATAAGAAACTAGCTGAAACTCTTCAAAAAAGACTTCAGAATATTGCAAGATGACTGAAGAAAGTCTAACAAGTAAATTACAGAAAGTTTTAGATAACTTCTCTGATCTACAAGATAGGATAGAAAAACAAACATCCTATTTAGAAACTTTACAGTATGAAGAAGAAAGATATAAACCATATGAAACATGGAAATTTCATAATGGAATAAACTTTGATTGTTATGAAAAAGATGAAACTCATAAATTTCCTCACCTTTTTCATACAACAAATCCACAGCTAAATAATATATCTTGTATGATAGCATACATGATAAAACTCTTAGAAGACAAAAACCTTCAATTTTCTCACGGGGGGGAAGAGAAAGGAAAGGAATTAGAAATAGAAAATATTCCTAGGCTTCTAGAAAACCCTGAAGAAACTTCTGTTTCTACACAATTAAAAATTAAACCACCATCTAAATTCTTTTAGGAATGGACGATACAGAAGAAGCCCTTAATAGACAATTAGAAAATTTGGAAAAACTCATGGTCTCTTTAGATATATCAGGAAAAAGTCAAGTAGTTGACGAAGAACCAAAAGAGAAAAACCAAATCATTTACGATTTTAGCTCTGAAGAAGAAGTAGAGGAAGAAAATGAAAATCCTTACTTCGTAAAATTCGAACCAGCAAAAACATCTGGTACGAAAAGAACTGCAGAATTCGAAAGAGAATTTACCAAACAAAAATTCCAAAAGGTACCCCATTATTATGTACCTACACAAAACCCATTTCAAGGGCAAGGAATTTTAGACATAGACTGTAGTTTTGATACAGCCAAGGATCTAAGAGATTGGTACAATACAAATAGTGTATTAGTCCAGTTAAATGAAGACCTTAAAAATTTAGGACCAATTGAAATTTTCAATTTCCTACAATATAAAACTAGAGGAAATGCTTACAAATACATCTCAACCTTACCACCAGAAGTTATGGGAACGATACCCCTAACAGGAGCTTTGGTAGTAGACTGGATTCATATGTTACTCGTAACAGAATTTAAAGGATGGAAGGACTCCATTCAATCTAAGATAGCATTTTCCGACCAAAATCTTTGGAAAATAACTAACCTAAAAATCTGCAATATGTGCTATATAGATAATTTCATTTGTGAATTTCAGGACTATTATTACAACATAGATAATAGTACTAGAATTTCCAGAAACTTGATAGAACTATTCTATGACAAGTTACCAGAAAGAGTATCGGCTCAAGTTAAAACATTCTTTACTTCAGCATTAGCAGAAGGAAAAGTAGATGATACCCTAGGAGGAAGAATAACCACCCTAAAAATTTGGCTCCAAGAAATGTGTAGTCAAAAAATAGCTAAAAGAGAAGCTCAAGTATCCCTTTGTTGTAATAAACTACAAGACAAAGTAGGAAATTATGGTTGCAACTCTAGGAAGAAACCTAGAAAAACAAGGTTACAAAAGCCCTATAAGAAAAAGAAATTTAAGAAGGTTCCTTTTAGAAAATTCAAAAAGGGAAACAAAAAATTCTTTAGGAAAAAACAACCTTACCCTAGGAAGAAGATATGCCCACAAGGCAAAAAATCATGTACATGTTGGTTATGTCATGAAGAAGGTCACTATGCAAATGAGTGCTCTAAAAAGGAAAATTCTAAGAAAAATGTCCTACATGCAATATATGCAATGGGATATGAACCTATAGAATCAGATATAGAATCCAATGAAGACATTTATGAATACTGTACAGAGACAGATTCAGATGTCGAAGAAGATACTTGGTAAAGGAAATCCAAGTGCTACATTTATCAAAATAGTGCTAAAAAATAGAAACCTTTTAGCCTATATAGACACAGGTGCAACTCTTTGTTTTGGGAAAAAATCCATCTCTAGAAATTGGGAAAGATTAACCAAGCCAAAAGAAATAATAGTTGCAGATAAATCAAAACATCAGATATGGTTTAACCTTAGAGATGTGTCTATAGAAATTGAAGGATATAAATTTTTTATTCCAACGATCTACCTCCATGATTCAGGATTAGATCTAATCATAGGAAATAACTTTTTAAAGTTATATGAACCCTTTACTCAAAGAAAGGATACTATATCACTTCAATGGAAGGATTTGGGAAATCCAAAAAATAGAAAAATAGTAACCACCAAAATAGTTACTAGAAATGAAATCTTAAACCTTATTAAGGGAAACCTTAGGGAATTAAGAACTATATGGGAAGGAAGAAGTTTCCATATTAGTATAGAAGAAAGATTAGACGAAGTCTGTTCAGATAACCCTCTAGACAGCCTTAAAAACACTAATCATGAACTCATAGTCATTAAGTTAAAAAATCCTAATGACGAGATAAATGTTCCAAATAGAATTCCATATTCTATTAGAGATGTTGAAGAATTTCAACAAGAATGTAAAGATTTACTTGATAAAGACCTTATTAGACCTTCGTCAAGTCCACACTCTGCACCAGCTTTTTATGTCGAAAACCATAACGAAATAAAAAGAGGAAAGAGAAGAATGGTAATTAATTATAAGAAACTTAATTTTGCAACAGTCGGAGATTCTTATAAATTACCTAGAAAAGATTTTATTTTAGAAAAAATAAAAGGATGTAATTGGTTTTCTTCCTTGGATGCAAAGTCTGGTTATTATCAACTAAGACTAGCAGAAGAAACAAAACCATTAACAGCTTTTTCATGTCCACCTCAAAAACATTATGAATGGAATGTTTTGCCTTTTGGACTAAAACAAGCACCGTCAATATATCAAAGATTTATGGACAAATCTCTCGCAGGCTTGGATCATATATGTTTGGCATATATAGATGATATACTCATTTTTACAACAGGAGATGAAAAGCAACATCTTCGAGATTTAGAAAGTGTTCTTTTAAGAATTAAAGAAAAGGGTATTATAATTTCAAAAAAGAAATCAAAGATTTTACAAAAAGAAATAGAATACCTTGGTTTAATTTTAAAAGAAAATGGGGAACTAAGTCTAGCACCTCATACCCAAGAAAAAATACAAGCTTTTCCAAATGAGCTTTCTGACAGAAAACAAATCCAAAGATTTCTTGGATGTTTAAATTATATTGCTAATGAAGGATTTTTAAAAGACTTAGCAAAGGAAAGAAAGCATTTGCAAAAGAAAATTTCAGAAAAAATTTCATGGTCTTGGACTAAAGTTGATTCTGATAATGTTAAAACTATTAAAGAAAAAATAAAAATTTTCCCCGAACTCTACAATCCAACAATAAAAGATTTTTTAATTGTAGAAACGGACGCATCACAAACAACCTGGGCAGGTTGTATGAGAGCCTTACCTAATGGTAAAGCAAAACTTTCTCTGAATGAGAAAGGATATAAAATTGAAGAATCAGATCTTCAATCAAAACAATCTGAAACTTCGAAAGAAGAAACAGATACCAAAAAAGGCATTGATTACAGTGCTTCTAAAATCCTGATAAAGGATACTGAAAATTTACAGTTATGTAAATATGTTTCTAGTACATTTACAGATACAGAATCTAGATACCATATTCAGGAACTAGAAACTCTGGCATGTGTAAAAATACTAGAAAAATGAAAGATTGACTTATTACCGTCAAGATTCCTTCTTCGTACAGACTCTAAATATCTTACAGGATTTTGGAGATATAAAATTAAAGCTGACCATAAACAAGGCAGATTAATAAGATGGCAGATGAAATTACAACAATTTGAGCCATATGTTCAATATATAAAATCTGAGCAAAACAGTTTTGCAGATACACTGACAAGAGAATGGAGCAAGCCATAAAGCTACTTCAGAACAACATCAAGCAAAAGGACGAACAACTTGTCGCCCTAGAAATCAAAAAAGCAAAAATCTCTGCCGAGAGGGGGGAGATGATTACAACACTCAAAGGTTTACAAAAAATGACAACAGATGAAAATCAATCAGCAAAAGGCTCAGGTGAAGTTCTTAAAAAAGAAGAAAACTGGGACCTCCTAGGACAACCTTCTGGAAAGTATGACTACTATGTAAAATATACAACCCCAGAAAGCTCAAAAATCCCTAGCGAAACAATAGTACCCAGTGGCTGGAATATAGAACAAGAAGCAGAATCTTCAGAAACAACCTCAGATAGCAAGAAATCTTGGGCTGATCAGGTCGAGGAAGAAGATGAAGCTAGAAAAAATGGTTTATCAACAACCATTCAAACAAGCGATCCCGTAGACAATGAGATGGGAAAGTTTGAAGCTTATGTCATTTTTGATGGTCCA
Source organism: Trifolium fragiferum (assembly GCA_954870985.1). NCBI lineage: Eukaryota > Viridiplantae > Streptophyta > Magnoliopsida > Fabales > Fabaceae > Trifolium > Trifolium fragiferum. Next base: position 566,963 of record OX940792.1, read on the forward strand.
ATGAAAGGGATCTATAGAAAATGGGCAATAGCAAAGCAGCACATCTTAGGCAAGAATGTGCGTCACAAAGGATACAAAACCATGAAGGAAGCTGAGCAGGCACTTTACGGAGCCTACAAGGAAGTTACAACAGCAAAAAACCTTCAGAAATCCCCAACGATGGAGTCGAAAAGAAAGCTGTCGATTGACAAAATTCGCCAGCTTGAAAATCAAAAGAATTTCCAGATAACTGATCCAACTTATATGGAATTCAGTCTTAGATGGAAATGGCTAAACCACTATATAGAAGAATTCACTACTGAATGCTTCTACCCAGTTAGCAGAATCGGTTGCACTAAAGCAGTCGTACTACCCGGAATAAACAGTACTATATGTCTATCCTTCTTTCAAAATGGGTTGATACATACCATATACCTGGAAGAACAGGCTGGAAAAACTTTTGGAGAGCTCAAGTTCTTTCCAAAGGAGTTACAAAATTTGGCACAAAAGTTCAACAACTTGTTTGCCAAAGGTAAAGAAATTTTCATTCAAATTGAATCTACATATCCATGGTACGATGAGATCACTCTGGAACTTACAACAAAGCCCTTATACCTCATCAAGATTGGAATTTCAAATAAAGAATATCCAGTGGTAAACAGAGAAACAACTGAATGGCATCCTGCCATTTACCTCAAACAAATCAAACACTTTCGTCAGAAGATCACTAGATTGTCTTCCCAGACAAACTATAGAGTTATTTACGAAGATTCATCAATGGTCGTATACAGTGACTCTAGAAAGCCCGCAAAGGACAAAGACATCAAGGCAGTCAAAAACCTTGAAGAAAAAATTGACCAATTGAAAGATGGTCTTGAAAAATTACCCGAGTTAATCCAAGAAGAATGCTGCAAATATTTTTCACAGTATTACAAAGAACACAAATGTGAAAATTGTCCAGAAAAACCGTCGGCACAAGAAGACAAGGAAGCTTCCATCACAGAACCATGTGTCATGTAAAGTGTGCAGTGGTACCTTATCACATCTGAGTCAGATGGGGACCACTTAGTGCTAAATAATGTAAAATACTATTTGTCGTTTTTCTTAGTGCGTTTCTCTTTTTTTAGTGCGCATCACTTTTTCTGAGTGCATGTCACTATTGTGTGAGTGCGTGTTGCTTTTCTGAGTGCACGTCGCTATAAGTGTGTTGTTATGGAAAGGGACGTCCTACCTAATATGTGAGCCCTTCTCCACTATAAATAAGAGCTCTAAGCTCAGTTGTAAATTACAGTTGAAAGAAATACGAAACTATTAACTAGTTTTTGAAGAATTATTTTCTTCTGTCCTTAGAATTATTTCTAAGAAGTAGCTCTTGAGGTAATACTCTGGAGGAGCTAGATCCTTGAGGTAATACTCTGGAGGGATCAACCATATAACACAATATAATCAAACAGATTATATCCCAAAACAACACAGATATCTTCGGATCGAAAAGTTCAACAAAACCAAAAGCAAAGAAAATCATATCAGGTATGATTCTTATCACAACACTTGTTTATTATGTTATGTTGTTTACATAACAGATGGAAAGTTCGAATTTTAGAACTCAAAGATTATTTTCAAATTTTTTTGAAATTGAGTACACAGAACCTAGTTCTGATCACACATACTTAGAATTAGTCTTAATGGAAGACTATGATAAAAAGGTAACTTATTTACTGAAAAGAATCTCTGAACCAAATTTGGTTAAGATAATTTTAGATAAATTCAAATTTAATCATTACCAAGAAAAGATTTTTCTCGAAAAAATTCAAGAAACTATCGAAGGAGACTTCGAAGAACATGAATTAAAATGTTTAGTTCGTGAGTTAAACAATTTTACTAAAAATTCCAAATACATAGAATGTTTTCAAGGACAATTCTATGGAGACTTTGCAAGTGTGCATTATAGACTAAAAAACTCTCGAATTTATAGTCTAATAAAAACTTTAAATATTCTGCCCGATAATATTAGTGAAAATTCAGAAGAATTTTGAAAATTATGTCTGAAATCTCACTTTTTGAAGAAACATCTAGTTATTTTGCTGATGTTATACAAGATCACAAAATAGAAGAAGCAGATTTATCTCTAACTGCTGAAGAAAACTTTAAAAGAAAGTCTATAAAATTCAAAGAACGTCTTTTGAGAAAAAATATCTTGAAATTTGGAATAATGATATATAGGAGAAGAAGCAATTCCAATTGATTCTACTTCTGGAAATATTTTTATATCTACCATAGATAGAACACAAATTCAAAAAAGAATTTCAAGTCTTTCTGAAAAAGAAAGAAATAAAATTGGTTATATTCACATATCAACCATTCAAGTTTTAATCAAAAGTACTTTCATGAAAGGTATTGATACACCGTTAAATATAATTCTAAGAGACTCTAGAATTACAAATGATAGACAATCTATAATTGCACAAGGAAGATGCAATTTAAAATATGGAAAAATAAAGTTTGATATAAACTTACAAATAGGATTATCCCTAAAGGATAAGGATCTGGACAGATCCATAATCTTTAATTACAAATTAGAAGATTCAAAATTTATGAAAAAAGGAAATCATCCTTTTACAATATGCTATAGAATTAATTATGCTTTAAGTAATTCACATCATAGCATAAAATTTACAGGAAAAGATATAATTCATATTGATGAATTATTCACCCCTATAGTGACATTAGAGTCACCTATATTTAAAACTTTGGCAAGAAAGAGTTGTTCATTAATAGAAGATGACAAAAATCTGTTTGAAGAAACAAACGAAAAACCATTGATCAGAAGCCAAAGCCTTAGGGTAGCACCCCCAAAAAGAGATTTTGAAATCTCAGAACTAAAAGAATTAAATAAGCTACAAAGCTCAGTAGCAGAGTTGTCCTTACAACTCGAAAAATTAGATAAAAGAATCTAACTTCCGCAACCTGTTACATTTGCTATCTACGATAACAATGAACTTAGCTGAAGAAAGAAAAAATCTAAAAGTCTATAAAAAAGAATTCAAAAATTAGATTTTGAATATAGATGTTTAAAAAACCTGCTATATATGGATAGACCTCATGTTAATCCAATAATAAAAGCAAGACTTATAGAAAGAAAAGATCTATTGTCTAATTACAGACTTTTAGTACATTACACAAAGAATGAACTCCGTCGTTTATCTTACAGCTAACCAGCAAATACGCAGAAATCTCTGTCGTCCAAACTCTGGTATCAGAGCCAAAATCTCGATCTTAGGATAGAGAAAACTCACACCCTTAGATTTCTGAAGATACACAGAAACACAATTATGGAACTACACCATATAATTATGATTTGGTGGGACCAAATAAAGACTTTACTCCTATTGGTCTATTCAAATAACTTTTTCAATATTATCAAAATATTGACTACACCCTAGAAGCTCCCTTAAAATTTTTACCTTTGGGATTTTTAGAAAGAACAAAAGAACAAGGTGTTGTTATGTGTGGTTGGGCACCACAAGTTGAAGTACTTAAGCACAATGCTATTGGTGCTTATTTAACTCATTGTGGTTGGAATTCAATTTTAGAGAGTATTGTTCATGGAGTGTCAATGATAGCTTGGTCACTATTTGCTGAACAAAGAGCCAATGCTTCAATGGTAACTAATGGGCTCAAAGTTGCTATGAGACCAAAGTGTGATAGCAAAGGCATAGTTGTAAAGGAGGAAGTGGATAAAATCATAAAGGGTGTCATGGTGGGTTTGGAGAGTGAAGAAATTGGAAAAAGAATGAAAGAACTTCAAAAGTTTGCTAATTGTGCAATGATGGAAAATGGATCATCCATGAAGACCTTTTCTATGTTGGCACACAAATGGAAGAGCTTGGGAAAGCCCGTACAAGATTAATGGATATGCCCATAGATGAATGATCATAAATAAAATATGGGAAAGTTTGTGAAGGCTCAAGATAATTTTTATTTTAATTATTTGTATGTGTGTGATTTTAAATTATTTCATTTTATTAAGTAATTTAGTAGTTACATTTGCACACTTTAAGTTGAAGAAGTGAAGAATTTCTAGTTCATACTTAGATCCTTACATTGTGTTAAAAAAAAAAAACTTCGATCATTACATATTAATGTTTCTTCGACAAAAGCAACATATAATAACATTTTTAATAAAGTGTTCCCTTAGATGGTAATATGCAACACTTTACAAGCACTCTCTAAAACGTTAGCTCAAAGAAGAAGTCGGTTAACTCAAATATTAATCATATTATAAGTTGTTGAAACAGAAAGGAATTACCCCAACGCAAAATCAAATTAATAAATTAAATAATTATCTGATAAATATATGAAGTTACTTCTTTGTAATTACTAAAATGTTTGGAAAATATATTAGGACAGAAAATTCCTGCCAAATATATGCAACTTTTGTTTTGTGTATTTATGTAATAATCTAAAAATCTAATCACTTTGCAGTATAGTATTATATATGTTAGTACTATGTTAAACTAGAGTCACTATTAGAAATTTCCTTTTTCATGCGAAATTTTCTATAGATTTGAAACAAAAATTTGTAGAAAATGGAAATGTTTTCTGCAGATTTTTTAAAGAATTTTGATTTTCAACTAATACCTTCGTTAGTATTTGTTTCTTGGAGATTTTGAGATCTTCAGAAAATTTTCTTGTGAAATCAGCTGCTGAAAATGAACATAAATTTGTAGCAAATTTTCCGCTTGAACACTAAGAAGAATAGTTGGGTAATAAAAATTAAATTTTTTCTTTTATTAATTGATTTCTTCTCAAAGAGAACAATACATTTTATATACTCTCTCTACTCCTTTATATAAGAAAGTGTTTATTATATATATATATATATATATATATATTTAGATACATTGAAAAATTGATGTATTTTGTCTATGATACAATCTAAATACACTGATCTTTCAATGTATATAGAAAGTAAACGTTTTCTTATATTAATGACTGAGTAAAATATCTAATAACTTAATAATAACCGTCATCCACGATCCCGCATGGCAACGTATTAAAGGTCCTAACAAAATTCAAAAAACATAAAAATTGAAAATAACAACCAACATATAAATATACTAAATAAAATCCAATAACTCATAAATTGGGTCAACTAAGCCTACTATCAATTTAAGTTCCTGTATGTGACCCCGAACTTTCCCATTTGAATGCCAATTGTGTAAGAGTCCTAGTTGAAGATCCATTTTCCTTCAAAGCATCAATAGCATCACCTTTCAACTTTTCCATCCTTTCTCTAATTCCCTTTCCTTCTTCGCCAACCATTAAATTCTTTACAACCTTAGCTATCTCTTCCCTTTCCACTATACCTTTCTCATTAACTTTAGGCCTAATAGCCACTTTCAAACCATCACTTACCAAAGCTGCATTCATCTTTTGTTCTGCAAAGAGTGGCCATGCTATTAATGGAATTCCATGTACAATACTTTCAAGTGTTGAATTCCAACCACAATGACATAAAAATCCACCAATTGAACTATGATCAAGAATTTCAACTTGTGGTGCCCAATATGGAACTACCAAACCTTTCCCTTTTGTTCTTTCCAAAAAATTATTTGGTAAAAATTGAAAAAGAATATCATCCTCATATTCACTACTATCAAAATCATCAATAACCCCAAATTTATTTGGTGGCCTTAAAACCCACAAAAAAATTTGTCCACTTAATTCCAATCCAAAGGCAAGCTCAATTATTTGCTCATTAGAAAGTGTACCACCACTCCCAAATGAAACATACAAAATTGATTTTGTTTCTTGTTTGTCCAAAAATTTCAAATATTCAAAATCACTTCCCTTATCACATGACACATTTTGCACAAAAGGTCCAATTGGATAAATAGAAGGGATTCCTTCACACTCTTTTTGTTGCAAGGCTCTTATGGTCATTTCTTCAAGAGCAAGAAAACTATTAACCAATATACCATCAGCTAAATAAAATCTATCATTACCTTCAAGAAAAATCTTGTACTCTTCGCCGGATCGATCCTGCATGGGATCCGGGAGATCCATGCTGTAAATCGGTATGCAACCGGGAATCTCTAATGGTTCTAATAGGTCTTTGTACTCAGAAGAAATTGTTTTGTCTAGATTTGAAGAATGCAAGCATAGTGATAGTAACATCGTTGTGGATGGAAAATATGAATAGGCCAAAATATTGAGTTTCTTGGCCAATTGTAACACTTGAGTTATTAAACCATCGGCAACAACCGCGGCAAGTTTTGAACTAGAATGTAATGTGTTCAATGCGTCATCAATCAAAGGAATCGAACGGTATATAGTAGCTTGAACTTTGAGTGCAGGGTGAATATCTTTTGGCAAGTCTTGTAAATTTATTGGTGGGAGGAACATGTAGTTTATGTTTGATGGAAGAGTTTCAAAGAGGGTTTTGACATTCATGCAAATTGATGAACCAAATGTTGGGTTAATACATGTGACATGAATGTTTTGGTTTATATTAACCAATGTTTTGGTGAATTCAAGAATTGAGCGTAGGTGGCTGTATACAGGAACTGTAACTAAGGCTATGTGAGTCTTGGTCTCCATTTGATCACTCAATATTCACATTGTTAAAATATTGATGAATTTAAAGGGATAAATTTAGGAGTTATTATGTATAATAACTTTCTTTTGATTTAAAACATCTCTTTTGGTTTGAAACCTCTTTTACAATTCATTCATAGAATTGATATTTCATATATAACTTCATATACAAAATTGAAGCGTTTCAACGTATATAGAATCAAAACTTGTCTTAGCTTGAAACCTCCATCTCTTTGAATCAAGACAATTTTGAAATCTCATCTTTTGTTTTTTGACTAAAAAAATAAAATCAAATCTCGTCTTAAATTTCTAATACTTGATTCCTAATTTGCCATTATTAATTAAAGTATGGTGAGACTTTATTTTAAAATACCATATAATTTTGAGTAAATTTCATTTCTTAAATTACACTAAGTTCTCTTCTTATGTTAAAATATACGCTAATATTTTCTTTTATGCAAATTATAATGCAAGTTATAATCTTACTCCCCTTCTTTGAAAGATGCTTAAATTATATTATCATCCTCTCTTATGTTAAAATATACATTCCTCTCCTTTGAAAAAAGCTTGAATTTCATTCCTGTCCCCTATTATATTAAAGCCTACATTTCTCTCATTTAATAAAACTTCTTTTAATATAATCAAACTTTTTTTTTTGAATAAGCCAAAATAGAATATTATATAAATAATAAAAAATGATAGTCGCTTCAGCACAAAGTGTGCAAAGATGACCTACAATAGTGTTACATAGGTGTCAAAATAAGAGTTACATCAAGATACAAAAAGCATTACTCGATACCTAAACAGAGCAATGGGTTCGACCACCAACTGTGATAATTCAAAGCAAGAGTGATATTCGTCGTCTTCAGCCACCTAAAAGAGAACATCTTGATTTTGTCCAACATATGGAGCACGGGGGTTGCTGCATTGTGGGACAACCGTTGATTATGTTCATTCCACACGACCCACGCGCAGGTGAGCCAAATAAGCTGTAAGAAGGACCGACGAGCTCGAAGGCTCCCAATCGAGTAAGTGAACTGCACAAGATGGTCGGGTAAAGTGTGAGTGCTAACCGCCAAAAACCAATCCAAGATAGAACTAGTGCCCACAGGAAACCAAAAGTACCGCAAGAGAAAAATAAATGTTGAGCCGATTCGATGTCACCACAACCAGACACGCAAAAGTGAGCCTCTTGAGAGATAATGTCACGATCGCGAAGGAGACACCGAGCAAAGATTGAAACCTTCAAAGGAACTTGTTTGTGCCACACAAGATCTTTAGCTTCCCCCACTGTAAAAGGATCCTAAGAAGTCAAAAGCTGGTAAGCGCTACGAACAGAATAACCTGTATTAGGGTCAGGCTGCCCGACCACACATATGAGACCTGAGCCTGCATGGGAAAAGGAAAAAGTAAAGACTGACACTCCCCCAACATCTCTTCCTCCCACACCCACACCTCCCCACCAGCCTCCGACCCAGATGAGAACATCCCAGCTACCGTGTTCGACTTATTCACTGTCAGACTTAAGTAGGACCAGACGGTCACCAAACGATAGAAAGAAAGTGACTTTGCCACCTAGCTAATATAGCAATTCCGGTATTTGCCAGTTGAGCTAGGATTTCTAGACCAATTTTATATATATATATATTCTAAAATAATATAATTATATATTTATTTATAAAATCTCAACTTTAATAATTAATATGAGATTTATATTTTATTTTGCACAATTTTATAATTTATAACATTTAACATTGTATATGCAATGATTTATAACGAAAGTAATTACAACCTCTCCTCTTTTTTTTCTCTCTTCCAATCCTAGCCGTCACTACTTTTTTTTCTTCTTCTTAGTCTATCGAAGAGGGGTGATTTTAGGTCAATTTTGGCCTGAAATCATCCCTCTAAATTGTTTTTCTTTCTCGTTATAATAAATAAGTGTGATTTTCACATATTTGTTTGTTTTGATTTTCCGTCTTCGCACGTTGTCCCGTCTTTGTGCGGTGTATTTGTTTTTCCGTCTTTGTGCGGCGTTCATTTGTTTCAGGTTGAAGGAGTAGATCTGATCTAGTGCAGATCTGATCTAGTGTAGGCATATGTAATTTGCCGTTTTATGCTATTAACATGGATACTGTGAGTTTGTTCGCAGATTTATCCTTTTTGTTTTTAGCGATTATGAATTTGTATTACATCGATGTACTCTATTTTATTTGAATAAATGAATACCGTTTATTTTGTCAAAAAAAAAAAAAAAATTAACATTATATATGCAATGATGTGAGCAAACAAAAAAAATTAAAATATATATTTGATTATATTAAAATAATAATTAAAAAATATCTCTACTGTACTGTCTGATGGAGTCTTTGTTATATTAAAAAAAATGGTGATTACTGATACAGATCACTGAACGAAACAAACCAGTTTAATATATTGCTCTCTCTCTTTCTCTCTCTGAGTGCAAATTCAGAAAAAATGGATTCAACATCAAAAAACGAAACTCCAAAATATTACCAACACGTCATCGTAATGAGACACGGCGATCGCATGGACAACTTCGATCCTTTATGGATAAAAACGGCACCTCGACCTTGGGATCCACCTCTCGTTAAAGAGGGTCGGGTTCGGGCTTTCTCTACGGGTCGCAAGTTTCGTAACCTTTTCGGATATCCACTTCATCGTGTTTTCGTCTCACCTTTCCTCCGCTGCATTCAGACGGCTGCTGAAGCCCTCATCGCCCTCTCCGCCGTTCATGATAACCCCGACGCACTCACCGGTGATTCTGTTACCATCGATCCTTCCAAACTCAAGGTTACTCCAATTACCTTCCTTTTTATATTATAGATAGATTATTTATGTGTCTAGGAAAAAATATTCTAGTTTTTATATTGAATGCTTAATTAGGATATTTACTTGTATATATAATAAGGTATTGCTAATAAGAGGAGCTCAATTTTGCATAAGGATCTTGATGATTAGGATTGATTTGCTAGTGAATGTGTATGAGTTATATCTAAAAAGAGATCATTCAGTTTGACTAAAAATAAAGAGATCATGGACAAAGTCATCATCACGGACACGGTGACAGACACCGGACACGTTGACACCGATAATAATTTAAGAAAATGACATAATTCAATGTAATTATAAGTGTCGGTGGCGTGTCGGTGTCTGACGCCGACAAAGTGTCCGACATGGACACTCCTAATCCGATAAATGTGCGTGCTTCATAGGTCATCATTGTTTTTCAACATTGAATTGTGTCATTTTCTTTCCAGTAGGATAGTAAAAGCTTGCTATTCAAGATATATAGAGGATTCAAATGTAACCTGTTTAAAAGTTATAGAAACTACTGTTATTTTTTACCACTGAGATTCTTATAGGTTAAATATGCAGTTTGTTTTCGTGTATATTTGAGTTGACGGAAAAAGATTTGTTCTTTCAAACTGTGTTATTTAGAAAGAAAATAAATTACATGCTTCATTACTTTGAATCAAACTAATTATTCCTTTAAATCTTGTTTTAACTCAGAGGGATGTAGAAAGTGGTTTTTGCTTAAATTAAAAAATGTAAACTAAGCTTTAGAGTACCCATCGTAACATAAGTCACTTCATTGTAGTGAAAGCACCAACTCACCAGCAATAATCGCAAGTCGCCGATGACACAAATGAAATTCAGTTTTGAATGACCTTTGATCGTCAGAGGTGGTTCTTGTAGTGAAAGCACCAACTCTTCTTGCATTGTATTCTACTCATCTTCTCTCTAAATAACAGTTATTATTTTGTTCACATGACAATCACCAATAGTTTGATTGATTTGCTTCAAATAGATTTTTCAGTTATGTCCTTGGAGTTTTATTATTTTTTTGAATAAAATGTAGAGTTTTATTAATATAAAGAATAAGGTGGTATTTCATTTCAATTATGGAATTATAGCATAACATACGAATTTTGAGTACTTGGTGCATACTGCGTAGATATCTACATCAGCCATTAAGTTGATAAAATTTTCTCACTCACCTCCACAACTGCAGGTCTCTGTTGAATATGGGTTATGTGAAATGATGAGCACGATGGCAATTAGGCAGGATGTAGCTCCTAAAGATGGAAATTGGGGTTTCATCATTTCAGAGCGTGAGGCCATGCTTCCAAAAGGTACCGTGGATAACACTGTAGAAAGGATCTATAAAGAGGTATGATGGATTTTTGTTAATTTTGAATTGCAAAATACTTTTGGCACTTGACAAATTATATATATGATGATCATTACTTTGTTGTTTGAGGAACTTTTCACTTTAGTTGCCTGTGTGGGAGGAAGAGCTTTCACGCACAAGGGCTAGATATGAGCAAATAGTTAAAGACCTTGCTGATAAATATCCTACTCAGAATTTGCTCCTTGTCACACATGGTATGTATCATATTCAATTTCTTGTCCGTAAAATAGATCTGTCTGTAACACTTGAAAGCCACCTTATTTTATGCAATCCACAATTGACAACACTGCTGCAAAGTATTAAAGAGTTCGAACTCACTGGTCTTTGAAAGATTGAGAGAATAATTCTAATTGAATTGCATCTTTTGCAGGGGAAGGAGTTGGGGTGGCTCTATCTTCATTCAGAAAGGGTGCTGTAGTAACTGAAGTTGACTATTGTGGTTATGTGGAACTCAGACGCCCGATTTTTAAGAAAAATCAGTCAGTTACCGCAGGTGAATTTGAAGTGCTTACTAATGCTGGTCAAACTGGCGTTAAATATTCCGATCTAAAAGAACTTTGAGCAACGACATCAGTTAAATTTCCTATTGGCCTTCCACACGCCAGATTCTCACTTTATCACTCTGCTTATTTTTACATTGAATGAGTTTTCCATTGTTCATACTTGATTGAATAGGAGAATTTTATCTGCATATTATGCTTCACTGTTATGATATTTGTCTCGATGGAATTGAAAACACAGGAGGAAAAAAAAAATTAAATTTGTTGGAGTTTATTTTTCTAGTATTTTATTGTGAAGATACTACTTTGTTGTACATTAATAATAATAATAATAATAATGAATACTGTGGCTATGAAGAACCAAAGTGAGAAAATCTTATTTGAATTTATGTCTATTTTATTCAGCCATTTTATTGTGACACTTTCAATGGTTTTCTTGAAATTATGTATCAAAATTAATGTATGGTGACTGTATACATCTTTTACACAAACTACTACATGATACAAACACTTGCCAAAATATTCATCAACTCAGAAATCTAGCTGCTTAACCATGTTTTTTATATGCACAATGTTGGAACTCAACTTTGAATAAGCAATCCGAATTGAGTTCTATGAACTCAAAATATTTTATCAAGAACAAAACAACTAATCTATTTCCCAAAAGTGTACTTAAACAATGTAAAAGCAACAAAGGCATAAACATAAACAAATTGGCCAACAATAATAACCAGCACTATGGACATATGCATTTGCAATGTCTATTTTTAGCTGTCTTACGAATAGTACCACAGTATCAATAATTGCAAATTACATTGATTAACCAAAGCTTATAAAAAAAAATACAATGATTAACCAAATATAAAGTGTTAGAAAATAAGTAAAAATTAATGGCCACAAACTTCAGAACTTATTAGATGGACTTATAGGTGGATCAATGTTATCAAACATGTCCTCTGGAAAATCATCAAAGAAACTATCCATTTTCCCAATTCTGCAGCTCCCTGATGGTTCAAAAAAAGGAACCATTCCAAACTCAGATGAATCCAAGGGACCAAAAACATCAAATAAGTTTTGTTCATCAACTCTTGGCATTGGAAAAGTAAGATCATTTTGGAGTTCTGGAATCTGAGGAAATGCAATGTGATCAGTGCCTTTGTAGCTCTGATCAAAAGGATTGAACTCTTGTTCAACGTAATTTGTGTCGAAATTAGGCGGCTCGGATTTTATAAGATCAAGTAATGGTACCATTTTGATAACTTGGTCAGAATTTTCAATGCATGGTAATAAACATGATTGAGGCTTTGATGATGTTTCTCCCTCTGATGAAGAACTGAACTTATAAGGAATCTGCAAGGAAAAATAGAACCCTAAAAAACACAAAATGGAAAAGAAAAAGACAAGAATAAGGTGAAATTTTGTATCGTTTACGGCCCGTTTGTTATAGATTATAAAAATAATGATTTTGATATTCAACAAATTAAATTATTAATATTTAGAGATTTTACAAAAACAATTAGGTTTTTTTGTGTTTATTCATCGTAATAAAAATTATTTCTTTTAAGAAAAAATTGAGATACAAAAAATGATTATTTAGATAAGCTATTCAATACTGATCAAAAAAAGATAAGCTATTCAATACATTTTTTATTTTTCATATTCTCATTTTTTTTATTTAAAAAAGTGGTAACATAAGGATGAAAATTTCTAAAAATAATTATTTTATTTAAAAAAATTGATTTTTTTCCCCAAAAAATGATTTTTTTACCAAAAGGGTGTATTTTTTCAAGCTTATTACCAAAGTGGTGTAATTTTTTAAAAAATTACCAAAAGGGTGTAAGTCGTCACTACCATGTACGACTTACCCCCAAATCAAAAAATAAAAAATAAAGTGAAAGTCGTCAATGGCAGTGACGACTTTCAAAAAAAAAAAAAAATTCAAAAAACTTCACCCCTTTGATTAAAGGTGAAAAAAAAATTAAATTAAGTTAGGGGTAAGTCGTACATGATAGTGACGACTTACACCCTTTTGGTAATTTGTTTGAAAACTACACCCCTTTAGTAATAAGCTTGAAAAAATACACCCTTTTGGTAAAAAAATCCCAAAAAACATTAACAAACAAACTTCAATTACCTCCGAAGTTGGAGCAGAGACATAAACTTTGGCTTTGTTTTTGTTTTTGTTTGACTTAGAAGTTGTTGATGATGATGTTTTGAGAAGCCTAGCCAATCTCTTTTGTCTACTGCTCCAGAAATTTTTGACATCATTGTCTGTTCTTCCTGCCAAATGGGATGCAATCTTAGCCCATTTGTTTCCAAATTGTTCCTGCAACTCTATCACTGTCCTCTCTTCCTCTGTTGTAAACTTGCACCCACTTTCAAACACACCAAAAACACAAAAATCAAATTAAAATAAAATCCGATAATTAATTTGACACACCTATGTTAAGTTATATGCAATTAGAAATGCAGTTGAAATTACCAATGAACCCTATCTGTGTAACATCTTAAAAAGCACAAATTATCGACACAACACAAACATGAACATCAGACACAAATGTACAAGTGTATATTAAAAGCACGAACCATATATATCCATGGAAAATTGGATAAAGAGTATTATATATCAAAAAGAAGAAACATATACTAACTTGTAGTAAAAGTTTGACAAAATGAGACAAAACCTATCAAAGAAATTTCAAATTTAAGCATAAAAACATACAAAACGAAGCAACCCCATGATTGTAAATTTTCATAACAAAACACCAATGCAAAATTATGTTGCAAGTTATGACGCACATACATTTATTTTCAGTGTTCAACACCAATACAACATTGACACATATAACTATAATGAGAAGAAGAAATGAAAGTAAAGTAACTATGATTTGAACTTACTTTTTAAGGTTTGGTCGAAGTTTATTGACCCAACGAAGACGACAAGACTTGCCAGTTCTTTGAAGAAGACCTTTGGATCGAATGGAGCTCCAATCTCTTGGACCATACTTTTTGACATGGTGAAGTAGCACTTCATCTTCTTCTGCTTTCCATGGACCTTTTCTTACATGTTCTTGTTCTTTTTTCCCATGCATTTTTCTTCTTCTTCTTCAAGTGATGATACCTATATTAACACACGACAAACAACTACCTTAATTAATACTAATAATAATAGTACTCTGGTGCATGTCAAATGTTTCGCCTTTTCTAATGTTTTCTTCCCCTAAATCTTTGGTACACACTATTCCATGTAAGTAGGCATTTGCGGTTATGGGAGTTACTTCCTCTTCCCACTAAACCTTACCCACGTTGTCCACTAACATTTACATAACTATTTCTCTTAATTACTCTATTAAAAAAATTAATTAAAATAATAATTACTAATATAAGTAAACAAAAAATTGACGGTGATTAATAATATAAATATTGACAAAGATATATAGTAATTAATTAATGTACATTTTGCCAATTTCAATGGTGTCTTCATAAAATTATATCATCTAAATCTGATTAAAAAAAATTATCTAAAAGTTAATGTTTGGTTAGAGTTTTTATTACCAATATTTGGATAGTTTTTTTTTTTTACAAAAAAAAAAACTAACTAATTTTTATATTTGGATAGAATTAATTGGTTTGAGCATCGGTCAATTTCAGACCGAAAATCAACAAACGATAAAAATCATCAAAATTTTATTAAAATAATTCAACTTAATCTATAATTTTTCTTTTGTAGAACAAATGAATTATTTAATCCTTCCATTATTATATTTTAAATGGATGAATATTCATTTGATCTATCTACTAAAATCTAAAATATACTGTATTAATTAAAAAAAAAAAATTTTAAATCATATTATTAATTGATTAATAGAACAAATTTATTTATTATTTTACAATTAATTGGTGTATAATCAATCCAAATTTTTTGTTTCATTAAGCCCAATCATTATTTTAAGGAAAATGCTAAAAATATTCTTTCCACATCTCTCTAAATCTTCTTTATTAAAACTCAATATTTTTAATAACAAATTATTTATTTAAACTAATTTAGTAAATAATAAAGACATGTGAGGGTTTGGCCGGTCAACATCGGACTATGGCGGCGGATCAATTAATAATAAGAGTGTGCAAAAAAATTATCTTAAGGTCTCATGTTCGATTCTTACCAATGTTAATTTAGGTGGATTAATTTAGCTTCTTCAAAAAAAAAAAAAACGTGCGAAAATATTATTATATTCATTTGATTTATAGCTCAATTGATGAAAAATGCCGAAATTGTTTAATTAAACGTTATGATCGGAGTTCGAACTTCAATTCTGTGAATTTATTATGATTTACATCTCGTTCATGGTTTGTACTTTTGTGGGAGACAAAACTCGTGCTTACCATCTCTCTCTCTCTCTCTCTCTCTCTCTCTCTCTAGTACTTCAAGCAAATTTTTACTTTTCTCCGATTTTATTTATAAGCGAAAATTATTTTTTAAATTCATCAAACAAGTGACGTATCTAACCTTATTTATAAACTAGATACATAACATGTTCAATGAATCTAAAATGTAAATTTTACTTATAAATAAAACCGAAGAAAATATTATACGGTGTTCTTCGTATATTTAATATTTATAAATAATATAATGGCCTATAAAGGCTATAATTTATTGTAGGAGCTTTATTTTTGACTAAAATTTGAAGGTCTAAAAGAGAGCTTGGCCAGCCAACCCCGACAATAGAGGGTTATCAACAATGGTGGATTCAGAACTCTGAGTTAGAAGATGTAGACTTGCTATCTCTATTGATAAATTTTTCTTCTTATTTTACCATTTATTCTAACTACTAAATTTTTTGCTTTTTCATTTTTTAACTCAATCAAGTAACTAATTTTTTTAAGTAATTGCATCAAATTTAGTAATTTCTAAATATTTTTAGATAAATAATAATTTTTAATATTTACCAATGGAAACTTGAAATAATATCATCAATAGTAAATACATAACTATAATTTCCACTCCTGAGAGATAGAAAAAAAGTAAAGAAAAAAAAAAGCGAAAAAAAAAAAATAGAAAACAAGAGTGGAGATGACAAGAGGAGTAATCAAAGATTGACACAATAAAATTATGATAATTGTATAAATATAACTTAAATGATAATTGTAAAAATGTTGATATACAAGATTTATTTCGAATCCAAATTTTTTATTTTCTTTATACATAAAATCTTTTAATCTAATCACCAAAACTATACAATAACAAACAATAACATTCTCTAATCGGTAAAACCAAGAAGTGTGCCTAAAAAAACTAAGAAATAACAAAATTTTAAAATGATTTTTGCTTTTATCTAAATATATACTTGAGTTGGACCTTAACTATTGCTAATGAAATTAATTTTCGACTGATGCATATAAAAAAATATTTATTAAGAGAGATCAACCTTCAATTATTTTAAAACAATTAATTTTTATAAACTTCAATTCTTTTACAATTAAACTTCAATTAATTTTTATAATTGCTTTTAATTTAGCAAAAATATATTTTTGTCTAACACCTTCGTATATAACAGGATGTTATTGTTAGTATCAATCCAACAATATAAAAATGAAAAATAAAATTAACCTCGTGATGAGGACAGTACATTCCAAACCAAACAAACAAACCCACAGTTTTAATACCAAAACCCTTACCCTTAATCCCATGAGCCCAGCTAATCCAAATCAAATCAAATCAAATCCATTCTATAAACACTTGTAACTTTTAAGAGATTCCTTTGTAACTATCCACATAGGAAAGTACCACTAGTGAACACTGCACTCATCTTTCTCTTTAAAAACCCACTTTATAGATCTCTGAAAATATTAGATCTGTCATTGGAATCATCATCAAACATCATCAATGGATGTTTTTGATGGAAACAAGTTCCTCAACACTGTCCTTCTCCTAATCACAACCTTAATCGCAGCTAAACTCGTTTCATCTTTCATAATCCCAAAATCAAAAAAACGCCTACCCCCAATTCTTAAAGGATGGCCCATAATTGGAGGACTTCACCGTTTTCTTAAAGGTCCAATCTTTATGCTTCGTGAAGAATACCCAAAACTTGGTGGTGTTTTCACTTTGAAAATCTTTCATAAAAATATTACCTTTTTGATTGGTCCTGAAGTTTCTGCACATTTTTTTAAAGCTCCTGAATCTGATCTTAGTCAACAAGAGGTTTATCAGTTTAATGTTCCTACTTTTGGTCCTGGTGTTGTTTTTGATGTTGATTATTCTGTTAGACAGGAACAGTTTAGGTTTTTTACTGAAGCTCTTAGAGTTAATAAACTCAAGAGTTATGTTAATCAGATGGTTACTGAAGCTCAGGTAATCTTTTGTTTTGTTAATTAATTACCATTTATTTAATTTATTGTTAATTTTTGTATTATGCATAATTGTTCTGTTTTCATTTGTGTGTTTGAAATGAATGTTTTAGTTTTACAATTTGTTTAATTATTTTTTTATGAATGTGCTATTAATAATATATGATAAATCAGTGGTCGATGTTAAGTGTATATGCATAATAAATCTTGAATGTGTAGGAATATAAATGTCAGTTTTTGTATCATCTATGACGCACGGCACAGTCACAGATAATAATTAGAAAAAAATAACATAATTCAATGTAATTAGATACGTTAGTGTCGTGTCGGTGCTGACACTGGCAAATGTCAGACATCGGGACACACCTAATCTTAGGAGTGTTCATTCTTTAAAGATTATGATAATGAGTAGTGTGGAGGAACATTGATTTGGTTACACACCCTTGTTTTATGTTAGAAACTCACTAGTAGGTAAAGATCCATTTTTTATTGTTGTTTTGTGTAATTTAGTTGACTGTTTTTCCGAGGTAAAGTTTTATTAATTCCTTTATCTAATGGATTTTTTTTTATGATTTATGCATAATTATTCTGTTTTTATTTGTGTTGGAGTTTCTGTTTTGAGTACTAGGATTTGACAATTTGTTTATTTTCTTCTATATGAAAAAAATCAATGGTTGATGTTTGGTGTATATGCACAACAAATCTTGAATGTATTGGAATATCAATATCAGTTTTAGTATCATGTAATGGATATGATAATGACTAAGGGAACATTGATTTGGTAACACCCTTTTTTTTTTTTTTTATTGTTAGAACACACTAGTAGGTAGGATCCCATATTTTTATTGCTATTTTGTTTAACTAGACGCCGACCAGTGCATTAGTTGACCCTTTTTCCTGATTTTGAAAGACTACATGTTTGTGCATTCAATGCTTCATTCTATTTGGTTATTGGCAACACCTGTGGTGATATGTGCTTACATCATGGTGCTGCTGAGTCTAGTAAACTTATTTCAATTTTGATTGAAAGATTTTATTTTATGATTTTAAGTGAGGACGGTTATATACATCAATGTGCATATACATCATTGATTTAGCAAAGCAAGTTGAATGTGAGTTAGACAATAATTTTGAATGTAAAAATCACATATGGAGTTGGTGGCCTGCCAATACCTGTGATGATCTGTGCATACACTGCTGGCTGGCGATGTGTCTAGTAAACTTACTGCTTCTTTAATCGAATGATTTGGCTTTATTATGATCTTAGGTTAGGTCTGTTATATATGCAATACTCTTATTGAAGAATTTTAGCTTTGGAATGAGAACCGATGAATTATAACATGGTTGAGTTGAAAATTAAGAGAGTAAATGTTACTCAATCTGTTGTTTTTTAAGTGTCTTATCCGGAAATTGTGTTTTATTTATTTGTCATTGAAAGTTTAAATTAGTATTAACAACATCAAAAGAAACAATTCCATCAAAAGTAACAAGGCAGTTTAGTGGGTGATAACCTTAAAGTGACAATTAAAAACAAATGGAGGTAGTAATAATTTCATAGTTGATGGTGGTTGTAAAGTGACACTCTCAGCAATCATGTTCTAAGTAATGGTTATTAACCCATCACTTTTCATGGAGCTAAAATTCCTTACGTAATTGAAAATCAAATTTTACACTGCAATAAATTCATTACCATATTTTGATAAGCTGGAGAAGGTCTTGAATTCTATTTGGACTTGTTTGACCATGCTATATTAATGGTGTCATCAAACCTAGGACATGATTGTTTGTTTCTTTATATTGATAATTGTAAGTTCCTCTCTTATAACTTTCTTTGGCTGAATTGTGTCATTTCTCAAACATGAACCAAATTCACAGGACTATTTCTCAAAGTGGGGATCAAGTGGTGAAGTTGATTTGAAGTATGAGCTTGAGCATCTAATCATCTTGACAGCCAGTAGATGTTTGTTGGGGCGTGAAGTTCGTGACAAGCTCTTTGATGATGTCTCTGCATTGTTCCATGACCTCGACAATGGAATGCTTCCAATCAGTGTTCTCTTCCCATATCTGCCAATCCCAGCTCACAGGCGCCGTGACCAGGCACGCAAGAAGCTTGCTGAAATCTTTGCAAGAATTATATCTTCACGAAAGAGTGCCGACAAAACAGAGGACGACATGCTGCAGTGCTTCATTGACTCAAAATATAAAGATGGTCGCCCTACAACAGAAGCCGAAGTCACTGGACTCCTCATTGCTGCACTTTTCGCTGGGCAGCACACCAGTTCAATCACTTCAACTTGGACCGGAGCATATCTCCTGTGTAACAAACAGTACCTTTCTGCTGCAGTGGATGAGCAGAAGAACTTGATGGGGAAGCACGGGGATAGAGTTGATCACGATGTTTTGGCTGAGATGGATGTCTTGTATAGGTGCATTAAAGAAGCCCTGAGACTCCACCCTCCATTGATTATGCTGCTTCGAAGTTCACACAGTGATTTCAGTGTCACAACAAGAGAAGGGAAAGAGTATGACATTCCCAAGGGTCATATAGTTGCTACATCTCCTGCATTTGCAAACAGGTTACCTCACATTTTCAATGACCCTGATAGGTATGATCCTGATAGGTTTGCTGTAGGGAGGGAAGAAGACAAGGCGGCAGGTGCATTCTCATACATTTCATTTGGAGGAGGTAGACATGGTTGCCTTGGTGAGCCATTTGCATATTTGCAGATAAAAGCAATTTGGACTCATCTTCTGAGGAACTTTGAATTGGAGCTTGTGTCACCTTTCCCTGAGATTGATTGGAATGCCATGGTTGTCGGAGTGAAAGGAAAAGTTATGGTCCGATACAAGCGGAGGGAGCTTTCTGTTAATCAATAGGACCTTGATATGTTTCAGTGTATTGCCTTGATTTCTTTTTTAAGCATTTCATGTTAGTATTCTTTGTTCTGCATCAGTGTCCATGTGAACTGTTTATTTGACCATGGATATCAAAAATCTTGATTTTGACTTCTTATTTTTGTGAAATTGTGGGTAAGTGATTTTAAATTCTTTATGCTTTAGTTAATCAGATGAATGGAATGGTTATTTGGGTTAAAGTGAAATGGTTAGAGCAAACAACTTGGCTTACTTTAGAAAAGCTTATCATTCATTATAACATACTTGCAAAGAGTTCATGATGTAGAATCATCAAACATGTGCAACAATAACTCTAGTACAGGTAAATGACTAATGTAGAAAAGTGATTCAATACATATAATTCTGAAATAACTAAAACATTAGATCAAGAACACGACGAAAGTTGAAGATGGTGAATATTAGAACAGCTATCCCAACTATGGTCGAACTGCTTCTCCAAGGATCGCGGAAATAAACCCACCTTAGTGTTCCCATAGCTCTTTTCCACTCACTGATGTAGTGATCATTAAGATCTTCCATAAGTTGGGAATAACATGATGAATTTGTCACAACATGTTTGCATAGACTGTTAACAAGACTTGTTAATTCCTCGTTGCTTCCCAGCTCATGCACAACGGCTTCTTTCTCAACCAGCAACTCTGCATCATCTTTGGTGTGAATAAGAGAATCAATCAGATAAACATAATTGCAAACGAAAGGCTCTTCAGGATAATGACACTGCTCGAAAGCGATTAGGTTCCTAAGAACACATTCGGTCGTGTGGTCTACTTTTAACTGTGGAAATAGAAATCTAGCTTTGACACACTTGAAACATGGCAAGCAACCTAAGCAAAGAAACCAACTCAGAAAGGGTTTTTTCTCAAACTTTATGTCAAGTAAGCTTCTATTATGAACCTTCTCAAAGCTTATACCAGCTTCATTCAACTTTGTTGCAGTCCTTAACATCAAACACTCTCTGTGAGGATCATTATACTGAGTACCTAGTTTCATAGGGAGATAAGAACATCTAATCAAATCAGTGAAATGAAGTGATTTCTCCCACTTCTTCGCCTCAAACATTTTTTCTGATGATTCCTTGCGATAGGGGTAAAAGCATGCAAAATACTCGTGAGCAAGATTGAGAAACCAATTATGCTTTTTGACACTGCTTGGAACAACTGTGTCATATAGTTTATCCAACACATAAATTGGAAGCTGATTCTCAAGAAGCAATAAGTCGCGTTGAATACTTTTGCTTAAACAAAGTTGAGTCACTATATAATCATCTTTGTGTTCCCATTTTCTATTTTCTCTCAGAAACAACTCCATGATGAACACAGCATCCAACAGTATCATCTCAACAAACTGTTCATTGCTGATATTACTGAATTTCTTTTGGTAACAGTCGCGTATATGTTTTTCTTCTTGTTCAAGGAAGGCTTTGTAGTTCATTAAATCGCTTTTATGTTCTAGGCGGTTCCAAAAGAAATGAAAATATCTTTCTTTTTGTTCTTGCATTTCCTTAAGTTTTTCCTTGTTATGGTGTATAGGACCAATTGATATCAGTAGAGGTGTAAAGGATTCCTCTTTCACCTTCAAAAGAATTGCAGGAACATTGTAGATATAACATTGAGGCCAAGGGGAAGGTTCTACCTTTTCTGGAATGTTAATTATTTGTTGGATATGATATTCAGTAGAAGATCCCATGATATCACCTTTTCTGTGTGCATAAATAGTTTAATTAAGCGCTTATAGCATAATCGTTAACTATTATATAAGAGCTCTTGTAATAGCTATTTCTACAAAAAAAAAAAAAAAATTAGTTTGTCGTATAAACTATAAGAGTACGTTGTTTTTGAAAGTTAACCTGGAGAGATTATGAAAATAAACTGAAAACAATTTATGAACGTATCATGATTCATAAGTTGTTTCTGCAAAGGGAGTGTCTAATTGAAAGGATGTCAATGCATTTTACTGAATAAGGGGCACATATGTCATTTAAGCATATCTTAGAAAAAACTGTGGTTAATGTAAAATTTTAACTAAAAATTACTATTAAACTTGTTCATTAGCACACTTAACAGTTAACAATACAGAGATATGTCAACTTCAAAGTTCCAACACATTACCTAACTTTCACACCAATAATTAATTTTTACAGACATCTTTTCCAAAAGTCATATAAAGCAAACATTAATATCCACTTTTTTTGACTCACCATTAAAATCCAGTTAAAAAAATATAATTGGTGTATATTCCTTCCATCCCAAAATATGAATAAAAAAGTGGTTAGTGAAAGTTGATATATTTGATATAAAATGTAGATCAAATACATTAATTTTTATTGAGTTAGTTTTACTTATATTTTAGGATAGAGAAAATATATGCTTCTTTCAAAAATAAAACTTTGGATATATACAAAGAATGCCCTCATTTTCATGTGCAGACATATATAAAGTGCTGATACCAGCCACAAAATGTGCTTTGCCACTTTGGCTAAATGCATTATTTTATTTTATTTTCTGTTTTTTATTTTTAACTAAATATCTGGTTCAATGTCCTAGTAATCTAGGAGATCAATCTCACCATCTACAAACATAAAACTCAATTATAGTTAGAACATAGGTCAATCTTATATGAACGGACCTAACAAAAAAAAAAAAAGATACCGAGAGAATTCGAACCTAAAACCTATAATAAAACATACTTCCAGATCTCAAGCCTACACTATCGGACCAACTCCCAGATGTTTGGCTAAAGGTATTTTTGGTTTGCATATATAAAATTAAATTGTTAAATACAAAATTTTATAAACAGAAAGTAGAGCTAAAGCACATCAAGACTAAAAAGATTCCACTATGTAAAGTAAACAATGACAATTTACATACAAGCAAAAACCAAAATGAAAAAACAGAACACCAAAATGGAAAGGGTAAGCTAGACCAGATATTTTCTAAAAGCATAACATGATTTTATAGTGAAGTCTAGTGACTCAAAAAACAGTGGCTTAAATAGCAACAAAATTAAAGTGATAAGCATTGTTGACCACTGCAAGAATCAAACAAAGATTAACATATCATCATATATATAATAGAATATGTAAAGTTAACATTGAATAAACCTGAAAATATGTTCCTCCAAAACTTCTGAGTTCCAAGCTTCTGGCTCTCAAAGTTCTAAACTCTCTCCCTTAGCCAGTAAACTTTAGGGGTATGCTTTATAGAAGTAGTAGTTAGTAGTTAGTAAGTGAAACTTAGAAAAGTCAAAGAAACTAAAGAGTAACAATAAAACACAGCATATTATTAAGAATTCTTCCAAAATGTAATGTGTAGTTGTGTACATATAAAGTAGTTTTTTTATTTTATTTCATTTTAAAATAACTCGATATTTAGCCCAAAAATCAACTAATTTAGAGAGACGTGCGCACCATTAGTGAGACTCAATTGAAGTAAGAGAAATTTGCTCGATATAGATTAACCTAACATCAAAATTGTTAGCATCAGTGAGATTCAAACCTGATAAGGCTTTTCAGCATACACTAAAGTTTTAAGTTTACACCGCTTGTCGATCCGAAATTGTAAAATTAAAGTACTCCCTCCGGTTTTATACATAAGCAAATCTTAGCTTTCTAGATACATTGAAAAAATAATATATCTAGTCAATAATATAGACTAGATACATTACTTTTTCAATGTATCTAGAAAGCTAAAATTTGCTTATATATAGAACCGGATGGAGTAGTAGTTTAGCTTTAGAAAATTATGATTTTTTAGTTAACTATACTTTATCAATAATTAAAGTGATTAAACTATAATCTTAAGTCTCACTGTTATTATTATTTGTAGTACATATGCAAGCAATAAATAAAAGGACGTACAAAATAATGTGAAGAAATTAATAAC
The DNA here is from genome assembly GCA_954870985.1 of Trifolium fragiferum. Classification (NCBI taxonomy): domain Eukaryota; kingdom Viridiplantae; phylum Streptophyta; class Magnoliopsida; order Fabales; family Fabaceae; genus Trifolium; species Trifolium fragiferum. Next base: position 591,400 of record OX940792.1, read on the forward strand.
CTGCATGAATAGCCCCACCACCACGATGCTTCCCAAACTTACTACACCATTGTGTATAAGTGATGATTCCATCATCTCTTGTATCCAAAAAGAAGGGTACCAGTATTTCAAGCAAATTTATTAAATTCACTGGTGAAAAATTAAAATTAAATTGAGATGCTTTTAATCTAAAAATAGTGTAGATAAATACTTCCAGAATAGTGTAGATAAATACTTCCAGAATAATATTTACTGATCAGTGGGACTTTTCTTTTGACTAAAACTGAACACAAAATATACTTTGTACTTTCTATCACTTTATTTAACTGTAAGAAATTTCACAGCTTAAACTATTTGAGTCGACTATAAAACTAGTCGTTCTCGATTTGTCCATATGATCCTTGCATAGAGGTGTTATGCTAATCTTTAATATTGATTATTGTTCTGGACCAAACTTTTTAGCTGAACCAAGCTTAATGTCACATCCATCGGTCTAATCTCATCTCTATTGGCCTATATATACAACTTTTCATCATTTCATAAGGTATATCTAGCTCCAATCTCGAGCTCCACGTCAAGTTTATATATTGACTTGAGCGTCAGACCATCTTTTGCAGATACCCCACCTTTCGTTGTGATCAGTCGTCTCTAACATTCGAATTTTGACCTTCAATTCGGAACAATCCTTCCATGTATTTTTTTGTTGATATCTATTGCCATTTTTTTATCACTTCTAATGTAACCAATATTAATGTAGACAAAATACCCAACATCATTTAACATAAATAATAGATATTTGAGTCTCTTATGCCAAAAAATATACAAGTCTTATAACTATTTAACTATGATCAATTCAGTCTGGGTTTGTATGGAAAAATATTAGTTAAAGTCACCTTTTAAATGGATATTAATTATCTCAATAGATATATTAGTCTATAGAATCGCGCGAATGAGTGTTGCAAAATAATATATAAAAAATACTAAAAATGTTTTGTTCACAATTAACTTTTCCTTTTATAATAAGGGTCATATTGCTAATTAATGTGTTCTAGATGCACATGTTAAATGCTAAAGATAAAAATATTCTCTATTTTTTTGAAGAAAACAAACTCACTATTTCATTCATAATAGTAGTTGTAATACAAGGTGGACAATAATAAAAAAACTGAACTAACATATATATAAACTAGTTGTTTGAGTTAAGTCATGAGCTATTTGATTAATTAACTTCTTTCTAAACGTAGCCGACTTTACAGTTTTGATTCACATATTGCTAACATAATGTGTCCAGCTAGATGCACATGTTAAATGCGCATAGACCTGCTCATATGCATTATTGCATAGGTATATGATGTTTGTTGATTTGTTCATATTAGTAAATAGTTAATTGAGATGGGATGGGTTTGAGCTTTGAATTGAAACAAGAGAGAAGGTCATATGTTTACATCCGAATTTAATATTTTTGTTGCTCCGCTGAACTTACAGGTTAAAGGAATTGGATGCTCTCAATTCCATTTTTTGTCAATCTCTCTCAATCAATAAATTATAACCTTCAGATTAATCTAATGAACCAAAAACCTAAAAGTATAATTTATTAAAATAAAACCTAATGTACACGATAAAACATCTAAAATTAACCTTTGAACAAAAATATAGTTGGACAGTTCTTGAACAACACGCACCGTCAAAATAGTCCGGTATTCCTCTGCAATATTCATTCAACCAAATACCCCGGTTACTATTGTTATACTTGTATAAGATAGTAGTGAAATTCACCATTTGTTATTGAACCAAATACCCAGCAATCATCATTACATGTTAGTTCAATATATGTAATATACTATTTGTTGCCATTGATCTATGCTATATAATATATGAATTGGTCATATATCACTACTGTTATTGAAGAAATAGAACAGTCATGGGTAAGAAAATGAGCAAAGGGTGGAAAATTTTATGGAAGTTGCAAAGCCCCCTCCATGGACAAATTGATTGAAGAGGAAAAGAAAATTGATCAAAGAGATGAAGAAATTGACTGATTTAGGTTGAAGAAATGATTAATTTGTGTTTGAGTCATGTTTTGGTTAAAAGAGGATTTGTTTGAGTATTTTATTATTTTTATTGTGTTAATGTGGACTTTTAAGTTTTCAACGTTTAGATTAATCTGAAAGTTACAATTTGTTGATTGAGAGAGATTGACAAAAAAAATGGATTGAGAGGATCCAACTGATTAATGGATTTTGCCGGCTACGTACTTTGTTAATTCACTTTTTTTAAATTGTAGTTATATTTCATATGAACCCGTCATTTTATTCAACTTAGACAAATCCAATTTAAATTGGTTTCTATATGCGTTTGTTATAGATTTTTTCAAAATAGATTTTTATAGTGTAAAAAAGTGAACCAACTTTGAAGACTCTATAGAACAATGTGTTGAGGTTTATTATATCATCCAACTTTGAAAATGGAAATGTATCCTTCATATAATTTAGAATTTGATCTATTATGATTCATTTTATTTATATATTTCTCATTTTAGATAAAAGGTAGGTAAGTAAATTACTCAGTACATGATGCGAGAGGGAGGATTCAGCTCAACCTATCTCATCATATTGTCATTTTCTATAGAAAAGAGCAATTATTTCTCACGACATGACGCCACTTTCGAATTATTATTTACTTTTTTTCGTTGTACCTTTTCCTTTTCATGATAATAATAATAATAGAAAAAGTTATGGCTCATGTTACATTTTCTTCTTCTTCTTGTAGAAATATTATTGTTGTACTTTTTCTAAAGTGAAACAAATTCCATCATCATATTGACAGAAGAGATGGGATATACCACCTTCTTTTCTATCCGTATCTCAATCTCATAAACAAACATTTTTATTTATTTTTCAATATAGTACTCGGCTTCTGTTGTATAATAATCGTCATATTTATAGAAAAATCATCTAAAAAATATGTTATTTTCACTTTTTAATATCATATTTATTATTTTTTTCAACTATACTTTCAAACTAATATGCATCACAGCCTCTTTTAGCACACTTTATGCTGAGAGGCCTACTTGACCTTTTGGTTATATATATATATATATTTCATTTTGCCCTTTTTAAAAAAACTAATATGCATCATCATTTTTAAATTTGTATTTATGATAACTAGCGCAACATATGTCTGCTTAATCAATTTACGTGTAATAGTTAACGAAACTAATTAAATAAAATTATTATTCTCTTTTCCTTGATTATATATATCATCTCTTTTTTTTTTTTTGTCAAGTATATAACATCTCTTTAATATATATATATATATATATATATATATATATATATATATATATATATATATATATTTATAAGACTCGGATGGTACTATTTTAAGTGTTTTTTTACATAGTTACTATTTTAAGTTAATACCTTAATTGCAAATAATTTCTCTTTAGAGATATTTTACAAAAGTATCATTTATTACTAATAATATGAAAAGGTAAAATTAAAAAATAAAGGAAAAAAGAGTAGTCAATAATTAAAGGTATAATAAAAAAGATAACACTAATATTTTGTTGATTGGAATCGTAAAATCACTTATAATTTAAAACATTTTTTTTTCTTCTCAAAACTTATAATTTGAGGGATTATATAGTGGTAAATATATTACAATTTTTAATACTTACATACATCACACATTAGCACACTATTTATTCACCAATCCATGCACTAAACAAGCTACGCATAAGTGCATATATAACACACATAAATCTAATTATGATATAATCCAAACTATATGAATTACATATTTTTCAACTTTCTAGTAGAAGAGATCTCTAGCAAGACGAGCAAAGTTGAATGCAGTGTAAACAAGAAATGCAATCCCAACCAAAGTAGAACTTGCTCTCCAAGCATCTCTAAAATAAACCAACCACAATGCAGCCATAGTACGGTTCCAAATATTTTGATAATGTTTATTAAGCTCATTAATAATATCATAGTAACATGTTGAGTTCACCACAACATGTTTACAAAGACCATTAACAAGCATAGCCACTTCTTTGTCACTTCCCATTTCATGCACAATCACTTCTTTCTCAACCAAAAAATCAACATCAACTTGTGTATGTATAAGAGAATCAACTAGTGAAACATAATTGCATATATAAGGTTGTTCTTGATATTGACATTGTTCGAGCGCAATTAGGTTCCGTAAAACACATTCTGTTGTGTGGTCAACTTTCAACTGTGGAATTCTAAGACGCGCTTTGAAATGATTCAAACATGAAAATGAAGGGAAACAACCTAAGCAGAGAAAATAACTTAAAAATGGTTTCTTTTCGAATGTTATGTCGAGCAATCTTCTCTCGACAACTTTCTCGAAACTCACACCGGAATCCATTAATTTTGTTACTGTTCTTGGGAAATTATGAGAACAACCACTTGTTCCTAAATTAGATGGAAGGTAAAAAAACCTTATCAAATCAGTGAAATGTTTAGGACCTTGTATTCTATTGTTATTGCTCATAGATTTATCAGAATTTTTTTTCTTCGAAACCGAATTACCATCACCAAGTATACCACTCACAAAAAAATATTTCTTGGTTTGATTCTTATCCAAAACAAGCTTAGTTTCGCGCAAAGACGATTTTTGAGTATCATAGAATGCAAAATACTCAAGTGCAAGATCAAGAAAACTTTCATGTTCCGGTTTTTTATCATCTTCGGGGACAACAGTATCATAGAGATCCGTCAACACGAAAAAAGGTATTTGATTTTCCAACAAAATCAAATCCCTTGTGATGCTTTTACTCAACCAAGCTTGTGTGAGAATGTAATCATCACTATGTTTCCATCGAAACGACTTGGATTCAACATATTCATGTTCATGTTTCGATTTATCTGATTTCCATGAACTGTTTCTTAACAAAAGTTCCATGATGAAAACAGCATCCAACAAAATTGTTTCCACAAATTTCTCTTTGCTGATGTTTGGAAATTTCTCTGCATAACAATTTCTTATTTTTTGTTCTTTGTTTTCGAGATAGGTTTTGTAATTCTTGATCGTTGATTGTTGATTGAATTGTGATAGACGCTCGAAAAAGAAATAGAAGTACCTTTTTTTGTGTTGTTGCATTGATTGAAGTTCTTGTTTGCCAAGGTGAATTGGACCAATTGAGATTAATTGAGGAGTGTAAGCTTCTTGTTTCACTTTTCGAAGATTGGGAGGAACCTTGTAGATGCTACACTCTGCTAAGCTTAATTCTTCTAAGACTTCAATGTCGATTAATTGTTTCACCATCTCATATTCAGTTTCAGATAAAGCAGAAGAAGTATTAGCAGGTGCCATAATATTGTTTTTCCTATGACATTTTTTTAAGCAAAAATTAGAGTGCAAAAATATCGACAGAATATAGACATATCAACTATGTTAGCACCGATACACAAATCAGTTTAATAGAGATGTATCATATCATAGATGAACATTTGCGTTTTGTATTCATAGTAAACTAATTGATTACATTTTAGTCAATGTGTCAAACTAGTTGGATAAATCCGATCAATCGGATTACCAAACGGGTATTTTTTTTTGTACTCGTTCAAGTTTGCGTTGAATATGATCAAATTAATTTAACTTAGGAACTCAAGTTGATAATATGTCCATACTCATATTTTTTCCATACTCATTCAAGTTTTTTATATGATTTTATCTAATGAATTATAAAGATCAAATTTATTAATTATTTAAAGTGCTTATATTTAAAATCAGAGAGTAATTTGCTACGAAGATAAAAAGAAAGAGAAAAACGCTAATTACAAAACATATGTAAGAGCGAGAAATTAATGGACTATAATTAAAACAAAAATATATAGAGTAAGAATTGGAAAATAGATGAAAAAGAACACAAATTCTGAACCTGGTTGTTACAAATCGGAGTAATAAGCTTCTCTTGAGCACTAGTTGTCACCAGGTGTGTGCATATGACATGTTTATATAGTTGCTTAAAGACTCAATGACTGTTGAACTGATGTGTATTCTTCATGCCACTGCCACTTTTTCTCTTTTGCTATTATCTCTTTAGTGTTCAACAAAGCAAAATAAAACTAAAACAAAAATAAGAAATTTGTACATAAAGAGAGCGCATAGAAATAAGAAATTATATTTAATTGATAAAAGAAAAATGAATGAAATTTGTACAAAGTAGTCCTATTTATAAATCCAATTCAAACTAATTGACTTACACCCGCAAACTCTATCTATCTTAACAAAGTTTATTAAAAAGAGTTGTTTGTAAACCATATTTGAATTATTTTGGATTTTTGGTGAAATTTTATTTTTGCGTTAATACTTTGAATTTTAAGAAATGGACCTGATAATTTGAATTATGTAATGAGATAAAAACATTATATTTTAGTTTATATGCATCATATTTATTTTTCATAGCACATTGTGTGCTTTGAAATTAGTTTAGTATATATTTTTTTGGTAGGTTAAAAAACATTAATATACATATACCTTGAAAATTTTATATTTCTTTATATTTAAAGTGCGTAAATTTAATTGTAAAACAATTATAAAAAAATAAATAAAAGGACATGCTCATATTTGATAAGTCGCTCCATATCTTTTTTAAGGTGAACCTTCATTCATGAATTTTCCACTAATAATTGTACAATAATCTACCCTTTTTTTTAGAGTGGGTTATGTTTTGTTGTTATCCAACAAACATGTTTTCATCTTTGTTATTTTTGTCCCTTTATTTTGTTAAGTTCCATCAATCGGCCAATAATTCAATTTACGATTAGCTTTTCCTTTCTTTTATTTTTATTTTTATTTTATTATCATCCCGAGATGAATAGTCTTTTGATTGAAAGTAAAGTTGTAATTCCGTGTCTTTTAAATCTTCTTGATTTTTCTTTCAACATAAAAGTTTATATGAGTTTAATTTAATGTTCACGTGAGTTAAGATAGACCTCAAAACTTAAAGATATTTACATATTATCTATAATTTATTACGGAGATCTCCACATATCATCGTAGAATATGAGTCAACTAACGAACTTTCATTGATTTTTCTATTATTCAAGATAAAAGACAATGTATTAGAGAAATATAAAATCCAGTTTTTTTTTTTTTTTTTTTTTGTCTTTTATGTAGATTTTCGGATTTAAAATTAGTGACATGATATGTTTTGGTTGTTTTACGTGATATAGAATGTGCTAATGAGAAATCATTAAAGACGGACTTATAATTCAATTAAAAATGAAAATTGTAAATTATTCATAATAAAAAGTTTAAAAAAATGAGATTTTCTGTCGGTGTAAATTTTGAAGTGATGTCCGGTGACAATCGAGTATTTTATAATTATTTGTAAAATTTGATTATAAAATAGACATGCATTTTTTTTGAAGCAGTAAAATAAAATAGACATAAGATAGTGTGAGTGTCTTATTATTTGGACCATTATAAAACAAATTTACACATCCGGTTAATACATATATCTATTAAACTAGGTTACAAAAAAAAACATATCTATTAAACTCTTAAATTGTCTAGAAGGATAGATAGATAATGATTAATGAGTTGTGAAGATATAAAAATAAATTTTCATATGATTAATTTTTTGGGTCTAATTCATTGAGATAATTTCTTTTCCAGCCCCTCGCGATTCTTTTATACCCCCAAAAATCCAATTTTGCCCTTAATAAAAATTTCGGTTCGTAGAAACCGAAATTTTTTTAGTTTAAATTTCAGAAAATTTCGGTTTTTAAAAACCAAAGTTGTCTTTCAAGGCAAAAAAAATTTCGGTTTATAGAAACCAAAGTTTTTCGTAAGGGCAACATAAAAAACTCGGGGGTAAAAAAAAAACGTGGGGGCTGGAAAAGAAAACGTCATTCATTAATTTATATGGATGATCGATGGTTTTTAAGTGGGCCATAATCGACCCATGGCCCAACTCGTTGGTTCATTGGAGCCTCTTTACATAACATGGCCCAATATAAAAAGTGTTTAATTTTGAATCATAAAAATTTGTTCTTACCAGATATCAAATTCTCTCGAATGATTGTCTTTAAGTGAACTTCATTAACTACTTGAGTCAAATCACTTGGTTAATCATCAATATAGATGGTAATACATTCTATTTGTTAGTACAACAGTCGGTAACAAAGGAGAAATAAAAAATAAAAAACCGCAAACAATGAACACAATCGTTTAGTTACGCAGTTTGATAAAGTGTGCCTAAATCTGTGAATACAGAGCAGCAGTAATTCCGTATTATTACTTGAATAAATACGCGCATCACTCACCTCACTCCTCCCGTCGACTCCCCATCCGCCCCTTTTCCACCTTCTGTGTACATGAGCCATAGTCGACACTATACACATGAGTGTCCAATGATTATGTTCACATAACATGGCATATAATTTCTGAAACTAATAATATAATTGATGAATAACAAGAAGAAGAAGATATCAAATTCTGAGAAAATTCTAACAAAATCAACTAGTACTATAAACTATTTCAGTATTTAGGACGAAATAAACCAATAACTCTAAGAAAATTGACAACAGCAAATAAGAAAATAGCAATTCCAACAACAGTTGAACTGACTCTCCAAGGATCGCGAAAATAGATCGATCTCAACATTCCCATATAATGCTTCCACCGGTTATTATAATGTTCATTCAGTTCCTTTACGACTTCGCCGTAACAATTCGATGTCACCACAACATGTTTGCAAAGACCATTAACCAAAGTTGCCAATTCTGCATGACTCCCAAGTTCATGGTTAATGATTTCTGTGTCAACCAACAATTCAACATCTTCATGTGTATGAATCAAAGAATCAATCAACGAAACATAGTTGCATACGAAAGGTTGGTCAGAATAGTGACATTGCTCGAACGCGATTAGGTTCCTAAGAACACATTCTGTTCCTTGGTCTACATTCAAATGCGGAACTTGTAACTTAGATTCGACAAATTTGAAACATGGTAAACAACCTAAGCACAAAAACCAGCTCAAAATTGGTGTCTTGGTAATACTTATGTCGCAATAGCTTCTACCTTGAACTTTCTCAAAGCTAATACCGGCTTCATTCAACTTTGTCGCTGTCCTTAGTACATATTCTGATCGAAAAGGCGTGAAATTTTCTGATGGATTCACACCCTTCTCTTGAATTTCTCTTGAAAGATAACTATATCGAATCAAATCAGTGAAGTGTTTGCAAGATTTACAATTCCGAATCATCTCATCTTTTGAGCTTAACTTTTGAGGATAATAATCTTCAAAGTAGTTAAAAGCAAGCTCAATAAAACTAACACCATTTTCCTTATTGCAACCTTTGCTATCACCTAATAAAACCCTTTTGTGCAATTCCTCCAAAACAAACATAGGAATCTGATTTTCAAGCAGCAACAAATCCCTTTGTGTGATTTTATAAATCCACGATGTCGTAAACATGTAATCATTTTTCTGTTCAGATTCATTAGCTTTTCTCAAAAACAACTCCAGAACGAAAACCGAGTCTAACAAAATCATTTCAACAAACTTATCATTTTTACAAACGTCGTGTTTGCAATAAAAGTTGCCAATATTTTCTTTGTTTTCTTCAAGAAAAGCTTTAAATTGTACCAAAGCCGAAGCTTGTTTATTCGATAAACGTTTCCAAAATGCATGAAAGTACCTTTGTTTCTGTTTCTCTTGATTTAGTTCTGAATTGTGACTGTGAAAAGGACCAATTGAGATAAACTTTGGTGTATAAGCTTCTTCATTCAACTTCAAAAGATGATTAGGAACCTTGTAAATGCAACATTGATCATGTAACATAGGTTCAATCAATTCTGGAATGTTAATTATGTGTTGAATTTGTGGTTTTGTTTCAGAAGCCATTGAGACACAGTTTTCTCTTCCTATTTTACCTATAAAATTAACAAAAAATAAAAAAATTACATACATTAAATTACTAGCAATATGTTACCTTATAACAAAATTTCACAATTTAGACATTAATTAAGCTCAACAGAAATAACAAAGAACTATTATAAAAAAATAAAATTTGAAGGATGAAATATCTGTCTCAATCATCTAAAAATAAACAACTTGAAACAAAAAAAAACAAAATATTCTTCCTATTTTGCCCCTATAACAGTAACCCAAAAAAATATACATCAAATTACTAGCAATATATTACCTTACAACAAGATTTCACACTTTAAAAAATAAAGAAGCTCATCAAAAATAACAGAAATAAAATAAAAAAAGGTTAAACTTTGAAGGTTGATATAACTCTCAATCATCTAAAACTAAACAACTTGAAACACAAATTTTCCTTCCTATTTTGCCCCTTTAACAGTATCACAAAAAAGAACATACATTAAATTAAATTACTAGCAATATATTACCATATAACAAGATCTAACACTTTAAAAAATAAAGAAGCTCAACAAAAATAACAGAGAACTAAAACTAAATCATATATGATATATATCTAAATCATGTAAAAATAAATAACTTGAAAAATGAAAACTAATAATGTAGAGTTATACGGAACTTACAAGTTAAGAAGAAATCAAAATGCAAAAAACAACTCAAAAATTTTGTTAGCACCAACAAGTTTAGGTTTTGAGATGAACAAAGAGTTGTTGGTAGTAATAAATAATTACCTTGAATGGTTACAAAAGGTTGAAAGGAACCAAACCTAACACTGTATATATTAGAATAAAGATTGTTACATTGATTTTGTTGCTATCTTTGTCTGTTTCTGTTAGTGCTCTGCTCATATGCATGTGCTATGCAATATTGTGTTTTTTATTATATATATATATATATATATATTATTTGATTTGGATATTTTAGTAAAAATCTATTTAGTGATAAATTTTTTATTTATAAAGCAAATTTTTTTGTTTTCAAACTTCTTTTTCTTATGACAATTTTGGTTTTCAAACTAGATCATGCGAGAATTTATTTCATATTTCCGTCAAAAAAAGAGAAAGATTTAATTATTCTTTTTAAACAAAAAAGATTTAATTTTTAGTATTCTTTTGACTAAAAATAAATGATATTTATTCATACATTTGTATATATAGAATAGATCGATTTAATATAAGTTCAAAGTTATTAAGAATAAAAAAATGAATTTGTGAACAAGTTTGCACCAATCAACTAATAATATAAAACGATAAATTTCACAAGTAAAGGAAAATGATTATATTTAAGTGTGTGGATTTTTCATCTAGATCCGTAACATTAATGACGTCAAAATTATTAATTGAATTTGTATTATATCAAAACAAAATTTTAAAAACAATATCGCACCATAACGGAAAAATAAAAAAACGCTAAAAAATAATTAAAAAAATAAAGAAACAAACAATTTTGGGAGGTGAGTCCAAGTCATAGTTGACCTATGTAACTCCCCTCCGATAGATTAAGAAGAGAAAAGTGGTAACAATTATGTTAGGAGAGGAGAAAAATCATCGTATTTTTTTGAGTTTAATAACCTAGTTGCTAGACTCACACTTGAAGTGTGCAGAAGTAAAAAATCAAGAATTTGAATATCGGCCCTTCAATAATGAATGTCATCGATAGGTACTAACTTACATGACAAAAGTGACCATTTTTTTTTGTTAAAAATGTCATCATATTTTTATTATTAGGTTTCAGTAGGTTGAAATCTTTTAATTTAAATGAATATAAAACTCTCTAAAGATTTATTTCATTCAAATTTATCTTTAATTTTAGAAATTCTATTCTAACCCTTATGTAATTTTTTTAGAGAAAATAAAATATGTACCAATAGTGTAAAATCATGTGAATAATACCCTATATTTTTTTACACTATGATTGGAAATCTTAGTTCAACTGACAAAAATATTGAAATTACTAATGTCACACGGTGATTGGGATTCAAATCTTGATCTCTCCAATTTATATATGTGAGTTTCCAATAACTTATTATTTTATCTATCTATAAAAAAAATAGAAATGAGTACTTAGCTAAATTACTCTACCACATTCCACTTTAATTAAGTGCTAAAGTTAACTTTTTGAACTACAGTGCATGTGTAGACATTTTACATAGATAGATAAAATAATCCCCGCTCGTAACTGCGGAGACTAATCCCCTCGAGGTAACTGAGATCCATTTAAGGGGTTGACATCTCCCAACCAATATTTTTCCATACACACACCAGCCGGGGAACAAACCCAGAACCAAATGGTTAAGGGACTCAAATATCTATCACTTGTGCCACACTATGTTGGTAAACCCTAATTTGCATTGTAAATTATCTTGGCAACAAAAGAGTCCTCCTTTATAACTTGAGTCCACTGATTTTGCCATCAATGCCAGATGTGGTGTTATAAAAATTCTTGGGCAAGTTGAAATGGTTACACCTGCATTCATTACAACATTTTGTATCTTTTGTGCCACGTGTATCAATGACTAAGAAGTTTAGGAGCCACTTTTCTTGGTATCCAAATGAAACTTTTGAAGGGTTACCATGTTCTACAGCATAAGGATAAAAAAAAATTATTTTATTCCTCGTGATTCACCTCCCAAATCCCAACATATTGGAAGAATATAAGTATTACATGTTCCATCATTTCGAATGTAAATGGCACCTTCCATAGGATCCTTAGGGATTTTTTTAACATATTCCAATCTTTTGCTTGATATTTTATAGCAAACCAATGATGTAGGTATGTTTCATATAATGGTATTGAATTCCCTTTTTCATCAATTAGTTCGGCATCAAAGCTCTTTATTCCAACATGTCCTTTTGGAAATTGAACATCAAAAAAGGTTTTAGCTGCGACTTTCCTGGGACCAACTTCAAACATTTCGAAATAAAAGCAACTGATTTTATATTTTTATTTTCAAATTCAGCCCCTAAATAAATTGCACATGTTGTGGTTGAGAACAATACTAGTATTGATGAAAATAATATTACACCTTTACATATAAACTCCATGGTACGGTGAACTTTTTTTTTATTTGTTATGGTGATGAAGTTTTATTTTTGTGCAAATGAAGATTTATTTTGTTTCTTTTTATAACATAGAAATGATTAACAATATGCGAATTTAGCATAAGTTGGTGCCAATTCATCCAAAATGGTACATGAGACAGTTCCAAATCAGTGACAGCAGCATGTAATCTGATGGGACCCGAACAGACTCAAAATCCAGTCAAAATAAAAAGGCAAAAACAACAGTGATGCTTGCGGCAGTGATGTAGCTGCGAAGGATCCAATTTCCACAACTTTCCAATAAAAAGACAAAGCAGACTCAAAGTCAAACTGAATGCTTGTGGATACAAGACAAAAACAACAGTGGTATACTACGTACTGCACATGATGATATAGTCATTCATTCAATGGAAAATACATAGAAAGTGGGAAGAAACTAACAACAATTAATGTCACAGCACACATCCATGCAGTGGTATACTATATATAGAGCCTGATCATATTATGAAAGGAGGAAGTTTCAATGAATTAGCACATATATATACTTTCAAGCATAGGTAATTAACAAGTTCTCTTTTACCAGATTCTAGATGACAATTTTAATCTGTGTCTCATGCTATTGCTAACTACTTTAATGTTTTATTATAGGAAACTATATTTCTGCATATCAAAGTGTTTAATATTTGTGTCAAAAATAACAAGTGACTTGTTTTATTGACCAGGTTCTTCTTTGTTGACTTTTCAATGTCTTCTTCACCTATTATTACTTGCACTGCAATATTACATGAAACAGAAGAACTTGTTCATATAGAACACATAATTGATATTCCAAAAGAGATTAAGCCAGCACTCCATGATGTATGTTGTATTTACAAGGTTCCTCCCAATCTTAGAAAGTTGAATAATGGAGAGTCCTATACACCACAATTAATCTCAATTGGTCCATTTCATCATACCAAGCAAGAATTGAAGTCAATGCATACACAAAAACAAAGGTATTTTCTTGCCTTTTGGAAAAGAGTAACAAACAAAGAGGCTTTTGTAAACTATAAAAACTTCCTCAAAGAAAACATTGAAATGATAAAGAATTTTTATTCTGAGTTTGATGAAAATATTGAGGATAGTTTGTTTGTGGACATGATAATGTTAGATTCTGTTTTCATCTTAGAGCTGTTTCTAAGAAAGTCAAAGGAATCTGAAAGGGACAAAGATTACATGTTCACAACATCATGGATTTGCAAGAGTATACAAAGAGATTTGTTACTTCTTGAAAATCAGCTTCCAATTTTTCTTTTGGAACAATTGCATCAAAAAGTTTTCAAGGATAGTAATAATAGTCTCAATTTTCTTGAACTTGCATTTAACTACTTTGAAAACTTCAATCCACAAAGGTCAAACAAACATCAAAATGAAGAGATGTTAAAGCATTGTAAATCATGCAAACACTTCACTGATTTGATAAGATGTTTTTACCTTCCAAAAGAAAGTTATGACGAAGAGTGGTCGCAATCGAAGCATATCAAAGATAAATGTGTTCTTAAGACAGCAACAGAGTTGAATGAGGCAAGTATTAGCTTTGTGAAAGCTCATCAAAGAAGCTTATTAGACATAAAGTTTGTCAAAGTTCAAATTCTCAATTGGTTTTTATGCTTTGGTTGTTCACCATTTCTCAAATTTTTCAAATCAAAGTTGCAAATTCCTCAATTCAAAGTACACCAGACAACAGAATGTGTTCTTAGAAACCTAATTGCATTGGAACAATGTCACTATTCAGAACAACCTTTCATATGCAACTATGTTTTTCTAATTGATTCTCTTATCAACACACAAGAGGATGTGAAAATTTTGGTTGATAAGGAAATCATTGTTCATGAACTTGGAAGCCATGTAGAATTGGCAACTATGATAAATGGTCTTTGTAAGAATGTTGTGGCAACATGCAATTATTATGAAAAAACATCACAGGATTTGAATGATCATTACCATAACCGTTGGAAACGTTATATGGGAATGTTGAGATCAGTTTATTTTCGCGATCCTTGGAGATTCAGTTCAGTTGTTGTAGGTGTTGTTATCTTCTTAGTTGCTATTGTCAATTTTCTTCGTATAACTGGTTTATATTTTCGCGATTCAAGACACTAAATTATTGGATTTTTTTTTTCTGTTGTATCTTTCCACATTTCCTTGTATTGTTGTTCAGCTAATAATCAAGTTATGTTCTCTTTTGTCTCAATTGTATTATTTTTATTTTTATCATACTATTGGTTACTAATTTACTCTTAAGGTTGTTGCTTACTGTTTCTTGGGATACAATCAATGGAACCACATTTGGAAATGGGAGGGTCTGGAAAAAATTAAATGTTTTCTTCGGTTGGTGTCGCTGGATGTGTCGGAAACAAATGAAAATGAAAAGAGAAGTAGATTTGACATGGCTAATAATGATACTTGTCCCCCTTGCATGACTCATACAGAGACTAATTTGCATACCTTAAGAGATTGCATATTGTATTGCTGTCAAACCAGTATGGTAGCAGTTGTATGTCAATTTTGGCCGAGACACTGCGCGCTGCAGAAATCGTTCCAAACTTGGTTTCACAGAAATATTAAACCAGATAGTAATCTGGGCAGACAACGAAGACATATTTTTTGTCGGGACTACGATTTGGTGTATCTGGCTGAAACATAACCACCAACTACCACATTTTCTCTGGGAACGAGTTTGATGCGCGATCTGTGAGGTATTTTGATAGGTATCAATTTTGCTTGGAAAAAAAGGTGCCGCAAAATAGCACTTGAAACAGATTCCGTGGTAGCAGTTCCGAAGTTCATCCTTGTGCCTCTATTATTAATCTCATACACACTTTCTTACTCATCCCCCGCCAAGTTCAGTTAACCTGTTATGACACGATGTTCTATTGTTCGTGTATATTTTAATCATTGCGTTGTAATTTGGCCTAATGGCCTCCGTTGTATCAAAAAATAAATGAAATATAGTTGTTGCATAATGCATATACTAATATAGCTAATTTTGATAAGTTCTAAAGTTAACCAAATTTGATCATATTTCTAACGGTCCAAAAATAGAACGATCTCTCTTCTAAAATGTTTAAAACTATATTTAGATTTTTATACTAATCTAGTTAACTTTTGTTAGTTCTATTGGTCCAAAATAGGGACGACCTCTCATCTAATAAGGTTAAAACTATATCTAAACCTCTGTACTAATCTAGCTAACTTAGATTAGTTCTAAAGTCAACCAAGTTTGACCATCCTTTTATTGGTCCAAAAATGGGACAATCTCTTCCGTTCCTCTCTGGAACCAAACAACTTGATTTGGAGTGAAATGACTTTCAAAAATGCTTTTTTTTTTTTTTTTTCATGCACAACATTATTATTTCCATTGATGATAACCTTCTCAAAAGAGGCTTCACTATTGTTTCATTTGGAAATTCTTTATCCTTTCTTAACTCATATATAACATAACATATTAATTGCATACAATACTCTATAATCTCATAATACACATTAATTAGATTCAATGTATTGAAGATTACAAAATAAATAAATAAGTCTAAAATTCATTTTTGTATTATTTTCAAACTAGTTAAGTTCTTAACTCATAAATAAATATATTAATTGCATATGTTATCCTATAATCACATAATACACATTAGATTCAATGTATAAATAAATAAAAAATTATCAAAGAAAAATAAATAAAAATAAATTCCATTTTTTGTATTTTTTTTAAACATGCTAAATTCTTAATTCATAAATAAATATATTAATTGCACACAATATCCTTTAATATTGTAATATATATAAGATTCAATGTATTCAAGATTACAAAATAAATAACCAATCGTTAGTTGGTTCAGTGGTGATTGGCACTGAACTTGGTAGGGAGGACCACGGTTCGATCCCCCGCAACTGCGATCGGGAGGGGGCTGGAACCACTTGATGGCAGAACTGACCCCCGAACCAGCTTCAACTGGTGGTGAAAACCGGAAAAAAGATTACAAAATAAATAAATAAATATAAAATCCATTTTTGTTTTTCTTTTCAAACATGCTAAATACTTAATTCACATTTCAGTATTGCTCAATTTCTATATTCTCCCGATATTTTTAAATTGCATTTCTAATTATCTCTCTCTTTTTCCTCTAATATAAATACATGCTTCATTTCATTATATTTCTCACACTTCCTCTTCATTTTTGTATTGAATTTTCAATTTCTTCTTACATTGCGATATAAAATATTAGGATTGAGCAAATAAAGCAGACCTGCCTAGACCCGTGTGAACCAGAGGAAGGAAAAGAAAAGCGGGTGGGTCATTACGGTTGGACCGGGAAACGAGGTGAGAAGTTTTAGTTTCAACTGGACACCCACTGCCCACATATGGGCCTGGTTCTTATATACTCCAATTTGCTTAGTCTGAACCTGACTACTTTCTACTTCAAAAAATTTCAGGAAACGTTTTCAGAATTTTTTTAGTTTAAATTTTATTGAAATTTACACTAAACTAAAACTTCGGAATGTGTTTTGCGAAATTTTTTACGTACTAAAAAAGAAGAAACGTGGGGGGGTGGAAAGAGAGACGGTCACACTTAACCTACACTAAAAATCATATAGCCATTACCCAATACACTAAGGTCCAAAATTGATCCGGCCCAATTACTTACCTCATATAAGACTCATCTTGATATTTTCAAAACCCTAGTTTATCATTTCCACCTTATGGCTATCTAGTTCTCTAAAATATGCAACAAACCATATTGTTTCATTCAAAGAAATCCTAGATTTCTCTAAAACCTAACTTCAACCATCTCCATGTAAGATCATCACCATCTTCTTCGTCTCTTCACTCTCAAGGTTTGTTTTAATTTTAAGTTCAATTTTGTTTAAAGTTGCATCACTCTTATCTCTTTCTCTTGTCCGGTTGTATTTTTGTTTTGTAAAATTTATCTCTTATTTTCTTCTCAATTTCCCTTGTCCGGTTCTGTTTCAATTTTCATCATCCGACCATCATCTTTTTTATCTTTCTTTTTGTTTCAACTGCAATGGTAAAATTATATAATTTAGAGTTTGCTGCTTTAATTTAGTGTTTATGTTGTTGTTAAACATATCTTCTTCTGAACTTCTCTTTGTTGGGTTAATTAATTCCATAGATGAGTTTTGAGATTAATTGATGCAAAACAAAAGATAAAACAATATGAGTAAAAGCACATTCCACATACATCCATGGAACTAAAACTCTTGAGTTCCTTCAAAACACATTGCAGAACCAAGCAGTCGCACAAAGTTATTTAGATTTCAGGCACTACATAGATTCCATGAATGTAGTGGTTGGAATCTGAATAACTTTGTACAACTTTTCAGGTTCTGCATTTTGTTTTAAATGAAATGACATCTCAGAAGTTTTAGTTACATAGTTGTATGTTGGAACATGTTTTTTCTCGTATTGTTTTGTTTCAATTTTAAGCTCAATTTTGTTTCGAGTTGCCTCACCCTCATCTCTTTCTCTTGTCCGATTGTATTGTTGTTTTGTAAAACTTATCTCTTATCTTCTCAATTTCTCTTGTCTGATTTTGTTTCAATTTTCATCACCCTCATTTTATTTTTCTTTTTGTTTCAACTGCAACAGTAAAATTATATGATTTAGGGTTTGCTGGTTTAATTCAGTGTTTCTGCTGTTAAAAACATATCATCTTCTCTACTTCTATTTGTTGGATTAATTAATTTCATAGATAAATTTTGAGATTAATTGATGTCAAAACAAAAGATAAAACAATATGATGAAAAGCACATTTCTACCATATACATCTATGGAATTAAAACTCAGGATATGTCACTGTCTTCAAAACACAATGCAGAGCTTTGTGCGACTATCAAGTTTTACATTGTGTTTTGATGGAAGTGACATATCAGGAGCTTTAGTTTCATAGATATATGTTGGAATGTGTTTTTCCTCTCTCTCTCTCTCTCTCTCTCTCTCTCTCTCTCTCTCTCTCTCTCTCTCTCTCTCTCTCTCTCTCTCTCTCTCTCTCTCTCTCTCTCTCTCTCTCTCTCTCTCTCTCTCTCTCTCTCTCTCTCTTTTTTTTTTTTGAACGGCTAAATTTTATTAATAACACAATTGCACTCAAGACGAGTACAATGCGTAAAACGAACGCATACAAGTACATCCGGAAAAAAAAAAAAAAAAAAAAAAAACAACACCTAAATCGACCGTCCATCCAACACAAACTCCATCTCAACAATAACAATCCAAACGACAACCTTGATAAGTGCCAAAAATCAGTAATTTTACCTATACATTTTAAGCACTTATTGACTAGTTTTATAAGTAATTTGATGTAAAAAACTCCAACTATTTGTAGATTTTAGTTTTTATAACATATTGTCGATTTTAGCTACTTTTACCTATTTTCCTTCCCTTTTATAGGTTTTATGAGCTTTATTGGGAAAATGGAAACAAGTAGAACCAAATACTTGAAGACTAAGAAAACTTATGATTGGATCCAACAATCAAGAGGCACAATTTGTTCTCTTGTTTAAAGACAAAGAAGGTTTTCTATTGGACCAAATCTAAAAGAGTGCAGCACCGTTTCTTTTGATTCTTCACTAGTATTAAGTTGGCTTGACTATTAAGTATAGGTAGCATTATCACATGTGATCTGAGAAGCAAAATCAAACCGCCTTGTACAAGTGGCTTACCATATACTTTCCAAGCCTATAGAAAAGGGATGCATCGGCCATTCTTTTCAATTCATTCACTCTTACAACACGCAAAGCTCAAAAGAAACAGAGTGAAGGAGAAAGGCAGAGAGCAAGAGCACGGAACGACGGAGGAAACGATGGATGCGCACCAACTGTTCGAGGAATCGACGGTGTTGTTATTTCATCTCTTTTCTTCTTATTTGTATAAAGCTATCAAGGTAATGAGTAGCTAATGACACTTTGTTGGGGTTAGATGTAATTTACTCTATTAGTATGTATTTCTTTTGATCATGGCGTTATATACGATTTTAGTTATTTGTCAATATTGATATTATCTTTGTTTTCAACGTTTAATATACGATTTTAGTTATTTGTCAATATTGATATTATCTTTGTTTTCAACGTTTAATCTATGATTTGAAATGATATAGGAATATACTTTTTAAATTTAGAACTAGGATAATATTTATTAAATTCTAATTCTAGGAATGGATTTAGGTTTAATATTCACTCAAAGTATTGAATCTTAATGCTTTGTATTGATTAATCACTCGAGGGATCGGGGGTTGATAGGTACAATAGATTTCTCGTCGTTCTCTGGGGACGGAAACGTATGAAGAGCAATACATGATAATATTGGTTAATAACTAAAATCTATATAACTGATTAGAGAAATATATATGAATGAGTTAATGAAATCTAATCCCAGCAATTCAATCTCTCTGTTAATTACCCTTTCATTTACCGTTGTTGTATTTTCTTAAAGTTTTTGTAAACAAATGCTTTTGAATTACGTTACTTAAAATTATATTAATTGTTGAACGCCATCGATATCGCATCAGTCCCTGTGGCGACGATAAAAACTATACTTACTTTTGTACTTTCAACAAACCCCCAAGTCCAAATAAAAATCATTGCACCTTACACCAACACCAACACACCAATGCTAACCAGGAAACAAAACCAAAACAATCGGCACAATGGAGACCGCTGAGCACCACAAGCCAAAACTCAATCGGATATCAAACCCAAGTCCGCTCAAAAGAGAACCACCATCCAACAACAGTGCAAAAGCAGCTACGTCAGAGCACCACACCCAAACTCATAGAACAATCGCAACCAAACTCCAGAAACAAAACACAAAAGCTACGACGTAAAGGGCTAAAATTGCGGCGAAAAAATGTTTTGGAGAGAGGTTGAGACTCCGCGGTGGTTTTCTTGAAAGGGAGAGGGAAGATAAACGGCGCAATAGTTGAACCACAACCGGACTTTGGAGTTGTAACAAAAACGCAAAACAACATAGAAATAACACAAATCCGTCAAAACCATGACCTAACTGTAATGCAACCCCATCGCCTACACAACTCCTCCGCCAAAGGCACCAAAAACAAAACCCTCTCTCTCCTTGATACTTCACTCTCTTGCTTATTGAACCTACTAAAGGATTCTTCCAAGATGGGTTTACTTTTATTTTCGTGCAATTTTTTCATTTTCATCCATTGCTGTATTTTGATTACAATTTGTTGGATTGAAAGTTTGATTCTTTTGTTGGATATTTAACATAGATACCAAAACAAGAGATACAACTATATTGCATAAATTACACTATCATAAAATAGTAGATTTTGTATGGATGGATTAATTGACAGCGATTGTACGATCCTGATAGAAGTCTTGAGAGATGTTAGAGTGTGAGAACTTACTGTATGGCATGAATGAATATTGTATTGAGCTATAATTAGGAACAAGTGGTTTTGGTTTTTTTATATAGTTAGCCCGTTGAGATGTCCCTACCTCAACTAATGCTTAGGTTATGATACAATTATATAAGAAGTTGTGCATCAGTGAGAGGCAGAGAGCTGTCACACTCTAACTTCTCTTAATGTAGATTGTGGATGTTTTCTACCTCTTACTGATGCGCAGTTACTTTTATAAGTATATATTAACCTAATGGGATGATTAGTGTGCATTTATGTATGTATATTAGTTGAGGTAGGAACCTCACGGACTAACTAAAAAAGAACAGCTCAACCCATCACAGATTGTTCCTAATTACTGTCGAATACAACATTTATTAATGTCACATAATAAACTCCCGCACTTTAACTTCTCTCAATCAAGGCTTTTCTCAAGATCGCACGATCGCTGCCAATGGATCCTTCCATCATACAAGGTACACAATCCACTATTTTATGACATTGTAATATATGTCATATAATTGTATCTCTGTTAAACATCCAACTAAAGAATATCAAGCTTTCAATCAAATAAATGGTAAGCAAAAGAGGGAAATGGATAAAAAAATGAAAAAATTGCACATGAACCAAAGTAAACACACATTGGAAGAAGTCATTAGTAGAGTTCAGAGATGCTTAGACTGGTTTATCCATTCCAAAGACGGACTATGGTAGTGTGTTATTACATATTAGTATAATAATAGGCTTAATGTAAAAAAGGCACTGGAATAAATCTGCAGTGTAAATGCAAAACAGATTTGTTCAAACATCATATAATCGATTTAATACCGATGGTAAATATGTAATGGTTGTGAACCGTCGTCTATGGTTGATTGGATTAAAATAAATACCAGCTGTTCTAGCCAAAGAGGGAGGAAAAGGATGTGGAGGTGTGCTGTGAGATACTGATGGTGTATGGATTTGTGGATTCAATAAGTTTCTTGGGAGCTGCAATTCATATGTTTCTGAATTATGGAGCGTGTTAAAGAGCGTGTTAAATATCCAAGGTGGTGGTGTACAACTTGAACAATAGTGAACAAGGGATTACATGTGAGGAAAGAATTCAAATTCGTCGTCTGTTAGAGCTAGACTGAGAACAAGTCTCTGGACAGTTCACCCTTTGCTGCGCTAATTTCTCGTGGTATGCATCGATCCTCTCACCTGTCTCCACACGAAAACTTTAATCTTATGAGCCACTTTTGTCTTTCAGCCACAACAGATCAATCCAGTTCCCGTGCACTCTCAGATGAGTTGAGTCTATAACAAATTCTATTATGTCATCTTTACTGAATTTCCACATTAATGCACCGTCTATCTGTTATTGAATATTGCGGCATCAAGATTCTCACTCTTACATTCCTGAATTAGATGCATACAACATTGTGCATGTTTACATTGACGGTGAGATTGGAAAAATCACAGTAAACCACCACAATTTTGACAGAAGTTATACTTTGGAATTGAACTTCAACAAAGTCATCGTGATTTTGTTAAACTCATTGTCCATCCAAACATACACAATTATGAATGTTTAGTTTGGAAAATGACAATGATTATGTTGATGTCAAACACTAACGACACCTGTGATTAAATTCAATCACAATGTGCTTACATTCAATCAATAACATTTTCTGTCATGTACACTCCCCGTGCCTATGATGTGCTTCACGAATCAAGACATAGACTCGCCTAAAATGAGCTAACCAAAAATCTTTTTGAAACGGCTAAACATATTGATAACACTCAAATCCAACAAGAGCGCAGAGATATCCAATGAAAGTGCTCAAGCATAAAGCAAAAAATAGAAGCAAAACCGATAGAACAACAAAAAGGCAGCAGCACTAACACCACCAATACTACTGCTGCAAAACCAGGACAGTACACAAAGTAAGCACCTATAGCAGCCGAAAACTACACCCAAACCAATGAAAAAAGCCCCAATTTGATACGAGCCCCACTGGAACTAAAGTAATGGCAGCAAACCTCTGGTACCAGTAGCACAGCAAAACCACACAGGAGATACAAAAATGCGTATAAAGCAAAACTGACAGCTATCGTAGCTGCAGCGCAAAACAGAACCAAAACCAGACTGGCCTCCCTGATCCCTTTATATCTGTTACGCCTCTCAACAGATACGAAATTGGACACTAAAGGACGCCATTCGTAATGACCCTCCATTATTCTCCAACGGCTCCTCTTCGAGCCCTATAAGTACGCCTTCTCACAACCCACAAAAGTGCACTTTTTTCCACTTAAAAACCTCTCACTTTTTGCTCTATTACTTACTTGAGCGTCAGAGTGTTTCTAGGTACCTCTAACACTCATTTCGATGGAACACTACTCCAGTTCGGCCAACTATCTCAATCGTTCAAATCAATAAGTGTACTATGTCATAATTAGAAAATGAAATTAATAGTGATGGTAAAAGTAATGCAATTGATACAATACAAGATTCATCAGTATTAGTTGAACAACAATACAAGGAAATGGGAAAGATTACAACAGAAAAAACACAATGATAATTTAGTGTCTTGAATCGCGAAAATATAAACCAGTTATACGAAGAAAATTGACAATAGCAACTAAGAAGATAACAACTCCTACAACAACTGAAGTGAATCTCCAAGGATCGCGAAAATAAACTGATCTTAACACACCCATATAATTCTTCCAACTGTTATAGTAATGACCATTCAATTTCTTTGTGGTTTTTCCATAATAGTTGCATGTTACCTCAACATTCTTACAAAGACCATTTATCATAGTTGCCAATTCAACATGGCTTCCAAGTTCATGAACAATGATTTCCTTATCAACCAAAATTTCCACATCCTCTTGTGTATTGATAAGAGCATCAATTAGTGAAACATAGTTGCATATGAAAGGTTGTTCTGAATAATGACATTGTTCCAATGCAATGAGGTTCCTAAGAACACATTCTTTGTTATGGTGTACTTTGAATTGAGACATTAACAACTTAGATTTGACAAATTTGAAACATGGTAAACAACCTAAGCAGAGAAACCAATTGAGAAATTGAACTTTGTCAAACTTTATTTCTAATAAGCTTTTGTGATGAACTTTCTCAAAGCTAACTCCTGCATCATGCAACATTTTTGCATTCTTAAGGATACATTTATCTTCACTATTAACATCAGTGAAATGCACCGATCGCGACCACCCTTTGTCATAAACTTCTTGTGGAAGATACAAACATCTTATCAAATCAGTGAAGTGTTTGCATGATTTACAATTCTTTAACATCTCTTCATTTTGACGTTTGTTTGACTTTTGTGGATTGAAGTTTTCAAAGTAGTTAAATGCAAGTTCAAGAAAATTGAGACTATTATTACTATCCTTGAAAACTTTTTGATGTAATTGTTCCAAGAGAAAAATTGGAAGCTGATTTTCAAGAAGTAATAAATCTCTTTGTATACTCTTGCAAATCCACGATGTTGTAAACATGTAATCTTTGTCTCTTTCAGATTCCTTTGACTTTCTTAGAAACAGTTCCAAGATAAAAACAGAATCTAACAATATCATGTCCACAAACAAACTATCCTCAATATTTTCATCAAACTCAGAATAAAAATTCTTTATCATTTCAATGTTTTCTTTGAGGAAGTTTTTATATTTGACCAAAGCCTTTTTATTTGTTACTCTTTCCCAAAAGGCAAGGAAATACCTTTGTTTTTGTGTATGCATTGGCTTCAATTCTTCTCTGGTGTGATGAAATGGACCAATTGAGATTAATTGTGGTGTATAGGACTCTCCATTATTCAACTTTCTAAGATTGGGAGGAACCTTGTAAATACAACATATATCATGCAGTGCTGGCTTAATCTCTTTTGGAATATCAATTATGTGTTCTATATGAACAAGTTCTTCTGGTTCATGTAATATTGCAGTGTGAATAATTGGTGAAGAAGCCATTGAAAAGTCAACAAACAAGAACCTAGTCAATAAAACAAGTTACTTGTTATTTTTGACACAAATCTTAAAACACTTTCATTGCAATTTTTCTTTTGATGAAAACAAAAACATATGCAGAAATAATCAAACATTAAAGTAGTTGCATACCTTGTGATGGAAAGTATAGGCTAATGCCTAATACAATTTCACTTTCTTTGAAAATGTTGAGAGGCTCTTTGGGGTGTGATGTATAGTATAAAGTATAATAGTAGCTAGTTTATATTTATATATGCAAAATTATTCATATCAATGGTTAATTGCTAGTATTCTTAATTCCCACTTGCAGAGACAACCTGTAAGTGGCTCATTTTCAATGAACGAGGCATATTAATTAAACATTAATATCATGACTTTCAATTTTGACTTTTTTTTTTTTAATTTGTTTCACATTTCGTTTTTGGTTTGAACTAAGTTACTAATAAGTGTCAATGTCATAGTTTCATCATTATTCATGTGTATAGTTCAGATAATCTATTTCAATCTAAATGTACTATACTACCTACTAATTGCAAGCCTTATTTATGAAGAGGAATTAAATTAAGTTGACAACATAAATAAAGCATACTGTAGTATCAAGTCTAAATAAATACTCCTAGAAAAAGCACAGTGGGTAAAAATTCAAGACTAAAACTAACCTCTTAAGACAAAAGATTTAAAATCAATTTTATTTGAGAATATCTAAATATGGATCGTGAGGACTTTCAGATTTGGATCCGGATTATACCAAGGTTTTTAGTCAATGCCAATAATAATTGAGGGTGCTTTTGTTATAGATTAAAAAAATAATTATTTTGATATTGAATAATTTAGAGATTAATTTTTAGAGATTTTATAAAAAAAATTGAATTTACTTTGTGTTTGTTTATTGTAATAAAAATTACTTTTTTGAATAAAATACTGTAATCTTTAGTTTGTTTGGATATGATATGGAAAAGTGATTTTTTTAATTAAAAAATAACGTTCACCTTTTAACATTTATATTCTCTCTCATCTAAAAAAAAAATCTATTAATTGAGAAGTTACTCTTAGCAGCTTCTCATTTTTAGTTGTTTTCTATTTTTTTAGATTCTAATTATTTTAAACAGTTATAACAAACAGATACAACATTTATAAAAGTGATTATTTTTATTAAAAAAAGTATTGTTTTCTAAAAAAAAGCTATAACAAACGGCCTCTGAATCACCTCATTTTTATGACAAAAAATTAAATACTACGGAAAACGTGAAATCTCGATTGCACTTGCCAATTAATTTGAAGTAGGGTGGGTATCGGTTCAGGTTTGAAATCAAACTCCTGAACCAGTCAAACCATCAACTGGTCTATGCAGACCTAAATTCGACGTTTGCTGGTTTTGTTGATTGTCACGTTGGGCTGGTTTTGGTTCGGTTATGCACTTTGGACATAATATATTTTTTTCCAATTGTTTTTTATTTTGCTATTAGGCCCTCCAAGATTTCGCTTTTACCCTTAAATATAGTCTTAAAATTATGTTCCGAACTATGTTTTGGTTTGGACTTTATCTTCAAATCTCAATTCATAAGTTATCTTTCCAACCGAGGTTCCGAGGTAGGGAAGAAATTTGAATGGAAGGAGTCGGGTAGAGATTCATGGTCCGCTTGTTTTGGTTTTTTTTTTAAATAGATTTTATAATGTTACATATTTTTTGTATAAAAAAAAATTACAAACAAATTTTTTATAAAAGTTTCAAATGAAAATTTGGTTTGAATAGTTATTATTAAAATGTTATTTTAGGTATTTCATATATCAAAACATTTTTTGGATATCAAAAAATCACTTAATTTTGAAGCTATTTCAAATAGATTTTCATAAAAATTATTTTTGAAATTTGAGCCATCAATTATATATCGGACGGTGCAAATCAGTTCTATCATAAAATCATTTAAAACAATCTCAACCTTATATTTTAAATCGGACGGTCATGGTGTAAAACTACGTAAAAACTGTGTGGAAAGCTACAAGCCTTCAACATGCAATCTGTTTCGCCAGATAGATACAAATATGCGGTCCATATAAATAACAAATGCACACACATACACTTGTAAGTAAATAAAATCGTATTAGCTTCTTTTTTTCAATGCATAAATGTACAACATTAGATGAAATCTTATTAGCTAATATGCTAGTGGTAAAAGATTTATGAAAAAAAATATATTATGTTTGTGTAATATATTATCACCAGTTCAATATTATGTTTGGGTAAAGCATCCTCATTCTCTATTTTTTGAAAGCACCAAATACGGAACAAAAACACATAATATTTTTTTTAATGACAAATATAATTATATATAAAAAGAAGAAAAAAAAATGATATATCAAATAAAGCATAATAAAGAGAGCACCAGAAGTACCAAGTCCCTAAAAAGAACAAAAAGACATAATATGTTTCATTCTAGTCTAACTTATTTGCCAAAAGCTCTATCAAGCACAACGCTTCAAGAACTTAGGTTTTATAAAGACAAACATAGTTGACATTTAACCTAACATCCAGAATAATTAAAGCATGGTGTTAGAAAGATTTTATAATTGAATACAAAATACAAATTCCAAATAGCTAGTAAAGCACTTAGGTTTTACGAAGACATGAACAATGATGCCATTTAAACCTTACACTCACATATATTTAATGAAAATACCTGATCAGATTCAGTATTTATATTCAAGTTCAAGATTTCATAAATTCAAAGCGAAAATTAACATTCAAATAGAAAATCTGATCGGGTACGTCGACGTCAGTTGTCAAATAGAGAATATAATCCTATTAAAATTTTACTTATAAACCAATATCATTAATACATTTAATAAACCAATATTATTGTCAACTAGTTTTCAGATTTTGGTTGATATACTAAATTGTATTGAACACATTTTGATTTATGAAATGTTGCAAGCCTCTTTCGTCAAAAAGATAAATAAATCATAAACTTTAAATGGCTGCCAATAAAAACAATAGCAAAATAAAATGTAGGTAAAATTTAATACTTCCACAATTATTTGTGAAAAAAAAAAACTAAAATATGTCATAAAACCAATAGTTCAACAATTATTTGATAAACCAATCGAAAAGCGTTAAACACAAAAAGTAAAGGGAAATGCTTAATGCAGCGAATGGTGTATCACGAATCGGTCACGAACGACGTGGCACCTTTTTATTTAATTTAATTAATTTAGTTTAGCTATTTTTCTTTCTTATAGCTTTTCATCTTTCACCCGAGGGACAACACTCAATTTTTCTTCTCTTTGCAAGTTTGTCTTATTCTTCTTTCAAAATTAATATTTCTCAAATTATTGGTCTTGTCCCTTTATATTCCATAATTTTTCTCAAAGGTGAATATCCAAAATTGGTTTTTGAAAATGAAGTTTTTAAGTAACAGATTGGGTTTGGAAATTCTGTCTGTGGAAATTGAAAACTTAAAAGCATTGGAACCCTTTGAAATCACTTTTAGTTGATGATGGTGGTAGCAGGGAGAGGATTTGCACCACCGAGTTTCACTCAGTAAGGTCGGTTTACACGCTGTGTTGAAATTCTGTTTGGTTGCAAAAGCTTCCATTAAATTATGAAACTCTCACAATTTCTCTGTTACTTTCACAGCTTCAAAAATAAAAGTTAAAGGAGATAGTGAATAATATTTTTTATTAATTTTTTTTTTATGTTAAAGCATGGCCACAAAAAAGAAAAAGATAAAGTATATGTCAGAAACATAAAAGGAATGATATACACAATTCGTGAAAATTCGCGAAATATGTTTCGCTGTATATAGCAGCTCCCAAAAGTAAAACCAAAATAACTAGAATATTTTAACTATTCAACAATTTATTAAGTACCCCGATCTATAAATATTGGACACAGAAACAAGATAAATTGTAATCTCTCATCTTCAAAAGGCATCATTACTCCAAGAAACATTCCAAGTTCCAAGCTAGCGACCAGAACCCCTAACCATGCAGCAAATATAAAGAATTTTAAGTACATCTATTTGTAAGGACACATGCTAAAGAGACAAATATAGAAAATATTTTTTTTAAATTGTGCATTCAACCTTCTACATTTAGTTACCTTAACATATATCATTAGGACATATGTTAACATTACCCTTCTGTAAATTAGTTCAAGAAATTAAAGCAATGCTTAATCATAGCTAAGGAAATTTAAGAACATTTTATCATATATGTGGAGCGAGTATTATTTTTTCCTAGTTAACCAAATATATATATATATCCAAACATACAAAAAAATTAAAAAAGATATGAAAATAAGGTTAAAGAAAAACCTTCAAATGTGTGCATTATCAATTGTACCGTTCAAGTGTTATGTTGGTTAAATGCCGGCCTGGAAAAAGATCCTGTGAAACACAAGTCAAAAAAAAAAAAAATGCATTAGCATCCTAAAAAAACTCATTTACTACTTCCAAGTCAAATTGTACATTAGATCCAACATATGATCAGAAAGACACAACAAATAACAACTACAAGTATTATTAACATCATCATAAAAATCACTCAAAAACTAATCATCATCATTGATTCGTGTTTAGGTAAATTAAGAGCATTATAAGACATCATAGTGACCCCTAGACATCGGAGGAACATTTAGTGGTACTAATCATATGTCTTTTTGCATCATCATTGATTCATCATCATCAAAATAAATAAATAATATGAATTAAATAAAATAAAAACAAGTAAAACTAACAAATTCAATGAAAATAAAAGTTTAAGAGTGGGAAAATTACACCAAGGTTTTTCTGCACAACCCTTGATCTCTTATTAAGTTTCTTTGGAGGCTTTTCTCCAGTCATTAAAATAAAATCATGTTCAATCTCTTCCTTAGTAAGAGATATCACCAACTCGCGCTTCTCCATCACTGGTCTTTCCACCTTAGGATGTGGTCGAATATTTGCAGCAGATTGGGGCTTGCTTGACCTTATTGGTGTTGCACTCTTCCTTGATCCTCCTCCTCTACCACTTCCATTGTTTCCTTGTTTCTCAGGGTTCACTCGTGGCTTCCTGGGCCTCAAGTTCCAAGTTCTTACGAGCTGGGTGTTTGATTCTTCGTATGAACATTTCGTCCCCACTTCATCTTCCTCTTCTCTATCACTTTCTTCATCATCGTCGTTCTCGCCAGAACCTTTGACCTTCATGGGAGATCCAACAGAGACTTTTGATTTCCCCTTATGAATCAAATCCAATTTATTTTGGTTTTTGCAAACCAGGTTTTCACTTATTGACTCGACTGGATCAAACGCCAAACTGCAAAACTCAAAATTTGTTTCAACCTGGATTGAATCAGATTTAATACCTCTATTCTCAACCTGATTTCTAGAGGAACTAAGACTCGACACTAGATTAATTCCATTTTTCTTACCCTCACTTACAGGCTTGACCGGATCCATCACCAAAGCATGAAACTCGAAGTCACTAATTTTATCTTTCTCAACCCTATTTAATCCAAGGTTAATGTCTTCATTCTCAACCTTGTTTGAACCACTGCTAATGCCTCTATTCTCAACCAGATTTGGGGAGGAACCTAGACCCAACACAAGACTAATTTCATTTTCCTCACCCTTATTTACCGGCTTGACTGGATCCAACTCCAAAGCACGAAACTCAAAGTCACTAATTTCATCTTTCTGAAACTTGTTCCATCCAGGGTTAATGCCTTTATTCTCAACCTTGTTTGAACTAGGGTTAGTGCATCTATTCTCAACTAGATTTGGGGAGGAACCTAGACCCAGTAGAAGATTAACTTCAGTTTTTTCAGCCTCACTTACTGGCTCGACTGGATCCAACCCCAAAGCTTGAAACTCAAAGCCACGAAAATCGTTTTTCTCTACGTAGTTTGAATTTGGGTTAATGCGTATGTTCTCAAACCGATTCAAATTGGAGATGTCTATATTCTCATCACGGTTTGAGGAAGAACCATGACCCTGAACAAGAATGTTCTTGTTTTCATCCATTTGGATCGAAGACGATCCTAATTGCAAAAAAGAATTGTTATTGGTTTGCTCAAGGTTCAAGTTTAAACCTAATTGAAAAAGAGAGTTAATTGCATTTTCATTTTGGTTTGTCTCCGAACCAAAATGGAAAAATGTGTTGCGATTTAGGTGGGTGTCCGAGAGGCTTGGATATGGGCCTAGGCCTAAATGGAGAATTGGCCTGGTTAAGTTCTCGAATTGGTTTGAAGAAGATCCCACATGTGGTATTGGGTTCATGCCAACATAGTTAGGGAAAAGACTTGGATGGTTTCCGGTCCATCCAAAAGTTGTTTGTGGGGTTAAGTTATGGGTCATGGTTAGTGGATGTCGCCATTGTTCGTGACAACGACGATGGAGGTGGAGGGTTTGCAGGTGTTGTGGAATTGGTAGTTGGTGTAGGGTTGATAGGTGGTCTAGGGTTGTTTGATTCTGAATTGGGTACCATGTTTTGAGTCAAAATGAAAAGAGGAATTGAGAATTCAGTGAAAAAAATGAAGAGTGGGTGTGAGAAATAATGAAATAAAGCATATATATATATATATATATATTAGAGGAAAATAAATGGGAATTAGAATGCAATATAAAAGTTTGGAGAGAATAGAAAAAATGGGCAAAACTAGCAAGAGTGTTTGTGAGAGTAAAGCATCTTTTGCATGTTTGTAAAAAATTCAAAAATAGATTTTAGATTTTTAATTTCCAATCTTCGATACATTGAATCCAATGTATATTAAGATCACAGGATCAACAAATCTAATTAATGTGTTTATATTTTCTTTATATAAAATGATTATATTGTTATCAAATTATTTACTTTGACCAACTTTTATTAAATTATTAATTTTTATGCCATTTTAAGATATCTTGAAGAAAATTTAAACCTTAATAATATATTCTATCATTCTTATGGTGATATAATGTAGTGTAGTGATTGTTTTTTAATCAATATAATATTTTTCCATACATGTAAAGTTTGCATATATTTTTCTTAATTTAGATTTAGTGCATGCATATGTTGTAAAACTAATAATAAAATATTACCAAAAGTATTTTTTCTCAAAAATATCAAACAATATACATATTTAAAATAAATTTTCAAATAAGTAAATTTGACCATTCAAAGAAAAAATGTGACATTCATGTACATTAACATCTCATGTATTCAGAGACCCAGGGAATTATACGGGCTTAACTCGCCCCAATATGAATGGCCCAACATATTTGAAGGGTTTAGCCCAAATAATCCATAACGGGTAATTCTATAAATATGCAGTACTTAAATAACAGATGCACATACAATTGCAAGTAAATGAATTTTTTTTTTTTTGTATTAAAAATAAATCAAATTAGCTAAAATATCATATTTATGTCCGTGGGGAAAGATTTTATATATTACAAGAAAAAAAGATTTGATATCAAAAAAATGTATTAGTATGTTATTGTAATATTCTCACTAGTTACCTATTTGTTCAATGTACATAAGTGTACAACATTCAATGAAATCCTATTAGATACTACGTAATATGCTAGCGGTAAGAGATTTATCAAAAGAATTTATTAAATGTTAGTGTAATATTTTTCACCAGTTCAATGAGGGCAGGAGTAAAGCATCTCTAATTAGGTCACTTGTTTTAGTCTATTTTTTAAATCACCAAATACACAGCAAAAACATAATATGTTTCATTCTAGTCTAACTTATTTGCCAAAAGGTCTCTATAAACAAACATAATAAACATAGTGTTGACATATAACCTAACATCCCAAATAATTAAAGGATGATCTTAGATTTTTGTAATTGAATTCAAAATACAGAGTCCAAATAGGCTAGTAAAATATTTGGACATTACGAAAGTGATGACACTTAAACCTTACCCTCATATACCCAATATCATTGATATCACCCTACAATCAATACATTTACTTGTTATTCGAATTTTTTTTTCAATTATTATAATATAGCCCGAAACTAAAATCAGAAACTATAAATGGTTACCATTAGAAAAAACTATAAAATAAAATGTAGGTAAAAATTGATACTTCCACAATAATTTGTGAAAACAACCAAAAATTGTCATTAAACCAATAGTTCAACAATTATTCCATAAACCAATCAAAAACTTTAACCCTGAAAAATTAAACCAAGAAAACCAAAATATTTCAACAATTCAACAAGTCCATAAATAGGCACAGAAACAAAACAAGATAAATTTTATTCTCTCAACTTCAAAAGACATCACATCTTTATTCCAAGAAAGACTCCAAGTCTCAAGCTAGCAACTAGAACCCCTATATCTGCAACAAACATAAAAGAACTTTAAGTACATCAACCATATTATTCTATAAATTAGCTCATGAAGTCAAAACACAAAGAAATTAACACTAAATCATGGCCAAGGAAATTTAAAAACATTTTATCATATACGGAGAACATACAAAAAAAAAAAAAAAAAAAAAAAACTAAATGAAAATAAGGTTAAAGAAAAACCTTCAAATTAGTGTGCATTATCAGGAACATTTTTGTACCGCTCAGATGTTATGTTGGTTAAATGCATGCCTGGAAAAAGTTCCTGTAAAACACAAGTCAACAACAAAATCTGCATTAGCATTCTCTAAAAAACACCTAAAATCATCATCATATAGTTTTAAAATCAAAGAAAAAATAACAAACAAACATGAAAACTAAACAACGTCCAAGTCCAACACACCAAATATCGAAAGTCATCAAATAAAAACTCAATTCGTAACCAAATTGAAATAACATTAAGATGTTGGACTCATTTGTTTTAGATTCTCCAAAAATCATTTTGATATAAATAATTTGAAGATTATTCTTCAAAAGCTTTAAAAACAAGTAGAAACAAAATTATGCCCGTTAAAATAGTTTTTTCATTAATATGGTACAAAAAAACATGGACACCTTAAATTTTGGTTATCTCTCCCTTTTATTAGACATGATTTTCTTCAAATGCTAATCAAAATAGCTATTTTATTTTCAACATACATACAAATTATTTAAAATGATTTTTTAGAATAACCTACATATATGAACATAACTAGAATATCAAAAATAATTTTTCAAAAATAATACTTGCACAACATCCTCTTAAACCTAATCAACGTCATCATGTAATCAACACACAAAAAATTGTTCAATTCAACAAAAAAACACGGAGAACTAAAAATCCAAATTCTTGTAACAAATAAAAACTCATTCACTTCTTATAAAAATCCATCAACTTTAGCACACCATATGATCAGAAAGACACAACAATAACAATTACAAGCATTATTAACATCATCATAAATGCCACACAAAAACTAATCATCGCCATTTTTATTTTTTAATACAGCGACTAATCATCACCATTATCACATTGATTCATCATCAAAATAAAGATAGAAATAATGTGAATAAAATAAAATCAAAACAAGTACAACTAATTAACAAATTCAATCAAAATAAAAGTTTAAGAGTGAGAAAATTACATCAAGGTTTTTCTGCACGGCCTTTGATCTCTTATTAGGTTTTTTCGGAGGCTTTTCTCCAGTCATTAAAATGAAGTCATGTTCAATCTCTTTCTTAGTAAGAGATATCACCAACTCGCGCTTCTCCATCACTGGCCTCTCCACCTTAGATTGAGGTCGACTCTTTGCAGCAGATCGGGGCATGCTTGCCCTTGTCGGTGTCGTACTCTTCCCTGATCTTCCTCCTCCGCCACTTTCATTGATTCCTTGCTTCTCAAGGTTCACCCGCGGCTTCCTGGGCCTCAAATTCCATGTTTTAACGAGCTGGGTGTTCGGTTCTTCATCTGAACATTCTTTCCCCACTTCTTCATCTTTTCTATCAACTTCTCCAGCATTGTTGTTCTCGCTCAAACCTTTAGCCTCCACCGGAGATCCAACAGAGACTTTCGATTTTCCCTTCTTAATCAGATCCAATTGATTTGGGTTTTTTTCAACCACTTCTTCTTCACTTATTGGCTCGGCCAATGCCAAATTGCAAAGCTCGAGAATTTTATCAGACTGGATGGGATCAGAGTTAATGCCTCTATTCTCAACCCGATTTAGGGATGAACTCTCATCCAGCACATGACGTATTTCATTTTTCTTTTTGTCACTTATTGGCTCGGCTGGATCCAACGCCAAAGAGCGAAACTTGAAGCCACTAGTTTCTTTCTCTTGAACCTGATTCAATCCAGGGTTAATGCCTTTATCATCAATATTGTTTGAACCAGGGTTAGTGCCTATATTATCAACCATATTTAGGGAGGAACCTAGACTCAACTCAAGACTAATTTCCTTTTTCTCGGCCTCACTTACTGGCTCAATTGGATCTGACCACAAAGCGAGGTTTAAATTAGGGTTAATTCCTCGATTCTTAAGCTGGTTTGAATTGGAGTTAATGTCTCTATTATCATCACGATTCGAGGAGGAACCGTGACCCGGAGCAAGAACATGTTTGTTTTCATCCCTTAGGATCGAAGACGGTCCTAATTGCAAAAAAGAATTGTTTTTGGTTTGATCGCGATTCATGTTTGAACCTAATTGCAAAAGAGTGTTTACTGTATTTTCATTTTGGTTTGTCTCCGAACCAAAACGAAAAAATGTGTTTCGACTTAGGTGGGTCTCCGAGAGGCTTGGATATGGGCCTAAGCCTAATTGGAGAATTGGCCTAGTTAAGTTCTCAACTTGGTTTGAAGAAGAACCAACATGTTGTATTGGGTTCATTCCAACATAGTTAGAGAAAATACTTGAATGGTTTCCTATATTTGTTGGGATCGAGTTATGGCTAAATGTTGGAACCTGAGGGTTAAGGTAAAATGGAGCCGGTGTCACCATTGTTTGTGACAAGGACGGTGGAGGTAGAGGGTTTGTACTAGATGCGGTGGAATTGGAAGGTGGGTTAGGGTTGTTTGATTCTGAATTGTGTACCATGTTTTGAGTCAAGATGAAAGGAGAAATTGAGAATTCAGCAAAAAAATGAAGAGGAAATGTGAGAAATATGATGAAATGAAGGATATATATATTAGAGGAAAACAAGTGGGCATTAGAATGCAATGAAAAAATTTGGAGAGAATATAGAAAATGGTCAAAACTAGAAAGAGTGTTTGTGAGATTAAAGAATCTTGCATGTTTGTAAAATATACAAAAATGAATTTTAGATATTTTATCTAATTTGTAACCTTCGATACATTGAATCAAATGTGAATTATGATTCTAGGATCATGAATGTAATTAATGTGTATATTTTCTTTATATAAAACGATTATTATCAATATATTTAAATTATTTACTTTGACTAACTTTTAATTAAATTACTAATTTTTATGTCATTTTGAGATATATATCTTAAAAAGTTTAAACCTCAATAACATATTCTTTCATTCTTATGGTGATATATTGGAGTGTAGTGATTGTGTTTAGATCTGTTTATAATACTCCATTTGTCTCACAACACACGTCGTTCTTTACAAATTCATACATATTAAAAAAAGATAATAAACACAAAAAATGAATGATGATTTTACTAAATTATTTCTATAATCTGGTGTATTATAATTATCATAAATGTTGTATAAAATTAAGAATCTGGTTATGAGACTGGACAACATAGCTAGCAAGGGATAGGACAAAAACAAGAATTTTTGTCCCTCACAAAACCACAGCACAACTTTTTGTCCATAGTACAACTATAAAAAATACGAAAATACTTATTTTGTTTTCGAATATAAAAAATATTATCGCTCTATATCTCTCCGATACAGTTTTGTCCTGTCCTGTACTATCATGTTCTGTCCTGTACTGTTCTGTCAAGTTCTTGCTGTTTTGCGAATCAAACGCACCCTTAAAATGACACTCTTAAAAATTAAAGATTTTTATTGTATTTAAAGTTATTTATTATGTAGGGAATTTAAGATATTTTAAAAAAATTAAATCTTAAGAGTAGTTTTGATGATTATGGGTACTTAATTGTTTTAATTATTATGTAAATTTGTGTTCAATGTTGCAACAATACATTTGATTCAATTTAATCTATTTAAATCCTTTATGTTATAATAAAATTGAGAATAAAATACAAAATTATATTAATTTTCTTCCAAACATGTAAAGTTTGTATATATTTTTCTTAATTTATGTGTTTTTTTTTTGACAAATTTTCTTAATTTACGTTAACTGTATGCATATGTTGTAAAATTAATAATAATATGATACCAAAAATATTTTTTCTCAAAAAAAAAGTTTTACCAAAAATATCAAACAATATATATATGTATGTATATTAAAATGATTACTTTTTTTTTGGTCAAGAATGATTTATTTTTTTAAAATGGCAAAATAAATTAATTTGGTCAAGAATGATTACTTATTTCTAAATAAGTAGAATTGACTATTCAAAGAAAAAATGTACATAAACATCTCATCATATGTTTAATGAATATAATATTTATTTTTTATTTTCCATAAATATTATATTTGAGGCGCGTCTAACACTAAATATAAAGTCTAATTTTTTATTTTTTATTTTGTTATAAAAAAGGGGCCTAAATCCAAAAAGAAATTAAACATATGCACTAAGCAGGAAAGAAAAAACACCCCTAATCTTAATTTGTGATGTTATGAGAGTTTAACTATTTACACTGCACCATTGTCAAAAAAAAAAAAAAAAAGTATTTACGCTAGACCTAAATCCATCGGAAGCATCATAGATAATTATAAGTTCCATAAATAATAAAAGTATGTTTTTTAAATTAAAAAATAGAATTATATATATGCTTAACTTATTCAAATAAGATATGATTATCTCAATTCTATCATAAATGTATAATTATAAAAAGACACACTCTTTAGATTAAAGGGTCAAATAAGTTTTTCGTCTCTAAAAAATTACCAAATTTCATTTTTAGTCCCCTTAAAAAAAGTGGCATGTTTCTGTCTCAACAAAAAAAATTTGCACTCAATTTTAGTCAATGTTGTTTTTCAAATGTTTAATTATCTTGTTTTACTAAAATTGTTTAATTAGATCAACAAAAGTTAATGTATTTGGACTAAATTTTGCACCAAATGCATTAACTTTTTTGATCATTTTATATATATATATAAGGGGTTGCTAACATACTCCCACCTAAAAATATGTGGGAGTATGTTAGCAAGTCATTTCCCATTATATATTTACCAAACATCCAACTCTATTTATATAAATCAATTTGAACAAAAGGATAAATTTGTAAATTGCATTTTATTCTATTTTAAAATAAAATATTAAAAACATGTTTCCTTAATTTTAGTAAATATTTCATAGACACATGCTAACATTAATTTTTAATTAATTCTAATAGAATTATGTACAAAGACAACCCAATCCAATTCAAATCTACAAAGACAACTCAATCCAAAGACAAACCCCTAAACCTCCAAATAATATTTTCTATGGTCATTCAAACAAATTGCCAACTAAAAAAGCTTATGTAAATTTAATAGTCAATGAAAAATAGTTTCATGCAGATTTTTCAAAATAAAATTAGCAAGAAAATATATACATGTTTTTTATTAAAAAAAGTTCCTTGGTTTTCAAAGGAAAATATGTAGGAAAATCGAAAAACTATTTTTAATGATTAACCTTGTTTTCTTTACCTTTGAAAAAATCCGCAACTAAATATAATGTTTCTTTTAGATTTTCTTACAAACAAATTCGTAGGAAACTTTAAAATATATATTTTTTCCTGCAGATTTACGTTGTCTTTCCTACGAATTTACCTTCGAAATAATCCATAGAAAACTTTAAAATATATATTTTATTTCCTGCATATTTACGTTGTCTTTCCTACGAATTTACCTTCGAAATATTCTATAGGAAATTGTAAAATATATATATTTTATTTCCTACATGTTTACATTGTTTTTCCTACGAATTTGCTTTCAAAATAATTTGTAAGAAACCATTTTAATATAAAAAAATATAATGTTTCTTGTGGATTTTTTTTACAAT
The DNA here is from genome assembly GCA_954870985.1 of Trifolium fragiferum. Classification (NCBI taxonomy): domain Eukaryota; kingdom Viridiplantae; phylum Streptophyta; class Magnoliopsida; order Fabales; family Fabaceae; genus Trifolium; species Trifolium fragiferum. Next base: position 630,755 of record OX940792.1, read on the forward strand.
ACTTTAATAGAAAAGAAAACCATAAGAAACAATGTTAGTTATTAATTATGAGACATTTGCTAAAATTAAGGAACCGTGTTCCAAATATTTTATTTTGAAATTAGAATAAAATACAAATTTACAAAACTAACCTTGTGACTTATGTTGGTTTGTATGGATATAATTGGTTTTTAAGTAAATATATAGTGGGAGTTGGCTTGCTAACATACTCCCACGTGTTTTTAGGTGGAAGTATGTTAGCAATCCCCTAATTTTTAATTAATTCTAATAGAATTATGTACAAAGACAACCCAATTCAATCCAAATTTACAATGACAACTCAATCCAAAGACAACCCCTAAACCTCCTAATAATATTCTCTATGGTCACTCAAACAAATTGCTAACTAAAAAAACTTATGTAAATTTAATAGTCAATGAAAAATAGTTTCATGCGGATTTTTCAAAATAAAATTTGCAAGAAAATATATATGTTTTTTATTAAAAAAAATTCCTTGGTTTTCAAAGGAAAATATATAGAAAATCGAGAAACTATTTTTAAGATTAACCTTATTTTCTACGAAATTGTAATTATCTACTACAGATTTACCTTTGGAAAAATATGCAGCTAATTATAATGTTTCTTGTAGATTGTCTTACAAATAAATTTGTAGGAAACTTTAAAATATATATTTTATTTCCTACAGATTTACGTTGTTTTCCCCACGAATTTACCTTCAAAATAATCCGTAGGAAACTTTAAAATATATATTTTATTTCCTACAGATTTACGCTATTTTTTCTACGAATTTACCTTCGAAATAATCCATAGGAAACTTTAAAATATATATTTATTTCCTGCAGATTTACGTTATCTTTTCTACGAATTTACCTTCGAAATAATCCATAGAAAACTGTAAAATATATATTTTATTTCCTACCGATTTACATTATTTTTCCTACAAATTTACTTTCGAAAACCATGGCTATTAGCAAATTTTCATTCATATAGATTGGTTTTAGCAAACTTTCTAAAACCATGATTAATAATTGCATGAAGTGATGATAATTTCCTGCTTGCTTATAGCAAATTTCCTCTCATTTGATTTTCTTGAAATAGAAGTTAAACATAAAATGTCTTTAGAAAACCATAGACAAAGCTTACACAAGAAAGCAAGAAATCATTCATATTAACCAATTTTGCTAAGAACATCATTCAGAGTAGATACAGCTATAGCATAGTACTTCTCTGCATCTGAGGGGTTCTTTTGTTTTGCTGCATAATCCAGCTGCAAACATAAAAGAAAACTTTCAATTAGTCCAATCTTTCTACAATCCTAAATTGATGAAGAGCTATACGATTAGGTTTTCAAAAAGGTTTGCGGCTGCAATCAAAGACACAACATCATGGTTTTTTACGTTGGTGACCACAGTGTGACCGCAATTGAGACAACATTAGCTATCATTGACCGTGATTCTCGAATTTGGATTGCCCGCAGTCAGCAATCTCACGCATTCATGTAGTCGTCAGCACACTGGTGGTAAAGTTGGATCAAGATCGGACAATTTAGATTTCAATGTAGAATTTGATTTCTTTTAAAATCTAAAATATCGAGCTTCAAATCTGGATCGTCCAATCTCGATTCATTATCAACATATGTGCTGACTGTATGAATGCGTGGTTATTGACTACAGACAATCCAAATATGTGATTCTCTATGGTACCTATCAGGAATTGCGGTGAAACCATTACTACAATTACAATTTTAAACCTTGAAAATGTAATATTGTAAACTTACATTGTCGATATCCTGGAAGAGCTTTCCGGTGAGTTCCTTGAGGGATTGTTTCTGGTCCTTAGGCTTTGAAGAGATGATAGTCTTAAGGTCATATCGAAGATAGCCAGCCCTGAGACGGAGATCGTTCTGAAGATATGGCCAAGCCTTCTGGTCAATGAACTTCTTAGCAGCAACAATTTCCTTTGCTGATTCCTTAGCTCTTGCAGCTGCCTCAGTAGGTGTCAATGGTTGAAGGAAGAACCTTTCTTTCAATGGTAGCTTAAGGTCTCTTGCTTCATCTGAGTTCAGTGTTCCAGCTGCCAAATTCCATAATACACCCATCCAATGGTTATATAGTGAGTTTGACAAAATCACAGTAGTACTATGGTTCTGTCGAAATTATAGTGACTCACTGTGATTCCGTCAAACTCAAAGTTATCCAATCATGAAATCCGTCTATACAATGAGTTTGACAAAATTACAGTAGTACTATGGTTCTGTCGAAATTATAATGACTCACTGTGATTTTCTCAAGACTATCCAAAAATGAAATCCGTCTATACAATAAGTTTGACAAAATCACAGTAGTATCGTGGTTCAGTCGAAATTACAATAACTCATTGTGATTCTTTCAAACTGAAAACTATCCAAACATACACTAAAATTGAAGGATGAAAAGAGGTTAATCAATTAGGAAAGAATACATACGAAGGCCACCAGAAGGTGCAGGAGGGCCACCAACTTTAATAGGAATGGCTTCAGCAAGAACAGCTTGAACAAAAGAGGAAGAAACCAAACCAGTTGCAACAAGACCAATAACTGCTCTTCTGCTACTTTCCTGTTGTTGTTGTGCTCTAACAGACACAGATGAACGTGTTGTTACCTTGTTGCTGCTGTTGAATCTGTTTGAGCCACTCAATTGAAGACTTCCTTCCAAAACAGCTTGACAACCAGCCATTAATGCCATAGCTTGAGAGATTTTTACTATCTCTAGAACTAAAATGTTTTGACAATAAAGAAGTAATGGATGAGAAGGTTTAAGATATATGAATATGATGATTGTTGTGTGTGTGATTGTGAGTCATTACCTTATCTAACATTTTCCACTTGGATAAGTTGGATCATGTCTCAACCAATCATCTGTGTTTGTAGCATCTTATTGCTTGATTATGTTTCCAACGTGGATTTTTATCAGTGTGACACGTGGATTCTTAGATTATTCAATTATTTTCATGCAAAAGCTCAGAGAATTGACTTGTGATCCAATCAGTTATTTTATAGAGAAAAAGTAATGAGACAATTTGCAAGATAACTTTTGTTATGTATCATTGTCAATAGTAGATATTTTACTCATCAAATTCACATAACTTGTTATCAGTATTAGTAGTGAAGCAAAATATTTCATTAATCCAAGTAAAATTGAACTCATATCGGTATATGGTATGTAAAACATAACTCAACCAACAAGACCAAAATAAATTGAACTCATAGAATATATTAAACAAGGTCTCGAGTTCAAACCTATCGATTAAAAAAACATTTATTTGAAAAAATCGTCATTTAAAAAGTACAAAATACCAACAGAAATTAGATCCAACAAAAGAGGTTAAACTCTCACAACATTGCGATTTGCGAATCAATATTCGAACTCAAGAGGTGTCCACATTTAATATGGACTGTGTTTCGAATAGAATTTCCTCTGATGGATGAAATCTATAGGAAACTAAAAAATGATACAAAATTTAATTTAGTACAATGTTCACCAAATGCTTAAGCTCACAAATTCAAGTTAAAACAACAATTATTCAATTGTCATACATTTGTGTTTTCTCATAGACATGAAGAATAATTGGAGTTGAATGAGAAACTTGATTTGATATGAAGATGATTTCTTCATTACAACAAAAAATTAGAGCAAATGATCAGATAAATTGGTAAAATTTCCTGCTATTTCATTGTGATTAATATACAAAATAATGGTTTTGCTGTCTCATGAGCTTATTTCTTGTTGTGTGACAACAAAGAAACAATTATTTGTCACTTTGTTATGATCATATCAGATATTATATAATATAAATAAAGAAAAAGGATCCAGAAAATGTGAAATTCAGATGAGCAGATGCAATGCAAGCTTCTCTTTCATCCAAGATAGATAGTGAGGCACATGAATGGAGGCATTCACAATATTTCACCTTGGCTCCTACAAACAGAGACAATTAGATAACATTTAAATATTACGACTCATATATAAAAAATTAGACAGACGAGCATCAAAAAAATTGATGCATAAACTCACATACACGCAAGATAGGCTCGCAACTCAAGAATCACACCTAGAGATTTTACAGCATATTTTAAGGATGGTGCAAGTGAGAAACATAGCTACAGCATCTTATAAGCATATATGTGTGTGTATATATATATATATAGGCATGTCCCATGAAAAAGATCATTATGTTATAGTCTGATTCAGTCATCCTCAAACTTGTGATTCTATAAGTCTATATGAATCTACCAGAATTTACACAGAAACTATTTTGTCAGTAAGTTAACTCAATTTTGATTCCTATTAGTCTATTACCTAGATTTATAAACTCTATGATTTCTGAGTTAGTTTCATAAATTATTTGATCACATATACCAAACCAACGAGCTCAAACAACTCGAAAATTTTGAAATTCCAGTGACAGTCATTTCACAAAGATTTAACACAATTGAGTTCTCTTTAATTTCAAGAAAATTAAGAACCAGTTAAATTGCCGCCAAATTTTATTTCAACAATCAACTCTCAGCAGATATGAATTTCTCAAAACAATTTCTATGCATCAACAAAAACATAAGCACACCGTAACCACAAAAACAATAGAAGTTTAAAACTGCACATGTACCTCACAATATTGCACTGCAAATGAAGCTGGAACAGAAATGGTTCAAAAACAAAGGATTGTCTTCTACCTCAATGATTCAACTTGAGGGTTTGAAGGAGCATTGGTGTTTCCAATGAGAGACTTGATTCTGCAGAACTTTTGAACAACAGATGCAAGCATGTAGGAACAGAAAATGCATTTGAGTGAAAGCATACATGAGCTGCCAAGAATTCGGTATGCCAGCATTGAGCTCGAGATCTGTTAACGAGTGAAGGAAAGACTCCCGAAAAAAACCTTAGGAAGCCACCCTTCTCTTTTCAACAATAACACATCTGCTGCAGTGAGTGTATGCGTTAACCAAGAGCTGCAGTTTCAGTTATGCAAAAAGGTTAGTATGATCATCAAGATCACAATTTATTGGGATAGAATTGCTCAAACCAATGTTTTGGAGCGGCCGGGTGAATTGTAAAAGCACGGCCAACAAAATTCTTGTCACTAGTTGCAATCATGCTTGCAATGGAATATTTTTTGGATGACAATCCCTTTTCTATAACCCACATATAGAATCTGAACCTCGGCTTAATTCGGTTCTCTAAGTCAAAACATATAAATCCCGGAAAAGTGTCCAAAAGCTCTAAGGATTTCCCCATCTCCTGACAAAGGAAATTAATCTTTTTCTCTAGGGTTTCAGGATTTTGGCTTAAAATCTTTGGTTTCTTTGTGATTATCTTACACAGCTTTGAGAATTCGATACCTAAATGTAGAAGGCAATCAAATCTTTCTTGTAACTCTTCACTTGTTCCATGCAAGTGAGTTAAGATATCCATGGTCATAGCATTTTCACCAAAGCCTATACTATGCATGAAATTCAATTTATTCATATTATGAGTTGGTGTTCTTGCATCATGAATTGTCTTCAAACCATCTCGATAACCTTTATCACGCTCTTCATTGGGATAGCTAGTGACAAGATTCACTAAAAGCTTATGATTCCCATCCTTGATTTTATCAAAAAACCACTCACGCAAACCCATAGCTCTCATCACATTGGGAAGATTAGCCATTTTTATTGTTCCCAACACATGAGCATAGTTCTTCCTTACATCACCAAGATCTTTCGAGTTCATTCCAATGTGTTTCAACAGCTTCAACACATTAATCACCGGCGTTTCCAAATCAAGATTCAACAATTCTGAGCCTTGTAGAATCAAGCTAGCTACTTCCACCTTCTCGACACCAAATCTACAAAAATACTCAACCTTTTCAATCAACTCTTTTTCTCCATATTCAAGAATCACGTGTTTATTCCTTCCGATGAGTTCCCCTATCTTCCCCTTACCATCATTCAAATCATAAAACACTTTAATTTTCCTACAAACCTCATGCCAAACATCCACATTCCCATCAACACACCCTCCCAAATCAAAATCCAAAAACACAACCCTCAAATCAGAAAGCAACTCATCAATCTCATCTGCAAAATTCCCTTCCTCAGCACCGAAAACAAAAGGAAAAGTCAAACATATCCCAACAATTTGCACATTACAAAAGCCATATCTTTTCAACAAACTAAGCCTACCCTTTAACTCAAAACCACTTTTCCAAAACATAAAACCACTCTCCGTATAAATCAAACCAATCTTATCCCAAGGAAACCCAAATTCACAAAGTACACAAGCAGAATCAAGAAGTGACCCATCTTCACAAAAGAAAAACTTATCATGAGGCAACAAAGATGAAACATGAGTATATTGAATTCCAATACTTTCAAAGAAAAACTCAAATTCATTAATTGGGTTGTACCTTAAGTACTTATCCAGCTTCTTGGTGAAATCAGAAGGTGAAAAAGAACCCAACTTTGAAATAAGATTAGAGAGAGAATGAAGAGAGTTTTTGGATATTTTATCTGCAAAGGCATAAGGGATGGACCTTGTGGCATGAAGGTAATCAGTGAGTGCTTTTTGAGCTTGTGACGTTGCAACCTTTTTGTACCGACAAGGGATTTTCAATTTTGATGTTTTTAAGGTTGTTGTTATGTTGTTGTTGTTGTTGCTGCTTCTGGTACATAAATGGCGTGAAAGGGTTAACAGCATCACTCTCATTCTGTGTTTTTGTTTTATGCCAATGCACTTCAGGGTTTCTTTTCCCCTTTGGCTCTTTCATTCATCTAAACGAAAAATAAAATTAGTTATAATTTTTTGTGTAACTCTTTTTACCTGAAAAAAAGAAATTAAAACAACTAATTTTATTAAACGAACAATAAATTGATCCAAGTGATAGTATCTTGAGCCCCTTAATTGATTAATCGATTAAGGGTTTAATATCTGACTATTGCATGGAAAAAAATTATTTGAAGGAGAAAAATTAACCTCTATCACAAATATTTTAATAAAGATTAATTTTGTTAAACGGTGATTGAAACTTTGTATCAACAACATGTAATCAAAAAAATAATAATCTTTTGTCAAAAAAAATAAAATAATAATAATCTCATTAGTTGAGAATTTTTTTTTGAAACTGTTCACTCTTTTAAATCGTCTGATGGTTAGATGGTTTAATAAATTTCTAATTATGGAGTTGAATTATTTTTCTTCACAATATTAATAAAAACTATATTTTATACTGCAAAATCTATATTAAAAGATAACCAATTGATATTTCACAATCAAATGAACTTTTTTGTGAGAAACTTTTCACTCTTATAACATCATTTCAAATGTATAATTTAGAAATATGCAAATTTTGTGAATTTGAAAAGTTCACTCTAACTAAAAAATGAAAATATTAATACATTGTCGGGAGAAATGCTAATATATACAAATTTAAATATTTATTTTTGAAACACTCTCACAAAAAGTTTAAAAAAATATTAAAAAGAAAATATTAAAGTGATATTGATTGATGTAACAAATTTATTTATTTTTTATTTTTTAAAATTTATATGTGTGTCTAAATTTAATGTCCAAATATTTGTATCTATGTAAGAATTTCTTTATTGTCGGTCGGTGAAAAAATATTGCACCGTCAATAAGTCATGTGTAACTTTGATAGAATGTGAATTAAGATTTCTTTTCCACCCTCCACGTTTTTTTTATACATCCCATAAATCTCATTTTGTTCTTGAAAACGGTATAAAATATGAACAAAAAATTTCGGTTTTTACTGACCGAAATAATTGAAACTTCGATATGTGAAATTTAGCCATCCTATAAACTTCGGTATGTAAAAACTAAAATTTTTTACAATGACAAAAAGTCAGTTAAGGGGATATAAAAAAAACGCGGGGACTAAAAGAGAAATTTTAGTGAATTAAATCTTTGAACAAAATTTGATATTTAGAAATGCATGTAACTTTTTTAAAATTGGAGATTTGGTAAAAAAAAATCAGTCATGGTAAGTGTTGTGAGAGATAGGCCTTTTTTGCCTAAGAGAGAATTGGGCTTTGGGTGATCCATAAGTTAAACAAGGCAACCATATAAATCTACGATTATACAAGAAAATTATTTTTGTCATCTTACAAGTTATTTGCGCACTTTACGCGTTTCCCGTTTTATTCTTCCACAACTTAAGTAGTAGACGTTGTAAAAATGAATAATTTTTTAAGCAAAACACCCTAAATTTGTGTCCGCTATTTAAGTAGCGGCCGTTATTAAAATGCGAAGTGTGAATAAAAAACACCATACATGAAAACACCCTACAAGAAAATTTCTCATTTTTATAACATCTGCTACTTAAGTAGCATATTCGTCTGCAACTCAAGTAGTGGATGTTATAAAAATAAGACATTTTCTTAAAAACACCTACTAACATGAAATTTTTGAGATTTTTAACGTATAATCTACTATTTAAGTAGTAGACTGAGTTTTTTTTCAGCAAAAATAGTTTTCACTATAGACTGAATTGTATTTATTTTGAAATGCATAAGTATTGGAAGATGCTTTAAAAAAAAGTATTTGGGAATGGAATTCAGAAATCCAAAATCACTTCAAAACTTATTTTTAACTAGTCGCCAGAACGACATATGTATGTCAATTATGGTTGTTGCTTTAGATTAGCGGTGTGATATAAGGTAATTATAGAAATGTTTGATGTGAGTTCAAAGACTAAATCATACAAAGGGATTAACCAAATTAAATCAATGAATACAATCTCTATCAAACTAACACTGTCCCGTGGTGTTGCACGGCTTTTGCGAAACGCCATAACAAAGTGAATCAAGTGAAGCATCACACCAAATTTTATAGTGGACCTTTCAAGATCCGTGTCATGTATAAAATTTAATTTTTTTCTAAGAGTATACTTAATATAATCATTGATAATAGGATAATACAATACAAAAGTGAACCACTCTATTGTTGGATGGTTCAGTCACATCGAATTTCATAGTTAAGTCTTCAAAGACCCGTGACATGTATAAAATTTAATTTTATCCTTTTTGTGTGCAATTAATATGGTTCTAAAGGACAACTATCAATTGATTAAAAAGAAAACTTCATTAAGACTTCAAACAAAATAATTGACATCAAGGATCAAATCAAGTAAAGATAACTGCATAAATACAGAAAAATAATATTTGATAATGCCAATTATTTAAATGTTCGATTAGGATGAAGTGATTTAGTTGCAAGGATTAAATAATTTTGAGATAGCACTAAGTTATGATTACAAAGTCTAAATTATGCGCCACAAAGTAGTGTTGTCGCATACAGAAAAATAATATTTGATAATGTCAATTATTTGAATTCTCGATTAGGATGAAGTGATTTAGTTGCAAGCATTAAATAATTTAGAGATAGCACTAAGTTACGATTACAAAGTCTAAATTCATAGAAAAGAAAAATATATAGCATAAAAATGATACATGCTTATAGCATTAATCGTGTGTTGCATATGTTTTGTGGAACTCTATAATAAAGCGAATCAAGTGAAGCATCACACCGAATTTTACAATGGAGCCTTCAAGACCCGTGGTATGTATACAATTTAATTTTGACGTAACAACACACTTAATTTAAATTTCTCATGTTTAGGTGTGTGTGTGTGTGTATCTCAAATAATATAAACTAAGTTGGTCAAATTTTCTCATTTGTAACACGTTAATATGATGAAATTAAAAATCATTCATATAATCATTAATAATAGGATCAAGAAATACATTGCATATTATTGTTGGATAGCTCAGTCACATCAAATTTTATAGTGGAACCTTCAAAGACCCGTGACATGTATAAAAATTTAATTTTTACCTTTTTTTGCTGCTCAATTAATTTGATTTTAAAGAAATGCGTTAAGATAATGAAATTAAAAATCATTCATATTGTCATTGATAATAAGATCAAGAAGTACATTGCATACTATTGTTGGATAGTTCAGTCATATCAAATTTTATAGTGGAACCTTCAAAGACCCGTGACATGTATAAAAATTTAATTTTTACCTTTTTTTCTTGCGCAGTTAATATGATTTTAAAGGACAAACATCAATGAATTAAAAATAAAACTTCATTAAGACAACAATCAAAATAGTTGAAATTAATCATGTGCCATAAAGTAGTGTTGCCGCGTATAGAAAAATAATATCGGATAATGTCAATGCTTGGATCAAACAATGAACAAATAATTTTGATTGAGGAAGAGACAAAGTAGATGAACCAACCCCCACAATCAAAACCACTCTTATGCAATAAATGTCTCTTGGGAGGATTAGAGATAGGATACTTAACATAGTGCGCAAATTTTTTAAAACTTTATGTAAGTAGAGCGCAGAAATTACAAACCTATTTATATGTAGCGCGTAAAAGTTAGTTAAATTCGAAACATTAACATTTAATTAAGAGTTCAATCACCCGTTATAAATATTTATTTAGAAGACTCATTAGATGTTATAGAAAGGTTTACGATATATCTTTATAGATTAAAATAAGACATTCTTAGTTCAAGAGAAGTAGTAGTGTTTTGTTAAGTACACTACAAATCCCTACGGAGACCCATCAATTTTTATTAAGTTAGTACACTTGTATACCATAAAATTGACCATGTTATAGTGGTAATGGAACACTCTTAACTTAATAGATTCTTTCAAGTTGCGGGGTAGAAGAGATTTATGGTGGGTTAAAAGTCTATCATATTAGAACTATATGTTAATTTTTGTGGTAAAAATGCAAATTGTTGGTCATTATTTTCATTCATCCAAGTTAACAAAAACACTTTTTACACATTGTGTTGCTTTCAAGCAAGAAAGTTCCACCGAGAATAAATTGCAATGTAGAGGCCATCTCTGTCTCAAACAACTCAATTGTTGTTGCTTCTTTTTCTGCAAAACAGTTGTCATGTTCATCTCTCTTTGGATTGTTATTGATGTGAACCTAAATCGGTCATTAGCAAATAATAGGCAAAAACATATCAATATAAAAGATTTTATCCAATCATTCAATACTCAACATAAAGTCTAAAGTGACATTTGGAATATTATCTTTAGCAAAACAACCATATAGACTTAACCAAACATCAATCATAAAATTCTATTTAATGGGAAGCCTAAAAAATAAATAGGGTTTTAATTTTTTTTGTTAAGAGTAAAAATGTAATTTTGAAAAATATTGGGACAAAACTGTAATTTTAAAAAATTAGAAGCAAATTTGAAATTTTTAAAAAAATTAGGATTCAAAATGCAATCTATAAAGTACATGGGTCAAAGCGAAAATAATGAAAGTGCGAGGTGTAAATGTAAATATATAAGGTATAGAGGCAAAACTGTAATTTTAAAATATGATGCTGACGTGGCTGGAGTGACGTGGCGGATGATGTGAATGTTGAAGTGTCAAAGGTGACGTGGCGAGATGATACACATGGCAGACAACAAATGAATGACATAGATTAGATGATGTCATGATGACATCATCGATGATGTATGATAGTAGGGTTTTTGAAGTGGCATTAGGGTTGACCCTTAACAACCTTTAGGATATATAAAGATATATTTTCATGAGTTTTAAACATACTACATTATGCTACCAATTTTATGCATGTTTCAAAAGTGATTTTCTCTACAATTTTTTTCTATGGTTTCTTTAATCCAAATACTTTGAACATTATTGAAAAAAAAAAACCAATTATATAAGAGAGACATACACTAAATAAATTAAGTCATATTCTAAGAGAGGCATACACCAACAATAACATAGACACTGAGACACATACATTAAAATATTTGGTTAAATAAATTTGTTTGGTCTCTAAAAAATTATCAAAATTTTTTATTCTTATAAAAAATGTGAAATGTTATATTTAACCATATGTCTGACCTTTGAGAAAGTCTGCTACATATCAAACTACGTACTTAAAATGCATTTCATATAAATAAGTTTATTTAAATAAGTAATTTTTGGTGTACTACTTGACAAAAAAAAATTATAATATAATGGTGTACTACCTTCGGTCTTATGTATAAATAATATTTTAATTTTTAAGTTTGATTTAATAATAAATATATGGAAAATTTGTAGATCAAATATATTCTTTTTTTTAATATACTAATATCGTCTATAAATATTTATATATAACTCTTTTGAGATTATTTTTGTCTCTTTTTATAAGATTTTTTAAAAAAATTCATAGGTATTAATTATTTTTTTTACTAATATATTCTTAATTATAGTGTAATGTAACGGTTTCCAAAATTAAGAATACCATAAAATGGATAATAGCAATTTGATTAAGAAATTAAGATAAAATTGATAGACGTAAATCCAATTTAAGTTGGCGTTCTCGGTGTATAAAAAAAGGGGGAAGATATAAGAAAACTAAGCATGAAGCTTAAGCTATTACTCTACTAAAGAGTACCAAAAAAAGAGGAGTGACTTCATCAATTTTCTTCATATCCACTATGGACCCTCATTTCACTATTTATGCAAGCCCGGCCCGGACACATGTGCAACATGTGCCGTGGCATCGGGCCTCCTAGAAACGAAGGCCTCAAATTTTTTTTATATAGTGGTAATATTAGTAAATTTAGGGACATAAAATTTAATATATTACGGAAAATTGCAAATGTCAAATTGTTAGATACATATATCTTTTTACTGAGTACTAGTATTAATAAATTGAGGGGTGTAAAATTTAATACATTATTCCCTCCGGCTTTAATTGTAAGAAAATTTTTACATCAATGAATTTAAAATAGAAATTTGCTTATAATTAAGGTCGTAGGAAGTATTTAATTAATGAATTTACTTCAAAAAATGACTCAGCTTAAGTAGCTAGGAAATATTTTATTATTATTGATTATACTATGCATTTTTTTATATCAATTTAAAGGATGCTTATTTTATTTATGCTATTTGCAATTTAAATCAAGGATAATTTTTTTAAAAAAAATTGCATTTTTATTTATTAAAAAGGGCCACATATTTTTTTGCATATGACCTCCAAAAACTCGGAGCCGGCCCTGTATTTATGCACAACTTAAGATTCCTTTATTTTAAGCCACTAGGTTTGGTCTAGTGGTGAGGGATTTGGGTAGAATATTATAGGTCATGGGTTCGATCCCCAACTCATTGTAAACAAAAAGATTCATTGATTTTAGGAGCACTAGCAATGTATCAATTTTCCTCAACCAATTATATTAGAGAAGTGCTAAATAGTAAGAATCATTCGCACAAGAATTGCAAGAATATAACATGACTTAATTTTAAAAAGAGAAAAAACTGTAATTCCCCTTATTAAAGAAATCATGAGTGAGTTGATATTGAAATTTTTCCCTCAATTTTAACTTCTTGCATTTCTTCTCTTTCACCTTTACTAACATTAATCATTTTCCATTATATTATGCCAAATATATTTTCTGATATATTATCTTGAATCATGACATGTAACTTATTTTATAATTTATTTTTGCAAAAAAAATAATTACTCTAAATAAAAATTGAAGTTATTTTCTTAATTTTATTAAAGATAAAATTGTAAAAATAATATTAAACTATCAACGAAATTAATATTACAATTAATTTATTTAATCTCTATTATTTTCTCAAAGAAATCGTATATGAGTAATGTGCGCTTTAAGATGCATTGCTAGATACTTATCATTTGTTAGTACGCTCAGTAATAATGTGAAAATACTATAACTAATTGTTAGTTGATTTAGTGGTAATCGACATTAAATTTAATAGAAAAGACCACAATTTGATTTTCTACAATTGTAATTGGAAGAAAACTGAAATCATTTGATGTCAGAACAAATTCTGAGTTAGAATAAACTAGACAACCGATGGTGAAAAAAAAATGTGTACTATACTAGACTACTAGTAGTATACTCTAATAAATTGAGAATGTAGAAAGAGTCATGTTATTTGGACAACTTAAAATAGATAATTAGTTGACACCTTACTCACAATGTACACAATTTGAAATACAATAAAAAAAATAAAAAAGTATATAAATAATACAAATAAAAATTGTCCGACAATTAAACGGTTGTCAAAATAAACTTTTTTACGTAGAAAGTAGTAGTAGTAGAATGCACGCGAGAAGATTAAAGTGAGATGAAGAAGAAAAACTATCGTAGAGTAGAGTGAGTATCCAATGATTGTTTGTTACTGATGTAGTATTGCTTTGTCTGCTTGTGGAGCGACAAAAGTGACACGCACGAGTGCAATCATCGGACCACGTGTCTCCACGTGCCATCCCCACACCATCACCCGCCCCACGTGACTTCTCTTGCAACTTCTTTAGCCCATAAACAGATTTACTACTTCCGTTCACGTGACCACCTTAATATGTTTAACTCTACTTTTTTCACAAAAGTAGGATTAACTTTATTTTATAAAAATAATACTCCTTTTATTTCTAATTATAATAACTCTCTTAGGAAGGATGATCGATTTTTATATCGGCGGATATTATGGTGTATAAGTGGATAGCGAAAAACATACATTTGTAAATTTGATCGAAGTTTTGTCACTTGTTGGATTGAGGTCTGAGATTTTTACTGTCGGACAAATAGCTCTTAAAGTCGCTTCAAGTAAAATGATCAAATATAAAAAAACATGTTCTTACAATCAACATATTTTCATATTATTTGCATTTGACACTTTTACCTTCTTGGCACCGAAAGTTGTGAGTTTTTTGCAAAGAGTTCAAAATGTTATGAATAACAATGCTATATCCCATAAAGATATGAATGTTATTTTTTAAAAAATTGATTTTACTATTTAAAAAAATTAGCAGCGTAGTTTATTGCTTATTTACCTTTCATTCATGTGTAAGTAGAACTGTCAAAATGGGCTAGTCGAATGGGCCGGCCCGAATGGCCCGAGTTTTTTTCCAGGCTTGGGCCTTAAAATTCAAGCCCAAATTTTTTATGGGCCTTTTTAGCCCGGCCCAAAAAAAATATGGGCTAGCCAGAATGGATCGTGGGCCGCCCGTCGGCCCGAATGAATTACAATTAACATAAAATGTATATCTTTATATGGATTTGAAGATATGCTTATTAAAGTTTATTATTTTTCAAATGTTTAATTAATCAAAAAACTTACGGTATATCTTTATTTTTAACAACCAATTTTTTTTTATTTTATAGAACTAGATGATGACAATAATATTGATAAATTTGATGAAAATTTGTGAAGATTGACCAAGTCATTGAGATGATTTAAAAAAAAAAATAGAATTTGAACTTTGGTTTGAAGAATTTAAACTAAGTTTATGTTATTTTGGTGGATTTGTAGGAATTTCGATAATTTGAACTTTGCTTGTATTATTAGTCAAGTGGCTTGTATTTTTTTTGTTGCCGTTGTTTGATTATATCACGGCTTGGTTGGTTTGTTGATTTCGCACGTGCTTTGCCTTCGTGATTTAAAAAAATAAATAGGCGGGTTGTTTAACGATTTTTCATGTGTTTGGCGCTTCCAGAGATTTATATTAATTTGAGTGTCTAATTTTGATATGCATATATAGTAGTAGATCAAAAGTATTAAAAAAAAAAAAAATCGGGCCGGGTCGGGCTCGAGCCTTAATTTTGGAGACCTGTCTTTTCAACCGGGCTTTTTAGCCCGGCCCGATATAGCCCCGGCCCGAAATGGTCCGGACCGCCCGTTTTGACAGCTCTATGTGTAAGTATCTTATCTTTATACTAGCCAGCATCAATGGACATATATTTAAATCAGATAAGTACCATTATATTTCATCGTTCATAACATTATGAAGACACTTAATTCAATCAGGCATTTCTGTTTATCTTGAATTCAATTATCTCCTTTTTTTTTAATAGCAAATAGATAAATATATATAATTGATAAAATAGTCATGATACAGAGTAAGAGTATAAGAAATACTCAATAAAAACACAAATATGCATAAGAAATATCAAAAAGGCCTCCGAAAATCAACAAAACCACCAAATCAACTCAAAGCAATCACCAACAAAGGAAAGAGAAAAAACCAACTAAGAGCGGGCACCCCAAGAGATATTACTCAACAGGAACCGGATGCATTCAGACACCACATCCTCACTTGGCCATATTGGACCAGCACAAGAGAGGTTGCACCTCTCACTCGTAGAAAGAACAGTGGCTATCAAGGTTTTTACCTATAAACCATTTTCAGGATGAGAGTTTCACCTTATCCACAAGATTATCAATCGTTGAAGATCCACCGGCAAAGATAATATCATTATGGGAGGTCCATATAGACCACACAACAGCATGCCACATTAGAACCATACATAACCGTGCCCGATGCCCCACACACATCCCAAAGAAGATCTCAAAAACTTGCATTATTCTATTTGGGGACACATACTCGATCCCTAACCACCTAGTAATGCAATACCAAATAGGAGAAATCCGATCACATGAGACAAAAAGATGGTCGACCGACTCTTCAACCGCCTCACAAAACACACACGAGGTATCAGTAGTCCATACCAACACCCTACACCTGCAAAGGTTCTGCCGAGTTGGAACCCTATCTTGCAGGAGTTGCCATGAAAAAACAATCACTTTTGGTGAGGCCCAAGAATCTCACACCCTAGCCAGATTTTTTATGTCATCTCCTAGGAGAATCATTTGGTACTTAGCTCTCTTGTCATGGACAAAGTATACTGATTTAACCGAGAACACCCCTCGTGGGTCATATATCCAACACCAATCATCCTTCGTAGTCGAAAAACAAACCTGACGCAAGGACTCGATTAACTGATTAAGGAGATCTTGGTCATGCATATCAAGATTTTTCCTCCATCGAAACTCCCACACCCACTCACACCTCACCCAATTACCCATGTTCGCAACTTTATCGAGACACTGATCGGAAGCTTGAAATATAGATTGGTACTGGATCCTAAGAGGAACATTGTTGACCCAAAGATCAAACCAAAAAGATGTCAAAATTCCATTACCAATCCGCTTAAATACCCCTTCAGAGAATCAATCTGATCGAGAGTCTACTTGTGACCCTAATAAAGAAACATCACTCCACCACGAAGACGCCCCTCTTAAGCCAGTAGGACGACCTCTGAGATGTGGGGCAGGATCCTCCAAAGCCACTTACCAAGCATAGCATTGTTAACTAAACGAAGATCCCTAACCCCTAACCCCCCTTCTTTCTTGGGTTTACACACATTTACCCAACTCAACCACGCCATCTTTTTCTTACTGTCAACACCCTCATAGGAACCTTCTTTAATTATCTTTAATTGGCTGAATATATTCAAAACAAAATCAAAGTAAAAATAGCAAATATATCACTTTGGAGTCACACTATAAATACATGGTCTTCTTTACCATACTCACAATTTACTCACTTGTTATGTGTTAGTATATCGTCTAACTTTGACATTGAAGTATTTGTTAATACAACATATATTGAATCAACGGAAGTCACATTTAAAGAGAGATTGTTGAGTTTCAAATATGAGTGATTAAAAATAAGACCAAAAATATATGTATGCCTATAAAAAAGAAGAAACAAACTGGGATTATAAAATAATCCACACATCTCTCCTAGAGTTTGAAGCTTTTTCTAAGAGGAGGTGTACTGAACATTGAGCCTGGTTAGTACTAAAGAGAAATTTTAATATAGGCACAAACACAAATGACATGTGTTAGGCACAGGGCCGGCCCCATCACATGTGTGGGGTGAAAGGTCGAACAAGACCTCAAAATTTCGACGAATTTTTAGGCCTCAATAAAATCCTATAATAATAGTTATATATTTATAATGTTCATAAAATATCATATATGTTTCAATAGACTAGTGACTAATTATACTAGTTATGAGTGCAAAGTCAAAGGTTCAAATCTCAATTTTTATATTTTTTATGTAAAATTTTAATTCTTTTAATTTAAATTAAGAATTAACTTTATATACACCGACAATGTAATATATTTTTACACATGCATCCAATTAAATCATGCCATGTAAAAATTTGTAGAGATATTTTAGAAACTTGGTTATAAAAGTGGTATTATGGTTTGATTTGATTAGAAGTATGTATAAAAAATTTACACCGTCAGTGCATAACAATTAAATTCTTAAATTAAATTAAAAAAGAGAACAAGTTTTAGACTCAATCGTTAATTATATTTAAATCTTTGCAATAAATTTAATCTTTGTTATGATATATTTCATTTTGACGTTACTTACAATGATAATTATATTTTATGTTATATATAATTTAAATATAGGATGTTTTATTAAAAAAAAAATCACTTTTTATAAAGGGTCCATTTTTAATATTCGAACAAGACCTCCCAAATGTCGGGGCCGGCACTGGTTAGGCATACTCACATAAATCAAAAAAATAAAGAGAAAAGAAATAAAATGATATTAATTGATGTAACTATATATATATTATTTTTGTTTTAAATTTTTTGATTTATATGTGTATATCCAAATAATTTTATTTGAGTTTGTATCCAAATATATTTTATTTGAGTTTGTACTTATACAAGTCTTCTCTATACTAAAATCCAAGTAAGTTTGATTAATGGAGAATCCCATCATCTCATCTTCGGTCCTCTACCTCAAAGACTAATGCATCTTAAAATTTGGTCTGTGTTTAACAAAAGATGTTGGTTGTTTAATTAATGATTCTTCTTCCCAAATAAAGAACGGTTCCATATCTAAGTTACCTCCCAAACTCATACTTCTCCTATCTACTAGTTTATTTGGTGAATTAAAAAAATATTATAGTCTTGTAAACATTTATTAACATTTCTCTTTATTTAAAGTCCTAAGAAATTAAGTTTGGTCCAATTAGAAGATTTGGACAGTATACATGAAATTTTAGGTTTGATTTTTATTATTTAAAAAACTCATTATTTCTCATGAAGATACTAACTATATAATTTTCTTGAAATATTAGTTAAGGAAATTCAATATAATAAAATTCGTTGAATAATTAGGAAATTGATCGTCTTCAATTTTTTCTCTCGTGTTGATCATGATATACTAATTATAATCATTCATTCAATTTTTTTCTCTCTTGTAAAATACTTTTATACTCTTTTGTGATTTATCAACCATTAGATTAAGAAAATGAGAGAAAACATAAAAGAAAAAATTGAAAAATATAAAAGATATAACTTGCAATAGAAAGCTTTCTTTTTCTTAAATTTTTTAAATAGTATATGAAACACTAGTTAAAATGAATTAGTATTACGTGGAAAAAAAAAATTAAACATTAGACATCAACCACGCGATGGCAAGATTTTAAAAAGATCTGTGAAGATTTGGTCGGATAAAGTGTGAGGGGACGCATGTTGTTGAGACCACACTTGTGAACTTCATGCAAAGTCCTAATCATTGCCGTTCGATCATATATACTCCATGATTATGTCAACTATGCTCATAGTATTTCAACTCCAAAAAGAAGAATATGATTCAAATTAATTACTAACACTACTATTGGAAGCTAAGTGAAGATTCCACTATATCATTCAATTATTTATATGTATTTTGTCAATTTGTTACGTTCCTTGCCTCCCAATCCTCCTAATCCTAAAGTCAATATTCGATTTGGATTAAATATTTGGATACATACTTCTATATAGCTAAGAAAATGACTCAAATATCTACTTCAAATTTAGAGGAAATTCCTTTCGGCTTCAAATATTTGGAAAATGATAGACTATCATTGAAAATCAAAATCCTTTTAGTTAATATTTAGGCAATTCTTTGAGTAATTTTATGATACTTTAGGGCAAGTGCTTTATAATATATCTCTAGTCCTTGTTACAAGAAAAAAATCAATGAAATTATTATTGTCGAACTTAATAGGCAGTTGATAACTCGACTAATATATAGTTCTCACTGGTTATTTCCTTTTTTTTTTTAATTGTGCCAAAGAATGAAATATATGTATGTTGCTTTACATGTTAGTTCATTAATTAACTCTTTCAAAGAGTGGTAACTTGGTAAGTACATATATTGTTGGGCTTTTTGAGAAATACTGAACTAATGAAAACATAAATAAATAAAAAGCAATGAGATAAATATAAATTGCGGGTGAAAATGATAGTTTAATTGATTATGTGCATTTGAAATTATCTTAACAATGAGTATTTAAAATAGACGCGAGTGACAAGTCACTTAATCTAATTAGCCAAACATGGTTTCCAAAAGAATTTAACTTTGATAGCTGATATTTGATTCACTAAACTCATGGGTAGTGTGTGTGTGTATGGTTGCGGTTGGATATCCTCAGTGTTTGATTTCTGTTTCTCTCTATATTTTGCAGTATTTCCACGTGAATTATTCATGATCTATGAGACAAATTTTATCATGCATAAATTGGTGGTTTTAACTATTGAATCAAATTTTATCATAAAATCAAATGAAATGTAATGCTACGAAGCACATGTCGTCCATTTTAGAGAGAGTACCAGTACCGGGTACGTATTGGGTACGGTATGCGTACGGTACTCCTTGGGTACGTACTGGCGTACCTATTTTTTTTGTTTTTTATTTTGCAACGGGTTCGCGTGTGGTACTCATGTGGTACGTCCGCGGTACTTCTGTGGTACACGAATCCAAAAAAGTGTAATTTTTTTTCCTTTTTTTTATTTGGTTTTTTATTTATAGAAAGATTTGTGTTTATTATTTGTTTATAATATAAAAGTATCTTCATTGAAAAGGAATAGGCTCAATCTAATATTATTCATACAAATTTTCATTTGCTCTCGATAATGAAAAATGTTAATAGTTATAATGAAGGAGCAACAAAAATATGCGATATTGATAGAGATAAATGAAACCTATTTGATATAGCTGATATTCATGATGTTGTAAATTTTTCTCGCGAAGAATTTGAACTAGACGCCGCTCTTTTTATTGATGGAGAGGGAAACAATTTAAATCTTTTTAGCTAATTGCTTTTGAATTACTTGTGTAGTATTTAATATGTTTAATTATTTGTTTTAACAATATAGTTTCATTATTTTATTTATATAATTATATTAAAAAAATATACGAGCGTACCCGTATCCTAGTTTTTCTAAAAATGCCGTACCTCGTACCAGTATCGGTACCGGATACCGATACCGTACCCGCATCTAGATAACATAGATGTAATGTGACACGTTAAAAAAAGAAAAAAACTTGTTTCACATGTGCATGTTAGACAAAGCCTTATACCAATATCAAATATGGTGTAATTTAGTTTTTAATTATGGATATTTTTAAAATGTGTGTCATTTTATAAGATAAAAATTTATGGTTAATTTTTCTTAATTTTCTACTACCTGAGGGTTCATCAAGTCACAACAAAAGTTTATTTATTTTTTTAATAAAAATGCAAAGAAAAATGAATTTTAATAGAAATGCAAAGAAAAACATAAAAGTGGCAGATGGACTTGAAGACACGACCTATTATTGTCAAAATATTTTCGTCTCCACTAATACAAATTATACAAATACAATATAAAATCTGGCTAATTCTAATATGGACCACTTATTCAAGTGGTCCATGGTGGACCAACGCTATAACGAATACGAATTTTACAAAATCGATCGTTGGATTGAAAGTTTATATCATATAGATCATCCACAGAAAAAATTAGAAAAATTAAAAATCATTTGATATGTTTTTGGGACTCATTAAGATTTTCAGTATTTAATAAACCGTTAATCTTTATGGATCTCAATAACATATCAAATGATTTTCAATTTTTCTAATTTTTTTTATGGATGATCTATATGATATAAACTTTCAATCCAACGGTCGATTTTGTAAAATTCGTATTCGTTATAGTAGTATTGACCACTTGTCCACGGTGGACCACTTGATGAGGTGGTCCACCATAGCATTGGCCTATAAAATCTTATAGGACCGGACCCAATATAATATGATAGGAGGGAGTATATTATAAGTCTCATTCAAAGTATTGGAAATTGAAAAAAGAAATTAATAAATGTATGTCAAAAAAAGTCTTATAACTAAGAGTAAAAATAAAATAGTATAGAAAATTGTGCATTCAAAATAGTAGTATTTGAAATTGAATTTCTTTTTTTTATAAATGATTTTTTATTTGAAATCTATAAATAATACTCCATCCGTTCCAAAATATAAGTCGTTTTGGAGAAAAAATTTGTTCCAAAATATAAGTCGTTTTACAATTTCAATAAAACATTTAATATTATTTTTCCTATTATGCCCTTAACTTTTTATTTTTCTTTTTTTTTAATTCTTTCATTTATTTTTCTCATATAATTAATGAAGAACAATTTTATAAATTTACTCATAGTTTCTCTTTTCTATACAACAATGATTATATTTTTTAATTTATGTAATATGATCGAAACAAATTTTTTACCAAAAATAACTAATTTTAAAAAATTTCAATTTCGAAAACCATTAGAAGAAATAAATTGAGGAAGTAGAAGTGGTCCCCACACATGCAAGTTGGCCTCGTGAGATGGAGTGTGTGGGGAAGGCATGGAAAAGCCATGTCACTCACGAGACCCTTTCTTTTTCACAAATGATAAATGAGCTAAGTGGGACCCACATTTGAATGATGGCACAATACATGATGATGATCATCATCATCATCATAATGATCATGAGGTCATTATTCTCAAATCCTACCGCGTTTTAGAGAGAGTCAATAGTCAAACTATTAAGAAAAAAGACCCTTTTCCTTCTCAAGAATCTCAACTGAACAGAGTACAAATAATGCTATTTTGTTTTTAAAAAAACATAATAGTACGATAAAATAGTGCTACTTTTTTTAAAAAAGAAATTAAAGATAAAATAAATATTGACTAGATAATTTTTTACAGTTTTAAGATATTAAATAAATGTATAGTTTCAATACAAATTTAATATTATACCCCCTCTTGTCTCATATATAAGACAAAATTATTAATTAATGTTGACCGAATCTAATATTGACTAGATACATCGGTGTAAATTTAACTTTGATTTAATATTAGTTACATAAATTATTAAACGAATCTAAAATGTGAAAAATTGTTTATATATTTGAGACATGAGGGAGTACAAATACTTCTTCAATTTTAAATATAATTAAAAATCAAAATGTATTTGGTCTAAATTTGAGACAAGTATGTTTTAACTTTGATTTATATTTAAAATCAAAGAGAATATTGCGATAAAAATAACACTTTTTTTTTTATCTTAGATGAAGATGAAGTGTTTGGATATCGGCTAATGCTTATATTCTTATGATTTATCCTTTGTATTGATACCTTTGTAAAACTTTCGTAGTTATCTCGGTACACCTTGTAAAACTTTCTTATGATATATATATATATATATATATTCCATTTTGGCATGTTAAAAAAAAAACAGTTCGAACCCGGATCACGACATTCATTTTGCTAGTTGAGCTAGGACTTATGGAACAAAAATAACACATTTCTTAATACGTGTGAAACAAGAGAATTTTGGTTATAAATTAATAAATAAGGCTAGAGGCAATACAAAAAAACAATACATATGATGTATGTTTGTTTGGTTTTACAGTGAGAAAAATTAATTTTAAATAAATTGATTTTCTGAAATGAATCATGTTTAAAATTGAGTTAAGATAATGATCGTACCTGAAACGGAAGTTTGATCGATGGCCAACTGCTAGACTTGTGCGGTGGTGATGATAGCTTTGAAATCGGAGGGGGGGTTTGTACCTGCAGGCACTCCGATGCTTAAGTCAGCACAGATACAAAGAGCAGAGGTAGAGATAAAGTAATAGATACCTGACTCCTCAATGATGAGGAGTATTTATAAGCCCCCAGTGCGGGGCCAACGATTATCCCTATTGGGCCGCGTAGAGCAGGCCCAAAGAGGATAACTGCTAGGGATAGCGTGGTATGCTGGAGAAGTTGTTACATTCTCCCCCTAGTCAAGCTTAGCCCGTATTTTGCGGGTGACGGATAAGCTTGGAATGGAAACGTGCCTTGCAGAGCACGTTTGTCACGTGTGCATTTGGTGTCGAGCATAGCCGTGCTCGACAGAGGAATCAGTTGAGGAGGATACGCTAGCGTGGGGTCGAGGAGAAGGCAATCCTGCTCGACCATGGGCTGTCTTCGACATGCTAGTGGATTGGGCCTGCTTGGCAATCTAGGCCCAGTCCGGAACAGATAAAATATTTTGTGTTTGGATACATTCAAGTAAAAGTGAATTTAACATTAAATTTGAGTGTAAAAATTAATTCTTAATCAAAACTACGTACAATTTACAGATTCAAGAACAATCAATTATGTAAACATAATTTAGAGGAATCAATTATGTCAAAATTATTTCTCTGCACCTAATTATAAGATCCTTTAAAAATAAATTTTTAGAGGTGGTCCAAATTATTCAACCACTTTTAGCATGGTGGACTTTACGATGAAATCGTTTTAAAATACACGTAATTACCGCTTGGTGAGACATATGAACCCGCAATTTTGTCAATCCAACCCCAACCGTCAGCTAACACATGTCCACATGACAAGTGTCCCAGAGAATGTTATGAGTTTCTTTAAACCCCACTTGTGTTTCATAATTAAACTTAACTTATGGGGTAGGAGCATCATGTTTTATTTAGCCTCCGTTTGGTTGGGAGGAAAGAAAGAGAAAGAAAATAAAATTGCGGAAACCAATGCATCTATTTACACTAACATAGTCTAAAGAGTTTTTCTAACCTGTGCAAGATTGCACAGGATAAGGGACAATTAATGTTCCACTTTTATGAGTTTTCCCAAATCTTATTAATGACTTTTTTTATATTGATTTTTTTTCCTCAACAATTATTTGATTCATCTTCTTCCAACTTCCAAGATTGTAAAACATTCATATGACCTTTTCTTCTTCATCCACAATCAAAATCAAATATGGACACCTTCTTCAAAAATAACATCTGGACACATATATAGTATTGTTGATTTAGGATCAAAATAAGATCTTGATGACTGCAGTGAACAACAACCATCGACGAATTAAGAGTGTTGTCGAGAAAAGAATTCAGAGAGGAGAACGATCGACAGAAACGACGTCGTCTGGTGAACAAAAACGGCCGGTGAACAAAAGTGGCGGGTGGCTGGCGAACAAAAGAGAACCGATTGAGAGAGAAATACGCAAAAGAGGTGAGAGAAGATAGAAAGATACGCTGAACGGGTGAGAGAAGAGAGAGAGAAGATAAAAGTGATTTTTGGTAGTTTCAATTTCAAGGAGTGTTATACGGTTTTGTTGTTATAACATTTATTTATGTTTTGAAAAACTCAAAAAGTGCATTAATAGTTCTTTATCCTGTGCAATCTTGCACATGTTAGAAAAACCCTAATCTAAATACATGTATTATTTTTCGTAATTTTCTTTCCTTACTCTTTCTATCATTCTAACCAAACGGAACCTTAATCCTAAATAATTTTCATCTTAAGCCCCTGGTCACTTGATTATCTAAAAGTGTGCATGTAGGACCCCTCTTTCACAACTACAATCCATAACCAACTACCTACTATAATCAATTATTTATATTTAAACTCTATGTATTTCTTTTTAATATGGAGACACTAATTATTTCTTTTGTAATTTTTTTTATAATCATGAAGAAACGTTGACCAAATAAAATTGTCTAAATACATCAATTTTTTAATAAATTTAAAAAATAAAGATTTTTTATATATAGAATCAGAGAGTACAAATTATTAATTAACATAGTAAGATATTTTCATTATATCTTTTTGAAGGTTTGTCTTTTTTTATTCTTTTTGACTGAAATTGATGTTTTATGATAATAGATAGTGAAAAGGATACCATATGCACAAAATTCATAAAAAGATATATTAATTTGTTTTTTTTCTATTACTGTAAAGTTTACAATTTAAAATACAAATTCAATAAAATTAATCTGAATAAAACAAAAATATAGTAAAAAATGTATGACAAAAATATATTTGTTCCATAAAATAAAATTAAATGTAAATTTGACATTATTTCACCTTGAAAATTGTAACACAACCATGGTTAAAAAGAAACCGAAGTTGGACTTTGAACATCGAAAAGCAAAAACAGTAGTAGTATGACCTAAACTTTAAAGGCTAGGTAGGATGAGTACATAGTAACAATATGGGATCCCGTTTGTCTAACTTTTTGGTAGGAAAGGTAGGGTAACTTTCAAACAATATCAGCCATTTGATTAATCAAATGCACTAGATTTTGCCACGTGTTAAACAATTTAATTTTTAATTAAAATTAAAACGTGCAGTCCCTGTTGGTCTTCTTTCTTCTTCACGTGAGAAAGTTCCGGCGCCCACTGCTTCGACCATTAATCCGTCGTACGCTCACCGACCAAACTCTCGTCGCTCCGTCGTGCACCGACCACCACAGCATTGAAGATAGAAACACTGTTCAAAGCTCAAGCAAGTAACAATGGAGAATTAGGGAAAACCCAGGAGCAATAATAATAATAATCAATCCAAAAAAGTTGCAAACTTTGTGGCTTTTCATTTCAATAGGAGTTAAAAATTTGTAACAGAATCAAGAGAGACAAAGAGTTGCAGATCTGTAACTTCGGCGTGCAGTGACGTATTCAACCGGCGTCTCTGCGATTTCGACGGGGTGATTGTCAACGTCGACGAAGCTCAGATCAGTATCGGTGGGACGATTCCGGCGAAACAACGATGGATGAAGCGAGACACGGCGGCGGTGGTAAGCAAACCAAACGGAGACCTGAGACGGAGGAAATTCTTCTTTGTTTATTTTTTCTCTGCCTTTAGATGTTTTTTAACATAAAAAAAAAGTAAATTAAAAGTAAGACACGTGGCATAATATACTACATACGATTGATCGAACATACATAATTGACCCAAAGTCACCTGCCTTTCCCGCGTAAAAGGCAGAGAAAGGCGATCCAACAATATGTAATGAATGAAACCAATTTGGCCCTCTGACACAAGTCATGATTAACTCTATTGCATGTTCTCTCTTTTCTCTATCATCTCCTATCTCTTTCATTACTCTTTCTCCATAGTATGTATCTATATATAGTCCCATCTTTTCTCCCATTTCTTATACTGTTCTCCCTAATGGCCCTGTCACATACACTGCCATCATAGATAACTCCATACTTCCAGCCCAACCCCATTTTCTGTCCTTCTCTTCTTAACACCATTTTGTTTCATTTTTTATTTTTAGTTTTACACCCCCCTTCCAAACTCAAAAAAATGGGTGACAAAGATGATGAGTTTAGTTTGGGTTTAGGTTTGAGTTTAAGTTTAGGATGTGGAGATTATGCAAAAAATAATAGTAATAATCAAATTCCTTTGAAGGGGAATCACATGCAAAAGCCACCTCAATCAGTTCCAAACCAAAGGGTTTCATTCAACAACTTGTTCCATTTTCATGGTATGTGTCACCTCTCTTAAATTTTTAATTCCTTCTAATGCATAGTTGATTTTTGATAGATGAAAGAAACCATTTTTATTTTATTTTCACAATTTTTTTGGTCAATACTACTAAAATCCCATTTCCAATTTTTGATAACCCTTGAAACTTTCAATGAAGAACACAAACCACTTCCTTTTTTTTATTTATTTTATTATTTATAGTTTTCTTTTTTGCCATGTATGATACTATATTATTTATAAATTTTTATACATAAAAAATGGTTAATTTTTTTTTTTTGGTTAAGAAGAAAACTTTTGTTTTTGACAAAAAAACATTTTTTTTAAAATTGTTTTGGTTGATGAGATGAACGCAAATGAAGAACATAAACCCTTATTTATTTACTCTTTTATTTTATGAATTTTTTATTTTAATTTATGAATGTTATGTGCGAAATAAAATAGCCTTAAATATCGTTATTAATTACACGATTGCCACTAACAAACACACATGCACATCACGTGACAGATCTGAGTACCGAAACGAGCTCGTTTCTCCGCGGAATAAACGCGAACTCGCCGCATCCATCAGCTCCGGCGGCGGCGGCGTTCGAAGACGAGAACGGAGTTTCTTCTCCAAACAGCACCGTATCAAGTATCAGCGGAAAGAGAAGCGAAAGAGAAGGTAATGGAGATGAAAACGACGCCGTTGAGAGAGCTTCGTGTTCACGTGGTGGTGGAAGTGATGATGATGACGGCGGAGGTTGCGGCGGCGATGGTGATTCTTCAAGGAAGAAACTGAGGTTGTCAAAGGAACAGTCAATGTTGCTGGAAGAAACTTTCAAGGAGCATAATACTCTGAATCCGGTGAGTTTGTTGTAGTGGCATTTATGTAATTTAATTTCTTTATTAGGGGTTATTTGGAATTTCATGGTTGTTATCAGTGGCTTTTGTGTAATTCAATTGTAGGATAAGGGCTTATTTTGGAATTGTCAATTTGATTATTTTGACTTTTTCTGTTTTGTTTTTATCATAGTTTTGAGGTTATTTTGAGGTTGTCTTTAATGATTATGATGATTATTACTATTGGGTTCTTTTTGATAATGTTAAATTTTAAAGTTTAAACTTAGTACTATACTGTATAAGCTATAGTATAAATTACTCGTATAAGTTTATCAGCTATAACCTAACTTGCCATTTTTTTTCAAACAAAGCATTAGTAATTTAGTACTATTTTTATGATATTAATTATTAATATTATTTTTGTTTTTTTATATCAGAAACAAAAACAAGCATTGGCTAAGCAATTGAATCTGAAACCAAGACAAGTGGAGGTGTGGTTTCAGAACAGAAGAGCAAGGTGAAGTTTTTGTCTGTTCTTATTCTTAGGGGTATTACTGTCATTTTGTGTGTACCAAATTTAGAATTGTGATGTTGTGGCTTTTTTTGTTGTGTGAGACCTTTGTAAGTTTCTGTTTCATACCATACCCCACCCTGTTTGTTTGTATCCTATTTAATTGGTTTTTTTGTTAATAATTTTTTTTTTCTTTGACTCATTGTTGTAATCTTTTTTATTTTTATTTTATAAAAGAACATGTTATAGTCTATTCATGATGGATTAAGAAGTAAAAATTTGAAACCTTTCAATTTTGGAACATACATTCATTAATTTCTCTTGAGTTTAAATCGGTTAATTAAAGAGAAGAAATAATTCTAACATGTCAAGTGCAACAATAGATGTGGATTTGTTGTGTTTTTATATTTTGATGTGCGTTTCATGCTTTGTGTTGACGCGACCGATATTTGTTCAATGAATGTAGGACCAAGTTGAAGCAGACTGAAGTGGATTGTGAATATTTGAAGAGGTGCTGTGAGACTCTAACTGAAGAAAATAGAAGGTTGCAAAAGGAAGTGCAAGAGCTTAGGGCATTGAAGTTATCTCCACAACTCTACATGCAGATGAATCCTCCCACCACACTTACAATGTGCCCTTCGTGCGAGCGTGTCGCCGTATCATCTGCGTCCTCCTCGTCAGCAGCAGCACCCTCTGCTCCAGCTCCAGCTAACTGCAACCCGCCAGGCTCGAGTGTTTTGCGGCCGATACCTGTCAACTCTTGGTCGGCAATGTCTAGTCAAAACCGTACTCGGCCATGAGTTTTCGCTCAAGATCCTAGCAGTAGGGTAAAGTAGGCAGGGGCATTGAATGTTTGGATGAGCGGTGAGTTTGATAAAATCACAATGACACCATAATTATGTTAAAGCTACAAAGAGCAACTTTATCCGAAATCTCAGTTTGTCATTGTGATTCTACCGCGGACTCAACGCCAATCCAAACATGCAATTAGATGCTAGGCAAAAATGAATCAATTCTAAAGTGCACTTTACTTTTTAGTGTTGGTTCACTAGGACTTCAGATTATGACTTTGGTTAACTTTTGTTTCTAGGCTTATTTTATTTTGAGCCTAGTGATAACATGTTTTACTCAACTTTAGGATGTGTAAAGTTTGGAAATGTTAAAGTAGGTTGTGTTTTTCATATGCTGAATAGTTTTTAATTCTTATTAACATTGAAAGGATGAAAAGGAGAATCCGAATCTTATTTATATAATTTTTTTCATGGGATTTGTCATACCACTTGGTGAGAAAAGGTGGGATTTTGTGCAAAGATTGAAGAGGGGACAAATTAAGGGGATTCCCATGAGGGGATAGTTGTGGTCTCAATTAGAAATGATTTTGTCTATCTTTTGTTCTGATTCCTATTACTTTGTGTCTTTATACTTGAACATGGGGTTGATTGATGAGTCATTTTGTGGGACTCATTTTTGGCTTCTTATGTAGTTCATACTCCTTAAAACGTTGATTAGTAAAGAGGTGACAAATAGTGAACAAAGGTAAATATCATCAATGATTCAATATGTTTTTGATGGTTTGGTATTAAAGGGAAATATAAGGGTTGAAATTCTATACCTTTAAGATGGGAATGCCGAGAAGGGATTCTCTCCCGTTGATTTTCTACCGGAGAGAGTTCAGTAATAACATCGACTATTCAATTGTGATTAGTAATTTTGACCACATTTAGTTATGGTTGACGTTTCACAGGACTCTCATGTCACTGTAGAGAATCGCTCCCGGATAAGACACATGCCTTTCTCTCTATTTCTCTAAATTTTTATTTACCTTTCATCTTTTCACTTCATAAATTGCTCACATATTTGCACTCTCTCTTTTGTGTGCTTAAAATCACACCAAAGGTAGAGAATCCTTTTCTGGAAGGAAACATACACAATAATAGGTACTACTACTAGATAGTATGGTCTATTACCATGACTTTATTTTGCATTTGGGAACATTGGCCAATTTTGTCTTTTGAATGTCTCATTTGTTTGGAAAAATTATTTTAATTTAATATTTATGTTTTTGCTATAAAAAATATAAACAAAATTTCTTGAATAAACCGATTTAATTTGGTCTTCGAACTATCAATCTCAATCTAAACTATTCCTACATCCATCCTAGCAGTCCTTATGTTACTATGTGTAGTTTTAGCAATTTAGCTCATATACTTTGTAAAACCTTCAATTTCATCATCCCTTAAATTAGTCTTTCTGATAGTTTTTATGAATTTGTTCTAGGTATAATATAGTAAATTGTATTATGGTAGTTGTAATCTATGAGTAACTTTGAGGTTGAGGCTAAGAAGATTTTCTGTCCTACCTTTTCAATTCATGGTAGCAAGCCTTATCATAGCCTTTCTCATATAACTTGATGAAGCAGCACGAAGACTTTCTAGTGCAAGCTCATCTACTGGTTCATAAACTCGATGAAACTCATTTCTTTTATAGGGATTAAGGTTCTGTTTGACAATTCAAATTCTGAGATTATAGCTTAAGTTCATATGATAAAATAGAAACGTGTTTTGCGTCAAAATGCATTTGACAAAATTGTCATTTTAGTTCTTAACTATGCGAGTAATCGTCCCAATAGTTAATGAAAGTACCAAACTTACAAAAACATATTTTATTAGTTAGTTTAGTCTGCAGACGTGCCTTTTACATAAGTTTTTTTTTTTTTTTTTTGAAATAAAAAAAATAAAAAATAAAATATATATATATATATATATATATATATATATATATATATATATATATATATATATTTTTTTTTTTTTACCATAAGTTAATATAATCAACATATGTGTTTTTTTTACCAAAATCACTTTTGACAGATAAAATCAATTATGGTTCCACTGGACAAACCAAACAGTTCCAATAAAAATATATTTTCTGGATATCTCAATACATTGATTGTTCTAGTCATGCAAACACGTAAAAGATAACTCAAAACAAAAAATTGCGAAGAAATCAAACTGTATTTACAGTATCAGTCAAGAAACGTAGAATACAACCATGGCCGGCTCTCTCTGTCAACTTTTCATGAATTCGGAGACATTGATCACACGTTGGACGATCTCCGGTAGATAAGCCTCTATATAAATACCTACGCAGAAGAATAACAACCTCTTAGGAAAAAAAATAGAGGTGAAAATATCATAGATTATCTACTATAGTAACCATAAATTATCTACCAGATCATTAATCATGCTTAACTTTCTAAAAAAAGTCAGATTTCTACAAGAACAACTGAAAAGTAAAGAGAAAACAGATATATCAAATAAATAAGGGACACAGTTTAAGATTTCTATAAGCTTTCATCACTTCAGTACCAATGTTTTAACACATATGGTAACGATAAGTACTGGCAATCAATCATAACATAAACCTCATCACACCAGTCCATTGCATTTATATTATAAAATAGAGATATAAAATGTAAAACATGACAAATTGAATAAAAAGTAACTAATACTAACATGATCTGTAATCTAACATATGCATGTATCATATAAGTATGCATGATCTGTGATCTTATTATAATTTCTCGATATTCAACACAAGTCTTGCAAGTTGCAACAGTAAAAAGATTAAAAGGTTCTTTATTATCTTGTCTCTCTAAGCATCTTTTAGAATTTTCTAACCAAATATAAATTCTCTTTACCATTCTCTTTGGAGCATGAAAACACACAGGGTGAGATCTTCAAGCATACAAATGCCACGCAGAAAACAGTTAAGAGTTATCAGGGAACTTTCTCCTAAGAAATCTAAGCATCGCCGCTTGGGACATATCTTCTCTATCATGGCAAGATAACACAATTCACGAGTGTCTGTCATTTTTAATGTGTAAAAATTAAAGTGTTGATTTTTTAAGCACTCGACTTTGAGAACTAAGCATAAATGGGAAGCAATCAAGTATCATGAAATTTTCACGCCTGAAGAGTCCAACAAAAAGTTCACAAAATAATACTGCATAGTGAGTGATTTAACTTATAGGAGACTGAATGACTTAAAATACAAGACTGAATGAGTGGATATGTATGATTTTACCCTATAAGGAGGTTTTTGATAATGCGAGGTTTGTACTGTGAATTGGATGCCTTGGACAGGGTTTCTGCCGAGGATGGGATATATGATGTTTAACTACATTTCCCAAGGTGGTTAGTTAGTTGGAGGACAATGAGAAGTGTGATTAAGGAATGGCAGTAAGTAATAACAAGGTGGGAAAGAGACAGAGTTGACTCTCCTGTAGAGATCAATACTCTTTTTGAATCTCTCAATTCAGACACGATTACTTGCTGAATATATGCTTTGAGGCCTTTTAAATTAAAGGTGTGAAGACTATTTGGACTTCAGATCCATCAGGGTCTTTTACCTATAAGTCCTTTTTTCAGTTTCTTGTTTTATCCTTCTCAACATCCGTAAAATACAGACGAAACAAAGTAATTTAGGAAGGTTTAAGTTCCCTCCACAGTTATTTCTTGGGAATCATGCTTAAAGGATAACCCAAATAATAGTATTTCTATTACGAAAATGTCAGTGACTGAAATACATTTTCTCTATATATTTATGTCATGGACTTCAAATATTCTGCAGCAAACAGCCACCACTTTTTGTGTTATGAGGAACTACGCAATTTCATAGTAAGATGTTTGGAGATTGCTGGATATGGCCACATTATTCTGAAGTTGTTTTCTCTACATGTTATAAAGGTAACAAGAACAGAAACGACATTAAAATGTTTTAGCTTTGTGCAAAAATATCAATCAGGTCTGGGATGGAGACACAAAGCAATGACATTAGTCCAAGTTTACACTGATATTACATTTAACACGCTGCATTGCTCTTAATGAATGAAATGACAAAAGAAAGACAAATAGTTTTGGCAACTCTAATTAGCCGATTTTAACTGAATGGTAAATGTTTTCCTAATCGAAAACTGAACAGCTAAGTGCATGTCAAGATAGGAAAGGCAAACTTGAGGATGCCTATGCCTTAAATTTCTATAGTTGGAATGCACGAATCCAAGCTACAATGATAACTAACTAGTAACTATAAACCTAATTATCAACTTTACCATTATCAAATCAAATTTGCATCCAAAAATAATGAGAATCTATCCAAACAGACATGTAAAAATGCATCCAAAATAAGATATTTCATCACTCACTTCATTAGAATATCATAGTATTCAGGATCCAAGGAAGAAAGCATCCCATCCACATCTTTTATAGCCATTATTGCTCTATGCACAACAATCCAATGCGCCGACTGCCAAAATTAAAACAAAAAACAACATAACTAAAGATACATGAAAAAAATACCATGAATTCAACAAATTAGAAATCTTCAATTGCAACTAAACTCCAAAAACTAGTCTATACTTTTTTCTGGAAACTCGATATCCGGACTAAGGACCGACTAATTCGGGGAACTAATCCCACCATCCACTAGGGGGTGCCCCAATTAAAGCCGGAGCAAAGCTTTGTATGGTCTGGCCCAACAGAGGGATTGGCACCAGGAGAATAGCGAGGAGCGCACTCCGAGATCCCAAGCTTACACAACCGGGCCAACCCCGGGGGTTAAAAACTAGTCTATACTAATGGAAATCAACTTAAAAAATAATTTTTTGTTTCTTCAACATCAATTTTTGGTCTTAACTCTTAAGTAATTTGGTAATTCCAATTGTACCAAAACATTGTTTCTCTTCTAACAACCCAAATCAAATCCAAGCACAAAATAACAATAAAGTATTAATTTTTCTCCAAAATTGCATAAAAAATGATAAAGGGGGTAAGGGAATAACCTTGCAACGCTCATCACTAGTCATGGCATAGGTTCCTTCAAGTGCAGTTTTAAGGGCTTCCACAGGTTTATACCTAAATTTGCATCAAAATTAATAATTACT
The DNA here is from genome assembly GCA_954870985.1 of Trifolium fragiferum. Taxonomy (NCBI): domain Eukaryota; kingdom Viridiplantae; phylum Streptophyta; class Magnoliopsida; order Fabales; family Fabaceae; genus Trifolium; species Trifolium fragiferum. The sequence continues at coordinate 665,499 of OX940792.1, forward strand.
TATTAAAATTCAGCATTTGATTCGTAATAGACAAGAGAGAAAAAAGAGAGTGTAATGTTAATTACTGTTTGAGTAAGCTTTCGATCTTGCGGGTTTTGTGTTCAATTCTTGTAATAATGGCTTCTGCATTATCAGCTTCAACGAATCCTTCTGAGCCTGCCATACAAATCACAGTTCTATTGAACTTTTCTTGAGCTTCAATTTTACCCAGAATTTTTTTTTTCTTCTTCTTTTGCTTCCAAATAAAGTGGACCCTGTACAATTTAGACGCAAAATTAGGTGCTGGCTAGGGTGCGAGACACTCTCATATCTCCCACCGTGGGAGATCTTTTATATCCGTTCGATTTACACGACCTATAGATCTTACTGTGCACCAGCACAACACACCCTAAATGTTTTTGCTTAATTATTATTTACTTTTTGCACGTTTTGAGGTTCCTCAAACACTCTATGAAATTATCAAATTATTTTTGCCCGCTTTCTAGAAAGTGAGTACTTTTCGCTCTCTAAATAGCGAATGTCAATATTTATACGCAAACTGAACGCCGTCACTCTCTATTGATGAAAAAATGATGAAAAAAAAAGAGTTCGCATTTTAGGGAGTAAGCACTGTTTGCATCCTAAGGAGCGAATTTTTTTTCATCCATGGAGGATTCCGGTGTCTAATTTGAGCATAAAATATTGACACTCGTTACTTAGAGTGCAAACTAAAACATAGTTCGTTATTTAGAGAGCGAACTTAGTTTACACTTAAAAAAAATGAAGAAGACAATTTATTTTATATTTATAAAGTTCGCAATTTAAGATGCGAACTGAAGTGTTCCCATTTTTGGAATTTTATACACTTACTTCCAGTGGCGGAGCCAGGAATAATATTTAGGCCGGGCACAATTTTAACCGCAAATGCACAAATGTTTATTGGTATAAGGTTTTCAGATCGGGGTTCATCCATATCCGACTGTTTTTAACTAATAATTATTATTTATATACTAAAATTATAATAAAAGTAATTAATTTTAAGGATTTAATCTAAATATTTGATTTATAATAACTATATAAGTAAAAGTCATAAACTCCCCACAATTCTACATATGAAATAAAGTAGACTTGCAATATATTTTATATCTTAGAGATTAACACAAAAGCAATCAAACATATTTTTTTTGGTATTTTGGATTGTATTTAAGTATGAGGTAAAAAATTAAAATCAAAGAAAAACAATAATAGTACATTTTTTTTACTATAAACAAAGTTGATATTTTTAATAATATATATATATATATATATATATATATATATATATATATATATATATAAACAAATAAAAGAAAATGAAGTAAAAAAATAAAGGGAAAAAGTGGGAGTTGAACCCAAGACCTCTACATGCTCAAACAAAAAACAATCTAGTGGACCAATGTACATCTATTGTTATTAAATATCTTAACTAATAAATATATTAAAACAAAATTGTGTTACTGTTCATTATCTTCAACCTCTCACCAAAACCTCAAAAATTATTTTTTCCATTCTTGCACCAAATTGAACATGTAAATATATTATTTTGCTATAATTTCATCAGGATTACGAATATATATTTAAATTTTACTAATTCTTACTCAAATTTCAAAATTTTAGATTAAAATAAGAACCATATATATAAAAAAATAAAATAAAATTGAAGTGGAAGCCTGGCCACCTACCCGGCGGTGGATTCGCCTATGCTTACTTCCTAAATAGTGAAAGTAAGACTAGTAACTGCGAAAAGTAAATCTCTAATTTATATACTTCAGAAACCCCATGAGAGCTCCATGCATAATATTTGGGTCCTGTTTATTCAATCTTGATTGGAGAATCTGAACCGCTAACGGCTCTATCTTTTTGGTCCATATATCTCTATCATAAGATATGAGCCATAGAAATAAACAAGTAGTAAGCAACACTCATTTCTCCCACACACCTACTATCCACAACTTTCAATTTACAAAGAATATGTTATATGTCTCTCCGGATCCTATAGATCAATTAGTTGTCTAACATGATATTAATTTTTTTTACTTGTTTGGTACGAGGTAAACCAAGTTAGCGGTCATCAATTTTTATTTTACAAATTGATTTTGTAAAGATGAATTAAACTTAAATTCAAATTTCTATGATATTATAATATCAAAGCTGATTATCTACAATCAGACTTCTCACCATCTATATTCACACATCAAACTCAACAGTGTTGAACGTAATAATGCGTTAAAAAGTTTCACAATAGATAAAAAATAACATGAAATTATGTTTATAAGTGATACAATTTTCACATTGTAAGCCGATTTTATAAGATTGAGTTATGCCACACTGAAAATTCTAAGATAGTCCAACATGGTACTACAATCTCACAAATCATTTAGTTGGCTTTATAAAAACCATTTTCAACAAATTAAATACCCATCTCACAAATCACATTTCTTTTCTAAAATCACTTACCTCAACTTCTACACATCATGACTAAGAAAACATGCATAGCTATGGTTCCATCCCCAGGACTAAGCCATTTAATTCCACAAGTTGAATTTGCCAAACATTTCCTCCAACAATACAATCAATTTATCATCTCATTCATCATTCCAGCACATGACCCTCTCACTCCTTCAATGCAACAAGTCCTAAACACTCTTCCACCAAACATAGACTTCACTGTTCTCCCTCAAGTAAAAAACCTTCCACAATATAACTACGACCCTGCTACCAAAATGAAACTCGTAGCAAAATACTCTGTTCCATTTCTACAAGAAGCAATAAAATCACTTATTTCAAAAACTAACCTTGTTGCTTTAATCTCCGGTGTATTTTCAACCGATGCACATGAAGTTGCAAAGCAATTCAATTTATCTTCTTACCTTTTCGAACCTTCAGCAGCTTTTACATATTCATTCTTTGTCACTTTACCGAATCTCGACGACTCTGTTTCATCTGAAACAGAGTTCTTATTCGAATCAACTTATGAAACTGGGATTGTTCCAGGTAGTACAATCACTTTAAATTCCGAAGATATTCCTGATATAATTACAACTGAAAGATCAAGCATAGTTTACAAATCATTTCTTGATGTGTGTAAAAAATTCTCATTATTTGATGGTGTTATCATAAACACTTTTACTGCTTTGGAACCAGAAGTTATAAGTGTTCTTCAAGAAAATGAAAAAGAGAATAAGAAACCTTGTGTTTATCCAGTGGGACCAATCATTAGAAATGAATCTAATTGTGACGAAAACATTCGTTTGATGTGTTTAAGGTGGTTGGAAAATCAACAACCAAATTCTGTTCTTTATGTTTGTTTTGGAAGTGGTGGAACAGTTTCTCATGAACAACTCAATGAGTTAGCATTTGGATTAGAATTGAGTGGTAAAAAATTCTTGTGGGTTGTTAGAGTTCCAAGTAAAGTGGTTAACTCTGCATATTTTGTTGGAGAAAAAGATGATCCATTAGAATATTTACCAAATGGTTTTTTAGAAAGAACAAAAGAAAATGGATTAGTTGTTACATCATGGGCCCCACAAGTTGAGATTCTTGGTCATGATTCAATTGGTGGTTTTTTGAGTCATTGTGGTTGGAGTTCAATTTTGGAGAGTGTGGTTAAGGGTGTGCCTATGATTGTATGGCCTTTGTTTGCAGAACAAAAGATGAATGCTAAATTACTCACTAATGTGCTCAAAGTTGCAGTTAGGCCAAATGTTGATGATGAAAGTGGGATAGTGAAAAGAGAGGAAGTTGCTAAAGCTATAAAAGTGATTATGGAAGGTGATGAAAGTTTGGAAATAACGAAGAGAATCAATGAATTGAGTGTTGGTGCTTGTGTTGCAACAAGTGAAGATGGTTCATCTAGGAAGGCACTCTCTTCATTAGCTTTGAAATTGCTTAGCTTTTGAATGGCCGGTATATTATGTTTAAATTTCTAAAGAGTCTACCCGGTAAGTGTAATTTAATTGACAACTATAAAAAATATTATTAAAAGGATCCATATTCGATTATCAGATTTTTCACATTTAAAGTGCGGTGTATGAGCCTAGTCACTAGACTAATTGAAAAAAATAGTGAATGCAAAGTTATATTTTTATTGATAGAATGATAACACTTATGTATTTATTCGACCGGTTAGCCTCACATCATTCGTTGCACACTTACAATTATCTTATCTTAATCTTAATCTTAATAAAAGTAAGATTTGAACCCTCTTAAAACCCTAATCAGCAATCATTTAGCCATAATTTGGTAAATTGTCTAAATTTATAAACTAATATGTACGGTATCTATGTCGTCTTGATATTTGTGTCATAGACAGTGGCCGACTTTATAAATTTTCACTGCATTGGGTGATTCATTTTTCTAGCTTCTTTGATCTAGTTTCTTTAGGTGGATCAACAGTGTTGATCAATCTAATGATCGAAATTAATATGCAAATTTGATACTTGAAAGGCGAGGTTGAATTGGTAATTTTTAGACTAAATTACAAATTACTTTAGACTAAATTACTCCCTTTAATTTTTATTATAGGAAAAAAATTCTTTTAAATTGAAAATTACACTTTTTACATTTTCGAAACGTTTACTACACAAATTTCAATGACATATTACTAAATTTGTCTCCTTAACCAATGTCCCGAGGGCACTATTTAGCATTTTCCATATTTTATTAATCTAAAAAATAATTTTTTTATAATAAAGTCCAGAGATTTGATGCACATAATATGATAGAAAAGGAATAAGGATACGATATGAGATAGGATAAACACTTATCCTATCATGTGTTTGGTGCACACCTGATAAGAAATACGATAACTTTATTTACTATTTTTTTTCTTTGTTTTAATTATGTAAAATGTTTTACTTTATTCTATAACATGATAAAATGTAATCTTTAAATGACGAGATTACCCTTATGCAACAATTACGTATATTTTTTGAAATTAATTTTTAATATTTATAAATTAAAAAATTTTAATATTAATTTTTATAATATTATAAATTAAATAAATATACTAAAAATAAATAAGTAATTATATAGTTTTTAAAAATGCATATTGACACTACTAAATAAATAATTCTAATTTTTTTATTACAAATATCATAAGTAATTAAATATTTGACCAATCATTAAAGTGTCTAATTAAATATAGAGACTATAATTAAAAACTTACTATCATTAAAATATTTGACCAATCACAGTAAAAGAAGAAATATTTGACCAATTAAAACCAAAAAAATAAAATATTTGACCGGTTATTTTTATTTTACCAATTTAATTTTGAAAGTTATTTACATGATTAAAACTATTATAAATACACATATATGTCTTTGATTTTTATATCGTGCAAGTACGCAAGCACTAGATAATACTCTTACTCCTAATAATAAAAAAAGATAATCAACACGAAGAAAACAATGAAGAATCAAATCTTCTTCACATTTCTAATAGTTTTGATGATAGCTCTTTCACTTGGCTTAGGTATATGTATTTCCAATATTTCTCTATATTTGTTTATCTATCTACATCAAATATATACTAACTTATATGTTCAATAACTGATGCAGATGTTGAAGCACAAAAGCAAACTTGCATAAAAGATTTTCCGTTATCTAATTGCGACAAGATAACTTGCAATCATGATTGCAAGACTTTCTATGGTGAAGCATATGGAGTTTGCAATGCACCAACTACTTGTCGTTGCTTTTACAAATCCTTAATTTGTTAAGATGTAACATTTTGAGGCCCTAGCTAGCCCATCTTTCATACCAAGAAATAAAATAAGACTATATTTTGAACATTCTACATCTTGCTTAATTGTGTTAAGTTAGTTGTCAATGAATTATTACAATTTCGTGTTCAAATTTAATTAATCGTGCGACTTGAAGTATAAAACACAAATAATATTTGTTTAGTTTCTATAATTTTATTTCTTATTCACGTAACTTCAATTAACACCGCCAAACACACCATTTTCTTTATCTTTTTTGCTTTCGTTCATACACCATTTATTTGCACACTCAATAAATTTAATATATTTAACTAAAGTTCAAGAGTAAATTGGTTAAAAAAAAATCAAAATTCAAGAGTAAATATACTTATATTTTTTTTTTACTAAATTTTTTACTTATATTTTAGATAAACACTAACCACCAAGTGACAATTGACATACCTCCATTTAAACGACGTACACATACAAAGCAAACAAAACAAAACCGAACAAAAAGAACCGTAAGGAAATAAATAATCCAAGCAGAAAAGACTAGACATTTGGACCAATCACATTCAACTGTGTCAGAGTGTTCCTTTGCCGGCATTGACAGCATATTTCAATACTACAAAGTCTATAAATACAACAACGTTATTTATTGTTATCATTTATCAAACACCTCACACACAAAACAAACGAAACAGAGCAAATAAGTACTCTTCTTCATGTCTCCTTCTGGATTTTCATTATCTTCAACTGCAGAAGATGTTACTCATGGGATTGATGGTAGTGGCCTCACAGCAATTGTCACAGGTTACATATATATTGCTTGCTTGCTTTTTCTTTTTTTATTTACAATAGAGGGCATAGTCCAAGAAAATATATACAAAATTAAATTGACATTTCTATCCATGCAAATCTCAAAGTTATCATAAAGAGAAGTTTTTGTAGCTCATTAGGAGGAGTTTCCAAGCAAATTCAAATGATCCATTGAATTGTTAGAAATAGCAAGTCAATAAGCACTTCTATTTTCTTCACGCTGATTATGGATGATTCGCACATACCAATTCATCTTTAGCAGCTTCATGATACTTATTGAACTAAGATAGGGATATTCTCATTAAACTTGAAATTGTCAGATCATGTCGATCAAAATCTTTAAGTCACTTTCCACACTACAAGATAAGAAAAATGCTCCCTCCAAGCCATGTCCAAATCCAAGTACAATTCCCACATCTCAGCATGTAATGCATCCCAAGTTCCAATCTTCTTAGTGTAGCCTTTAATCCATCTACCACATGAATACCTAAAAGGACCACCACAACCCGCAACCTCTCCCTTTTCTTGCATGCACCATCATTGTTGAGCTTAATCCAACCTTCTTTTGGTCACTTTCGCCAGTGTCCTTCAATTTAGTTCCTCTATGAAGATACTCTAATTTGTAGTCTTCATTTTCTGTAATGAATCTCTAAATCAATAAAGTTGGTTCATTCGTCCTTTGGAAACCAGCTTCAAAGATAATTTTATTTTTCCACAAATACCAGCACATCGTCATGAAGGTGGTTTTATATTCTATGTCTCTGCTATCGGATCACTCACTATTTATATACAAGCACCAAATTCAAAAGTACTAGCGTGACAGGGTGTGTTAAAGAGTTTGGTTGAGAGATGGCTGAAAATATGTTTATAACTTGGGGCAATCGTCATATTATAAGCTAGTTTTATAAGGTTGAATTAGGTCTAACCGAAATTTTATTGTATCACGTCTCTCCAAGATCCATAAAGACCCGATCCAAAATTCCATAATTTTCTTCGACTTTCTTATTTGATAAAGACATTAAAATTTTCTCGACAGCATAAAATAGTGGTAATATCTTATAAATATAGGAAACAAATTAGATGCAGTCGGTTGTAGAAATCATTTATGAACCGTACTATTAAGATCAGACGGTTTAAATCTTAAAATAACTTTTAATTTTTTATTTAATATAAAAATTAAGGTAGAAATTAAAACTGTCCGATCTTGACCAAAATTGGACGGTTTTGAGCAGCCAATTGCATGACTGCAAGGATTTTTGATTTCACTGAATCCAAATTCATAAATTTACTATCAAAATAAAATAGAGTTGGTAATTGGTACCAATTTGTAACATTTTGTCACTAACTTATAACATTTTGAATAGCGTTTAAACTTATCGCTTCATTTTAACCGCGTCATGATTATAAAATCACATTAATTGAAAACACTAGTATTTTTGTCACAGGAACAACCAATGGTATTGGCAATGAGACTGCAAGAGTTCTTGCCTTGCGTGGTGTTCATGTGATTATGGGTGTTAGAAATATTGTTGCAGCACAACATGTCAAAGAAGCAATACTTAAGGAGATTCCAACAGCTAAAGTTGATGTGATGGAGTTAGATCTCAGTTCAATGGTATCTGTTAGGAAATTTGCATCAGAGTTCAATTCCTCTTCTCTTCCATTGAACATTCTAATGTAAGAAAACCAGTACACAACATAAGCACAATTTATATATATATATATATATATATATATATATATATATATATATATATATATATATACATATCCTTAATTATTAGTATTATTCAAGGAAATACATGATTAGTAATAATTTTTTTGCTATTTTGTTGTGTATCTAAGAAACAATGCAGGAATTTGTGCACCTGTTTTCACACTGTCCAAAGACAACATTGAACTACAATTTGCCACTAATTATTTAGGTATGTAGAAATTGTCTCATATTTGGTAACATGAAATATTTTGGCAAAATTACATTTTTGACCCCTTAACTATTACAAACTAGCGATTTTGACCAAGTCAACGAACACATGAATAGTAACTCATATGCCACTAGCAAGACATGTTGACGTGGCATGTGAGTCACTACTGTATACATGTGCGTTGACTTGATCAAAATCAGTAACGGCTAGACTTTTGCAAAATGGGATAAAGTTATTAGGGGACTAGAAATAATATTATAAAGTTAAGAGACCAAAATCTCAAGTTTGTGAAAATTAGGAGGTTAAAAATGCAATTTAACCTAATATTTTGAGTTTATGCATATAAAACACTAAATAACTTTTCTACTGTTTCTTTTGATGCATAGTCTTAATTAGAAGAGAGTGAAAACAATCTTAATTAATTTTGTTTATAATTTATTTCACAGGTCATTTTCTTTTAACAAATCTTTTGTTAGACACTATGAAGAAAACAGCATGTGAAAGCAAGAAAGAAGGAAGAATTATTAATGTCTCATCTGATGGTCACAATTATACATATCCTGAAGGAATCGTCTTTGATAAAATTAATGATGAATCAAGGTAAGAACAGAGGAATTCTAAATATACAAAATGTTATTGTCAATTTTAGATTTATATTATTCATTTTTGTTAACAATATCATGTTCTTTAACCCATTGTTACACCTATGCTCCTCATACTTCTCAACTAGTGGTAGTATAAGAGCTCTAGTTCGACCTAAAATAGGGTTCGAGGAAAATATCATGGCGGTACATATAGTAATGTGGAAAGTTCACACAGAAGACTGTTGGAATTCAAGTGCGAGTTGATAGTTCCATATCAATTAAGAATAAACTGAACGAAAGATAAATAAAAGAGGCGACACATATACTCAATATCTTAGTTGAATGTAGAATAGAAATTAAACACGAACAATGAACATATAATTCTTATGGTGTATGTGGTAAGAAGAAATATAGTTTATAATTCATTTATTTTGCTTCCTTATGTATAGTTACCAAAGATGGAAGGCATATGGTCAATCTAAACTTGCTAACATTTTACATGCCAATGAACTTGCAAGACATCTCAAGGTATGATGCTATTGCTAACATTTTTTTTCTATAGGATAAGTAGCTTCAATATCTGATATACCTTATATTAATTGTTGCATCTTGATTCTTGATCAGGAAGATGGAGTTGATATTTCTGCAAATTCTCTTCACCCAGGATGTATTTACACCAATATTGTAAGTCTTGAGGTTGGTAAGACTATCCCAAAAGGTAACTATCCCAATTTACTATTCATGAGTCTATATGGTTTGTATTCAAAATGCTATTACACAAAAGAGTGTATTTTTATTATGGGAAAAATAAAAGTACGGTAGTTTTGCTGGGACGACCAAATTATTTTTAGGCTAAATTACACTTTTGGCTCCTTAATTTTCAGAAACTTACGATTTTGGCTTCCTAACTTTCACAATACCACTTTTGACCTCCTAATTTTATTCCCTTTTGCAAAAGGCCGACTCCTCCACTGATTTCAACCAAGTCAACCCACAAGTGGGCAGCAACTCACATACATATCATGTGAGACACCACCAACATGTGTGTTGACTTGCTGATGTGGCATGTGAGTTACTGTCTATGTGTGTGTTGACTAGATCAAAATCGGTAGAGTTCTAACCTTTTGCAAAAGGGGCTAAAGCTAGGGGGACAAAAGTGCTATTATGAAATTTAGAGGGCCAAAATCGTAACTTTGTGAAAGTTAAGAAGAAAAAAAGTGCAATTTAGCCTTATTTTTATTGATATTTCTTTTATGCAATGTATTTTTCCATTAAGATTATGAAAGTTGCTAATCTTGTGGTTATGTTTATTTCTGAATTATACAGATATGCTAAATATGCTTGGTGATTATGTACTTAAAAATGTACAACAGGTATTTTATTTTTAACACAGTTTGATTTATTAAATATTATTGCTTATCTATTTAATCTAAAAGAGAATTTAAAAGTTCAACATTCAACCTCACTATAGGGAGCAGCAACAACATGCTATGTAGCATTGAATCCACAAGTGAAGGGTATTAGTGGAAAATATTTTTCTGACAGTAATGTGGATGAACCAAGCTCACAGGCAACAGGCATTGATTTGGCAAAGAAACTTTGGGATTTCACCATGAAATTAATTGAATAGAATATCCAAAAGCAAATTATCATGTAGATGATATTATATCAAAAAGCATATGTACTTTTAATTAATTATTAGTATATCAAAAAGCATATGTTTAGTGGCATTGAAATATCATCAAACATTACATGGAAGTACCAAAAGTCATTAAATATTTAAATTGGAAAGTGAAGTTTCAACATTTTTGTTTTGTTTTAATCTTCAAATTTTGAGGAGAAATGCCTCGGATAATTCAGAGTTCAACCGAGAAGTAAGTAAAACTTGACCAAAGATTTTTTCTGTAAGAATTTGAACTCGAATTTTCCCGAACAATTAGTTCTTAATTAAAGTTCATTGACCATCTGATTCCAATCACTTGGTTGAAATTTCAATTATTTGATTGTGTAGAAAAGTCTTGAGACCAAATCTTAAAAATAACCTGTTCCTTGTTGAATTAGATAGTGACTTTTTCCTTGTTGAAACAAACACATACGCAAGAGCTTATATCACTTGTTCAAAAGAGTCCTAAAAATAATAGTTAATCAAATAGCAGCTCAATTTGTGTTCCTTAAAATATTCACCAAGGTCATTGCATTGCTATTCATTGATATACTTTTGGACATTCTTGTACAGCAAGAAACAATTAGACTCAAATGGTAAATGAACTTTTGTTAAGAACAAATTGTTTAGAATATCCGAATCCAAATTAGTCAAAACTTTACTATTCTCTTGACTGAACTTCGGATCACAGAAAGAAAATCCTTATTATAAAAGCATCTTCTGAGATGTCCAAAACATATCTTATATTTCATCATCTATATATCTCAAGTTCAATTACACATCATGGAGAGTAGAAAGACATGCATTGCTATGATTCCTTCACCGGGATTAAGCCATTTGATTCCACTTGTTGAGTTTGCTAAACAATTACTCCAACAACATAATCAATTCCATATCACATTCCTCATTCCAACACTTGGTCCACTAATTCCTTCTATGCAAACCATCTTGAACACTCTTCCACCAAACATGGATTTCATTGTTCTTCCACAAGTCAACATTGAAGACATTCCACAGACTCATCAACCTTCAACACAAATGAAACTCATTGTAAAACAATCAGTTCCATTTCTACAAGAAGCAGTGAAATCACTCATTTCCAAAACTCACCTTGTTGCTTTAGTCTTTAGCATGTTTTCGACCGATGCACATGATGTTGCTAAGCAATTCAACCTCTTGTCTTACCTTTTCTTTGCCTCAGGAGCTTTTATATACTCATTCTTTCTGACTCTTCCAAAACTTGACGAAGCTGCTTCGTCCTCCGAGTTCTTAGAATCGTATTACGAAACAGTGAGTGTTCCTGGTCTTGCAATTCCTTTCGATGTCAAAGAGCTTCCAAATCCGGTTCTCGTTGAAAGATCAAATTATACCTACAAATCAATTCTTGATATGTGTAAAAAACTCTCATTGGTTGATGGTGTTATAATAAACACCTTCACAGATTTGGAACCAGATGCCATAAGGGTTCTTCAAGAAAGACAGAAACCTTGTGTTTATCCTGTTGGACCTATCATTAGGAATGAGTCAAAAAATGAAGCAAACATGTCAGTTTGTTTAAGGTGGTTGGAGAAACAGCCACCAAATTCTGTGGTTTTTGTCTCTTTTGGAAGTGGTGGAACACTGTCTCATGAACAACTCAATGAGTTAGCATTTGGTTTAGAAATGAGTGGACACAAGTTCCTGTGGGTTGTGAGAGTTCCAAGTAAACATACTAGTTCTGCATATTTTAGTGGACAAAAGGATGATCCATTAGAGTATTTACCAAATGGTTTTTTGGAAAGAACCAAAGAAAATGGATTAGTTGTTACATCATGGGCACCGCAAGTTGAGATTCTTGGTCATGGCTCTACTGGTGGATTTTTGAGTCATTGTGGTTGGAGTTCAACTTTAGAGAGTGTGGCTAATGGTGTGCCTATGATTGTATGGCCTTTGTTTGCAGAACAAAGGATGAATGCTAAATTACTCACTGATGTGCTCAAAGTTGCAGTTAGGCCAAAGGTTGATGATGAAAGTGGGATAGTGAAAAGAGAGGAAGTTTCCAAAGCTATAAAAGGAATCTTGGAAGGTGTTGAAAGCTTGGAAATAAGGAAGAGAATCAAAGAGTTGAGTGATGGTGCTGTTACTGAGCTAAGTGAGCATGGTTCCTCTAGGAAAGCACTCTCTTCTTTAGCATTGAAATGGAATTAATAATATATACATGTTGGGTGGCTTGCAGAAATTATTAATAATGTTCTCATTATTAGAGATATAGAAAACTATAGAATAAGAGTTAGTTTTGTTTCTAATTAATTAACCTATATAAAGACTTTATGTAAACATTTTCTATTACTTCTTCTCATATTGTACTATTTTTATTATCATTATAATATACTTGTACACAGTATATCTATTCTTCTGCCATGTTTCCTAACACTGATCATGCATTTGAGTTCAAACATTTTCAGCATTGAGCCAAAGAAAGTATGTTCTGCAATACCAGCCAAGATTTTGGAAAACAAAATACATGAAAATGAGCCGTTAACTGTAATTGAGCCAAAATGTAATTGAACGGACCGATCCGATTCAATGTTTTATTTGGTGCTTCTCAGATGTGGCAAAATATATAACATCGTTTTTGTACATCTTTTATAGCCCAGCCCGTGATAGTCATTCCGGCATGCCAAATTAGAACGAGGCCAAATTCAAAACATTCGCATGAAGTGATAAGTAATAATGTTATTAAGGTTGAGTGAGATGTTGGGCAAATTTATTGAATGACAAGTAAGCATTTGAGTTCCTATTCTATTACCATTGCAGAATTTTGGCCTAATTTTCTGGTTCTTCATATAGCTCTGGATTGAATCTTACTCGTTAGCCGCGATAAATCTAATTACAGGAAATTTCCCTCTTACTCATCATTGTTGTGATTTGGTCTATGATATAAAGAAGCTAGCGAAGCAGGTGTCGTCAGTGAAGTTTTCGCATGTCCTGTGAGAGACAAATCAAGTTGAGGATACTTTGGCAAATATTGGTTTAAATGTTAGCTCAATTTTTACCTGAGTTTAAGGCTGGTGTCATTGATCGATTATAGCTTCAAATAGGTGCTGCTGATTAAGGCACAGGTAATTGCATTATTAGAAAAACCAGAAAAAAATAGATCCTGTTGCAGATAAAAGAAAAATCTGAAGGAGCCTTTCCGGCTAGGGATTTGGTGGGAGAAGGACGATAATGACATATTTGCAATGAATCATCTTACACGACGTCTTATTGCTTATTTCCTCCATTCGTGTACTTCAAATCTTGGATATAGTAAGTACCTGAGCAGCAAAAATATTTCCATGAGCATTTCTCAAAAATCAATACTTCGTCACATACACATAATAGTCTCATGTTAAACCAACACGAGCAAATAGTTTGAAAGATTTTGATCATTGAAAAGACGAGAGTTATAGGGTCGGGTTATGTCTGAAAAATTGCCCTGGTATAATGTTAGGACCAGTTTCGAATCACATACAACCCGGTCTAACCAATCCTTTCTACATCCCTATCCAAAAGTATATATATGGTACTTGAAAAACCACTTCACATATATAAAATAAATTGAAGTATTTGGTAGTCCAACAAAGATTAAATAAACAAATATCAATAAACATCAATGTCAAAATATGATTTTTAACTTTTGCATTACATTAGTTCAAATGACCAAGAATTTTAGATAGTGTTTTTTCCATTATAGAAACAATCACATACGCAAGCGCTTACATCACTAGTCACAAAGTTCTTAAAATACTAATAGTAAAGTATAGAGCAGCTCAAATGTGTTCCCCTAAAATATTCATAAAAGGTCATTGCATTGCTATTTGCTATTGATTTTAAACATTCTTCTATTTAAATAAAAAGTGATTGCTTGGTCTCAAATAATTGTTAGTTCGACTTTTCTTACCTACTAACCGAACTCTAGATTATCAGGATCTCTTCCATTAAAATCTGAAGAGTTATAGACGAAAAAAGAAAATTCTTATTATAAAAGCATCTTTAGGAGATATCCATCATACAAAATATATCTGATCTTTCATCATCAATTAAACATCATGGAGAGTAAAAAGACATGCATTGCTATGATTCCTTCACCTGGATTAAGCCATTTGATTCCACTTGTTGAGTTTGCTAAACTATTACTCCAACAACACAATGAATACCAAATCACATTACTCATTCCAACACTTGGTCCTCTCAATCCTTCCATGCAAACCATCTTGAACACTCTTCCACCAAACATGGATTTCATAGTTCTTCCACAAATCAACATTGAAGACCTTCCAGAAACTCATGAACCTGCAACACAAATGAAACTCATAGTAAAACACTCAGTTCCATTTTTACAAGAAGCAGTGAAATCACTCATTTCCAAAACTCACCTTGTTGCTTTAGTCTTTAGCATGTTTTCAACCGATGCGCATGATGTTGCTAAACAATTCAACCTCTTGTCTTACCTTTTCTATGCCTCAGGAGCTGTTTTATTCTCATTTTTTCTCACTCTTCCAAAACTTGATGAAGCTGCTTCAACTCAGTTCTTAGAGTCAAGTTATGAAACAGTGAATGTTCCTGGTGTTTCAGATCCTTACCATGTCAAAGAACTTCCAGATCCATTTCTCTGCGAAAGATCAAGTGATACCTACAAATCAATTCTTGATGTGTGTAAAAAACTCTCATTGTTTGATGGTGTTATAATAAATACTTTCACAGATTTGGAACCAGATGCCATAAGGGTTCTTCAAGAGAGACAGAAACCCTATGTTTATCCTGTTGGACCTATCATTAGGAATGAATCAAGTAGTGAAGCAAACATGTCAGTTTATTTAAGGTGGCTGGAGAATCAGCCAACAAATTCTGTTCTTTTTATCTCTTTTGGAAGTGGTGGAACACTTTCTTATGACCAGTTCAATGAGTTAGCCTTTGGTTTAGAATTAAGTGGACACAAGTTCTTGTGGGTTGTGAGAGCTCCAAGTAAACATTCTAGTTCTGCTTATTTTAGTGGACAGAAGGAGGATCCATTAGAGTATTTACCAAATGGTTTTTTGGAAAGAACCAAAGAAAAAGGACTAGTGGTTACATCATGGGCACCACAAGTTGAGATTCTTGGCCATGGTTCAACTGGTGGTTTTTTGAGTCATTGTGGTTGGAGTTCAACTTTGGAGAGTGTGGTTAACGGAGTACCGGTGATTGCATGGCCATTGTTTGCAGAGCAGAAAATGAATGCCAAATTACTAACTGATGTGCTCAAAGTGGCTGTGAGGCCAAAGGTTGATGATGAAACTGGAATAGTGAAAAGAGAGGAAGTTGCTAAAGCTATAAAAGGAATTATGGAAGGTGTTGAAAGCTCCGAAATTCGCAAGAGAATCAAAGAATTAAGTGATGGTGCTGCTAATGCATTAAGTGAGAGTGGTTCCTCTAGGAAAGCACTCTCTGATATAGCATTGAAATGGCATTAATAATATACATATTGAGTTGCAGAAATCATATCAATAATGTACTCAACTTACATTTTTCTTATAGTTTCTTTTGTTAGTGAAATATATCATTTCAAGTATTGAACTATGTAATAATTTCTTATTTGTAATGAATTTGATATCAATATATTCACTATTAAGTATTTAAGCAAATAAGAGATCTGGCATGTAATCATAGTCAGGGGACAAACTCTTCATATTTATGTGCTTGAGACTGAAGTTGTTTCAAAGGAGCTAGAACTAGATCTAGTGAGATCCTCAAAGAAATCTTGCAGTTTGCACCATCAAAGCTTTGCCAGAATTTTTGCACTAGGTGATATTAACTTCTACATCCTCATTTCCATTGCGCGGAGTAGGTTGTTCAATAAGTATCATTTCCCTGCCACAATCATCACCCCCACATTTTTCCCCAAGCTCAAGAAAATCACCTAGTCCCAAAAATTCACCGGCATTTATATACTCCAATTGGCTATTTAGCTCCAAGTTCGGGGCTGGCCACATTTTCACAAATCGCGCATCCTTCATTGCTAAAAGATACTACAAAAATCACATCATCATCATCAAAAACATATGAATCACAAGTTTAGCAAAGATAACCAAGACTTCAAGAATAAAGAACACATTTTAAAACTTCAGCTTGTTACATAATAACGTAATAATGATATTTTGCATGTATTTTGGGTGCCAAGTTTCCAATTTCCAACAAAATCAAATTTAATCATTAAATCAATCTTATTCTTAACCAAGAAAATAAAAATTAAATCTTTTTAGCAAGAAAAAAATCTAAACTGAAAACAAGGAAAGAAAAGTGATGGTTTTATTAAGGAAAAAGACTTGGTGGAAGACTTTCTTCTCTTAGAAAGGGGTGCGTTTAGCACTCAATTGGGCCTGTTATTTGTAGCCCAATTCGGTGCTGTAGCAAAAAGGGGAGGTGTTACAAAAAAAAATAAAAAAAAATAAAAAAATGTTATTATCGAAACGAAACACAGAGAGATATTATAGTCATCCTGTCATAAGAGCAACACACGATTATGCTACTGCTCTTATCTTCACCATCCTCTTCATCACTCATGCAGTCTTTTCCATGTAACTCTCTCTCTCTCTCTCTGATAACTTTGTTGTGAACTTCATTGGTTCTGTGTTTGTTTTTAATTTTAAAGTTAATATTTTTGTTGATGGGTCTTTGAAATTTGGATGTGATATGATGTTTAATGTTGAGTTTCCAACACCCCAACTTTCCAAAAAATAAGTTGAATTTTAAAGTTAATATTTTTGTTAGAATCTTCAAATTCTGTTAGTTTAAAGTAAAATTCAAGATATGTAAGCAAGGTCTTTGAACTACTTGAAGCTTGCATTGTTTATGTAATGTTAATTTATGGTTTCAAAAATTGACAACAAATTAGAGAATTGAAGCTGTTTCAGGTACTTTTAACTCAGCAGAATGATAAGCATGCCGAGTATGATTCATATTCGATAAGTGGGGAGCGATATGCCGAAAGAGTCTGCCTTTAGGGGGGTTGGGGGTGCAGGGTTGTCATGTCAATTGAGCCATAGTATTTAAACAAAGACCATGTTTGGATAAATCACTTAATTTGCAGCTTATAGCATAAACATTTATCATATAACCGCTGCTTATGTATAAGGTATTTCTATAATACTATAAAATAACATCAAACTATTGTATAATAATATATAAGTTGTTTTCACTAGCTATCCTGGAGAGCTTATGGAAATAAGCTAAAAATAACTTATGGACATGTCATAAGTTGTTTTCATATAAGTTCTCCTAAACAGCGTCACAAGTGTTCGTGCCAGTAGATAAGTTCAAATAAGTCGATCCAAACTGACCCAAAGTTTTGTGTTCCATAACAATTGGCGGAACTCCGTGATCAATCGTTGTGTTCTTGTACGTTTACTTATCTGCCTACTTTAGAACCTATTCTGCTTTACTAACAAACCATTGCCCTTTTTGGCAGTAAAATTCCTTTGTGCTGTACAAGGACAAGGAGAATCAAGTCATGGAAGTACTAATAAAAAACCGAAGGATTACATGTAGGAGTGGCATTCTTTTCTCTTGAATGGATTATCATTTCATTTAGTATCCTACTGAGTGGCTTTTTGTTTGTATGGATAGAGTGCAGGATGAGAAAGTATTAAGGAGGAAACTCATGCTTTCTGTTTTGGTTTCAACAGCTGTTTTTCCAACATTATCTTCTCATGCGAAGACCAAAAGTATAAATCCGTATAATGAAAAACGTGTGCTACAACAAAATAAGAATATACAAAAACAAAACAATGCACCAGATGACTTCCCAAATTTTATTAGAGAAGGTAATAAATCGTTGTTTTTCCATTTCTTTAAAGATCTATGATGTAATGTCTCACATCTCAAATCAGTTTCATATATGACTATGTTATTTTCTAAGTTCAGTAAGAAATATTCTAGTATTACTATTTTACCCTACGATGTCTCTTGTAAGTTTCACAGTTGAAATTTATCATGAAAAAGTTAGGAGCCTATTGTGGAATCTGTTTGTTGTGAAACTTTTTCGATATTTTTGGACTATAGGTAAGATGTTCTGGTTTATTAATATACTTTTCAGGTTTTGAAGTTAAAGTTATAGCACCAGATGACTATATAAAGCGTGATTCGGGGCTAATATACAGAGACTTTGAAGTTGGTACAGGTGATTGTCCAAAGGATGGTCAGCAGGTTTTTCTTTTATTTTCTTTTCAATCGACTATTTCTTTCTTTGTAATTATACCTTAATTGTATGGGAGAATAAGCTTGCACAAATATTAGGCATTGGGAGCACAAAACGAGAACTAGAATTGTCTCTATATAGTATTTTGCAATAGGCTACTACTCTATATACTTTAAGTTTGTTGAGATGAGGAAAATTGGAAACTGATGTTTGAATGATTATGTTTAAAACTTGACTTTAACCACAATTTATACTTATAATTTTTTACTATTATTCAATTACATTATATCATGCCTTGCAGGTCACATTTCACTATGTTGGCTATAATGAATCTGGCCGCCGTATTGACAGTACGTATTTGCAAGGTGCTCCTGCTAAAATTCGCATGGGTAACAAGGCTTTGGTTCCAGGTTAAAACATAATCGGATTTAGTATTATAAGTCCTGGCAGATTGTATGACAAAAAGTACTAATTCTTTGCTTGCTTTTAATCTTTATCTACTTTTTCTGATGTAGGATTTGAGGAAGGAATTAGAGACATGAAAGCAGGTGGAAAGAGAAGAATAATCATTCCTCCTGATCTTGGACCCCCGGTACATCGCTTATTTTCTTTTATCTCCATTCACCAATGTACCTTGGAGTCTGTTTATGTTTGATAATGACCAATACGATCTTATGCTAAGGTCATTCACCAATGTATGCGGTTGTGATTATGTTATGATTCTTGATACTTCTGATAAACGTTACTGGTGCAACATCAATTGTTTTCACGATGTAGTTGTTGAGATCACACAAATCTTTATATTATAGCCACAATTGTGGTTATGAACCGCAATTCAAAACTATGCATATAAGTGGCTAATGAGCTCTACTTAAGGGCAAATCGTTCAGGAGAAGCTTAGTTCAAATCCTGGTTGGAACAATGCTTGGTCAACCTTTACTTACCTCCTGATCGAATTTATGTTTACCGGGGCCTCCTCCCTTAGTAAGCATTTCATCCGAACACATAGAACCAAAATGGATGGTTTTATGTCTCTTACCAGTTTTTCCTCCTGAACTAAGACCAATTATTCAATTAGATGGAGGTAAACTAACGAGTTAAGATATTAATGAAATCTATAGAAGAGTTATCTATCAGAACAATACTCTTACTGATCTATTAACAACAAGTACATCTACACCAGGCAAATTAGTAATGTGTCACGAAAAATTGGTACAAGAAGTTGTGGATACACTTCTTGATAAAAAAAAAACCATGTATTTACAGGCTTCAATCTTGAGCAATTTTTCTTAACAATAGTTCATGATTGTTGCAAAGTTGTAACCATGATGTTTTGTATTTTGCAGGTAGGACCTTCAACATTTTTCAGCTCAAAACAATTTGAAGTTTTTGATGTTGAATTATTAAGCATACAAAGCTGTGAAAGAAGAGTTTTAGTAGGATTTTATTCTGATGTTGTATGCAGTTGAGATAAGGCTGCAACATCCAAAGCAAAAATATTAGCTAGGAACTAAATTATGATCTTGCTTTGGTTTGTAACCATGCCAATCATCAAGAAAGGAACATATGTATTGTGAAATTTTCATAGTAGAATCTTGATGTATGGTTCATCAACAATAGCTTTGTACTTTGTAGCATGGACATGAAACTGTACTACACTTGTTTGTACTAAAAGGAAAAGAATCACACTAAAATCATTCATGGATATATGTAGAAATCCAAGAATTGTTTTAAAACCATTTAGGAATATTGGTTGTTGGATGAAAGATTATAAGATGGTTTTTTGTGTTTTTGTATAGCGAAATATTTTTTATGCGGAGAAACTCAAATTTTTGTTTTCATTATAAAACAAATTTCTAAATCATATTGTTTTTTAAAAAAAAACAAACTAATCCTATATATTCTAAGAATATTTTAATATTCTAACAAAAAATATAAGTCTCAAATCCTAATATTATCTTATTTTAAATATAAATCTAAACTATATTTAAATATAAATCAAATATAAATTTAAACTATATTTAAATATAAATCTTCAAAAGATATTTAGGCATATTGTAAAATATTTTTTAAGGCGGTCCCTAACTCCCTGTGGCTCATAACTTAAATTTATTGTAAATTCTATTTGTTTTTACGATTAAAACTGTAGTCTGATTGATTTCGGTTTAAAATGAATTATATATTTATTTTTTGTTGTTTAAATTGAATTGTTATCAAATTTTTATCTCAGTCGTAAAAATTAAAATTATAAAACTACCTTGTAAGATGAAAGGGGATTAAGGATCGGACAGACCGTATCAATTACTGATGCTACAAGGTAAATTTGTAAATGCAGAATTTATTTTTTTTCGATGAAAGGTATCGCTCTTTGTAACATGGTTCTTTGAGGGACAAAATTTTTTGTTTTTGTGCTGTCCCTTACTAGCTATTTGTCTAATCCCATAGCCAGTTTCTAAATCAAACAGAGTACAACAAAAGTTGTCCAATTCAGTCCCACATTTTTTAGTAGATCAAATGCACCCTTAAAATCGGATATTGTGAAATAGTTAAATATGTTGTAAGACTTAAAAATGATATGCCAATTAATATTTGCATGAGTAATTTTAAGTAATATTTTTTTATAATAGTATTTTTAAATAATATTATACAATACTAATAGATTTGCCAAGATTTCCAAAAATTCATTTAATAACTCATTCAATCTAAAGATAACTTTCTTTTTTTGACAAAAATCTAAAGATAACTTATACAGAGTTAAATTAAATTAATGAGTAGTGAAAAAATATACTACCTCTGATTTTTTATTTTTTTGTCTTACTCCTTTTGATTTTACATATAAAAAAAGATTTACTTTTTAAATTTATCGAAAAATTATGTATCTAAATAATAATAGTTCAGATACATTACTTTTATAATAAATTTAAAAATACACTTGTTCTTATATATAGGACTGAAAGCAACTAGATTAAATTTAACTAAGAATTAGTAAATAAAAAAATAAAAAAATATAGTTTTGTACCAAAAAAAACGTAAAAGAAACGTTCTTATAAAAAAATGTCAAACGGCTAGCAAATAAAAACGTGTCAATCTGAAGCGTAAAAGGTGCAACCTTTGATACTTACTTCTGTTACTTTGCTCCCAAGTTTCTTCCTTTTTTTATGTGTCATCGTCATTTTCAATTCTGAATCAATTTCTCAATTCTCAATTCATCACTCACTTTATTGTAATCTACGGTACAACATTCACCATTTTTCCCTTTTCTAATTTATTCTTCATTGTTAGTTAGGGTTTTCAAATCTAATTTGGGATTTTTTTTCATTTGACTCTAATTGTATTCAATTGGCGGATTGATTAATCAATTTCCACTATGAATAATATATTTTTGTTGTTAAGTCACTGTTAGGGTTTTTGATTAGTCCATAATTGGGGATTTTGTTATACTGTTAACAAAATTGGGGATTTTTTGGTTATTAGTTATTTTGTGATGTTATTGGTTTTTTATGCCTCTTATGTGTCAAGAATTGTGTTTTTTGGTTACCTTATTTCAAGAATTTTGTTTACCTTTAATTTTTTATGATCGGGTTTATGGTTATTATACTGTGAAGAATGTAGTAGTTTTACTAATGCATTTTCCTTGATAATAGTAAAAAAAAAAGATGTTTTTCTTATGTAAACCTGTGATTTGTGTGTTTTTTATGATGATGATGATGATAATTTGGTTTTTGCATTATCTCTTAGCAGTGATGGTTGCGAGATTTGCGAAAATGTTTCCGGCTCAGGATTTGGAGCTAAATAGCCAATTGGAGAATATAAATGGCCCTGAATTTTTGGGAGTAGAAAACTGTGGGGGTGATGATTGTGGCAGGGAAACGATGATACCGATTGAACAAGCTCATATGTGCAATAGAAATGAGGATGTAGAAGTTAATATAACCGAGTGCAAAAACTCTGGCAAAACTTCGATGGTGCAAGATTTCTTTGAGTATCTTACTGAGAGTTCTAGTTCTAGCTCATTTGGTGATACAGGATCAGGCTCAGAGAATGCTGTAGCTGCGTCCTTCGGTGATCAAGAAGTTGAATCGCAAATGTGTGTTGACGGTGTATCCTCGTCAATGTGTGATGATTGGCATGAATCACTCCGAAAAAGGTATATTTAACTGAGTTGTTTTATGCATCTATTCTTCCTTTCGATAGTTTATATGTTTTACAATTATCTGTATTAACCATTCAGAAAGAGAAGGACGACAACAGATCATTGGAGGAGATTCATAAGCCCGATTATGTTACGGTGTAAGTGGGTTGAGCTACAACTGATACAACTTCAGTCTCAAGGACATAAATATGAAGAAGAGCTTGCGGCACTCAATTATACAAAGGAGCTTGATTTTGCACACTTAACATTAGATGGCTCTAACATCAAATCAGTACCGATTTCTGGTCGGAAGCGTAGGAATAAAGTAATGAAGAGGAAAAGACGAGAAAAAGTTGAAGAGAAGTGTGATTTACCATCATACATGTCTAACCACACTTTACTCTCCTACTATGGTATACCATTTCATTCAATATTTTTGTATTCAATATTGTTTCTCTTTCTGTTTATATTTTCTGTCTCTCACTTCTGTCATTTTTCAGAAAAGAAAGCAGATCATAATGTTGATGTTGGTTTGGAAGATTGTCAAGAAGTTTCCATAGGTTAGTAGCAATATATATATGTGATGCTGTTTTTGTTACTCATGTAACTTTCAAAAAGTCTCTACTCAATATTGCTGATGAAATGAGTACAAAGAATTGGATAAACATTGTTTCTATGTATATTTATGTTTGTAAGTATATGATTGCTTTCAGAAACAGGTTTTCGTCATTTTTTTACGCTAGAGTTTGTGATTTCTTATTCTACATCCGGTTTGAATGATATCAGGTGGTGACATTGAAAATCTAGTGGAGTTCACCTCTTCCGTTGATTTGTGGTGTCCTGTAGATTGTTATGATAATGACAAGTCCTGGGAGGCCACCATCCAAAAGCTTACAGCTATACAGTCTCAAGTTCAAAATTTGAAAAGTAGATATGACGAAGTGATTAGTGAAAATCCAGGAAGGTTTTGTTCTGTAAATCAATTGAGTGCGCCTGAACCATCTGATGGACTTAATCATTCTGATTTAAAGCCTTCTTCTCATGCTGGTAACAAAAATACATTTTCCGGTTAGTTTAACTCATTTCTTATCTCAGCTTCAATCTAAGTTTCTAATCGGAAATTTACTTATGCCAGGAAATGCATCATCAGGTGATGACGGGAAAGTTCCCTTTATTGAAGCCACTAATAGCCCTGAACTGGATGATCGAGGGGGCAATGTAAGTTTACTATACTACGCGCTATTAATTTCCGACTCCTTGCATTGTGCTTTTGGTTTCTGCAATTGGAAGCACCATTTGCTCGAGTCTGTTATGAAGGAAGTTGTTCAAAATGATTAAGATGTCACATAAGTTTTATCTAGCTTATCATTGCTCAGATTTCTGTCTATATTTTCAATAATGCTTGATGGATGGACCTTGTCTTCATAGACTCTATTATTAGTCGGATTTGTTGATTGACCATGTCAAAGTTCGTTTTTCTGCACTAAAACTTTATAATCGTGATCCTATATTGTAACTCTTTCGTGATGCATAGGTATAGTAAAATACACGACATATCATTTTGTGGTTGTATTTTGAAAGGAATTTTTTTTGAACTATCTATTCATATATGATTTACAAGCATACATTGTGAATTTCTAATTTGATCTGTTCTTATATGCAGAACAAGGATAAAAATCTTGCACAATATGAGGCAGCCAAGGAAGAATTGGATGAATTAGAAAATGTTGGTAATCAACTTGTAAAGAAAATCGAATCAATTGAACAGAATGTAGCAATTTCCGAGTTTCAAGTGTCCGAACCTTACTCCTCTAAGTATGCTATGCATTCTACTTTGAGACCATGTTCTACATTGAAGTCAAATATACCTTGGAACAAAGGGAAAGGAAAAAAATCTGGTTCAAAGAGAAAGAGGATATCTGGTTAAAGTGAATCCGATTATAATATTATTCAACGCAGCTTAAGGAACTGATAATTCCGCAAACATGTCGAAAACAGCTTCTTTGAGAATCTGTAAATTCTGAGCACGTGTTCCGCTCTTTTGCAACACGATATTAATATTCTTTAGTCATAAAAAACTATTTCTTTTCGGAACTATTGCGCTATACCTTCTTTCCCTTTGACATGTTTCGAAAATAAGGTTACGCTCATTCGAAGAATTACAATTTTGGTCGTATTAGTCTAAAGTGTAAAGTTAATACTTGCTCAATAATTTCAAGTTCGCAATTATTTATATTGGAAATGATACGAACGACATGAAATATCAAACTTAACATTGCACAATCACAAGCAACTGGAGATTAGTCAATAGTCATATTATTACATTACATTAAGAGTAAAAATTAAATAGGATTCAATTTCTTGATTGACATTCTTTTGGTAACCTTGACAGCAATGAGAGCCAAAATTGTAGCAGTTGGTACAAAGATAACATCAGGAATGACTTTCAAAGCACTTAACTGAGGAACTGATTGTCCTGATCTCTTGGCTACCATAGCTGCTGGAGGTGCCACTATTCCAGTGATCATCATAGAATTATCTACTTTGCTGATATTTACATACTTAATCATGAAATCATTGAATATATTTTTCTTATTTTCTTCCTCGGATTTATTCCATTGTTCAAAAAAGTTCTGTTTAATGAAAATATGTTAGTTAATGGAAGATGAATGCAGATTAAAAAAACTAAAAGTGATTAAGGGAATAGTTAATTAATTTACCTCAATTTCCTTGTTTGATGGTACATCATAATGCTTACCGGGCAAGGCCATGTTGATAGTGCTAGTAAAAAAGAAAAGAAAATCAGAAACTATAAGTAAAAATTATATGAAAATGAATTCATTTTGCATTTAGTTAAAATAATTCTTAATTTTTCCATGATGGTATTTTATATGAATCATTTTCCTTAATTTGAAATAATTTTCATGTTTAGACTATTATATACTAGTAGGTGGTTTGAAATATATAAACTTTCCTTTTTTTAGTTATTTAAATTTGGCTTAATAGATCTTTAGGTCCTTGTATGTTCGCGAATTTTTTGTTTTAGTCCTTGTATCTTATTTTGTTGCAAATAAATCCTTGAATGTATAAATTTTTTGGGTTTTAGTCCCTAAAGTCAAAATCCGCAGGAAAATCTGCAGTTTTCGTGAAGATTTTCCTGCGGATTTTGACTTTAAGGACTAAAACAAAAAAAAATTGTACATTCAAGGACTTATTTGCAACAAAATAAGATATAGGGACTAAAACCAAAAATTCGCGAACATACAGGACCAAAAGATCTATTAAACTTTTAAATTTTCATTGAAATGGTATACTTACTTGAATATATCAAGAATGGCAGTGTGGAAGGCATCAAAGCTTTTGATGTCTTTCTTCAAAAATTGATCATAGAGTGCTCCTGATACAAGACTTAAAGTCTGGGATGCTAATCCCTCACCTAATATATAACAAATTCTAGTTCAAAACCACAAATAAATATTATTATAATAATCTATGAAGCACCGATACATATATTGAATACGATACCGACACTAATATTTTGAAACTAATATTATCTTTTTAAAAAAATAAAATAATTAAATATTATCTAATGTATTGGTGGCTAACATAACACGTGTTAAACATCATATACATTTTCGAAATGAAATATAGATGTTAGATTGATGATAAAAAAAAAAATCAAAACATAACTTAAGCAATAAAATACCAGTTGAATTAAAGGTAAAGATTAAAAGAAAAAATGAAACCTGATCCACCCATGTAGCTCATGATCATCCCCATGATGTTTTTGTATTTTGAGAATGAATGACAACAAACCTAGCAATTATCACAAAATCAATGAACATATTTGTATATATTTCAAGATAGAATGTGGGCCTAGGGAGTGAGTATATCTATTTCTTTGGTGAAAGTAAAGTATTCTTTTGTTTAGGATTTAAGTAATATTTTTTCTTTTCCTTTTTATATGTTAGATTCTTGACTTGGAAAGAACATGTGGCTTAAAGATTCCATATCAAAATTGGGTGCATCTTGCTTGATATTCTTAGGTCTTAACATGTAAGTTTTATCAAATTTTTATAAGACACTTTTTTCGAAGAATCCTCTTAGGAAACACTCTATTATTTTAAAATTTAGTTGGATATCGGTACCCTCTAAATAAAATTCAATACCATATCATATTTTTATATTAATTTATTTTAGAATAAATTTAAATTTTGAATGAATTTAGTCTATAAGTATCATACCCAACTAAACTTCAAAGTACCTAAATATTTATTATAATAAATATATAGCTCATGAAGTTAATTTTTTAGTCTAAACCGATGTACATTTTTCATAAATAAATGTCAACATATATTCTCTTTAAAATTTATAAAAGAAATATTTTTTAACTTAAAAACACTTGTGTCAAGTGCAATGAAGTAATATTGTCTTAAATCTTAACAGGAAGTCTCAAGTCTGCATTTTAAAAATACATACAGGAGCATGAAAACACTCAAATAATAGAATTTTGCCTAGCATGTGTTCTTGACTTTCTCATTTATACAAATAATAATAAGTCCAAAAAATATTTATTAAGTTAATTTTGGTCTCTTTATTTTTCTATACCAATCACAAGTGTGCAAGTGCAACAATATATACAATTATGATTTTTTTTTTGCAAAATTTATGTTTGTTCGAACATGGCAAGATAGAAGAGTTATAAATAATTTTGAAGAAATTAATTAACTTACCAGTAACAAAAAGTTGTTTTTTCATTTTACAAAGTTGTCTATAAATGGAGGAAATCCAAATTCCAAAAGAGAGTATACGATAAAATTAATCGCAGAAAGTGTTAAAGAAAATAATAATTGCATAATTGGGAAATTAAAGCAAAGCCAAAGTTATTCATTCAGATCAGCCCATGTTGGTAGAAAGGTCGAAATTAAAAAATAAAATGCACCAGCCGGGAATCGAACCCGGGTCTGTACCGTGGCAGGGTACTATTCTACCACTAGACCACTGGTGCTTCAGATGATAATTTTTGTATTCGATTAAATATATATTAGTTTCCCTTAAGTTGATGCTTACATCACACACAAATTAGATCAATTTTTTTTCTTCTTCTTTTTATGAGTTAATTTTTTTTCTTCGGATGTCAATTTCTTTTTATTATATGTTACACAAATTAGTTCAATTTTTTTTAGATGAAGAATGCTATTGGAACACAAAAATTGACGCGGTAAAAGAATTCATAGATAGACGGATTCAGATTTTCTGCAGTCAGCAGTTCACACAGTTTGACGTGGTAATGAATCTGGGTCGTTGATTTGAGATCGAACGGTCTAAATCACTTGTATAGTAAAACAATTTTAACCGTAATCAGACAGTTGACAGCTATAACTGCGTGCATAAAATCCAAATCGTAAATAGGCTAATATAAAATTGCTCCGTGCTTTATATTAAAAGGAATATTATTAAAGAAAACAAAACATGAGGGCTAATTTTGAACCATAAAGATTAGTAAAACATAGTCTCTATTGCATAAGAACTAGAATCCAACAGCAGAATACAAAAAAAAAAAAAAAAAAGCATAACACCTAACACCCAAAATTATAGTCTTTCTCCATGACACCATAGAGCCAAACTCTTGCAGAAAATCCACTAATAACCAATATTAATTCATTCAAATATTGCCAATACTTGCGCTTTTAGCCAATCCTCCTTCTCCCCCTCCTTTTCCTCTTTCTTTCGACGCTCATCAACCTTGTGCATTTTAGCCCATGATAATTCACGCAAATATTTTTTAAGGGACGCGACTGATGCCTGCAGGTTAAGAGATGTTGAAACTAAAGAATTAAAATTTGCATAAATAAACTGAATTTGTGAAACTTCGTGTCAAAAACATTGATAAAGGTTCTATAAACTTGGTTGAGATTTCAAGAAAAACTTGCCTCATCTAAGTTAAATTTAAAATTTCGAATCTTCATAGGAAGCATTTCGTTTGTGCTTTCTACATTTTCCTTAAACAACTTTGGCTTCTTCCCATGAGGAAGCTCTCCCTTTGCGCTTTCTACATTACCCTTCTTAGCAACTTCTATTTGTTTATCTATTGTGTTGATCAATTCAGAAACCAACGTGCGAGGTTATTTGACCAATCAAATGAAAAATTCGAAGAAAAAAAGAACCTAGTAGGCCCCGTTTGGCCCGGCTTATTTTTTACTTTTCTATTTAGCTTAAACGAAATAGAGAAGTATAAAATTATATTTGACACTATTTCTCTTTAAAAGTTCTAGAGAAATAAAGTAAAGAAGTAAAAAACAAAAAAAAATTAAGTAAAACACAATTTTTTCATTCTTTACTATTTTTAAGGAGAAGAAAAAAAGAGAAAAATAAATCGGGCCAAACGGGACCTTAGTTTTTATTGATAAATTTCAATAGAGGTGATTCGAGTTACCTATTTGCGGTGCTTGTGAGATGTCCACCGGAGAGAGCACAACTAATTAAAAGTGAAAAATCGATAAAAAAAGACAACTTATTTAACCATAAGTTACAAATATAATTAATAACAGATTGATTATTAAAAATTACAAACATGCATATATAAATTAGTCTTTATAAACAATAGAGTCATGTTCCAACCTGATCTTTCACTTTCTCTGCTTCCTCTCTCTTTCTTTTTCTCTCATTCTGTCTGGCTTCCTTTTTCTTTCTCTTTTTTTCAGCCTTCAAATATTTTTTCTTGCGCTGTCAAAAAAATAAATTATTTTTCTCGCGCAAAATACTCTTCTGATATGTTATAGAGATCGATATTAAATTAGTGAAACTAATATAAAAAAAAGCATTGCTAAATGCTCGATAAACTTTGTAGAGACTTCTACAAAACTTACCTGCATGCATGTCTTGCACTCGTATGCTACCGGTTTTCGTCCATGTCTACACAGTGACATAGCTCTTTTTTAACGACAAATATTATCGATTAGCTGGTCACAGTACAAGGCGTACTCAATCGAGTAGAAGCAAAAGTATAAATCAAATGCCTGCAACAAAAACTCCCACCTCAATAACAGAACCTGCTAAAGAAGAAACCAAATCCCTCAAACATTTATAAACTAAAAACAGAAAACAGGCTAATTAAGAAGAATGCATGATGCATGCACAAACACAAACAAACTGTGTAGATTTCAATATTTCCAAGCAACCAATACATATTGAATTCAAAGGTTTTAAACCCTAATAATCCCAAACAATTTCTATTATGAATTGAAATAGAATGAAAATACCTTGAAAATGAAGAAGAAGAAGAAAAAACCTAAATTTCTGAATGAATGAACGGCAAGCAAGCCTTGTGCTGTGTGTGAACAAAAAGTGGGTCACTTATATCCGTGCTTGCCAAGTAAGAGGGTAGTAAGTAAATAATAACATCGCTATTTTTTTTTTTTTGACAAAATATATAATCTATTTACAATATATTAAAAGAAACTACTATCAAAAAATCTATTTTGTCCTTAGCACGTTTAATAATATTTTACCGTTTATACCCTTAAATGTAATTTTAATTTTAAACTGAGAAAAAGATAAGTACAAAAAAAAATAACAAAAAAAAAATAAAACAAATATACTCATAAAAAAAAGATACAAAATAAAAATAACAAAAAAAATCTAAAAATAAACCTAAAACAAATCTACTCATAAAAAAAATTAATTTTTTTTTTAAAAAAAGAGAGTAAAATAAATATAATAAAAAAAATAGCAATAGAAAACACTTCTGAAGATAAGCATAAAAAAATCTGCTTTATTTTTGTTTACTCTTATATAAAAAATACATTTTTTTTTACTAATTATATAAAAAATACATGAGAAGTGTATTATTGATGAATATATATATTCTAATAAATAATTACGTGGTAAATATATATTTTAGTAACACACGGGACAATTGTTTTAATAAAAAAAAAATCTTACACGGGACAATTGTTTTAATAAAAAAAAGAAATTGAATATATAATATATTATAATAATACACGGAACAATTGTTGATGAATATATATTATAATAATACACGAGACAATTGTTTTAATAAACAAAAATTAATCATACACAGGACAATTGCTTTAATAAAAAAAAAGAATTGAATAATAAATATTTGTTATTATTAATTATAGTTTATTTATTATACAAAAATCATACACGGGACAATTGTTTTAATGAAAAAAATTACTTAATTTAATAACTTTAATAAAAAAAATATATAAGAATAACGTTTGAATCTAATTTTGTGTCGTTTGAATCTAATTTTGGACAAATTATTTTGTCCTACACTTCTAAAGTTGCTACCTATCTAACAGCTTTAATAAAAAAAGAAAAGGATGGGTTGACACTTCCATTTTTTTTAATGATAAATATATTATATATAATGAAAACGAAAGGAAAAAGCATATGAGAAGGTTCGGTATAAGACCATGTACAATGGTCAACAACTCTCAACACCCTCAACACTCACTTTTTACACTCCACATCATCTTCTCTCTCTTCCACATAATCACTCAACACCCCATTCAACTTTTACCTCTCCAATAGTTTTTTCATTCAACACCCTACCCCACCACCTTCTCTACCCCACCACTTTTTATTTCATATTCTTATTTAAATTTAAATTTTTGTTTTTTATGATTAAATAAAATTATAATTATCGATTAAAAATAAATTAAAATAATAAACACTTAACAAAAAAAATTAAATAATTTTTTTATTATATTCTTAATTTCAAATGTAATACATCACACAAATAACGTAATTAATACGATACAAATTAACTTAAAATGCAATACAACACACAAGTAACATAATTAATACGATGCAAATTAACTTAAAATGCAAAACAACACACAAACATAATTAATACGAAACAAATCATCTTCAATTCGGATACATTCCAAACTTTGTCCATATGTGTTTCACTAGATCTGCTTGCAATTCATGATGAACTTTTTGATCACGGAGCTCGGACCTAGCACGCACATGATTTGCAAAAGCGGGTAATACCTCGGTTGAATATGGTTGAGGTGCACTAGATCCACTTTCCTCAGACTGCTCAATAGTTTGTCCTACTTGACTTGAATAACGTGGTTGATCACGGAGAGCATGCCATTCTTCCATTAAAGTGAATCTAAGATTCCTCCCACAGGCGTATAACTCCTGCGCTTTGGCCAAAACATCATTCTCCGACCAACCGCTTGCTTGCAAACGCTTAGCGCTATCATAAGCGCCAATCCATTTATTCAGCATTTTATTCATATAATTATAACGGTTTCGGCATGCATTTGCATCACGCGGAGGATCAAATGAGCAATGCTCATTACAGTACTCAGCAATTTTGCCCCAATATGCTTCACCTTTTTGGTTTCTTCCGACAATACTGTCTGTGCTAAATTTTATCCACCCACTAATTAACACCAAATTGTGTTCAGTGGTCCATAGTTGTGGTTGGTTTTTCTTGCTCTTAGGAGTTGAATCATCTGAATTAGGAGTTAAATGATTAGCAATTGTCGTTCCATCTATAGTCATTTGTGTTGAGTACTCAGGAAATTCAGATGCATTCCCCGTTGGCATATAACCATTAAACGGGGGTGTTTGAGATGGATTTCTCATCATAGATCCATAATATGGATTAAAGCTTGGAACAGAGGATGATTGGTTGAAATTTGGTGCATAACCAAAATTAGGTAAGTTTTGAGGATGTTGGTTGGAAAATTGATTTGGATTTGGATAATTGTTGGAATTTTGATAACCGTTAGGATTTGGATAATTGTTGGGATTTTGGTAGGCAAATGGAAAATTAGAAGAATTTTGGGTGTTGAAATTATTATTGGGATCCATTTCACAAAAAAAAAAAGACTAAAACTTCAAATTAAACACTAATTGAAAGATAATAAGAAGATTAAAAGAGTGAAAAACTTGATATTTTTTTTCTGTGTCCAAATGAAACAAACCAAGTCTCTATTTATAGAGAAAAAAAAATCATGAATTTTGGTATAAAAAATAAAAAATAAAAAATTAATTTGCAATGAAATAATTGAGTTTAAAGATAAAATGAGATTGAAAATCCGGACAGCCAATCACATGCTGCCACGCGTCCCTATCTATCCAAATCATTCTTCTCTCTCCGCGTCTTCGCCCCTCCCACTCGCCCAGTCGCGCGTGTGATGCACGTGCCAGAAACAAACCAACCAGAAGCTTCCGCGTGTCCCCCCGAGGCAGCTCTCAACTGTGTTGAACTTCTTCAACACTTCCCTCCTCCAACTCAGCTTCAACACCCCCATTGCACCACCAAAGTGTGTTGAGACTCATTCAACACTCCTCTCAACACTCCCATTGCTCATGGTCTAACAAAAAGGTATCAGAAGTACACTCCACTAAAACTCAACAAACTCTAAGGTAAAACAGAAAAATAAACAGGCAAATAAACCTACAAGAAAACGCCCAACAAACTAGAGCTCCTCGAAAACGCCATGATGAAAAGAAAAATACCCCTCATAAAAAGAGATGCAAAGATCAACTGCATCTAGAGCTGTAAAAATGGGACGGGCTATCGGGCCGGCCCATTAGCCCTATAGTTTTATGCGGGTCGGACTTCAAAAAAAATTTGGGCCTTATTGGGCTGGGCCCATGGGCCTACTTTTTTAATGGGCCATCATGGGCTGGACCAACGGACTTTTGGGCCGGCCCCTTAAAGAATTAAAAAAAAATCTAAAATCTTTAGATAAAATAAGTAACAAAAGATGAGATTTGTTAGATAAAAATATTCAAATTTGTTATGATTATCTTTATTTTAAAAAAAACAAATTTGTTATGATTACTTTTACTTTAAAATAATAATAACAACTAGTTTGTGCAGATATATGTATCTAGTACATATGTAGTTTTATTGTCTATTGAATTTTTTTAAAAAAAATATGAAAATTTATCGGGTCGGCCCATCGGGCCATGTAGGCCCTTGCTTATCGGGCCAGGCTAGGTGAGCCTTAATGGACCAACCCACTTAAGCCCAATAAATGTCTTGGCCCGTTGGGCTCGGGCTGGACCGGCCCATTTGACAGCTCTAACTACAGGTAAGACAAAGCATCAAGAGGACCACACTTAACATCATTTATCCAATAATTTTTGTAAAATAATAATAATAAAAAAAAAATCATTTATCCAATAAGGTTATACATATATGTATGCTTTCATTTATTTTGTTCATTAATTATAAGTATATGTATGGTTCATGTAATTGAATAGCCAGGACAATATTATTTTCTTATTTTCACAAAATTGGCTTTAGATGATTTTAAATGATAAATAAATGCTCAAAACTAACCTTCTTTTTGTTGTTTAGTTTTCTTTAAGATTTTTGAACTTACTTTTAAATTTAAAAAGTACTTATAAAAATCGAAATGGCTAATTTCATCAGTTTATAGCCATTTTGTTATGAATCCAATTGGTTGTTGAATAAAAACCAATCATAATTATATGATTAGCTTCAAAAGAGAAATGTTAAAAACCTTTTCATTATAGGTTGTTTTATTTGAAATCTGAAATTGTTTCATATATTAGCAAAAAAATTAA
This sequence comes from Trifolium fragiferum, assembly GCA_954870985.1. Lineage (NCBI taxonomy): Eukaryota > Viridiplantae > Streptophyta > Magnoliopsida > Fabales > Fabaceae > Trifolium > Trifolium fragiferum. The sequence continues at coordinate 700,127 of OX940792.1, forward strand.
TCACAATATGAACTTCTTGAAGCTTTTCTTAGTTGCATTAGCTCCGGTTATGAACACTTTGATCATTGCTGTTATTGGGGCTATCCTTGCACTTGACAACATTGGCATACTCAGAAAAAATACCAAGAAGCATCTCAATATTGTAAGTCTAATTGGTTTGTGTTTTTTAAATCATCAAATTTTATTTTTTATGAAGCTCTATTGAAAATTTTAAATCATTCTCTTTTTGAACAATAGATTTTTATTGTGTTTCTTTCATTCCTTACTTACTTTGGTTTTATAATTTACTCTCAAATTAGATAAATAGTACTCTGGTTTCCAAACAATTTTAAACATACTTGATTTGAAGTGATTGAGAAATTAGGCCGAACTCGAATAACTAGTGAGGGAGATATACGGTACACCTACAAAGCACGAGTTAATATGAAATCAAGAGTGAGAGACTTCTGGATAGTATATCGTACTTTATGTTGTTGCGAAGAATTGTTTATATAGGCATCAGAAAGAAGTTGTCCGACATTGACAAAAAAAAGTGGCACCCATCAATGAATGTCAAAATTAGATGACCGTTGGAGGCGTTATGAGTTGGTTGGCGGTTACGCCATTGTGGAAGTGGGCTCTAAGATAAAGGCAAATTGAACCTTTGTCCAGAACAATACTCTTTACTTAACAATAAATTTACTTGTCGAAAAAAAATTAGCTAGTCCTTTATTTTTTCGAAAATTATATCTACATATAGTTTGTAAACTGATAAAAATTGGATAAAATTTTAGAAAAATGATTAAGCTGTAAAATGTGTTGTAGAGTATGTTAAAAAGATTGTATGTTATTGATAATTCACTTCAAATCATTCTCATATTATTTGATTATTTTATGGTACAGATGGTATATTTTGTCTTCACTCCAGCTCTTCTTTATAGCTCCCTTGCTAAAATTATAACTTGGAGAAGCTTGGTTATGCTGTAAGTTTGTACTTGTTATTCAATCCACATTCCATTCATTTTGTTCTGTACTTGCTCATCTCACAATATAAATAAATTATGTATATAATAATGTCTTTTGGCTATAAAAAAAATGTCTCATCTCTTAAAAAACAAAAAATAATGTCTTTTGGTTATAAAAAAAAAGTCTTTTGGTTATAAAAAAATAGGCCTATTCTAGTATAAAAAGAAAAGACCTCTCATCTCCTAAAAAACTACTAAAAGATTCCCATTTTATTTTAAATCACTACCAAAAAAACGTGGCGTGTTTGTTTGGTCAATTTATGGGAGTTTATGATCTCCGCAAATTCAATATTTGAAAAAAAATGATATTTTGAAAAAAATAATATATTTGAACTCTTTTTTTCGCCCTCATAATTCTTTAAAATTGTTTATATCCTAATTGATCCATCTAGATGCAAGAAAAATCAATGTTCTTTCTCCTTCATATTTGGAAATCTGGATGGAGTGTGATTTTTAAGAAAATAGAGGGAATATTTTATTTCTGATATCAGCACGTACACAAAGATCTTCCATATGAACAAGAGGCAAGATTTCCGCAGCTCCGAACTTTGACCAAGAAACAGAGAACAAGGATGAAAAACAAGCTTTTTTCACTTTGACGGTCGACGGTCCTACGTGTGAGTGGATGCGTAGTTTAAAGTGATAAAAAAAGTAGTTCTCGTGTTAAAAAAAATAGCTCTCTTATTTCAAAATTTTCTTTTCCATTCATTTCTCCATTTAGGTATTTATTTTGGAATTTAGTTTCTCCATTTAATTGAATTTGGAAATTAGAAGAGATGCTTAATTAATTAGTAAGTAATGTTTATTTAAAAGTTAAATCTGACGTGGCATAACATGTGACTACTAGTTGTTTAAAATAGTCTAAGTGGCTCTGCCATGTGGATTTCCATCAATCAACTAATAGTTGAAGTATTATCAAAGACTAAAATTAAAACGGAGATGAAAATATCGTATCTTTTATAAATACTATAAACAAAAATTTACTAATTTTATAAAGATAAAAAACTTATATTTAACTCTTTTTAATGAATCGTGTAGGTGGTTCTTGCCACTAAATATTCTTCTAAGATATATTATTGGGATAGCACTTGCATGGATAGTAGCTAAAATAACTAGAGCTCCTCGTCATCTCCATGGCCTTGTGATGGCTTCTTGTGCTGCAGGCATGCATGTTTATTTACACATTTATAAACTTTTTTTTCTCCTTTAATGATCTATTAATTAGTATTCAATATATCTCATAGAATAATTTGGTAATTGATGGATGCAGGAAATTTGGGCTCTTTGCCTCTTGTTATAGTTCCAGCTATTTGTAAAGGAAGAAGCCATCCTTTTGGTTATGTGGATTCTTGCTACCATAAAGGATTAGCATTTACTTCTCTAACAATGGCAGTATGAAACTAACTTTATTTTAATTAAATTTAAGTTTATATGCATGACATAGTGGAATTGAGATTTATAAAATTATTTAATTTTCACTTTATGCTTCTTGTTTTGTAGGTAGGACACATTTATGCGTGGTCTCTTGTGTACAATATTCTTCGCATATGTACACCTAAGACCAATGTTGTCAAATTTGATGAATCCACAAAACTTGAGGAAATTAATAATCTAGAAATTAACTTTTCAAAATGTCCATCAAGAGTATTTGCCCCAATTGAAGAAAAATCATTGTCCAATGATTGTATTGATCAACTAGAAATAGAATGTAAAGTGATTGATGGACAAGAAAAGGTTGTTGTATTTTCTAATATTTCTTGTATATATTGTAGAAATTATAATATGAATGAATTTAATACAAAACAACTTTCCTTCATATACTAATAAGGATTTAATTGAATTATTTAATAGATTAATTGGATGCTTTATATTTTCAAGTGTTTCACAGGTACAAGAAAAATCAAACATTATGAAACAACTGAATATATTATTAGGTGACAAGGACAATTTGAAGGCACTATTTGCACCTGCATTGTGGGGAGCGGTATGTCCATAATTCTCTTTTTTTTTTTTCTCACTACATTTGTGATTAAATATCAAGTAACTAGGACATGGTACTCCTATATAATTAGGTTCCCTTTATGGAATTAGGTTCCTTTGTTAATAGTTTAATGTATACAATATGCATAACATCCTTTAAAATCGAGGTGATACACATAATTACATTCAATTATTTTTATATATTTTTAAAAAAGACTTAATATATCTTTTGGTCCCTGTATGTTCGTGAATTTTTTGTTTTAGTCCTTGTGTTTTGTTTTGTTGCAAATAAGTCCTTAAATGTATATACTAGTAGTGTAACTTTCCGCGTTGTGTGTCATGGATCATAGTTTAGTGTGCTTGAGCCTTGAGTAAGTGTTAGACTAATGCTTACTTTAAACAAACTTCAACAATTCGGATGTTCTACTCTTAAACTTATAACATAGCTAGACATTTTATTTTTGACAAAAAATAGTAAGACATTAATGTTATCTTAATTGAAGAATTTATTCATGTAGATCCTTGGAGTAATAATTGGTATAGTACCTCAATTTCGAAAACTACTAGTTGGTGAAAGTGCTCCTCTCCATGTGTTTCAAACATCTATAGTTATGTTGGGGTGAGTATCCTCTACTATCTATTTGATTATTATACTATTATTACGGATGAAACGTATAATTAAGCACATTAACACAACATTAATAATAATGAAATGAATTGGTTTGTAGGGATGCATGCATTCCAGCAATGATCTTGTTAGTTGGAGCAAATCTTCTTAAGGGTAATTAATCAATTATCCCAATAAAAATAATTTTTTAACTATTTCTTTGAGTTCAATTGAGGTGTTACAATTTATAATGAATATAAAATGAATGAATGAATTATCAGGTTTAAAGGGATTAGGAAAGAAGATTCCACTTGTTGTTGGTATTATTGTGGTTATGTATATTGCATTGCCAGCAATAGGTATAGCCATTGTGAAAGGTGCAGTTCATTTCAGATTCATAAGCTCTGATCCATTATATCAATTTGTTTTGCTACTTCACTATGCTGTTCCTCCTGCTGTGTCTGTTAGTAAGTTCTTTATTTATCATAATTCAACATTATTATTATTATTATTATTATTATGTAAGGTTAAACTATATTTTTGATCCTTTACGTTTATTTTAGGTTTGAATCAGGTCCCTTACGTTTTAAAAGTTTCAATTTGGTCGCCCACGTTATTAACTTTTTCATTAGTTAGTCCATTACGTCAAATATTTCACTAACTCCGTTTGATTTTTACACGTGGTTGACGGTTTGGACACGTGAACGTTATTTTGAACACGTTGACACTATTTTAGACACTTTTTTGGGGACCAATTACATTATTATAAGTAATATATATTATTTTTAATTTTTTTTTTACTTAGTTAGCATCCCAAATGGCACTGAACATGTTCAAAATAGTGTCCATGTGTCTAAACTATCAGTCACATGTAAGGATAAAACGAATTTAGTGAAAAATTTGATGGAAAATACTAACTAATGCAAATGTTGATAACGTGAGGACCAAATTGAAATTTTTAAAACGTAAGAGACCTGATTCAAACCTAAAATAAACATAAGGGACCAAAAATATAGTTTAACCTTATTATTATTATTACTTGTTTCCAAAAATGATGAGATGACTTGCCAAAATACCATTTTCACCAACTTAATCATATCCACCAATTGTTCAACCGTTACCGTCTTCCCAAAGAAAATAGAGTTGTTTCCGTCTTTTTAAACAGACCACACAACTAAATGTCTGATCAAAATTAAGTCAAATTTAACATAACTCTCGCCTCCTCTTCTAGATCCAAAAAAGATCAAATAAATAAGTAATTCGTTTGGCAAGACAAACACTCACCTTAACCATCTAAAAGTATACCAAACTATAAGGACGAAATCACAAGTTGACTTATCTGAAAAACCACAAAACATATACGAAGTACCACTAGAATCCATAATAACTCTATATTTTTTTTAATTCTATTTAATTAAATGATATTGTGTTATCCTAAATTCTTATTTTGACATTGAATGTTGGAAAGGTAATTACTTTATAACTGTGTTAGGTACAATGACTCAATTGCTTGGAGTTGGTCAAAGTGAATGCTCACTAATCATGTTTGCAACTTATTCTTCGGCTCCAATTTTGCTTACCCTTTGGTGTACAGTCTTTATGTGGCTTGTGCTATAAACTATAGATTATCTAAATTAGCACTCCAAGCAGAAGGTGTATAATGATTTTCTCAACATATAATATAGAAGTGTGGAATATTGTTAATTTGAAATATTAAGGATCGGTTATCTTAAGATTAATAGTTTTTATAAGAGATAAATAAGTCAATAATAATTGATGTATTTATATAAATTAAATATATCAATTTTTGTTTGTCTCGTTAATTTCTTATAAAAAGAATCGGAGAGTAAACTATTACCTATAACTAATTGTATATCCATTAATTAAATGACTGTAAAGCATATGTCTTTTTTTTGACAATAACAAAGTGGAATTTAGTAACATATGATTGCATGTCTAAAACTTTTTACACTATCGGTAAATAAAAATCTTTAAGTTCGTAAGTTAATCTTTACCTGTGAGATTTTGATTTACCTTTACAGGTTAAACGACAATCCAATATCACCAAACCCGACCACTTATCTCTTAGTTCTTCATAGAAATTTGCTCTTCTAAGATCAAATTAGGGATGTTTTTAGGGTTTTTTGGACCTGGGAGCAATATACAGGGGTTTAAAGAGCAATTTTCTTCTTCAAGTAGTGGCATTGGAGAATGCCCAATAAACAAATAGAGTTCGAGATGCAATAGAGCTTTTGGAAACAAAACAACATGAAAAATGCTTTTATCGCCCCCTATTTACTCTAAAGCCCCCTTCGTGACCAAAATGTCCTTAATAAGGTATTCGTATTGTAGAAAACAAAGGAAATTAATTTCGTCATCTAGGATACGAAATCATGTTAAAACATAGTAGATCTGCCTTGTCGCGCGCATCTGAATACATAACACACAATTTCGTCACGTAATTACCGAAACGCCTATTTTTTGAAATTTTGTCACCTAGGATACGAAATTATGTTAAAACATAGTAGGCATGCCTTGTCGCGCACATTTGGACACAAAGCACACAATTTTGTCACCAAGGATACAAAATTTTAGTTTTATGCAATAATTGATTTTGTCACCTACTCTTGTTCTTTACTCTTGTGCGTAGTTCTCAATTTCGTATCATGCGAAACAAAAATATTTAAATTTAAAAATATTTGCTGATATTAAATTTCATCTTTTTATTAAAAACATTCTTTATATTAAAGAAAGAAATTTGACATATAAGCATGCAAGCATCAAACCGATCATTGTATGTTTTATCATAGGTATTCTTCAAAGCTTTCAATTCTAACTCCATGGTTGTATTCTGATTAGAAAACAATTCTTTTTCTCTTTGTAATTTGGCAATTTCTTCCTTTGCCTCTTCAAGCAACTTGCTCTTCTCATTAATCAAAGCTAAAAACGATTCCTTCTCGCTTTTTAGTTGACCATTCTCTTCCTGCGCCTCTTCAAGCAACTTGCTCTTCTCATTAATAAAAGCTAAAAACGATTCCTTCTCGCTTTTTAGTTGACCATTCTCTTCCTTTGTTTCTTCAAGCAATCAATTGAAATGATAAAACCGAAAATGTGAAAACCAGTACCAGTAACTTAAATTAGTTCCACAATCAATTACTTAAAATAGATAAATAAAACTTAAATCTCTGTTTGCCAAAAATAAAAATATAACATACAAAAAATAAATTATATATAACATGAATAAGAAAAACGTGAAAATGTGTGAAAATTAAACACATAAATGGTAATCTAAACCTAAAAACAAAACAATAATCTGGAACAAATGAGCACAAAAAGCAAGGTTGGCCCAAGGGTCAAGCGACCAAAGTAAGGGCTTTAGGCCCCAAATTGTTCGGCTAAAACACTTATTTTTTCCTTTGGTAATAAATAAATAATAACTCAATTAAATAATTTATAAAAAATATTATTTATAAATAAATTTTGTTTATAAACGTTAAAATAGTAAATGTTTAAAATGAAATGAATACATATATAGCGTAATAAATGTTTTTATATATATGTAATTAAGATAAATAATTTAGGGATAATACAAAATTCATACACACGTAACCATGACTATGTATAAAATTCACCATAGACACAAGAAAAATAGTTTAATGGATAAATGAAGATAAAATAAATTTATATAATAAATACCCGTAAATAGTCATGAGCACAGCTTGAGATGAACAACTTATATAAATATTGGATGAACATAAATTTATTTTAATAATATTTTTGTTTTTCAATAGCAATGTACTCAGTAAATTTGTAAAATTATTTATATTTATTAATGTATGCAAAAAAAAATAAAAGAAAAAAGAAATATATGAAACTAAATAAGATATCAAAGAAATAATAATACACGTAGCATCACATAAAAAATTAAGGGAAAATGCATTCTAATAGATTTATGGTGTTATGCATGTAATAAATGGTTGTGAATGATTTTTGTGATTGATATGCATGATTTTAAGAGTCATATTTAATATATGAGAATGTGAAAATTGTGTATGATTTATTAATATTAAAAATAATTTTTTTAATTTAACTTCATAATTGGTTGGTGGTGTCATGCATCTAATTGGTTGGTGTTGTTTTTGTTGATTAATATATATGACTTTAAGAGTGATATTTAATAGATGATAATGAGAGAAAATAAATTGTGTGTTATTTATCTAATAAAAATTAAAATTGTATGGCATATTATTTGTGTTTTCTTCATTTCTTTAATTAAATTATGCAATATTTAAATTTTTAAATTAAAAGTAAAATTCTTAATTTTTTATTAAGTTCAAAATTAAATTCTCAATCAAGGGTATTCAAGTTTGATATCTAACTTGTATGAAAAAAAAGTTTGATATCTAACTTAAGCAATACTTGAGTTTTTTTTTTTTTAAATATAATGTTAAAAGATATAGAAGTACCAAATAATTTAAGCAAATTTTAAAAGTTTGGTATTAAATATAAAATAAAACATGAAATCAAAAGGAATATGATATAATGTATTTAGTTTGTTTCAATATTTATGTTATATAAAAAGTAATGAATATATCTCGCGAGCTTAGCTTAGTTGGCATGACATTGCATTATATATGCAGACGGTTGTAATTCGAACCTTGGTCACTTTTTAGCCACTAGGCTATTTGATAAAAAAAAATTATGAATAAAGTTACGTGTTTTGAGGTTTTTTAAAATGGATTTGGGAGATAGAGAGAAAGGAGATAGATGAAGAAGAGAGAGGGAGATTATCCAACTTATTTTAAACCTATGGTATGGGTAAAAGTAGCTTTAAAAAAATATCTGTGTTTTGGGGTTTTTTAAAACTATGGGTAAAAGTAGCTTTAAAAAAATCATGAGCAACTAAAACATGTTATAAATTTATATTAATCATGATCAAATAAATAATATAATTATTATGTATCATAGATAAGATAAATAAATATCATAGTTAAAGGCCCAATCTCGAAAAAGATTTGGGTTTGGCGGGATGACTCATTCGAACTAACTTATTTTGACAGTTGAAGAGTACATATGTTGGGGGATTGGGGAAAAATCCCCACTCGTTACATAACCAGCAAACTCAGTTCACTATTTAATAGTGAAGGGGTATTTTGATCATTTTAGAAACGCTTGAGGAACAACGAGCAGCGCGAAAAGAAAAACTTTATAGGTTGTCAATTTAGACATATATTGGGCATGACACCATTAGGGTTGCTCACATGTTGGCCCATCTTGCTCACTCATAGCCCAATAAGGTCTAGCTTGAAGAAAATCCACCTAGGGATGACAATTTCACCCAAACCCAATAGACCCACCCGAACCCAAACCCAAGTCAACGGGTGAAACCCGAGTTGACTGGGTTTGGGTGTGGGTTCGGGTGGCACCCGAAATTATGGGTGTGGGTTTGGGTAGTACGAAACTCACACCCGAAACTCATGCACCCGCCCGTTTATATGTTAAATTACCAAAATATTTTTTCTCTCTCTCTATATATATATAATGTGGAATTTTTTTTTATATTGTGTTGTTTTGTATTGTGGTTGTGAACAAATTGTGTTAAACTATATTATTGCATTGGAAAAAAAGTGTGTTAAATTGTGATATTGTATTGCAAACTATGTTTTTTCTTTTTTTAATGCAATTTGCATTTTATCAAATTTGAATGTGAGTTTGGGTTTAGATGAAAAAACTCGGGAATTTTAGTTCTGCATGATCAAGCTGTGTGTTTGGGTTTGGGTGAAAAAACCCAAAACCAATGGGTGTGGGCGTGAATTTTGTTTTACCACCCAAATAGTCTTTGGGTGTGGGTTTGGGTGCACCCGAAATTATGGGTGTGGGTGTGGGGAGTATCAAACCCGCACCCGTGGGCACCCATTGCCATGCCTAAATCCACCCCCTCCCCCAATTTGTATCTCTTTTGATATTTTTGGACTTGATCTAGTGATAATATTTTTTCTTTCCATTCAAAAAAATATTACAAAAATAACCCTTTAAATTCAACCTTTGTTTGATAAAAAAGTAGTAAATGACGGATAAACTTCATAATAACATGTGAGCTATAACACTTTGTCTTTACCAAATACTCCTATATGCCAAAAAATAAGTCCTAATTTAGGTATACTCAATATCATTTAAATCTTGAAATAAAATCCTTGATGCATGAAAATGGATCTTAGTTTAAAATAATTATAGTACAAGCCACATAAAAAACGTGCTCCAGAGTGTAAGAGAAAATGCAGCACAAGAATAAGTTGCCAACATGATAACTGAGCATTCACCCTCACTAGCTCCAAACAATTGAGTAATTGTACCTGAAACATTAATAAATAAAGTAATTAAGTACATTTTCAACTAAAAAAAAGTTTCATATTTTCATAGACAAAAAATGGACAGAAATATTGAATATGAAAACAAGCATAATTTTTTCAAAATCTTGGTATCCGACGCAAAAACGACTAATCCGGGATTCAATCCCACCAACATTAGGTTGAGCTTGAATTGAAAGAAAAAAAAGATTAAGTTTGTTAAACAACTTACTCATGGCTACTGCAGGTGGAAGAGCAAATTGAAGCAGTAAAATAAATTGATACAATGGATCAGGATGGATCAACCCAAAATGAATAGCACCTTTAACAATTCCTATACCTATTGCTGGCAAGGCTATAAATCTAACCACAGTAATACCAACAACAATTGGAAATTGCTTTCCTAATCCTTTTAAACCTGAAAAAATTAAAATAAAGACTATATGATTTTGTCATCACATTCATTTTCAAATAACTACTATTTAAATTTTGATTCATTAACATAATTTAGTTGGTAAAAACATCATATTATATATATACAGAATTGGAATTTCAATTCCAAACATTTCTTTTTAATTAACTCTACTTATTCATTTTAAATGTGCAATTTTAAATGCTAGACTTTTTGACAAACATTTTTTGACACATTTTATCCTAAAAAGATGAACAATTTTTTATTTAGTTACCCTTTATAAGATTTGCTCCAACCAGCAAGGTCATTGCAGGAATGCCTGCATCACTACAAATCAAATAAGTATAATGTTATTTCGTAATATATAAAAGTATATTGCAAATTTTTAATACCAAACATGGATGTAGAGGATATACATTGACCAATTTTAGGATACTTACCCCACCATGACTATAGAGTCTTGAATAACACCAAGAGGAGCATCATTAACAATCAAGATTTTTCTAAATTGAGGAACAACACCAATTATTAAACCAACCATCTGTTTAGAAAAAGAGACAACAATTGTAATAATAATAATAATATTAATAATTAATAATTATATTTCAACTTATTTGTCATAAGTATATTGTTAAGTTAGTCCTAGCCGATTTGAATATTACCAAAAGTCTTTAGGATTGATTTAGTATAGTGAGGGATTTGGATAGTATGTATGAGATTTTAGGTTCGATCCTCACTAACTCCAATATTATTAAACCAAAAAAGAATATCATGTATATTTTCAATGTTCATTCTTTATTTTTATTTTTCGTAGACGTAGCGACAAACACCATTAAAATTTACACACGACTACGAAGTTCAAACTCAAATGAAGACATACAACTTTACAATATTTTGAACTAGAATTTATTACTTAGCAATGATCATTTAAAATTTCGGTGAGAAGTTAACAAAGACTAATCAATAATTGTTTAAGTTAATATTCAAATTTGAATTCTCAAATGATTTATCATTAATTAATTGAAGTTCATTAACGAACTTGAGACAAACAACAAAATGAAATACAATATAACATACCGCTCCAATGGTGGCCGGTGCAAATAGTGCCTTCAACTTCATCTTTTCTGCCATTACTTTTAGTTGTTTCATAATCTTTTTGTTTTTTGGTACCTATAATTGAAAATATTAATCATAACTTATGCAATGCTTAGTGAATGGAAAATAGTTTATGAATCCATATTAACTTCCAATTTGATAAAACTTGTTGCACATAGATAATATATTCATTAGGAATTATCATTTGGTTAATTAAATATTTTTTTATGAGTAGAATAAAATAGAGAAATATTAGACTTAATCTAGCTAGCAACATCAAATGGTGACAGTTAATATAAAAACTAAATTTCATAATATAATTATATAACAAATGATGTAAAGGTACCTTTACTCGTTCATTAGAATTTGTACATTCAATTTCAAATTGTTTAACATGATCTGTATGTGACCTATCTTTTGAAATGTTTTGTGGATCATTTTCTAATGCAGAATTTGAACTAATCATGGAATCATCAACTTTAACTTCATTGGTAATCTTGCTTGAATATATACGCACAATGTTGTACACAATTGACCAAATGTAAATGGTTCCTATCTGAAAAGAAAATACAATAAATATTAATTTCAACATAATTAAGAAATGTCGACATCACTACTATGAGAGAGATGGAGCAAGATCCAAATAATAATAATAATAATAATAATAAGTCTCTAAAATATATGAAATTCATCAATTTAATATTTAATATCTTAGTAACACAGATTAAATTAACTACTTATATATATTTTGTATATATAATGGCTTTTAGCAACTATTTATTATATTTATATACTAACTTAAAATTAAGAATATAATTTGTTTGTAATAAAATATCAAAGACCTTATGAAAATAAATATTTTAATTACCAATGAAAATAGAATCTGATTCTCCAAGTAATGACTAAAGTTTAATGAATATTAATTCAAAATAAAACTTTTTTTTGGACCAAAAATATGGGTTTGACAAAATTTATTAAGGTGACATCGTAATTTTGTTGAAATTAATTATAAAATATAATTTTTACTAAAATTGTTATGTCTGTCGGACGCAATTAAAACAATTTCACCAAAATTCAAATATTTATATTTATTAAGTGAGTATCATACCGCCATTGATAAAGAAGCATAACCAAGTCCATTTCTATGACAAGTATCCACATCTCCAAAAGGGTTACCTCTTTGTTTACATACAGCTGGGACAATAATCAATGGCAAATTTCCTAGATTTCCTGAAGACATAATCAAATTCATCTTTAACATGATGTTTTTTTTATTATTCTTATATGATAATAAATTTGAAATATTTTTAATTATTGAAAAGAAAATTATATGTGATAATGAAATTATTTAAGTGGTTCTTTTTAATTACCTGCAGCACAACAGCCCAAGACAAGGCCTTGAAGATGATGAGGAACTCTTATTAATTTAACAAGCAACCATCCAAGAGCTGCCCCAATTATAAATGTGAGAAGAATATTCAATGGCATAAACCACCTACATAATTCATGAAACACATATAATTTCTAATCCAAATAATTAACATGAAGTTTTTTCTAAAGAAAATGTTGTATTATATAAATAAGAAAGAAATTACTTACAATGTAATGAGGCTCCTTGATGTTATTGTTTCAGCTAGGCTGCCACAAACAAGAGCGGGAAGGAAGACAAAAAATACAATCTATATAAAAATAAAAATAAAAGTTATGTAAGTAGTTAATTATCAATATTTTTACATAAACTCACCAATTTGAGATAGATCGAAGTCAGAAGAAACAAACAAACATTAGGTTTGAGTACACTTGATTGATTAATTAATTAAGTAGCTTGGCATGAACCTTATTTATAGGTTAAGGTCCTCTTTAGATTAATTTATTTTTGAGCTTATACAAATAATTTATGTAATTTTTGTGTATTATTATAAGTTTGTCAAAATAGTTTGTGATAAAATAACTTATAAAAATATAATTTTTACTAATTTGAATTTATAAAATAGCATAAAACATAATTTATATTTCATAAGCTGTTTTTATAAATTCAAAAATAAATTAATCTAAATAGGTTCTAAGTAAAAAAAAAATTATATGCAAGAAGATAAGTGTGTTTGATGCAACAATTCTAATATTACTCGCCACATTAAATATATTCATGAACAAATACGATATGTCAAACATGGACCCCACAAATACAATAGTCTGGACTTTGTTATATTTGTCAAATTTAGAGAGGGTTAAATTGAAAGAAAAATATATATATCTTGGAAGCTATTTGCAATATTGATAGAAGTAGCTTTAAAAAAAAAAATTGGTCAAGTTAAAAAAAAAAAATTCTTTCATGTGAGATATGAATTCCATTAACTTTATATTCTAAATATTTCATGTGTGATATGATTTCCATTAACTTTTCTATTCTTATTAAATTAAAAACTAAGGAATTTTAATTTACCTTTTCATAATTTCAGGGCATTTATCATTTAATTAATGAGAGCAAACAATTTATATGTAGTCCCTACAAGTTTGTTACAATTAGTTGAGGGGACCATATATAAATATATTTATGTGGCTTGTTCTCATTGTTTGGAAGATAAATGTTCTTAAATTATAAAAATGTAGAGGAGTAGTCACCTAAAAACTTCATTTTAAATTTTTTTTTTGATCTCTTCTAGTCATTTTGGCTTTTGATCCTCCTTGTAAATTTATTTTAATAAAAATATAAATTGTTTGTCCTCTTTGACTTTTTTTGTTCTTGATGTTATTATTAATTAAAGATAAAAACTATATTTAACAGACCCCATTACTTAAAAGGATTGGTTTTGCCATCCAAAAAAGGTTAGTGGCGTAACTTGTTATCCGTTTGTCTTCCATTAAAGTGTAATTATTATATTCATATATATAAAAAAAAAAAAAATTACTTAACAAAATAAGTTACATGCTGTATATGGGCTCATACTGTTTTTGTTGTATATGGGCTGGAGTATCCCTTGTACTCCCTTTAATAAAATCTTTTTGCTTAATGCTTATAAAAAAAATATGTATTTATTCTTTAATTTAATAATTATACATCTAATGTCACTTTTGCAATGATAATCTTCATTGTAAAGCTCTGCAATACCATCACTGAAACACCATTACTTAACAAAATAAGTTACATGCATGTTCACCATTTCAACATTATTTTAGATGATCCAATATAACAACATTGAATTTCATTACCTTATGAATTTTTCAGGATTACTATGTCATAAATTTAAAGTTTCTCTAACTAATTTTTGTCGAAGAACTTATTGGCCCCATAATTTAGTGATAGAGTATTAGCTAGTTAGTAATTAATTACCAACTAATTCTCTATCATATGTAAATTAAAAACTTTAGGACAAAGAAACATAGAAAATAGGATAAATAGGTCTTAACCCCCCTGCAAAATAGGCGAGTTTTGTATTACCCCCCTTGTAAATTTTTTTGTAGGAATACTCCCTGCAATGTTCAAATTTTTTTTTTGTAGTGTATTTTACACCCCTGTGTTTGGAAAAAAAATTCGACAGGGGGGTAAAATGCACTACCAAAAAAAAATTTGAACATTGCAGGGGGTATTCCTACAAAAAAAATTACAAGGAGTAATGCAAAACTCGCCTATTTTGCAGGGGGTAAAGACCTATTTACCCTAGAAAATATAAGGGAGAAGGAGTGAAACTTACAGTATTCAAGTTTTTTCTTGCAGTCTCACTACTGAGTATATCAAAACGATTAAGTGCTAGAAATGTTCCAAGAACAGTAATCAACAACACCTTAAGAACTGGCATTAATGCAACAACAAAAAGCTTCCAGAATTCCATTCTTCTTTTCTATCACAAAAACACAAACTTTGTTTTAATCACAAATATATAGCTTTCACTACAATGTTTTTTATGCTTTATCTTTTTCAAAAGTTTACACTTCTTCTAAAATGAAATATAATTAAACATCGATTAAAAGTCTGGTTTAATATTTAGATCAAATACATTTACTTTTTTTATTATTGTTACGGATGGAGTAATTACTAATTTTTGTATATAAGAAAAAAGAACTTAATAGCTAGAATGAAAAATGAAAGAGTTGTAGATGAACAATGTTCATTACCTGAGGATGCTCTGTTTTAATTATTAAGTGCTAGTAGCTTGCTTGTATGTGTGTGTGAGGGTTGAGAAATGCACATAAAATTTATATATATATAACGCACTATATGAAAAGTACATGATTCCACCAAAAAAGTAAATAATTAAGAATGAAAAGTATACAAGGAAATCAAATTGGCCACCAATTGTGTTAGTCGAATAATTTTTTATTTAAATTAACCATACATTGAGTCATGAATAGAGATAGTTTAAAGTTTAAACCGTAGATTGTTTATCTTTAAGAGTTCATGTGTGATAATTTATTTATTTATTTTGTTACAACTATAATTATATTATTTTGTCATAAAATAAATTACTACTTAAGATCTTTTTTAAAAAAGGGGTTACTTTTTTAAGTTTATTAAATAATTGATAAATTTAGTCTATATTTTAGTACAATTTTATTAATTGATTTTCGTATTTTCTTTTCCCTCGTTTTTTTTCTTCTTCAAACCAAATACATCCTAAGAGAAAGATATTTATATCATCATCATTGTGAAATTTATAAATTCGTCAATTTCTTTCTAGCTAACACCATTCCTTTTTTTCAATTTCAGTTACTATATATCGTTTCTAATTCAAACAATGAAATCTCTTTCAATCAAACAAAACTTTTATTGCAACAACAATTTAAGGGAAAAACAAAGAGTTTTATCATAAAGTAAACATGTACATGCCTTGAAATTTAGTAAACAGATTCATGTCCTTCAATGTCTTCAAATATAGAACTTTGTGGCTTGCATAAACGGATTGTTTTAGTGATAAATTTTTTTGTTACAATGTAAAATCATTTCTTTTATCTAGTATTTTAAAACCATTTTTTTTATCATTATACTTCATTTGACCTCTCCATATATTTTTTGTGTTTTTTATTTTTCTAAGTTTGGTGGTTAAGGGGGTGGTGAATTTATAGGTTGGTAATGAATGAGTTGATGAAATTCTTAATTTGGTAATGAAAGTTGTGAAGATTAATAAACTTTGATAAAATTTAACGGAAAATGATTTATTTGGCGAACAAAGAAAGATATAGAGGATCAAAATGAAACAATAAATAATTAAAAGATCAAAATAAAAATATTTTAAATAAATAAGGGATCAAAAGTACATTTAAACTACATATAATTAATTATTTTGAGCAACAAAATAATTGAAAAATCAAGTAGTTAATTAATTTTCTTTAAAGAACAATTATTTTGAAGAATCTTATAGTGGAATAATATATTTTCCAAAGATGGAACGCATATGGAAGTGGCAATGTCCATAAGTATATTTATTTGTGAATGAAATTCCAAATCTAGGAGATTAAATTCGAATGGAATGCACACACTACACTACACTACAATTGAGAACTATATTTTATTTATTTACGCTATGCTATTAAAGGTATATGTTTGGATGTACATAATTTAGTGCAGGTGCTGGTGCTGGTGCTCCACTTTCTCTTTAATATTCTCTTCATCTTTTATACTATTTACTTTTTACCACACAAGTTACATCATCACTCTTAATCTTTCTCATCTTTTCCCTCTCTATTATCTCATCACTCAAATCATTCTTTTTCCGTGAAACCTCAGAATATAGATGAGTTAATATTTTAAGCATGTATTATATTCACCTTTATAAAATTGAGATATATATTTCCAAAGCACCATTGCTATATTTTAAATCAAAACTGCAATTAATTTTTTCAAAAACATATTCAATTTTGAATCATTATTAGAACTAGACTAATTAAAGTTAAATGGACAATGAGGGTTTTTTTATGGAAGGCAAAAGAACGTGGAAAGTGAGCTAAGCTAACTTAATTTGACTTAATTGCAACTATTTAGTGATAGCAAAAATAGTTACTCCCCTCGTTTCAAAATAAATCTAATTTCGACTTAATATACTATTCACATGATTTACTTTAACCATATTTTTCTATTAATATATACATGCATATATTAATATATAAGATGTTGTTTGATTTGTCTCGATGTGTATTTTTAACATATATAATTTTTAAAAAAAATTAATAAATAAATATATTAATGACCAAAGTTATATATTGACAAACATGAATGTGATCAAACAAATCATTTATTTTGAAACAAAAGAAATATATGGCAACAATTTTATTATCACAATGCTTAGTCACACGAACATCAAAATATATACAATAATACAACATTATGCTAACACAAGGTGTATTTAATTATTTTCTCTCTCTATTTATTTTTTTTTTGTCAAGTAGCCTAGTAGCTAGGGAATTCACCTTAAAGGTGAATAAGTAGAGTGTCCCGGGTTCGAACCCGGGCTCCTACACATATTGTGCGATATCCCTATACATATTGTGCACAAACAGGGACAAACTTATCATATGAAACTAGATAACAACAAGATGGACAAATTCAATCTCTCTCTCTTACAGGTTCCTATAACCATTTCTAACAAGAGTAGAAAAACATATTGCTCCACACTACAACACATTATCACAGACATAAGCAGCTATAGCTAGAAAACTTACAAACTAATTCTTTCCAAGTTGCACAATTCTGAATGCACATAATCAAACTTGCAAACTATTTTATAATCGACTCACGAAAAGTACAAGCTTACGAAAAGCACAGCAACAACAGAACCAAACAGTGCAGAGACAATGTCAATCAAATTTCAATAAAGCAAAATATAATACCTCCGCCCATTTCTTTGTAACACTACTAGAGACAATGTCAATCATATTCTTCATTATATAATATCCACGGTCATTGCCGTTGGGTTGTACCCTTGTCTACATATGAATGACATTTAGTTAGTACATATTAAAAAAAAAAAAAAACCATCTATTATGGGAAACTCCTAATATAGACCTCAATTTAATGGTACAAGATTTGCAAAGAAAATTGCAAATAGATGTGATGTAAAACTGTAATCCAGCAAAGAGAAGGAGGGTTTATTGGTTCATTGAGGAGTTTTGCACCAAAGGAAAGGAAGGAGAGAGCACGGAAATTAACATAATCACAAATATAAATAAAATATGAAAGTAAATAAATATTAAAATTTACCCCACGCTTACTTTGGGAAAAATCCATGTAGACTTCTTTCTATTACCACAAGCAACTTGATGTACCATGAAAGCCCTAGAAAAATACAAATTTAAAAATCAACTAAAGGCAAACTAAGTAAAATATAAACTTATTATCAAGGCAATTATGCAGTAACAGCAGAGAGGGCAGTAAAAACAGTAAAAAAAACAACAGAGGGCAGTAAAAACAGTAAAAAAAACAGCAAAAACAGAGAGGGCAGCAAACACACAAGCAGCAGCTGACCCATAACAGCCAGCCTCAACAATAAGTATTAAAGCTAGCAGTAATGTTAGGCAATTATGCAGTATCACTTAGTAAAATAGTAATTAAAGGCAATTATGCAGTAAGTATTAATGAGAAGGCAAACTATAATATTTATAAAACTTTAATAGTGGTATGTCAAATTAATGACATTTTAAAATTTTAAAGAATGAGGTGTCTTTGAAAAATGTCATATGAATCATGTGTACTTTTTATAAAAAAAAGTAGGAAATAAAATTAAAAATAGAATATTGAGAAAGAGCATTGAAGAATTTTTTTTAGGAAAACTAAATGTAAAATTTAATATACAAAATAACTAAACATATATTTAACTTTTAAAATTACAACATTTGTTTACATTTGATTCGTAAAATAGTAAGTAGTAGACATAACAAAATATTGTTATTAAAGTGGTTAGTTGGTTAATCCCCAATTTTGCTCTATATAAGAGTTATTATTGTACTATTTTGATTATCTTTTATCAAAATGAAATCTTACGATTTTTACTCTCTTTCAAGTTTTCTAAGCTTTTACCGAGAACTGAGAATTTTCTCCATTTTATCAAAATCTTAACAATTAAACTAAAAGAGATATATGTCATCTCAGATAAGCGCTCTTAAAAATAATGTTATTATATTCTCATAAATCATAATGTAATCCTTCAAATATTACGAAAATATTTTTTTATACAATAAATCAATATCCGTAAACAAAGTGTTTTTTTTTTAATTTAGGAAAATTATTGTTTAATGGATCGACTTGTGAAGTACTCTAACTTATACTACAAGGTTTTTTTTTAATGGCAAATATATATAATATATATATATAAAAAAAAAAAAAAATATAATTAGTACATCCAAAATAGTTCACAAAAGGGAGTACAAGAAATATCGAGCCCCAAAATAAATAAAAAATACAAAGAACTCATAGATAGAAAATTTCTAAACATCCGACGATCAAAAAGAGAAAAAGAAAAAATCAAAAAAAGAAAACAATTTTTTATTTTTTTTTTAATTTTTACTACACATCTTTCCATAAAACTAAACATACATATTTCCGATCTTGAACTTTTCATGGTCACTTGAGAAATTATTGATAAATTTGATATGGACATGAAGTCCAACATCATTTATTCCTCTTTTGTAATTGTCCCTTTTTTGTCATGAAAAGTTATAAAATAATTGAAATTTTGTAAAATAAGTAAGAGTTCTTATGATTGGGTAAATTTTTTACGTGACCTCTATATTAAGTATGCTAAAGGGACAAAGACAATATTTTTATGTACTTAAGAAACATTAAATAATGATTCTTTTTTTAGGAAGATTCTTTTTACAACTCCATATTTAATGTAAAGTGTATATAAAGAGAGAATGAGATTTAGTAAATTAAAATCATATCATATATCTTACATATAAAGTATAAAGTGTAGAAAACATGGCTAATGTTATCAAGTTTGTTTATAGTATGATTATCTTTGTATCTCTATTTCTTGTTGCAATTAAAGTTGATGGTAAATCATTTTTATTCTGTTCAAATTTACTTTCTTACATACAATATATTTTATCTAATTTTAAAAACATTGTTTTATTCTCATTTTCATTACAGCTATTATTCAGAGTGCTCATTGTAATGAAGACTTTGATTGTATGTCAGAAATTTTATGTTTTCCTCCTCAAAAACCAATATGTAATAAAAGGGGCAAATGTATTTGTGAGTAAATCATATTTACGGGTTGAGTTATTATGCATAAGAAATATCCTTATGTATGGTGCATAAATAAATCTCCACCATGCATGCTTTAGTGTATTTGATTGATCAAAAAATCTAATTGATCAAAAAAACATTGGATGGTGAAGATTTGTTTATGCACCATGCATAAGAATATTCCTTATGCATAATAACTCTTGCCCATATTTACCATGGGTTGATGTGACAATAAGATTATGCGAGTGATTTGGCAACCAGGAGAAATTCCTGTCAAATTGACATCGATCTCTTGTAGAATTTTTAGAAGAATAAGATAACATACATTATGTGTTCGTTTGTCCATTTTTCTTTACTCGTAATTGTGTGTGTGTGTGTGTGTATTGTATCCGGCTATACATTTTCAAACATATATACTATACGTAAAAAATATTGACAAATAAGCATGATTATCACAAATATATTGTACCATGTCTTAACTGCTATGATCGCTTCTTGTCAGACAACATCGATATTTCATTGCATTTCACCGTTTCTAGATTGAAGAACGTATCTCTGTACATGGACGATCCTTAATAAGTGCCACATGCATGCTTTTTCCTTTCTACAATTAAATATACTTGTTGAGTTATATTATGGAAAATATTGTGGGGTTACGTAGGACCCATTTTAGAATCTTTGATAAGTTGTATGAATATTTTAAAAATGTATTTGAGTTGTTTAAATAATTGAAAAATACAAATAATAGTAAAATATTAGATGAGATTCATTTAAAGAACCCAAATAGATTTGATGGATGTGGTTGGTCTAAGATCAGAGAAACTCTTACCTAGACACTTTAAATAATATTTGTTGGGCACACACACAGATTAATAAAAAAAATAATTAAATAAATTACTCACATCACTTAATATTTACTTATCATTTTATTTTTAAATTTTTTGAATGCATATGAATACCTAACAAATGTAATTTAGTATTGTGCATAAATTGGAATTATCCCTAATAAGATCATAATAAATTGGTCACGATTCGCGTTTGGAATTCTGTTAGTGACCAAACGTGTACTCTCTCTTTTTCTATAGCAATGAAGTTGAATTATTTTTTTTCAATTACAGATTTAAATAATATTATAAAAAAAGATAAAGTGTAACTATTTTGAAGGGTATAATTATAAGAAAAAGTACTACAAAATAACTATGTATTCCATTAATCAATGAATAATACAATATTTTTCTTATCTTAATATTAATCTTAATAATATACAAATGAGACATATTTTATGAGTCCTTATTTAATAGCCATGTACACATGGCACTCACAAGCATCATATCAAATTGCATTAAAAAGGAGATTTATGCACCTTCTCCTCCAACATCATCATCATCATCATGGTTGTTAAGAGACGCGATCATTTGTGTTAATTCAGTCAATCAGCCATGTGGGCCGGCAACTCTACTCATGAGGCCAGAGGCAATCCTAGCCAACACAACAATTGGCCTAGGTGTAGGCCCAAGTTCCACCATAGTCAACGAGTCTTCGTTGATCATAGCAAAGATCATAGCTAATCGACACCCTATAATTTCCATTTTGCTCTTTATATATATATATATATATATATAGGGAAACTTTCAAGTGAGAGGAGTTTTAAAATGAGAGGGTGAGAGGATTAAATCTCAGCCATTTGATTAAATTGAAGGGCTATGATTAATTTACACATTAAAAATTATCCCACATCTTATTCATTCTTGCTGGTTGTTCATATCGGAGCAATTCCGTGTGACTTTTCATTCTCCCTCTCAAAGACAAACAACAACAATATCTTCCTCTGCAACTTGCCAACTTATTTGCTGTGATGCATTTCTATGGATAACAAAATGATGTTTAAATACACATTAATAATTTCTATTTTTCATCTTTAGTCTCTTCAATTTCCTGAAACTATAAACTTTCACTTAAGTTTTTTTACCCCTTCTTCTTCTCCTCAATAGTTCAATTTCTTGCAAAGATTCATCCTCCTTATATACTATGGTTTCCATGTTACAATTTCTTTTTTTATGATAACTTTTTGGAATCTAAAACAAAAGAATAGGGATGGGTTATCATAAGAAAGAGGAATAGGCAACAATCTGAAGTATGGTGTTAAGAAAGCATCGTTTTTTAAATACTACCATTTCATGACTAGGGTGGATTTAACCTCCTTTAGGAAATGGGTCATGTCTACAATGAATTTCATGAAATAGTATAACTATAATTTTAGCACTGCAATTTGTTTTATCATTGTGAGGTTTTCAAGAACAAAAATCTTAAATTTTGGGTTTTTATTATAAGAACTTTAAATTAATTTAAAGAAACACAGGAGAAATTGAAATTGCAGCTTACTTCTTAAACAAAATATGAAAAATTGTGTTTGAGTTGTTGGGTGAATCTTGAAGAAGGAAGATGAGGAGATTGAGAGATGGGAACGGAGGAGAGAGAAGACTTGTAAAGGTACTAAATTAAAGATCCCCTACAATTTAAAAAATGAAAGATCACCATTAAAATTAATCTAATGGTTGAGATTTAATCCTCTCATCCTCTCATTTTAAAATTCCTCTCACTTGAAAGCTCCCCTATATATATATATAAGAAAGAGTATCTTATGTGAGAGTGAGAGGAGCAATTCTCAGCCCTTAGATTAAAATAGAAGGTTTGGATTAAAACACCCCATTATAACACTCACGTGGACTCTCCTCTTTATTCTCCGCTAACTTTTATTTCACCTGAACCGTTCATCTTCTTCAAGACAGAAAAGGCTTGATTGCTCTATTCTTTTTGTTTTGACAAGTTGATTGCTCTATTCTTCCAAGGCGCCAAATTAGCCATTTTCACCATTGGCATGTGTTAGCAATAACCAAAATTAAAAAGACGGAAGAAAATGAATGGACTTAAAACAAAACAATACATACATGATTGCAACATCCAATTATACACAGCTGAAGAAAATTAAAAGGCTCAGTTAAACACAAAGAATGATAAATAGAAGATAGTAAGATGGAGGAATTCCATCATGCAGACAGAGAAACAGGTGAGGACTGAGATAGATAGATCTGAGTAAGAAAATCATGAGAGGCAGAGGGAAACAGATATGGCCCCGTTGGTGAATACGGGGGCAACCATGATGGCCGAGGGAATGGGGATGTTGATGAATACAATGGAAGTCATCGTGACGACAAGAAAGGGTGCCGCGCAAGAAGAGGGTTTCCACTCTCCATCCTATTTTCTCTTCAATTTTCCTATGATTAAGATGAGTTTCCTTTAATTAAGATGAGTTTTTGCATGATTTTAATTAATAAATTTGGGTCTGGAAAAATCTGAAAAAGATCCAAGTGTGAAATTGGAAAACTTGAATTTGATTAGAAATTGGTATTGAGAAAACACGGTTTGGTATTGATATGAATAACACAGAAGATGAACATGTGCAGCCCCATTCAATCTCACTGTATGATTTAATCTAAGGGCTATTATTATTTTCTCTCACTCTCACATAAGAGATGTCTTTCTCACTAGATACATCCCCTATACATATATATATATATATATATATATATATGGATTGAATGTTACGATGATGTTAGGTACAATTCAAAAGATATGTTATCTAGCTAAATCCGCCACCCTGTGTGTCAAAGTTAAATGGTTGTTCTTCCTTCCCCGCTCCCAACTTTTCTACATATGTAGTGACAGGGGAGCATTCTGTAAGACTGGTGGTTTTCAATCACATATCAAAATGTAACTTTTAAATTAAGATAAACTTTGTAATAAAAATAAGCTTGTGGGTGTTTACAGTGTATATTAGAGGACTAAATAACAAGATGTTTTTTCTTCCAATCCCCCAGGTTTCTTTTTCCCCCCTTTGAGTTTCCTGTTTTGCCCTTAACGAAAAACTTTTCTATAAACCGAATTTTTTTTGTCTTGAAATACAACTTTGGTTTCTAGAAACCGAAATTTTCTAAAATTTGAACTAGAAAAATTTCAATTTCTGCAAACAAATTTTTTTATTAAGGGCAAAATCAGATTTTTAGAGGGTATAAAAGAAACACGAGGGGCCGGAAGAGAATTTTTCAAATAACAATTTTGGAGACCTATTAAGCAATATTTCTTCTGTTATTGGTCTAGGTCCACTTGGGAAGACAGAGAAAGTAAATCCAAAACCCTTACTCCTTTCTTTCTTTCTTCGAAAACTCCCTCATAACCAAACAGTGTTATTATTTTCCATGCATTTTCCACTTTGAATATTCCAAAATTCCCACGTTTTCCTCTAGTTTCGATCCGAATCCGATTCGAAACATCTTTCCTCTAATATTCCAAAATTCACTGAACCCATAAACTCTTATAGTTGATAAAGTTCACTACAAAAACCTCCTCTTTGGTAATTATTATTAGCATTTTTTTTTATAATTTCCGTGAATTTTTATGCTAAGATTTATAAATTATAATGTTGGAAGATCAAATCAATGTATATAATATTAGAAGTGTATTCAGTTTTTATTGCCCATTACCTGTTTGAT
Source organism: Trifolium fragiferum (assembly GCA_954870985.1). Classification (NCBI taxonomy): domain Eukaryota; kingdom Viridiplantae; phylum Streptophyta; class Magnoliopsida; order Fabales; family Fabaceae; genus Trifolium; species Trifolium fragiferum. The sequence continues at coordinate 725,300 of OX940792.1, forward strand.
AGAATGTCAACTCTTCCTTTAACATAGTAAAGGTATCAGCTTTTATAGGCTAATAATCTGCTTCAGTGTAAAGTTTGGTTTTTTAAATTTCCCATTTTTCAATTGTGTCTGAATTGTATGAAAAAAAGCTGTTTTAAGCTGTTTTTATAAGTTCTCTCAAATAGTCTCACTAATGCCAATAAATAAGCTCAATAAGTCAATCCCAACAGGCTGTAAATGACGATTTGAACTTTCCACGCGACTGGGGATTGCGGAGGAACTTACAGCACCTTGTTTGACTAAGGAAATAATGACATAGAAATATGATCTGTTGATGTAACTTTTTGGTAAGTAAATGGGAGCTATTTGCATGGGCCTATTTGTACATATCTACTAGCATAAGCAATTATGAGACTGTCTGGAGAGCTTATGGAAGCAGCTTATGACATGTCCATAAGCTCTCCGATTTGACTTTACTTTATCTTTTGTTATAGGAATAGCTTATAGTTACATACTAATTAGGCTACTACTCTTATTGAGCATAAACACATATTAATAGGGTCGTTCGTTTTATATAATGTTGACTCACTTTCAGATGGAGATATGTACTTACTTGATTACTCACTCATGAGTTTATTTTGTTTTGTTTAATGAATGCAAGATATTGTGACAAATATACATAAAATGTTCCTGAAATTTTTTGTTTAAATATGTTAGGTAAGACTATAGGAGTGTGAGATTCTTTCTTTTTCCTATAGGATGTGCTGGAATATAGTTTCACAATAAAGTCATTATCTTACTTTCTCTTGTGTGCTTGTTTTTATTATTTCAATTTTTTTTTTTTTAAATTACTTCCCTCTTTGGAAATTGATTCCTTCCGTTGTTGTTTCTTGTTCTTTGAAGTTGGTGCTTGTTGCATCAGTCAAAACAGAAAATATGAGTGAAGAGTGTAATTCTTATGGAAAGGCTACGGATCTCTTGCATCAGCTGGAGGATATCCTTGAATCTGATGCTCTAATGTAAGGTTTAGTAATTTTGTGCACAAACTAATATTGTGATCACCCTGATTGTTGATTCAGAAACTTGTGGGTTTTGTGGCATTTGGCACTGAACCACTACCTTGTACGATATCAACTAATTGGGAAGTTGCCTTTGATATGGTTGAAATGAATAAAATGAAGAATAGAGTTGTTATTTCCATTTAACTGGTTTGTCTAATTTTGATTCTTGGTAGTTATGTATTTTCACTAGCAAACACTTTTATGACAGTATCATCTCAGTCTTAATACCCCCATTTTACTTGCCATCAGTTTAAGGTCTTATTTTATAGCTCTACCTACATAATGTGGAAATGGGCTTTGGTTTTTGACTTATTTCTAAAGAATTCTGTTTTTCATTCTACAATTCGCTACTTGATATTTTGAAATAGACCATATTGTTCATCAAGTCTATGAACTACCTTTAAACTTGTGAAAATTTTAATATGTTGCTACATACATGGTATTCTCTTAACATTCTACCTTTATATGAAAAATATGAGATCATCATTTTAAATGTCATTCAAAATGATTAGAGAGTCAAAGTAGTTGCTCAAAGTTTGGAAGGGATCTTTTTTGCACTTTTTTTGTAAATGTTCTTTTGGCCATTACATTTTATTTTCTTTAGTTTATGTGTTGGTGCCACAATATGCCTGTGTATGTCTTAAACCTGTTTTTGTGTTAATCAATATATTGTCCTATCTTGTCTTCTTGCTTTAACATGTTCATCTTAGATGTTTAATAGTAATATTTTTTGTTAGTATTATAAAAATGCCAATTTTTATTCAGTATTTATTTGTGAATTTCACTCTAAGAAGTCTATGGGTAACACAAGAATGGTTTTAAGATATAACCTAGATTGTTAGAATAATACCCGGTTAGCAATTGCTTCGTTTACTTAAATCTTGATTGTTTGTTGCTTGATTTACCCACATTTTTTTTGCTTCTTCTAAAGATGTTTTTCCTTATGCTTTTGGATCCAGTGATGAGCTGGGGTTTATTCATCCATCCCAGTTTTCCTTGTTAAATTTATCTGATGAAGCCATCCATCAATCAGCAGACAGGATAGCAAGCTCTGACGAATATTCAAAGCAAGAGAAACTATGCTTCTGGAACAGAGATCATAAATTGGGAATTTCAACTGATGTTCTTCTACCGTTATATAAAGCAGCTAAACATGCATTTTTTACGGCATTTGAACAATACAAGATGTGTGACAATCAATCTGACAAAGTTGGGATTTGTTTACCTGCTTTAGCATCCCATGACCATCTTGAAAGCATACTTTTGAGACACAGCAGGTCTCTTCTACTGCTAAGCTGTGATTTTATGACTGCTTGGAATTGCAGGTTATCTTCTTATCTACTGATATTTTCTATATGATGTTATTGACAATTGTAAGTCAACATCATAAGTTGGATTAGTTATATATCACCTTTGTTCTTAGAGATTGGTATTAAAGTGCTTCTCCTTCAATCTTTTGACATCCTCTTAGACCTCCTAAGCTCGTTCAATTGTTATCTTATGCCTTTCTCTCCTTAGCTCTTTCCGCACCTCAATAAGTATATTTCACCACATATTAGAAATTTTGAATTGGTTCGTAAAAATGATAGTTGATTCTAATGATTATTTTTGTTCTGGATCAGAAGTGAATAAAATATCTCTTTGGGAATTTCTTGTATTGAGCTTATTTCATGATTTTCTTTGCTTATTTTGAGAAATCATTAGTGTGATTTATTTGGAGATCTTATGATTTCGTAACTTCATATTTTGTTTAATAACATCATTAATGTAAGGAAAGAAAACATAAGAAAATGGAGAAAATTGCTACAAATTTGATATTTGTTAAAAGCCTTTGTTTCTGTGTGTGCATATTGCAGAAAGTTATTAGTGTCCAAGAAGAAGCAGATCTCAATGTTTGTAGATGAACTTCTACTGTCAGAACTTGTGCTCTCGTGCTCACCCAAAAGTGAACAAGCTTGGAGTCATAGGTATTATGCAAGATAAATATTTTTTTCAGAGTACTATATATATACATTCGAATTTTGAATACTGATTTTTCTTTTGATAAATGTTTTGAATACCAATTGATCCTAAGGTTTTGGAACATTAATAACCATTTAATGCATACAAGTATTTTATCTAGGCGATGGGTGATCAAGTCAATCTCTGCAAGCGGTTCAAATTTCGAAGATATTTTGGGAAAAGAATCTGAGCTGGTGGAAAAAATAGCTGAGGTGTAAGTTCAGTTCAGAATTGCATACTATTCAAATTGGAAACTTTCTCTAATGTTCATTTAGTTGATTGGTTTTCTTACCCAAGTGAGGGATAATTGTTGTTACTATATGTATATACTATATAGTAACATTGGCATATTTATCATTTTACATTTTTTATTTAACATCTTTGATGTGTCAGTCCATTTTATTTTACATTTAAAACATTAAATTGTCTACAAAGCATCATCTCACTGAAGGGAAATGATAGAGGGCCAAAAAACAAGACATCTCCTGTTGATTTTACTTGATTTATGTAATGCTTCACCTTTTTGTCATAGATATAAGGGCTTACATATCAAACAATCCAGCATATTTTGAGTTAAACTCCTTATTCCTCATTCTTACCCCTTTCATTTTCAGAGATCAAAGATGAATTTTCGTGCATGGAATCATCGATGCTGGTTAATCTCATACATGACCAACGAACAGGTATTGATCTATGGTATTTTTATTTTTACAAATTGTAACTTGTAAGTATCACAGCATAATTCTGGATCAAATTACATGGAAAAATAATGAAATTCACTAGTAATAAGATTCTGTACTGTTGTAATAGGAGAATAAAATTGATGGAATGGGTATTTCATAAAAAAGTAAAAATGATGTAATCTACGTTCCATGTCCCCTTGCACCAAAATATGTGAAACAAAATGGCTCAGCTCCCGTTGATTGCTTGTTAAGTCCAAAATTTCTGTTGAGGTCAAATTGTGTTTTCGTAGGCCCAATAATATTGTGTTGGACTGACCTGGGCTTACCCCTACCTGACCAGTAAATTTGGTCAGCCAAAGTCGAGTTAAGCTGAGCTATTTAACTGAAGAAATCATAAACTAATTTTCATTATGAATTACATAAAATTGGAATGAAAATAAAAATGGAATTAGGTCATAATGAAATATACAATTCTTATTCACTCCAAATGAAATATGCCTTGTCAATGATTTGATTAATGGTTCTCATGGAGTCTAAACTAAAGATATAGTTATTTAGGTGCTATCTGAGATGAAGAAATCCAGAAGTTGGGCTGCACTGCATGTTTCTGATAATTGTTGCTTTCATTATCGCAGAGTAAGTTTTGATTTAGTTGTTTGAGCCAGATATTGATTGTTATAGTTTACACGATTTATGCACCTTTTGAGTAAGAAGATTGTTTTAATACGTTATTTGATGTGCCTGATATTTAGCTCTCTTCTTGACAATCATAGCTTCTATCATATTGCAGCGGCTACTGCAGAAAATTATGGAGGACCGAATTTACGCAGAAGAAACTTCATCTTATGGTCATAATGCTGATATTGTCCAAGCAGTGAAGGTAATAGCCCTACTCATTTATATAATTTATTGTATATGAAGTGATGCACTATTGATTTTGAGTCTTTTCTGAAGGGCCTATGATCGAAGCCAGACTTTTGATTGTGATCTAGTTGTCAAATAAGTAGTATGTGTTGCAGAATGTTGCTGTACCGTATTAATGATTTTGTCACTTTGAATAGCTATTACTAGTATAAGTATACATAATTTTAGTTCTTGTAACTATGTGACATTTATGATTTGTCAGGACGAACTTGATTGGAATGAAACATTGATAAAGCGTTATGTCGGAAGAGAGGTAGGTGGCCTTTGTATGTTTATCATTAATTATAATCAGTAATGACCAGTTTATCATTTATCACTATCTTTAGTAGGCTAAAGTGAATAAGTGATACATGGATCGGTTGGAGCCATTAAAAATATTATCTTCATTATCTATGGGTTTTTGAATTCATAAAATTCATTATCTGAGACTGTCCATGAAATTGTTGTATGTGACCAGCGTGTCAATAAAATATTGAATTTGAATACTAGCTGTATAAATACAGAAAACTGCTCTATAACTATAGGTGTGCACCAAGGTCAATTTTGTTCCCTTTTTATCTTGGTTATAATATTCTTACTGATAAGTTAGAGAATCGAGAGCATAGAAGTAAATGGAAAGTTAGAAGTTTAGGTACATGTCTTAACCCAGTTTTTGCCTAATTAGGAGTAAAACAGAGTACATCAAATGTAAGTTTAGAAAGAAATGCCCAAATAACAGCTTCAAAATGAAAATTAGAGAACATGCCATAATAAAGGAGATGTTTATCATAGGATCCCAAGCAAGGTGGATGAAATGAATGAAAATACAACTATACAGGTATCACTTTATATAATGGAGATATTATTTACCCTACTTCCCATAAAATAGCTGGGACTCATACAACTAGACAAGTGCAAGTGCTTCATCTTTATTTTAGCTATAATGGTCTCATTCTACATCTATATGCAAGCCACAATTGCATTTATGGTTCCCTGAATACAATATGTTTTTCTACTATAGTAAATTGTTTTCAATGGTTAATGTTTTTCATTTTAAATAGGCTCTATGGCTTCATCGTCGCTTTCTTTCCATGTGCTGGATAAATAGTTTTCCAACTGTTTCTAGTGACGAATCCTGCCATTCCAAGGAGGCAACTAGCATGTATCATGACTTTGGCACCTTTCTGCAGAATGAATTATGTCTCCTTCATGCCTCAACTTCTGCTGATGATGATTATGGGGATTTCCAAGCACAAGCCACGTATTCTGCGAGTTACATACTGTGGTTGAAAGTGGTATGTGAATTGTTTTTTCTTAGACTTTCCATTTTAAGATTGCTACTCTAGATTACTTGCTCAGGCCGTCTTAAATATGTTATGTGCATCAGCAAGTGCCGAAGCCTCTTGAAAATGATCTCCTTGAGAAGATAAGAGAGGTAGATTTGAAGACCTTACTGGATGAGTCATGCCCAGAGAGATCCTCTCTATTCAATTACTTTATGAGCTATAGAGCTATGTGAGAAAGTTGTTCTCATATCTCAAGTCAAGAAGCGGGAGTTTTGGTAAAATATTTACAGCTCTAATAGAAGAAAAACGATACATATGTATTGTTTATTATTTTGATTTTTGATGTCTTGTATATTAGATTTCCCTTGCATGTTTTCTGACAACACTGAGAATAAGTTTACAAATAAAGATTTAGCCTTTCTGAAGAGTTATTGATTTGTGCAAATAATAATATGTTAAGTTGTAACACAAAATAGGTACAATAGCAAAAGAAGTGAAAGAAGAAAAAAATAACAAACTATAATCAATTTTTTGTGTAAAAAGCACACAAAAATGTAATGAACAGATACATTATTGAAGTATATCCCTCTAATATGAAACGAGAAACAGACATAATACAAATAAATATAAAGTGTGTCACATAACAGAACGATGATAGATAAAAATCATAAGATTTTAGACAGTGTAGTGCCCATTCATGGTCTCAACGTCCAAACCCCTTAGCCTGGCAAAAGATTCCACTCTTCCTTTCAGAGTGTGAAGCTCTCTCAACCTTCATCATGAGGAAGATAACGATGATGATAATTAGTGTAAGGAAAATCATGGTTGGATAAAATAAAACTATGAAACAGTTTGAAGATGAACAAATACCTTGCTAACTCTGCTCGCCTCTTAGCCTCGTCTGCCATTGTATTTATTTCTCTATGGTTGTTGTGTTTCTCTGCAAACCCTTTTGACTCAAAAGAGCGAAGACCATGCAAGGTTCTCTGCTCAGCAGCCCATGCAGCCTCACGAGATTCTTTACCAAAATCATTTTTGTTGGTGAATGCAGTCTGTTAATTTTCAGAAACAAGAAGTCATATTAGTACATTATCATTCTTTGAGTCTTTAAAACCAAATACACTGACAGTGTAAATTTCTAATAGTTTTTACATTTTGTCCAACCTTATTTTATCATCTTTAAGTTAATTTACTTCTTACACAAATGTGACAAATCTATTACAAGTTCAGTCATAGTACTCACTCTTTGGTTTACCACCAGATTCCAAGCCCTTCCGCTTTGTTGATAAGCAACAGCAAACTTTAAAGGATCAAGAAAAATATAAGTTACAATGTTGAACAACCAAATGACTCCTGCCCAGCCCAAACCTATTCTTCTGATTCCAGCAATTTCCCAATTAGCAAATGCTGATATAGCAGTTGCAACCTGAGAATACAGTGAAATTAGATAGTGAGGCTTTCCACATTGAAAACTCCACTTGATTTTATAATCAAGTTTAAACAATGCAACTAGGTTGGAAAGAAGCAGTACCAGCTGAGCAATAACAAAGGCAAAAACAAGCAAAAGACCAGGTCTTTCTGTGTAGGACCAACCCCTGGACCGTGTCACAAAGATTAAGGCTTGACTAATTGTACTGACTTGAAGATAGACAGCAGAAGCAAACATCGCTTTCATTTCTTCAGTGACAGGAGCATGAAGATCAGGGCGGATGTGTTTCACATGAAAATGGTTCTGCACCAAAAAAATTCATTATCATGATTCATATCATTCATTGCATGAAAGAGGAAAAATAGAAGACAAAAATAATGGACTTAAAAGAGTATAGCCAGAAGATCCTTACAGGAAAAAAGTTTGTTTCAAACATTACATAGAAGAAGATCACTGTCATTAGAGCCAGATAGGTACCAAGAATAACCCCAGTTGCAAAAATTTCACTAAGCTTCCAACTATCTGGAAGTGGAGAAGGCTTAACCCTATCTTTAGATATTGTCATGATGGTACCTATTAAATAAAAATGCTAACAAGTCAGGAACCAAGAAAGAAAATAGACGTTCAAATTTTAATGAGATTTGATATTAAGGTACTAGAAAGTTGTGAATATTACCATCATTGAGAATGGCAATGATAAGAACCATAAAGGGTGGAAAGTCGAAACTCCAAAAGGCGTTAAGTAACATGAAACCCAGCTGAAATGATAAACAAATTGAAAATGAGAAAAAGGTTGATGATCCTAGTCATTTGTTGAAAACTATCAATATATATGCACAAAAAGCTTACCACAATACGAATAGTGATAGATACAGCATATATCTGCAAAGGAAAAGAAAGTAAAAAAATAATGAATTGTTGTCACGTTATGAAATAACAAAAATGTCCCTAAAAAGAACAGAAATGTTCGATTTCATAGTCTTGGAATTACTGTGTAGTTTTTCATTCTCTGGAAAATTGCACGGCTAGTTAAAACTGCACTTATGATGACACTCAAACCAGGCTCTGTCAGCACTATATCAGAAGCGCTTCGAGCAGCATCTGTAGAATCTGCCACTGCAATACCTATGTCAGCTATCTTTAAGGCAGGTGCATCATTCACTCCATCACCAGTCATCCCACAAATGTGCTTTCTAGCTTGTAATCTCTTCACAATCTCATACTTGTGTTCTGCGGTCAACACGAATCATCAGAAATTGAATAAGACAACAAGATTAAGACATTAACTTAGAGTTCCTATGTGCTAATATCACTGCTTGCTTGGCTTACCAGGAAAGACACCAGCAAAACCATCAGCATTCTCAATGAGATCATCAATGGAGACAGAACCTAATTGATCTTTATTATCGCCAAGCAGTGACGATGAAGGATACATGTTAGTCCCCATCCCTAGACGCCTCCCTGTTTCCTTTCCTATTGCAAGTTGATCACCTGAAAGTTTTTTTTGTAGCATCAGTATAACTTTGCATGATCATTAAATCATCATTTCTAAATTCATATCATGCCATCCTAGATATTTGCAATATGCAAAATGAATTTAAATTTCAAATATTAGTGATACATACCAGTGATCATTTTGACACTAACACCAAGATCAAGAGCTCTTCTAATTGTTTCTGCACTGTCATGGCGAGGAGGGTCGAAAAGAGGGAGAAGGGCAACAAACTCCCATGGTCCTCCTGGACTGTCCTTAGTTCCCTCAGGTACTACCTATATCGAGAAAAAAACTTAGGCGCTAAAATGAAAATATACACAATAATTCACTCATCAGATTATGAAGAATTCATAGAAGGAAATAAACCTGTCTAGCAATCCCAAGAGAACGAAGTCCGCGTTCTGCAAACCTGTCAATCATTGCATGAACCTTCTGGCTAATTTCTGCCTTATTATGTGCAAGATTGAGAATCTACACAGTATATGAGAAGAGTCAAATAATGTTCATACAAAGTGTTACTAGGTAGGTTGCATGGTTCTTGAAAACTGAAAAGTGAGAATGGATTATGTAGTACCTGCTCTGGTGCACCTTTACTAACCCTGTGCATGGTACCAGCAGCATCAATGTATGTAAGTGCAGTTCTTTTATCAGTTGGATTGAATGGAAGGAAGTGAACTTCTTTTATTCCAGCTCGTGCCTTGCGAAACCAAGAGACTATTAGTAGACTAACCACCAGATGATGGAAACAAACTTTGAAAAATTCTACAATTAGTTAAGAATATTTTCGATATGTCTTAAACTATCATCTACCAAATTGATAAAGATTCTGGAATTAACTGCAAAAACAATAGAAAAAAGATTGAGTATTGTCAATCATGTAACTTGTAAAGCTTCTTTGAATTTGTACCTCCTTTGGGTCTGCCAACATTGAAACGATTGCACAATCAATTGCATCTTGGTTCTCCATCCTCGATGCTCTTGCAGCCATAAGTACAACCAAATCCTTGTCAACACCTTTAGCAAAAACCTGCCAGATATTAATGATTGTTAGTGGAAACAAAGTTAACATACACGGAAACAAACCTGTTTGTATTCTTTTGACAATACATGAAATTTATGTCTAAGTAATTGTGATGTTAGATTCTGTCTTACCTCAATCATCTCCCTGTCCACTGAAAGCTTGTTAAGAGTTAATGTGCCTGTTTTGTCACTACATAACACATCCATTCCAGCCATTTCTTCAATAGCAGTCATTCTCTTTGTTATGGCGCCCTGCAACAACATCATATTATATGATAAAATTAAGCTTGACAATAATAAAAGCTTCTGAAAAATGTTAATCAATGTACTAATTATAATATTGCAAACCTGCTGAGACAATTTATGCGAACCAATAGCCATTGTAACTGAAAGAACAGTTGGCATTGCAATAGGGATCCCACCGATAAGTAGCACGAGCAGGTTATCAATACCATTTCTATATCCATATCCGTGGACTCCATATATCACAATGATTTCAATTATCATTCCAATAGCAATTGAACAGATACAGAAATTCCCAATAGATGTCAGAACCTGTAATGAATGTCATGTCACGAGCTGAAAAAGGTTCTGTATATAGAGACAGAAAGCATTCATTCACACAACATTAAGTACGTAAAAAAGTTCGGAATATGTATGAACCTGCTGGAAATGTCCAACATGTGTTGTGTTTTCGACAAGATGAGCTGCTTTCCCAAAAAATGTATGAACTCCAGTTGCAATGACTACGGCTTCAATTTCTCCTTGCTTGCAGGTTGAACCAGAATATACTCCTTCTCCAGGATGTTTTGTCACAGGAAGTGACTCTCCAGTAAGAGCAGACTAAAAGTACAACAAAAACATTGTCATTGATGTCATTTGTTGCGACACTTGAGTCATGCATCACTGATTTCAAAATGCTTTTATAAGTTTTACCTGATCAATCTTCAAAGGATCTCCTTCAAGGAGACGTGCATCGGCCGGAACAATGTCACCTAGCTTGATACTAACTATGTCTCCAGGGACCAACACTGAAGCGTCTTCTTCGCTCCATTTTCCATCACGAAGTACCTATACATTCAATTTATTTAGAATTCAAAGGAACTATGAAATGAACGAGACAAAATAATGAAGGCATTGGAAGAGAAGAAAAACCTTTGCTTTTGGAGCCAATCTTGCCATAAGGGCAGCAGCTGCATTACCAGCATTGTTTTCTTCTATGAAACTTATGGTAGAGTTTATAATTAGCAAAATAATTATGCCAACAAAATCTTGATAATCTCCAGGTTTCTTCTGCAGAATAAAAGAGTTATTATATTAAACTTTACTGTATTGATTGATGTTGAAACCAATGTTTTAAATCAAGATTAAAGATCGAACTGGTGAGACCTTCGGGTCATGGTTCAATCGGTTGAACCAGATGACTAATAAATAAGTATTAAAAAGTATGAACTATAGAGCTGTGGTTGAACCCGATTCAATATAATTCTGACAGACTAAGAACCCACCGTGGTTGAGCCAACCAGCGGATGACCAGTTCCTAGTTGAACCGGCTGGTCCAATTCCAAAAACATGATTTTTCACCTCAAACTAGGATAATAACTAGAACTATTTACAAGAAAATATTTCTTGTATGTATTCTAGTCCTTTGTAGAATGAATAATAGTTGTAAATTACAAGTTAAATTAACAAAAGGGTTATAAGATTATAGTCAAACTATAGTGTAGCATTATTTTAACAAACTTGTTATGTGATACACGATTTATTATAAATTGTTAAGTAGCGGTTATAGTAGCGCTATAGCATTGTAGTGTAGCATAATTTAAAGAAAATGTTATTGTTCCTATCCGCGATCGACAACACTAAATTTGTAGATTAATTGACCTAAGGGAAAACCATGGGAATATTAAAAAAAAGAGATTTACACTTCCATCTGGCTTTCTTCCTCCATGTGCCATAGCAATGGCCATGATAGCAGCTGCTTCCATAACCCATGACAAAGGATTCCACATAAACCCTAAAAACTTTAGTATTTTACTTTCCTGTACAAGAAATGAAAATTACATAAACTATCAGTGAATGAGCAACTATTTGGTAAGAAACTATAAGCACTTAAGTTAAGCTTTTAACCTTCTTTTCTTCAAGTTTATTGTATCCAAACATATCAAGCCTCTCTTGTACTTGCTCTGAGCTTAAACCTTCTTTTGTGCATTTGAGATTATCAAAAACCTCCTCAATAGGAATGTTCTCCTACACATACAACAAATTGCAAGTTTATCAAATGCCTAACAATGATCTTTGTAGAGAAAAATGAATTGATAGGAAGATTGATTGATTATTTTGAATTGGCGGAACGAAGTTGTTTACAATAAATTTAAGATACGCTTTATATAGTGATCGTAACTATGCTAATAAATCTTAACTTGCAGATGTAATTAATACTTGCCAATATGTAACTACCAATAACCAACTCTAACTGTTTCTAACAGTCTTCTAAAAAATTTCATCCTATTATTTTCTATTTCATTGCATTTGTTCACCTTTTTCAGTTTGAACTCAAGATATACAAAGAAGGTATACATTCAAAAATTAAAAAAAATTAAAAAACTTAACTTTCTTTTAATAGCAAAATCAAATTAGTTAGTTTCTAGATGATTTCCTAGCTAATTAAATAACACTATAATTAATCAACATCGAAAATAATCATCTGAAAATTATGAAGGACCGAAAAGAAGTCTTAAGAAGGTGGTTCAGGATTTCTTTAATCCGGAAAACCACATAGTTACTAACTTACTAACATTTATCGATAAAAAAAATCATTCGAAAAATTGCATGTAGAGGTCATGTTGTTTCATTTCCAAATGAAGGAGAAGTAAATTAATGCTAGACAAACATACCATGTCTCATAGATTAATAAAACTTGGGGACATTTTGTACAATTGGGCATGCATTGAATAGTTATTTTTTGTTTATTTATTTATTTCACATACCAGATCAACAGCTTCCTTTATAACAGCATCAAGAGACAAGGTCCCCTCCACCTTGGTCTCCTCCACCATTTTCTTTCTCTTACTCTTTCCTTAAGCTGCTTTATTTTCTACTCCCCTCCAATTTTGAGCTGAATCAAAATAAGAAACATTTAAATCTATTGTAGATTCATGAAATTATTTATAGTTAAAGATAACTAATTATATATAAGATGTACCACAAAAGAATTTGTAGTTAAGATAACAACTTTTTAAAACTAAGATATACATATAGATTTTTTTTTTCTTCGTGTTAACCATCTGGTTTCCATGGGAAGGAGTCCAGTAATTCAGAATTTGACCACGAGATAAATAAAATCTGACCAAGAATTATTTCTGTCATGAATCGAAATCGGCTCCGATACAATAATGAGTTTTTGAATCATTGCATTTTATGTAATAAATGTATGATCACACTAATATTGTGAGGATTATTACACAAAAATTTACCTTAGAGAAAGGTTTGATGATAGTCTCTCACTCTATCAAACTCAATTGGATCAAGTTAACTTAGAATATGATATGATAATATCAAAATTCAGAGATGACACATAAGAATGTCACAAATATATATAGTTGAGATAACAAGAGAACATTAATGGACTTTGTTCTAAGAATGACAAAAACTATAAAGATACAAAAATTTTATTATATGCATTGTTAGACTCCGCCGGCCAGCTTCTGCAATGTCATGTATGTAGTAAACAAAGTTTCAAGAATTTGTATGCAAATAATTATTTATTCAAATATATCTATTTTTGCCGCCATGTTTATATATATATATATATATAATATTGTGTAAATCAAATATCATCTATGCGCAACTACAGAGATTAATTCTTCGAGAATCTGCTATATGCCCAAACAAAGGATCAGACTCGGGACTTTATTTACATTAGAAGATATTTGTGTCATTTCATCTAAGCACTTTTTGGATATGTTTATATCTTACTCCCTCCGATTTTATATATAGTAAAATTTGACTTTTTAAATTCATTGGCAAAGTAATATATCTGGTCTATATTAACTAGATATATTATTTTTTTAATGAATCTAAAATATTAAATTTTACTTATATATAAAACCAGAGTAGCATTTTACCAATTAATCCAAAGTTGCTTAGTTAGCAAGGTGCTAAATTAAATTAATATAATTAAACCGTACATCTCAATATGGTATATGTACTTTGTTAGTGTGACAAACATACCAATATGAGTATAAGAATTTAAATACCATTTGATTCGCTCACTACAATTTGATTCGGTCACTACAATACAATCTCTAAGTTGAAATTTTATTATTCTTTTGTTAATGTGATTCTAGCTATAGGAAACACGATGTTAGTTTCAATTCTTGGCATATGTCAATATTTGGTTTCTTTACGGCAGAAATATATTTATTAGGCAAACAACTAACAATGACCAAGTAAAATAAAAGTGATATAACAGCACAAAATTTGATGTTAGTTTACAAAAGAATTTTTTGAATAAGGATTATAAACTGATCAACATGTAGGTGTATTCAACTTCAACTTTTGTATATAACCATCTTTTTACAATTGATCAACAAATAATTTTTTTTTAATGGCAAATATATAAATATATATAAATAAGAAAGAACTAGTACATCCAAAATAGTTCACAAATGGGAGTACAAGAAGTACCGAGCCCCAAAATAAAGGAAAAATACAAAGAACTCATATATAGACAACTTCTAAACATCCGGTGATCAAGAAGAGAAAAAGAAGAAATCAAGAAGAGAAAACAAAAAGAAAGCCGACACCCCTCCAAGATCACCAAGCCCAGGAGCACCACCGCACATGATTCTAGTGGTTCCAACACAAAATAGGTTCAACCTCCCACTCATAAAGAGAGCAAGGGTTGGCAGGGAACAAATAATCTTATTTGAAGTCGTTAGATAGGAATAGGAGTACAATTTAAATAGAAAACTATTTTTTTTATTTTTTGTGTTTTTTCATTAAGGGTTGATCTATTTTAAATATTCAAGCAAGGGTTCCAAATAGTTGAGACCGATCCTGATTAATATTATTAATTGAGGATATTTAAAAAGAAAATAAGTATTAATAACTTAAAATGAGTCTTATAACAATAACAATATTATTTTCTTCTAAATGAGATTTGTAATTAATTACAAAGTCACAAAGGTATACTGCTAAAAATGAAAGAGGAAGTCATATCCGAGTTTAAACTATAGTTTTTATCAAATAAGATATATAGTTTCTAATAATCTCTTTTGTTGCTGTTGCAAAAATAAAGATATATACAATTGTTTGCGAAAAAGTTATTTAAAACCTTCTAAAAAAAATTGATAATTCCAACTTTAACAAAAAGTTGTTTGGTAGCTGCATGTGAATTGATTAGAGATTTGATTCTCATCTTTAACATAAAAATTAACAATACTAACATTTTAAAAAGCAACTAATTATACAAAAACAAAAACAAAAAACATTGGTGTTTCAAATGTTCCCTTAATTTTACATTCATGCTTCTCAACTTCTGTCAAACATGTCCTTAGTCTAATTAATTAAAAATGAGAAAATTGGAAAAGTCTTCAATATTAGGACAATTTATAGCTTTTTGTGAGAATTTTTCTCTTTCCACCCATGTGTTTCTTTTCTACACCCCATTTTTTTTTTATAGAACTTCGGAATGTGTTTTTCGAAGTTTTTTTGTTCAAATTCAGAAAATATATTCCGAAGTTTTTTTCAAGACAAAAAAAATTCGAAAAACACGTTCCAAAATATTTATTCAAGAGCAAAAATATAAACCTAAAAGTAGAAAAGAATAAGAGATGAGAAGAGAATAATTCCTTTTACGACTCCATTTGGAATCAAGCCACCATTTCACACGTAACAATATTCATTTTTTTTAATCTGTATAAAATCACTTAATTTGACAATTACCACTAAAACTTACTCTTTCCACCCCGTTTTAATCTGTATTCAAACTCGAGTGATAGTGTCAATCCTAAGATCAAGATTTGCTATTGTTCACTTTTCACACAATTTGACACAGTTTTGAATCTCAGCCACCCATTTAAGATCAGACGATTATAATTTTTCACACAGTTTTATGATCAATTCAACTTCGGCCATCGATTTAAGTCAGACGGCTGAGATCAGTTACTGCAGAAAATCCTATTCAGTCTATCCTATCCTATATATATTCCTTCTGTCTCAATTTATAAGCAAAAATAAATCACATTTTCTTGTCTCAAATTATAAGCAAAATATTTATAATTTAGATTATTATAATTTACGTTTCTTAGTATGAAATTTTTTTTGCTTACAATTTAAGACAGATACAGATGGAGTATATATGTTGAACTCAGCTGATACTTAAAGAACAAAAATATTCATTTATATAATTGGAGAAGAATATTTGTATGATCACAACTCCAAATAAATAGTAGTATAATTCTGTACCAAAAGAAAAATAGTAGTATAATTTACAAACAAAAATACAGACCATTTAATGATATAAAAAATAGTTATTATTCCATATCTTAACATTGTGGGTATAAAATTATTTTCTCTTCTACCTTTGTTTATTTGAGGTTGTGACGACACTATTGTTATGAAATTGACTAATATGTAGAATAGGATCACAACAATCATTCCAATTGGAAGCAACGACAATTCCAATATAGTATATTCCATTGTTATCGTGTTAATTCAAACTACTAATTTTTTCTTTTGACAAGCATAGTCGTAGTATATATTTTTGGAAAATGTTAAACGGCACTTCTGGTGCACTGTTTAAGAAAGTAAATATAGCAAAATAATATCGAACTTTGTGCAATCAATTTTGCACATGTCTAAAAAATATTCTTTTTAATTAAAAAAATTTCTTTTTTTAGTTTCATTAACTAGTATTCCGAAAACACCGATTAGCATATCCTATATTTTTATATCTATAAAAAAAATAAAATGGGTTTTCTAGTTTCCATAGTCAGTACTTGGTGCTTAACCCTATGTAACGAAATGATACAACCAATGTAACAGTTCCCACGCTAATGAAACATGCAAAAATGGACAACACTAACAAAAACAAAAATCATTGTCATCCGTACGTACTCTATGTCCAACTGCAAACTATACTCACCAAAAAAGACAAAATAAAAATACCACAAAAATCAAATAAAAAACGAACTTCATATAATTAAACAACAAAAATTGATTTCGTTCTAGTATTAAGAATTGGATTATTAAAATTGTACAGTTGGTTTTAGTAGGAAAATACTTGAGAGGTGGTTTCAAAATAACTTTGAAATTATCCAACTATTTGAAAAATAAGTATGTACTTTGATTTAATCGTATTATTTGTAGACATTTTTCTATTATAAACTATTCACTTACTAAAAATTGTTCGCAAATTCAATATTTTTAGTTATGTTAAATTTGTGTTTGTATTCAATATACTCTATTAATTTGAATAATAATATCATTATTTTTTGTAAAACAAATATAAAGAAATCACAAGTGCACCTCTCTAGATTTAATCAAATTAGATGGAGATGAATAAAAAAAAAATTCGACATTTTAATGAATACATTAGAATAAAAGAATGATTTTTTTTCCTGTCTGAATAAGTAATTTCGGGCGACGATTAATCTTAAAAATCGCAAATTGATATAGAACCAATCCACCCAATTTACTTTATAGTCTTTCCTTATAACCCAATCCATGTGTAAATTGGTTTTTCCAACATAGCACAAAGGGAATCAATGTTTAATGTAACTTCCAAAAGAATAACAGCAAAATGACCAAGAATGAATTAAAACAAAATAACCTAGCAATAATTGCCAAAAGAATCCAAATGTCTAAAATAATCTCATACACCTTAATTCTAGCATCTTTGTCCATATAAAATAAATACCATTATAAAATAAATTGTCCTCAACAACATGACCAAATCATAAAAAATGTTCCCTTAAAATTCACAGCTGTAGCTAGCTAGTTCCCTATTCCTTATCCAAAAAAATTGTCTTCAACATACATTACTTTGATGTTATTTGAGAGAGGGTAGAGTCTGATCTCTCAACTCTACAATCTTTCAAGTTGCATTTAGTTCGAAAAGGATAATTGATGTTCCCACATTTTTTACAAGTCCAGCTACCGTCAGGAATACTTAGACCCTTCAGTGAAACATGAAATCAAATTTAAGTTCATATCATAATTAATTGTCTGTTTGCTATGGTTTATAAAAAATCAGTTATTTTGATATTTAATAAATTAGAAATTAATTTTAAGAGATTAAAAATTAAAAAAAAAAAACTGAAGTTATTTATTTCGTGTCTGTGTTTATCCATAATGAAAAATGAAAATCATATATTTTTTTTAAAAAAATATGTTATCAAATGAACTTTGAAGTAGATTTTATTTATTTTTTCTTTCAAGCTATCATTTTTCTAAAAATTTATAACAAGCAAATAGAAACTTTTAAAGATATTTATTTTATTTTTAAAAAATGAAAAACAAAATTTGTAACAAACGGACTTTTTTTATCAAAAAAAAGGGGTTTTAAAAGTTCAGTCTACTAGGAAGCTAATTTTGTTGTCGATGCTTTGGCTACGTGGGAATGCACATCGGAGGAGTATAGTATTTTAGTAGAACCGTTTTTTGATTTTAAGGAATTATAGTCAACCGATGCTTTGGAAATTTCTACTCCTCGCGTTATCTTCGTGTAATTCTTATTTTTGGGTCTAGGCCCCTTTTTTATTGCAAAATCCAAAAGTTCAGTCTTGTGATAAATAATTACATGCACCAATTGTGTTCATAATTTCATATAATAATATGATCATCAAAAAACAACATTGAAGCACAAGTGAAAACACTTACAGGTTTGGCAGCTCCACATTTTTTGATGTTGCACCTGCTTCTGTTGGCAAAGTTAACATTCATACATTTTGGGCAAATCCAATTACCTTCAGATAAAATACCTGGCCCTGCATAGAGAATCCAAAAATATATATTTTGAGTGTTGTATTAACAGTTTTTATAAATTGGGTCTAAAAAGATCAATTCTTAAACTAAAGTAAAAAAAAAAATAAATAAAATATAGAAAAACATCATCTTCATCAATATTTTTTTTTCTGCAATAATTTTCGCGATGGACTGCCACTTTACTAAACCGGCGGGGAACCAAAAACCAAACCCAATAGTAACATTTATCACCAACCTGTCAAACAAGCTTGCATTTTAAGATGAAACCGTAACCGTATCGATCAACAATTATAATGAATCATTTTGCGAAGTGAAATTTTTACACATATTAATCTTAATCACGCAACCTAAAATGGGGCAACTCAAATTCACACCGCGAAGTATGTTTATGCTTATGTTTTTTTTACGGAAGCCTAAAAATACTTCCCGATGTTAATTTGAGTTGTCTCATTTTGGGTTGCGTGGTTAAGATTAATATGAGTAAAGATTCCACTTTATAAAAAGGTTCAATTATAAATGTTGGTACAGTTTCAGTTTCGTCTCAAAATGACAGCTTGTTTGATGGGTCAGTGAAAAATGTTACTGAGTTGGCCGGTTCACCACACTGGCTCAATCAATTGGTAGTCCGTTGGAGAAATTAGTGCAGGAAAAAAATTATATTAATGAAGATGGTATTTGATGAATTTTAATATTATTTGAGTGATAAGAGAATGAACAAGTTAAAAAATCATCCAAATACCACAATGACGACGTTTCTGAGATGCAGAATTATTTGTAGTTAGTCTTGAAGCCCTAGGAGGAGGACCTTGAAAGCCATAGCCGCAGGGATTAATTGTTGGTCTTGTACTATATGCAATACCTGATTCAACAATAACTTTGTTATAAATGCATAAAATATGTGTATTGAAATGCATGCTTGTTAAATATCATTTAGGATTAAAACTAGATGAAATTAGGTATAATTATATTTTTGACTCCTTAAATATTGTAATTGTGCGATTTTGATCACCAATTTTAATTGAGTGATTATGGTTTGCTACGAGCCTATGTAAGTTGGGCAACAACACATGCACTTACGTTTTTATGGCCCAAATTAAAAATCGAACTAGTAAAACCCTAAAAATATATTTTGTTATGTTTCAACTGTGACTAATTTGTAATTAAAAGTATCCAAATTCTTACATATTGCAATTCTTATAATAAAAAAAGTTGAGTCAAAAGTTATTGTATTTGATCTTAAGGGAGTAAACTATATATAGACACAATAACTACGAGAATACCTCCAAAGCTTCCACCTGGGATATAAGGTATTGGATTACCAAAATGTGGTATGGATGGTCCAAATCTGATTGGCATACCATATGGTGGTGGTGCTTTTGGTGGCAGAATCACGACACCTCCATAGTTGAACTGAGGCGGCGATAGTGGTGGTGGTGATGTTGGTGTCAGAATTGCAAAACCTCCATAGTTGAACTGAGGCGGCGGCGGTGGTGGAGGAGTCACAACACCTCCATAATTGAACCGAGGACGATGGTTTGTTACTTTAGCATCTAGTGGAGCCTGTAGTAGTCAACTTGTTAAAAACTTACAAAAGTCAATAGATATTTGATGTATAACAAATTTTTTTATGAATTTGTCTTTTTAGTTACAATGAATTAATCTTAAACCACAAATTTGAAGCCATGTATACCATATATAATAGCAACTCCAAAAGTTGTACTTTCAGATTGAATTAAACAGCTCAGGAAAGTAGAAAACTATGTTTAGTTATATGTTAATACACTTTTTCAAAAAATTAAATATATAATATAAATTTCCATTTTTTAATTCCTACAAAATTATTCTACCAAAAAGTTTAACCTCGGTAGAAACAAAACTTGTTTAATTATCTTTCATTTTTTGAATGATTTTGTACAAACATATTTAAAACACTTTTAAGAGTTCTTCAACAAACTTTTAGAATGTTTTACATCACACTAATTAAATATGATTTTTTTAAATAAAAAATTTAATATAAAAGTAACGAAAATTTGGTTCAAATAAACAAACTTTAGACTAATTTTTGTCACTTTTTATATTAATTTAAGCCTGACTACAAAAATTTGGTTCAAATGAACAAACTTTAGACTAATTTGCTTGCAGAGTAATTTCTTAGGGATTAAAAATTGCAATATTTCTTTATGAAAAAAAAAAAAAAATTATAATAAGATACAAACAAGTTAAATAATCAGATCAAAATATAAACTATATATATATGATCGTCTCGGAGCATTACAATATTGTTTATGGCAAAAATGCCTAAATGAAAAATTCAAATTTCTGCAATTGTGGCAGATCCAATCTCCAGATCTTGGTAAAACTGATCATATATATGAAAAACAAAATATCCTCTTAACGTTATAATTTGAAAATAAAACAATCAACCAACATAATTAAATTAAAAATTCCTATAAAAATGTTTATTAATATTTTTTACATATTAAAAAATTCTTTACTGCAAAACACCCCTTTACAATTTATTTATATTTTTGCAATAAAGAGATTTCTAATATATAGAAAACATTAAGTATTTTCCGCACAAATTTTTAATCGACCTTTGCATCGCCACTCTCATTTTCAATACAAAACATTTAATTGCAAACAATAAAATTGGTTGACACATTTTGTAAATGTGATTGTAGACACAATCTCTCTTCCAACTCCCAACCCTAAACTATATGCTATCAAAAAAATATTCACTCAAGCAAATGTGAAACAATTGACATAGTACACAAGGTTAAAGGTTATTCACCCTAAAATAATTTAAAGATATCCTTAAATAATTAAAATAATTGCAATCGGTAACCACCATTGCGACCACAATATTAACCCTTTAATTAAATTATATACAATAGTATTTCACAACCAATATATTATATTTATCTATAATTATTCATAATTTTAAAGGTTATAACGCTACTTTAATCATTATAAGTTTAAAACATTCGCTATAAATTGAACTCGTAAGATTATCAATTAGATCAAATCAAATAGAATTTGAACTACTTGTTACAAAAATCACTAAACAGAAAAAAAATGTTTACCATGATATTGAACTCTTTTAGATCCAAATGAAGCTTGATTATTGTTCTGAAAGGAAAATCACGAAACACCCAAAGAAGAAAAATAAGGAAATGAATCAAACTTTCAATTCGCTTATAAAAAAAAATCAACAACCGATAATCAGAGGACAATCATTAAAAATGGAAAAATTACATGAAAATAAACCCACCTTGCAAGAAGCCATTGAAAGGGTTCACGAAGTAAGTGTGTGTGTGTGTGAGTGAGAGAGAGAGAGAGAGGGAGAAAGAGGGAGAGAGAGAGAGAGAGAGAGATTGAAAGAAAGAGAAATTGAGAGTTAAAGGAAACGATATTGACAAAATATAATTTTGGTATATATACCGGTCGGGATAGATTGTGTGGACCGAACCAAAGCTGCTTATACTTTGAACTATACCAAATCGACTATTGTCGCGTGTTATAAGTAGATGATTGTTTTTCGCCCCCTCTAAATTGATCATAATCCCCCCATGTACCTTTATCTATCGAAAAATACCTTTCAATATGTAAGTTTAATAAAAAAGTATCGTCTAGTTATGTAAATTTTACCTGAAAGATATATCTCCCAATAGTGTTTTTTTAAGTATGAAACAATGGGTTCAATATATTTCTTTCCATTGATAAATTAGACTAACATAATTATCGTAAGAGGGTATTACTTTCAACACCCGTGGTTATTTATGCACTCGATCTAGTTTAATAATTTTGTCAATAAAACACCCTTGCACTTGCACATGCCATTTCCGTTCTCAATGTACCAAAAGAATTAACCATGACAAATATAGTCCCATAAAAGTTACGGGACAACTACAACCGATTATTGATAAGATCATCAAATCTGTTGCCTTAAGTGTACTTAAAGAGAGATGGTTAAGAATGATTACACTCACGATTTTGATAGAATTTCATGTATGAAAAAAAAAATTGAAATATCTAAAATAAAAGTTTATGTATATGTGAGTGTGTCTCTTATCGCTTATTAACTTGAAATTCATACTTGATTTATATTGTATTCAATAAGTTGAAAATGTATCATCAATTATTGTCTTGTTTATTACTTGAGATATGAAAGATTCTAGATAAAATTTAATGACATATATATCTCTCAAGTATATTAATTTTAAATTTCATAATAGAATTATTTTTTTTGTCAGGTAGCGTAGTGACTAGAAATGCAATGTAAAATGTAATAAAATACAATAACTCTACCAACTAAGTTAAGCTCATGAGAACATAAAATTTTAATTCTAATGTATTGAATATTAAATATGTCATTTGTAATGTATTCTTATATATGAGACAATTTTGATAAGAATGATGTATACATCTAGAAGAGAAAATTGACCTATTTTTTATAAATGAAATATACTTTGATTCTCTCCTTCTCAGACTCTCTACATACATATTGTCAAAAAAAAAAAAAAAAAAAAAAACTCTCTGCATACATATGGTTTCATAAAGGGCGTGTGATAGAGGATTTTGTAGTTTAGCGATGGTTTAACCGTGGCTAACCTCTCATAATTTTTTTTATTAAATTTTTATAGTTTCAAACTCATTTTGCTATGAATTATAATTAAGGTCATGCTAAATAAGACTTTTGGATACTTATTAAGCATACTAAAAATAAAAATTAAAGATTACGATCATTTTAAAATATAACTTTATATTTTAAAGAATTGAATGCATAAGTATTAGGGTAAAACTTCTTTATTAGTATGTTTAATTAGTGTCTCAAGAGCACTATTCATCCTTTTCCTTATAATTATTACGGAAAACTTTTTTTAGGTATTCCGGTTTGAAATATTGACCATCAAAAAACTTTGGCGGACTATAGAATTATAGAGATGAAGTTAAATGATAAAATTGAAAAGAAAAAATTGTTTGTAGGAGTAAAGATATAATTATAGATGCAAAAAATTCTTGATGATTTCTTTTCCAGCCCCTCGCGTTTCTTTTATACCCCCCAATAATCCAATTTTGCCCTTAATAAAAATTTCGGTTCGCAGAAACCGAAATTTTTTTAGTTTAAATTTCAGAAAATTTTGGTTTTTAAAAACCAAAGTTGTATTTCAATGCAAAAAAATTTCGATTTATAGAAACCAAAGTTTTTCGCAAGGGCAAAATAGGAAACTAGGGGGGTAAAAAAGAAACGTGGGGGGCTGGAAAAGAAAACTTCAAAATTCTTATAGTAAAATGGTATAATATCAATGGGCCTAATGTATATTCTTCTCATTAATAGTAAATTGGTATTACTTTCAACACACTCTTGCTTGTTTATGCATCCTCCTCTATTGTTATTAATAATTTTGTCATTAAAATACCATTTTACATCCATTTTCATTCTCAATGCACCAAAAAGATAGCTAGCCCCCTAACAGAGACATATGGTGCTACTGCTACACTTGTCTTTCTTCTTGAACCCATGATAAATTATGATTGCTTGTGGGTACCATTCATCAATTCTAGACACTAACTCCGTTTCGCTTTCTTTTTTGCCTCCAAAACCAATCGAGCTGGCTCTTCTGCACGACGTTTACCCATTGGCTCTGAAACATCAGAGCCAATCAAATGCGGAAAATTCACCTTAGCCTTTGAGCCACGTAGTTTAAATGCGGCTCGGTCATAAGCCAAAGCCGCATCTTCAGCTGACTCATAAGTCCCAAGCCACACCCTTTTGCCGTTCTTATTTGGATCTCTAATCTCCGCCGCAAACTTTCCCCACGGCCTCCGCCTCACTCCCTTGTACCTCTGCAAACAAGGAAGCGCGTGAGTCTCATGCAACGTTAAACGCGCGTTGTCATCAGTGTCACAATGAAGAGTTGTTGACGTTGATTCACTACTGCCGCTAGTATCAGTGGTGGAAGATGATGGAGAGTTGGGGTTGATCGCCGGAGCGACACCGGCGGAAACAGCTGTGAGAAGATTGAAGTCATGGTGGTCATTGAGGAGGTAGAGTTGAATTGATTCAAGAAAAACAAGATCGGATTCAAGAGTTGTAGCTTCGAGATTCATAGTATTAATTAAGTAAATGTTTTGTTAATTATCGTAATTAAGGTTTGATAATGATAATAACGTGTAGTTTTTTAGTGTGTGAGATACTATATGAATGGGAATGTAATGTGTGTGTGTATTTATATGATCATTTAATCATATGTTGTGTTGATAAAAATGAAAATTAAATGTTGTTGGCTTTCTGGTTGCAACATTGTTCTGGTTTCCTCGAAGCATCGTCTTTGGGTTTTCAAAGTGATGTCATAGGTATGATGACATTATTAAATTATTAAAAATATTAACCGATTAATAAAGCATATATAAAGTTTTCGTCACGTGTTAAATGTTTTTAAGATAGTAATATTATATTCTTTTTTTAAAAAAAAAAACAACATTCATCAAAATTAAGTAGAACTCTGATTTAACCTTAAAAAAAGTAGAACTTTGATTTATCTATGTCTATTTCCTTAGAAATTAGAGAGTAACAAAAAAAAAATTGTCACTTTTGTTCTTATAAAAAAATATCGAGTTGACCGAACTATACCGTTCAATTGGTATAGTCGTAGTGACATAATATTTTACAATTCATAAGGACTCTCTTTTTCTTTCTCAGACTTGTTTTCTTTGTGAGTTTTGGAGGGGGAGGGAGGAGGGGTGGGTTGGATAGAAAAAACGAGATAAAAATAGATAAAATTTTGATTTTTTTTAATGAAAATTATGAAAAATTTTAAAAAATGTTTGTATATAAAATGATAAATTAGTAATTTTTATTAATAGATTTTCAATTTTGATTGTTTTTAATCAAAGAGGAAATGTCAAAGTTTTAAGTCTCTCCGAGTAAATTCACACTCACTACATGTTTCTTAATTAAAATTGAGAATTCGACGTAGTCTATGTTTGGTTTCAATTCTGGAGCAAGCCAGAATTGATTCTGGACGTGTAGAATTGATTCTGAGTTGTTTGATTTCACAAAAACATAATTGATTCTGCCTCCAGAATTGATTCTACTTGAAGCTAGAAATCGTAGCTTCTGATTTTAGAATTGATTTTTACATTCAAATTTTTTGTTTAACTCACTTTTACATAAACATATCCAAACATAAACTACTTTATCTTAAAATTAATTTTGACTAAAATCAATTCTATCAAAATCAATTCTTACCACCGTAGAACTAAACACTCACGTAATTGATTTTATCTAGCGGTTCTTTTTCCTATTTTCTTTTAGGTGGTCCTGCTACCTTTGTCTACTACAGAACTCTAAAATAGACACTATCTTCCTTAATTAATTAATTAATTAACTAAACTTAGAATTTCCACGGATCTATTTCATATATTTTTAGTTTAGTTTTCAAAATGTGTTGTATGACAAAATGGTGGCCAAATTTTGACTGGGACATTATATCGTCACAGATATTCTTCTCATGCACGTGAGCATAGTAACCTTTGTGCGAACACCTCTAAAGAATTTGTGACCTCCTTGTTGAATTCAAAGCAAATCAAGGAATATTATTTGATCACTTTCGCAAATTTTATTTTATAAGTTTACAAAGATATCCTTAATTTGTCATATAATATCAAATTTGGTATCATGATTAATTGGGAAGGCGGTATAACATCATAAATCTGGTTTGAAGGAAAACAATGACAATGTAAAACCATTTTTTTTATTAAATATCAAAAGTTCAAAATTACTGTAGCTCAACAAATTTCAAAGTCCTTCTTGATTTTTTTTGAAAACCAAATGATCATATTTTTTTTTATTAATCCAAATGATCATATAAATCCAAATAACGGTGAACGTATAATTAAATTTTATATTTGGATATATATATATATATATATATATATATGGACAAGTAAAGATATTAATATTAGCTAGCTAGGTGGATCCCCTTTAAAATAATAGGAAAGAAAAAAAACAAATAACAATAGGCTTTGCCCATGTGTAAATCCCTAAGCTACAGAGCCATAAATAACTTGTGTTTTTTTCTTTTGCTTTTTCAAAAAATAAATAACTTGTGTTTTTTTTTTTTTTACTAAAACTCTTTTGTTGTTGTAAAACAACAAAAGTGTGTTTCACACTTAGAGCTGAAAAACAGTGAGCGTACGACATGTACTTGAGAAAGTAAAGGAAGAAAAACAAAATTGCTGCTAGAAGTCAGTATGTTTTACTTGAAGGGTCTGCATTATTGCGGTCCTTCTAATTGTTTGATGATCAGCACTAAAATATTTTGGTGTATTCATTAATTAGTAATTACTTAGTGTTTTTAAATCAAATTGTATGTATCTTAATTAAATAAAAAATATACTCAAGAAAACAATAATAACATCAAAACCATTGCCTTTTTTTTGACAAACATCAACCATTCTATAAACCATATAGTTTGGAGGTTGGCTACAAATCCTTATTTTTCTGTGTTTACATGCTCTCAAGATGTAGAAAAAACAAAAGTGTTATAAGTAAAAAATAAATCCGCATTAAAATCAAATGGAATATTTGAGTGATTTTGACCAAAAATATGTGCATGCATCATTGCATCCATCGGTTCATCTTTCTTTCGGGTTCCAGCTTCAGCGGTCTTGCACCGGATCATCTTTGCTTTGGATTCCTTGTGACATGTAGCGGTTCATCTGAAAACTGCATACATCCTAACATGAAGATTTCTAAATTCCTAACTTTAAGGCAATCTTCACGGATCATGATTGTCTGTTGTGATTAAACCATATTGTTTCATGTTGTTTTAAATCCTAATCATTGATTTCTAATTGGATAGTCCAAATTACATGTTATTAAAATTAACTATAAGCAAAATGTCAAACGTTGATTTCATATCGAATAATCATGATACAAAATAGTGTGAAAACTATGTGTAATTTGATAGCATCAAATCCATTTCCAATCTTCACATTAACAACAACAAATTATGATTAGGAATTTTTTGATATATTTTGGTGCCGTTTCATATATATAAAAAAAAAAAGTAACAACAAATTATAATAAGTACTTGAGTAATATGTAGTTATTAAATGCGGTTGATTTAGATCTCACAAAACTCAATATATTAAATAGAGTTAGAATCCTTTTTATATAAAAAAAAAAATTAAAATTAAAAAAAAAAAAAAAAAGAAGAAGTAGAGTTAGAATCTTTTTGTCAAAAAAAAAAGTAAAGTTAGAATCTCTACATTTTTTCTTACCATTTTCCCTCTTTATTATTATAATTTTGAAAAGTTTTATAATATATATTAAATTATTGGCTCATAAAATGTCATATCATTACATTTTGTTTTACGGAAATATCATTGTATTTATATTTGCCACAAGTTTAATAATGACAAAAATAAAGAGCATTCCAACTCTATTAAACAATCTCAGCTCAAAAATATCAAAATATATATATATATATATATATATATATATATAGAGAGAGAGAGAGAGAGAGAGAGAGAGAGAGAGAGATGTCACTGTTATTAGTTAAATTAATTATGTCAATATCAATTAAGGCATCCCATGTGATAAAGAATAGTACAACAATTTCAAGTTACAATCAAACTTAAAATTTTGAAGAAGCAATTAAAATATTAAGTTCAAATGATTAATGAATTTTTTACAAGATAAATTGTTTGGAAAAATTCAAATTCATTTGTTGATAAAATAATTTTTTATAATATTTTATTCACCTCGCGGTCAAAGTTTATATTATTGGGACTTCTCATTTTCCTAAGAACTAGACGATTAATATCAAAAAATATTGATTGAAGCTTCAAAGAAAAATAACACATACAAATACAAAAGCCACTTGAGTCCAAATTAACATACAATTTCCAAGCAATCCACATTTTTTTATTTTTCCTAATTTATCCCTTTATAATTTTGGAATATTTACTTATTAACCAATTAAAACAAACTACATAATTAGATTTACATGTGGTATTCACGAGTAATTTATAACCAACTGTTATGTACCTTCTACAAATTTACTTAATGACTTATTTTCATTGATTGATGGATAAATACTTTCAAATTGTGAAAGAATAGAGTAGACATAATTCAATTTTTTTAATAAAAAATTACAAACTTAATAAACAAGTCATAAACTCCATGGTACTATATATATATATATGTATTAGTATTTAATCCTCACCAAGCCCTCATAATCTCATAATATCAAACACTCCTTCGAGTAACCGCAAATTGTTGTACAAAATCAACACAACAATCATTATTCTTATTTCTCATCATTCATCAAACTTTTTCTTTTTAATTCAGTAACAAAAAATCATTATTATCATAAAATAATGGATGCTGCAGTATTTATGTCTAGTGATTTCCCTTCATTTGAATCTCTTCAAATTCAAAACCACTTGTTTGATCTTGATCTTGAACTTGAACACCCTTTCATCATGGATGCTGCAAATTCCAACCATGAAATGTCCGATTCATCCTTGTACGGTTCATTTTCCAGTCCCATGTTACTAGATTCTAATGTCAACCACGACGTATGTAAAACCGGATCATCAACAACTTCGTGTAAACCTCGCGTCCCTGTACCGGAATGGAAGAGGTACAGAGGCGTGAGGCGAAGACCGTGGGGCAAATTTGCCGCCGAGATAAGGGATCCAAAGAAGAATGGATCTAGAGTTTGGCTTGGAACTTACAAAACCGAAGAAGAAGCTGGTTTGGCTTACGATAGAGCTGCTTTCAAAATGCGTGGTAGGAAAGCCAAGCTCAATTTTCCCCACCTTATCGGCTCTAATTTGCCGATGGAGCCGATGATAGTGGTGGAAGATTCGGAGAAGAGCCCGCAAGAAGCTAATTCGGAGTCCTCGGGAAAGATAATAAAGAAGAGGAAGAACTTAGTTGATGTATTGAATAGGTTAGCTAATAGTAAAAGACAATTAAGTGGAGGATTTGAATAGGTTTAGGGGTTGATGATGTTCATGTTCATCAATGGCTGAATGATTCTGTTTTGTAAAATAGTACTGCTCTATAGCTTTCTATGGTTAATAGTACAGTTAAAGGGTACACAAACCCAAATAATATCTTATTAATTAGTTTTCATTAGGATCAATTTCAAAATACATTTCATCAAAGAAAGATGATATCAAAAAATAATTGGTTTTCGTTAATTAGATATATTATAGTATAAATTGATATTGTGTTTTGTGATTGTAAGCTAATTTGTGCTTGATAAGAGAGTTAATTAAGAAGCAAGCAAATTTAATTTATTTAATTTGAAGTGTTTTGTAAAATTAACAGATGACATAATTAATAAATAATAAAATACATAAAAATTATTTTTAATAAATATTTACATTTTTTAGGTGAATCAAATATTTACATGATGATAACCACTAAAACAAATTAAATAGGTTTTTTTTTTATAATTTACCCATAGTTTGGGGGTAATTATCTAACAACTACTTAGAACAAGCTATATATACCCATGTAAAATAAAAGTTAGTTCAAGTTATAATTGTGAGTCCGTTAAAAAAAATAAAAAATTAT
Source organism: Trifolium fragiferum (assembly GCA_954870985.1). Taxonomy (NCBI): domain Eukaryota; kingdom Viridiplantae; phylum Streptophyta; class Magnoliopsida; order Fabales; family Fabaceae; genus Trifolium; species Trifolium fragiferum. Next base: position 755,747 of record OX940792.1, read on the forward strand.
GAGTGTCACATCCAGCTCTACGTATGTAATTTGTTTTCATTGCTTATTATATATTCCTTCAAAGGGACAGAGTATCCATCAACAATATTAAATAAGAGAATGAGGGAAAAAGAATAGAAAGGATTGATACAATTAAGTTATAATTAAGCTTAAACATTATTTGAAAATGCTATAAACTTTAATAAAAATTGCCATGATTAAGCTCATGAAAAAATTATAATAGTTACTCAACAATTTTACTCTCCCTATACAAGTTTATATATGTTCAAAACATTATATATCTATATAGCTTCAAAATATCATATACCTCAAGGTAGAGACATGTGTCAATTATCTCTTACAGACAGGGGCGGACCTACGTTAAGACATGTGTCAATTTTCGATTTTAATAGGTATATATATATACATATTTGCGTTAAGTTATATATTTATACACTGTCAATTTTGAACAAAAGAAGTCATATGCTCCAGTGGTAGTTGGGCGCCTCTTTTATTGAAATGTTGTGGGTTCGAATCCAGCATACTGCAGTTTTTACTTTTATTTGTATTTTTTCAAAAGAAATTGTGAAGGTGCGCTTGCTCCTTCCTTTTTCTGTTTGTTTGCTGTTGCCTTGGCTATCCCTTGTCAATTTCTCCTTCAATATATTGTTTGGTTATTTTTAAAAAAAAATGTTGTGGTCAATTTTTTATTTTTTTTAAGGAATGATTAATACATACATGATATTAGAGAAAATAAATTGTATTGGTGACATTTTAGTCGATATAAAATTTATTATTAGAATTGAAAATTTATATCATATAAATAAAATACATGTAAAATTTTATAGAAATTTAAAATATCTTAATATATTATTGCGATCTATTAACATTACAGATTTATATACTATATTGAACACCGTTAACTTTAATGGAGTTCAATAACATATAAAATTAGAAAAATACTTGTATAGGCACAACCACAAATAAATAGTGTTAGGCACACTCACAACAAGTTGATAAAATTAAAGATAAATAAATTAAAGTGATATAGATTGATGTGATAATTTTATTTTTCTTTTAATTTTTTTGAGTTGTGTGAGTGTGCCTAAATTTTGTGCCTAAATGATTGTGCCTAGGTAAGACTTGCTCATAAAATTATATTAGGTTTCCTTAAGATTTTACATGGTTATCTATGAATTTAGACGTTATTGAATGAAAATATTATTCGAATGTTAATGGTCTATGAATTTTTAGATTGAATTTATCGTTTTCAATAAATAAAAATCTCCAATCAAAGTTTTGGTAACCAAAGGACCAAGTTTTTCTATAAAAAATATTTGTCTTGTAACTTTTATAGAAAGAGGTGTTCTAGAAACAATTTGCAACGATATTATTTTAGTTCATTTTTAAGAAATGAGTAATAGACGATTTTCATGTATTAAACAATATTATTTCTTTTTTTTTTTGACAAAAAAACAATATTATTTCTTAATTTTAATATAATTAAATTTATATTTTCTTTTTTAACCCAAATTTTTTTATATTTTCTATAATATTTGGCCACACCATTTTTAAGTGTCTAGATCCGTCCCTGCCAGATACAACTCCAGTTTTGAATAAGCAATACAAACATTAAATATGATGGTAAAAAATATAAGTAAAAACCAACCAATTGTATTATATTATACTCAATAATAACATTATCTATAAAATGTCACTCAATTACTTTATTTTTTTTCCAATAATTAATTCTTTCATTTCTATTAAATTATTTTTTTATGAATTATGATTATGAAACATGTTAATACTAAAACAAATAAATGAAATATATACCAATATTCTTAATAACCATGAAGTACTATCTATGTAATTTTATTTTATTTTAGGTAAAACAGAGCAAATGGTGCGACGCTCTATATATATATATATATATATATATGAAAAGGAGAGATACAAATAAAGGAAGATAATGAGAACATAATCAAAATATTCTCAAATTCAAAAGAAAATAAAAACATGAATTCATACTCCTAGCACAGGTAATGACCGATTTGCTCTTTTTTTTATTGCCTTTAAACACCTCCTCCATTAAAATTTATAGGCTTAAATATGTTTTTGGTCCCTGCAATATGCACTTGTTTTGAAAAAAGTCCCTGTAAAAAAAATGATTTTAGTCCCTACAATTTCTAAAAACTTTGAAAAGAGCCCTTGAGCCGGATTCTCTTTATGAATATTCATACCAGTGGAGTTATACAAAAGTGTATCGGTATGAATATTTATACTGGTGCAGTTATACAAAGTGTACTAGTATGAATATTGATACCGGTACAGTCACACAAAAGTGGACCGGTATGAATATTCATACAGAGAATCCAGCTCAAGGGCTCTTTTCAAAGTTTTTAGAAATTGCAGGAATTAAAATCAAATTTTTTTTTTTACAGGGGCTCTTTTAAAAACAAGTGTATATTGCAGGGACCAAAAGCATATTTAAGTGAAACTTATATTTGAGTCCAATTAAAAATTTGATTTTTTTTTTTATTTTTTAATAATTTAGTTCGTACTTAGCCATAAATATTTGTAGTATAGTTAGGTTAATAGGGTGACTAGGTGGTGCTCATTTTGGTACGAGATCCCTCTTCATTTACCACATGTGTAAAACATTTTTAACATTTAGTTATTTCCTATAGCATGCATGCCGTACTATGTAACTTTTTCCTCTTGTCAAATTTTTTTTCCCTTTTTTCTCTTGTGTATGCTGTCATTTTTAGATATATGTTTTTCATCCAAAGAATCTTTTGATCAAATTGGTTTAAATAGGGAAAGTTTAGTATCTACACGATATAAAATTACTTTTCTATTAATGAACATAGGTTTGAGCTTGAGAAGCAAAATGATGTTTGAATTTTGGGTGCAAATATCTATCTTATCTAGTCTAGGGCTTTGAATTCAAAGTTACATAGTGGGGAAGGGCAAATCATGTCAAGGGAAGATATTGTAATGCAAGTAAGGGTTAAGATTAGATGGATGGGGAGCATATAGTTTGCATGAACTTTAAGGGGCAAATTAGTTTATAAAAAATTCCTCAATTTATTTTAGCCAAATAATTTAATGGTTAAACTTAAATATAGAAATCAAACTTTAAATATAGAAAAATGAAAATAATTAAATTTGAAATTTGAAATCAGACTTTTATATATATATCGAAGTCTCTGTAACTATCAACTGAACTGAATTTATGGATTAATGCGCCAAATTTAATTCACCTCAATTATTGTTGTCATATATTGTTGTGGGTCTATGCATTATGCATGTCCTGCTCTTTTCTTCCGTGTACTGTTTTTCTCTTTTTTTGTCATCTTTTTCCTATCTATCTTCCACACGGGTCTCTCTCATGCTGTCCTTTTTGTTGAATTTCTTCTATCTTTTTTTTTCTTCTTTGGCTTGTAGTAAACTTTTATAATTAATGCATTAAGTAAAAAATAAATAAAAAAATTTCCTATGCTACTATCAATGCAAGTTTCATGCTCAAGTGGAAGATATCAAAGACTCTAGTTCCGTACAACTTCTTTTTCATGGGTTGATTTTCCAAATTGGGCATTTTTTGAAGGATTTCTTTTTACTTTTCCTTCCAAATTTTTTTAAAAAACTCATGATCACATCATTCACATTTTCTTCAAAAATATTTGTCTTCAAATCTAAATCTGAAGAAAAAAAAGTTAATGGAATATGAAAACAATATCCCTTTTTTTCTCTCCCCTTTGTATTTTAATTAGTTCAATTTTAATTTTTATTCCTTCCTCAATCAAAGTCTTCATATTTTTCAATCACCTCTTTTATTTTCCTATAAAAAATTGTTGCCCCTCCTCCATTTTCTTCTCATCGATTCCTTTTTCTTTTATCTTTCAAAATTCACCAAGTCAATACATCAATTATCAATAAGCATCATGTTGAGAATTCAAACAAAACACACACGTGATAAAGTGTGTGACAAAATTCATTTTCAACTTGCAAATGGATGCAATGATGAGCTAGTTAATTAATTAATTAATATATATATATATATATATATATATATATATATATAGAATAATTACATATATAAATAAAGGGTAGACGTGCAACAAGTTGTGCCGCTAAATCTTTTTGAATAGCAAAACCCAATCTTTGAAAAACTATCTTCATAGACTTAGGCAACACAACATGACTATGCATAACCTTTTGAACTCTTTTCAAAAGAGTTACAGCCTCTGGTGCTAAAAAGTCAAAAGTGTGGAATGCAAATGGTATAAAAACGTGTTGATTGTCAGAGCATGATTTCTCATGTTTGGCAATTTTGCTTGAAGCAGCTTTGAGGGCTGCCCGTCCCACGGCTTCCTTCTTGTGGGTCAGTCAAGAAGTTCATTGGTGTCTCTTTCTTCACAGAAATTCCTGCAAGCTTAAAAATATCAAACAACACATCTCTGACCAGATCATGCCTGTATTTGAAACCTGAAAGCTCCCTGCAATGAACCGCATGCTCCCCAAAAGTGTCGAGGCAATAGTCTAAGAAAAATTAATCTAAAAACTTATTATCCACAATCAAACCAAACAAACAAGATAAAAAGAGTAAAGGAACAATACACCAAAAAAAATTTACCTACATTTTCAGAAGAGAACAATTTTCCAATTCACTAACAATATGTTTACAGGCATAATTTTCTCAACCCTAAAATCTCGCCAAAAAAACTTTCAACTTCTAGTTAATGTTTTATTTTCCTGTTTTTTTTTAAAGAATCTTACCAATTAAAATTCAATTTTTTTAAAAAAAATTTATCTGATATGAACTAATCTAGAATAAATTTATCTTCATCAGCAAGATAAATCTTATAGGCATAATTCTTCTCAAACCGAGCCTAAATTTTATGTAACAATAATCTTATACACTTGGTTAGGGTGCAATGTTTAACCTTGACTTTAGTTGACTTCCTAGATTTTTTTTTTTGAATGGCTCTTCTTAGATTAATATGTGAAGCAATGTTTTAAAAACCGGACCGGACATCGAACCGGTAAGATATCTATTCACTGGTTTATTGGTCGAACCTCTGGATTACTGGTCGAACCGCATGACTAAACCGGATCAAACCGGATAAATCGGTTGAATAAACCGGTCAACATAACAATACTATATAGTTATTAAACCGGTAGAACCGAATGAATCTGACTCTAAAAAAATTGGTAGAACAAACATAAATTGATAACTTCATGAAACAGAACAAAAACTGATAAATTAAAATAATATGAAAGAAATTAACAGAGCATAATATGAAAGTAACAAACATAAACTGATAAAAGTCGAATAAACAAAATAAACAAAGCATAGAATGAAACAAAATTATAATTCACTAAGATAATAAAATAAAACAAATAATCATAATCATAATAAATCATAAATTCCAGAACTGATAAACTAAAAGAAATTGAAGAAATAGAACAAACAATGTTTCTATTTCCTTTTTTAATTTCCGGTTTTCTTAAATAGAAAAAATATTATAAACAAAACGACGTCGTTTACTTGTTTTTGGCAACAAAAAAAAAATAAGGGCATGCAATCAGACCGTCGGTTCACCGGTTTTTCCGGTTCAACTAATGAACCAAACCGGTCAAACTCCGGTTCACGGTTCAACTTGTCCGACCGGCCGGTTTTGTCCGGTTTTTAAAACACTGATGTGAAGTGAAGGTTGCAATGTTCCCAAGTGAAGGTTGCAATGTTCCCATTTGCTTACTAAATAACCATTGCACTCCATCAACATCCTAACGTACACGATCCAGAAACACCGACAACACTTTCATAGTAAGCATGATGGCCACATCATGTTGTGAGACACACACGCAACGCAACAATATACATGTTTTTGGGCTTCTAACCTTCAAAAGTTTAAAAAATGTTACATATATAGTGTTTATCTAGCATTCTTTCAAAGAAAGGAAGCTTGCTCTTTTGAAACTATGTAGGGACATATCACATCCTGTCATCCTCATGCAATAGTTTTTTTAAAATAATAATCTTAAAAAAATTAGCCCATCCAAATTGTTATAATTTATTCATAAAATAATTGTTAATTTAAAAAACAAAAAACAAAAAAATTAATCCATCTAAATTGTTAATTAATACATTTAATGTATATGTATTGGCTTGGAACCTGAGAGTGTGCTCTTCTTAAAGTTTCAGGTTCGATTTTCATTTGTGCCAATTTAAGCGGATTTATTTAGCCTTTTCAAATTAAAAAAAAAATCATGTTTTATTTATCTTTTGTTAATTTTTTTAAAGGAAGCAGGAATGGAGCTAGAAATTCAACTTAAGAGGGACCATGTTTATAATTTAGTAAAGAAAAAATAAATTTTAAAATGCATAATATATACACAAAAAGTTTAACAAACTAACAATTTCAACCAAAAAAAAGTTCCACTTTCATTTTGTCAAAAAAAAAAAGTTCCAGATTCATACTCAAGTTGCTAGTCATGATTGCATTTCCAAGAAGAATAACTTATAACATTGGCAATTATATTCTAAGTTTAAAAAAAAGTAAGAATATTAGCTACTTCTTTAGAAAATCCAATAAGAACAAATTGGAATTGATGGATGAGTCATACAATCCGCAAAATAATGGGCCCGTTTGTTATAGATTTTTTGAAAATAAATTCTTATAGTGTAATATAATTTTATGTAAAAAAAATTTACAAATAAATTTTTTGTAAAAGCTTCAAATGAAAATTTGATTTGAATAATTATTCTTAAAATATCATTTTAGGTATTTCATCATTTTATTGAAACTTTTTTTGGATATCAAAATTTCAAAAAAATCACTTTTTTTTAAGCTATTTCAAATAGATTTTCATAAAAATCTATTTTTAAAAATACAAAGAAAATATATTTTTTTTAAAGCTAAAATAAGTATGTTTCTTAACAAATCTATTATTATCAACAAATGAATCTAACAACTAGAGTCATGTGTTCTCTTGTAGATTCATAATGAGCTTAATCAATAAATAAACAAAACTTTTATGTTGATCCCCTTCTACCTCTGTCCCTAAAAGAAAGATGCTTTGCTATAATATTAAAAACATGCTGAAAAGTATCATTAAAAAAAAAGTAAAAGAAACGCATAAACTTAATTAAAAATATATAAAAAAAAATGTTGATCTTATGCAAATTTGTTATATTTCTTTGTTGTCAAGTATACCTTGTACCGAATTTGTTTTATGAAAATGCTAACGAGGGCACTTTTTAAAAACTTTAAATAATAAATTTTTATGAAATTTTATAAAAAAAATATAAAATCAATGCATTAAAAAACGAAATGTTTAATTTTTTTAAATAGTTTTTATAATTTGAGTTATTAAAGAGTGTTTTAGAACACTCGTTCACAAAGACCCTTTGTTTTAATATAATTATTTGGTCTCATAATGATTGGGATTGACATTAACTTTATCTCCTCGTGAGAAAGAATGCTCATAAGAAAGAAAAAAGAAATAATATGATATGGACATTGGCCCATTTCAAGTTTCAACTTTCAAGCACAAAATTCAAATATGAACAACGAACGCATGCCATCATGAGTTAAATTAAAAATATGATACACAGTATAAAATAAAATTAAGTGACTTGACCAAAAGAACAAAATAAAGTGAAATGTACGGATAATTTAATCGGTAAACAAATCAATATTTTATTAAGCATGTGACATAAATTCTCCACATGTACAATTAAGAACGGTCCTAGAACAACAAAAAATCAACGTCAACAATTGAGTATTTTATACTAATTTTTTTTCTGAGCTTTATTTTTTAGATATAAAGCAATCTTTAGTCACAAAAAATGAAAATCAGATTTCAATCACAAAAAAAAAATTGAAAACTTAGAAAGAAAGAAAGAAAACCTCAACCTTTACGAAATTAATATCAAATCTCAAACTTGAACGGAACTATGAACACTCATGTTTGGAACAGTAATGTGAACGGCTATGATCATTTTGAACCTTCCACAATGATGCCGTTTCAAGACACCTCAGCTCCCGCAGTAGCAACGTCACCAATTTCCCGGAGTCCTAGTTTCCGGAGCATTGTCTTGGCGGAGAATTGGGCAGAGCTTCCGTTGAAGGAGGATGATACCGATGACATGGTAATCTACGGGGCTTTGCATGAAGCTGCAACAACCACTGGCTGGTTCCCCAGTAGTTACAACGAGTTGAACAATGCCAATGTAGCCGTGAAAATAGAAGATCAAGGACAAAGCAGTGGCACTTCAGAGGCTCGTGTGAATCACGCGCCAATGAATAGTAAAAGTTTAGGCTACCGTGGAGTGAGGAGAAGGCCTTGGGGTAAGTATGCTGCCGAGATAAGGGATTCTAAGCGAAATGGCGCGAGGGTGTGGCTCGGGACTTATGAAACAGCTGAGAATGCAGCTTTGGCTTATGATCAAGCTGCGTTTAAATTACGCGGCTCGAAAGCCAAGCTGAATTTTCCTCATTTGGTCGGTACAGATTACACTAAAATAGTTATATCACACGGAAAGAGCGCTAGTTGAGTCAATTATTATCAAATAAGTATATGTAAATCGATGATACAGTTTTTATATTCAAGCTAATTAACACGTATATTGTGAGATATGCTATGGATAATTTGTAATAACTTTTTCCCCTTTTTAATATGTAGCAAATTGATGGAACTTTTTACATAAACTTCCATGCATATGAAACCAAGAGTTATTGTCAAAGTCTTATATAAATGTGGCTGTTTAATTCACTTTTTAAAATCATCAGTACATTTCTTATTAATATTGATGTGATAACATTTTTTTTTGTCTCTTGTGATCAGTTAGTTGTGATCTCTAAGTCTACTTTTATTTTATCAAGAAGGAAATTAATCATATATTGGAAGAAACTCGCTAGATTTGTTAACCTCAAATTAAGTAGAATATAGGATTTGATTCACATGGGTGTTACTTAATTGCTTAGAATTTAAAATTTGGAAGAATGGACAGGTTAAAACCTAATTTCACTAAAATGCAATGATCAATACGATTGCTGGAGATTTTTCTGGTGGAGGCGATTTCAACTCCGCCAGAAGACGGTATACCAGACAGGTGATAGGTGAACCACATCACATGAGTAACATTCCATATTACTATACCCTAATCATACGACTCACTTTCTATATTGTTGGACTCTCAAAATAAGACTTTTAAAATCTTCATATGCATTGATGATTTTTTTACAAAAAACACTCATTAAATTTACATTTGAAAATAAAAATTTTTATTTTCTCTCTTCTAGTAATCCTCTAAAAAAAACTAGTTCATATAATTATACACGTTACTAGAACGGACATATTTAGTCATTTGTTTTATTTGAATCATGAAATATTTTGTAGTTAATATTCAAAATCAAATATCAAGATTTCACCGCATTCATGAAATTGACGACCGTACATAAACATGATTTTTAGTTGGATCTTTGGATCATACTTTGAAAAGGTAGGACAATATGTGACCATAAGTATTGTACGCATATTTTTGGGCAAAATAGTGTTCATAACAAGTGTTTAATTTGTTAAGAATACCTCATTCCTTTCTTAAGTGTCATATTTTAGATGATTTATTTGTTTGCTTTTGTTTTCATGATTTTTAGGTGTTCGATCTCAAGTTATGTGTACTAGTGGTATTTCTGTTTGAGTATTTATGGTTGGAATCACGCTATTTACTTGATAATTAAAATCCCATGACTCCAACCACTACTAAGTTTGATCCGGCGGATTCCTCAAGGTTCACGTATCTATTTGTGGTTAGACTTTTGCGGAAGTGAGGTATTTTATCTTCATACCAATTCCCTCACTTTGAAGCAGTGTAAGGAAAAAAGTGTTGGGAAAATAATCGGCATAGAGAAAATAAAATAACACAATCACAACATAAGAATATTTGTTTACTCAGTTCGGTCAAAACAACCTAGTCTGGGGGAGAGAGCAACTCTCCGTTCCACTAAATCCAAAGAGTAACTTTACACAAGATTCGCATAAGGGTTACAAGAACTAGTCTTCAAACCTAACTCTACCCTAATCCCGAATCTCTTCCCGTGGCCAAGAGACTCAATGATTTAGACTACCAAGATGTATTCAATAACCCTTTGCCCAACCCTAGAGTCATACCAAGAGACAACCCCTCTTGTTTCTCTCTAAAACCCTAGCCTTTGTGTTGGCAGCAAATCCTAATTGAATTCCCTACATCTTGCTTGCTCGCTCTCCTGCTCTCCTATTTTTCCATGAAATAAATCAACCTCTATTTATAGAAAAATAGAAACCTTCAAAATAGAAACAAATCTATTTAAAAACAAACCGAATCTTGCCAAAAATATAAACCTTTATTTTTTAAACATATCCAGTTTAAAAAACAAATAAAATCTTGCACAAACATATTTTAAGGCAATCTTCACAAATCTCATTAATGTGAGATTTTCCAACATGAATATTTTCAACCAATCTCAACAATCTCCACCTTGATTGAAAATAACACATAAGTTTCATCTTCCGCTTCCATTGTCTACACCGACAATCATTGTCTTCACCGACAATCATGATTCTCATTGTCTACACCGACAAATTAAATTATCATACTCCACCATAAAGAGTACACTACACTTGGAACTAAACCCTCCCAAAAATTTTCTTCACTTGGAACTAAACCATCCCAAGAATTTCATGTCGAAACCTGCTGAAAGATTATGGTGCAACTCCCATGTTGGCTTTTTCCGGAAGTTCATCAGCCATCGACATACCTCACCACACACCTTGCATCAATGCCAACCAATGCTCGTGTGTTGTTCTGAATCTGCCAGTATAACTTGTCCTTTTTCATGGTACAACGGAAATACCATAAGAACACATACTGCTCCACCTGGACAAAATCTCTTTACATGCCAAGGTTGATGCGAGTATTATTGCCACCGCCTCTCCAGGCCGATGTTGAGTATTCTTACCACCGCCTCTCCAGGCTGACCTTGTGTAACCCTGATTGCATAAACACATCCTTGACTTAATTTTCCACAAGCCAAACATGATTCCACCAATTTTCTCTAGCACAAACTTCACAGCGGAACTCCCTCCTCCTGAATCAAACCAGAAGGCTCTGATACCAGTTGTTGGGAAAATAACCGGCATAGAGAAAATAAAATAACACAATCACAACACAAGAATATTTGTTTACCCAGTTCGGTCAAAACAACCTAGTCTGGGGGAGAGAGCAACTCTCCGTTCCACTAAATCCAAAGAGTAACTTTACACAAGATTCGCATAAGGGTTACAAGAATTAGTCTTCAAACCTAACTTTACCCTAATCCCGAATCTCTTCCCGTGGCCAAGAGACTCAATGATTTAGACTACCAAGATGTATTCAATAACCCTTTGCCCAACCCTAGAGTCATACCAAGAGACAACCCCTCTTGTTTCTCTCTAAAACCCTAGCCTTTGTGTTGGCAGCAAATCCTAATTGAATTCCCTACATCTTGCTTGCTCGCTCTCCTGCTCTCCTATTTTTCCATGAAATAAATCAACCTCTATTTATAGAAAAATAGAAACCTTCAAAATAGAAACAAATCTATTTAAAAACAAACCGAATCTTGCCAAAAATATAAACCTTTATTTTTTAAACATATCCAGTTTAAAAAACAAATAAAATCTTGCACAAACATATTTTAAGGCAATCTTCACAAATCTCATTAATGTGAGATTTTCCAACATAAATATTTTCAACCAATCTCAACAAAAAGAAGGGTCAACTTATCCATGTAGTGTATTGTTTTTAATTCAACCCATTGCGGTGTTGCCAAGAGCAATCATTACCATGGTATAAAGATGGAACTACTAGGTACCACACCATTTGTACGTACAAGCAATCAAGGTTGTATTGAACCGCAAGATAGATCTTCCCACTAATTTAGAATTAGTGAAGGAAATTGATTATTTTGTACGCGGCTATTATTCATGGATGCTTGCCAATCATGGGAAAATGTAGGACAATATGTGACCATAAGTATTGTACGTATATTTTTACGCAAAATAGTGTTCAGAAATACTCCATTCCTTTCTTAAGTGTCATATTTTATAAGATTTCTTTGCTTTTGTTTTCCTGATTTTTAGGTGTTCGATCTCAAATTATGTATACTAATGGTATTTTTGTTTGAGTATTTGTATTGTGAACCTTATTGCGTACGATTTCGTTTCTTTGTTTATATACGTGTCATTCAAGAGCATTGTCGCGATTTGAAGGTGGAAGGGTCGTGCGTATTTATTTTGAAAAGAAAGTTTAAAATTGATAAAAGAGAGACTCAAAGAGTGGCACAAGAATCATAATCAAAATTCAAAACTAATAGAAAAAGATTTGCATGCTTAAATAAGCTCAAGGAGAGATGATGAGTCATATGGGTGCATACAATGTTGATTGAGGTTCTCAATTCGTATATTTGCAGTTTGAAAAAAAATATCTGTATTCATCCTCATATCTGTGTGGGTGACAATTTTTGTCTCATGCCCATATCTTATGGATTTTAATATTTAATCATAAAAATTATAAACAATATTATTAATAATATTATGTTAAAGTTGATTTCTCTGTTGACATATTTGCATTATCTTATAAATAAACATTTTTATTAAAAATGTGTAATATTATAAAAATATTGTATTTTTAAAGTTAATTTACATATGTAAATCAACATCTTCCCATAAAATGTACTATTAATATGGGAAAATTCTAACATGGGTGGACCATTCATGAAAAACCCTATAACGAATACGAATTTTACAAAATCCACCGTTGGATTGAAAGTTTATATCATATAGATCATCTATAGAAAATTTTAGAAAAATTGAAAATCATTTGATATGTTATTGAGATCCATCAAGATTAACGGTTTATTAAATACTGTAAATCTTGATAAATCCCAATAAAATATCAAATGATTTTCAATTTTTTTAAAATTTTTTATGGATGCTCTATATGATATAAACTTTCAATCTACCAATAAATTTTGTAAAATTTATACTCGGTTAGATCACTTATCTACGGTGGACCACCTGTACCCCAAAATATATAGGCCGTTCATTTTTCAAAGTTGTGTTCCCATGTGAAGGCAAGTTTCCGGACATCCTACTCCCTCAAAATCCTTCAAAGAAACATCTATATATACTCCTCCAATATTTTCCATTTCCACACATAATCTAAGATCACCTCGTTATGACGTTATCTATAAGTGATTCCATCACACACCCGTGTATATAAGCCTTTATTATTAAACTTCCACACAAGCCTCGTATGGAATATGGACTAACCATAATGCAAGCAAAATTATTGGACCAAAAATATAAACAGAGATCATAGAAATTTGATTATTTTACTAATATGCCAAACAAAGATCATAGAAAGCCAGAAATAGAAAACATAGCAAAAATCTTCAATCCAATGTAACATAAAAAAAGGCATAAAAATAAGAAAACAAATCGTACACTTTTTTGCTTACTCTATATTCAATGAAAAGCTCACCAAATGGGTCCTCACAAATTTCTCATACGCTCATTTTCTCTGCCCCTACCCATCTATCTAAGATCCTAATTCCCATGCCCTATGTCCTTTCCCACACTCCAACAAACAAAGACAAAAACTACCCTTTACCCAATACTAGTAGGAATTTTCTATTTATCACTTCATTATACTCTCTCCGTCCCGTAAAGATTGAGTCAGTTGATTAAAGATTGAGTCAGTTGATTTCAGTATGCATGTTAATGTTCAATTTTGACAATTAATATTTTTAATTATATAATAATAAAAATTATAAAAATTTGATATTTTGAAAATACTTATCGAGATGAATCCAACGACATCTTATATATTAATATTTATTTTTATTTATTGAGAGAAAAATATGATCAAAATAAGATATATGAATAATGCAAACATTTTAAATGGCTCAAACAAATTGGAACGAAGGGCACTATTTAGCATTTTGGCTCAAACAAATTTCAAGGTTATTATATTATATTTGGTATCCTTAACGAGTGCCCCGGGACACTATTTAACATTTTTCTTATTATTTTACTAAAAAAAATACGTTTTTTTACTGTATGGACTATGGAGTGTAAAAATATATTTTAATCCAGAATCCAAGAAAAATGAACTGGCCAGCACTTATAGGAACAAAAACTTCATCAAAGCACAGTGTAGCAGCAGCAACTTTAGATTAACACTTGCAGTTGTTGAAGTTCTTGTTTTCACTTCAAGAGCTACCTCAACTCAAACCCTTCTTCACATTTTCATATATTCAACAAAGTAACCAACGTTTCTTCACGTATATGTTTATTTTTGTTAATATTTTTGTTTTTACTATACGCACACGTGGAAATACGAGTATAATATACGGTATATATACCAACTCAAAATATGGGTTGCACGGCGTCTAAACTCGACAACGAAGAAACGGTACGGCGGTGCAAGGAGCGCCACCGTCTAATCAAGGAAGCAGTTTACGCTCGCCATTACCTAGCGGCGGCGCACTCCGATTACTGTGACTCCCTTCGCCTCATCGGTTCTGCACTCTGCACCTTCGCCGCCGGTGAACCTCTCGCCGTTTCCGACGATATCCCCGCCGTTTTACTCAACAAGAAAACTCACCAACCACCACCACCTCCTCCTCCTGCAACCACCGTAACAACCTCAAAACTCCCTAAAATTTCTGAAACTCGTCGCCGGAAACCACCGCCGAAGCTTCCACACATTCTCTCCGATTCAAGCGTTTGTTCAACGCCGAGAAGCGAGTTTCCGAACTGGTTCTTTCCAACCGCACATCAAGCTCAATCCACAGCTTCCGAAACCTCTTCCGTTTGGAATTGGGAGAATTTTCATCCTCCTCCGTCTCCACCAAATTCTGAATACTTCCGGCAGCGATCTCAGCCGCCGAATCACAAATCTCAAAATCCCAATCTCGAAGCTCCAGGTTCCGATTCAGAATCAGATTCTTTCTATAACATGTTCCACTCCAAAAGTCATATTCAGAAACTCAAAATCCAAACTATAAACAGTTACTCTCAAAATCAGCATCAACGGAACCGTTCGAAAGCCGAAGGTTCCGAGAGCGAGAGATCCGAACCAGAACCAAAACCAGAACCAGAACCAGATCCAGATCGATCCGAAACGGAGAGAGAGGAAGTTCGATGCAGTGATTGGGAAGACTGTTATGGATCAACGAGCTCGTCCGATAAAGAGGAAGAAAATGACGGTTTGAGATCATCGGTGAAACCGGAGTCGGTTACCGGCGGTGATATTCCGGCGAGAAAAGACGAGAAGACTGGCGAGGTGAAAGAGGAAAAGGTTATGATGAAGCATAAGGATTTGAAAGAGATTGTTGAGGCGATTAGAGAGAATTTTGAGAAAGCGGCGGTAGCCGGAGATGAGTTGTCGGAGATGCTACAGATTAGTAGGGCGCAGCTTGATCGGAGTTTCAGTCAATTGAAAAGTAAGATTTTAATATTGCGCGTGTTTGGTTAATAGGAAAGTGCGGGAAATTTTTTTCAAATAATTCATTTGAATTTAATACAAATCTAAAGTAATTGAACTTTTACATTTTTGTCATTTTGTAAAGTGAAATTTTCTGCATTGTTGAATTTTGGTATATTTTCTGGGTTTTTTTTGGTAGAATCTGTAGTTTGAAGAAAATGGTTTTCATGTTTTATTTTAGGTAAATTATATTTTGACATTAAATTGGACACCAAATTAAATGCTTAAGCAAGTTCAAACATGTGGTTAATGTAGTTAATGTTGCAACTCATTAATTAATTATTGACGATTAGTTTAACCGATAAATATCAATATTGTTAGACTCTACACATTTACTCGAGTTTGAATTCAACTTCATAGTATTGTATGTAAATTTTTAGTGGCAATTGCGACTTTGTCTACAAACCAAAAAAAACTACTGTTGAATGTTGTTAAGTACAATTTTTAAGTGTGCATTTGAATAAAAATTGTGGGTTATTGGATATCATGTATACAGTATACCTAAACAAATAAAAAAATTAGGTATATTTGAACTTCATTTGGATTTATATTTTAACACTTAAAAATAATAATTAACAACTCCCTAATAAACATTGCTTAGATAGTAGAGACATTGTATTTAATTTGCATGGATCAGGGTTCGAACCCGGATACTCCATTAATTCATCTTAAAATGTGAAATTTTAGTATACTACTTGACCAAAAATAATTAACATATTCATAATTGTATTTAAGTGTTCAGATGATAATTAATGAGTTGCGAATATTATTACAATATCATTTGATGTTGAAATTATATTTCAAAATTTTGTGGCAAAATAACACTAAAAAATAGGATATGCACCCACAAAATAAAATTATTTTAAGTTGACAATTTGTCATCCAATAGTAATTGCATATTCCATCAAATGACTCTAGTACTTTATAATATAGAGCGTAAGATTAATTTTCAGTGACGAAGCATATTCATTAAACTCGTATAACACTAACTGTTACTTTTATGAATCAATGGTTTTGAATTGAATAAACGCAGAAATAGTGTATCACTCGAGTAATTTATTGAGCAACGTGAGTTCATGTTGGACCTCAAAACCGCCATTGGCAGTTAAGTACCGGTTCGATGCCGGTTCACTTGAAGGACCGGGCGGTCAGAAGAGCCTCTGCTCCACTTTAGACTGCCTTTTGGCTTGGGAAAACAAACTCTTCCAGGAAGTGAAGGTAAGTTATAAAAAATTGAATTAATTTTTAGTTTTCGTATTTATATGTTAATCAAAGTTTAGTTTAAAATTTTTGGAACCATGTCATGGTCTTGCACGGACTGTAGCGAGGGGACATGATATAGTAGTACTGTTAAACTGATGGTATCTTCTTGACTTTTCAAAGTAACTTTTGGTGCTTTGTTTAATGTGTCAGTAAACAATTTTTATAATGCAATTTTGGCCCTCAAGTTTCACAATTGCTTGATTTTGGCCCTCCAATTGCATCATAATCCAATCTTTTAAAAAATGAGTTTACTGAACTGAAGCTAGGAGTACTATAATTTAAGCTAATGATGCACTAATGATACTTTTGCTTAATTGCATAATTAGGCTAGAGAATGTGTGAAGATTGAGCATGAAAAGAAATTGTCAGCTATGCAGAGTCAAGAATGGAAGGGAGATGATGAAGGAAAGATAGACAAAACAAAGGCAACTATAACAAGGTTACAGTCACTAATTATTGTAACATCACAAGCTGTGTCTACTACCTCAGCTGCCATTAATGGTCTTAGAGACTCTGATCTTGTTCCTCAGCTTGTTCAGCTTTGTCATGGGTATGTCTCTATTCTGCTACTATTATTATTAGTCTGCTGTTTTCAGTTAATTGCACAAAGTATGAAAAGTCAGTAAATAGTCAACAAAGCTAGGGACTAAGGACAAGGTGCTTTACATTCAATCCAAGGCAATTAAAGCATATGGATACATATTCAATTGCTATCGTACCATAAATGAATCACTTTAATTTCTTTGGCCCACCAAAATTATGAAGTACTATTTGAGAAAATGAGAAGCACTACTAGTATGGAGTATTCTGTCAATTTTTTGGTCTTATGTGTCACTTGTTTATAAATTCAAATAAAAATTTGAGAGTTAATGATTAATGGCATGTGCTGCTTCCTGTGTTACCATAATATAGAATCAATCTATGGCTTGCATATAATAGAATTCTTATGGATCCTAACTCTGTGCAAGCGTGATCTAGATGGTTTTAACTTGTAACTGAGTACTTAGAAGTTGATTTTTTTTTCGTTACACGAGGTCTGCTGCATGTTTGGAACAATGGCACCAAAGTGCACTTCTTTTGCCAAAATAACATTGACACACCATGATTCTGACAAACTCACTATCAACCCAAACATGCACGTTATAGTTATGATACTATGTACCTTGGCCTGCTACTGCACCAGTCAAAATGTACACCGTTTGGGCAAACATGACTTACTGTTACCGATTGAGTTGGCTAGGTTGAATTCACAATGGTAATACAGTATTACGAAAACCACTGTATTTGATGAGTTACTTACTATATATACTATTGAACAGTTTGGGAGGAGCTCTAAATTTAGTTAAAAACAGAAATATTATCATCCATTTTGCATATAATTGTTTCCCTTAAGGCTAAACTGGCAAAAGTTATATGAAATAAGAGAATTGTAAGTAAATATGGTAGCATATTTATTGGTAAAGCATCTTGGTCTCAGTTGATTATGCCCTTACAATTCAAATTTCAATATAACTTATAACCATAAAGGCGATACATATGAAACAATTACTTGCCTAATAATTTTAATCTGAGTTAAAGATAGAGTTGCCTCTCACAGTTTGTTCTCTTATGTTTGTAACATGCCAAAAATAGAATCATTCACATGTGGAGATCAATGCATCAGTACCATGAAACACAAAACAAAATTGTACAGCAAGTTCGCGGTCTTGTGAACCGATCATCGAAAGATCACTCAACATCTGAATCACACAAACATGCAACTCGAGATCTTGAATCAGCTCTTTCAGCTTGGAACTCAAGTTTTATCCGGATCATAAAATTTCAAAGAGACTTTATTCTATCTCTACATGGCTGGTTTAAGCTGAACCTTATTCCAGTCAACAATGACAAAAACAACAACAAAATTGAACAATCTGATGCATTTTACTTTTGTGATGAATGGAAACTTGCCCTCGACCGTGTCCCAGACACAGTTGCTTCAGAAGCAATCAAAAGCTTCATCAATGTTGTCCATGTAATATCTGTTAAGCAATGTGAAGAACTCAAGGTTAAAAAGAAAACTGACACTGTTTTCAGGGAACTTGAGAAAAAATCTTCATCTTTAAGTAACATAGAAAAGAAGTTTTACAACTCATATTCTATGGTTGGTATTGGAATAATTCCAAACTCTGTGGATGATATTGGACAAGGCTTGGATGCAAGAGACCCTCTTGCTGAGAAAAAATTGGAACTGGAAGCTTTTCAAAGACGCGTCGAAGATGAAAAGATGAAACATTCAAAGGCTATTGAGGTTACAAGAGCTATGACACTTAACAATCTACAGACAGGTTTGCCTGGAGTGTTTCAAGCATTGACAAGTTTTTCTTCATTATTTATTGAGGTTTTTGAATCAGTATGTGCGCGTTCATATGCCATCAAGTAGGTAATTTATAAGGCAAATCTGCACAAAATCCTTTAACTAAATAAGTTAAAGGGTCTCTGATGTAGGTTTTCCCAATTTATAATTCATATGTTTTGCTTTGGGGGTGAGTTCAGAATGAAGGCTGGTTTTTTGTGGCACTGCCTCTTATTGTTCTAAGTTCCAACTGTTTGGTTTATCTTGAAATGTAAATACCAAGAATTGTGGCTCATTTGGTTATCCAAGTCACAAAAAATTGACGATATGGACTAAAAATACAAACGGCAAAAATGTGGGGACAAAAAATATAATAAAAAAAATATAGGGACTAAAAGTTGAAACTCACATAAAAATAGGGACTAAAAACATATTTAACCATTTAATAAATGATGTATTTAGTCTTAAAATAAGTAAGATACATTGGTTAGATAAGGAATTATGCATTAGTTAGAGATCATGTCTAACATGAAAGAGCGGTTCAAGTGGTGCATGGTGCACATATCATGAATAATATTATAACGAATACAAATTTCATAAAATTCAAGTAATAATAGTTTTTTCTTAAGTGTATTTTTATATATATATTTTATTAATGAAAAAATTTAATAAATACTTTTGTTATTTTAAAGTAACAAATATTTGAGGCAAAAATATAAGTATCAAATAAGAGAGGAGTACTATTCTTTTAAGGAAAATGTTAAACTGTTACTTCGGGACACTAGTTAAGTTTATTAATATAAAAAATTTATTTTGGAATGTGTGCATTCAATGTCTTTGTTCATGTCAAAAAAAATGTCTTTGTCTTTTCTTTCCTTTTTTGGCATGCTTAACAAGTGCACCGAGACACTGTTTAACATAACCCTTCTTTTAATATGCTTTATCTTTAACATGCAGCTTTCTTTGTTGGATCTGGATCCTCTCCTGTTAATTCCCTCCTGCCCTCTATTCAACACTAATTTCAGTCATTGGATATATATTTTGTTTCTCTTTCCTCTAAATTATTTTATTATCTAGTCTTTTTATACCTTTGGATCTGGGGCAGGATAAATGATAGATGGGATTGTGCCGGAGAGGATCTGTTTTCTTCTTTGTTGGAGGGATTTGGTTTTTGTACGAGTCTTTGTGATGAGAACAATCACTTTATACAAGCTAAAATAATCAGAGTTGTGTCCAAGTTTATTGTTCTTGGAGGGGAAGCATGTCAGCCTTTGTCATCCTATGATTTGGTTGAAGGATATCAACCTTTATTATGTTTGAACTAGATTCCAAGAGTGTGGTGAATCAGGTCAATAGTCACTGTTTAATTTATCTGAGTTTGGTAGCATTATCCAAAATTGTGTTAGGCTCAAATCTGTTTTTTATTTTCAAATTAAACTCCAAGGTACAGTTTTCTATGAAGCTAGTTAATGTAGAGCGGCTTATAGTTTGGCTACATTTACAACTACATACTCAAGTTTTTGAGATATTATCAAGTTGTATTCATGATGATGATGATATTATTAGCATTATTAATTATTTGATAGGATTTTGTTTGTCTAAAATATCACAATTAGAACCAATTGTTAATTAGTTCAGTGATAATTGACGCTGAACTTGATAGGAAAGATCACGATTCGATCTTCCATAATTGCAATCAGATTAAAGTGGTGGTGAAAGAAAATAAATTGCAATCAGTGATATTCCAAATTTTCTATCCGTAGAGGTAATTATATTTGATACACTTGTCGGTACTGAATCTCGGCACTCCCTTAATTGAAATTTTAACTTTAATTCTTAGAGTCAGTCTCTGCTTCTAAATCCAACCCATGTTGGTAGTGAATAGTGATATTCAAAGTTTACTTAGTTCACTAACACATTTATTATTGAAAATTGCATCCCATTTGAATCTCATATTTTCTATCAAGAAAATTGAATATTTTTATATATGAAACTATGGCCAATGCTATGGTGGACCACCTCATCAAGTGGTCCACCGTGGACAAGTGGTCAATATTACTATAACGAATACGAATTTTACAAAATCGACCGTTGGATTGAAAGTTTATATCATATAGATCATCCATAAAAAAAATTAGAAAAATTGAAAATCATTTGATATGTTATTGAGATCCATAAAGATTAACGGTTTATTAAATACTGTAAATCTTAATGAGTCCCAAAAACATATCAAATGATTTTCAATTTTTCTAATTTTTTCTGTGGATGATCTATATAATATAAACTTTCAATCCAACGATCGATTTTGTAAAATTCGTATTCGTTATAGCGTTGGTCCACCATGGACCACTTAAATAAATGGTCCATATTAGAATTGGCCATGAAACTATATCTCTATTTCTTACTTAATTTTCATCTTATCTTATGTAGTACCTTATACGGATTTCGAAATTATTCAACAAAAAACAAAGTGACATTATTGTGGTTTGATTGCTTAAAAAAGAAATTATTGTATTTGCCTTCCATTTTTATTAATTTTATTTTTAACCATCCAACATTTATGCTCTTGAATCCTGATGGAATGTACTACAAAGGTGATTGGGATTGAGAGTGGACGAAAATTAGCAAACCCCCTTATCTATTATTATATATCAAGTTTAATGATAAATAAATCCCTTAAAAAAAAAGGCTTAATGATAAATCATTCACGTCTAATTCTCTCTTGATTATTTGGGATATATAGTTTTTCTTGAGTACTCTCATTTTTTTTGGGTAATTTTCTTGAGTACTCTACTATGTCTCATGATCGTGCAATAATTTTTTATTTTTTTTTTGTGAAATACTAATATGGTAGCTAGATTCATACTGTTTAAATATGGAGAAATAATAAATTTTAAAATTATATAATAACTATCAATTGAGCTTTTTTTTTTGCGAAAGTCGATTGAGCTATATACTTACGGGACTTTTGCAATACAAATGTCTAAGTTAAGATTATTGATACTTTTCCATTATTACATGTCACACCCAATGAGTTTCACCAAAAAAAATAAATGCATTTTGTATGATGGACCTATTAACTTGATAAGCGTGGTATTACATGTTCTCAATTTTTACCTTCACAAGCATAATTTATGCATCTCTTGCTGAACATGTTTTATGTTTGTCATCATGTGTTTTTAAGATTTTATCTCCATCTTTATAACCTTTTTATTATTATTATTATTATTATTATTATTATTATTATTATTATTATTATTATTATTATTATTATTTTCTTGATTTTCCAACTAAGACTAATTAATCATTCAATGCACTGTTTCATATATATGGCATTACTGATAGGTTTGAAGGGAATTTGAAGGAGAAATGGACATGATGGAGAAAATAATGCCTTCATTTGAGATACCTTAAGGTGAGATAAATACGTAGTAAAATCTATCATACATAGTATTCCAACAATATTTTTTATTATTTCAAAGTCACACAGATTAAGGGATGAGAAGTGGAGAATTGCATATTCGAATCCACAACCAAATCTTACCAGACCAATACCTTTTTTTAAAAAAAAATTCCAACAAAAACTTATTCACATGGTTTATTTTATAAATTTATAGTACAAGTTAATTTTCTTTTGAAAAAAAAAAACCCCATTTTCTCCTCCAAATTCCTCTACCTAAACATACCTTGACAACAAATTTCCTATGGCCTGTCAGTGTCACAATTCTTCCTTTTGCAGCTTTGAGAAACATAATTTCTTCATAGGGACAAATAATGGACATGAGTGAATTGTGACAAGGCTATATAAAGACTGTATACAGTCTACATCATATTGATAGGAATTGGTTCATCATCACTATGCAAAGAATCTATAATCCATTAAGAGCAAAGGTTCTAGAGGGGACCAAATTTAAACCATGAAAAGTAGTGATCATGTCCCTAAAATAGAAAGCATGCTTCAGTGGATTGTGGTCCTAGTTTTTTACTTTTGTGAATTGTTCAAGTCTTCTTCCATATTCATATCAATATCTACTCAATGATAAGAATCATTTGATACTTACCATTAGACAACTACATTGATAATATGAGAGACGCTAGAAAACCATTTAAGCCTATGTTTGGTATTATGTTGGATATATCAAAATCACGGTGGATTGCCATGATTCTGACATACTCACCTGTGATACCAAAGATACACCCAAGACTCGCAATTATTTTTCACATACTATAACATAATTGTGATTTGTAATGGGGGAAATTGCTAGAAAAAAATGTCCAAAAATGAACCAAAGATTAATAATTCACATATTTTGTATAGAAACACTTAATCATGGATTGATTATCCAACCTAATCTAAAACTTGAGATATCATATTTCCAGCTGAAATGGAATTTTACTACAAAACAGGTAAGCCGAGCTAACACGGTAATACTGAGCAGTTGATACGAAAATAACCGATTATGGCAAATACAATAAATGGTAGATTAAGGAATACAAACTAAAAGAATTCAAAATCAAGATATTTACCCCCGGACTTCATTTCATTATTACCTGACATCCTCTTACTAGTACTGCCAATTCCAACAGCGTCAACTGGTGGTCCGACCTTCACTGGTGGTGGCGGTGGCGGCTCATTTTCCACTGGTCTTGGCACTTCTGGTGGTGTGCTACACCTAATCAATGCCCAGTTCACACCTTCAAAGAAAGGATGCTGCTTTATTTCAGTTGCACCTCTCTTAACCCCAAGACGATGTTGCGGCTCTTTCACGAGTAAGCCGCGGATCAGATCCCTGCTGGCGTAACTGGTCGCGGGTGATTCGGGAAATTTGAGCTGCTGACCTACTACATTGAAAAGCGTAGCACGGTTTCCTGAACCTTTGAAAGGGGTTTTACCATATAAAAGTTCATGCAAGAATATTCCGAATGTCCACCAATCAACCGCACTTCCATGACCTTCCCCTTTGATAATTTCAGGAGCAAGGTATTCATGGGTGCCGACGAAGGACATAGATCGAGCAGCAGTAGGCTCGGCAACAAGCTCTGGAAGTCTGCTGGAAGGAAACCCAGGTTCAGCTCTTGGTTTCCTCGATTTCTTGTTTTTCTGAGGAAAGAGCCGAGGAATAAAACATGCAGGTTGTATGCATACTGATGTTGGCTCAATACAAGCAGGCTGAACACAGAATGCACCACCAGCCCGTTTTGAAGGGTCGCCGTCATAACCTCTAACAAGAGTAGGCAAAACGGTACATCTGAGTGAAAGATCAAAATCTGAGAGCATTATGTGACCATCGTCTCGTACCAACACATTTTCAGGTTTAAGGTCTCTGTACACAACTCCAAGCATGTGCAGATATTCGAGAGCAAGCAGGACCTCGGCAGCATAGAAGCTACATGTAAAGAAAATGACAATGAAATTAGAATTCCTTTTCATGCATCAGAGATTTGAAATAAATAAATCAAAGGAAGTTGTGGTGCAAAGTAATTACAAATCCATATTTCCTCTTTCTTTTGAAATTAAGAAAATTTCTCAAAAGTTTCCAAATGTAATAGACCATGGAACAGACAAAAACATTACCGTTTTATGACACTTGAATATATGCAAATAAAATACACACAGAACATTGTAACTATGTACACATATAAAACACATACCGTGCAGCATATTCAGAGAAATGTTTCCCAGGTTGCCGCTGCCTTAAAGTGTGTAGGTCACCCCCAGGACAATATTCCATTACTAAACAGGAGAAACGATCGGTCTCAAAATGTGTATACAAAGTTGGAAGAAATGGATGATCCAGCAACTGCAATATCTCTCTTTCTGTCTGTGCTCTAGTCAGCTTCTTTCTGCTTGCTAGGGATGCCTTGTCCATAACTTTCATTGCGAAATAACACCGAGTTCCACTCAGCTCCGAGAGATATACACTACCAATGTCGCCACATCCAAGTCGTTTGAGTAATCGAAAATGACTCATGCCCAAAATTCCATCTCGTAATCGGACGGCAAGGATAGCATTCCACCTGGGATCATTTCCTTTGTGAGGCTTATTTGCACTACCAGTAAGGTTGCTCCAGTTACTGTCATCGCTGAGGCCACTACTATCACTTGCACGACTCGCGCTAGTTTTTGCACTTTCAAGTGAATCACCCCTTACACTACCCTTAGTACTATCAAAGTTTCTATCTAAACTAAGCATGCCGTCACTGGTCATTCCATCGCTCCGATAAGTACTAGCACAACTATTCGCAATGCTCATTGCCTTGACAACACCAATACTATCAATACTACTATGTGGACTGACATTGCCACTAGGAGTAGGAGGCAAAGAAGCATCCCAAACACATTCCTTTTCCTCGGAATCTGGAGCGAGTAGAGAGTTGTCAGTATTCTGAGATACTCGAGAACCTGCAAATGGCGAAGATAAGTTCCCAGTGTCGTTTAGTTCTTCAACCAGACTTCCTTGAGGGGAAAGAACAATTGGACTTGGTTTCTTCCCAGGAACACGGATCGAGAGATCTTCCAGAAAAGGGCCCTTCACGGGCAAGTTCTTAATTAAGCATCCGGCCTCAGATTTGTTCTGACCAATCGGTACATAAACTGTTCTCATAAGATCTGTATCAACAGGTTCTGGGGGATGACTAGCACCAGCAAATAAACTCGGATCACCATCCTCATACGAATCGCTGCTGCCCTTCAATGTGTCTACATCATACATCAGATCTTCTCCTTCAGATAAAGAATGTTTTCCTTTCCATGTTCTAGTAGGCTCAAAAGAGATAGACTCCGGCGACTCTCTAGTATCAAATTCCATATCATCTCTAACCAATAATATCCGTGCATTCGACAACTGCGCCACTTCTCTAATCGAGGCCAAACGTGTCATAGGCACATCCCTTGCCTGCGACAACTGATTCAATTCTCTAGCTGAAATCCACCTAGCATTTGAAAACTCCTGCCCATTAAGTCTCTGACTCTGACCAACCTCTCTTGCATTGGCCGTGTGCGGCGATACCTCAACCAGAATCGGCAAGTTTCGAGGAAGTACCTTTGACTCTGAATACCTTTCCATATCTAAATTTCACATAAAATCATCACTCAAAGACTTACACTTAAGAAGAACCTGCAAAATAAAACAAAGACTTCATTCATTCATTCAATAGAAGCATAATTTATTTTCGCATAGATTTCAACAAATATCAAGATATAATCTATCAAACAAAGTGTAACTTTTACAAAATCATGGTAGCTCACCGTGATTCTGACAACTCACCGTAATACCAAACATGCACAGAATCAAGTAATCCTACTTTCATAATTTCAAAATTATGAAACTAACACAAAAAAACAGCTCTGAACTTGTAGGAACTTAAATTATGCAAATCTGAAAATTAACTTAAATTAGTACTACTTGAATGTGAATTAAGCTTAATATTGTTTATTTAACAAATATATCATAGATATTCATGCATACATATGATGAATCTTGAAAGTCACACACACTGAGAAAGTAACAAAACACCAAACCCTTAAAACAAACAAACAAACACAGCAACTAGGAAGAAGGTAGGTATTAACAAAAGTAGTAACTACATTTCACACTTTTAAGAAAACAAAAACATACAAAAATGGTGTCTGTTGGTAGAAAGATGAATCTAGAAGAAACAAAAAAGTGAAGAAATGGGAAAATGCAAGATACAAACAAACAACAACATAATACATTGTCTTGTTCTACTACTTGCATTGATTGAAAATACAAGATCTAACTAACTTGAAAGGAAAAAAGGAAAGAAAGAAAATGGAGAGAAGGAAAAGGGAAAGAAAGCAAACCCAGTAGCATTGAAAGTAAGTAAATGCACACAATCTTGTTCTATTGTTGATGGTGGTTTATTATGTTTATTACAGCTTTTGCTTTTTACTTCTTTTTTTTTTTTAATTTATTTTTCTTAATTGATTTATTTATGAATGAAGCTTTTGAATGGGAAAAAGAGAAAGTGTGGGGCCCATAGTGTTGGTTCTTTTAATTACTGCTGCACTTTGTTTATTATCACTGCTCAAAGCCGTTTTCTTTGAATTCAATTCAATCGAACGTTCTGTAATCTGTTTCAGAATTTGAGTCATGAATGGAGTATTCAAATCATTTAATTTAGGGTCATGCTAATTAAGAATACCAAAAAAGTAATTTTTTTATTGAAAATAATAATTTTTTTACTTTTCAAATATTGACTGCACAAATTTTAAGGTAAATTTACTATTTTAAGTATCCTTAACTAGTGTCCCCGGGGCACTAGTTAGCATTTTCTTTTAATTTAATATTAGAGTTAAAATAAATAAATAATTATATAGTGAATTTGACATATTTTTTTATCAACAATTTTAAGATATTAGATTTATCAAGTCTTTTTATTTATTAAATATTTAGCATTTATTTTTATATTTAATTTGAGATTTAGTTGATCTTATACGATACGTTTTGAATTGGATTTTGAGTAGGAATGACAAAGGATAGGGACAAATTTTGTCTTTCTCATTTGATTCAGATAGAATTCGAACATTTCGGTTTTTGTTCGTTCTCTGACATGATTAAAATTCAACCTTATCTGATTAGTTTTAGGTTTCTCCGTCTCATCTCATTCGTGTATGAATTTGTACATATTTTGCACTCATTAGTATTTTTTTTTATTAAATAAAAATAAAAAAGTCCAAAATTATGTTGTTTCAAGTTTCAACAGTGTGTTTTTTTTTCCTTAAGAAAAAATGACTTATTTAATGCTTTCTTTTAAGAGTTTATTGAATGGTTTCTAAGTAAAGTAAATTATAAATATAATTATTATACGATGCGAGTTTTTGTGGATATCAGTATTTTGTTACTTACTCTGCTGTTATTTTTTTAAATAAGAAAAAAAAAACTCAAATTCAAACTTAATAAACTCCAATTTTTCTATCAAAGTCGGGACAGATTCGAACAAGTTCGGACAGATATACACACACAACAAAGAGAAAAATTTTAAAATAAATTATTAAGTCACATCAACTATAATTAATCAATCCTTTTATATTTAATTTTTTAAAAATTATGTATATATGCCTAAAAGACAAGTGTTGAATTTGTGCCCAAGTTTCTCTCCCTTAAATAAGTGGTTAGAGTTTTGCGTAGGCCTGAGCATCGGTCGTTTCGGTCGGGTTCGGGCCGAAAATCACAAAACTGACAAAAATCTCAATCATTTAATTTGGACCCAATTTCGACCAACTATATCTTCGGTTGGTTCGGGTGGCGGTTCGTACGGGTGGCAGATAGAACGGGTCGGTTATTACGGGTTTGACTGAAATTTTATTATATTTAAAACTCTATTATTCAAAAACTCCTATTTTTGAAATAGTGCACTATCTTGTTCACAATGTAACAAATGATAGAAGAACTAAATGAAAAAACAATGAAGGTGAGATGTTGTTATTTTATTTAAAATTTATAGATCTAATGACAATAATAGACCAAATAAAAAAGTATAAATATATATTTTGCACATCATTTATCAACATATTAGAAGTTTCTAAAATATAACTTTATCTCCTATACCAAAGATGGATAAAAACAACAAAACAAAGTGTATACGAGATTGAGAGAGGGAAAGATCAGAGAAAAAAAAAGTTCATTTTAATAGTTGTTTGGTCGGTTTCGGTTATAAATAGATAGAAATTTAGAGACCCGTACCCATCTGTATGCAACTTTCATGTCCGATTTTTTACAATCATTGACCCGAGACCCGACCGGATGCCTCAATATATTGTCGGTTATATCGGTTTCGAACCGGGTTGCAGGTCCCTGCTCACTCCAAGTTTTGTGTCTACCTCTTGTCTATGTAAAAATTGGTTGAGAAAAAAAAACTCATCTTATATGTGTCATATGAAGATTAGCCACTTAAAATCAGAGTTAAAAACTTCACAATAATATATCTATCTAAACTTGAAAAGACGAATTTAAACAACAAGCACAAAATGAATATACATTTTTCGCTCTTCAATAAACTTTTTCACCGTGTATATTTTTTAGACATTGATATGTGTTTTTCATTTCTTGATTTCTTAGCTCTGTAAAAAATAATTAGTATGTGTTTTAAAAAATAAGAAAATAAAACATTATTTATACTCCTTATTTATAATAAATTATACATCAATTTTTTTACTAATATCTCTCTCATAATCAATGAATGAGTATATGAAAGAAATATTTATAATCGTGACTTATGAGAACCATTTACCACAAGTCTACTAATGTGTAATGTGAGAGTGGATCCCCTCAAGTGTAAATTACACTTGAGGGGGAGAAGTGAAATGATCTACCATTAAAATTTTCTTTATCAATTTTTATAAATTTTTTAATTGGCAATCTAAAGGTTGGAAATCCACTTTAGGATAAAGTGAACGGAGAGAATCCACTCTCGTGTAATGTACACTACAACTACAACCCTGTCGTGATTTGTCTCAGAGCGGAATATCAGAAATGCCCTTGAAAGTGAACAATAGAAGCCGTACGATGACGCGGGAGACATAATTCAGTAAGCGACTGTGTGCGTGTATGGTGGCCACGGTTCACTGGCAATGCAGCAGATATACAGTTAAACATAATTGAAAAATCCAAAAGAAAATAGTAAGAAATAGGGACCAACCATTGTTATCTATCAGACACAAAGGGCTATTCACCAATGATGGTCCCTTCCATTTTTAATTCTTTTATAAAAAATATTTAGGTGAAAATTTGTAGAAAAAAGGAGAAAATAAAATTACGCAAAACAATCAATGAATTTGGACTAATATTAATCTAAATTGATTTATGTTATTTTCTTTTCTCTCGCTTTATTTTCTTTAAACCAAACATACTCTTAGAATGTGTTTGGTTTTATGAAAGAAAAAAAACAATTACAGAAAGCGATTAATAAATTTGGACTAACTTTATATATTTTTTTTGGAGAACCATATAGCCATGTATAAGCCAATTTTACCATGTTATACGTGCCTTATATTTCATTCATACTAATATATTAAAGTCATATGTTCTAGCTAAATATGTTGACAATTGATTGATGAATAATGAAGATAGGAACACCTTACCGTGGAAAGTTTGTTAAAGAAATAAAAACTTTTGATCGGTTCAAATTTGATTGATTTGATTAATTTTGTTATTGTAAAATAATTTGATAGTTTTTTATAACTTCTAACTCAAGTGACAAAGATTAATATTGTTAATTTGATAGTTTTTTTAACAGTACTTGTCATTTCATTCAAGACAAAAAAATAAAATTGGTAGCTGTGGTTTTTAAGTGGATGTTAAATTAGTTGTCACAAAAATAAAAATAAAAATGGACCATGTTAAATTTGACCTTCAAAGACCAAAGTAAATAAATGAATATATTACTTGAAATAAAGTATAGATAATATTAATTTAGTAGAATTGAAAAAATTTAATCAATGTCATGTTAACAAATCAAAATAACTCTTTCTTTGAAACATTTGTATATGTTAAAACAACATTATTTTAAAAAGGAATGAGTATTTTACTTTAATTAAAGGGAATAACATTTATCTTCGGTTTTCTAAAAAAAAAAAAAAATCAATGTGACGAAGTGCCAAAGTAAGTATTAATTTTTATCGTTTCGCAGAGATTGTTCGGAATCAAACGCAAGCAATTAAAATTATACTAGAGTAAAAGTGCAATTAAATAAGGGGGGAAGTTTTTCAGACTTTGGTTTAGAAACATATAACAGTAAGAAATTAGGTTTTTGACTTTAAAGATGAGAAAGCGATTAGGTCGTTCGGTTCATCCAATTACTATGTTCTTGGTGGTACACGCGCATTAACGAATTACAAGTATAGTTCCACGATTCAATTAACAAAATAGCTATGCTCAATCTCTTGGTACATAACCCTCTTCCTTGATCACACACCCCTAATCTCTTAGGTGACTTATGATCGATTGAGGTTTTCGCACGTTAATCTAAGAATTCTCAATTAACAAACCAAAATCTCTTAAGCGAAGGTTAATTGAATAATTATTCCTAAGTCGATTAATTTATTTCTAATCTCTTAGCAAACAAATAATTAGAATCATCACACAATTGGCCAAAGAATGTAAAGCATTAAGAACAAGGAATAATTAACTGAAACTAACTTCGTAATTCATTAAAACATCATATGAAACCACATGGTTCAAGAAAAATAGCAATTGGAATCCTCATGGACCCAATCAATGAAGTTTAGTTACTCATAATTAATGCATAAACAATAAATAGAGTAGAAGAATTCATTACAAAATAAGGAAAACTTGATCTGGACTTGCTCTCAAAATTCGCCTTTTTCTTGCCGTCAAGAAGTGTCCAAGAATGAGGAGAAAACTCAAATATATAGGCTAGGTCACGCACTGGCGCGGCGGCGCCACATACCTGCACAGCTGCGCCAACTCCTGCTCTTTTCTTTGTTTTTCTTGTGTTCCAAGCTATCTTGTATTTGATTCTTCATCTCTTTATTCTTTGCGGAAAAACACAGTAAATACTACCTAACAAGCTTCAAAATGTGGTTAAAACATAGTACTGATGCAGAGTCATCACAATGCTATAAAAAAATTTCGATACTTTGTGAAGCTACCAAATTTTAGACATGCATAACAATTTTTTAATTTTGAAGCTAAAGTTTATAACCCACCCTTTGTGTTTGTTCCTAATAACATGTCAATGTGTACATACTATGTGTGTTCTTGTTTGGAACATATTCTTAGGGTTTAGCCTCTCATAAGAGAATGATAGAAGGTTTATAAGAACAAGAGTGCATGATCTATCCATTTTTATAGAAGTCGGTCTTTTTTTATTATTGTATAATATTCTCCTTTTTTTTATAGTGTTCCCTCTTACAATTTTCAGATGCCTTTAAGTCCTCTAATTATTGTCAGACCCAAATCCAAATGAATTGTAGATTTCAACGAATATTTTGCCCTTAATTATTTGCCATTGATTTGGGGATGTATGTATGAGACCACACAATGTGGTATGAGAATGACTCGTTATTTCGCCATTTGGTCACGCTGACGTGCTCAGATAAATAAGCATTTTGGTCGGCCAACATAGAATCCCTTAACTAGGAGTCAGACACTAATGGCCGACCATCAAGAATCTGATATATATGGTTTTAGGATATCGAGTTATGTGCATGTTTATATTAGCGCCGTAATTTAGACATAATCACTATGAACTATCATGATTTTGACAAAAATTACGTATTTTAACTTCAATAAAATCACCCGTACCTGATTCTAGAGATTTCATATATAATTATTCTTCCATATGATAATCCACAATCACTATCTAAAAGATACGTTTCTTTAGCAGCATGCATATCATATTCGTTTATGTGTAAGGCTTAACTTATTCAGTGTTTGACATTTTCTATGAATAATAGAATACCACTAACTTTGAGAAGGGAACAATTTATATCATTTGAATCTTCACACTACTAAAAAATTTCTTATGTAATATGTGTACCCTATAATTGTTTGGTATAGGAAATTCGCATCCAATCTTTCCTTATCACCCTCCTAGTCCTATAAAAGACAAAAATGTAAAAAGACGAATCCAATTACTTATAATAATAGCCATGCTTGGTCAAAAATCAAAATCATAGTCATAGTAATATTAAATAAAGATTGGTTAGAAAAACAAAAATTAGGTGAAGTGGAGAAATATAGGTGATGATGGTAAGCATAATTAGGAAGCTTTTATGGTGTAGGAGTATTATATTAATAGACTAAAACATCAAATTTTATATCATGCAGACTAAACCATTAAAAAATTGTCCTAAGTCTCTTGTTCTCTTCCTAGTGATTTAAGTTTGTCTCAAAAGTAAATAAAGTTTAATTAAAAGTTATTTTAGAAAAAACTTAAATTTAAATTTCTTCAACTAATTTGTTTTTAATTGAAATTTATTAATCACTTCGGTCTAGCTATTTGGTTTGACTAAATCATCCGTTATATAGTTTTTGTCTAATTTATATTACTCTATAAAATATGCAAGCATGTTACCTTTATTTTTCGCGTCAAAAAATGTTATCTATTCTTAAATATAAGAAAAAAATAAATCAATAAAAATTGAGATATCTCTATATATATAATTTGAGACCTTTTTTTCAAAACAAATTATACACGTGTCAGTCCCACATTCATTCTTCTCTCATATTATTTTAACATTTAATGTTTTTGCTTAAAAAGGAAACATCACAATTGCACCAAAACAAATAAGTAAGGTGATATTATTTGACAAAATTGACCACAAATTGCTATTAGATTCATTGATAGCAAAAAAATCACGTTGTCATTCAAATTAATTCTTACAAACAAAAAAAAATCATTGTTGTCCTTAAAAAAAGTACTATAAAAAAAATATCAGCATTTTTTCTATCATTTATGTAAATAATTAATTAATATTATTTATTTATATTTTCTATCATTGTTTTCTTTAAACAAAAATCATTGTTTTTCTTCAAAACAAAGTTAAAAAAAAAAGTCCAACATTTTTTCTATTGGCTACGTATAATAATTATGCAAAAGAAGATCAATATTTGATTCAAAACAAAGTTGAATTGTTTTGCTTCCAAAAGAAAAAAATATCATTGTTTTGCGTCAAATAAAGAAGTAAGAAAAAAACCACATTTTAGACTATTTGTATCAAATAATTAATGCTATTTATAGGAATTGCAACAAAATAGGAAGTATAAAGTTGATAATTAACGTTCAAAATATTATTAATATAGAAAACAAATACAATTATTACTAGAATATTCCTTATGACTATGCTATAATATTATTTTTTATGTAAGTGTTTTACATTTATAAATAGCCTTTCTAATGTTAGTTTTTATTCATTAAAACCAAAGCAAGCAAACACTATTTTTTACATCAATCTTATTCACAATTCTAACGACTCCCCAAAATGATTTTGTTGCTTTGAGAGGGGAATCAATGAACACTACATGCAAATCACACAATTTCTAACATTTTCTATTTTGCGTCTTTCCTATTGCTATTTGTTATTTGTCATACCTTATAATATATGATTTCTCATTTTGATTTCAGATTGAATTTTTTGTACCTTCATGATCTAACATTAGTACATATTCCATACAAAAACTAGCTCCATGAAAGGTATGTGCCATAAATCAAGTTTTGTATGATTAATTTTATTTTTAATTTTAATAAGATCTTTGTATGTTTATTTTTTTCATAGGTTGGATTGAGTTACAAATCGTTCATTACTCATGTGATTCATTTGAACTTGAATATTTCAGTACATGTACTAGTTTGGTGAATTACACAAACTCCTTTATACTAGCCCAAGACAAAAAAAAAAGCTACAAGTGATAACTATTTTTCTAATTTATAGTTTATATTTCTAATCATATATTAATAAAAAATGCTTTTTTTTTTTGCAATTTTAATTTACATGACCTATATTCCAGCTCATACATTTGTAGGGAGGTCTATCTTTTATTTTAATTTTTACAGGGATATATACTTCTACTCATATATCAATTTGAAGACCTATTATTGTTATTATTATTATTTTTGTAAGTTTTATGGAATTTCTATTTTTGACAAATGAAATATTTATTTTTATTCATATATTAATACATAATTTTTTTAATTTCTATGGGAACATATAGTTTTACGGATCTATTTTATTTTTGTAATTTAAACTTATTAATACGAAGATCTATCTTTTATTGTAATTTCTAGAAGGACATATATTTAAACTCATATATTAATATTGAGGAATATTTATTTATAATTTTAATGTGGATATCTATATGTTTGTTCATATATTAATATGAAGAATTTTTTATATTAGAACTTTTTATTTCTGTTCATATTTTTTAACGTTTACGGGAACCTATATTTCTACTCATATATTAGTACACGGAGGTCTATTATTTTGTAATTTATATTATAGTATATTTCTACTCATATACTAATACACATGAGTTTATTTTATTTTTTGTAATTTTTACTCGAGGTCTACCATTAAAATTAGTCATCGTATTATCTAATGAGATAACTATTTTCATGATTTTTATGGGAACAACAAAGTTGTTGAAATTAATGACCAATTTTTCTTCACATATAAAATATAGTTTTTTTTTTGACAAACATATAAAATATAGTTATATTACAAATTTGTTGATTATCAGGATAAACTTTATCTATTACAATTATAGTACTATTTTCATTAAAACTTGCTCTCAAATTTATTCCAATTTTCACTTAAATATAGAATATAAGTTTTTCTCAATTTAATAACAACAAATAACAAACTACAAACCTAGATGAAACACCGGAGTGAGAGTGAACCTAAAGAGAGATGAAATACTAAGAGAGAGACAGCTACAATTGTTGAGATAAAATAATACGACTGCAAAATTATATGATGTTACAATTTTATTTAGGGTTAATAGGTCTTTACCCCCCTGCAAAGTAGGCGAGTTTTGCTTTACCCCCCTGTAATTATTTTTTTTGAGATTACCCCCTGCAAAATTTATTTTTTTGATTTACCCCCTTATATGCACTTTTTAAATCGGTTATTTTGTCCAAACGATTTAAAAAGTGTTGGTTTTTAAATCGATTATTCTGTTTTTTTTCCTGCCACGTCAGCAATAGGGGGGTAAGTCAAAAAAATAAATTTTGCGGGGGGGTAATCTCAAAAAAAAAAAATTACAGGGGGTAACGCAAAGCTCGCCTACTTTATAGGGGGTAAAAGCCTATTAACCCTTTTATTTAATGCAATGGAGTGAGACATAGAATGAGCTAATTAGACGAAAGAGTATACTACTTTAGTGTTTAATGAGTTGGTCGTGAATGTGAAAAAATATACTTTAATGATTTGATATTAATTGTGTGAGTCCTCAATGAAAACTCAACCAAAATATTGGTAATATCAATGAAGTATGGACTCTGACACGGACACTGTGACACGACACGATACGGACACTACGACACTGCTAATGTAAAAATTATATGACATCGACATCACTATCTGTTTATAAAACATCTATATTGAGAATCAAAATATATACAAATGCATCTAAGTTGAATAAATATTTCATTAAAAAAAGTTTTAAGAAAATATATGATAGTACATTTGACTTTTATTCATTCATCTACTATCGGAAAACTAAAAATAACGTAATTAAAAATGTAATATCTTTAATCCCCCCTATTAATCAATATTATTGTTTTGACACATTTTTAATCATTGTAAATATGTTTAAGGAGAATTAAAGCAAATAAAAAAAATTTGGGTGGGGCATTTATTCGACACGTTTGTACGAGTTTTTTTATAGGTGTCGGACACCAATCTAAAGATTGTCGAGGTAAAGGAAAAAAAATGTTTTTTTGACACCTATCCGATACGTCATAGGGGTGTCATACGAGTGTCGAGGTAAAATTTTAGTTTTTCAATTTAAAGTAAATTTTATTATTTATAAGTCAATAAATCTACAAACGCAATTTACCCGTGCTTGGCACGGGTATTCAAGCACGGGTCTGAATACTAGTTTAATTTAAAAATTAAAACTAAGATATTAGGTGATATTTAAGAATTAAATTGATGATTTATAAGTTCAAAATATGATTTGAATAATAGGAATTACAAAGTGGTGTTCAAACCAAGGGATTCAGATCCGATGATGGCACTCACATAGTGATGAAAATGATTAGCATAATATTTTATCACTGAAACTTGCCACATTTTCCAAAAAAGAAGTGCCTATGATCTATTTTAATGTTTGTTTTTCATTGCTTTTAGTAAAGTTGACAAATTAGAGGTTTGAAAAGTGGGAGTTCTTGATATTGAAATTGGGAAAAGATGGAAAACATTCAAAGGTGGGTTCTTTCATGATTCCTTTCTTAGATGACATTTTGTGGTCCACAATCGAAACTTTTATCAGCTGCTTAACATGTTAATCATCATGCATTAAACTTGGAAGATAGGTTAACTTCTTTTTTGTTTTTGCCTTTAGGTTTTGTTAATTGTTATTTTTTGTTTTTATGTTGGTCAAAGAGACAAAAAGAAGAGTCGGTAATTAAATTAAATTAATGTTTTTTCTTGTACAATAAAGTTTCTTAAGGTGATGTGATATTGAAAATTGGAAACTTTATTCTATGTTGGGATTGGGATGCCACTTTTGAAAGGTAGCTTGAAATTTTGGAGTTTTGCAACACTTTATATACATAGATAAATATGGTTTGGGTAAATTTAAATATTTGTGAGATTATTAAACTATTTGATAAAAAATAAATATTTGTCAGTGTTTTCTAAACTTTAAGATATTTTTGTTTTAGGTTTGGCGGTTTAAGACGCCATCCTCTCATTCTTAAAACAAAAATTTAGCAAAAGTCTTCTAATCAACCCTTAATGAGGATTTACAATGCCAAATGCAGGAAAGTATTAGGGGAAGCACACATCCATGTAACTGATGTAAGATCGAGAAAATGCACAAATCTTAATGAGAATTTACAATACTGTAGAATTTATATATATAATATAAGTTTTGAAATTTTAAACATGAACCTAAGTCACATCAGATTTAAACAAAATAGTTTGTGATATGTGACAGTTATGAATTGGTCTTTGTTTTAAAACAATTTATGTTTTATTGTAGAATTAAATAAAAAAAATTGTATCAAAAATTTTGAAACTTAAGATGTTAGGAGTCCCACATTGAGTATATCAAAGTGCTCAATGTGGTATTTAAGTCATGAGGCTCTCCCACCTATTGGACTAGTCTTTTGGGTTGGGTTCTCCTCATGTGCTTAAATCCTAACAATTGGTGCTTTCATTGAGAGCTGGGCCACGGAAAGGGCTACCTATAGGCTGGATTAAGGTGTTCCACCGAATACTGATAGGTGAGTGAAGCCGCCGAAAAGGAAAGAGGCTACCATCGGGTCAGTGCCGCCGTGGACGTCGGCTCTTAAAGGGCGTGGCAATGTTAGGAGTCCCACATTGAGTATATCAAAGTGCTCAAATGTGGTATTTAAGTCATGAGGCTCTCCCACCTATTGGACTAGTCTTTTGGGTTGGGCTCTCCTCATGTGCTTAAATCCTAACATAAAATCACAAAAAGATTTATCTAATTATCTTTTGGGCGCTTTTAACTTTTTTTCGCCCACATCGAGAAATCTTAATATTAAAAGTGTACTTTTTAACAACATAATTTATATAATTAAGTTGTTGAAAATTGCCTTCAAATTGATGCAAGAAACAAGCTTCCTTGTTGTCGCGCGCGCTAGGTGCAGGCACGATGACACCAGACGCAGGTAGCAGCTGAAGGAGTCTTGGTTGGTTTGATTGTGGCACTAGGCGCAAACTATATATTGATGTTCTGCTTTTTGTTGCAACCGAGAGAGAGAGAAATAGAAAAGGAGTTTTAGGGTTTGGTTCACCAACATAAAGGTTAGAGTGTTGGAGGGTTTCTCTTGGGTCGTGTTTAGGGTTAGGGTAACCATTGTAACACCTTGTAAACACTTATTGATTGAATCTCTTGGTCACGATGAGAGATTCAAAAAAAATGGTAGAATTATAAAAACTTTAATTTTTGTAACCCTTTGTGGTGAATTTCAATTTAATCAGGATTTTTATTGATAGTGGAACAGAGAGTTGCTATCTCCTCCAGAGTAGGTTGATTTAACCACACTGAGTAAACAAATTTATCTATGTTTTTTTATTGTTTTCATAGTTTTAGCTTTTGTGTGATTAATTACTTATTCCATTCTTTGGTTGCTTTATTCGTTTGCCCCACACACTAAATGTTTTATTGGTGTATTTTTTTCGGATTCACAACAGAACTCAAGTGATTAATGTGGTTACTTTAATGATGACTTGTTTAGAAGAATCTAAATTTCATTCCTAAATAGAATGATTTTTTATCAGATTTATTTATCTTTTGACTAAACTCGGAAATATATGAGACTCTTTTTTTAAAAAAAAAAATAACCGGAGGATTAACACATAATAAAAGGTACACTTTGAGAAAAGAGACTAAAATTATATATTTTGGATATGTACATTGAAGTAGGGGGTAAGAAAAGTTTACGGTTGTGCTTATTAACAGAAGCACGAAAGGCCTAAACCATCAACTGAACAAAAATTCAAGCCAAAATATGAAAATTGCTTTTTAGACCTCCTATGTTGCTTACAAGCCCCCTAAAAATTCAAAAATATCTCTGATTTTGGACCCATGATGGTTTGGAACTTATGTTCCGAAAGACATATATTGACTAATTTCGGAAGTTATACACCGAAATTAAGCAATTTTGGATTGTAACGTTCGAAACACAAAAAAAAAAAAACCCCAATTCGGAACGTACATTCCCAAATCAGGTTTTTTATGTTTTTTTTTTAACTACCAAGTCTTTCTCTACATAAATTAGTCTCAGAAGTTGTGTTCCAAAATTACTTAATTTTGGATTCTATATTCCTAAATCCTTTGCAAAGGGCATTTTGGTTAAAACAGGAGTCTGGAAAGTAACAAAGGGTGCTAAAGAGCAAGTTTTCCAAAATATTGGAAAATTATTTATCAGGTCCATTGTTGAAATTGGGTTTCGCTACCTACACCACTTTTTTCCTACATACCTCAAAGGATTTGTT
Organism: Trifolium fragiferum; assembly: GCA_954870985.1. Taxonomy (NCBI): domain Eukaryota; kingdom Viridiplantae; phylum Streptophyta; class Magnoliopsida; order Fabales; family Fabaceae; genus Trifolium; species Trifolium fragiferum. The sequence continues at coordinate 795,575 of OX940792.1, forward strand.
TATGTATAGTTAAGAATTTTTTATGTATATTAATTTTTTTTTTTGCAATAATAATAATAATTTATGTAGCAATATTTAACACTTATAAATTAAAATAAACCTTTTATGTATAGTTAATCAATTTTTAACCCGTTAAATTTTTCATTTTTATAGATTTTTCTCTTTGTTATACAAATCTTTTTACTAAATTAAGTTACTCAATATTAAAATTACTATTTTAATCTATAATAAATAAATTTAAAACAACTTTTAATATATTAAATAAATTCTCTTTTTTTTTTACAAAACTTTAAAAATCTCAATTCAATGAACTTATCTAAACTATTTTTATATTTTTATTTAAATTTTTTTTCAAAAAAAGAAAGAAAGCACGTGTAACTAATGGCAGTCGACATGAACGTTACGTCGCAAACGCAAAAGGAAAGAGGACGCCGAGTGTGTGTGGGTGTTATTTTCATCATCAACTACCGACGTTGACTCCAACCAAGCAACTTTCTTTCATTTCTCTCTCTAACTGTAAAACCCCACTCACTCTTAAGTCTCAACTATCATTCCTTCCACACTATTCTTCTCTCTCTCAGATCTACAATCTCTCTCTCATGGCTTCTACGGCTGTCGTTGCAACCGCCGATTCGCCGCAACATCCAATCACCGAACCTTCTCCTGATCGTAACGATTCTTCCAATTCATCTCCTAACTTCTTTGCTGATGCTGAATTTCAGGTACTCTTTTCTTTCCAAACCATTTTTTAGCCAAATGCTTCCTTCAATATACACATATATTGTAACAATTCATTCATTATTGACAATTTCATAACCTTAGGATATAATATGACTAATTGATTTATCAAATGTATTAGAATTTTACCAACTTAGGGATTCAAGTTTGATAGGGAGGATCGTCTTTTGTGCTCAATAGGTTCTCAGACACGGTTAAACTACATGGAAACTTTGTATTTATAATATGCTAACTCAAAATATTAGAAATATTGTATCCATTACCTATAGATAGAGTGAGAGAGAGAGAGAGAGAGAGAGAGATGCCGCTAATGAACACTCGTGGATGGTGGTTATACCTCAACCGCGACTCGTCGTGTTTTAGATGCTCTTGATAAGATGCAAGATGCGTTATGTCGGTTTTATTAGGACTATAACCGAATTAGAATTTTCATTATTCTGAAACAGTTCATCAATGACATTCACTCCATATCTATCTGTTACTTAAGTATTTGATTAACTAATCATTCAATTAGAATCTAATTAGTCTTATTGCTTAATTCAATTGGTAATGATTAGTAATGAATTAAGACTCTTAGCGGATAAATAATTAGTATAATTATTAAAATAAAGATATTTGCCGCATATTAATATTAGAATATAATTAAATAATTAAATAATAAAACATTCCAGCACCACTCGCTTCGATTGATGCAGTGAAGTGTCCTTTATCAATTTATTCGAACTTTCTATTTTTTCTTTTTAAGTTTTAGGATTTAATATGATTTTAATTCTTATAAAATCATGATTTTTCAAGTTTAGTCCCTAAGTCATTTATATTCACTTTTAGTCCTGATTTTTAAAACTTCTTACGAAAAAAATGGATGCTTTTTGAGGGACTAAACTTGAATGGCAGTGATTTTTGAAGGCACGTGTAAATGTAATGGCAATCGTAGTGAACACAAAAGAAAAGACACCGTGGCCGTTGTTTTCAGCATCAGCTACCGACATTGTCTCGAAACAACTCATTAACATTTCCTTTTCTTTTCTTACGAAAAAAATGGATGCTTTTTGAGGGACTAAACTTGAATGGTAGTGATGTTTTAAGGCACGTGTAAATGTAATGGCAATCGTTGTGAACACAAAAGAAAAGAGACCGTGGCTGTTGTTTTCAGCATCAGCTACCGACATTGAGTCGAAACAACTCATTAACATTTCCTTTTCTTTTCTAACCATAAAATCCCTACCACTCTGAACCACCAGTCCACACTCTTAATTCCAAGATCTACAATCTCTCCCTGATATGGCTTCTATGGCTGTTGCAACTTCCAAATCACCGCAACGTCCCATCAAACCCTCTCCCTCCTCTGTTGATTGTAACAATTCTTCCAATTCCTCACTTAACTTTTTTGGTGATGCTAAACTTCAGGTACTCTTTTCTTTCCTGCTCTCTACGCTTCATTCCTCTTATATGCTTGCCTGCCTGCGTTCGTCACAAGGAATATGAGCACAGTTTGTAGTTATACTTTAGTGAACATATGGAATGATTCACGTTGATTTATCAAAGATGTTAGGAATATCTGAATCCACCGACAATGGCCTCTCGAATAGTAATGCTTAAACACAAATTGAGAAATGTGGTTAATGAACACATTTTGGCTTGTGATTCTTCCTTAATTGAGAGATGTTAGAAATATCCAAATGGAAATCAATTAAGACTCTTAATAGATAAATAACTAATATAATTAATATAAAGATTTATGTTCACTTTTAGTCCCTATTTAAAAAAATATATGAAAACTGGATCCTTTTTGAGGGGTTAGATTTGAAAGGCAGTGATTTTATAGGGACAAAAAACATATTTAACCCTTAATTTTACTATATTTAGCTTCAGTAGGAAATCGTTCTTATTTTTCATGGGACTAAACTTGAAAGGCAGTGATTTTACAGGGAGTAGGAAATCATATTTAACACTTAATTTTACTATATTTAGCTGGAGTATAAAATTGTTTGGATTTTTGTGGATTTAGTGAAAATTTGAACTCCACAAGCCATTCGTTGAGTTTTGTGGCCATATAACTGTTGATCTATTTAACTGACATTTTCATTTGGATTAAGGTTGTATAATTTATTTAATTCTTTTTCTTGTTGCAGTCTCCAGATGTATTGAAGAGTGAAGAGTATCGTCAATTGTTTCGTCTTCCACAGGAAGAAGTGAGTGATTTTCATTTTCATATAGTACTATAATGTCTCCATGGTATCTTTATTGGTTTTCAGATTATCATTGTATGTTAGAATCATAGAATAGTTGACAACACTTATGTTTGTTCACATTTGCATGATTTACCGGAACACGTGCATGCGTGACTATGTTATTTTTTCGTGATGCAATGAAATGATATCATTTTCCTCTGCACTTGTGTTTTGTTGAGGATGTCTAGAATTCATTTGGCCAGGTCCTCACTATACATTTTTTAAGGTTATAGTGGCATGTAACTTATGAAGCCTCTTCCTTTTTAATTAAAAAAATATTTTCTTATAATGCATTTTGGGTGGGAAAGATTTTGAGGTTTATCACTAAATTATCCTTTTGGAGTTGTGAAAAATAAGGAGATAGAATAATAACTATAAAGTTTATAGTAAAATGGAACACTCTTCATGCTATCAATGCTTATGCACCATAAATAAGGTTAGCAAAACACTAATAGGTAGTTCTAGAAGAATTTAGACGGTCTAATTCAAGAAATACTATTAGGAGAAAAGGTTTTCTCTAGACGCGATTCAAATGGTCATAAGAGGAGGGGAAACAAATGCAAAGAGCAAAGCTATCCTATAGTTTGCTTTAACTTACAATGGCTAACACTTACTTTATGAAACAGGAGTATCTTTTCTCATATAAAAGCAGGATGGCATGATATCAAATTATTTATTAATTTTATGAGAAAATGAAATTGAAAACTCTGCACGGATGCCAAAGTCATTCTTGTAGAAGCTCTACTACCTAGCTAATTTTTATCGTCTTCTCCAGTGTTTAGTCTATTGAAGTTTGAATTAAAACATATGTCATTTGTTAATTGCTTATAAAAGAAAGTCTTCTTCGTTGACACCCTGTTCTTTGATCCAGAATTTATCCTCTTTCACCCTAAATCTATTTCATTATTCAAGCCTCTTATTTTTCTATTCTCTACTTTTAGCAAACCTGTAGATGCTTTGTTTGCTACTAGCTTTGGTACTTAAGGTTTGGTATAACTTGTAATAACGCCTCAAATCTCTAGCTACATTCATCGCTTTCTCAGTCATCTTTTATTTATTCCAATGTTTAGCTTCTCTGTTTTCACAAAGTCGTGCCAAAACACTGTTTTAACCTCAACCTCATATTGCACACTTGTGTGTCGCAACACTAAAATTGTTTACCCTTTGGGTCCAAAGCTTCTCGATTCACTAAGTATGTATTTGGCTACCTTATGAATCCCTTCAGTCATCTCATTCAACAAATCATCAGCACTTCCCTAGGTCTCCTTGTTGAGATCAGCTACCCCCATTTGTCCATTCTCCAAATGCTTGGTCCACAGCATGAGGACGTGTGTTGAGATCTCACGTCGTCGGCTATAGATATGACCAAATCAGTCCTTATAAGGCTCGACCAATCCTCACCCTTTGAGATAGCTTTTGGCAAGTATATGGGACCAATCACACAACATGTTTAAGAAATAGAGGGAGACATTTCTGATTTGTTTATCTTGTCCTTCAGGTCCTTATTGAAGATTTTAATTGTGCCCTCCAGGAAAACATACTTATTCAGGTAATAGTATTGTAATAACTTGTTTATCTTTTCAATTTGAAGATCAGTACTATATTTTACCTATGCCTTTAAATTAAAAGTAAAATTTGCTTCAAAATATAGTATTTTCATTTCTTTTCCTGATGATTTATTAATCGTTTGTCATGTAGGGTCACATGTACCTCTTTGTCAACTTCATTTGTTTCTACTCGAACATTTTTGGGTTTGAGACAAAGGTAAATTGTTTACATAATAGTTTTTGCATTTAAATTCATTCTTTGAAATCTTTATGATAGAGATCACATTTATACGACCTATATTATATTGTACATACATAAATAAGATATTAGAAAAATGGAGAAGGAAAAACTGAATATTATTTCGCTTAATTTTCTGTACAAAGGCAAAGTTACAACACATAAATGCCAATAATGTACATAAAAAGGAGATTTCCCTATCATACAATATACTCCCTCTCAAAAGAAGATTTCAAATTTAATTCTTGTTGCAAGACAATCAACCAAAATCGAGAAACTTCCATATTTGTGGTTTTGATTTTAATTTTCAATAGTGCTGCACCTAAAAATTGTTAATTCTTCACGTTTCAGAGAATTATCCCGCTCCTTGAAGTCACAGGCGTACGGAGGGCAAAGACAGCTGGGATCTTTCCCAATGCCATTGAGATTATTTCCGGAAGCAGGAAGGTATGTTAGACATCGAGTAATACTCGTGCTATGTTATATTTCAATTCATTTGTCACCTGAGTATTATTTTCACTCGTCTTTCTCTTTAACTGTGCTGCAATGTCTTAATCCACTTATTTATTTGACAGCACTTCTTTGCATCCTTCCTATCCCGCGATGAAGCTTTTAAGATTATTAATGACGGATGGTTGCGACAGGTCAATGATGCCAGATTAATCATGGAACAGCAGGTATTTTAATATGCTTTTGTAGTATATGGCAATATAATGTTGGTAGTATGTGGGTTCTAGGAAAGAGTAGTATTCCTCTTCTACTATAGTAATCTGCTGATGGATAATGGATCTGGTTTGATAATTATTGAGGAAGCCATGCAGAAGTCCAATAATTGAGTTAAATCAAGATCTGGTATATCTTACGTTACGAGTCTTTCCAATGTGGCTTTTGTGATGGATGATACGGCACATTTAAGATGGGCTTTCTTAGCCAAATCCCTGGTTGATAAGATTAAATTTGGGGTTCATCTTGATTAGAGACAACTCTAGGACTTCGCATAATTTTTCGGAGTATACAATCCGAAAAATTCCTCTGAATTTCAAAATCCAAATGAGGGTAAAATTGGTTAGAAAGAAAGAAATTCGGAGGACTTTGGAGAATCTAAAGAGGGGGTGGGGGGGCGAGGAGAAACCGTCGTACTGTTATCACACTCTTTGAACCTTGTGTAGTCAACTTGTAAAAGGTCTAAAAAGTATGCCATGTGTTGTCCTTTGTTTGGTGTTGATTTTATATGATTTGAGAGAAAAAAGAGAGTAACCTTGAAACTGTTTTATGTATTTAGTGAAAATGAATTCTGTTGCTGATACTAATAGTGAATTCTTCCTCGGAATGGTTGTGATTGGAGAAGTGTCTCAAAGGGTTTTATAAGTTGAATGTTGATTCTTCTGTTCTTTTTCATATAAAGAATTCATTATTCTTTTTCCTCCTGAGAACATGCGACTGTCTTTCTCAGAGTGTATTCCATTCCTATCATGTGTTATACAAGATTGTTCCATTTTAGCTATTTTATGTATTCTATTTCCTGTATAATTTGATTACTTGTCATTAAAAAAATCTTAATTCCCAGCTAATTGGTCAAAACTGCATTAGTTTCACCGTTGCCTTTATATTGTTATTTTACTTCAGGAATCAATATCCGAACTCAGCAGCCAAGAGAATGGATTTATAACTGTTGACAATGTCAAAAGTTCTGATATACTTGACAATGAGGCACTTTCTACTGACCTGTATGTCCATGATCATACCCTGTTGCTTTAGAATACATTATTTTGTGTGTGAATCATTTACGCGTTACTTATGTGTGTGAATCAGGTGCAAAGATGAGGGAGTTCCATCCATTGTTGGAGAAGACCCTACATTGATGGTCGTTCCAGAGAAGCAATCCAATGTTGAACAGGTTGCTGAGTCTGAATTGAATAACAATCCCCCTAGTGTGAGTTCGAACTGGAATGAAGAGGATATTGATGCTCCAACAAGTGAGTTTGGGAACATATACCTATACCTATATATATTTTGGAACATAGCTTATTCCTGTATATATTTTTGGATTCATGTCTATACACATGTTTGTAGTCATTTAAAATTGATCAGAGAGAAAAGATCTCGACTTTCTGTTTAGAAATTGTTCAATGGATGTCTCAAACCAAACAGAATGTAGTTAATCGCTAGTATTATAAACGTATTGTCTTGGTTTAATTTATATTTTTTTCCCTATCTTAGGAATATATATTACTCTTTCCCCTTCCTTTTTACAAATGTGGTTTACATCTATGGTAAACAAAACTAGTTTCCATTAAGATTAGGGAAGAAGATATATGCAAAAAAATTCAAACCAGTATTTTAAAATGACAGATGGTTCAGTTATATATTTGCAAGTTTCTAGCTGTGTTTGAGCCTAACGCAATCTCCCTGTAGTACAACACATTTTTCTTTGAATGAAGAATTATAATTTCCTTATGTCATGATTCTTTATATAATATGTGGCCAGTAATTGGCACTGTTAGAATATAAGCAAATACATTACAATATCTTTGATATTATATTCGAGTACAGTATCGTAGTTTATCTCCTTGGATCAGTTTCTAATCTTAGAGTATCTTTATTTCCTAGAATTAGTCTTGACATTATTGTATCTTAGAGTATCTTAGTTTTTCTTCTAGGGTCAGTTTCTCATTTTAGAGTATCTCAGATTATCTTCTAGGATTAGTTTCCATATTGCTTAGTTATAATTATGATTTGTTTCTTTATTTCACAATTTATTAGGATTAGGAGTATTGTATCCTTATATATATGGACTAGTATTTACTTAGTCTTTTGAATCTAGTTATTATAAATAACATTCAAGTTTTTATTATTTTTCTCCTACTTTTATCTAAATTCCATAACTTCAACATACATACACCTTAAATGTATTTTCATGTTGATGTTTTGTATTTTCTCACTCTAGTGCATCCAGCATTTTTTAGAAATGATTTCTTCTTTGGTTGTTTCTGTTAATTGGTGCATTTATGCGTAAACTAATTGTTGTATAGGAAGCATTGTATATGCATGTGCTAGCAAGAAACACTTCATGTGTAAATGTCCATAATTTGTTACATTCCACTTTTGTTTATTTTATATATATATGTATGCAACGATGCTGACGACATGAGCTTATTTTCTGTTAAGCAGCCCCAGAAGGTTATACGTGTGTTGCAGAATCAAAGTTTCCGGTATTATCTTGTTTGAAATTATTGTCTGATTGTACTTTTCAAAATTTCCATAGTTAATTTGATGAATATCTTTTCAAATTTATGAGGTCGTTCTCAGTTTTTAATTTACAAACTGCAGATAAAGGTTGAAGACTTCTTTATGTACTTCTTCTCGGATGATGCAATAAATTTTCTTGAGTCTTTTCGTAAACAGTGCGGCGATAAAGGTAGCATGCATGAAACTCTTGAACCTATACATTTTAATTGCAGTTTTCATTTCCTAGTCTTGTTTGCTTTCCTCACTATCATTTAATATATTTTCTGGTAAGTGGTAATGAATAATGATAAGTGATAACTGATGTCTTTTCCCATGCCTTGTTGTTTTGGTAAAGATGATTTTTTCTTTATTCTTATTTTTTTGCTTTCAGACTTCAAGTGTGCTTCATGGCATCCTCAAGAGAAATTTGGGTATGCTCGTGAACTGTCATTTCAACATCCAATAAAAATTTATCTTGGTATGCTTCTGCTGCTTTATATCACCTGTACACCGTATAATTTTCTGTTCTGTAATGAGCTTGGTTATGTCCTCCCTTTATAATTTTACAGGTTATTGAATACAATATGAAATAGTGGAGCTTAAACTTTAATTTTGAGCGAACGAAATAAATTTCTAATATGTTAAACTAATTTAGAACTTTTCATAGAATCATGATTGTCAACACTGTCTTTATAGAGTTATGGGTAATGCTCTACATATCCAAAGTCTGAAAAAGTTTATAACATTAAGTTAACGGAATGCAATGCTGACAATAAAACTATTAGAAGCAAAAACTCTACAATTCCACACTTGTTATAAAACAATGCAATAATGTGGCGAATAGAAGTGAGTGAGTGAGTGATTGTTCTAGTTAACTAGTTGAAGAACAACAAAGCAATGTGCACACGACACGCAAGTCAATAAAAAATATTGCTACATCATATTTTGGGCATTAATAATCTTTCTGATAGTTTCAAGGTATTTTTAAAATGTTCAAGTTGTTCTTGTCTGCCGTTAAACATGATTGTGGTTCCTTTTCAGGAGCAAAATCGGGTGGTTGCCATGAGGTCCAGAAATATCGAGTTTATAAGAACAGGTTATTGCCTTATTGCTATGATTTTTGATTATCAGTTCAATCTTTTGCATCAATTCATCTTTTTAATGTTCTTTTTTAGGACTGAAGCTATTTCACTGAGTACATGAAATATATGAAGTCTTAAAAGTTGTTATATTGACATGTATATTTGTTACTTCATCCAGTCATTTGGTTATACAGACATCGCAAGAAGTCAGTGATGTACCTTATGCAGATTATTTTCATGTTGAGGTACAAAACTTCTCGAGACATTGAATCATTGTTCATGAGGCATAAAATACTAGCTTTTTAGTAATTTTGAGCATCATAACATTTTTTGAAATTAAAAAGACCCAGTTTTACATTTTGTTTGCGTGTAGAGTTATCTCTCATTATCAGTGGGTAATATAAGATTTTTCTAGCTTTTCAAGTGATATTTTTACCATCTTTGAACTCTTCAATCCCTCTTTATCTATACTTCTATACTATTATGCCAGACTGGAATGCCTGACATTTTGTTTTAACTGGTAAAGTATTTTGAAAAGATAATCATCGGTGTTTGATTTGAGAACTTGATGACTATGAAATGAGGAATTTGTTCAAACTTCTAAGTTTGGTCCATTGCCAATTAACTTTCAGCTTAAGTCCATCCATTGAATTGGTTTGTTAAGAAATGTGAGGGGAGTAGGGACTAGAGTACTAGACCAGTATGACAGCTTAATTGTCGCCCATGACATGAACAGAGAGGCTATTATTACTGTTGGAACATGATAGCCAGGGAATATCAGCAAAGAATTTTATGAGCTAGATTAAATATACTTTTCTAAAAACACGCAGAAAAAAGAAAAATTCATATGATTACCTTGAATGAACTATGAGCCAGCTTGAATAAGCTTTTCAACAAACACTGTAGTACAGTTGGAAAACAATTTGCACATTTTCTTTGATAATGATGATTTCAACACATGAAAAGTAAAGTTAGGTCAATGTTGTGTCATTTTTTGACATAAATACAACAGGAATTAGGTTACAAACATTTATAACATTTCTGGAAAAATAGTTCAAAAGTGGGGTTGGACGAGGTAAAGTAAACATGGTTTTGGATAACATCTGAAGATGTTTGGTTGGACGAGGTAAAGTAAACATGGTTTTGGATAACATCTGAAGATGTTTGGTTGTTAAAAATTGCCCTTTCTTTGAAAAGCAAGTTTGAATGGAAGTGGTGAATGTAGCTTTTGCATTAGGTTGAAAATTTTTACTGAAATTACTTCACTTCAGATTTAATTTAACACATCAATTTTGCAGAGTTAAAATAAATAAAAAAATGAGTTTAAGTAATGTTGGAAAGCATTGGGACTTGGAATTACTGTATATTCACCCGTTATCTCTTGCATTTTATTGTGTACACTGGACATCAACATGCCTAAACGTGCATTTTGTCTCCACTCCACTATTAGATCAAACTAGGGGGGAAATTGTGTTTTGGTTTCCTGAGAGAAGGCTAATATTTACTTGCCAAACTTTGGGACAATTGGGTTTAAGCTTTGACTTATTTTAGTTATTGAACAGTAGTCAGTTAGTTCTATCTCTGTTTTAGTAATAACTTTTTATTTCTCTATCCCAATGAATTGTCAGTTTTTACTTATGACTTGTTTCTATTTCAATTTCCAGGGATTGTGGAATGTAGAGAGAGACAAGGATGAATCAAAAGAACGCTGCATTTTACGGGTATATGTGAATGTGGCATTTTGTAAGAAAACTATCTGGAGAGGTATGGATTTTGTAATACATTCTGAAAGAATATTCGACTGGTTTTCATTGTAAATAATATCTTATATGTAATCATTTAAATTATGTTGATTTGCGATGAATTTGAACTTTTATTGGTTCTAATAATCACAGGGAAAATAGTACAGTCAACAGTTGACGAATGCAAAGAGGCTTATGGAACATGGATAAACATGGTATTCTTATGTTTTTACATTATACATCCTTAGTTTGGCTCATGTTCCATGTTTTGTTTAATGTCTGTTTAAGAATGTATCAATATTCCTTTCAGGCACATGAGTTCTTGAAACAGAAGAATCTTGTAAAACAAGGTATGGCTATATATTTTCTTAAATTTTTAAGTGCCTTTTTACATCCATATAAGGTTAGTTTTTCAACTGAAATGTCCTATTTTTGAAGATTTATAATTTACTTTTTATGAGGCAGAAAGTGGTTCCGTTGCTGCTGTAGTTCAAAATGGCAAAATAATTTTTGATAGAGAAGCAAAGACAGGAGAAACTTCAGAAGGATCACAGGATCAAAGCAATCCTGCAGGGAGAGAAACTACATCCAATGCCATTGATGCTATTCGCAATGTTAGTACTCAATTGCAAGGAAATTTCATTGGCACGCCGTCTGTTCCATCTTTGTTCAGAGAGTTTGCGACAAAGATTAGGTCATCTTTGAAAAATCAGAGCAATCTTTCGCTGCTCCTTGTTACCATTTTTGCTCTGATTTTCTTCATGCAGGTGTGTTCTTTAAACCAGAATTTTAGATTCACGCCTTTTCTTGCTTTATAGAGTTATGAAGTTCTGTCAAGAACTTCAGACTAGCAGTACTTATTTGTTTGGTGCCAAAATTAATTTATTCATCAAAATCATTGTTGCAAACTTGCAATTACTGGCATCAAGGTGCATTAGTTAGCATCGAGTCATTTCTATGTGACTGTTTAAGTTATAGTACACTTGTGTTGGTTTCCTTCGTTCTGAACAAACAGATCTATTTGAGTTCTACTTTTTTCTCATAATAAAAGAAAAATATGAAGAATCTAAACTTGGTATATTAGCTGCTCAACAATGATTATGATTTGTGGGCGAGCCTTGGCGGAACATTAAGATCACTGCCCTATGACTTCGAGGTCACGAGTTCACAGTGGGAGCCTTCTTGATTCTACATGGTGGGAGCCTCGTGCCCTAGGCTGCCCTTTCAATATTAATTAATTAATTAATTAGGACTAAAGAGAATCATCTCCACTGCACCCCGACTTTAATGCTTTGTTTGGTTACTGGTTCTGATTTTTTTTTCAAATTAAGCAATTGTTATGAGTTGAACTTCAGGGCTACTCTATTCTATAATGGTCTAGTTTAAGTATTTTTGCAATTTGCAAATCAACTACTTCCATTTAGTACTAACGCTTTACTTTATTCTGTTGCAGCAGTTTAGTATACTAATGCTGTTGGCTAGACCTCAGCATATACATATGAACCCTCCTGTAGATTTTATGAATAAGATGGACAATGGAGTGACTAGAAATCCTTCGGACATAGCGTGGTTGGAGAAAAGAGTTCATCACCTTAAAGATGAGATGTACATGGTTGAGACTAGGCTTGAAAGAATGCGATATGAGCATGCTCTCTTAAAAAAACAACTAAAAGATCTTGAACATAAATAGCTCTCTCAATTTAGATATATGTGTTTATATATAATATTTGTGTATATACATGTATGATGGATGTTATATGAATATAGCATTAAAAATTGTTGATTCATACCTCAGTTGTAAATGAACAGTGTATGTTATGCCTAAAATAGAACAGGCGGGGGGTATTTGTGATTCAGGAGTTGTTTGGTTGTGTTGCTCATACTATAAAGCATCAATTAAATCCCTAAGTTGTACTTTTTTCTTTTGGGTACATAAAAGGGGTAAAGCCCCTCCCGAAGTTGTACTTAAACTTAACAAAATAAATTTGGCATAATTAGATATTTTTATTCACGAAAAGCAATAGGGTGAGACATCATCCTCTCACTTTAAATTTTATTCATAAAATAAGTGTTACCGAAACAAATTATAAAGCATTTAGAAGTTGTTTTATACTTATAATTTGAACAAATTTTAAATTGAAACCTAAGCACTAAGTGAAGATTATTTTCAAAAGCGACTTGCTAAATGGATTTAGATTCTTTACATTTAAATTTTTTACACTTAACTATAGTTAATTTATTTTTAAAATCAATTTTGTCATTATGACCTATTATATTATCTCTTTTCATTCCCTCTCTTAGTATTTTTACATTAAATGTAAGTTAATATGGCTAAATCTTGAAAAGTGACTTTGTGGTGGTACCACTAGGAGTGTAAAAATAAAACTACAAATTACAATAACACAATATTTATAAATAAAAAGAGAGTTTAATGGACAGGCTACCTCATTGTAAAATATTTTTACGAACGTTCAATAAGAATAAGTTATTCCTCCACATCATATAATTATAGTGGCGTGTAGTGAGGTAATTTGATAGAATATATGAATGATATTAGATGATAGCGTAAAATTATTTTAAATTGTTGTACAAATCTCATTTTCTCATAAAAATAAATAGTATATTTTTAGAGATTATTATTTGTTTGATCCATTTGGTCTAGTGATATTGACTTAAAATTTTGGAGTGTACTCATTTTAAAGTTTTATATTTGATTCTCTACATCAAGGTAAATTCTAACATGGACTACCTTATCAAGTGGTCAATGGTGGACCCGTTATGAATACTATTACATCGAATATGAATTTTACAAAATTCACTGTTGGATTGAAAGTTTATATCATATAGATCATCTATAGAAAATTTTAGAAAAATTGAAAATTATTTGATATGTTATTGAGACCCATCAAGATTAACGGTTTATTAAATACCGTAAATCTTGATAAATCCCAATAAAATATCAAATGATTTTCAATTTTTCTAATTTTTTTTATGAATAATCTATATGATATAAACTTTCAATCTACCAATAAATTTTGTAAAATTCATATTCGATAGATCAATTGGTCCACGGTGAACCACTTGTGACGGTGGTTCACCGTAACATTAACCCTATATTAATTTCGGTGAATATACATAGTTTTGTTCTGACTTTAAATAAAGTTTATTGATTTTCTTGAATTAATCAAAAAAAAGAATTACACAATTTTCAAAAAAAATAAATATATATATATATATATATATATATATATATATATATATATATATATTGGGAGAAAATATTTTATTTTTTTATGGAGTCTTACTTCCACATTTTTGTCCTTTCTTGCTCCAAAAATCAATACGTGTAGTAAAGGACTGTCAGCACCCAAGTAACCAATTGTTTTCCTCCGGCGAACCTGCACTCCGACCTTTCCTCCGGCGAAAAGTAATCGAAATCAATGGGTTGTTCAATTGATGAAACAAAAGTATGGGGATGGTTGTTGCTATCAATTGGATCAATTTTGTTTGTTGGTTACTTCTTTCTTGCTCTCATTTCAAAGCTTCTTCCTTCTTCTCATAATCCAATCATCTCTTCCTTCCAAAATGACTGGTCAGTATAATCTATAATATATGCTTTCATATTTCTTTTTTATTGTATTTTTTGCAATGTGTATGCTGTATTATATAATTTGAACATGTTATATGGTTTATAAACAATGTGTTGTCAAATTCTTATGTTGGGTCATTCTTGTTTTGTATAGCTTTGATTATAGGGACTAGGGAGAATAAGAAAAATGATTTTTTTTTTACATCAAAATTTGATGTCATATAGGGTGGGTGTCATTTGGTTTTTATGTGTATTTTTAAAGGGCATAATTTTTTGTGTTTGAGGGTAAGGCAAACTATGAAGAAGGATTAAGATATATGGATTTAAAGGGTTTGTAACTTGATATGATTTATGATATGGATATTAGATTTACGACGTTGTTTCAAGTTTCAATCATGTAGATGACCCCAATTTGTGACAAAATACTTTGATTGTTGTGTACTTATGTTAATGTTGTACAAAGGAGAAAATGTTAAAAAATTTATTGTTGTGGACAGTCGTAAGTTGAAACAATGTTTTCAAATAGTCGCTATAGTAGCATTATAGCGCAGGAAAATTTGAACAAATTATTATTGTTTTGTGATATGTTATTTAGTACTAGGGATTATCAAATAAAGGGGACTGTAGCATAGCGAAATTTGCACAAACAACTATTTTCTACGATCTGCAATTAGCAACACTATTTACAAATGAGAAAAGGTGCAAATACTTTCTTGTTCTTGTACTTTGATTTTTGTTGATTGGTAAGGGTGCAGTAGATTGTTATGCTAGGCGTATCAGCAGCTATTACTCTTTCCATTCCAGGAAGTGAATCTGGCAAGTTGTTTCATTTGTCACTGTGATTAGAGCTCTAGTTGGTTAACTTCGTCTTCTTACATCTCTTATCATTGCTCCAAAAGGATTTTGATGTCTTAAAGAATAGGCTTGTATATGTAGTCATCAACATTCAGTGTAATAAAGTCATCATTTGGAGCCCCCACATAGTCCACCTTTAAGTGTTATGGGTGCAATTTGCCAAGTGCTGGTGCAATGTTGTCAAATATCGGCATCAACGCCGTAGTGTAGCAGCATTTAAACTAATCGTTGTTGTTCTGCGATCTGCTATTTAGTACAAAGTGTTATCAAATAACAGTTGTAGTAGAGCTATTGCACTAGCACAGCGGAATTTGCCATATCATTGGTCTGGTGTTAGCTAACCACTTTTTCGCATGACCTGCCAGCTGCCACCACCAGTTTCCTCCTTTTGGAATTTGGGCTCTGGTGAAATGAAGAGTAAAATTTATGCAAGAGATGAATGATATGGCAAGGCATTTAAAATCATTTCAAGAATTATACTTTATTATTGTTATTTCTTTTGTAAATGGTATCATCGTTGACATTAACAATGCTATTACTCTTACCTCTCCCATAAAAGAGGGAACCCTCCTTATTTTACTAACATGTATTTATTTCATAGGTACTACTGCTTCTTAGTGCCATTGACTCTCCCAATAATTGTGGTTGCCGTGTACTTTCATTGGCTCAGCATGAAGATGTTCAAGCATGCTTAACATACCCGAATCATATTTTAAAAGAACTTATGTGTACTCTGTCAGAGCAACCACCATGGCTATTGCAGCTTTTCTCGCTAGCCCTGCAGATCGTGTACTCTGTCAGTCTTTATTAAAGTCATCAATTTAATAAAGACTGCTGGTGCAGTGTTATCAAATAGCGGCTGTACCATTGTTATAGCGTGGCAGCATTTAAGCTAATAGCCCTGCAAGGACCAGCGTTCGTCTAACCAACCTAAGGATCTGCTTTGTGCAAATCTTCTGGTTGCATCCTGCTTTAATGTATGCGGTTATATGCGATTGATTGATTGTTTGTAAAGATCATTATTGACAATGTTTGTTTTACCTTTGAATTTTGCATGTGGCCTACCTTCGGTTCTCATGTCATGTATTATTTCAATTGAAAGTAGTGATCATGTACATGAACTTGGTCCTTTTTTTTAGAATAAAGGTGTGTTTAGGTAAAAAAAATCAAGTTAAATGCTTATTCAATAAGTTGTTCTAGGAGCTTAATTAAGCTCTCGTTCATAACCTATTTCAATAAGTTGTTACATGAGCTTAATTAAGTCCTCATTCAGAACCTATTTCGAGATTCTTATAAGATGCACATTCAGAACCTTTCTAATATAAAAACAATGCACATTTTATTCTTAAAGTTTGTTTTCAAGTCACTGGATTCTTATTTATGAAATTAAGCAAATTTGACCGAGTTGTCAATTTTCTTTCATTTGTTACTTAGTAACTTTAGAAAAATTTCTACCTAATTATTGGTGATGAAATGCGTAAAAAGAATTGGATAAATAATGTTCCTCTTTGTTGATAAAAATAAATAAATTATTTCTCTGTACTTTTATGTTTTAAAGTATATGCATGCTTTCTTAACCCGTTTTAGTCATTTTGATAAAAGATGTAAAAATGAATGCAATTGGTGCTCTCACATAACTACCTAACTAACTACCTAATAATCTCTCCGGTTTTTTTATAAAAGAATAGTTTAGAGACCCGTGAATTCACATGAGTCTAATGACTTTTTATTTTATATTTAAGTTTGTCATTATATTAACATAATTTTTTTTAGAATGAAATTTTTAAAATTTCGTTATAAAATATTATTAAAATATAAGTTAAAAATTATTGTGCTCTTCTTGTATAAATTACTAAATATGTTTTTTTTTTCACTAAAGCTTATTTCTTGAGTATATATTTTTAATGAATTATAATTAATACGCCCTTTGTACAAAATAAAATAAAATAAATTAATTAATTAATTAATACGCTCTAATTATTTAAATTTTTATTTAAAATATATCAAAAATATTGATAAATTTATCTTGTGTAAGCATTTTTCAAATGGTTGATTATGTGATAATGATGACTTAGTGTCTTGTGTTTTAAGTTTAAGTTAAGCATTTCAAGGTTTTTAATAAGTTGGTCAATGGTTGATATATTTCGATATGTGGTTACACCAATAGCATAGAACCATAACAATCTAATTGTTCTTCTCATCTTAATCTTGTTTTGTTTATACTTTTAATTTCAACAAACTCAAAAAACCCTATCATTATTACTACTTTTTAAATTCCTAAATTCTGTTTAAATGTATCGTTAAACACAATTTATGTTGAGACGATCTTACTTATTACTTTATTATGTGACGATTTTGTTCACTTGCAAATAAGTCATAAATGAACCCAAATTGTGACAAAATATTTTGATTGCTATGTTATATTATACAAATGAGAATACGTAAAATTTATTGTTTGTAGAAAGTAAACACAATGTTATCAAATAGCAGATATAGTAGGATTATAGTATGATTATAGCGGTGTAGCATGATTTGAACAAATTATTATTGGTCAACGACGCTCTATTTAGTCCTAAGTGTTACCAAATAAAGACACTATAGTGTGTTGATAATCACGATTTCGGTAAGAAATCGGGAGAAGAGATTTTGAGAAACTGACAGGCTTGGTTGTTTTGGTTAATGGGTGTAGAGAAGGATTTGTCTTCTTATTCATGGTTCAGACATTTGCATCAAATGGGAGGAGGAAATTTGAATCGGAAGCTTGGAGGGAGAGTTTTGTTGCCAAAACGGTGAAACACGCGTGCTGTGACTTCCCCTGCGTTTGATCTTTTGTGAGGGCAATATATTTTTGTTTTGCTATAAGACAAAGACCCTTAAATGGGCTGGGTCAACTTTTTGCTTGAATGTCCAAGAAGATTTACAAAGGAAAGTTAAATGGAGTAAAGTTTTTGACACTTTAAATTCATGGTCGACGAAGATCCAAAAGTTGATTTCGTTAACAAATCATTGCAATGAAGAAGTTCATCATCTTTATCCTCTTTCTCTGAGAAAGTCGAAAAACTCGAGTCTACATATCATGTGTTGAAGAACTTACAAAAATCATTACTTTTCCTCTTCAACGGTCATTTAAGCGTTGAGAACAAAGGACTTGGCCGGAGATGGACCTTGGCCTTGATGATGAGGAAGCGCCGCATATTGGGTAACCAAACCATAATTTATAATTAGTATTTATTTACACTTCTTAATCCATTTTGCTTTACGTTATGATATAATTGTTGGTGTTGATATGCAATTTGGTTCTACAATGTTTATTATATCAAATGTTTAAACACTTGGGCTTATATCAGAATGCACTTCTTAATCTAGTTATTATGATTAATTGCAGTGACACTTAATTCGTTTTGTTTTGCGTTATGATATAAGTGTTGGTCTTGATATATAATTTGGTTCTACAATGTTTTTAAAGAGATTAATTTTCATAAGACATTTTCCAAATTAGGTTTAGCTAACCTCAAAATATGGATTTCTTTCTACAGAATTATAAAAACCTTACGAAAGAGAATGATCAACTTAAGATACTCAATCACTGAAAATGTATAGGTTCAATAGTCTCTCTAATATAAAAACAATGCATATTTTATTATTAGAAGTTTGTTATTAGTAATTGAACAACCAAATTGAATAATAGATACACATTAAAAAAACTACACTAACTAGGGAAAGACAAATTTAAAAATTATATTGACTAACAAAAAAAACATGGTTAGTGATAATTTACGATGACATCCTCAGTGTCACACTATTTATTTAATTAACAATAAATTTGAAATTTTTAAAGTGAATACATAGAATAGTAGTATTTGAAATTTCAACGGATTTAGTATTATTTGAAATTATGACTAGAAGTAAAAGAGTAGTAGTTGAAGAAGAATAAACTCTCAAAAGTCCTCATTCTTTTCACTTCAAAGATCTTACAATTAGTACCTAAGGACTAGTTAGCATAACCCTAAAGTTAATACTTATTTTGTCCCATAATTATTGTATTTGATCATTTCATACAAAAAACTCAAATAAAATTCAAGAGTTCTTATGTGTTTCCATTTCCCCCGAAATGGACAAATTTTTCAAAGTCCCCACCTCTTAAACTATTAAACACATTCTTGAGTTATTTTAATTGATTCAATTTTTTAAAAGCTACTAAATTTTTGCTCAAAAACTCATTGAAAAACTTCACATAAGTTGAGTAATTATCAAATTTGAACTCGAAAATTAAAAGTTGGTGAATCAAAACGAGGAATCATAGACATTATTGAACTTTATGATTGCACCTTTCTTTGTGTAAAATTGAACTTGCATTCAGTTAGCTGCAATGCATCACCCGATTCGGTTGTACATTCCAATATCCAATTACAACAATGTTCGAACAAGTAGTAAACATTGCAAGTTCGTGTAGTTTAGCACTATTGTTTTTCTAATAATGTATGCACATGCTCTTGATCATATTTTTTTAGTATTCTTAATTAGTACCTAAGGACTAGTTAGCATAACCCTAAAGTTAATACTTATTTTGTCCTATAATTATTGTATTTGATCATTTCATACAAAAAACTCAAATAAAATAAGAGAAGGATGATACCACCAATTTATTCAAATTCAGTAAAGAATGAATGACTATTTCGGACATTTAAATTTTGTCATATCAATTGTAGGTTTTGTTAGACATTAAGCCATTTTATACTATTAATTCGGATACTATGAACTTATTTGTAGATTTATCCTTAATAGTTTTTCACGAAATCGAATATGTAATTATTTCGATTGATGAACTCTCTATGAATAAATTAATATTAATTGTTGTTTTTGAGTAAGAAAGAGCAATTTATGTTTCATTCAAAACTTAAATTAATAATTTTTTTAGACAAAATTTTGTTTAAAATATGACAATTTTTTTGCTGTTGTACGATAGTAATTAATTCAAAAGAACAGGTTCTTGGGTGGTGCTCTTTTTGTTTTTTCTATCTGATTTTTAGGTCTTACCTCCTTAATGATTTTTTTTTCTTCAACTACTGAGTTTAGACAAGCTGTTGGAGTATTGCCGGATGGGGTTACATTGTACCCCATCATATTGATTCCTGTTGCGGTGCTGGATTTAGGATGAACATTCCTAAACATTATCGCGGTGCAGCCGCCTCTTACCGCAAAAACAGTTGCCGCATCATTATTATCACCGCTTCAGACACTCTTGAGGCCATAGCATATGATGATTTCTGGTTAAAGGAGAATGACATAGATGAGCTATCATGCACGTACTTCACTTACTGCTTGATATGGGTGATTAAAAAGACCGCCGGCAAAGTGACTAACCATCGTCTTGTGGAAATGATTGATGATAAATTGGAAAAAATGGAGAAAGTAAGAAAAAGAAAGGGAGGTATAGGGAGTAAAGAGCAACACCCGGGTTTATTCTGTTCAATTGCTCAAACCAGGGAAATGTTCTTTTTAGCACCTTGAGGATATATATTTTCCAAGACAAAGTCAGTAATTATTTTCCTCCATTAATTGCTAGTATTGAACTTAATCAAAACGAGGAATCATAGACAGTATTGAACTTTATGATTGCACCTTTCTTTGTGCAAAATTGAACTTGCATTCAGTTAGCTGCAATGCATCACCTGAATCGGTTGTACATTCCAATATCCAATTACAACAATGTTCGAACAAGTAGTAAACATTTCGTGTAGTTTAGTACTATTGTTTTTCTAATAATGTATGGCATATGCACATGCTCTTAATCATATATGCTTAAATTAATCACATATGCACTACAAATTATAATGATAATTAACCAAGCATAGCCTAAGATGTAAAACTGAATAACTCATAGGCTTATAGGTACTTGAATATAAACATTTTGCAACTTCACAACATTGAAATCTTCAACACTAATATGCTAGTCCGTGTCGTGCACGGGATAATTTTCTTTTTAAATATTATTTATGTGTTTATTTTAATATATTATTTATACAATATTTAATTAAAAATGTTAAGATAAAATTGAGATATATTTTGCATGATATATATGTTTAACAATGTTATAAGATAGAGCGAGATGACGAATATTATTTCGCTTCCTGTTTTACACTATTAAGAGATAGATTATTTCTCTCATCTTAATATATGTCACTATATAGTGACCTTTTAAATATAAAATGATTATAAACTTCATTCTCAAATGAAAATTTAATTAGTTTAGGTGCACTTTTAAAAGTGGAGTCAAAAGTGTTCTACGTTTTCATTCTATACCCGTGAGAGATTTTATCTCTCTCATTAATTCTACATCTCTCCAACAGAATAATTTTAATTTTTTAATAATATTTATTTGCTTATGTTTTTTTTTTCTTTGGATTGTCTATATACGTCACTTTTCATTTTATATTATTTTGAAAGGTCTATATATGTTTCGATGCTTGTTATTTCTTTCAATTATTTATGAGATTGATTTTGTATAATTTACTTGAGTGTGAAAATACGATATATGTTTAAGGATGTTACAGGGGCATAGTGTGTTGGAAAATATTCCTTCATTCCTCGTTCAACAATACTAGGAGATTCTATCCGACTCCCTCTTTTTCACGTCTCTATAGGAATTCCATCAACAAAATTTTAAATTAATATTAAGATACTTTGACCATGTTCTAATTTAAATCTTTTATTTTTCATTGTACCACAATGAAACAATTTTAACGTGTGAGCGTCAAATGAAAAAACCTATGTATGAATCTCCACTTACATTGATAAATTAGCATCCCGAAAAAGGTTTGAATGAATGTTTATGAAAAGTTTAAAATTAAAATTATAAAAGAAAAAATCCATTGATTATAAAAAATTAAGATTATATTAATTTATTTTAAATTTCAATTCCCATAGATTTTTTCAGTTTGATGTAATATAGTGAAAGTGCGAAGAACAGAAAATAAAGAAAAACTCTCGTAGTCGGAATTCAAATTTTAATTAGTCAATGTCTATTTTTAATAGTAGAGTGGGAAGCGTTTCCCGTTTTTCCCATATATATTATTTTCTAATGAATATTAATAAAATTCTCGTGTTCGGTTCTCGCTGTCACATACATTAACTTTTCATCTTGGGAATCATTTTTATCGTGCTAGATAAAATTTTAAATAACTGATCCCCATTATAAAATATAAAAGTATGGATCTGCGATTGAAATTCAAATTTTCATTATTCAATGTATTTTTTTTACTAATGGGGTGAGGAATGCTACCCATTTTTCATTCTATACCACTGAGACTCTCTCTCATTCTAGCCGTCTTATGTGTCCGTTACTGGACTCTATGGTTGCTCCATGAAAAAAAAATAGTTGTAAATTCTTTATTATTTTTTAAGAATATCAATAAAATTCTCGCACTCTTGTTCAAAAAAATAAATAAATTCTCTCACTTAGTTCTCACTATCATCTACGAACACTTTTTATCATAGGTATCACTTTTCATCGTGTAAAATTTAGAGATAATTAGTGTAGTGAGAAGTGTTCTCTATTTCTTATTTTAATAGTCAAGGTATACTTTTAATAGTCAAATGAGTGATCCCATAAAAAAAAATATATATGAAATATGATTTAAATTTATTTTAAAACAAATCAACATAGAAATATTTAATTGAATGATTGGATAATAGATACATATCCAACCAAATTTTAGTCGAAGTGTTCACTTTTTTTTGTTTGATAGAAATCCAAAATCGAAGTGTTTACTTACTTTTTATATATTAAGTATATAATATTTAATCATGGATTAAATAAGTTTGTCGTCATTAAAACTATAATATATATTAATATTTAAAATAAAATATTTGAATTTCTATAAAAAAATAATAGAAAAATTTTAATTGAATTTTACCTACGCAATAATATTAAAATAGAATATTATAGTTTCTAAAATAAAAAAAATATCAATCCCCGCAAAAAGAAAGAGTTTCTAAAAAAATAAAATAATAATAACGAAGATCCTACAAAAAAAATAGAGTTTATATAAAAATTATATAATAATATTAAAGTTTCTACAATAAAAAGATGTGAGAGAAGTTTTAATTGAATGAAATAAAAAACTCGATAATAAAAAAAAGAAAAAGAAAAGATCTAGTTTAGTTGTATATATCCAACAATTTTTTTTATAATAATCTGTTAAAGAAGATATAAAAAATAGAAACTTTAATTGAATGTCACCTAAGCAATTTAATTCTAATTTTTTTACGCTCAATTTAGCTCTAATTAAACGCAACATAAACAATTTTTCTTAAAAATGCACGATAAAGCTTCGTGTGAATCTTGCTATGTATATAATAGAGATTAAGAAAAAAAGAATGTCATCGTGAGAAAATGTAGAATGTCGTCATGTCATAACTTGATTGCCGAATCAAAAAATAAATTACATTGAACATTCCAAATGAAAACAAAAATAAATTCTGACAAAAAAATTAAGCATTGTGTACTTGTTTTTTTTTTCTTCCTTATTTTGCTTCTTTTCCTCCAACCGAAAGGATACCTTACCTCTACTCTACATGTGTATTTTTTCCTACTCTTTTGGTACATGTCTTTGCACTCTGATCCTTCATATGATATGATATATAAATAAAAATATGAACAATAGTAGTGGAATATATCATATCACTACTATTGCTTATTGCTAGGATTATCTCTTCTAACCCACTGTTGTTGGACTGGTTTTCTTGGATGTCTTGCAGTTGAACTAGAGTGATTATCACTTCTTGGTCTATGCCTCCTTGCACCAAAATTCCTGTTCCCGCTAGAACTAGAACTAGGTCCATTTGAGGTTCCACTGACGTGTTTTCCTGACTCAACTACAGGTAGATCTCTTTCTTGTCGCTCAACCTCGTCGGGCTCCTTGGTTGTCGTGGAGTCGGGCACTGCAACCGGTTGTTGAAGATACATACCAGGCAATATTACTATATCTTTTTTGGGTTCAATCAAACCATTATTCTCTTTCTGTAAACTTAAGATGGCTTCAAATCTCTGTTTTCTTATGATCTCATGCTCAGATTGAAGGATTTTCTCGTCATTGTCGATTTCATCATTGCTCACACTCTGAAATTGAATTCCAAAACTGGGATTAACTTCAATAGTAATGCATTAAAAACATCAGGTTCTCTTCAATCAGGAAAAAAAACACATCTAGTGTATGTATGCAGCAATAAAAGCAATTCTACCAAACTACGAGTTTGATTTCAAAGGCAAATCCAACCAGGTTGCAACTATGCCTGACATTTGACTCTAGGCCATAGTAGCCAAACAAATAGAAACCAATAATGAAATTTATATTTTACATTTCATGCTATGGTGAGCCAAATAACTTACCACTCTGGAAGAATGTGAGCCAACTAGGTCAAGCACATGGTCCAAATCTTTTGCATGAAAAGGTTTGCGACAGACAGGACAGTTTCCAACACCCTCTTCCAATTTTTCATGATTATCTAATAATAATAACACAGAAATTCCTCATGAAAATAAAATAAAATATTATACTAAGTATTTGCATGGTATTTACTAAGGTTGCAACAAAAAATGTCGAAGGAGGAAGGTTTCCCACAAAGAGAATAGAATAGAAAGCTACTATGCTAGCTAAAGACAAACACTAAATAATATCATATTACGGGCATCCGAACTAAATCCGAAAAGAATCCCAAGTAATGAAGTTGAGCCATTTGAACCTAACTAGAATATTTCCAAAAACAAAATAAAAAAAATGATTGACCAAAAAAACTTTGTTGATATAATTGCTACACTAAAAGCCATTCATACCAAAATATGAAGAAGCAACACATCAAGCCATATTTTATATAATCAGTTGTAGAATGTGGGAAAGATGGATTACGCTCATGGCCACTTCAAAGTTACCAAAAGTGTCAAGAGTGTGATACATGTATGAGTATTTAGTTCGTAGTTTCATACTAAGGGTCAACATTATGTCCCCGTCTTTTTTGCATTGGTATTGATGTGATTACTAGACATATCCTAGAGTTATTGTCTCATTGCATGATTGTTGAGAATAACATAGCCCAGGTGAAAAATCTGAGAGACAGAATAAGTAATAAAGTAGACTTGCCTAGAAAAGCTTTGTGATCATGTGGTTTCCAATTAAGTACAAGTTGTATGGGAAAATTGGAATGTAATTTCAACCAGATGTGAGCTATCTCTGGCTTTAATGTGAAAATTGAGGATCAAATCAAACCACACATAAGTTGTATGGTTTTAGCTCCAATATTTTAGAATTGTCATAAAAAGTAACGAAATTGCCAGAGATGTAAATAACTGGATTCAACTTGAATATATGAAATGAAGAAATCTTTCAAGTTTCAAGTGTTGTCTATAACTGGAAGGTGCATCTTAGGCTCAAGGACATTTCAAACAAACAGCTATATGGACAGCAATGTATTAAGGAGCCAACCATGTCTTATGAGGATTTTCAGACAGAGCATATTAGAACAATTTCATATTGAAAACTACATTTATCCTTATCATAAAAAGTAACTTTACAATTATACATACCCCGGTTACGATGAGCAGTTGCATTATTTGAATTTGCAGAGTCTGTTTGTTTAGAACTCTGAATCCAATTCCACCATCTAATGATACATTCACTGCCAATTATGGATGGAAATTGAAAGGGGAAATTAGATATTGAAAACAAAATGTTGAACCAGCATAAAATTAGCTACACAGAGGTTCTGAAGATGTGAGATAATGTTAATGTCAAATATAGTGAACATGGAATAGAAGGACAAAATTAAAAAGAACCTACCTGTGAAAACAATGAAAGCAAGACATTAACTTCATAAAAGGTAAGGTTTCACTTTGGTGATCTTCTGTGACCAAAGGGAATAAACACAATGGACAATCACCATCAGGATGATTCATAGCTGAGAGTTTCTCGGCCGCTTCCTTCAAAATTCAAATATATTTCAATAATCAATTGTTGTTCATTACTGCCCAAAAATCTATATTCAGCGTGCTATATCTATTTTTCAGTTTACGTAATTTCCATGCTGTTCAAAGTTTTAGTCAAAACTATAAAGGAAACGATTATGTATTACACCGGGAACATAAAAACAGGAAGATGCACAAAGTGACTATAAATGAATGAATCTGCAGTCCCACAAGACTATACAGCATTTCAGTTGTTTATATGCTTCATTTATGTCTTCTAAATTTCCTTAGGTAACCATAAATTTGAATCATTGACTCTTACTCTCTTATGAGTTTATTTTAAACAAAAATTCATTTTACTCAGTAACTTGGAAGCATATTAACTCGTTTAGAAGGACAGACATCACCTAAAATACTTGAGGAAAGAAACCTCGCATGTGAAAAAGTGGTTAGAGGAGAAACTGTTATAGAGTTTACTAATTACTTGGATAAATAGCTTAATTAAGCGCTTACAGCATAAGCTCTTATCATATAAGTGTTTATGTATAAGCTTTTTCTAGAACAAAAGATAAGATAAAGTCAAACTATTTTCAATCTGAGCTATAAGCTGTTTTAATAAACTATATTGGAGCTTATGGACATGACATAAGTTGGTTACATAGCTCTTCCAAACAATCTCACAAGTGTTTATGTTAGCAATAGTAGATATGCTCAAATAACAATACTAATATTTTCCGTTTAAAAAAAAGCACATAAGCTCAAATAAGTCAATCCAAATAAGCTCTAACTACAGATTACAAGATTATTCAGAAGCATGAGTATTACTGTTTTTTTTTTTCAAACAGTGCATCTTCATCATAAATAAAGCAATATTATGATTACCTCACAGAGAGCTACAAGCATTAAGGCAGGGGAGAGCTCATTGGCTTTACTTTCTATATGGTTCAATAAATGCTTTTGCCTCTGTTGATCCAGACCCTTGGAATCCACCAGAGCAACAAAAGGTGGTTCTTTTGGATACTATTAACGAAAAAAGGAAAAAAGTAAATGAGCATATGCCAAGTGATTTAGATAGGAAATTCAATTCAACAAAATCACATATTGAATCTAGACCCTGTTTGGATTAAATAACTTAATTACAGCTTATATCATAAGTGTTTATTTATCATGATAAACGCTTATGTGTAAGTTATTTCGATAACAAAAGATAAAGGCTTTGTTTGCCAAAAAATAACAGATACTACTAAGCTAGCTTATAGCGGATGAGCTAGTTGGTTGAATTTGTAGTGTTAGTAAAATTAGTAGTTGAACTAACTTATAAATATGAAATGACATAACAAAAATATGTTTAATTAATAAATTTTTTTAAGAGACAGACGTAAAAATAAGATATAAGCTAATTGAATTAGCTAATCAAAATAAGCTATAAGCACGTAAGAAAACGAAAGATAGTTACCAATCATGTCTTTTTTAAGAATACGAGCATATAAGTTATAGTCTTCAATTTCTACAAAAAGTTATAACCTTTAAGCTAAAAAATGTGTCTTGCCAAACATACCTAATATAAAGTTAATTTGTTTTGGTATAAGCTATAAGCTGTTTCCGTAAGCTATTTTAAGAGCTTATGAAAATAAGCTGAAAATAGCTTATAAACTAAGTTCTCCCAAACGGTCTCACAAGTGCTTATGCCAGCAAATAAATCAATTCAAACATAAGCATAATGCAAATAATAACATACCTTTGGGGTTGCTCGTACCTCAAGAACAATTTCTACAAACTGCAAAGAAAGATAATAATATGAATAAAAAAACGTTCTTTTTCTTCTGGGGTTGCATAAATTATGAAAATTGAGTAAATTGAAATAAAGGGTGGTTGTAAATTGAAGAAAAAAGTAGTGACCTGGTGAGAGGAAACATCAGCGGTTCTGGGTTTGAGGGATAGGTGAAAGTGAGGAGGGATTGAACGAAGAATGAGACAATCGGTTTCATAAACAGCTTTCATGGCTTCAACTTCTTCAGCAACTTCTTCTTCTTCTTCTTCTTCTTCGCTGTTCATTGTTGACGATGGTGCAATTTGCATATGCGTATCAGAATTGAGGACGATGATGATGTCAATTGCTAGTAACTTTGCCTTTTTATATATACTGCTAATTATCAAGCTTATATAGGTGTTTTGCATAAATAAAGAGATTAATTTTGACAAAACAAAAAAGGGTTGTTAATAATAAAAATATAATAGTAAAAATATGTGTCAAAAAATAATAATATACTAGTTTGATTTGGATCTTAGTGATTCATTTGGTAAATACACAAATAAAATAAACACATGAATTCTGTTTATATTTGTTCATTTTGGTTTAGGATGATTTGAATTGAAATTTTTAAATTCATTTGATTGATTGATATTCTTATTCGCAATATAAGATTAAAACCAAATATTTTTAGTGATTTAAAGTATATGGATGATTAGCAGTGTAAAAATATTTACCATGTAAGTTTAACGGAAAACTACTATATTTGTTTGACGTAACCAAGATCTTGCTAATTTATAATGACATGTGACTTCCAAACACACTTGTCGTGAAGAAAATATATGCACAGATTAATTAGCTAATTATAGTCTTAATCAAAGTTCATATGATGCTAAAATTCTATAAGTTCCTACTAAAAAATCTCTTCTTTAATGACCTAATCGGGCTTTCATACCTATAAATATTAGCATAATCATGTAATTTTTCTTTTTTGGCTTCAACCTTTTTATTCATAAAAAAAATTGATGTTTTTTTTTTGAAGCAAAACAATCGACGCTAAATCTTTACTTTTTAGTGATAAAAAATATTATAATCTGAGTAAACAAAGTCAAACATTATTTTTTTTAGCATACTCTATATATATATATATTTTTTTTTTTTTGTTTGAATAATACTCTATAATTTGTTTTAAAAAAAGAGAATATATTTTTTTAGCCTAAAGCAAGTACATCCTAACTGTAACAAAAGTATATATTTTAGCCTAAAGTACAAGATGACTTATGAAAATCAATTAATTGTAAAAAAAATTCCTTGGTACAAAAATTACTTATTTGAGCTGTTTTGTTTTTTTGTACAAGTGGAAAAAGGTTAAACAAACCAAATCCTATATTCCTATCTCTGTGCTGCTGCTGTTCTTGTTGATTGAACATGATGACGACCATCAGTATCATGGCTCTGCCACTCGTCATCTCCGTTTTCAAACCTCTCACCACCACCACCCGCCTCCACCACTCCACACTCCTACGCCGCCGTCGTTTCACTACTATTCCTACTCTCTCCGCCACCACCACTCCTTCAACTTCTATCTCTCATCACTCTTCTTCTCCTCCTCAAAAACTCCCATCTCTTACTTTCCAGCAAGCCATTCAACGTCTTCAGGTCTTAACTTTCAACAATTTCAAAAGGGTCATTTTTTATTACAGTTTTTAATTTAAAAAACTAGTCTTTTATTGTTTTCGTTGTTGTAGGAATATTGGGCTTCTGTTGGATGTTCTATAATGCAATGCAGCAACACTGAGGTAACTAACTTGCTTAATTGCCATTGCCATTAGATATTGGTGCTTTAGTTTTTTACATGATAGGATATTATAGTATAGCTTTCTTTGATTGTGTTATGTTGTGCATCATTTGTTTTGATATTATAGTATAGCTTATTTTTTAGCTTATGAAAATAACTTATGCAAATAAATAAACTTTTTGTTAATTCATAAGTTTTCACTAACAAAAATTTGTATCCTTATAAGTTGTTTTCTCATAAACTACTTTGAAAAGCTTATAATAATACATAAAAGCTTATTTACATAACTTGTTTCGCATAAGCTTAAAAATAAGTCAATCCAAACGGGCCCTAATTGAAAAAAAGCTCTTATTGTATCTGTTTTTTTTTTGTTTTTACTGTTATTGTTGTTTTTACTTGTTACTATTATTACTATGACTACCCTGTTTGGATAAACAACTTAATTAAGCACTTATAATATAAGTCAAACTTTGTTCATTTAACCACCTATAAGCTGTTTTCATAAGCTATCTCATCGAGCTTATGGAAATAAGTTGAAAACTGCTTATGAAATGTCATAAGTTGTTTCTATAAGTTCTCACAAGCTCACAAGTGGCTATGAGTTATACCAGTATATAATCTGAAACAAGTCAATCCAAACATGTTCTTCTACTACTGCTGATAGCATTTTGTTTTAAAGTTCTTAATATGCTGTATGAGGCGTGGCTTTTACTTTTTGTCTGCAAAAGCTGTTCTAAAGAAATTTTCAGAATGTTGGCTATATTTACTAGTAATTTGTACTCGCACAATGTTTGTCTTTGATATATTTTTCTTTTGGCTACGTTGAGCAGGTTGGAGCTGGGACAATGAATCCTCTTACATATTTAAGGGTTCTCGGACCAGAACCATGGAATGTTGCGTAAGTATGTTTTAGATGTAAGTTGATCGGTTTGTGCATCGATTTTCCAAAATATCCATCAAAGCAGTTTCCCAGGAAAAAGTTTTGGAAATGAATGCATTTTCCCTTTCCCCCCTAGTAAAAAGGACTAAAAGTTAGAAGAAGTGTGTATGCCCTGTTAGATGATAAGAAGATTCCTTGTATGATCTTGATATTATCTTTAAGTGTCTAAGACTATCTCTTAGGTTTAGTGTCTATATTTCTCAGTTATTATCATGATTAGTTTCCCTCTTTTATTAGAATTAAGAGTCTTAGTGCTTAGTCTTTTGTACCATCTATTCAACCATAATAACAATTCATTACTGAATTCTATTTATTATGTTAGTTGTGTTCCCATTAGAACGATCTTTCACTTGAGAGTTGACTTATATTTTAGGGATTAGACAAACTATTTACAACAAGCATTCAACATTTCCTAATATAAATTTATAGAAGCAACTGGATCAGAATATTTTGGGAGAAAAACTTTTGCCTCTAAGCATACTAGACTTGAGATTCTAGAGGATGCTATATGTTTTTATTTACTTATATTTATTTATTGATTTATGTTATCCTTGTTAATAATGAATGGGGTGCGTCAAGGTTTTGGATTTGAAATTCCTGGTGTTTTTGTTTTTCCTGATGAAAGGTATGTGGAACCTAGCATCCGCCCTGATGATAGTCGGTATGGAGAAAACCCAAATAGGCTCCAAAGACACACTCAATTTCAGGTCAACTTTGATACATTATTTGAATTCAGAATTTGATATTATTAAATTTCTTTTCGAGGATAACTTATTGCCATTTCTATAATTGATTTCTTGGTTGCTTATGAACTCAGGTAATATTGAAGCCTGATCCTGGAAATTCACAGGACCTTTTTATCCGCAGCCTTTCAGCTTTAGGTAGTAACATGGTTTAATAGTCTCTTAATTTGATGATTTACACGTTAGTTTAATTGCTTAAGCTTGTTGCACGGTCTCCCTTCCTCTCACGCTCCATCTATCTATCTATTAATAATGGTGACTGTTATTTGTAAGTGAACGACTAATCAATAAAAAGATTGAGGGATTGAAGCTATTGAATTTGGAGAGAAGAGAGAGAAAATACGAGTTAATTTTTTATAGGTAAATATATGAGGTTGAATCTAGTTGATTTATGGACCAGTCATGTTTTCATATGGCTACCTTAGCCATACGATCTAAAGAGACCTAAACCCTGCCATCAGCATTAAACTTGGGCGACACTCTTTGCCAACTTCTAAAACGACCGGACATCTAACATTTTAAAAAGGATCGGTCATTTAACATTATTCATGTCTTGCAAAAGAAAAGGAGAATTATAAACTGCAAACCGAAAATTTGACACCTCTATCTGATCCCACCTAATGACTGATGATCTCTAATCGAAACTTGGTCTCAACCTTTTGTTGACTGGAGGCTCAAAACATCAGCAACCAAAGTCATCAGGAAAGATGATAAAGGGCCTCCCTGCTTCACTCCTTGCTCCTATTGAAACCAAATTACTTGTATCCCTTGATTATTCCAAAAATGACAAAACAATTCTAGTTTAATTAGTTACTCAAAATGGAAAAAATCAGCAAGGATATTGGAAACTTCTTTCTATATATTAGCATTTTAAACTCTGGGTCTTAACTTGTGGAGTTTATCTATGATAGGTATTGATGTTACTGCACATGATATACGATTTGTGGAGGACAACTGGGAGAGTCCGGTAATATTTGTTGTTTTGGTTTATAACTATTCTAATGCTGCTTACTGAAATGCAATTTTTTTTTCTTTTTTAAAAAATTTGTGCTGGTAAAATTATCATCTACATATCAATATGTTAATTAAGAATGTATATAGGTTCTTGGTGCTTGGGGTTTGGGATGGGAAATCTGGATGGATGGAATGGAGATTACTCAATTCACGTACTTTCAGCAGGTATGCTTTGTTGCTCAGAGAGAAACATTACCATGTTAGTATTTTTGTTAAGAAATTTTTTAAAAGGTGGAGACCTTTTTTTTTTGTTGAGAAAACACTATTTTGTTTATTATCATTTCATTATACATTTATACGTTACCTTTTAAGGGCTGTTCAATTTATTTGTTGAAATAGAAAATAAGACCTTTTGAGTGATCCTCTATTATACCATTTACTTTTATGTTTTCATTGTGCTCTCCCCCTAGGCTGGAAGTCTCTCGTTATCACCAATATCGGTAGAAATCACATATGGCCTGGAGCGTATCCTCATGTTACTGCAGGTAAGTTGGCTGATTTTCTTTTTGAGTAAGCTCTCAATTTGAGTGTCCATAGTTTTAATTGCCAATACATTAGTCATCCAAAAACTTTTGTAGCCAATTTAGTTCCTCAAAGATCTAGTGATGATATATACAAATAACAAGTTAGATGACGAATCAAATCTTTGAAGGACTAATTCAGTGACACATTTAACTTTGGAGGACCAACTCGAGGGATTACTGTTTTTCTTCCCACACTCATTCTCTATCATCCATTAAATAACTTTCTAAAGTTTCGTAAAATTTTGTGACAGGGTGTTGATCACTTCAAAAAGATCAAATATTCTGATGGAATCACTTACGGAGAATTGTTCTTGGAGAATGAGTACTTTACTATTCCAACTACTGGTTTTTGATTTTATTTTCTTTAGGGTGAAATATTGTTTGGAGTTGCCATCAAGAATGTTGCATTTTTCTTTTCATTCGTTTCCTTCAATTTGGCATTCACTTTTATAATGCAAAAAATGAAATGAGAGTAAAATAATTTTGGATGACCATTCTTCTGGCTAAAAACAAGAGAGTACAGAGAAGGACAAGTAAAATTAAAAAGGAAACTGTAGTACTTTAAAGCAAGCAATTACTTTCAATTAACTGATTTAAAGTAGAGGTCAGTGAAGTATTACTGGAAGATTGAAAAAGGAACCCAGTAATCAACATGATGATGAAAAGAACATCATTTCAATTGATGATTTTTGTTCACTTTAATATAATTCCATTTGAATAAACTTGAAATGTGAAGGAATGCACAATTATACTTATTTGCATTTGAAGTTAGTTAGGGCATATAATAACGATATTTTAACTTATTGTTAAAATAAACAAATCTTAGCCTCTTCAGGGCACTTTGTGTACATGCAGTACTTTTTCTTAGATACTTAAAACTGTATTTGTTTTTTGTTAATCTTGACTTTATTGTCTAATGATGGTGACAATATTTTGTTTTCTATTCTAGAAAGGAAATGAGTGCTTATTATTTGGAGCATGCTAGTGTTGATCATCTTCAAAAACATTTTGATTTCTTTGAGGAGGAATCTCGTCGTTTACTTTCTTCTGGCCTTGCGATACCTGCGTATGTCTATGCCATTTTATATATTTATCATATTTCTTAGCCTCATTGCCTATTAAACGTGCTTTCTCTTTTTCCAGTAATTTTACTTCTGACGTATGTTTTGTGACTACATGCTAGGTATGATCAGCTTCTGAAAACATCTCATGCTTTTAATATTTTAGACGCCAGAGGCTTTGTTGGAGTAACTGAGCGTGCTCGATATTTTGGTCGCATGCGCAGGTATTGCTTGTTGCCTGATTTGTAATTCATAACTTGAATACATGTAGGAACTAGGAACTTTTTATGAAATTGCATCACCTTGATAACGCAGCCCAAAGTTGCAATGGGGATCTGCAAATTTTTATATTTTTTGCAATGAAGGCAGCTGCCCACCCCAAAGTTGCAATTGTGATCCCTTAATCATTACGAGTTGTCACGATTTTCCTGCATTTCATGATACTTTTCCTTCATCTTGGTTTACCTCAGTTTAGCTCGCCAGTGTGCCCAACTTTGGTTGAAGACTAGGGAGATGCTTGGCTTCCCCCTTGGTTTCATCACAGAACCCGATCAGTCTGTAGTGCCAAAGGATGTTTTGAAGGCTGCATGTGAGAAGGTTAGTTTGCAAACTTTGCATAGATGGGTCACCGGTGATGCAGTCACCTAACCTTATCTTGTGTAAATCTTTGGTTCTGCTAATATTTTGGAAACGCTATTGCTGATCACCTAAACAGTTTTATCTCGATTCATTCATTGATCTTTTGTTTTTGGGTTGCTTGTCAGCGATATAGATATAAATGCTTGGCCCTTCATCTTTAGTTTAAGTTTATAGGGAAGTTGGCATTGATCCTTGGCATGCTATTAGAGCCTTTATGATGATATGGTTTGGAATTCATTCCTTGCATGCACTCTTCCTAATCAAAGTTGTGCACAAAATTAGTCTGAGGTTTATTTCCACCAGAAATTGAAACAATCTTTGGGATTTCACCTAATAACTTAAGATTTGAAAATCCTTGACATGAATCAATACTAGGAATGAATAAAAATATATTTATTACAAAATTCCACTTCAACTAAAAATGCAGTTTTTTGTGGATTGTTTCTGGCGATGTCTAAGTCATGGCTGCCTGATTGGAAACTATTGGTGTGATATCAATGGAGATTTGATTACAATATTGAGTAGGCATTGGACTTATTGGATATCAAAAGCAGTACATTATCAATATATGAAACATGATTTTAGTTTGAGTGTCTTCTGTTGATGAAATCAAGCAATATAAATTATAAAGCTATCCTAAATTTACCTCTGAAATATATGTCGGGAATCATAAAGTTAAAATAATAAATTCATTAATATTTTGAATAGCAATATTTTAAGCATTTCTAGGTATCCATGCTTTAAAGAACACTGATATCCTGTATTTCATGTTACAATTACTGGATTTGGTTATTTATTCAAAACAAACTTACACATATGATAGGGGTTAAATCATATTATTTTTTAGCTTGAGTACACATTTTATTATTGATTATTGTTTGACTTTATCTATAAAGTAAAGTAAAATTCTAGCTTTGCTTTGCTTTCAGGTTCATGATCATGCAAGAGCATTTGTTCTTGAAATTGGAACTGAAGAGTTGCCACCTCAAGATGTTGTTGATGCAAGCAAGCAAGTATAACTCATTTTCGTATTTCTGTTTTGGATTTCAAGCACTTTCATTTCATTTTTTTTATATAGTCTATTTTCATCGCCTTCACTGTACATTCATTATCATCCCTCATACTCTGTTGGTTATTGTAGCTGAAAGATTTAATATTGCAATTACTGGAACGACAGAGGCTAAAGCATGGTGAAGTGCAGGTTTTTAGCACCGCAAGGAGACTAGTGGTGCGAGAATTCACTTTTTGAGCACAATTCTTATTTATAGATGCTTTTCATTTTTGTTATAGTTGATCTAGGATGAATGTGTTATTTTCTGCATTGTTATGAGTTTCTTGTTGATGTTCCTTACTTATCACAGAATAAAAACAAATACAACTATGAAAGAATTGAAAAGATAAAGTGATGCATTATCATTTTACACTTGCAAGTTTGTAGACAAGGAAAACAATTTGAAATCTTGTAAAAGTAAAATATTAGGGATTTTGCTTTTTTGTTGTATATAGTTATTTACTCTGATAGGATATTTACACATTAGATTAGTGTGCAGTTTTTCTAGCAAATCCCTATTCCAACTTCCAAGAGCTAGCTCATCACCCAACTGATAAAGGTTCCACTTCCACAAACTCATTTGGAAAACCAATGTTCCTTCTATTGTCCAGGTCTTTTGTTTCGACTGTAGATATATTAGAATTAACACAAATAACAAGTTAAAGAAACATATGCTTCAATATCCTTGATTCTCACTCTATTTGTACCAACTCTCTTTAAGTTCCTGCTTAGGATTAGTAGATACAATCATAAGTTCTATAATTGAAAAAAAAATACACATTGCAATTCATATACTATAAAAATTTCAAGTTTTAGAAACACTCACACAAGAAATGATAGTAATTATATATGTTCCCTGCTATGAAATCCACAGGTTTCTGTTGAAAATCTTGTCACGAAACAAACAGGACAAGAGATTGAGGTTCGAGGTCCTCCTGTTTCAAAAGCATTTGATCAAGAAGGAAATCCAACAAAGGTTTCATTGTGGTTTAGATTTTTCTTATTACATCCTGAATTGTGGTTCGAGAATGCTGCCTTAATTTAGTTTTTTTATGTCAGGCTGCTGAGGGTTTTTCCCGTAGATATTCTGTTCCACTGGACTTGGTATACAGAAAGGTTGATGGTTAGTATCCAGAGCCAAACCGTTTAGTGGGTTTGGATGTGTTTATTTTTGCCCTACTCTTCAAACTATTATTTTTTTATTATGGTTTTCATTTTACACTACTGACAACACAAAAAGAGTTAAGTGTTACATATATGTAGTAAATAACTAAGATAAAATCCTGAAATGTCACTTCCAATGTGATTTCTTGATATTGCAGGGAAAACAGAATATGTATATGCTCGCATAAAAGAGTCTTCAAGACATGCATTGGAGGTTTCTATTCATTACTTTTGAAATCTATAGCCATTTAAAGCTTGTTTTTATGTTCTTGACAGTGTTATTTGGAAAAAAAAATCAGTACTATATACTGGTGTGGTATTTGTTTCTTGAAGATGATTTTTTTTTACTCTTGACAGGTTTTATCTGATGATTTGCCTGCTACTATTGCCAAAATTTCATTTCCAAAGACAATGCGTTGGAATTCACAGGTATGCTAGCTTTTTAAGTGTGTACTGTGGTTCTATACGCAACTTGACTATATCTTCAGAGATGTCACAAAACAAGAAAAAAAATATAACATGTTATGAACCAACTCTCCCAAAAGTTTTTAGGTGAAAACACATGAATGGTTTCTATAACATTCTCTTAAGCAACAAAACACATGGATACTGGACATAGTTCTAAAATTTACCTTTTTATTTATTTTTATTTTAGTAGAATGAAAGCAACAAGGGTTTTAACATGTTTCCACACTTTTAATATACAGGTGATGTTTAGCAGGCCTATCCGTTGGATTTTGGCCTTGCATGGAGATGTCGTGGTCCCATTTTGGTTTGCTGGTGTAATGAGGTCATTTACTTTTTGGATATTTGCTTTACTTTGCTGTCCTCTCAAAGCTTGTATTTCCACTGGACTTTTTGCTTCATATCCATCATTCTAAAAGAACTTCATTCGTAACTTTTTCTATTAGTAATATGCCTATATAGAACTGTTTCATCATCTCTTGAGATGATTTTGAAAGCTGAAAGCCTTCGGGAAAATAGCCTTTGTATTTTCTTATTCAACGGATCTAATTTTATGAAATGCTTGAACTGTGATAATACTTGGATTGCCCATATTAAACCAAATTAAATAACATTTGATTTGACATTGTGCAGTGGAAACTCGTCTTGCGGCCTTCGTAATACTACTTCAGCTGTTGTCCAGGTGCATGCCTAAGTGATTTTAATCAATTAATATGATTTTAACTTAATACTTAGCACTAATACTTAGTTGGCTACATGGATTGATCAATGAAATTCACTATTTAAATTACTCCATAACACTAATGGGTGTAACCATGCAAGCATTACCAATTCTTAGTTCTTACATTACATCCAGTATCAATTAGTCCAATCTTGTGTTTGTGTGCATGTGTAACAGCTGTTGTATTCTTTGTTTTATTCTCTATCGTGTTCTTTCTTTTTGGTTTCTTAAGGAGCATCTCTTCCCCTCCTTGTAATCATCTTTGGTATGCCTTAATAAATTTTGTCTTTTATATAAAAAAACTGCTTACTTAATTTGCAGATAGAAAACGCAGAATCTTATTCAGTTGCAATGACAAAGGCTGGGGTCAATGTTGTAGTTGAGGTATGTGTAGATAAGTTCATCAATATAACAGTTTACAATTCATAGATTTTTAAAATATGACTAGATTGGTACTTTTGCCAGGACCGTAAGAAAACAATTGTAGAGCAATCTAATACATTAGCAGAAAGTGTAAATGGCCAACTTCTGATTCCGAAAGGTTTGCTTGATGAGGTGAGTTTCGGAAGTTACCTTTGCTCAATATTATTGCATATTTGCTCTTACAATTTTCATTTGCATTTTATTTTAGGTTGTAAATCTTGTTGAGGCACCTATTCCAGTGCTTGGAAAGTTTAAAGAAACCTTCTTAGATCTTCCAAAGGATCTTTTGACTATGGTGAGCACTTCAGTTTAAAGTATGCCTTTCCCTGTTGATTATTATACTATTGTGAATTATACAGCTTGAATCGTTATCAATATAAACCTGCAAAATTTGAAGAATATTGAAAACAGAAGTTCACCATTGTACTCCTGGAACAGGTTATGCAAAAACACCAGAAATATTTTGCTGTATGTGATTCTAATGGACAATTGCTGCCTTACTTTATTGCTGTAAGTTCTTTCCAATTATTTAATGCCCTACAATATCTATATGCTTTTATTTTACTTGTTCTTTGTTGAATGAAATGGTGTTTTATTTAGGTTGCAAATGGAGCAATTGATGAAGCTACAGTGAGGAAAGGAAATGAAGCTGTGCTCAGGTATTCTTAAGTCCTGACTGAGTCTAACGACATGTTACGGACCAACCACTCCAAAAGCTTAAGCTAGTTGGTTAATTATGCATATTTTGTATCTATAGCTAGCATGCACCAAATATATAAGTTCTTTTATGCATATTTTGTATCTATATCTTTGCAGGGCTCGCTATGAAGATGCTAAGTTCTTTTATGAGTTGGACACTCGTAAAAGGTTTTCAGAATTCCGAGAGCAACTGAAAAATATTCTTTTTCATGTAAGTTGTATATTGAAGTTCTAAGTAAATGTTGGATGATAGCATTTATTCTTTACTAGTTTTTTTTTTTAATTCTTTTCTTATTTTATTTTCTTGTAAATGAGGCAAAAATAATTTCTCATGTTGATGTTGAAAATAAAATAAGGGGAAAAGTTAGAGACCTCAGAATAATACTAGTTGTAAATTTTTTTACCTTTAAAATATTTTTTTCACAAGGTAATTGTGGAAAACTAAAAGAAAGTAAGGGTAAAGGTTAGGGACTTTAGAGAATAACGTTAATGAGCGAAAGATATTTAAAATACAGTGCTTAGTGTTCAGTATTGGCTGTTTATTTTGGTAAAATGGAATGAAACAGGAGAAACTTGGAACCATGCTGGATAAAATGACTCGTGTTGAAAACATGGTTACTAAGCTAAGTTGCCTCCTGGATATCAATGAAGATACACAACAAACTATCCGGGAAGCTGCCTCACTTGCCATGTCTGACCTTGCCACATCAGTTGTCACTGAATTTACTGCACTTTCAGGAGTAATGGGGCGTCACTATGCCCTTCGAGATGGATACTCTGAGCAGGTTGTTCAATTTTCCATGTGTGACCTTCCCATATCAGTTTTCATGACCCTTGCTATTGTAGTACTGCATCTTATTTGGTTACTAACTAATTATCTTGCAATTTTTTTCTTCTTTTCCTTGTTACTTCAAATCTTGCAGACCGCGGAGGCTTTGTTTGAGATCACACTTCCTAGATTTTCGGGGGACATAGTTCCTACAAGCGACGCCGGCATAGTTTTGGCAATTGCTGATAGGTAAAACTGGTGCCTTAATATGATTATTTTCCTGCCTATTCTAGTAATAGTTGTATCTGCTATAGAGCTCATTCATTAATACGAATCTTGTCCTGACTGAGTCTAACGACATGGCTTTACATCGTACATGATGTGATAAATGTCTGCAGATTAGATAGCCTGGTAGGTTTATTCACCGCTGGTTGTCAACCAAGTTCTACAAATGATCCATTTGGTCTACGAAGAATCTCATATGGTCTCGTAAGTATAGCATAGCATTCTATCCTCAAATTTATATTCATATTTGTTCTTGTTTTTCTAAGAATTTGTTTTCCAAAGAAACATTAAACATAATGTCTTACACTCTGCACTATATTCTTCAGGTGCAATTGTTGGTGGAAAAGAATAAAAACCTAGATTTTAAAGAAGCTCTGGAACTTGCAGCAGCTGTCCAGCCCATCAAAGTAAATCCTCAAGTAATAGACGAAGTAAGTCGATTCCTCTTGTATAAATTTCAATTTGCTGTTGCTTCTTGTTATCGTTATGTACATTTTCTGTTGGGATTGAAAGCTGATGGTCATAATATTTTAGGTACTTCAATTTGTTACTCGAAGATTAGAGCAATTTCTGGTATGCATTATGTTCATTATTATTAATTCTTTGCTTGGCTACAATTATGCTACATTTCATATTAGTACCATTATTTAATTGAATGGATTTTCTTTGTACCTCGATGGTCAATTGCATAGCAAACTTAACTTAAAAAAAAAGACTGATTTGAAGATTACCTTAATTGTTTTATTTGTAATGTTTTTGATGAAATATATTCTTTGAGAAATGCTGTGAGTTTGACCGTGCTGCAATATTTTGTTAACAGGTAGACAAGGGAGTGAGTGCAGAAATTGTTCGTTCCATCCTTGCAGAGAGGGCAAATTTTCCTTGTCTAGCAGCAAAATCAGCATATAAAGTAAGCAAGCATCTATCATTTTCCTCATACTTTCCTTTGATACAACATTAGTATAAAGCAGAACCTTTGAATTTTCTATAGTATTCGTGCAATTTTGAGAAAATCGGACTCTTGAATCAAATTAGACAACTGTGTCCAACACTTGTTCTTTGAAAACCTTTTAGCTAAAAGAAAACTGTTTAGCACAGAATTTCCCCCTTTGACGAGTTGATGTCAATAAGACAATATGTAAGTAAAAAGGATAAGAGCACACAAGAAATTGGTATTATTTCACCCAAAAATCTC
The DNA here is from genome assembly GCA_954870985.1 of Trifolium fragiferum. Taxonomy (NCBI): domain Eukaryota; kingdom Viridiplantae; phylum Streptophyta; class Magnoliopsida; order Fabales; family Fabaceae; genus Trifolium; species Trifolium fragiferum. The sequence continues at coordinate 837,026 of OX940792.1, forward strand.
ATAAATTAGATTTTCACTGCATAACGTATTCTTTTCGATTATCGTCTTTGGCCTATACACCGAGCATTCTTTTTCGGGCCTCTTCTGGTTCTGAACTTACTAGTCTTTCTTTTAACAAGTGAATTCTTTTACAAATAGTATCATCTTCTTTTAACAAATGAATTCCTTTACAAATAGTATCATCTTTAACTTCAGAACCAAAAAAAGAAAGAAAAGAATCATCTTTAACTTTTAGTTCTTTTGAAGAGTAAAAATAAATGTATTCCTAATGATATTCAGTGATTGATTTAGATGGAAAAATTATCAAAAGGCGAGCTTTTCCCTAAAGTAATTGAAGCATACTCTCGCCCAACTAGAATTGTCCGTGGGAAGGAAATTGAGTTTCATACGGAGGTAATGTTTTTCCCCTTTTTTGATCAATTGCAAGTTTATAGAGAGAACTAGATTGCATTCAATCCAATCCCCGAAAAATACGAGTTATACATAGCAATAGCATAAAGCTACAATATTTTGGAATTCATTTATGAATGGTCGCCTTTACTCATTCCAAAGCATAACATACATCAAAGCAATAATGTAATGCTAAAAGCGCAGTTCTAGTTGACTATCTTTTGGATTCAATTAGTATAACTAAAATGAGTCATAAATTTGTGCATATAATGCTTCATTTCTCTCTATTTTATTTGGCATTTTTTCTCTCAGAAAAGGTTTGGTGTGGACATATTAGTATTAATCCTGAAAGAAGCATATGCATCTTATACCTTAATTTGAAATGATGAGAACATAAGCTATACCTTATTTTGTATTCATGTATTTTATTTTTAATTATTGAATGTTCATGAATGACACTTTTTTTCCCTGTTACAATATTAGGTGGATGAGTCTGCCTTCGAGACAAATGAAGAGAGGGTTTTGTGGAACGCATTTTTGTTAGTTAAAAAGAGTATCAATCCTGGTACGTTGTCGTAAATGCATGGAACATTGATTTTTTATTCCTCCTTCATTGCGCTTATGTATTATGATATATAATTTTTCTTCTCTTTACAGGTCTTGACATCGATGATTTTGTTGAAATTTCATCCCAACTTATACAACCACTCGAGGATTTCTTTAATAATGTCTTCGTAATGGTGGTATGTTAGTTATTCATATCGCTTTAAATTGTATTTTTAATATAATGCTTGTCTTCTATATTTTTGAAGTTTGAATTATGGGAAAAATTGTACTCAAATTTGTTTTTGTTGTAATTTAGGATGATGCTAAGATCAGAAATAACAGGCTAGCTCTGCTAAAAGGAATTGCTGAACTCCCTAAAGGAATTGCAGACCTTACATTGTTACCAGGATTTTAAGGATTGGCAAATCATATAAGATTATTTATTTCAATTTTGTTAGCAAGCATATCATTTTATTTTAGTCCAGTTGAATGTAAATTTATGGAATGTATTATATAGTTCATTTGTAATATTCTTCATTCTGAGTAATAAAAATTAGTATAAACATTTTTTGACTAAAGTATAAACTTTTTTAGTAAATCTTGGAAAAATATCTATTCAGTTTATTCTTGGCTTGTATCTCCTATTTCTATTTTTAGTATTTTTTTTGTGTCAAAATTCACTTTTTTTTGGTAGTGGGATCTATTAGAGTGAAAAAGTCATTAATACTTAATAATTACATGTAGTTACTTATTTAAATTTTAAACTTAATTCCGAAAAATGATTTTGAGAGTTTGCAAATACTGAGTTTGTATTATACATCAACACTAAGTACTTTACGAAAAAGATTTTTTCAGATTAAATTTTATCTTTTTAGACCAAATCAATGAAATAGTTTATCTTTTTTGAGTAAAAAAAGATCAAATAGTTTGGAATATCTTCTTTGTTGTAAATTGAAATATCTTCTTTTTGGCCCACATATAATTGAAATAAAAAATATAGTTTTTTAATTAATAGATATTTAAGTTTTTTAACCATTTAAGTGTGATCTCTAATTAGTGTCTTTTTTTAAGAGATAATAATAATAAGATTTTTGCTACTCACGCCCCAAAAAAACTGGTTACACCCCAAATTGACCAAAATATCCTTGAAATAAATTAAATTTTTATTGCATCCAAAATCCTTGTGCGCGTTTTTTGCTTCAATTCATATTTACCGTTAACTTATGTAAACTTAGTTTACACAACTTATGTAGACATATGTAAACTCAGTTTACATAACCTTACGTATAAACTCGGTTTACAACGCTTATGTAAACTTAGTTTACATAACTTAGGTAGACATACGTAAACTCAGTTTACATAACTTTTTACTTCTTATGTAAACTAAAAATTCACGTAAACCCGTAAACTATTTAATGTAAGTGTAAACTCAGTTTACATGAGTTTATGTAAGTGTACGTAAACTACAATTAACGTAAATCCCTAAATGTAGTTGTAAACTCATTTTACATAGGATTGTGTAAACTGAATTTACATTAGGCATTATAAACTATGCAATTCTACAAGAAATCATAAACAGAGAATGCTATAGAATTGAATAAGTATAAATTGTAACATATGCGGTAAAGTTTTATAAAATACCATCAAATTCAATTTTTAATTGGAATTAATGAGAAGCAATTGGTGATTGGGAGAGAGAATGCATTAATGAGAATTAATGAGATTTATGAGACAGAACGATGAAACAAAAACATTAAAAATAGAATCAAAGATTAAAACTGTATGAAGAAGGACAATTTTAATATTATGATTAAATTTTTATGAAATTTGGGTGTAACTAAAAGTTTTTGAAGTGTGAGTAGTAAAAATCTAATAATAATATATCAAGGTATTACACATCCAAAACTTTAATAATTCCAGCCTTTTTAACAGAAAATGTCCAAATTAATAATTAACTAAAAAATTACAAAAAAATATTACTAATTAATCTGCCTACAAGTTCAATCCTTATTTAGTCTAATAATTTTTTTAATTAATATTTAGCCTTGAATTTGATAATTTTAGATATTCAAAATCAATAATTTTTTTATCCCAATATTACTAAAACACCTTAATGGGAAAAAAAATTAAGCTCTAAACTTAAATAAAAACATCACATATTATAAGTGAAATATCTCAGCCAATTTTATTTAAAAATATCTCTACAAGTGGACTTCTTGCCATCATTTTATTTAAAAATAAATAAATAAAAATATAATAATAATAATAATAATAATAAAATAAAACTTTGGGTTTCCAAAAAAACAAATATAAATAGACTGAGTGTGTTTAGAGATTAGGTTGTTGTTGTCACTCTCTTGTTCTTCTTCTTTTCTGTGCGGCTAGGGTTTTCGTTCACTTCACTACCCCCCTTCATTTTTCTTCCTTCTTTCTCTAATTCCTTCAAACCCTTTTCGATCTGAATATTATTCTTATGTATTTCATCTCTTGTTAGTATCAATCACCAAAAAAACCAGATAAAAAACAAGGGTTTTTTGTTGTTATTTTGTTTGAGTTGAAAATGGCGACAATTAACCCTTTTGATTTGTTGGGTGATGATGCTGAAGACCCTTCACAGTTGATTGCTGCTGAACAACTGAAAGCGGCGGCTGCAGCGGCGGCGGCTCCCAAAAAGGGGACTGAACAAGGCAAGCAGGCTGCTCCTAAGAAGCCAGCTCAGTTGCCTTCCAAACCACTTCCTCCTTCTCAGGCTGGTTAGTTTTCAATTTCATTTTTACAAAGTTTTTAACTTTTTTTTGTTTTTAGGTTGGAAAGATTGATTCTTTAATTATGTAGTTTTAATTTGGGTCATTTGATTTATCTGTTTTTTGTGTTATGGAATGTGGGTTTTTGATGGTTTATTGTATTCTTGTTGCTGATTGTGTTTTGTTGTAGTTTTGACCAATTTTTGTTTTTAGGTTTTATGATTAATTGATTCATTATTGTTTCAATAGTTTTTCATTTCATTTACATAAAGATTGATGCTTTTCTTATGTAGTTATTGTTTGGATGATTTGATTTGTCTGTATTTTGTTGTAGAAATTGTGGGTTTTGAATATTGTTTTTGGTTTATTCTTTTTGTTGATTGTGTTCCATGTTTGGACTTTTGGCCAATTTGTATATTTAGGTTTTATGTATTTGTTGATTTATTGGTTGGTGTCAATGATTAGTGTGTGTGTGTGTGTGTGTGTGTGTTGTGATAGATGTTGTGATGAATCTGATTTTGATGACATAAGTGTTGTGTTCACGTGTGTGTATGTGTGTGCAAGGTTGAACATGCTTTTATTATCTGATGTGTATTTGATACTTAAGATGTTGGTGTTTTGCTACTACTTTAGTCCATGACTATTTCAAAAGTAATGTTTCTTTGTTGAAAGTCAATAAATGCAAGTTTTTGTTTACTTTTGTGATATCCAGAATTTGAAGATGAAAGTGTTCCTTATTGCTTTGTTAGTATATTGATTAATTCCTCTTGTATTTGGGAACTTTTTATTATAATTTTGTTTGCTGTTGTTGATTGTTAAATTGACATTGTGTCGATGATGTTTATCCCGTTGCTTTCTTTCCTTATATGTTGATGTTGATATATTTATTTTCTTTGTGGTGATAGTGAGGGAGGCCAGAAATGAGCCTTCTCGCGGTGGCCGTGGAGGCGGACGTGGATTTGGACGTGGTCGTGGCGGCGGCGGCTTTGGTCGTGACTTTTCCAATGATGACAACTCATTGCCTGCTCCTCCTGCGAATCAAGGCTCTTTTGAAGGAGATTCTGGGAATCCCACTGAAAGACGAGGTTATGGTGCACCTCGTGCTCCTTATCGTGCTGGTGGCGACCGCGGTCGTCGTGGAGGTTTCAGCAACGGTGAAGCTGGTGAAGAAGGCCGCCCACGTAGGACATTTGATCGCCACAGTGGAACTGGACGAGGGTAATGTCAATAATATTGACTCATTATGCTCTTAGTTTTTTTTTTCAACTTTTTATACCTTTGCTGATATCAATTGTTCAATTTGCAGTGGTGGATTCAAACGTGAAGGTGCTGGACGCGGCAATTGGGGAACTCAAAATGATGAAATTTCTCAGTAAGCTAAGATGCAACGATTTCTTTTGTAGATTATTTTTTCTTTTCGTTGGTGGTTGTTGTTTATATCTTTCTGTTTTATTAATTTTCTTAGGGTGACTGAGGAAGTTTCTAATGAAACTGAAAAGAATGTGGCTGAGGAGAAGCCTGCTGGCGAGGAAGATACAGCAGCTGAAGGAAACAAGGAAACCCCTGCTGTTGAAGCTGAAGAGAAAGAGCCTGAGGACAAGGTGAATGACCTACTCACTTAATGCCTTCTCAAATTCTGCAGTTGTTTTGTTTGTTATTTGCTTAATCGAACTTCAACTGTGTGATAGGAGATGACTCTGGAAGAATATGAGAAAGTGCTGGAAGAGAAAAGGAAAGCCCTGCAGGCACTCAAGACTGAAGGAAGAAAGGTGGACACTAAGGAGTTTGAGTCCATGAAGCCACTCTCATGTAAGAAAGAGAATGACGAGATCTTTGCTAAACTGGTTAGTTGTTTTTTTGCCCTTCCTTCCATTACTCCTAATTTTCAGTTTATATTACATTGCACTTAGATGTATTTACGTTTTCTAAATTTCTTCCCAGGGATCTGACAAGGACAAGCGCAAAGATGCCTTTGAGAAGGAGAAAGCAAAGAAGGTATATTTTTTTTAATCTTTCATTGCTTTTATTTAGCTCATGCTACTACCTGTTTTCATTTGTGATATAAAGTTTTAGGAAGACTGTAGTAGTCATTCATGATATCTTTATCCTCCTTGTTTTTGTGATTGTAGTTGTTTTTGTTGTTCTAGTTGGAAGGTTCCTACATAGTTAAACCATTATACAATTTTTCGATTGATTTTTGTTTCGGATTAAAATGGTTCTAATGACATAACTATGTGATACTTTATTTTGTAATCAGTAGATGTAATGCTTTGTTCAAGTACAATTGCTTTTACCTTTTATCTACAAATTTAACATAACTATTTATGCAATACCAATCAACTATTACTTGATACCCACCATGGAGTTGGTTTAAATGTTATTACTTGATACCTTAAGTTTAAGTTGAGACGTATTCACCTTGTAGACTTTTTGCTTTTGTTATTGATTATGCCATTAATCACATGTTTTTGCTTTTCTCTAATACACTTTTCATTTGATTTGACTTGATATTCGTAGGCCTTGAGCATTAATGAGTTTCTGAAGCCTGCTGAAGGGGAGAAGTACTACAACCCTGGTGGACGTGGTGGCCGTGGAGGACGTGGCGGACGTGGTGGTTCAAGAGGAGGTTATGGTGGAAATGCATACAGCAATGTCCCAGCCCCATCCATTGAGGATCCTGGGCAATTCCCAACCTTGGGTGGTGGCAAGTGAGATATTTCAGTACCATTTCCCCTATCCCTTTATTTACCTTCAATTTTGGGTTTTTCTTATTTGAACTTCTTTAAGACAATTTTTTTTTTGCTAAACTTCTTGAGACAACTTTGGTAATTGGATTATCTTGAGTTAGAAAGTTTATTCAACATTTTGTGTAAATTTAGGTTGTTCTCCATACCGTCCTTTGTAACATTTTCCTTTTATTGTTATGTTTTGCTGTGTTTTGACATTTGGGGGCTATATGGGTGACTAGGAAAAAAAAAATGCTTTTTTGAGTTTTGTTTTATTTATAGATTCAATGTTCAAATTTGTCTTTATCATAAATCCATCTTGAAGATGTGCTATATGTTCGATATCCGAACCATGATTGAATGTAGGTGTAAATTCACTGCATTAGGCGTTCTATGACCATCCGATTGAACTTGGACGGTCCTTATTTAAGCATGGTATATTTGATATTATTAAACAAACATAAAAATTGCATTTTTTGAACTGCTTGATTTTGATGGGACGGCCACAAATGTTGTTTGGATGAGATGTTTTGAACGAACTCTTTCCTGTTATAAATTAGAGGCTGAGAATGTTATTCCATTTCCTTTGTTATCCATTGAATGTTTTGATTTCCTTTCCTTTTTCTTAAAAGCCTTCATCTTTACTCCAAAACTTTAGAAAGGATATTGTGTGTATTGCCATCACTTGTATTGAAGCAACAATAATCTTAGGAATTGCATAAATAGCACACACCTTGAACAAGTTTTCAACGAGCCTCGTCTAATTTTAAGAACTATATAGATATAGATTACTCTCAAAAGAACTTTAAGAAAAAATTCTTCACCTATCGACAAACATTTCACAAATAGATTTTGCCTTATACTATTAAATTAAAATGAGTAATTTCGACTCCATTGTTTATCTTGGTTTGTATTTTGCAAAACCATCTTGATTATGAAGAGTTCAAAGCCAATGGAACCTTTTTATTTATTTATTTATTAGCGTATTAACACCGAATTAAATCTTGTTATATCAAGCATAATGAATAATGAATTATACATCCATGCAGAGAAAGTTAAATAAACATCCATGCAAATTTTGATTAGGATTTTCCCTCAAATCGTATACGTTCTTTTTTTATTCTACTTTTTTTTAAAATTATTAAATGCTATCTTTGATTTACAACCATCATCAATATGTTAAATCTTATTTATCTTAAATCTAATTTTAAATTTACAATAATCTACAACATATTGATCTATTAAATTTATATTGTCTATAACTACTACGATAAACATGCATTTCAAACAATTCACCTTTTTGTTAGCACACATGTCCTCTTTTAACGTCACAAAACTTTAATTCTCCCTCGTGCAGTTCAATCTCACAAGCAACAACACCTTATATTACAACTTTAAGGTTAACATTACAACAAAAAATCCAACAATAATGGAAAAATATATTATAGTGCTTTCTGGATTTGGATTTTCAAACTAGAGTTAAATTTGGAGCAATAAAGATCAAAGAGGAGTCATTTTCAACTAAAGCATTGTCTTTACAACCCTTCGAAGGTGGATAGAATTTTCTCATTAATAAAATTTTCACTTATCGAAAAAAAAAGTTCCAATTGCAGTCGTAGTGGCTGCGGCATCTGATGGTGGTGACTATTACAACAATGGTAACATGTATAATAGTTCAATAAATCCATTACATATGTACCCCACAACTTATCTTCTTTTTTTCTTATACAAGATTATCATCATTTTTATTTATCTATAGGATGATCACATTTATAATTTGTACTAATATAATTTCTATTTTATGATAGTTTTCTATTGCATAATTTAATGTGATGATTTGCTGCGTCTCTTCAGTAAAAAGATTGTACTAATATAAATTGACTTATTTCATTGAAATAAATTATTTAAAATTAAAAATATATATTATTTGATTGGTATTTTAGATACATTAAATAAAGAGAATAGTTTCTTTTAACAAATATAGTAAAATATTTAAAAGAAAATTATATTTTAAATTTACTTATATTTAGAAGCAATATATTGTATTGGATCCCCTATGCAATCGTCATCATTTATTGTAAAAAAAGCACTTCCACAAACCACAAATCAGAATGTTGGTACATGCACCATTATTCAAAAAGTGAACTTTTTTGTTGAAAGGTCTTAATAATTGGTAATTACTAATTGATGTTCATAGATTTTCTAAAGTGACTTGTACAAAGAAACAACTTATTTGACGAAAAATAAATTTTAAACTTAAAAGTATGATAAATATATATTACGTAAATAATATATGAAATATTACCAACTCTCTTCATTATGACTCCAACTACCTTATTGGTGGATAATCAATACTTTGTTCATAGGTTTTAAAAGTTTGGATCGATATCGCTTAACCTTAATCACCTTTGTGATTTACCGGTCATGAACACTAGTTCAAGCAGATATTCGCAAGACACAAGACAAGACAGCACACACGTAACAAAGCAATCGAGTAACAGAAAACTACCGGTTTCATCTTAGTAAAAGAATGTTAGATATGAGCAGAAACATAGATTTATCATTAACACAAGTTCTATACTTAACACAAGTAAAACCATTCAAGTGTATATAAAGAATGGGATCTAAGCCAAATCTGAAACCACACGACGGATTATGTGACATTGGTCCGCTATTTAATGACATAACAAATCTCTTACATGAAAAGAGCAGCAAGCTGCAGACCAAGTGAAATACCATCTGGTTAGGAAGAGCAGCACCCACTTTTTTGCCCAACTGGTTGTCCTCTAATCTGCACTGTTGGAGGCCTTGCATTGTTTGCGGATGGTTGGCTCGCCATTCTACATTCAAGATAAATTTACAAATCAGAAAGAGTGTTCGGAAGAAATCAACGCCAGTTGGAAACTGACAATGTCAAGTAGCTATTGATTTGGTAAATTATAGTTATTCTTTCCGAAAGTTTTATGCCTGAGCCTACTTCAAAGGCCAAGTTACGTTAAACTCGGAATAATAATTTTTTCAAAGTTTTTAATATCTGTCATTCAATAATTAACAGGAAAAATTGGCACCTATCCTTGATGGCAGCAGCCATTGCCATGAATGCCCCTTCCACATTTGTAGCATCTTTTGCACTTGTTTCCATAAAAGGTATGCCGATATTATCTGCAAATTCCTGCAATAGAGAGAAAAAAAGGTAGTGTGAGTGTTCTAGAGTAGAAACATGAACATTAATTGAAGTAAACACGAACACACACACATGTTAGATATTATATCCATAATAAGAAAAGAATGTGACGTATATCAAAGGTATACTTTAGCTGTATCATATGAGACAACTCTCTTTGCAGTCAGATCACTCTTGTTTCCAACCAAAAGCTTGTTAACATTATCACTAGCATAGCGGTCGATTTCACTCAGCCACTGCTTCACATTATTGAAGCTCTCTTCATCGGTCACATCATAAACAATCTGCCAAAAGTAACAAGTTAGTAGAGAATACATAGAAATCCTCAAAACACCAGAGTATTCTATGTTTAAAACTCTTATGTTACATCACTCACAATGATACCATGGGCCCCGCGATAGTAGCTACTGGTTATTGTCCTAAATCGTTCTTGTCCGGCAGTATCCCACTACAAAAACAGATTGTAAAACAAGGTAAGAAAATATCTGTCAATACAACAATCAACCTTGAATTTCAGTGACCCATATGGCCTAGGAACTTAACAGCTTCAAAGATATGATCATATAAATAGAAATTACAGTGAACAACAACAAATATCACAAAGGAAAAAACATGTTCTTTGAAAGATTAAAAGTTCAAAACATAGTATCTATTAGACATACTGGAAATATAATATTAGCAAATAAAGAAGCAGAACAAAACCAATCTAAGATACATACAATCTGTAGTTTAATTGTCTTCCCATCCTGCTCAACAGTCCGTATTTTCTGCACAAAAGAATATGATATTATAAGTTCAGACTAGATACACAAGCACAATCTCAAATGATTTCAAGCTAAAATAAAATTGAAATGTTGTACTCACAAAATCAACTCCAATGGTGCTTATGTAGCTATCAATGTATGAATCATCCTGTAGGATATCATAAAGTTAATAATATTAATAACTGTATTATGCAGCAGTATTATGGAGCGTAAAGGAGTTTAAGTTAGGAGTTATAACCTGGTAGAATACATAACAACGCATAATAACACAAAGACATGAGCTTACATACACAGATAATAAGATGATTTTGCTAAACATCATAAATTCAAGGCACTACTTAAGAACCAAGTTAGAGCAGCACATTGATAGATTCTGCTATTTATAGAGCATAGTTCTATTTCTAGTTACAAATCAAGAAATCAGAGATGGCTGTGGAAAAGAAAAAAGACTTCGAAACATATATTGCTATAATTATATTTATATACCAAGTCCTAAGCAACCAAAACTCCCTTCATAGATTTAATCTAACCCCTCCCCCTGGTCCAGATTTAATCTAACCCCCTCCATAATGCCTACTTCACCTGTAGATTCTATTCCTACCCAACACAGTTCTCTCCTTCCTTTCTTTTTTTACAGTTAACCCCATATTGGACGCTAATCATGCCCAGCAACAAGAAGCACGTTACACATATTCAATGTGGATACTAAAAGCGAGTAAACCTTTTTTATAAAAAAAATAACCACTATAAAAGAGTTGAACAACACGGTAACACAGTAGAAGAAAATAATAAAATACTACGATATGGGATAAGATAAACGGTAGATAGCTTACAGCAAATCTTAGAAGAAGGCATGATTTACCAACGCCAGAGTCTCCAATAAGAAGGAGCTTGAACAGATAATCACTGCAAAATACAAGTTTAACATACTTAGTTTCTCATTTGAAATAGACTAATAATAATCAACCAAAGAGCATCCACAATCATTTCATCAACACAGACACATATATACATGTATTCCGACAACAATGAAAGCTCATAAACCACAGGTCTTAAAACACTAAAAACAAATGAACCTTAAGGCAATCAACGTCAAGAGTATTAAAGACCTACAAATAAATACTGATCACTATTTTGTCAAATTGTTTTAGAATATAAAGAAATAAATGAACAAATTGATGTCTTTAGGATTTACATTTCTCAAGTATATGATGTGGAGTTACAGATAAATATCCTCCACCAATTATTATGAAGTAATAGTAAATTCACAAAATGAAGCATAGCCCAATAAAACTATCATATTTGATGATTTCCACGATGAAATCCTACTTTAAATTATTCAAACCATGATTCCATGATCATTATAGAATAAGTGCAGCTCCTTTTTAATTCAATTTTAACATCATGTTGAATTTTACGATCAAGTCCATGTAAGAAATAAGCTATGAAGCACTAACACTACTCGGCTATCAGACACACGTCGTCTAACATGACACGTGATCTCATCGAATTATGTCATTTTTAAAAAAAAATGATCTGTCTGGTGTCAAGAAGCAACGAAAACAGAGACATATATATACATGCATGAATCAATTACTCAATTGAAATTCGAAATCAATAAGAAACAAGATCAAGGTAAACTCATCTCATCACTTTCAAAAACTTAATCAAGATCACGAAATCCATGTTTTAAAAATTAAAAATTTAATCAAACAAAAAATTAATCGAGTAATTCAGAAAGCTGATCCAATCAATCTAGGGTTATCAAAAACGAAAATTCAACCCCAAATTAAAAAACAACACATCCGCATGAATTAAACATAATCATAACTACCCTTTTGAATAACAAGAACGAAAATCATAAAAAGGAATTAAATTTATGACAATTGAAGAAAAAAAATTGAAAATATGAAAGAAACGAAAAAGGAACATACTATTCGGGATTCATGACGGAGAAAGTGAAGTCGCCGGAAAAAGGTGAGTTGTGGAGGAAGAGTGATCGGATCCGGTGCTCCACGTGGAAATGAAATCGAAGTGAGAAGAAAAGAGAAGAAGGAATGAATGCAAAGGAAAATGAAAAGTGAATTTGTTATTTGGTTTTGAATTAAAAATTGTGTGGACCTTAAATTGGAAGCTTTAATACGGTGACGTATTTGGGGTCTAATAATGAAATTAATTATTATTTTTTTAATTGAGTTTGAGTTTGACTATTCATTCACATTCAGGAATGGCAGCAACAGCATTTACAGCAAAAGGTGGTGACTGGCTACGCTATAGGTTTTCATTCTCATTAAGTTAACCCAAATTAAAATATCTAGGCATGTGCAATTAGTAAATACTAAATGGTATCGGTAAGTTAAGAGCATCTATAATGGAGTATTTCATTTTTTAGTACTTAATTAGGTTTTATTTGTACACATCATTTATTTATAATTTTTTAATAATAATATATGTTAAGTATTCAATTTTTTCAACCCAACACCTCTTAAAAAGTTTTAAATATGACCACAAATAACTCTACATCTCATTGATAACTTTACATTTTTATAAATGGGTCCAACAAAAATAATTTTTAAACAAGAGAGAGACGATGTTTATCTAGGAAGTAATACCACCTAATAGATACTCCCTTCGCCTCAATTTGTATTTTCAAAATATTAAATTTTTATAATTTTTACTATCATACAATTAAAGATATTAATCAGTAAAATTTTGTATTGACAAACGTGAGACGGTCAACCAACTCAATTAAAATGGAAGGAAGAGAGTACTAAAAAGTGTTTTACTCCGATGATAATACCTAATAATTACCAGTTCCTATTATTAATGTAGATACTAACATTAGGAATAGTCTAAGCACTAGTAAGTACTATAACATTTTACCTTTCTATAAAGAAAAAGAATAGAACATTTTCTTTTACTTAATACAGTATTTGTTCCACAAAAGTCATAGTCTAGCCATGACCCTATTTATTTATTAATTAAATTTGTAATCAACCAAGCATTAACATCCAAGGTCCATAAAGAATTATGGATGTTTGGATTCGGATTGCCGGTTGTACTAATAGAAAGCAATTTTAAATTGTATTTATAAATTGGAAAATGCTAAACAATATACTCGGAACACTATAAATATATAAATATGAAAGTTCTATATTTGAATTTATGCATTTAATACATCGTGAATACATTTTCCTGCTAACAATTGTCATTTCAACAACCTTATAAAAAAATTGTCATCTCAACAACATTAAAACGATCACAATTCTAAAAAGTATGCAACAAAAGGAAAAATTATAAAGATTAAATTTGTGTCCATTCTTCGATATCATATGGTTTGTCAGTTAGGAGAACACCGACCACTAGCAAATGTTGAAAGAAAGTATTGCAAACACTTTGGTTTATGCCAACTTCACACAACCTGAAATATACCCTCTAAGTCATCCATATTTATCCCATAAGCTAAAGTAGATGAAATTTCTTCGTACGCCTCTATTTTCAAGACCAATCTATCCTCAACACGATTAATAAACGAAACTTTGTAGACTTCAAATAATATTTTGATAGAAATTGAACAAACCTCTCAAAAACGGATTAACCTAAATATGTCAACCCGCTAAACCTCAAAAAATAGAGTCGTGTGTTTTAAAATTTCGGACTTGAATTTTATACAATTAGAAATCTTTATGACCGTAAGTTCCAAATTGAAGGATCCTAATTTTATCTTGAAAATTCAATATTAAACAAAAATAAAAAATTATCTTTAAATAAAAAGTGTTCAATCTTACTCGGACAATCTTAACGACCCGACTAAAAAAAATAGTGACTGCAATTAATCTAAAAAGTAAAGTTTCAGCTCAAATACTTTTAAGTGTATATAAATCCAGCATAAAAAATGGATTTAAAATATGAGTTAACCTATATTTAATTTTGTGCAATATTTATTTAAAGGGTCATGCTAAACAGTGCACCCGGTGTACCGATTAAGCATAGATAAAGTTAATGCTAAAAAAACAACTTTTTACATTAAATGCACAAGTTTCAAGAAAATATTTCTATGTTAATATGCTTAACTAGTGCACCCGCACCGGGTGCACCGTTTAACATTTTTCTTATTTAATTTATTTGATATTGATGAGAAAAAAAATGAAAAGAGCAGAAGAAAACAAAAATCTTCTCACACCAATCAATTTTGAAAGGATAGGATAGAAGAAGATAGCAAAAGAGAGCAAAACTCAGTTTTTTTTTTTCTCACTGAACTCAAAATGGCTTCACTCTCAACACTAACACCAACTTCAACTTCTCTTTCTTTTTTCTCTTCTTCAATCTTCTCTAATCCTAATTTAACTAACTCCAAATCCAAATTCAAATTCCTCCCAAATTCACATTCAAATTCACTTTCCGTTTCTTGCAAAATCGCCACCCTCCCACTCCTCTCCTTCTCCGGCGTCAAAATCGGCGAATTACCTCTCGACATCAAATCCGCTCCTCCCTCCACCTCCCGCGCCGTCGTCCACCGCGCCATCGTCCACGACCTTCAAAACAAGCGTCGCGGCACTGCTTCAACCCTAACTCGCGGCGAAGTACGCGGTGGTGGAAGAAAACCCTACGGACAAAAGAAAACCGGTCGAGCACGTCAGGGTTCAATACGTACTCCGCTTCGTCCAGGCGGAGGTCAGATTTTCGGTCCGAAACCACGTGATTGGAGTATTAAGATTAATAAGAAGGAGAAGAGGCTTGCGATTTCGACTGCGGTTGCGAGTGCTGCGGTGAATACTGTTGTTGTGGAGGAATTTGATGATGAGTTTGAGGGGAAACCGAAGACGAAGAACTTTATTGCGGCGATGAAGAGATGGGGAGTTGATCCGAAGGAGAAAGCTACGTTTTTTATGTTGGAGGTTTCGAACGAAGTGTTGCTTGCTAGTAGGAATCTTGGGAGGTTGAAGATATTGACGCCAAGGACGTTGAATTTGTATGATATTTTGAATGCTGATAAGATTGTGCTTACTCCTTCTGCTGTGGATTACTTGAATGGTAGGTATGGGGAAAATTATGAAGATGATGATGGTCACTATGATGATCACGACGACTATGAGGATGAAGAAGAAGAAGTAGTAGAGAATGTCGAAGAAGGTAAATGATTACGATGATTATAGTAGCCACATTGTTATTGTTACATCTTGAATTGTTCTTGTTGTTCTCTCTCTAGATAGAGTTGTACTATTGGAGTCGGAGTAGCTATATTCATAGGCTAAATTAGAAGGGATTGAATGCAACCGATGCGTTGGCGTTGCGTGTCACTATTAAACACCAGACACACCTTTAATATGAAATGTCCCATGTGGGTGCTACATAAGTAATGGGTCTGGTCAAGGTTTTTAGTTGTGATTCTTGACATTGACGCGTACGTAGACACGAATAATAATTTAAGAAATTAGAAGCGATTGAATGTAAAGAATGTATTAGTGTTGTGTCGCTATTCAACACCGGGCACAACTTTAATATGAAGTATCACATGTCAATGCTACATAGGCAATAGGTCTAGTAGTCAAGGTTTTTAGTTGCATTGCGATCCTTGATATTGTGGAAAATTGTGGTCAAATTTATGTGATACAAATGTGGTTGTGTGGATACAGAAAAATTCTGATGTTGCGGTCACGATTGTGGTCATAGACCTCTTTAAAATCATGGGCATTGTGTTTTAGATAATATTTAGTTTGGATAGCCTTTTATTAAAACATGGAGAGTGAAATGTTAAGAGTCCGACAATGATTGAGTTTTTAAACAATTGCTTCTTGAATAAATTGAAATTTGTTTCAATGTTATGTAATTTTGTTTTGGACTTATTTCTGAAACATTATTGTTATTAGCTTGCAATATTTTTTTTCCTGAAGTGAAAGAAGTTAAACTTACAAAGTGAAAAAAATTCCTTGATGTAGACATTAATTCAAATTTGGCTTGTTACGTTGCTATTTGAAATGGAATGGATTCTCAAGTTGCATTCTGCAATGTGAAGGATGTTACTTTTGATAAAGTTGTTTATTTTCTTACATTTATGTCAATGCTATGAAGTTGTTTTGATTTGAAAATCACAAGTATTTACATATTTAGAGTCCTTAGGTATGGCTCTGAATATGATTTATGTCAATGCTCTGAAGTTGTTTTGATTTGAAAATCACAAGTATTTTGTTTGTTCAACCTGTTGTATGTGTATCATACAATATTGTTTGTCATTGGCTTTAGCCTTACTCTGCAGTTGCCGTCTTTACAAAAATATTTTCTTGAGACTATTGAAAATAAATGGTGTCAGTGCACTGGCTGAGTAGAGTTACCTAAATCTCATTGACTCATTTTGGTAGTTGCTTAGTATTCTGCATGTCTGTATAGATTTAACATTCAAATCAGTAGTTGAGAGGGTTAAACACTTAAACTGCGCATTCATTCTTTAACTTTGGAGCTGCTTAATATCGTGGAAGGGATTATGATGGGTGTGAGTAATGTAATAGGTTTTTAACTTTCTTACTTTCTTCTATTTGGATACAGGGCCTGACACAGAAGAAAGTCCAGATGTGGTGAATTGAGGATTCAAAGTCTTCTTTGCACGGTTGTACCATTTTATAGAGGATGTTGCAGATACAGGGTATGGAAGGTTTGAAGCGTTGTTTGAACCAATTTATTTGCTTTTTCCCGTTCCATCACTTAGAATCCTAATCCAGGTAGCCTGTAAGGATATTTATCTTTGTAATTGTACCACTTACAATCATATTCTGTTGTAGGCTATCTAGTAATTTGTTGAATCAATTTTGTATCTTGTAGTCTCTTTTGTGCAAATGCATGTATATGGATAACTCAATTGTTTCTAATCCATGTTGTTGCATATAGTTCCTTTCTTCTGAATAATTATTGAAGGCTGTTGCTAGATTAAGTCATCCATGATGTATTTTTATCGAGTACGTCTTTTCTTGTACTGTCTCCCCCTTATTCTTCTGCTGATAATTTTGTATTGGGATAGGAGTTAGTTTCCTTATGGAAGGACTGCGAGAATGGAGTGTTATTTTCAAACATCTCTAATTGGCGGTGGGCGGGGGTGTTGAAGTTTATAAATTTCTGTCCTATTAACTTAACGGTCTTCTATATATTTTTTCCTCATAATTTTAAATATTATAGTGCTTATTATGATTTCTATTTCATTTAATTGTCGCTGTATCTAATCAATACAGATTTTAGGCGACACCCTTTCGAAACAATTTTTTTAAAACTTCAAAGATGTAAGGCGTAGACTATATATTAACCATTAGATAGTTTCCTTTTTTGAATTGGTTAGCAAATTAATCATATGATGAATGTGGATGATGGTTAGCTTGTAAAGGAGGTTTGACAATACTAGTCTTACAATTATCGAATAAATTGAACCAGTGAAGAACTTTGGAATGTCGAAATTCAAGATGCATATTGAAACAAGAAAGCAAGTACTAGGCAATCTGTGGTACTTTGCCTTCAACATGGATCGCATCTTGATCATTTTTACATTAAGGAGCTTTTATCAGCCTTTTCTCCATTGGAAATAAGTTCCTTCACCATGTTTAGTGTATTAATAAGCCTGTCAATTGATGAAATGGATGATAATAGACTAATTAACAGTGTAAAAATGACCTTACATTTGCGTTATAAGGGTGTAAGTATGTGGATCAGTTGGGGTGGGTGGGGTAGCTCAGTTGGCACTTGCTGACTGAGCGGGTGTAGGCTGTTGGTCAGGGGTTCGATCCTTGGCAGCAGCAAATGTAGTATTTTCTTTGTAAATAAGTTGGTGGTACTTATAAACCATCAACTTTAAAAAAAAAAAAAGTGGATCAGTTGTATTTTTACAATAACTTAGAGAAAGTTAATTGTCTGCTAATGTTATGCAGTTGAATTGAATTAATGTTACTGGTGCAGTGTTGGTGTATAGTTCACAATGTTATCTAATGTTAGTCATCCACAATATTAATTGAGCTTATGATCATTGATGAATTTGAACATGGGACGGTTCAATGAGATTAAACATAAAGACTAGTATTAAATTTATTGTATTAAGATTTAATTAATTAGTAATAAGAACAAATCCCACTTCCAGATATTATCTGCAGTTGACATAGAAATAATGATAAGAACCTAGCTACAGGTCACCCCTCCTATGTATAAAATTTCTTATTTTTATGGATGCATGCATTTATCATTTGAAATTAGAATATTGAAGTGTGGTCCTATCAATTATATGCTATCTAGTTGTCAAATTCTTAACCTAATCCAACCTTGTCTTCTACTTTCAACTTTTGATTTCAAAAGTATTGTTATTTTAGGATAATAACGTATTAATGTATCTTAATTTATACATATGATTTATCAAACTATACCAAACAACCATGACTTTACAGCAGATAAAGGAGTTAATGAGGACTTATGAAACATGACCCTAGTTTTGTTTTCAAAGGATATATCATAATATAGTTAATTTGAATGTCTCTTTAGTTAATTATAACTGTGGAGAAGAGATCATGTTGTTTCATCATTTGAAACCTATCTAGTTTGTAAATTTATTATAAGGGTGTTTTATAATACTCCATTATTTTATGTAAACGTTGTTTTGTTTAAGCCTTAATTAAGATCAGTCTTTATTAAAATGTGTACTAAAACCCAACTAACCAATCATGAAAAAAGTAAAATAAAAATAATCTCAATGTTATGAATTGTGATGTAAAGTACTCCTATTGGATTAGAGTATTTGGTGGAAATAACTACCAATTGGATTAATTCAAAATGTGACAAGCTGTAATATGTTGTAGGATAAAGCAGGGGGGTTCTGGTAATACTAATAAGTTATTTCGTGTGGATTGGTTTGACCTGTAGATGCACATGTTTGGTGTTTTTTTATTGCCTCCAAATTACCAAACCAAAATAATAAAATGGGGAATATTTCATTATATGTCATTTGTCTAATGTAATAGTAAAAGAGTAATATACATTATTGATTCATTACAATATCTCATCTTCCTTTGAAGTTAAAAAAAAAACACTCATCTTCCTTTGTTAAACAAAAATGAAAATACAATACACTGAGTAAAACTAAAATTAGATTCATTACACAAGGTCAGTTCGAGTCTTGTGAACAAAATATGTGATAAAGAGAAGAGATTTCATCGAAGGTGGCTAGTCAATCAAATTCTTCGACATATAATATAGTTATGATAAAAGTCAGAAGAAATTTCATACTTAAAAGTGGTTATGATAAAAATTTCATGTTTTTTACCAAAAAAAATAAAAAAAATTCATGTTTAAAATGATTTAACAATTAGGATTTGATTAGAAATGTATATGAAAATTTTTGTTGAATTTATTATTATTATAAAAAATTATACACAGCCAACACATCACAATCAATCATATGGATGATTTTATTTTGTCAAAGAGACGATACTAATAAATTTTTAGAAATTTCTCATTCCTTGTATTTTAAGAAAAACTTATTACTCCTTGAACATATATTATTTTATAAAATACAAAGAATTTTTATTTTTTTTAAAGCTAAAACAAACGCACCCATAATATTCTTCCATGAACCTTCCACAAGCAAGATGATAGTATTTTGCAGCACACCTAAACTGACTGTCGTGCCATTTTTGGCTACGTCTGGTTGACTCAATTTTTATTATCACATACACGCCAAATCATATGCTTCTTTCAAAAGATTACCCTATTTATTCAACTTTGAGGCTTAGGAACAAAGAAAAAAGAGGCTAAACTTTGTGACAATATGGATAAGAATATTTTAATTTTGTTCTAGTTATTCCCTTCTCCAGAAACAAACATTGAAATAAATAATTGAAAGTTTGAAACCTTAAAGTCTTTGACTTAATATATATACTTATATAGAAATATTTTTGGTTAGCGAAAAAAATAAGAATTATGTAATAAGTCATTTATTAAAATATGACGACCACAATTAAAAAGTTGATAAAGATGGTTATCACAATCTAAAAGTAGTGTGAATCAATAATTAGTAGTTGCCTGCGAATTTGCTTAGGTAATAAGTCTTTTTTTTTTTGGGATATTTGGAATATACTATCTATATATACTTTCTAGAACAATCGTTTCTTAACAACAAAAGTAATTGTATAACATTAGCTTAATTTGTAAACATAGTCTTATATGATTTTTTTAAGTAACATAATCAGATATCATCGATTCAAAATATTAGAAACATTATTGTTGGCGCAGCAGGCTTGGCACTAGGCTCAGGATTCACCAAGAACGCGTCCAGAACTAGGCCCGATACTGGGCAAGACGTGCGCGCAGGCAAGGTGCCTGGGTTACTGCACACAGTTGCAGTAACTTTGATCACAAGGAATCACACACACTATAGAAGAATGAACAAAATGGGGGATGAGAGAGAGAAAGAGAAAGTTTTATTAATCACAATGGAATGAATGAATACACTCACAATCACAATCTCAATGCTTTATATACTTAGCTTGAGAGACAATTAACCAAAAAAAAACTAACTACTTTCTCCTAACTCTAACTCTAACTAACTCAAAAGTTAGTTACACATCACACACAACATTAATATGAGTTAACCACATCTAATAATTATAGCGTCAAATTTTTTAAAAAAGAATATTGCCGCATATTTAATTTATCTTTTTGATATCATTGGATTAATATCTCTTGAATGATTCAAGATTTGCACAAAAATTAGATATATTAACTAACCACTTAAGCAAAGTGGACAAAAAATAGATATATTAAATATCTATTCCACATTTGTTTACTTTTCTTTTTATTATCTACAAAGTTTTCACTATAATTAGTGTCATGAGTTATGACTAATCTCTATTAAAAAAATACGTAAAACATATAAAGTCAATTTTCACCTTCTCAATTTTCGTACTATATAGTAAAAGTTATTTTTTGCTACATATAAATAAGGATGGCAAACAAGTCCAAACTCGTGGGCCCGCCTGCACCCGCACCGAGTCAACGTTGGTTTACTTGATTCCGCGTTCAATGTGTGTCACTCATATCATATTATGATATTATCCACTATACTATATACTTGCTTCCTGGTAAATGTGCAAATACCACTTTGCCAATTTGTTCAATGTTTTTTAGCTTATAGCTTTGCCAAGTCACAATTTAATTATTATGGGAAAAGAATCTCAATGCATTAGGTGGAAATAGAAGCAGCCAGCCATTACAAGACAATGTCAATAACAACTTCACTATGTATTATTTCTTTGGTGCTTTCTCACATATTTATTTAAATAAATTCACATGGAGTAGTTGGTGAGAGATGACTTAGTAATAAACAAATGAATTTTGTACTATATATAACCCTCTTTCCATAACCTCATTTGTCATTGACACCACAAACTCTAATATACTTAAAACATTCTTTTCTTACAAACATTTATTGATTTTGATAACAATTATTAGTATAAGATAAGATGAATACATCAATGGTGGCTTCTTTTTTGGTTTTGTTGTTGGCCTTTCCTTCTGTATTTGCAACTGATTTCACTGTTGGTGATTCCAAAGGATGGGATCTAGGAGTTGATTACACTACATGGACTTCTGGAAAAACTTTCAAAGTTGGTGATAACTTAGGTATGCCTCCTCTACTATAACTCCTCATATATTGAATTTTTTTTTTCAAATTTTAAATCTATCGAAAAGTTTGGTGTCTAAAAGAAGTTTATATGCGATAAACATCTGTCACTTTACAAATCGATTTTATAAAAATGAGATTGTTGCAATCCAATATATAAATAGTATTAGAGTTTACAATTATCGAAATGTAAGGTAAAAAAAATTTATAAACAATAATTTGTCAGACAATTCAGACTTATGCATGTCCAAACGCCTATATTAAATATATGAAATTTAACGGATAATATTATAGAGTAAAAACGAATAATGTTTTTTTTATAAAAACATATTTAACCCTGTAATATATTATACTAAGATCTACACTTCATAGCTAACAAATTTTGTTGTGTTGGAAAAATCAGTGTTCAAATATGGATCAAGCCACCAAGTGGATGAAGTTAATGAGAGTGACTACAAAAGCTGCAGTTCAAGCAGCCCAATCAAGAACCACAATGGTGGAGACTCAAAGATTGCATTGACTAAAGCAGGAAAACAATACTTCATATGTCCCACAATAGGACACTGTTCTGGTGGCATGAAGCTTGAAATCACTGTTGTTGCTGCTAGCACCACCCCAACTCCAAGTGGCACCCCCCCACCAACAAAAACTCCAAGTGGAACTCCATCAACCACACCACCAAGTGATACTCCATCAACACCTTCTTCAGGAACAAACACAACTTCTCCACCACCACCAAAGGATAGTGGAGCAATGAGTGTTTCCAATGGAATTAGTCTTTTGGTTGGTTCTTTCTTTGTTTCAATGGTTTTGAGCTTCATGGGCTAGGGAAGAGACAGTGCTATTATTGTTAATCATCTTAATTTTAATTTTATGTTTTATATTGGTTTTGTTGAATTTGCTTGAATTTTATTTGATCATATGAGATGTATATCTTATTTTCATCTTGATGTGTACTAAGCTTTAATAAAATGAAAAAGAAAAAGTTACTTATTTTTATGAGTATGATGAGAGTGGGTTACAACTCACAACAAAATTGTCATCAAATCATTATTAAAATTTTGAGGGAAGATTTAATTTAGTCCTTCACAAAATTTTACATGTTAGCTCAATTTTTAATAAAAATAAAATTTAAATTAGTCAATGACATGATAGAGAAAAGTTTAATTCTCAATATAAAAATGTTAAAGACTAATTAAATTTTTTTTAATTGAAAATTGAATTATTTCCGTTAAAATTTTATAAGGATTAAATATTTTTTATATTATTTTAGAATTGCAATAGATTTGACCAAAGACTTACTTACTACCCACACATGCAGTCGCCTCCATATTTAGTTAATCATATATAATATTTTGTTATAAATATTAATATAAAAAATTGTATTAAGGAATGATATAATACAATTTAAATGCTATCATTCAACTAACTTATTGTTAAATTAACACAAGCATGTCAAAGTTCATTTTTATATTATATATAACAAAGATATTGTTTCAAAATTTAAAATTGATATATGTGACACCTAGCGGATTATAAACTTCGTTGTCATATTCTAATCAAGTAATAAGTCGATGTATGGTCAACATTTGGACTTTACAAAAAATACAAGTTAATAATGTAGTCCCTCATATCATATCATACACCACTTCTATACCTTATCCTAGTTTAATTAATGAGAAAAACAACTCATACACCAACACGTTCTAGCAAAAGGTGCATAGCATTATCATAATAAGCTGTCTTTATCATTGGAGGGTTGAAATTTCAAAAGAAAATTGAGACACAATTTTTCTATGGCCTAATGAGATGCTTTTGCCACTTTTGTTTGGAATGAAAACATGTAATTAGTTTACTTTTGTCGTCTTATGAGTTTTTTCGTGCGTTCTATTTTTATATATCCATGAATAAGTAAAAATGAATTTTTTTAAAAAAAAAAACACCATTCACTATTTAAATAACGAATAATGTTTAAATAATTGTTAGGATGACAAAAAAACATCACAATATAAAAATCACATTCCAGTTTAGTTTTGGTCAGCCAGTTACCCACACTCTTAGGCTATGTTTGGGAGTTTGGAGGGGAAGGGAGGGGAGGGCTTTGAAAAATAAGAAGAATTGAGTGAAAAGAATAGAAAGATTTTGATTGGGAAGGTTTTGGAGGGTTTGGTTTTCTTCATAACACCAAAAACCCCCTAATTTGGAGGAACTCAAAATTTGTATTGGAGGAGGGTTTTGGAGGGTTAAGACAAATTGTTCAAATATAATTTTTGTTATTATAATATTTCAAAAAGTAAAAATACATTAATAATAAACATTATTTTATCATTCTAAGCAAAATCTTTTTTCCAAAAAATGTTAAAAATTTCTCTATATTTTTTAAAAAATTCATTTTTTGAAACCCTCCCTTCCCCTCCCCTCCAAACTCCCAAACAAAGCCTTAGACTCAATTGAGCTTACAAGTTAAAGCCCAAAATGTCTAGCAAGAAGCACTTTTACTTAATGATCAGGAGGTTTTTTTTTTCTTCACTTTCATAAGTACTCGCACACCTTGTTAATTTCTTAAAATATCCTACATGCTATTTAAGTTATGAACTCAATTCGCACTTTAAATTTAAGCAACGAATGACAATTTTTTATCTCAATTTTAATCTTTGCACCTGTCACGGCCCCCATAAAAATATTATAGAAAAATACAATTTGTTAACTAAAGTGCGAATTCAGTTCGCACTTTAACTAGTAAACCTTATAAAAATTTAGAGAGTTTAAGAAAATCCAATGTAAGATTGGTCGCTAGGCCACAAGTAGCGATCAACTTTGGAGAATTCATGGCTAGAGACCAGTAACAACACTAAGCGAATTTCGGTATGAGAAGTACAATTTTTGAACTCGAATAAATTCATGTTCAATATGAATTTCTTTTCAACTTATGTCCGACTCGTCTAAAATTCACAAACAAATCAACCCGAATTGTTAAATTCAACTTGTTTACATGATTTTTTTATTGTAAAAAAAATTAAGTCTTTAAACTTTTAATTTTTTCTTGTAAAAGACATATACTGAATTAAAATAAAAGTTAATATAAACATAAAGTATTTTAAAGATAAAGACAAATACAAAACTCAGACTTGCTTAAATATAAAGATAAATATAGACTAGGTTTATTGTCAATCCTAATAACACTTCAAAAAAATTATTTTAGATGTTCAATAAAATGAAACGATAAACTCCGGTTTGTTCACTTATGAGTGTGACTTTTCAGCTGTGTTGTTTATGTGTGGGCAGTCTCGTTCCTGATATTTTATGGACCTAAGGTTAAACATAAAAAAAACCTCTTTCATTCAATATATATAGCATTAATACATAATAAGTTTTACAAAATATAAAAAAAAAGTACTTAAAAATTCATAAGAAGTGATTTCTTCGAACATTTTGAGATGCAATCATTGATAAGCCCATCAACATCAATGTCCACCAACATATCGTTCTCAATTGACAAAGTTGCCAAACCGTTTAATCTTTCTTGTGACATTGATGATCTCAAGTGGCATCAATGCACATAGACTTAGATTGCAATTTTTTACTGACCATATTAATAGCAAATAAAATGTCGTATCAAATTATCATACAAAGCAAAAATTCTAAACTTTCTAGTGCATTAATTAAACTCTCCGCCTAATTTATTCTTTAATAATCCTACTAATTATACCTAATCATATTTTCCACCAATTGGGCCCCTTAATGATATTTTGTTTAATAATCCTACACATATTTCCTTGGCCTAATCATTTTTCTTTTTCTTTTAAGTGTTATTAATTTTATTTTTTTATATTAATATGTCAGTATAAAAAAATTTGGGCCCCTTAAAATATTGGGCCTCAGGCCGTCGCACCCATTGCCTACCCTCAGGGCCGGGCCTGGGTGTGGGTATGGGTATCGTACCCGATACGGGTACTGGTACGAGGTACGACAATTTTTAAAAAATTAATGAACGTGTATGATTATAAATTTAGGTACGGATATATACCCGGTACTGATACGGGTACGTACCCGGTACCGGTACTCTCCCTCAAATGGAGTACCCGTGCATCATAGCTTTTCAGAGTCTAGATCTGCTCCATTTGCTTATACTCCAGTTTTTCCAGTTTGTTTCACAGATCTTTGACACATGTTATTTTAAAATTTCAACAGTCATGATCAAAAACATAAAAATCAGCTATTTTATTGATAAAAAAAATATAGAGAGAACACCATGAATATGTTCCTTCTCCTTCATCACTGTCATGACCGTTTCGCTCCACCACTCACCTTGGCAGTCTCGCCGCCTCACAGAGCCATTACTGCCGCCGCCTTTACTTAGATCTCAAAAACGCAAACGCAGAACCAAAGATCTTATAAAGCCATAAACTCAAACACAAAACCATTACAACTGCTCTTGTTCAGATTTATCAAATTCTTTTTGTTTTTATTATCATGTTTATTTCTATTATGATATTCGTCGAAGCACATATATTTTCATCTACTCTTTCCATTGCCTTGAAGCTTTTTTAACTTTAAATCTGAAACCTAAAATTGGTTAACCCAATCTTCAATTTCAATCAAACAATTGAAAATTTAAGCAAACAATTTTAAATTTTAAACTGAAAAAGGGAGATTGATGAATAATCTATGGAAAGATTGAGAGTTGATTTTTTTAGACAGAGAAGAGGGGGAGTGAAAGAGAAAGAAAGAGTTTTTTAGAAGAGGGAGAAGAAGAGTTATCCTGTGCTGTATGTTTTTATGTATTTTTACTTTTGAACCGTTGATTTGAATTTGATCCACGTGGCAGTCATCTGTGTAAGGAACTGGAGAACTGGAGTATAAAGGACTGGATGTGATCTGGACTCGACTTTTCAATGGTTATTATCATTTTGTCTATTTAAAAAAGGTTTAAATATGTTTTTAATCCTTACTTTTATGTGAGTTTCGACGATTAATCCCTACATTTTTTTAATTATATTTTTAGTATCCACCACATTTTCGTCGTTTGCATTTTTAGTCCCTACTGTTAATTTTTTGTTACTTGGAAAACGAAATCAACCACATATAATGACACATTGATGTCACGTCATTCGATGCAAATATTATCCTATTCAATTTAAGTTATCCTATATGGCCAATTTTGTTATACTGTCATAAAAAATTGACCAAAAATATAATAAAAAAATGTAGGGACTAAAAGTCGAAATCCACATAAAAGTAGGGACTAAAAATATATTTAACCATTTAAAAAAACAAAGAACTACCCAATACTACTTGATAACTTAACTGGTAGCTAATATATGATTGTTGAAAGAATTCTAACTTTGATAGTTCAGATGTTAAATGTTATCTAACTAGACTAAGTACTAATGTACTATTTAGAAATTCTAATTTTAATCATCAAAATATTTAATCTTATCTAATTAAATTATATACTCTCTCCGATTACATTTATAAATAAATTTAATTTTTTTGGTACTTTGAAAAATAAATGTAAGTGGTACGTAGTATTTTACAGAATCAAATTTTCTCATTTATTCTCGTGCACTAGAGAAATACCTTTGAAATATTTTAGCAAAAATGACTCGCAAAATATATGATTTTCGTTCTCTCATTTATGTTTCTAGGAGACCTCTATATATAGAGAAACTGGTGTTATTTTGGTGAAGGGAAAAACTCTTTTTGAGTTTAAGATGTTATATTAATATCTTCGAAAAACATTTTAGAATAGGTTTATAGTTTATTGGTCTAGTGGTTATGGTTAACGTGAGATTGTGAGTTCTACACACCCAACATATTCCTCCTTATTTTTATTCCTATTTTAAATAAAAATGCAAAAGGCATTACTTGAACTCAGATCCCTTTAGCTAAACAAATCAAACCAATAATATTCACGTATTTAATTTAGGGATAAATATGTTTTTGGTACTTACAAATATTCCAAGTTTTGTTTTTAGTCCCTCTAAAATTTTTCTTCTACTTTTAGTCCCTCAAAAGTTTTCAATCAACATTTTTAGTCCTTACTTTTAAATCAACTCATGTGCAGACTTCATATTTTTGAATAATTTTTTTTTATGAATGTTTAAAATATTATAAGAATTTCTCCCAATTTTTTTTTTTTGAATTTTTTAACAAAACATAAATTAAATATAAATTTTTATGTTTTTGGTGCTTAAAAAAATCATATTTAATTCATGTTTTGTTAAAAAATTCTAATTTTTTTTGGGCGTGATTATTAAAATATTCTAAACTTTTCTGGAAAATTTCATTAAAAAATATGAAGTCTATATATGACTTAATTTAAAAGTAGGGACCAAAAGTATTAATTGAAAATTTTAGAGGGACCAAAAGTCGAAGAAAAATTTTAGAGGGACTAAAAACAAAACTTGAGATATTTATAGGGACCAAGAACATATTTATCCCTTTAATTTATTTTTTAAATAAAATACAATGCGCATGGATTGCATGTATTATATTATATTGGAAGATGATATTATTTTGTCCAATAAAAAGGCAATGAATTATATAGTTATATCATAATTCCAGTTTTAAAGGGACTTAAGGGAGCTTAAAAAACTTTTGTGATATGGAAGAGGCAACACACTTTATTAGATTTGGTGGTCTTTATTTTTGTAAGAGATTTGGTGGTCTTTGCAACTATTTAATTTTCACACAATAGTAAAAAAATTGTTTTCAAGAATATCTAAACAATAGTTTTTATTAATATTTTTCTCTTCCGACCCTCCGTATTTCTTTTATACCCCCCTAAGGGACTGCTTTGTCCTTGTACGGTATCATGGTTCGCAGAAACCATGAAGTATAAAATTGCAATTTTTCGTGGTTTCTATAAACCATGGCGTTCTGATATACAAAATTCATGGTTTTTATAAACCACGACGATATGTGATAGAAACCAGCTGTTGCTTCTGACTAAGTGAACCACCTCATATTTGAAATGAGGTCTAAACCTGTTTTTTAACGATACAAACGCAGTTAATTCATTACCATAACCATAATTACATCAAAATATGCACTCCCTTTTTAACTAGTAAGGCAATTTAAACAAGAATGGTCTATTACTCTGTTCATAAAAAGCACATAAGAAGTATTCAAACATGAGATTCATGAAAAACAAAGAAATTTTCATACCTCTTGTATTGAATTTGGCGTATTGTATTATTATTATTATTGATAAGTTTCGGTTTCATTAAATTTGCGCACAAATGCTTAAAATTTGCGCACAAACACAGGTTTGCTGCTCACCTTTATGGTGTTGCTGGACAGAACCGGAAGCAAATGGTTCCTGTCTTCTGTTAAATACGCCATGGTTTGTAGAAACCATGGTGTTTCTTTAAGAGTTTCGGTTCGCAGAAACCATGGTAACCAACTTTGTAAAAAATTCGTGTTAAATTTTCTGTAAAAAACTGCGTTTCGGTTCGCAAAAACCATGAAGTGTAAAATTGTAATTTTTCGTGGTTTCTATAAACCATGGCGTTCTGATATACAAAATTCATGGTTTTTATACCATGGTTTCTATAAACCACGATTATTGTTGCCAAATGTATACCGTTTTGGGGGCCAAAATTGGATTTAAGGGGGGTATAAAAGAAACACGGGTGGTCGGAAGAGAAAAGATCTAGCTTAATGGGTCCAAATAATTGAACCGGGCCTCTCAGATTTGTAGCTTAGGTCCATTCCCTTGTATCTTGTGTAGCCTATATAATGAAGGTTTCTCATCCCACCCCTCGTCATTCTTTTTCACCCCCCCAGAAATTCAACTTTACCCTTGATTTTACCCTCGAAAAGTTCGGTACACGCATACTGAAGTTTTTCGATATTGAAAAATATGTGTTTTACATCGTTAAAAAGTTCGGTACGCGTGTACTGAACTTTTTTTCAAGAGTTAAAAATGGAAACCCAGGGGGTGAAAAAGAAAGCTGGGGGGTGGGAAAAGAAATCTTCCTATATAATGGCATTATGGTATGAATAATAGTAAGGGATCACATTTGACTCTAACATATTATGATTTTTTACTGTTGTTGTAAAAATACGTGACATACGAGAATCCACATGTTGCGTAGTTTTCGTTTCATGATAGTCATCATATTTTTTTTATAGTCATCTCAAAAACATCCTATTATAATTATTTTTTACAATGTTCGCCATTTAAATAACGAAAATATTTTTAAAAAATTATCACTTATATAACTTCCGCTACCTAATTAGTGGAAGGATAAAACGAAAAAGGTGAGAACGTACGAAAAACTGGTAAAGGATAAAAATAAATCTCATGAATTATTGTATATCTATTTATGGATAGAAAATGGAAATTGTGTTGGGTTTAGTGTTTTTTTGTGTATATTTCCTAACATTGTGTTTTGTTGCGGTGATTTTGTAAAAAGAGAAATTAGTGAAAGAAAAATTGAAGAAAAATAACTCATTTTATCTTGTTTGGTGAAGAGATGAAATAGAAAAAAGAGATAAAAATATTTTGATCCATGCGCTTTTTTCTTTCTATTCAAAGATGAGATGAAATCATGTAAGACAAGTAATATTTTTTCTTTTTCTATTATGACCTGTCTGTTTGATGATTTTGTAACTAAGGGATATTTACTTAAAAAAAAATCAATACCTCTTTATTTTTTTATTTCTCTCATCTTTATCTAAAACCAATCAAATAAACAATGTCTTACTTACACACTTACCCAATACTTATAAACAATGGACTCATTTAGTTTTTGAATATTTGTATAGTGCTTTCACAACCGTATCAATTTGAAATTATTGATTAAATTTAGGATTAAATATGAAAATGCTCCTTACACATATAGAGAATTTTGATTTTAGTCGGTGTAAAAAGATGTTTTCGATTGATTGCTGATCTTTCCATTTGTTGTTTCGTAGTAGTTGTTGTTACTTCTATTGTAACACTTTGAGTACCTCTTATATTCATTGTTATTAATAATATTTTTCCGTTTAAAAGTAAACAAAATAAAAGAAAAGGACCAAATTCTTCTTTATAAGCAAAAAAGTATTACAAGGAATACAAAGCACAGTCCAATTCGATCCCTTATGTTGCAACGACATCAATGACCAAATGTTACAACAAGATTTATTCAAAACACACATCAATTATTTATTTTATTTATTGCATACACCATGCATAAATATAAAACTTGCAACCTATAGTACAAGTATGCTTATACATGCATGCATATACAATTGACATTTTATTCCATTCCAAACATACGGAGAGGAGATGTAATAGCTTCAATAAATGGTCGTCCCATTTTCTCCATTGCTTTCATTTTCAAACGATGTTGCTTCTCCTTGTATAGAATCTCAGCCAACCTTCATAAACAAAGTCGTCACATAATTAGTGATTCCTATTTATATTTAGGAGATTTTGTATCCTATATATGAAAAAGATTTTTCTATTTACAACAAAACTGGAGAAGTATAAGATATACTCCAACCGCAGTAGTATGAGATTTTATTTTCTATAAATTATATTTGTCATTAAAAAATATTATATAATATAAATTTAAATTTTTTTAACAGCAAATAGATAATATGCTTACATGAAGTGAAACCAATTTAAAGCATAAAAAAATTATGTTAAAATTGCACAAACCTTTCGAGTGCATGGGCGTTTGTAACCCCATTTGGTTGTTCGTGTGGGATAAAAGAAGTTACATCTCTGGTCTTAACAGTTTTTTTAAGCAAGGCTTCTCCTACCTCAACAAGTTTGTCCATGTTTTCTTTGTCGGTAACATTACCAATGGATGGATCCAAGTCATACTCCTGTGGATTAATTATGAAATGCGTTAATGGAACAATTTTTTTACAAAAATACGATAATGTATAAAACTGTTTCTTTATACTACTCACAATACGGAATTCGAGACATACAAAAACTATTAAAAATAATAAAAAGTGTATAATTATTGTATAATTGTTAAAAAGTGTACTTCTCAACCAACATGATATTGGGAGGGAGAGTTTGTAAAACAATCCGAGTTTGATGGTTAAAATATATTTTGATCATTTTCAATAATTGTTAAAAAGTTATGAATTTGTACAATATGAACCTTTACCATTAAAAATATATATATATATATATATATATATATATATATATATATATATATATATATATAATAATAAAACATAATAGAAAATTTTTGAAATCAAATTAAATTCCCTAAACATACTCTAGGTGCAAACATACAAGGCTGATCCTAACTATTTGGAGGTCCGGCCTCTAGTATAGAAAATGGAGTCCTTAATAAAAAAATATAAAAAATTTAAAAAGACAAAATTGTATTTAATTTTTTTTATGATGAAAAAAAAGGATTAATAACATAAAAAATAATCAATCTTTATAAATAATATGCAAAATATTCATATTCTAGTTAATTACAATAAATATTTTTTAGCTACTTTAAAAAACCTCTCATTTTTCAATTTTTGAAGCAAACTCATCGATCAAATCTTTATATTCTTTTTTTTTTGTTCACTTTATGTTTTTTCTGAAGTCTAACCACTTTGAATTGGACTTTTTAAATTATTTTTAACAATTTTTTTTGACATTTTTATATTTTTTTAAAAGATCTACTACCATATAATTATTTTTAAGTCCTTAATAAATGGAGACCCGACTACATAGCGCGTCTTGCACTTGCTCAAGGCCGTCCATGAACATGTACCTCAACTCGAAGGTAGTTTTCAAAAGAAGGATGGTCTGAGAACACTGATGCAAGATGATATTCATTTGTGTCTCCAACAGCAGAAGCTAGACCACCAACCATAATGGGTATCCATTTATCATATGTGATTAACTGGGCCAATCTAGCATCAATCCCTTTAATCTCTGATGTTCCACATCCTAATGATAACAACACGATTTTGATAGGCTCATTTGCCTTCATACGAATGAAATTAGGATTCTTCTCATTCAATTGTTGTATCACTTCACTCACTGCAACCAATGCCTGAAAATGCAACATTAATCAAGTTAACTAATTAATTAGCATGATGAGACATGCATATATACTAATTAATATTATTGTGACACATGCATGTATAATTAATTAGCTTTACCGGATTGCTTGCAACCACAGCGCCATCAATTAAATTGAATTCATGACCACCATTTTTAAAGTAAATGGGTGGTAGTAGAGTTGGTGCAGCTGAAGTCCCAAGGGCTATATCCGACATTTTTGCATCTAAGCTAGGAACTTTCTTCACCTGCATTCATATCAACAATTAACATTTAAATATATTTGATTTGATACGGTCATTATAAATTAAGTGGTTTACAATGTTTATGCAAAATAATTAACCTTAAAGCTTGAGAAAATAACTGGGTGGATTTTCTTGATGTCGAAGGTTGGAATTACAACATTGGTGAATGTGTCACTCAATCTTGTTTCTTGCAATAGCTCACGTGCTATGTCATGTAAGATCTTGCCGTCAAATTTAGGACTCATGGTACTGTGAGTCCAATTGCGCTCTGTTTTTTTTTAAAAGAATATATATATATATATATATATATATATATATATATATATATTAGAAATGCATAAAGGAAATCAAATTATTGAGGTCAAATGGTTAATGAACTTAAAAAAAAATAGTTTCGAAAGAACTCGAATTCGATACCTATAGCAGAAGTCTCGTTGAATATAGAAGGGCCATAATCCAAGTAGAATTTCAAGATTTCTGGAGCAGTAAAAGCAGGACGTGAAGTGTCATTTGGGTGAGGACTAGCAAGCATGGCAGTAATGAGTCCTCCGGTGCTAGTCCCGGCTATCACATCAAAATAATCCGCCAACACTGCTTTTTTATCTTTTGCCACAATCTTATCGACCAAACCAAATTGTTAATATAAAATTTAGGAAGCTCTTTCTTCTACAGTACGTTTAATATAAATCTCTAAAAAATATTCTAAAGATAGATCTTTA
This sequence comes from Trifolium fragiferum, assembly GCA_954870985.1. Classification (NCBI taxonomy): domain Eukaryota; kingdom Viridiplantae; phylum Streptophyta; class Magnoliopsida; order Fabales; family Fabaceae; genus Trifolium; species Trifolium fragiferum. The sequence continues at coordinate 871,011 of OX940792.1, forward strand.
CTATTTTTAGTAAGTTTTAATGAAACAGTAGATCTTTTCTATTTTATTTTTGAGTCTAGCTCGTCTTGAGTAATTCTCATTACTAACAAAACTCTGTCTACGGTTGTTATAGAGAATAAAAATATTAAAACAAGATAAATAAATCTATCTATTAATCAAGTAATAATTAATCTTTTCTTTTTTATTTCTACTAATTTTTAACATATAGACTTTATTTTTCACTGAACATATAGCTAGACTTATATATAATTAGGATAATTATAACAATTAATTTATTTATGAACGAGTAGGGCAATAACCTGAAGAGCCTTTTCCAAGTGGCCAAGAACTATAGCAGGAATAATCCCCTTAATGCCACCTCCATCAATACTAAGAATAGTTATTGTATTTCCATATGATGGAGGTGGTAGCTTTGTATTCAATCCACCAATCACTTGACTTGCAAAAATAAACACAAACAAAAGGTAAGAAGCCATTATATATTTTGTAAGTATTAATCAATTTGAAGGACTTGCATTTTTCCTTCCAAATGTGAAGGGTATTTATAGGACCAAAAATATCAAAATTATGCAATGACCCAAAATTTTGACAAATGCTAATTATGGCGCCTGTATTGTATCTATAACATCGATTGATCACGTACGTGAGTATTTAATAATACAAAATGCATGTTAGGGCCGTTCCCAAGTATTTGGAGGCCCCGCTCGATTATTAAAAATGAACTCCTAATAAAAAAAATAATTGTATTTTAGAAAGAGTTATACTATATTAAAATTATGGGTCATACTAAACAATGCACCCGGTGAATAGTTAAACATACTAAAAAAGGAAATAAAAAGATAAAGTTAATGCTAAAAAGACAACTTTTTACATTAAATGCACAAGTTCCAAGAAAATATTTCTATATTAATATGCATTGTAACGCCCCAACTAAAAATATCTAGAATATTTAGTCGGAACATTAAAAACTGGAATCTGAGTACATTAAATTAAAGAAATATAACTGAATACTACAATATCATTAAAATAATATTATATTGTTCAATACAAACATCGGGAAGTGTTGATAACAGAATAACAAGCTAATCTAAAACAAGGAAGAAGAATAAATCTTCTAAGCTGACAATCCAAGCACAGCTCCAATCATCAGGTCCAACCTGGTCCCTGCTCCGAAATAACCTGTCTTACCTATATCGAAAAGGGGGTGGGGTGAGACAGTCACTTCGTCCAGTGAGTTCTACTACCCTCCTAAAGGCTAATAAGCCGGGGCTCCTAATCAGTCGTAACATATTTTATTTCATAACATAACATCATAAGCATAAATAAATAATGGTGTAACACTGATTAGTCTTGTTGATTTTAAACCGCAAGCACTCTGAGGTGAGCATGTCTCAAAGGCCTGCCTTGTCCGCGAACAGAAAGCGTTTCAGCGTGCAGCTCACAAAGTTTTACTAGTGGAACATCTAAAACGAAGTCCACACGTGATAATATAATCACATACATAGTTGACTGATTCTAAATTATATTATACTGCCATATTCATCCCATAACCCGGGGAACATACATAATCTAAATTTCCTAAGTTAATCCCTAATAGTCCGACTGTGATGACCCCCTGTCTATATTATGTAATTCATAAGACTGCAAAATAACTACCTCAGTCGAGGATATAAAACGAGTGAAACAAATATTTTGAAAAGTGAAAAAAATGAGTAATTTCTGGGCTTGCTCGCTACGGCGAGTTACCATGCTCGCCATGGCGAACTTACAGGTCCTGACCTAATCAACTCGCTAGGCGAGCCAGAGCTCGCCATGGCGAAGTTCCTCAGCTCAGAACCTTCAGCTCGCCATGAAGGCTCGCTAGCAACTCGCTATGGCGAGTTGGTGCAGAATTTCCTCTGTTTTACGTAAAACATCAAATTTAAAGGTTTCACCTACAATCTTTGTCTGAGATAGTGCAGAATTATAAAAATAACAACATAGAACAGAATAGAGTGGAATTTGGGGCTAATTCCATACACACAGCTATACCTAATAATTCCTAAATTTGCATGCATTTTCATAAAATTTGAATAAACTAACTAACTAGCCTAAGAACCCATCTGATGAGGTTAACTCAGAAGCTTTGAACCTGTTATGACCTCTGCTACAGCTACTCAGACTTTCCCACGAGAATTGACTTGAGCTTCAAACTTGAGCTTATGAGTTAAGATGAAAAAGAATGGATTTGTAAGCTACTAAGATCAATGAAATGGAATATTCTTCATAGAGATTGAGGTGGATCAGGAAAAGAGTTAGGAATGACTTACCACGGGTTTAAACATGGCTACAGGTGAGGGAATACACATGCATCACATGTGCTGCTCTGCTGAGCTTGCTACGGCGAGTACCAAAACTCGCTGAGGCGAGTTACACGAATTTGGGAAAAACAGTTCTGTTGCTTGCTGCTGCAACTCCCACCTCCATCACTTAATCCTAGACGTTCTTCCAAACATCCATGGTGGTTTTTCTCATGCATGCAACAGCAGAAGAGTGGGATGTTACATGCTTAATTAGTGCACCGGGTGCACTGTTTAGCATTTTCCTAAAATTATTAATAACAAAAAAAAATAAAAAAAAAATAATCATTATAGTGAATAACATCCAAAAGAGACATATTTAAATCAATAACATACATCTTCGAACTAATATCTTTGTCAACTTTCTAATAATATTGCTTTTTTTTTTTATGCAATAAAATATTTTTAGTTGTAACAAAATCATTATTTTATTTTATTTACATAAATAACAATTTTACTAGATCAATATAAAAAAATTGAGGCCCCTAAATGTTTGAGGCCCTGCGCGGTTGCACACTTTGCACACCCACAGGGCCGGCCCTGATGCATGTGTTATTTTTGTAGATAAAATACAGAGACATTCTTACATAGACACAATAGTTTAGGCACAATGTTTAGGCACACACACATCAATTAAAAAAATTAAGGATAAATAGGCTTATACCCCATGTAATGTAGGCGTGTTTTGTTTTTCCCCTCTGTAAAATTTTTTGGACTCGCCCCTTGGATGCATTTTTTAAATCGGTTATTTTGTTCAAACCGATTTAAAAAGTGCTGTTTTTTAAATCGGTTAATCTGTTCAACCGATTTAAAAAGTGCAAATTCGTTGCACCCAAGGGGGAAAACCAAAAAATATTACTTTGCAAGGGACAAATCACAACAAAAATAATTACAGGGGGAAAAAACAAAATTTGCCTATATTACAGGAGGTAAAAAACTATTTATCCAAAAATTAAAATGAAAATAAAATAGTCACATCAATTAATATTATTTTAATCATTCTCTCTTTAAATTTTATTTGTTTATGTGTGTGTACCCAACATATCAAATTTATAGCTGTGCCAATATTAGACCTTTTTCTAAAATACAATACAACTAATTAATGTGCTTAATTGGATTGCATCATTATGTCATTTATTATGTCCAAACAAAAGGCAATGACATCATATAATAATAAGGTGGGTATGTATTGGGTAATGGGTATGGTCCTTGCCTAGGTAGTTATATTTTTTATATTTTTGTGTGGTGCAATAATTGCGCATTATAAGAAATATGATTTTTTGTAATGTTTTTTTTTTATAAGTTGCTGGTAAAATTACATTTAGTTGTTTTACTAACAACTTATAATAATTTTTAATGAAAAAATTGTTACAAAAATTCATATTTTTTATAGTATGCCATTGACAATCGACATGTGTTTTTTTTATCATGAGGTATTTAATTTGGTCAAATCAGATATATGAAGTCAATAATACCACATTTCCATGCATAGACATATTTTGAATCTTTAGATTAAAAGGATAATATGTCTTTACTCCCTGTAAAGTAGTCGTGTTTTGATTTATTTCTGTAAAAAAATTTCTTTATGTTTCCCCCTTGCAAAATATTTTTTTTTGGTTTACCTCCTTGGTGCAAGGAATTTCCACTTTTTAAATCGGTTGAACAAAATAACCGATTTAAAAAGTGCATCCAATGGAAAAAATAAAAAAAATATTTAATCAAATTTCACGTGCACACGTCACTCATTTAATATTTTTCTAATATTGTACTTAAAAAGCAATCAATCCCTCAAACTCAATACCTGTGATGCACGGGTACTCCATTTGAGAAAGAGTATCGATATCGGATACGTACCCGTATCAGTACCGGATACATATTCGTACTTTAATTTATAACCATACACGTTCATTAATTTTTCAAAATATGACGTACCACATACCAATACCCGTATCGGATACCGGTGCCGTACCACATCTAGGCAACATAGCTCAATACCTTTTAAAAAGTATAAAATGAATCTCATCAATAACTCTATCTTATACTAAAGGGGCATATATTATAGAGTATATTTTAATGAGAATGAATAAGTGATATAGATTACATAGGGTAGAAGTGAACCTAATAACTACTCAATTTATTTTCTCTCTAATAGAGGTGCTAATAGATACTGACCCTTAAAACTTAAAAACTTTCATTAAAAATAAAATCTATTTGATCTATTAAAAAATAAATGACGGACAAAATTTTGTATTGTTTACACATGAACAATACATGAGAGAACTATGTGTAAACTATTTTGAATAACAAAATTTTAGACCCATGGTTGCGTTTTACACGTGTTTGAAATTAACATGTGAACATTTTATGTTTTTCCTGCTGTTTCTCTAAGCAATTTTGGCAGTAACAAGTGTGAGTCGTTGGATGTACAGTGCCTAGCATTGAAGATACATGTATCATGTACTGTCGGTGAATACACATTACTCTATTTTCTTAGATCGACATTATTGTTTTTGAACGGCAAGACAAAATATTATTGACTTACCAAAATGTATGCGTTTATTTTAAGGGTCTTGCTAACAAGTGCTCCATGATATTTTTTAAGCATTTCATTTAAGGAAACGTTTTATCCAAAACAACAAACTTGTTACTTTTAAACTCTTCTGCAGAGAACCAGAATTCAAACTTTAAGAAATTTTAGTTATTAAACTACTTGATCAATAAATTTATATTTTTTAATTTGTCCTATAAACATAATCAATTCATAGTTGTCATGGATATTTTTTTCTTTTCCCTTATAATTATGTTTAAGAAGACTTTGACCTCATTTAGAATAAAATTAATATTCAACAAATTATCTTCTTTTCTCGAATTTTCTCATTCAATATTATGTTTGCATAATCTCATTAGATTCCATACTCTTGAGACTTGAATTTTATCGGTTTCTCCTTATAATCCGGCCATTTTCTCGTCTCAAAGATATCTTTAAAATACAAGAACAATATTGAAATGAATTTTTGTGTTTTTGTATTGCGGAATTTGGTGGAATATATTTTTATATGGGACAACTTCAATTCTTATTCTCATTATAAATAATACCTATATGACTATATATAGCTACATAAAAAAAAAATATATATATATCTTTAAATAAGAAGTTAATCATAAAAATTCTAAACATATCCTAAAAATTCTAAATAAATCTTAAATCATAAATTCTAATAATATTGATTTTAAATATAAATCTAAAATCTTTAAAATATGATATTTTTAGACATTATTCTTAACAAATATCTTGTTGAATCCTTTCAGGATCGATACATGGATGTTGAATGCTTATGGAATTCATAGAGAATAAATAAACATCAATTCAAGATACAAAAATATAATATTATAGATGAAGACCAGAGAAAAAAATAGTTTATGCTATTCAATTATTATGATTACTAGTATAGTATGTTAGCCCGTGAAATTCACGAGATTATTTTCTTTTTTAATATTCTTGAAATATTTATTTTAAAATGTTATTTGAGAATTTTGTTTTAAAATTTTACGATAAATCGAAGCTAATTTTTGCATCATATATGTTTAAGAATGTATAGGTACGTAAAGCGTGGTAATTCATTTGTTTCACATTCTACCCTATTGAGAAATTTTTTCTCTTGTCTTCATTCTTGAGACTATATAGGAACCATATATATAAAATAATTATAAACTCTATTATATTTTAAATAAATAGATGACAATTGATTCTATTTACAAATGAAAACATGTTCTTATTTTTCATGTCCTTGGAAATTTTTTGGATTCATGGCTTTCCATAAAATTTAAATATATCATGTGTAACAGTCCGAACTTTTTCTCTTATATAGTAGGCAACCCGACATTATACCTCACGATCTTCTATACTCCCCTCTCTGTAGAGTTTTTGGCTTACGTGATAATCGAACCATGTTCCTTAGGATTGAAGTACATGTTCAATCCATTTCCTATGTACTCACATTAATAAATTAATATCCTTAAAAAGGTTTGAAGGAAGGTTTATGAAAAGTTTAAAATTGAAAATATATAAATGCATGTTTTTAATAAATTTTCATAAAATATTTTTTATTTTATTTTTATTTTTATAAAAATTTGTGAAATTCACATTTACACTTTTTTGACAGATTCATTTTTTTTTCTTCAAACAATCTAGTTGTTAGATATTCTTTTTGTAAAGTGAATATAACTATAAGCGGAAAGGAAAAAAAAAGCTAAAACATTTATTAGATAAAAAATTTCTCTTTCTTAATAAAACAAAGGTAAGAAAGACTTAACAAATCAACGTTTATTATTCCATAATCTATGTACAAAATTTTAAAATTACCAAAATTTTTGAAACAAACGGAGTACTGTGCAAGCAAAAGTATTACAAGGAATATAAAGTGCAGTAAAAAATCCTTAATTACCATTATTTATTCTAATTCTAGTACAAAGGCACAACCACAAACAACTTCATGGGATCTTATATAAAATGAAATTTTTGCCCCTTTTAGATTTATTCAATTGTTAATATATCTAATCCATATTACAAATTAGATTTCATATTATAATATAAATTAGCTAGATATATTAAAAATTGAATGAACAAAAAAAGTAAATATTACTTATATAAATAATTTCGAAAGAAGTATAATTGAATACATTCGAGAGGAAATCAACAAACTAGAAATAGTAACATTATCCACTTGACATTTATTCAATAAATAGTTGTTCCCTTTTCTCCACCGCGATTTCATTTTCAACCGATTTCATTTTCAAACGGTATTGCTTCTCATTGTACAAAATCTTAGCCAACCTTCACAAAATACAGTTGTCACATAATTAGCATGAACCAAAAAAATGACATATTAGATTCATTCATTTCTACAATATTAATTTAAGCATAAAAAATAATAGTATGTCATTTAAGCTTGAATAACTATATAATAAAAGTGCTATAAATTGCACAAACCTTTGAAGAGCTTCAGCATTTGTACCCTCACTTGGTTTTTCATATGGGACAAAAGAAGTAACATTTTGTATCTTAACAGTTTGTTCCAACAAGTCTTCTCCTGCCTCTACAAGTTTTTCCATATTCTTTTTGGTAGCATTAAAAGAGCCTATGGATGGATCCAAGTTGTACTCCTGTGCATTATATAAATACCCAAATGTTATAAAGATTTTATTTTAAAGAAATTATAAAATAAAATAAAGTATTCCAATTCATTAATTAATAAATCCACTTATCAGAACTAATAATTATGATTATGTTGCTTTTATATATCCTCTTTATTATCAAAATCAGTCCATATAATCTTTTAAAAAATTGATTATACTTAGAATTGTAAAAAGGTATTTAAAATATTGTGTAAATTAAAGTTATTTCTATTTAATTAGTATTCCCTCCGTTTCTAATCATTAGTCTTTTTCGATTTTTGCTTGTGTTCTAAAAATTTTGTTCTTATAAGAAGTTAAGATACAATTAATGATATTTTATCATTTTTATCCTTACAAAAACTAAATGCATCTATTAAATGAAATTTTTCTTTCTTAATAATGTAGGAGTAAAAATAATTTAATTTAATAATATTTTTTAATCTATGTGCAAAACTCTACAAAGACTAAAAATTTAGGTCGGAGGGAGTAAGAGTTTGACCTCTTAACTTCAATGGAAAAAAGTTTAAATCCTCTCGAAGACAATTACGATGAAATGATTATTTGTACTATTTTAATTATTCTTTTTTTATAAAATAAAAAATTTGTAAAAAACACTATATACTTATTAGATGATTAGTACTTTTTTCACTTCCCCAATTATTTTTTAAACAATAAATTGTAAAAAAAAAATGCTAATTACTTTGTAAGTTTTGATTATTATTATTTTTTGAGTTAATAGGTCTTTATCCCTCTGCAAAGTAGGTGTGTTTTGCTTTACCCTTATAAAAAATTTCTTTAAGTTTTCTCCTTTGCAAAATATATTTTTTCCCCTTTGGGTGCAAGAAATTTGCACATTTTAAATCGGTTGAAAAGAATAATCGATTTTAAAAATAGAACTTTTTACATCTGTTAAACAAAATAACCGATTTAAAAAGTGTACCCAAGGAGAAAAAACCAAAAAAAAAAAAAATTTTTGCAAGGGAGAAAACTTAAAGAAATTTTTTATAGAGAAATAAAGACTTATTAAACCTTATTTTTTTTAAGAAAAATTTGCTCAAAATCATTCATGTACCTCAACTCGAAGGTAGTAATTTTCTGAAGAAGGAAGGTCTGGGAACACTGATGCAAGGTGATATTCGTTTATGTCTGCAGCAGCACTAGCAAGATCTGTAACTATAAGGGGTATCCAATCATCAAATGAAAAGAATTTAGCAGTTCTAGCATCAACCCCTTGAGTCTCTGATTTCCCACATCCTAATGACAACAATACCACTTTCATAGGCTCGTTTGGATGAGGAATCTTCTCATTCAATTGTTGTATCACTTCACTCACTGCAACCAATGCCTAATATACAATTTTTTATCATGTGAAAACTTTATATTAGAATATTAGTAATGTGTATCTATCAATACGTAACCTGAATGATAGTATTTACTAGTACTAATGGAAAATGTGCGCTAACATTGTTAAGGAGTCAAATATAAAATAAATGGTTAATAAGTCTTTACCCCTTGTAAAGTAAGCGTGTTTTGCTTTATACTTTATAAAAAATTTTAAAATTTTTCCCCTTGCAAAATATTTTTTTTTGGTTTATCCCCTTGAATGCAAGGAATTTGCATTTTTTTTTAAATCGGTTGAGTAGAATAACCGATTTAAAAAACAGAACCTTTTAAATCGGTTGAACAAAATAATTTTTTTCATATATTTATGTTAATATATTTGCCGTTAAGAAAAAAATGTAAAAAGATATGATAGCTTACCGGATTGGCTGCAGCAATACCACCATCAACTAGATGGAATTCATTATGACCATCCTTAAAGTAATAGGGTGGTAGTACAATTGGTAAAGCTGAAGTCCCAATGCTTATATCGGACAATTTCACATCTAGGCTGGGAACTTCATCCAGCTACATGAACAAAATTTCATAAACAAACAATAATAAATAAATATATAATCAATCATTGACCAAAATAATAAAATATCAAATTATAAGCTTTCACTTTTTCAGTTGTATTTGATTAATTTTGTATCTTGATTTTTAAATAGAACCAATCAAATATTATATTATATGAATTCGAATTCACCGTTATTAATAAAGAATCCGCATCAATGCAGTTAGTTGGGATATCAGTGGACAGTGGTGTTTCGATCAAAATCAGACGATTTAAAATATACAAATTTAAATTTTATAACCCAAAATATATATAGACAATCTTTCAAATGTTCTTGAGTTATGATTGCAAGAATGCAGATAATCTCGATATTTTATCCGTCAAGTTATTTAAGTATGTTATGCAAATGTGCTGACCTTCAAGCTTGAGAAAATAATTGGGTGGTGTTTCTTGATATCAAATGTTGGAATTACAATATTGGTCAATGTATCACTCAATCGTGCTTTTCCCAATAGTTCACGCATTTTATCATGTAAAAACTTGCCATCAAACTGCGGCCTCGGGGTAGTACGATTCCAACCTCTGCATTTATTTTAATAATTAGTATATCAAATAGCAAAAGAGAATATAATAAGATGAGTATAAACAAGAAACTTAAACCGAAGAGTGCTTCTTTTTGCACCTCTTAATTCTCACACAAACTTTCAAAATTTCTAATTATACCTCTCTCATAATATAGGATGCGAGTGTGTAAATAGCAAATTAGAAGAAGAAAAAAAGTTTGCATGGATGCAAACTCATGGGGTGCAAAAGAATAGTTTACATCCTATGATACGAACTCAGTTCGCATTCTAAAATGTGAACCTTATAAAATCTGATATTTTTGTATTTTCCCTCTTTCTTTGCCCTCTATATTTAAGGTTCGCATCTTAGGATGCGAACTGTTTTTTCCCAGTTTAATTTAGCACCTTCTAAATTCGCTACTTAAGTAGCGAGGAGGTAATATTAAAAATTTGAGGGATACATGTAAGATTCAGGAGGCACAAAAAGAAACACTCTAAACCAAAATAAAAAAAAGGCCCAAAAGCTAAGTAAATCTTTAGTAAGAGGGAAAAATGAAAATGTTCACCAAGAGTACTTAAATATATATAGAAAGAGAACCTCATAAAAAATCATACAAAAAGAGAACCAAAGGTTAAAAAGAAATTGCCAAATAATAATAATTTAGTGGCCATAGGAAAGTTTGACTCACCAACATTTACAAATTAAATTCTACAAATTGAATTATATTATATCAGAGTTTGACATATCATATAAAAAAAATGTCACCAAATAAAATATTTTGGGAAATTAATATATGAAAGTGACATAAATAATGAAAGGGTTAATAGATTTTTATCCCCTGCAAAGTAGGCGTGTTTTACTTTACCTCTTTGTAAAATAATTCTTTAAGTTTCCCCTCTTGTAAAATATATTTTTTTGGTTTCTCTTCTTACACTTTTTAAATCGGTTGAACAGAATAACGATTTAAAAAACAGAACCTTTTAAATTGGTTGAACAAAATAACCGATTTAAAAGTGCATCCAAGGGGAAAAACAAAAAAAAACATGCAAGGGGGGAAAGTTAATTTTTTTTTTTCAGGGGTAAAGCAAAACACACCTACTTTGCAGGAATTAAAACAAAACACGTCTACTTTGCAGAGGTATACACGTATTAACCCACAATGAAATAAGCTAATAAAACACAAAACAAAAAGAAATTTTTTCACTCCTCTCTAGCGCGGAAAAATTTTGGAGAACATAATTCTAATTTGACGTTTTAATGTAACTTTTAATGAAATTTACACTATAAAAAGTTCGAAAAAATATTTTTCAAACTAGAAAGAGAAATTTTGGGAGGTGGGGGGGGGGGGGGGGGGGGGGGGAGAGAAAACTTAAAACAACATAACGCATTGTATAAAAACTACATAACACATTTTCCAAAAAAATACCAAACCATGATCCCAATTGAATTTTCTCTTCCCACTCATGTGTTTCTTTTCAACCCCCCATTTTTTTTCATTTGTGTCCTTGTATAAAAACTACATAACGCATTTTCCAAAAAATTCTAGTTCAAATTCAGAAAACACATTCCGAATTTTTTTTGCAAGGAAAAAATAAATCGGAAAATGCGTTCCGAATTATTTATTCAAGGACAAAAAAGAAAATATGGAGTAGAAAAGAAACACGGGATGAGAAGAGAAATAATCAGACCAATTTATGTCGTTGGATCTTTCAGGTCAAAGCGAGCTTGATCGAGCTAGCCTATTTGATCATTCTATTTCTACCAATGATATAAAATAAATACAATTGCATTGTTTATTATGAAATACCTAGCAGCAGTTTGGTTGAATATAGAAGGACCAAAATTCAAGTAGAATTGTAAAATTTGTTTAGCAGTAAATGCAGGAATAGAAGGGTTATTTAAGCTAGGAGCAGCGAGCATAGTAGCAATGAGTCCTCCAGTACTAGTTCCTGCTATAACGTCAAAATAATTTGCAAGTGCAGCTTTTTTATCATTTGCCACAATCTGATCAAACAAATCAAAAAGTCAATTTAATTTTGGAAGATCATTTTTATAAAATAAAAATTTAGAGTGCTCTTTCTTCTAAGGCAATATGTAATGCGGGAAAAAATAAATAAATTTATATGAATAAGTAGGACATTGATAGACCTTAAGAGCATTTTCTAAGTGCTCAAGAACAACACTAGGAACAATCCCTTTAATGCCACCTCCATCAATACTCAGAATAGTTATTGTATTTCCATATGATGATGGAGGTGGTAGATTTGTATTGAATCCGCTAATCACTTGACTAGCAAAAACAAACACAAATAAAAGGAAAGGAGACATTGTTATGTACTAATTATTGTTTTAAATAAAAGAGAAGACAAATTGAAGGATTGCATTTTTTATTCCAAATGTGAAGGGTATTTATAGGCATCAAGTATCGAATAGTATATGACCATATGATCGAATAAGATTTGAATATACCATGTGTTTATATTATATGATATCATAACACTTGAGTAAGGTTTACACAATGTTTGAGACATCATAAAGAGTTGACTTAATTTTTTTAGACAAATTACTCCCTCTTGTTCCACTACTAGTACTAATTAAAGTTTAATTTTTTAGATATGATATCTTCATTAAGAAATAATTATACCAAGTGTTTAGAAGAGCAATATATATAGAGCTCCCTATTTTGAGTGTTTAATTAAGTGAGTCTTGTATGTATTTCAAGCAATGTTTTAAAACTCGCAGAGATTAAGCGGTGTGATAGGTGCATTGCAGTTCACATTATCAGTTAGTTGATATAATGACTCGGTCTCTAAATCTTGAAACGTTAATATCAACTAAATTGAGGTTGTTATTCTCGGTTTTGGGGAGAATTTGCTAGTAGATTTGTTTAGTTAAGTAGATTAAGTGGAAGTTTACTTTTATATGTGATCGAAGGGAGTATGGTTGAATACATTTGAGCGGAAATCAACAAATTTAAAACGCTTAATTTAATAACATTATCCATTTGACATCTTATTCAATAAATGACATATCCATTTCTTCATCGATTTCATTTTCAATCACACGCACTCTAAAATGATAATTTGTCAATTAAATATATTTTTCCCATTAAAAACTTAAGTAAATATATAAAAGTAATAGAAAAATTCAATAAAAGATGCGCAAGATAAATGTAAAGGAGCAAATTCTTCTTTATTATTAGTGCAAAGCAAAAGTATTACAAGGAATAGAAAGTGCAGTCAAATCCCTACCATTATTTATTCTAGTTCTAGTACAAAGCCACAACAATAACTTACTCTCTTTATTCTTATACATAAAAAATTTCACAAGTTCATTTTATTATTAATGTATCTGATTCATGTTATGAATTAGATATATTAAAAATTGAATGAACAAAATTTCTTTTTTACATATATAAAATTAGAAAGAGTATTATCAAATACGAGAGAAAATCAACAAACTAGAAACACAATTAATTTAGCAACATTATCCACTTGACATTTATTCAACAAATGGTCGTCCTCGTTTCTCAGCCGATTTCATTTTCAAACGGTATTGCTTTTCATCGTACAAAACCTTAGCCAACCTTCACAAAATACATTTGTCACATAGTTAGCATGAAAAACTTGACATATTAGGTTTATTTCTACAATATTAATAAAAGCATGAAAAATTATATTTCATCCAAATATAATAAAAATGTTAAATTGCACAAACCTTTCAAGAGCTTGACCGTTTGTACCCTCACTTGGTTTTTCGTATGGGACAAAAGAAGTAACATTCTGTATCTTAACAGTTTGATTCAACAAGTCTTCTCCTGCCTTTACAAGTTTATTCATGTTTTCTTGGGTAGAATTAAGAGCTCCTATGGTTGGATCCGAGTTATACTCCTGTGCATTATACATATATACCAAAATGTTATACTAGTAGACTTTATTTTATGAAATGATAAAATAAAAAAATTAATATTCCAAACGGGCACTATATTTTCATTAAATAAATCTACCTTTTAACCTTATGAGAAGAAAAAAATTAATCTGCTAAAAAATTAATCTGCTTAATCTAACAAGCAAAGATATGTTGAATAAGTAAATGTCGCGTTTTTTATGGTATATATGAAACTCATACATCCGGTCTTTATTTTATTCTTTATAAAAACAAAATCTATAAATGTGACAACAAGACATTTTAACTATGTTGATACCTCAAATAAGCCACCTAAAAAGACTAATAAAACATATTAAATAAAAATGAGAAAGATAGTACAAAGGAACCTTGGAGGAATTAGACCAAAATCTAAGGTGTGTGAGAATCCCTCTCCCTCATTAGAAATTTTACCAAGGAAAACTCTGAATTAAAATTTTGATGATCGAAGAAAAAAAATGTGCAGAGATAAGATACAGATTCAAACATAGACAACAATATCAATAGTCTAATTGTGTAAATTTAAAGCAGTCGTATACTCATGATAGATCTGATTGTCCGATTAAGATCAGACGGTCCAAATTTAAAACAATCAGGCAATTTGATCAATTTTAATAAAAAAACGTAAAACGTCCGATCATAATTGAACAACCGGAGCTACTATGACTACATGCAATTCGAATCCTAATTGTGTAGCTATATATATATATTGTAGTCTCAAGAGCATAGGTGGTTAGCTAATCTTGTTCTTTGTGGTGTGTCTAATTTATGAAAAAATAACTTATAGATTATTCTGTATTCTATTATATAATTTGACTGGTATTAATAGCAAATAAAACATTATATATATAAAAGTTGTCTAATTAATATGAAGCAGGTTCAAAGAGAAGTTCAATAGTTTTTTTAGTAAAATTTAATAAAATATTATTTGTATTTTCTATTTTTTATTATTATAACATTCTATCATTAGTAACAATAGTAAGAACTCACATTTAGATTATTTTAAGAGTTTTTTTTTTTTTTTCAAGTATCCAATTGTTATAGGATTTCAATTTTAAGACACATAAATAGATGTATCGCGTACAATTCAAATATTAATCTCTACATATTATATATAATATCATACTAATTGAATTATACTTGTGGAGAATACTATTTCTAATAAGAACATTCACAATAAAGTTCCTCAATTTTAAATACTTAACTGAATTTCACATGTACACGTCACTCATTTAATTTTTTTTAATATTGTACTTAAAAAGCAATCAACCCCTAAAATTCAATACCTTTAAAAAAGTTTCAAGTGGATCACCTCAATAATTCTACATTATTTATTCATTATACTAAATGAATATCAGAGTATATTTTAAAGATAATGAGTAAGTGGTATATAAATTACTTGGTGTAGAAGTGATACTTAATAACTACTCAATTTTCCCCCCTCTAATAGAGGTACTAATAAATACCGACCCTTAAAAACATTCATTAAAAATAGAATCTATTTGATCTGTTAAAAAATAAATGTCAAAACAATGTGTAAACTATTTTGAATAACTAAATTTTAGACCCATGCTTGCTTGTATATATTTTTCTGTTTTACACGTGTTTGAAATTAACATGTGAACATTTATGTTTTTCCTGCTGTTTTGCTAAGCAGTTTTGGCAGTATCCAGTGTGAGTTGTTGGATGTATAGTGCCTAGCATTGAAGATACATTTATGTATTGGCAGTGAATATACATTACATTACATCGAAGGCAAAGGAGAGTATTAACTTGTGTTCAATTTAAAGGCGATAATAAAAAGTAACATGTTTTTTCAGTTTATAAAATAAAAGTAACATGTCTTAATTTCTTTAAAATTTTTATATATACAGTTTTAGTCTATGTTACTTTGGTGATTTTTATAGTGGCACATCTCTTTATTTTCCCATCATAAGCAAATGTCATTGCGCACTATTGAGATAAGAAAATTCAATGGCTCATATGGTAGAAGTGAGAGTGGATTTTCTCCGTTATAAAATACAATTAAAAGAATAATATGTAATTTATACTATTCATATTATTAAAAAAGAATAAAGTTAAAATTTGATAGAAAATAAAATGAGAAATTGATTAAATTTGAGATATAAAAATTGAAAAAAATTGAGAAAAAAAATAAAACTGATACTTTCTCGATAGAAGCTATATCCAATGGCTCCACCGGCTGTACCTCAACTAAATTTATTTTCTTAGATCCACATTGTTTTTGAACGGCAAGACAAAATATTATTGACTCACCAAAACATATGCGTTTATTTTATTTTATTTTTGGTACATAAAACATATGCGTTTATTTTAATTTTGTAACAACAAACTTGTTTACTTTTAAACTTTTTAAGATTAGCTCAGTTGCAGTTGCATTATATATGCAGATGACCGAAATTTAAACTTTAAGAAATTTTAGTTATTAAAATACTTGACCAATAAATTTAGATTTTTTTTTGTAAAAAAAATAGATATATTTTTTGTCCTATAAACATAATCAATTCATAGTTGTCATAGATTTGTGTTTGTGTGACAAGACCGACAACATATGACATTTTCTCAAATCATATATTATTGGTATTAAAGCCAATGGACGACATCTCACAAGAAAGCAAGAGAAAAAGCCAAAGCATAACTCTTGTATATAATTTGTTGTTGCTTTTTGTTTCATGTATGTATGTATGTATGTATGCATTTATTTGGTCAAATAACCTTGTTGGTTTCTTATTTGACCATTCAGCACCACAATACACAAGTTTGGCCGAATTGGGGATAAAAATAATAAGACTCGCAAAAAATCGTCTTTATTCATGATCGATGAGAAAATTTATCAGGCAAGTTTTTCTTCAATCTCAACAATCTTTATAGAGTATTTAGAAATTCTTTTGGCACAAGTTCGACAAATTTAGTTTCTATCTGCATATTTTAATTCTTTAGTATCAATGTCTCTTAACCTGCAGGAAGTTGTGGCAGCCTCTAAAAAATACGCGGATGAACTTGTCCGTAAGAGAAAGGAGAGACTTTCCTTTACACAAAAAAAAATATAAGAGATGTTGAAAGTGGCAAGAAGAAGGGCAGTTACTGGCAGCATATACAGAAGTACTTTTTCTAATTATTGGTTGGAATTGTTAGCGCGCAGCCAGCAAAAACACAAGATCAGGTGCAAACCCTGTGAATGTTTGAAGTTTGTAACAGAGAATGAATTAAAGAGAATGAATGAACAAAAGGATAAGAGAGAGAGAGAGAAGAATATGTGTGTAATCTCAAAATTTTATTGAGTTATTAAACATAATGAGTTTACACTTATTTATAGATTACTCGAGAGCCAAGTAATCACACACACAAAACTAACTAAGCCTTAACCAAGGTGCAGGTTAAGCTTCTAACTAACACATAAATCTCCCAGACTACACTTAGAGGAGATGCTAAGTCTCCTAGACTTAGAGGAGACGCTCAATTTCAGCAATTATGGATTACTAACTCAACAGGAATCATGTGTGTTATTAGTGGTTTTTGCTATGCTTATCTTAATTATATGATGTTGGGCACATAATTTTATCTTCTTTTATGCAAGAATTTGTCTCTATGGTGTAGAAAGACTATAGTTTTATGGGTTAGGTGTTATGTTTTTATTTCTGGATTCCTTTTCTTGTGTAACAGAAAAGACTATGTTTTGCTAATCGTTGCGTGCTTCGAGATTAGTCCTCGTGTTTTGAATTCTTATTCTACATCATGTTTTAAAGATATCATGTTGATTGATGTTCATGAATTGTGGGTGTTTTTTTTTGTGTTACGAAACTGTTTGTGTTACAAGTAAATTGTAGAGAAACTGGCACATAATGTAAAAGGTGGTTAATTTAGAACTCAACATTTTTTAAGGAAAACTCATAGGGTCTACAAAGCTGTGAAGCCTTTAAAGGGCAAGATGTTCACGGTTAGGATTGAATCGGTTTTAAAATAAAAATTCATCTGATTTAAAAGTAAATTTAAAAGACACAAAAGATAAGGGAAGGATTCAATAAAAGGCACATAAGATGAAGAAAAGAACCAAATTCTTTTTTATAAGCAAAAATGTTACAAGGAATACAAATTACAGTCCTATAATCCTTACTCTTATATTCTAGTAAAACAAAGCCACACCCACACTTAACAAGACTTAAAACATTTGAAATGAAAATAACAAACTAGAAACACATGCACAGATAATCGTTTTATTTATTTCACACCACACATATATATATAAAGAACTTGCAACATAGAACAATCCTTCTTATATATGCACACTTGGAATTTATTCAATAAAGGGTTGTTCCCTTTTTTCCATGGATTTCATTTTCAAACGCAATAGCTTCTCCTCGTACAAAATCTCAGCAAACCTTCATAAAATATAATCGTCACATTATTAGCATTTTCTACTAGAGAAATGATTAGGGGAAATAAAAAAAAATGTACATGGTTATCCCTTAATTAGTTTAAGGGGAATTCTAAGGTGGTAAAGTGGTATAGGTCTCCTACCATGGGAGACTTATATTCATCCTTAGATCACTAAGGTTTACCATAAACCTTAATAAAATTTCTACATTGTATTATTTCTTTTTAAGTTTGACAATTTTTTTTTATTTGAAAAAATATTTTTTTTTGTTTGAAAAAATAAGGGTTAAATATGTTTTTTTTTCTCTATTTTTATTTGAGTTTTGACTTTTAGTCCCTATATTTTTTTTATTATATTTTTAGTCCCCACATTTTCACCGTTTGCATTTTTAGTCTCTACCGTCAATTTTTTGTGACTTGGATAATGAAATCAGCCACATAGTATGACATATAGATGTCACGTCATTCGATGCAAATGTTATCATAGTCAATTTAAGTTATCCTATGTGACCAATTCTGTTATCCTAGTCATAAAAAATTGATTAAAAATATAATTAAAAAATTGTAGGGACTAAAAATATAATTAAAAAAATGCAGGGACTAAAAGTCGAAACTCACATAAAGGCTCCTTCTAGCATGGTTTACAAAATTCTTATTCTCAAATACTCCCTTCAATCCTTTTTATAAAAAACAATCCTTTTTATAACAAGAGATAAATTAAATATGAATTTTTTAATTTTTTCGCACATAAAATTCATAAATAATCTATCTTATGTTAACAAATTCTAAATTTTTATGAGAGATGTTCTTATAATATTATAAAGATGAAAAAAAAAAATCATTCAAAAATGTGAAAGTACATAAAAATTTGAATAAAACTAAAGATCAAAAGTTGTGATAGAAAATATTTAAAAGATCAAAAATTGAAAAAATTTATAGGGACAAAAAAAAAATTCGAGATATTTATAAAAGCAAAAACTTATTTAACCATTAAAAAAATAAATTTGAGTTTCAACTTTTAAATATTTGAGAATAAGAATTTTATAATTTATTTTTAAAAAAAATATCAAACTCAAGAAGAGATACAATGTAAAAATCTCATTATGATTTATCGTGGACTTTAATGATCTAAAGGTGAAAACAAGTCTCCCATGTTGGGAGACCTATAGCACTTTTCCATGCTAGAAGGAGCCTTAGTTTAATTTGTGTAAACCATGTTTAAATTGGTTAAAAGAAAAATAAAATAAGAAGAGAAGTACTAAGGGTACATAGTTAAACGTTTTTACAAAAGAACAAAACTCCACCTAACCAAATTAACTTGAAAAACCAATATTAGATCCAAGAGGACAACTATAGTCACTACATTTTACAACAATAAAAGATCATTGTGTCGTATTAAAATTAGCTAGGATTTTGTTAAGTCGGTTCAAAATGCAACTTAACAGATCAAAATTTTTTACGCCGTTTATTATTAAGCTGGGCTTGAAACCGACATAAAAGTTTGTTTTTATTCGACTTAACAAATACTTTTTACAAATGTCTCACATAGTCACATGGTATATGAAATTGTATTCAAATTTTTAGAGCAATTAATTAAGCTAATGTATGATTGACCACCTTCACTAAACTGCTTAACAAAAAAATATATTAATGGGCACAAACCTTTCAAGAGCCTCAGCATTTGTACCCTCACTTGGTTTTTCTTTTGGGTCAAAAGAAGTTACATCTATGGCCTTAACAGTTTGGTTCAGCAAGTTCTCTCCTGCCTTTATAATATTTTCCATACTTTCTATGGTAACATTATCAGCGGTGATGGATTTATCCAAGTTATACTCCTGCGTATTATATATAGATTTAGATTCTATTTTATGAAATGACATATCAAATAATTTAAATTCTTTTAAAAAATTTACATTAATGATCTATATGGTAAAAAAATTCAATAAAACAACGAATTTTATAAAATTTATATTCATTAAAACGTTATTAAATTGTGTAAATGCAACATTACGAAGAAATTCAAGAGGAGTACTTACGTCAATTCGAAGGTAGTAATTGTCAGAAGACGGGAGACCTGAAAACACCGATTTAAGGTGATATTCATTCATGTCTCCAGCTGAAACAGCAAGACCTCCGGCTATAATGGGTATCCAGTCAAGAGCAGTAGTGAATTGTGCAAGATCAGCAGGACCCCCGAAAGTCTTCCCATTTCTTCCTGTTCCTAATGACAATAGTACGATTTTTTTAGGCTCATTTTCATTCACATGAATGAAACTAGGATTCTTCTCGTTCATTTGTTGTACCACTTCAGTCAATGCGAGTAATGCCTGAATTAGACGAGTCACTAAAAAAATTATAATATATAAATTAAATAAAAAAATTATATTGCATATAAAAATTAAAGTTATAAAAAGCGCAAAATTAATCATAGAAAATTAAACTATTTCTATAATTAATAATAAATAAAAATTATTTTTACATCTTTTTATGAAATTTATTTTTTTAAAAAACAAAAACACAAAAAATTATATTTCAAATTATCATATTTTACTTTAATAATATTTTTCTATTACTAAATTTATATTTTACTAAAAATTATAAGGTACTCTATTAATTATTTTTAAAAAGTTTATATTAGACAAACTCTTAAAAAATAGCTTACCGGACTATTTGCAGTTAAAAAACCGTCGATTAAATTGAATATGTGAAAATTGAATATGCTAGGACCATTTATAAATGCATAGGGTGGTAGTTGACTTGGTGAAGCTGAAGTCCCAATGCATATATCTGCCAATTTTGCATCTCGGTTGGGATCTTCCTCTATCTGCATGCACGAACAAAGTTTCATAAAAAAAATGGTAAATAAATCAATAAATTACCTTATAGTAAAAAAAACCAATTCACCGTTTAACTTTTTAGAAGTTGAGCCCACTCTTAAAATTTGCAATGGAATAAAAAAAAAAAACTCAGATTTTGAATAATGTTGAAGCCTTGGTCTTCTTTTTTATTTTTTATTTATTAAGCGGTTTAAAATCTTCTAACCACGAAATTACTTTATAAAAAAATAATTTAATGCCTAAAAGATCACTTTTTAAAGTAAATAAATAACTTAAATGTAGTTTTGGTTCTCCAAATTTTACAATTGTGCAATTTTAACCCCTTAAGTTTCAATTGTTCGATTTTAGTCCTTAAATTTCACTTGCTCGATTTTAGTTCTCAAATTTACCCCCTTGTGAGGGGCTAGCAAATGCAAAAAGGGATAAACTTGAGGGGTCAAAATCGAGCAATTAAAATTTTATGGATTAAAATCGAACAATTATAAAACTTAGGAGTTAAAATGAAGCAATTGAAACTTAAAGAACTAAAATTACACAGTTGTAAAACTTAAGAAGTCAAAACTACATTTAATCCTAAATATATAAATAATTCATAGTTCGAACACATACTACTCCATATACATATTTATAATATGATTTCTCTATCTATTTGTTGCTTAGCATATGCATACTTTACACCTGTTTATTTATTGGAGATGGACCTGTTTTGGATTGTATCATTTGTCATGCATTGTGTCCTATTAATGAACTTTCTTAGGTTTTCTTTTTAAAAAAATACATGTCTCTACCAAATGATATATATATATATATATATATATATATATATATATATATATATATATATATATATATATATATATATATATATATATATGAGATAAGATCAAATGACACCAAGGTGTCAAAGTTAATTTGACACCAAATTTCAACTTTTAATTTTATTTAATCCAAAGGCCTAAAACAATTTTGACAAAATTAAATATTTTCAGATTTGACTCAAAATATTTCCTTATATATCAGATTTTTCTTCATAACCTAAAGGGAGAGTCATAAATTCATAATCACAAGCACTTGTTCATACAACGATGTTTGTCCCTCAAATTTTAATGTTTGGCATTTAGCACCATAGTAGAGTCTATTTGATATAATGAAATCTTCTTATTCTTCTACAAAACCATGCAATTTAATTTGAATTCCGTCAATTAATTATGTCAAAAATCAAATTGCAATTCAAAACATCACCGGATTCAAACATTTTTCATAGTTTTTGTTTGCTACTAATATTTATATACGGTTATTATCAAAGAAAGGAGAAAAATAGATCATGACATTCATGTGGATCTTATCATAAAAACAATGAAATTATTCAAAACATAGGGGATCCAATTCAGCATAAAGTCTTCTGGCATATTTTTTATGGAGTATTTTTACTATATATCACTTGATAATATTTTATGGAGTATCGATCCTTGGACAGTATACTACCACTTGCAGTTTTTTATTGAGTTCCGATCCTTTAAACTGTGTATCCATGGCATAGTTATTATGAATGTATGATCATAAACATTTCTTCAGGTGATAGAGAGAGTGAGAAATATTCTATTTAAGGAAAAATTGTTAGACAAATCCAAAAATATTTAAAATTGTCAAAATTAATTTAGGCCTTTGGATTAAATAAAATGAAGGGATGAGATTTGGTGTCAAACAAAACTTTGACACTTTAATGTCATTTGATCCTATCCATATATATATATATATATATATATATATATCGGAAAACAATAACTTTATCTCTAATTTGTATATATGAAAAATTATTCAGATATGTATAAATTATAATGTATGCTGACCTTTAAGCTTGAGAAAATAACTGGGTGGAATCTGAGGATGTCAAAGGATGGGACTACAAGATGGGTCAATGTGTCATGTAATCTTGTTCCTTGCAATATTTCACGTACTTTATTATGTAAGAACTTTCCATCATACTTCGGAGATTTTGTCGTATTAGTCCATCCGCTGCATTTTTTATTCAATAGCAAACAAAGGAGAATATGTATTAAAAAGATTAATTTTATTGTAATTTTTTTTCCACAATGTTAAATTCTAATATGGATTATGGATGTTGTCTAATGTTGGCAAAAATGTATAAAGCATCAAATATCTCTTAGATAAGTGATAATCCATTAAAATTAAACTCTCACACAACTGTAAAGTTTCAAATTCGAACCCTAGTTACGACGTTCGGTCTAACAATTTCGATATTTGTCAGTTGAACTGGAACTTCTAAACAAGCATCAAATATCTCTATTGGATCCAGAAATTAATTGTCATTATAATTATTATTTTTTTATCATGTAGCTTGGTGGTTAGAATTTCACTTATTTAAGGTGAAATAGTTAAGATATCAGGGTTTGAACTCCGATCCCTACATATTACATGCAATGTCCCTAACAATTGAATTATGCTCATGGGAACATTGTCTTTATAATTTTTATAAAATAAAAGTGACTTAATTGCTATTAATTTCATTAAAACAATGGGAAAGAAATAGAATCGTCATTATTAGGTCACTGTTTAAACCATAAAAAATATAAAAGTAATCATTTTTTTATTTCTTAAAAGTATCGTCAGCATTTATTAGCATTTTTTATAATTTTTAAATAGTTATTGTTCTGGACTGGGCTTATAAGGCCCAATCTCCCCTCCAGCCGAGCACGGCCTATCAGAACCGTCCATTATCAGACAACGAAGCGTAACGCTCGCACCAGAATAAATGAGCATTACTGCTTATCATAGCTCCCCGAGCCATTTTCTGGCAGCCACTTAATGAACATTTATTGTCCATTAGGGGCCTTGGCCCATCGTTGAGGGCTATATATACTCTTCATTCTGCAGGAGTCAGGTACATACTCTTTACCTCTAAAAACCGCATGTTACACATATACTGACTTGAGCATCGGAGTGTATACAAGTACACAACCTCCTTTCGCTTCAATAAGGACTCCGAAGCTCAAAGAACACCAACAATGTCGACTCTGATCCAGGTTAGATCAGTTATTACCATTGATGGTTTAAAATTGACAGTTATTATCATCAAATTTTTGACAATTGTTATTTATCCAAGTTATTATCATCGATGTTTTGAACGTATACTCCTTCTGTTTTTTAATATAACTATATAAGCAAAAGAATAATAATTTATGTTCATTGAAACATATATCTTAACTTTTTTTTATCGTATTCGTATGCATCCATGTATCTGAACTTTATTTAGTCAAGATATTTACTTTATTTAATGAACATAGAAAACTTTTTTTTAATGATGAATGAACCTAAAAACTGCTTTTACTTATATACAAAATCAGATGAAGTTATAAAGAAACTTTAAATTAGTTTGTTGGTTTCATATGTACCTAGCAGAAGTTTGATTGAATATAGAAGGACCAAAATCCGTGTAGAATTTCTTGATTTCTGCAGCATTAAATGCAGGACGAGAAGCATTCTTTAAATCGGGAGTAGCAAGCATAGTAGCAATGAGTCCTCCGGTGCTAGTTCCAGCTATTACATCAAAATAATCTGCCAACACCGCTTTTTCATCTTTTTTCTGATCAACCAAATCAAAATATTAATGTAATTAAAAATAATTATGAAATAAAAAAATAATAATTAATATTTAAAGGAATTTGTGTCATATAAGATCAAAATTAAAATAAGTATTTATTTTTTAAAACTAAATGAGTGGGTGATTGACCTGAAGAGCCTTTTCCAAATTTTCAAGAATAACAGCAGGAAGAATCCCCTTAATACCACCTCCATCAATACTCAGAATACTTATTATATTTCCAAATGATGGAGGTAGTAGCTTTGTATTGAATCCACCAATCACTTGACTAGCAAAAACAAACACAAATAAAAGGAAATGAGCCATTATATTGTATACTAAATAATTGCTTCAAATGAGAATACTTCAATTTGAAGGGCTTGCATTTTTACTTCCAGATGTGGAGGGTATTTATAGGCATACACATCGTGTCTATGATGATATTTATTCAAAACAAAAATCGTGTCCATAATGAAAATATTTAAATTAAGTGGTCCAAATTATGGATGAAAATATTTAAATTAAGTGGTCCAAATTATGGATGAAATTATTTACAAAACAAAGGCGCAACAAATTTCAACATCTTCACCAACCAAGGTATCCTTAATTTGTTGGACACATATGAACGATACCAAATAAGGCGCAACAAATTTGTTTATATTGTGGAGCTTGCTCTTTGCAAATAGAGCCGTTAAAATGGGTTAATCTGAATGGGCCGGTCCGAATAGTTTGAATTTTTCCTAGGTTTGGACTTTTAAATTGTAGTTCAAATTTTATCTGGGTCTTTTTTAGCCCGGCCCGATAAAGCCTGATAAAATATGGGCTAGCCCGAACAGGCCACGGGTCGTCCGAAAGTCCAACAAAATTATAATAAAAAATTAAAAAGGCTTAATTGCACTTTTGGTCCCCCTATTTTGCCAAAAGTGCGATTTTGGTCCCCCTATTTTAAAATCAAACATTTCAGTCTCCCTATTTTGATTTTTGTTGCACTTTTGATCCCCACCTTATTTTTTAAACAAGTGGCAACAAAAACGCTTACGTGACAATACATGTGGTAAATAAAAATTCCACGTCACCAAACATTTTTATTTTAGGTATTTAATTTCCAATATGAAAAATATAATTTTTTTAAAAGAATCTGAATAATCAAAAAATATAATTTTTTATAAAAATTTGAAATATTAATTTATTTTAAAAAAACTGAAAAAAACCAAAAAAAAATTAAAAAATATGAAAAAACAAAAAATATTATATTTTTTTAAAAAAATTATATTTTTTTAAAAAAATATGAAATATTAATTTTTTTAAAAATATCTAAAAAATTATTTTATATTTCAGTTTTATTTCAAATAATGTTTTATTTTCAGATTTTAAAAAGAAAATAATAATTTCAGTTTTTTAAGAAACTAATATTACTGATTATAAAAAATAATATTTGAAAGATTATATTAAAAAAAATCTGAAAATCAAAACACATTTAAATTTATTTTTAAAAACACACTGAAAAAACTATATTTTTTTAAAAATCTGAAATATTAAATTTTTTTAAAAAAATTAAAATATAAAATAATTTTTCAGATATTTTTTAAAAAAATTAATATTTCGGTTTTTTTTTAAATCAATATTTTTTGTTTTGTCAACTTTTTAAAAATTAAAAATTTTTGTTTTTTCAGTTTTTTTCTAAAAATAAATTACTATTTCAGATTTTTAAAAAATTATATTTTTTTCGTTTTCAAAGTTTTTTTAAATAAAAATCTATTTTTTTATAAAAATTAGTATCTTTTATATTGAACATTAAAATTTTAATATTATAATTAAAATATTTGTTGATGTGACTCTTTTATTTGCTACATGTATTGCCACATAAGCGTTTTGGTTGTTGCTTGGTCAAAAAATGGGATGGAGGACCAAAAGTGCAACAAAAATCAAAATAGGGGGACTAAAATGTTTGATTTTAAAATAGGGGGACCAAAATCGCAGATTTGACAAAATAGGGGACCAAAAGTACAATTAAGCCAATTAAAAATAAGAAAAATGTTAATTAGTGCCCCTGGGGCACTAGTTAAGGAGCTAAATAAGGTATGAATGCATTGGAACTTGTGTAATCTATTTTTTATAAGTAAAAAAAATGTTTTTTTCAATACAAAAATTACTCCTTTTGGTATCTTAACTAGTGGTGCCCCGGGGGCACTAGTTAGCATGATCCTAAAAATAAATATAAGTAATTTGTTTTGGATGATTTGAACTTAATTTGTATTATAAAAGTTTTTTATCCTCGTACGAGTTTCTCAAATATAATCCGCTACTTAAGTAGCGGATTGTGCTTTTTTATCAAATTTATCATTTTTACTACTTAAGTAGCGGAAAAGTAAAAATAGGACGCGCGAGAAACCCGTAGATAGCGGATGAAAAGAATTAGGGCGCGCGAGAAACTTTTAAGTAGCGAATGAATAAAAATAGGGCGCGGGAGAAACTCGTAGGTAGCGGATGAGTAGAATTAGGGCGCGCGAGAAACTTCTAAGTAGCGAATGAGTAAAAATAGAGCGCGCGAAAAACTTCTAAGTAACGAATAAGTAAAAATAGGACGCGTGAAAAACTCATAGGTAACGGATGAGTAAAAATAGGGGCGCGAAAAACTCGTAGGTAGTGGATGAGTAAAAATAGGGCGCGCGAGAAACTTGTGAGTAACGGATGAGTAAAAATAAGGTGCGCGATAAACTTGTGAGTAATGGATGAGTAAAAATAGAGCACCCAAGAATTATTAATCCTATATATTTATGTATAATATAAATGCATGTTTTTTTGCCAATTTTTTTTGCTATACAACAAAATAAAAGAAAATAAAGGCAAAAACTGAGCGGCCCGAAAGCCCGTACCGGGCCAGACTCCATTTTGTAGCCCAATTTTTTATTCGGGCCTTTTCTCCCGACCCGCCGAAGCCCAAACGGGCCTGGTCCGTTTGGGGACGGGTCATCCATTTTGACAGCTCTATTTGTAAGCTTCCTTTTGCTTAAAAAAAGAAAAAAATTGTTTATATTACCTTTATAATTTTATCTTAATATTGGCTTTCACTATAAGTTTTTAAAATTTTCTTCACTATTTTTTTTTTAACTATATAACTATAGATTTTCAATAAAATATAATTTTTTTCCAACTACTGTTTTTAACATTTATAACGTTGCAATTGAACATATTTTGTATTTCACATTTTGTCACTCTCTTTGTGCAATAACTGAATATAACATATGCCCACTTTGATAAATTTACGTTTGTTTTATTACTAAAATATATCAATCAATCATTGCCGATTTGAGGATCATCTTATGATAAGTCTGTTGTGGTAAGTGAGTCTAAGGACAAGGAATTCTTTAGAGTTTAGACACCGACTTTTTATCTTGGGTCATGATAAAATATCAAACTAGTCCTTATTTGATTGTCGTAGTGTTTGTAAGTACACTCATCATCTTTGGAAGTAGTAGATCAAGGTTTTTTTTTTTTAAGAAGCTAAATTAATTCATTTAAATTGGTATCAAAGATAATCAAATCTAAGACTTTAAAAAGAGTACATTCACAGATCTCAAGTTAATATCACCAAACCAATCCAAGTGGATTTAGATCAAGGGTCTTTTGTCTATGATCTGCTCAAGTTCTTTTAAGCTAAAAGTCTTAGCTAGCTTCAGAAGGATCGTATATATTACCGACAAATACAAAAGTTATTAAATTTATTTTATACTGTATATTTTTTGGTATTTATATAGACAAAATAGTAATTGAAATTATTATAAATTCATACATATAAGTGGGAGAGTTGGAGTTCGAATTTCGATCATAATGTCCGACCTACAAATTTTAACAATTTTTTGCCAATTAAACTAGAATTTGTGACCATTAAATTTATTTATATTTTTTTTTTGTACAAAACCATTAAATTTATTTTATATTATTACTAATGAGTAACATGTTAATTAATGAGGAAACTAAAATAATTTCTAATTTTGACAGTTCTATTTCTTTTATTTATTTTAAAAATTATTTGGCAGCTTATATGTCATGAATAACTGGCCCAGAATATTATACAATTTGTGCCATCACAAAAGACAAAGGAAAAGTTTAGTTTAATTCATCATCCATGACTGCATGTAACGCCCATTGCCCATAGAAAACCATTAGATTTTGAAAATAATTTAATCAAATTTCCCCGTGAACAATACACAAAATATTGTATTGTCAAAAAAAAAACACAAAATATTGTGTTAAAAGGAAGACATGGCTAAAAAAAGGAAGACATGGCTAAAAAAAGGACAAAATTAAAAATTATACTGGGTTATTATCTTCTTTATTTGTAATACATTATACATCAATCTTTTATTTATTTTTTCTTTATACCAATCTTTTATCTATATAAACACGCACGATAAAAAGGAAACGTTGCAACTGAACATATTTTTTATATATTTCACATTTTCTCACTGGCTCTATGCAATTATTGAATATAGAATATGCACACTCACTATAAAAAAAAAATGGAAAACAGCGACGGTTGGATTGAGTATATGGCGGCAGTTATAACCGCCGCTAAGCATTTAGCGGTGGTTTAACTGTCGCCGCATACTCAATCCAACCACCATTATTTTACATTTGTTTTATTACTAAAATATTACAATCAATCATTGCTGATTCGAGGATTACCTTATGATAACACTGTTGTAGCTATGAGGTGGATTATTAAGTTACTTTATATAATTGCTCTTAGTATAATGTGAATGATCATTCGACTCTCCCATTCGAAAATTACCTCATGATAACACGGTTGTAGCTCTGTGGTGGATTAAGTTACTTTATAAGTAAGGACTTACTATTTTGGATAAAGATTTGGTGTTCAAATCCACCTGTATAATTGCTCTTGGTATAATGTGAATGATCATTTGACTCTCCCATTCGAAAATTACCTCATGATAACATTTTCGATTTCGTAGTTGTGAGGTGAATTAAGATTTTTTTTTTTGGTCAAATATAGTCTAATGGCTAAAAATTTTACATTTAAGGTGGATAAGTGAGATGATTGTGGTACGACCTCCAGCCCTCTGTATATATAATGCAATGTTCTCCCAACTAAGTTAACCTCACAAAACGGTGAATTAAGTTACTTTATAACTGAGAATTCATATTCATAAACTTAATGCATTAAGGTTTTAGGTAAAGAAGTGTCATTTAAATCCACAAGTATAATTGCTCTGGATCAAATGTGAATGGTCTTCCAACTGTCCTTTCATCATGACTCAACAATGATATCAATGTTGATGGTTCAACAAAGGGATTGATCAACTCCTTTATTAAAAGTCTTGCTGACAAAAGGTTGTAAGCCGATGTGTTCCATTGCAGTGCAGCGGCAACAACGGTATAAGTGTATAAATGAAGAAAAAAAATAGCTTCAACTATGGGGGGGGGACATAATAAATTGAGGACGCACATTTGCGGGGAAGAATTGTTGTGGCAATTATAAAATGCGTTAAGTCACTTTATAAGTGAAATGATCGATAAACTGATGTTTTAAATTTTAGGATAAAGATATAATATCTAAAGTCACTTTATAAATAGCAGCAAAAGTCACCTTTAAATATTACTTATATAAATAATTTCGAAAGGAGTATGATTGAATACATTCGAGAGGAAATCAACAAACTAGAAATAACAATATTATCCACTTAACATTTATTCAATAAATAGTTGTCCCCCTTTCTCCACCGCGATTTCATTTTCAACCGATTTCATTTTCAAACGGTATTGCTTCTCATTGTACAAAATCTTAGCCAACCTTCACAAAATACAGTTGTCACACAATTAGCATGAACAAAAAAAAAAATGACATATTAGATTCATTTCTACAATATTAATTAAAGCATAAAAAAATTATAGTATGTCATTTAAGCTTGAATAACTATATAATAAAAGTGCTAAATTGCACAAACCTTTGAAGAGCTTCAGCATTTGTACCCTCACTTGGTTTTTCATATGGGACAAAAGAAGTAACATTTTGTATCTTAACAGTTTGTTCCAACAAGTCTTCTCCTGCCTCTACAAGTTTTTCCATATTCTTTTTGGTAGCATTAAAAGCGCCTATGGATGGATCCAAGTTATACTCCTGTGCATTATATAAATACCCAAATGTTATAAAGATTTTATTTTAAAGAAATTATAAAATAAAATAAAGTATTCCAATTCATTAATTAATAAATCCACACTTATCAGAACTAATAATTATGATTATGTTGCCTTTATATCCTCTTTATTATCAAAATCAGTCCATATAATCTTTTAAAAAATGATTATACTTAGACTTGTAAAAAGGTATTTAAAATATTGTGTAAATTAAAGTTATTTCCCTCCGTCTCTAATCATTAGTCTTTTACAATTTTTGCTTTTGTTTTAAAAATTTTGTTCTTATAAGTTAAGATACAGTTAATGATATTTTACCATTTTTATCTTTATAAAAACTAAACGCATTTATTAAATAATTTTTTTCTTTCTTAATAATGTAGGAGTAAAAATAATTTAATTTAATAATATTTTTTAATCTATATGCAAAACTCTACAAAGACTAAAAATTTAGGTCGGCGGGAGTAAGAGTTTGACCTCTTAACTTCAATGAAAAAAAGTTTAAATCCCCTCGGAGACAATTACGATGAAATGATTATTTGTACTACTTTAATTATTCTTTTTTTATAAAATAAAAAATTTGTAAAAAACACTATATACTTATTAGATGAGTAGTACTTTTTTCACTTCCCCAATTATTTTTTAAACAATAACTTGTAAAAAAAAATGCTAATTACTTTGTAAGTTTTGATTATTATTATTTTTTGGGTTAATAGGTTTTTACCTCTCTGCAAAGTAGGTGTGTTTTGCTTTACCTCTATAAAAAATTTCTTTAAGTTTTCCCCCTTGCAAAATATATTTTTTTGGTTTTTCCCCTTGGGTGCAAGAAATTGGCACCTTTTAAATCGGTTGAAAAGAATAATCGATTTAAAAAATAGAACATTTTACATCTGTTGAACAAAATAACTGATTTAAAAAGTTCTTCTAAGGGGCAAAAATCAAAAAAATATATATTTTGCAAGGGGGAAAACTTAAAAAAAAAATTACATGGGGTAAAGCAAAACACACCTACTTTATAGGGGGATAAAGACTTATTAAACCTTATTTTTTAAGAAAAATTTGCTCAAAATCATTCATTTACCTCAACTCGAAGGTAGTAATTTTCTGAAGAAGGAAGGTCTGGGAACACTGATGCAAGGTGATATTCGTTTATGTCTGCAGCAGCACTAGCAAGATCTGTAACTATAAGGGGTATCCAATCATCAAATGAAAAGAATTTAGCAGTTCTAGCATCAACCCCTTGAGTCTCTGATTTCCCACATCCTAATGACAACAATACCACTTTCATAGGCTCGTTTGGATTCATAGGATTGAAATGAGGAATCTTCTCATTCAATTGTTGTATCACTTCACTCACCGCAACCAATGCCTACAATTTTTTATCATGTGAAAATTTCATATTAGAATATTAATGTGTATCAATACGTAACATGAATGATAAATAAATGTGCACTAATATTTGTTAATGAGTCAAATATAGAAATAAAACGCATTTTGGGCTCTGACTCTCTTTTGCACAAAAAAAAAAAAAACGCACAACATAAACTTCACTAGTAAATAACTACAAAAATAAGTTGGAACTATTTAGTACCAAATTCATAAATGGTTGGATGTCTCGATTGTGTTATCAAAGGACATTATTTTTCTCCATCTTGACTCCTTCCTTCGGCGGTGGAGGGAGCTAAAGGCTAAAAGCGAAATGGTCTTCTTTTAATCTGACATGCTAGGTTAATCTGGAAGGCTCAAAACAATACAATTTTCTCCTTCAAATCTTGTACGGCCAAAGACATTGTAGAAGATCAATGTAAAAAGTCTCTTCGGTTGGCTAGTGAATAGAAATTCTCGAAACACGAGTGGTTTATAAATCCAATTGATTGTATTATTCGATAGTGTGGTTTTGGTTTGATCAATTTGTCATTTTTTAATGGTTTGAGTATCCTCTTGTACTCTTTTCAAGTATTTAGATTGAGCATTATTTATACTTTAATTTGCTTTTTTATTACAAATATCTTTGCCTTTTAAATGAAAAAAAAAAAAAAAAGACAATTGCAATAGCTTACCGGATTGCCTGCAGCAATACCACCATCAACTAAATGGAATTCATTATGACCATCCTTAAAGTAATAGGGTGGTAGTACAATTGGTAAAGCTGAAGTCCCAATGCATATATCGGACAATTTCACATCTAGGCTGGGAACTTCATCCAGCTACATGAACAAAAATTCATAAACAAACAATAATAAATAAATATATAATCAATCATTGACCAAAATAATAAAATAAATACAACAATAAAATATCAAATTATAAGCTTTCACTTTTTTCAGTTGTATTTGATTAATTTTGTATCTTGATTTTTAAATAGAACCAATCAAATATTATATTATATAAATTTGAATTCACGTTATTAATAAAGGGATCTGCATTAATGCAATCAGTTGGGATATCAATAGTGTTTTGATCAAGATCAGACGATTTAAAATATACAAATTTAAAGTTTATAACCCAAAATATATATAGACAATCTTTCAAATGTTCTGAGTTCTGATTGCATGAATGCGGATAATCTCATTATTTTATCCATCAAGTTATTTAAGTATGTTATGCAAATGTGCTGACCTTAAAGCTTGAGAAAATAATTGGGTGGAGTTTATTGATATCAAATGTTGGAATTATAAGATTGGTCAATGTATCACTCAATCGTGCTTTTCCCAATATCTCACGTATTTTATCATGTAAGAATTTGCCATCAAACTGTGGCCTCGGGGTAGTACGATTCCAACCTCTGTTAATAATTAATATATCAAATGGCAAAAGAGAATATACTAAGATGAGTATAAACAAGAAACTTAAACCGAAGAGTGCTTCTTTTTGTATCTCCTAAATCTCATACGCACTTTCAAAATTTCCAATTATACCTTTCTCGCAATACAGGATGCGAGTGTGTAAATACCAAAAATTAGAAGAAAAAAAAAAAAGAAGTTTGCATGGATGCAAACTCAGGGGGTGCAAAAGAATAGTTCGCATCCTAATTAAGATACGAACTCAGTTTGCATTCTAGAATGCGAACCTTATAAAATATGATATTTTTGTGTTTTTCCTCTTTCTTTGCCTTCTATTTTTAAGGTTTGCATTCTAAAATGCAAACTGAGTTCGCATCTTAGGATGCAAACTGTTTTTTTTCGAGTTTAATTTGGCACTCTCTAAATTTGCTATTTAAATAGCGAAGAGATAATATTGAAAATTCGGGAAGTACGTGTGAGATTTAAAAGGCGCAAAAAGAACTACTCTAAACCGAAATACAAAAAGAGGCTCAAAAGCCAAGTAAATCTTTAGATAGAGGGAAAAATGAAAATTTTCACCTAAGAGTACTTACATATAGAAAGAGAACCTCATAAAAAAAAATACAAAAAGAGAATCAAAGGTTAAAAAAAAATTGCCAAATAATAATAATTTAGTGGCCAGAGGAAAGTTTGACTCACCAACATTACAAATTAAATTCTACAAATTGAATTATATTATATCAAAGAGTTTGACAAATCATATAAAAAAAAATGTCACCAAATAAAATATTTTGAGAAACTAATATATGAAAGTGACATAAATAATGAAAGGGTTAATAGGTCTCTATTCTCTGCAAAGTAGGCGTGTTTTACTTTACTTTTTTTGTAAAAAAAATTTAGGTTTCTCTCCGTGTAAAATATTATTTTTTTGGTTTTTCCCCTTAAATGCAAGGAATTTGCACTTTTTAAATCGGTTGAACAGAATAACGATTTAAAAAACAGAACCTTTTAAATCGGTTGAACAAAATAATCGATTTAAAAGTGCATCTAAGGGGGAAAACCAAAAAAATATATTTTACAAAGGGGGAAACTTAATTTTTTTTTTTTACAGAGGGTAAAACAAAACACACCTACTTTTCAGGAGGTAAACACCTATTAATCCATAATGAAATAAGCTAATAAAACACAAAACAAAAAGAAATTTTTTTCTCCCCCCTCTAGCGCGGAAAAAGTTCGGAGAACACAATCCGAATTTGACATTTTAGAGAGAAAGCTTAAAACAACAAAATGCATTGTATAAAAACTACATAACACATTTTCCAAAAAAATTCTAAACCATGATCCCAATTGAATTTTTCTCTTCTCACTCCTGTGTTTCTTTTCAACCCCTCATTTTTTTTTTCATTTTTGTCCTTGTATAAAAACTACATAACGCATTTTCCAAAAAAATTCTAGTTCAAATTCAGAAGAAAAAAAATATCGAAAAACACATTTTGAAATTTTTTTGCAAGAAAAAAAATAAATCGGAAAACGCATTCCGAATTATTTATTCAAGGACAAAAAAGAAAATATGGAGTAGAAAAGAAACACGGGATGAGAAGAGAAATAATCAGACCAATTTATGTCGTTGGATCTTTCAGGTCAAAGCGAGCTTGATCGAGCTAGCCTATTTGATCATTCTATTTCTACCAATGATATAAAATAAATACAATTGCATTGTTTATTATGAAATACCTAGCAGCAGTTTGGTTGAATATAGAAGGACCAAAATTCAAGTAGAATTGTAAAATTTGTTTAGCAGTAAATGCAGGAATAGAAGGGTTATTTAAGCTAGGAGCAGCAAGCATAGTAGCAATGAGTCCTCCAGTACTAGTTCCTGCTATAACGTCAAAATAATTTGCAAGTGCAGCTTTTTTATCATTTGCCACAATCTGATCAAACAAATCAAAAAGTCAATTTAATTTTGGAAGATCATTTTTTTATAAAATAAAAATTTAGAGTGCTCTTTCTTCTAAGGCAATATGTAATTTGGGAAAAAAATAAATAAATTTATATGAATAAGTAGGGCGTTGATAGACCTTAAGAGCATTTTCTAAGTGCTCAAGAACAACACTAGGAACAATCCCCTTAATGCCACCTCCATCAATACTCAGAATAGTTATTGTATTTCCATATGATGATGGAGGTGGTAGCTTTGTATTGAATCCACCAAACACTTGACTAGCAAAAACAAACACAAATAAAAGGAAAGGAGACATTGTTATGTACTAATTATTGCTTTAAATAAAAGAGAAGACAAATTGAAGGATTGCATTTTTTATTCCAAATATGAAGGGTATTTATAGGCATCGTGTGTATTAATATGATCGAATAAGATTTGAATATACCATGTGTTTATATTATATGATATCATAACCTTGAGTAAGGTTTACACAATGTTTAAGACATCATAAAGAGTTGACTTAATTTTTTTAGACAAATTACTCCCTCTTGTCCCACTAGTACTAAAGTTTAATTTTTTAGATATGATATCTTCATTAACAAATAATTATACCAAGTGTTTATAAGAGAAATATAGAGCTCCCTATTTTTGTTGAATTAATAAGTCATATTTTTGGAAAAACAGAGCTTCAGAAGTTGAGATGCTTCAAAAGCTATAGAACTCCAGAAGCTGAGATGCTTCAGAAGTTGAGATGCTTCAGAAGCTGTAGAGCTCCAGAAGCTGAGATGCTTCAGAAGTTGAGGTGTTTCAGAAGCTGTATAGCTCCAGAAGCTGCGGAAGCTTCAGAAGTTGCAGAGCTCCAGAAGTTGAGAAAGTTTCTGAAGCTAGTAATGGATAGTTAGTTTGTTATAGTTTTTGATTTGTCTTAGGTAGTTAATATACGAACGCTTGGTAGTGAAGCAAGCCCCCATTTTGTATATAAATACATTTGTCCCTTGTGGATGAATGCAATTAATTCTGATTTTTTTCCCAAATTCTCTTCTCAATTCTCTTGTTCTATTCTCTCTGATTTCTCCCAAATTATCACATTGTCCCAACAAATTGGTATCACAGAGCCCGGTTGTGATTCACATTTTGCATTGATTCTTTGATCAAGAAACAATGGCGAACAATGGCACAACCTCATCACAATTTCCTGCAAATCTTCCAGTTTTCAAAGGTGAAAACTATGATCGTTGGTGTGCGCAAATGAAGGTCATTTTCAGGTTTCAAGATGTTCTTGAAACTGTGAATGATGGAGTACCAGACCTGGCTGCAAATGCTGATGAAGCAGCAAGAGCCTTGCATCGCGAGCTGAAGAAAAAGGACGCAAAAGGTCTGTTCATCATACATCAGTGTGTGGATCCTAATATCTTTGAGAAGATCATTGAGGAAGAGTCTTCTAAAGGTGCTTGGGATACATTGAAAAAGATTTATGGAGGTGATGAAAAACTGAAGGGTATCAAGCTGCAAGCTCTAAGGAGACAAATATGAAATGTTGGTGATGAATGATCAAGAAACGATAGTTGAGTATCTTTCAAGAATGTTGAGTATCACTAATTTGATGATGTCAAATGGTGAAGCTCTGTCAGAGAAGTCCAAGATTGAGAAGGTTTTGAGAACCTTGACTGAGAAATTTGATCACATAGTGGTAGCAATAGAAGAATCAAAGGATTTGGCTACTATGAAGATAGAGGAGCTTCAAGCTTCATTGGAGGCACGTGAATTGCGAGTCAAGCAGAGGAGTTCAAACAAAGCCATTGATCAAGCTTTGCAGGCAAAATTTCAGAAAGGTTCCAAAGGGAAAAACAAGAAAAAGAAAGAAGATTTAGAGAATGATGGCAAGAACCTAAAAGACTCAGAGTCTAGCAAAGGTAACAAGAAAGGTTCAAAGAAAAAGATTGATAAGAAGGATGTGAAGTGTTATAATTGTCAGAAGCTTGGCCACTATGCTAGAGAGTGTCACTCTAAGAAAGTTGAGAGAAGTGACAAGGATGAAGCTCAATTGGCAAAGGGAAATGGTAGTGACTCTGATGATTCCTTGCTCATGGCAATTACAAATACTGAAAGTGACAAATCCAACTTGTGGTATTTTGACACTGGCTGTAGCAATCACATGACTGGCAACAAGAAGTGGTTCTTGAAGCTTGATTATTCAGTGAGAAGGAATATCAAGTTTGCTAATAGCAGTCAGATCACTGGTGAAGGTATGGAGACAATTCTTGTGAAGAGAAAAGATGGTCAGGAATCCTTCATTAATGAGGTATTGTATGTTCCTTCCATGACAAGTAATTTGATTAGTCTTGGTCAATTACTTGAAAAGGATTATACAGTGACAATGGCTAATAAAGAATTAAAGATTCATGATGCTAAGGATAGGTTAATCCTAAGAGCTCAATTGTCAAGCAATAGAACCTTTAAGGTTGAAATCAATGTGATTGATTTCAAGTGCTTAGCCTCAGTTACTGGTACAGAAGAGAATTGGATATGGCACCACAGGTTTGGACACTTAAACTTCAAAAGTTTAAGCATGTTGAATTCCAAGAAGATGGTTCATGGCTTGCCTCATATCAGAGCACCAAGTGAAGTGTGTGAGGAATGTTGTGCAGCAAAGCAGGCCAGAAATTCATTCAAGAATGAATTGCCTATGAAGTCAACTCAGAAGCTAGGAATGGTGTATTCAGATGTGTGTGGTCCATTTGAGGTGAAATCCATTGGAGGTAATAGCTATTTTTTGACATTCATAGATGATTGTACTAGGCATGTTTGGCTCTACCTTATAGAAAAGAAAAGTGATGTATTCACCAAGTTTAAGAAATTTAAGACACTAGTTGAAAATCAAAGTGGATTTAGTGTTAAGAAATTGAGAACTGATGGAGGTGGTGAATACACTTCACATGAATTTGCAAAATTCTGTGAAGATGAAGGTATAGAGCATGAAGTCACTGCACCCTACACCCCTCAACACAATGGTGTAGCTGAGAGGAAGAATAGAAGCATCATGAACATGGCCAGAAGTATGCTTAAAGCTAAGCATATGCCTCGTAAGTTTTGGGGTGAAGCAGCCTCTACAGCAGTTTACATCATCAATAGAAGTCCTACAAAGAGGTTACAAGACAAGACTCCTCATGAAGCTTGGACAGGTTTGAAACCAAGTGTTAGTCATTTTAGAATATTTGGCTCACTTTGCTTCAAACATGTTCCTGATCAGGTTAGAAGAAAACTTGATGATAGAAGTCAGACAATGATATTGCTAGGTTATCATCCCACTGGTGCTTACAAATTGTACTCACCTAGAGATAACAAGGTTGTGATTAGCAGAGATATCAAGTTTGATGAATCAAAGGGTTGGGATTGGACTGAAGGCACAAGTGCTGAAGGCTCAATTCTCAACAGAAGACTTATGCTTGAGGAAACAAATCAAGAGGAGATAAAAGTTGAAGATCATCAGCCTAATGCTGCACCTAATCAACAGTTGAGAAGATCAACCAGAGAAAGGGTACAGTCAATAAGGTTGAATGAGTATGATGTGTTTCCTGATCAAGCAATCACTGAAGATGGAGAACTGGTCAATGAAGCAATGATTGCAGAATTGGAACCAGTGACTCTGAGTGAAGCTTTGAAAGATTCAAATTGGTTGAATGCTATGAAAGAGGGAGCTGAAGTCAATTGAGAAGAATAACACATGGACATTGATGAATAAAGCTGTAAACAAGAGACCTATTGATGTGAAATGGGTTTTCAAGCTGAAGATGAAACCAAGTGGTGAAATTGCTAAGTACAAAGCAATGTTAGTAGCTAAGGGTTTTCTTCAGAAGCCTGGACTTGACTTTAATGAAGTGTTTGCACCTGTGGCAAGGCTAGAGACAATTAGACTAGTTGTTGCAGTAGCTACCTACAAAGGATGGGCTATGCACCAGCTTGATGTGAAATCTGCCTTCCTGAATGGACCATTAGAGGAAGAGGTGTATGTGAAGCAGCCACCAGGATTTGAGATCAAAGGTCAAGAACAGAAAGTATACAAGTTGAACAAAGCTCTCTATGGTTTGAAACAAGCTCCAAGAGCTTGGAACAGGAGAATTGATAGCTTCCTGTTGGATTTGAGGTTCACTAGATGCACATCAGAACATGGAGTGTATGTGAAAGGCTCAAGTCATGTTGAGATTATAATATTGCGTCTGTATGTTGATGATTTGTTGATCACAGGATCAAACAAAGCTGTGCTAGAGAGATTTAAAACAGACATAATGAAGGAGTTTGAGATGACTGATTTAGGAGAGCTATCATATTTCCTTGGCATGGAATTTGTGAAAACAGATAGAGGCTATTTCTTGCATCAGAAGAAATATGTCATTGACATTTTGAAGAGGTTTCATATGAGCAATTGCAACCCAGCAATTACTCCTATGGAAACAGGTGTAAAGCTGAGCAAGAATACTGAGGATGAGTTGGTTGATTCAACATTGTATAGGCAGATCATAGGATCATTGAGGTACTTGTGCAATACTAGAATTGACTTATGTCATAGTGTTGGTCTGTTGAGCAGATTTATGGATCAACCAAGGATGAATCACTTGACTGCTGCAAAGAGGATTCTTATATATGTGAAAGGAACCATGGATCATGGTATTTTGATTCCAAACCAAAAGAACAGTAACAAGAAGCTAGTGGCTTATGGTTACTCAGATTCAGATTGGGGAGGAGATCAAGATGACAGGAAGAGTACTGCAGGATACCTGTTCATGATAGGTAATGCACCAATCTCTTGGTGTTCTAAGAAGCAAGGGATAGTGGCATTGTCATCATGTGAAGCTGAGTATGTGGCAGCTTCATTTGCAGCTTGTCAAGCAAATTGGATTGAGATGTTGTTCACTGAATTGAGGGCAGTAGAGGCAACAAGGATAAAGCTACTTGTTGATAACAAGTCAGCAATTGATTTGGCTAACAACCCAGTTAGTCATGGAAGAAGTAAGCACATTGAGAGGAGGTTTCACTTTTTGAGAGATCAAGTGAACAAAGATAAGCTTGAGTTGGAATATTGCAATACTGAGATCCAACTTGCAGATATTCTAACCAAACATATGGCTAAGGCAAGGTTTGACACTCTCAAGAAGCTTATAGGAATGAATGCTTTGGAAAACATGCCTTAGGAGGTGTGTTGAATTAATAAGTCATGTTTTTGGAAAAACAGAGCTTCAGAAGTTGAGATGCTTCAGAAGCTGTAGAACTCCAGAAGCTGAGATGCTTCAGAAGTTGAGATGCTTCAGAAGCTGTAGAGCTCCAGAAGCTGCGGAAGCTTCAGAAGTTGCAGAGCTCCAGAAGTTGAGAAAGTTTCTGAAGCTAGTAATGGATAGTTAGTTAGTTAGTTTGTTATAGATTTTGATTTGTTTTAGGTAGTTAATATACGAACGCTTGGTAGTGAAGCAAACCCCCATTTTGTATATAAATACATTTGTCCCTTGTGGATGAATGCAATTAATTCTGATTTTTTTCCCAAATTCTCTTGTTCTATTCTCTCTGATTTCTCCCAAATTATCACATTGTCCCAACAATTTTGAGTGTTTAATTAAGTGAGTCTTGTATGTATTTCAAGCAATGTTTTAAAACTCGCGGAGATTGAACCGGTGTTATAGGTGCATTGCAGTTCACATGATCAGTTAGTTGATATAATGACTCAGTCTCTGCATCTTGAAACGTTAAAATTGAGAGACAAATTAAGCATATCAACTAAATTAGGTTGTTATTCTCATATTATGGGAGAATTTGTTAGTAGATTTGTTTAGTTAAGTAGATTAAGTGGAAATTTATTTTTATATGTGATCGAAGGGAGTATGATTGAATACATTTAAGCGGAAATCAACAAATTAAAAACGCTTAATTTAGTAACATTATCCATTTGACATTTTATTCAATATATGGCCGTATCCATTTCTTCGTCGATTTCATTTTCAATCACACGCTCTCTAGAATGATAATTTGTCAATTAAATATATTTTTCCCATTAAAAACTTAAGTAAATATATAAAAGTAATGGAAAAATTCAATAAAAGATGCGCAAGATAAATGTGAAGGAGCAAATTCTTCTTTATTATTAGTGCAAAGCAAAAGTATTACAAGGAATAGAAAGTGCAGCCAAATCCCTACCAGTATTCTAGTTCTAGTACAAAGCCACAACAATAACGTACTCTCTCCATTCTTATACATAAAAAATTTCACACTTTTTAAGTTCATTTTATTATTAATGTATTTGATTCATGTTATGAATTAGATATATTAAAAATTGAATGAACGAAATTTCCTTTTTACATATATATAAGATCAGAAAGAGTATTATTAAATACGAGAGAAAATCAACAAACTAAAAACATAATTAATTTAGCAACATTATCCACTTGACATTTATTCAACAAATGGTCGTCCTTGTTTCTCTGCCGATTTCATTTTCAAACGGTATTGCTTTTCATCGTACAAAACCTTAGCCAACCTTCACAATATACAGTTGTCACATAGTTAGCATGAAAAAAATTGACATATTAGGTTTATTTCTACAATATTAATTAAAGCATGAAAAATTATATCTCATCTATAAGCTTGTGAATAACTATAACTATATAATAAAAATGTTAAATTGCACAAACCTTTCAAGAGCTTGCCCGTTTGTACCCTCACTTGGTTTTTCGTATGGGACAAAAGAAGTAACATTCTGTATCTTAACAGTTTGATTCAACAAGTCTTCTCCTACCTTTACAAGTTTATTCATGTTTTCTTGGGTAGAATTAAGAGCTCCTATGGTTGGATCCAAGTTATACTCCTGTGCATTATACATATACCAAAATTTTATAAATGAAATGATAAAATAAAAAATTAATATTCCAAAAAGGCACTATGTATTTTTAATCTGCATAAATGATTATTACTTTTTTAAAGGAAAAGTTGCTCAAAAAATAATCACAAATGCAAAATAAAATTAATTCTAATTTTCACAAAAAAATTTAAAAAACTTTTAAATATTTTTTTGAACAAGAAAAACATTTAAATATTATAAAGGGAAGTCTAATATTAGCAATATATGGATCTGGTGCAAATGTGAACGTTAATAATTATAGTGATTTTTTAATAAAATATTATATTATATATATTGTTCACTGTTTTTATTATAAAATTCATTTTTTATTAAAAATGGTAATGGACCATCTTGGACTATTTTTTAGAACTTACTATTTTTGGTAAAGAATTTGATGGTAATAAAAATTGAAGAACAAATATTTTATTAAAAATTTCTAAAACTAATAATGTTCATAATTTGTACCAGATTCATGTTAAACACTCTCCGTTAGATGCACACATATTATAAATATTTTTTCAAAGAAAAAAAATCTAGAATATGCAATGCAACTATTAATTAATGTACCTCAACTCGAAGGTAGTAATTGTCTAAAGAAGGGAGGTATGGGAACACAGATGCAAGGTGATATTCATTTATGTCTGCAGCAACACTAGCAAGACTTGTAGCTAAAATGGGTACCCATTGAAGAAATGACAAGGACCCTGCTTCTGTAGCATCATGCCCTTCTTCACTCACTTCTCTTCCACATCCTAATGACAACAACACCACTTTGATAAGCTCGTTTGGATGAGGATTCTTCTCATTCAATTCTTGTATCGCTTCACTCACCGCAACCAATGACTGAATAATATACAAATTAAAATTCAAATATTTTATTTTGTTCTCGTGAATATAATTTAATTGTTAGGTACAATTTATGCGGTATATAGAGGATTCGTTCAAACTT
Source organism: Trifolium fragiferum (assembly GCA_954870985.1). NCBI lineage: Eukaryota > Viridiplantae > Streptophyta > Magnoliopsida > Fabales > Fabaceae > Trifolium > Trifolium fragiferum. The sequence goes on from OX940792.1 coordinate 914,453, forward strand.
TACATATCCATTTATTCACTTTTAGAGGATACTTAATAGATAGTAACGATAACTCTATGTAATACTGATCAAATACATCATTTTTTTTTTACATACTAAAAATGTCAAATATCTATAAAATTGTAAGGATGTGTTTGGTTTTATAAAAAAAATACGAAAATCAATAGATGAATTTAAATTAAAATAATGACTTCAAAAGGAACCATTCACTTACCGGACTGCCCACACCTATACCTCCATCAATTAAATTGAATTCATTATCGCCATCCGTAAAGAAGTAAGGTGGTAGTATAGATGGTGCCGCTGAAGTCCCGATTATTATGTCCGACAATTTTACATCTAGGCTAGGAACATCATCTAGCTACATGAACAAAATAGATAGAACATAATTAAATGTTAAAATTTTGTTCATTAAGGATTAAAAATAAAAGAAAATTATTTATATAGATAAAAATAAGTGATTTTATTTTACAGAAATATGAAGATTAAAATTCACTGCAAAAATAAAGACTGAAAACATATTTTACCCTTAAATATTTTTATGTAAATGTGCTGACCTTAAGGGTTGAGAAAATAATTGGGTGGACTTTCTTGATATCAAAGGTTGGGATTATAAGATTGGTCAATGCATCGCTCAATCGTGTTTCTTTCAATATGTCACGTGCTTTAGCATGTAAGAACGTGCCACTAAACCGCGGACGTGGGGTAATTGGAGTCCAAAATCTGCATTTGTTTCAGTAACGAATAGCAAAATAATATATTAAGATGAGTATAAATAGAAAATTTAATCCTAAATACAAAAAGAGAACCAAACACTTATAGAAAATCCTCACTATGAGGAAAAAACAGAAAGAAAAACTTCATATAAAAACAAAGAGAATTAAAGAGATTATTTTTTTTGTCAAACACAATTTAACACTCTGTTTGATAGGGTACATACATTGGTTTCCGTGTTTTTATTTCTCTCATCTCTTTTTCTCTCCTATCAAACAAGACGTGTGAAGAAAGGACTCTTATATATCGACATCTCTACAACTATCGACTAAATTGTACTTATTGGACGGACTAAAATAAATACAAGCATTGTTTCTTACGAAATACGTACCTGGCTTCGGTTTGGTTGAATATGGAAGGACCATCCTCCAAGTAGAATTGTAAGATTTGTTTAGCAGAAAATGCAGGACGAGAAGGGTCACTTATGCTAGGTGCAGCGAGCATAGCAGCAATGAGTCCTCCAGTACTAGTCCCAGCTATCACGTCAAAATAATCTGCAAGTGCAGCATTATCATCTTTTGACACTTCCTGATCAAGCAAATCAAAAAGTTATTCATACGTAATTATTTATTTATTAATATATATATATATATATATATATATATATATATATATATATTAAATGTTAATGTAATTTGGAAGTTAATTTCTATAAAATATTAATTTAGGAATCTTTCGCAAATAATGCAATGTTGTGTGATAAAATACTCTCTTCCGTCTTTTTTTATAAGAGACACTTTATATTTTTAGATTCATTAATCAATTGATGTATATGGCTTATGTTATAGGCTAGATACATATTAAATTTTGAAAGATGAAATGTCTCTTATGAAAAAATGTAACAAGATATATAACTTAGATATAAAGTAAGTAATACAACTATTAATTAATAAAACAAAGATAAATTAATATCATATATGCATAAATAACTCTTTATTTTCCAACTTTATAGGAATATAATAATCCCTTTATTTCTAATGTTAAATCTTGTATAAACACAAGCGACAAGATTAGCGCAAGCATGCACACAAACATATATGGACATATGCAATTAATTAAGGCAATGTTATATAAGAAAAAAAAAAGTTTAATTTTTATATGAATTATAGGGCATTGACCTGAAGAGACTTTTCCAAGTGCTTAAGAACAACACTAGGAACAATCCCCTTAATGGCACCACCATCAATGCTGAGAATGGTTATTGTCTTTCCATATGATGGAGATGGTAGCTTTGTATTGGTTATTGTATATGGTAGAGGTGGTGGTAGATTTGTATTAAATCCACCAATCACTTGACTAGCAAAAACAAACGCAAATAAAAGGAAAGGAGCCATTCTATTTTATACTAAAAAATGCTTCAATTTGAAGGGCTTGCATTTTTCCTTCCAAATGTGCATGGTATTTATAGGAATAGATCGTGTATAAGATCGAATATCAAATGTATATGATCATATATTTAAATGTACCATGTGCATTCTTTTGTCTATAAAATACAATGTGCATGTATGTGATATATTATATAGGAAGATGATATCTCATCTCATCTCATAACACTAAAGTATGGTTTACACATCTGTTATTGGGTGTTGCCTATTATAATAAATTTTGCTGATTAAAAACAAGAGAGAGATCATCAAGAGTTGACTTAAGTTTTTTTTTTTTTTGACAAATTACTCTCTTTCCGACTCTGTGGCTAGTAAATTTTTTTTTCCGCAAATTACGCATCGATTTTGTTGGAAAATATGAGTTGTTGAATTTTAATTCAGGTATTTATTATTTAAAGACATTGATATGCACTTCGATTGTGTTCTTAAATTCGTTTTGCTTATATCAAAATGATATTTTACTTCCTTCAAATTAGAAATCTTTTTACGTCAAAAAAAATAAAAAATTAAGCAAACTTTTAAATTATATTCATATGTTTATTTTTATTTTATTAAAATTGAATCTTGTGTATTATTTTTAAAAAAAAAAAAAAATCTAATTGTTGAAATAAATAGTTTTAGTTAAGGCTCAATTCTTGTGGGAGTATAGATTTGAACATTTGATTCATGTATATATTATTATTACATGTAATGTTTCAACCAACTAAATTATAATCATATGAGCAATATTGCGTCAAAAGAATAATCATGGGAACAATAAAAAAATAAATTTCATAATAACACAAAATGAAGATAATATATAATATATTTTATCAAAGTTTATTTAGAATAGTAAGATACACATTCAATTTTGTTTCCTATTAGTTTAGACCTCTACAATATATACGCATTTATTAAAGCACATGTGATATTAAAAAATAGTTATTGAAGCATACTCTTTTTTGGATCCGGATCCTCTCCCATTATTTGTCTCCTGTAGTCCCTCCTGTGCTTTTGAGAGCCCTTGGATTGATCCAATGAATGAGATTAAAAGGTAAAGTTATACTATAGAAAACACTAGATTTGAATAGAGAGAAAGTAAACTCATAACAAAAAACGAGGAGAAAGGAATTAACGCAGAAAACTTTTCAAATATCTTCTCCACCGTCGCAGCACTTCTCAAACGAGAGAGAAAGGAATTAACCCTCGAACCATATCCGTGAAATCTTCCCACCGCACCACCACTTCTCAACCGCCTTAATCTTATTCAAGCTTGCCGCCGCCGCTGACAAAGAAAAAGAATCGTAATGTAACTTTCTGGAACAACGGCGTCGAGTTCAAGATGCCAACCTTTTAAACGTTTTGTACCCCTTTTGCCTTCTCTTTTTTTGAGGCCTTTTGGTTGTGACGAACCATCATTGCTACTTCCAATCTCTTTAACTTTAGCAATAAACTCATTCACTTGAAAAATGCTTGTTGGATTGTTTTGAAACTCCAGCATATGCCTATTCAATTCATTAGCAACTTTGCAAAGGAGATTGAATGTCTCTGGACTTCTACATGCTTCAGTGGCTATCCTAATAAGGCGGGGGCAGATCACATTGTAGCGTTGTGTTGGGGATAGATCAACATCTACTACCAAATTATTGACACCAACATTAGATAAAGTCTCACCTCTTGCTAACTTTGTCCACCTTTTTAAGATATATTGTTCAGGCACTAATTTGACATTCATATGAATAAACAATCTTAGACAATGACAACAAAGTATGCCAAAACTCTCAAACTTGTGACAAGAGCAAGAAATGAAATTCTTATCCAAATCAAATGACACTTTCCACTCTTCCAAATCACTCTCCATCACAATAACACAGTCAACTAAGGGTGATTGTATGTTAATGCTTTTGACAGAGCATGCTTCAAACAACTCATACTCGTGTTGAAATTTATCAAAAATAGTGGGAGTATAAACCTTAGAGACTTGCTGCAAGATACTTGAATATGAGTTCTTTAGTCTTGGAATCTTTTGACGTGCTTCATATTCACACTTCAACTCGTTATGTCGCTTTTCTTCTACAACATCCTCAAAGCGCTTAAAAAATTTGATAATATCCAACTTCGCATTCATAAAACTTTTAATATCCGCATTCACACTTTCACTAAGTTGAGTACTTCGTATTCCTAATGTAAAAACCTTATTCATATAACATGATGCCCATTTCTCCTTTAAAGTGTATAATCTTTGCAACCAATCGTGTTCCTTTGCATCATACTTCATAAGGAGAGTACTCCAGCCTTCTTCAAATTGTTCTTCATATTCATAACCATACACACACTTCTTCAAATCACTAAGAAAACAAGTTCCACCTTTCATTAAATTGCCACAGCGTTTGATGGCATTTTGCATCAAGTGCCACGTACATAAGCCATGGTAAGCTCCAGGCAAAACCTCGCCTAACGCTTTTGCCATTGCTTGGGCTTGATCAGTAAAAACTGTTTGAGGAATTTTTTGCTTATGAGCCTCTAAAAATGTCTCAAAGAGCCACTTGTATGACTCTGCTGTTTCGTCATACAACAATGCAGCCCCAAAAATCACCGCTTTTCGATGGTGGTTAAATCCCGAGAAAATTGCTAGCGGTCTATCTGAACTATTCGTGCAATATGTTGAATCAAGAGAAATCACATCACCAAAGCACTCATAATCAATAAGCATTGTTGCATCTGCCCAAAACACATTGGTGATTTGATCTTCATCATCCATTTGATATGCATGATAGAAAGTTGGATTTTCCACCAATTTTTTTTGGAAGTACTGCAATAAATAACCAACATCCCCGTGTTCCATACTCCTCTGCCTCTTTTTTCGAAGATAGTTCTTTTGATCAAGACGGGTAATTCCCAAGTTAGTTCTTCCTCCCACTTCTTTACTCATCAAGTTAAATGACTTTCTTTGTTGTAGTCCAGCATCATCAGCTAGATCAATTTGTTGACATTGAATTTGGGAGATTTTTCTTTGAGATGGCAACATATGAGTTGTTTCCGGTAGATGTAAATCGTGATTATGTTCCTCTACAAAATCAACCACCATAAATTTTCCACCCATATTCTTGATGCCTAACCGTGCTGGACAATTTGTCCTGGTCTCCGGCCTTGGGTTAATTGTTTTATAATCTCGCTTATCTGGTTTTCTCAAACCTTCTTTACAACAAACAAACTTATAAGAAGTAATTATGCCTTTTTTGTTCGTGTTTGAATATTGTTTCCTTGCGCCAAATCCAACTTTTCCGCCATAATCAACCCAAAATTTCCAAGCATCTTCAACGCTATCAAACATCATTTTCAACTTCGGTTTCCAATCTTCTTCCATTTTCTACAAAAAAAATAAAAGATTCTTCATTTGATTGACAGTACTTATATCAAAATCCAAACAAAATATATACTAGTTTTGTGGATGATGCCTGATAGTAGTTTTTAACTATCATCTTCATCAAAATCCAAACAAAATATATACTGTTTTTACAGTAGCTTTTAACAAAATATATCTTCTGTTTTGTCTAGCTTTGAACTATTTTAATTATCTAGTTTCAATTATATATAATGTGTTTCTTTTATATAAAAGGTACACTACTGTAAAAACAGAAAAGCTTTAAAGTCATATAATCATAATCCTTCATAATTTGGCAATAACTATGTTTTATCTTCATAAGCTTTAAAGTCATATACTCATAATCCTTCATACTTTCACTCTCATTCATAATTAGGAAAACAAAAACTAACCTTGTATCAGTAAAAAAAAAAAAAAAAAAAAACTAACCTTTGTGACACACACTATGACAATGGTGTGGGAACTTTGTATTTTGTTGTTGATGATGGAGCTACTTGAAGAAGAGGATGTGAAAATACAGAGTTAAAATGTGTAGTTGAAAAACTAATTAGTGAAAGTTGGAAGTTGAAACAACAAGTTGTAACAATTCCCGCTAAAATGTTATTCTAAGCTCTCTATGTTTTTTCTCTCTCTTCCGAATATCTTTTTTTTATTAATTTTTTTCAGTGATGTTTCTCAACCATTGGATTGGAAACTGGAGAGATGGCTGGAGAAAGATAACAGGAGGGGATCCAATCCCCTCTTTTTTATAAAAAAAATCCACCAAGTAATCGGATTCGGATCCTCAGCTGCCGAATTCCCTGCAGCACTCTCTGCTGCTGTATTCTTGTCCGTCAGATTAAATCTATGGTAGAGGTAAAAAAACTGAGAATAAACTGCGTTACATCTGTATTTCCCTTCTCTTTCACTGAACACCTCACTCACGCAACCATGTCCATATCCATTCTTTCTGCAGTAAATCATCTTTTATTTCAATTTTGACATTTGATTTTCTCCTCATATCCTAATTTAGTTTGACATAATAAAATTGATTTCTGTTTAGAATATCATTCCATTTCATGTTGGTAAAATTTGTGAAAGTATCAATGTCCACTCATGGCTCCTGTGTAGCAAAAATGAAATCATCGCTAGAAATAAAAATTATCAAACGCACAGGTCTTCTCCACTATTGCAAAGTGACATCTGTACCATCTCGCTGTTGAACCGGTTACGATCTCCTAAAGTCTAAACATGTGTGGGTGAAAGGGGCTTCTCCACCGCTGCCACAAATCAACACGATGATCGACCACCGTGCATATTTACCGTCGTGGGTTGGCCACCAGCTGGTCTTCGATTTCGAGATTAGGCATCACGAATAAAGATCAATTATATAAAAAAGAAAGAAAGAATCAAGATCAATCTGTCATGAGTATGTATTGTAAAATCAGTTACATAGTGGAGTATTTTATTGCTACTTTTAGTGCAGTTTTGCAAGTTAACATCTCAACCACATATTTAATCTGACAGCCAGGAATACAGCAGCAGAGACTGCTGCAGGTAATTCGGCTGCTGAGGATCCAAATTCCCCAAGTAATCAACAATAAGTTGTACTTGTACTTGTAGATTGCTAAAGATAAACAATTTATATAACAAAACAAAGTCTTGGATCCAACAAAACAAGTTCTGGATCCAGCCACTCCTCCTTGAAAGAAGCATATATATATTATTGTTACAAGAATTTTTTTTTCATTCTATTCATTTTCTCTTGTGTTTTTTAGAAATTTATCAAAATAATTTTATCTATTATTTAGATAGTGGATATACTTATTAATTTCTTTTTTATAATATCTACTATTTAAATAACGGATAACATTTACAAAATTTCTCAAAAATTTCCAATTTTTATTATGTCCCGTCCAACACCATATTATGGCCTTAATTCCAATTGAAGTTTTGGCTTTTTTTTTTTATGAAGAAAAAGCTCCACAACAAAGTGACAACGTAGTCATAAAGGAAAACAGATGTAATACTTCAAATTTTGTTGGGCACTAGTATTATGTGTAGTATAGGTAACATTATACATGTATGTAGGGGTTAGAGTTCGAACTCCGGTCATCTCATTTATCCATTTTAAAGGTGAAATTTCTAACCACTAGGCTATTTGACCAAAAAATAAATAAATAAATAATGAAGATTTCTCTTTCTACCCCCGTCTTTCTTTTTCATCCTCAGAATTTCCGTTTTTACCTTTGAAAAACCGGTTCGGTAAATGCGTGTAGATACATGATACCCTGTCAGAAACCTACGAAGCTACTTAGTAGGTCAGCTAAAATTAAACGGTAGAGTTTGAAATTTATCTTGTTTTTGAACTTCTAATGCGTGTAGATACAGTTAGTCAATGTTCCAATGTTGATTTCAAGCCACCAATGAACATAATCGCGCAAGAATCACGTATAAAACTTTTGATCGTGTGTTTTTGAAGAAGAAGAAATGAAGAAGAAAGCTGCATCCTCTAGTATATAAACATAAACTTCGGTTTTTGTCTAATTAATTTTGTAGCTGACTTTGATAACTATATCATATATTTCGCTATTTATTTTACTTGAACATGTTGTTTACAATGAACTCATTTGGTATTTACTTGAGATTTGGATAATTAGGATTCAAAAGTATGTGACACGAGTTTAAAAGGTTCAGTATAACTCGATAAAATGAATCATGAGTCCAAAGTTCAAACCTTGGTTTAATGAATCATGATTTCAAAGTTCATACTTGAATTGAATTTATAAATAGTAAATACACACGTATATACATACACACTTGTGTTTGCGTAAACATACACATTTTGTTTAAAAAAAATTCAAAAGAGAATGCTTATAGAAGAGCTTGTGCAAGTTCAGTTACTTAAACTTTTCATTTTTTTTCTTCGAGTAAACTAGTTGCTTACTCACATGATAAGTGTCCAGAAATTGTGAGTTTGAAGTTCGAATCCCAGCCCCTCAAATAATGGATGCGTTTGTTTTAGTTTTTTTTTAAAAAGAATTATTTTTTACAAAAATTTTAAATGAAAAATTAGTTTGAATAATTTTTTTTAAAATGTCGTTTTAAGTATTTCAACAACTTGTTACAAGTATTTTTGGATTATAATTTTTTTAAAAAAAAAACTCTAAAAAAGAAACTATTTTAATAACTTTTTATAAAAATCATTTTTTTAGAGATAGTTTTTTAAAAAATGTTGCGACTTTTATTAAATTAAAATATCTAACATAAATATTTAAGTTATTGAATGTCAAAATCATTTTTTTTATTTACAAAAAATATTTTAAAAGTGTACAAAAAAAGAGTTTAAAATAACTTTTACTATTTTTAAGTTACCATAAAAAATATTTTTAAAAGTTACAGAAAAAATTTACTTTTTTTGAAGTTAAAACAAGTGCACCCAATGTCTCTAGTAACTTACAACCGAATCACCTTAAGAACAACATGCACATGAGAAAAGGGTTTGAGTTTGCTACATTTATTATCTTTCCATTTGGAGAGAAATATACACATTAAAAATTAGTGGAATCTATTAAAATTAGGTCCACTAATTTGTGGACCTCGCTGATTTTTAATGTGTCTATCGCTCTTCAAATGAAGAATAAATAGATAGATAATAAATGGAAGAAACCCAAACTCACGAGAACGGATGCATTTTGGGAATAATATATGTGAAGGGGTGCAACCGTTAATCAAAGGGTGTAACTAGTAGAAATGTTTATTTATCCATGTCCATATTTATAGAAGAAGGTTCCAAAACGAAATCAACACAAATTGTAAAGCGGGAAAACACATCAAACAATTCCCGCTCCTATCCCCTTTTCCTCTCTCTCTCTCTCTCTCTCTCTCTCTCTCTCTCTCTCTCTCTCTCTTCACTTCTCACAGTTACAGAGAGAAACTCCACCGCCGCAGATCGGAAATGACTTCGCCGGAATCACAACTCGATCCAAATCCTTTCCTCAAAGAACATTCCTGGCACCTCTTATCATTGCTTTTCCAGATCGGTCATCCCGTCGACGCCGAGTATCTATCTTCTCGTTGCCGATTACTCTATGCTTCTCCCGATTTCATCCGTTCCGTTGCATCTCTTTCTGATTCTCCTCTCTCCGTTAACAGCAACGGACTCATAACTCCTTCCGTTACAGCACTTTGCTCCATAGCTAGGTTTTTCAAATTTCTATTCAATACTTCAACTTCATCGAATTTCCGAAAACGCAAGTCGATTTTATCAATTACTGAAGGTACTCGAATTTTCTGTTTAATTTAACTGTTTAATTGTTTTTTTATTATTATTTTGTGTGTGTTTATTGATTTGAGATTTTGTTGAAAACAGGTGGAAGAGATGCTAAACGACTCGCAATTGGTGATAAAGTTCCGGAATTTTTTGTCAAGGTATTGTTATTTATTATCCGTGTCTAGGTTCATTATGTTGTGAGCAATTGAATTTTTTTATATTGTTGTTAGGTCAATATTGTGCATTATGCATATAGAATTATAGGAATTTGGTGTTAATTTTGAATGTTAATGAACTTGAATTATATGTGTATTGTGAAGTAGTACCTTTGGTATGTGAAACTGATAGTGACAGTAAGGTTCACTTGATTTCGTTCTAGTTTTTTTTTTTTTTTTTTTTTTTTTTTTTTTTTTTTTTTTTTGTGTGTGGATAATTTTGTTGTATTGAGGTAAATCATAGGACTTTGGTAGTTTGGTGTTGATTTTGAGTGTTAATGAACTTGATTGGCTTGTGTATGTGTGTACTACATTTGATATGTGAGACTGACAATGGCAGTAACGTTCACGTGATTTAGTGTGATTATAATTTTGTTAGGCATTTAAAATGATGAAAAAATAGAAGGAAAAATGCAACCATTTAGTTTGACTAATCATTGTTTGTAAAAATCTATTTTTTGTAGTATCATTTGTTTCGTTTTTCTTTGAAAGCTTTGTATCAGTGATGTGGTATGTCTTTTTATTTGTTAATTGTTGTATTTCTTGCTGAATTAAGTGTCGTGATTTTTATATTTTCTTTTGTTTGCAGAGTTTTTCGGATACTACTGCAGAGGATGTGATGAGAAGAAGTTTCTATGCAATGCAATTTGAGTCTCGGATTATGCATGGAGGGAGGATTCCTATATGTATTGATACAATTGGAGAGTGTTCAGGTTGTTCGGAGCCAAATTTTGAATACAGGGAAGCTGATAATGATGGCATAACAAACGCAGCCCAGGGAGATATTTATGGCTTTCTGATCAAAACCAGCGAGAGTTTTTTCATTAATGAAAGTGGCTTGACGAAGCTTGACAGGGATATAGATAGACTTGCGGGGAATAATCCCTTTGCGAATATTCCTCCACCAACTAATGTCCAAGATCAATCTCTTTGTAATGAGGGTGGTGTTGTTGGTATTGGATCAGAGAAGAAAATGGATTGCTTTGACACATTTGGGAACAAATATCCTGAACAAAACATAACCCCTACTGTGGATGGTGATGATGTTTGTAGAAACAATACTTGCAAAGATCAACTACGAGAATCTAATGAAATAAACAAAGAAGTGGAAAGAGGTCCAAAGGAAAGACTAATTAATGGTGACAAAAGCAGAGAGATGGAAGATGTTGCTCAGAGGTTCAATCCTGTAGCATGTGGAGAAGAGCCAACGCAGGTTTTGGAATTGAAAAAGGGTATACTAAGAGAATTTAATGAAAATGGTAAAGAAGAGGAAATAGGTTTAAAGGAAGGATTAATTAGTCATGACAAAAATAGAGAGATGGAAGATGTTGCTCAACAGGTCAATCTGATAGTATGCGGAGAAGAGCCAACAAAAGTTTTGGAATTTAAAAAGGGCATGCATGTAGATTTGGAGAAAAACAAGAGAGCAAGAAGCATGGTGACCCGGTCTACCAATAAAGTAGCTCAGTCCTCTTCAAATCCAAAGCAGGTTCTGAAAACTTCTCGCATATTGAAGGGAGGACTGAAAAATGATCAACATTCAATGACTCAAATTCTAACAGAATCACTAGCCTGTAACAAATTTGATAATGTTCCAAACAAAATTGATCAATGTAACGATGATCAGAACATTATTGCAAAAAACAAACTTAAACAAAGCCGTAAAGAAAACATGGCAGAAGATAACTCCATGACTTCTAAGGTGAGTGTTTTCTGTGAACAGATTTGATATAACGTATAACTTTCTTTAAATCATTTTGACTATCTGTTTGAGATGTATCATACATGTGATGTTATCTATTTTGGTTATTTTGTTGAATCAGGTGGAGAAAAAAACATTTCCATCTTTTGAATCTTTTATAATAGAGGAAGAAGAAGGTTCAGGTATTAGTATTGGGACTTTGTTTTTCATCAACTACCACACTGATAAAAAATTTCCCTATTAAAATTGTGTTAATATTTCTTTAGGTGGTTATGGCATTGTTTACCGTGCCCAAAGAACAACTGATGGAAAAAGACTTGCTATAAAATGTAAGCCACCCATCTTTCATGTCGAATGTGTACAGATTCACGAGGTGTTATGCTAAGAAAAATGATAGGAATAGGTTCAAGTGTCTGTTATTTGCATATTTGCACCATACTGGAAAATGAAACTACTTATTTGTCGTCAAGAATTCAGTTTTTACTTGCGTCCTGTTTCCAACACAATATATAAAATGGAAACAATTTTTTTTGTAACAATTCTTATCCTACAAATTTAATATATAGGTGGTGTAATTGATTATGAAAATCTTATATTGATGCTTCAATTTATACATGTGATTTTACAGGTCCTCATAGTAATGCTCATAAAAACCATGTAAATAATGAGCGGAATATGCTTGAGCGTTTTGGGTAAGTATTTGACTTATGCTCCTATATTTTTTATATTTAAGCTACGATGCTATTGACCTTTAATTTTTTATGATTCAGGGGTAAAAGCTTTATTATAAAGTTTGAAGGTTCATTCAAAAGTGGCAACAGTGACTGCTTTGTTTTAGAACATGTTGAGCATGACAGACCTGAGGTAATTGTTTAAATTGTCTGCAATTTATATTTTCCTTCATGAGGAAAAATAACTGTTTTTGGTTTCATAGCTTTCAACATTTTGATTTAATCAATGAATCAACTTCCGAAAATGTATTTCCCTTTTAGCCTCTTTTAATATTAAGCTTTTTTGCTCATAAGACGCATCCTTTTCAGACTTCATCTTTGATGTAACTAATTTTAGCTTCTCAAATTTTAGTTTCTGGAAAAAATTTAATTGTTTTTTGTGGGAAATGGATTTGCCTTTTAACTATTCTTGATTTTAATGTAATTTTGTCATGAAAATACCACAATTTGTAGGTTTTGAAAAAAGAAATTGATATCAGTGAGCTTCAGTGGTATGGGTTTTGCATGTTCAAAGCACTTGCATGCTTGCATAGAGAGGTAATTTATCTCGTTGCATATTCTGTGACTTTGACTTCAAGATATAATGACATACACCATTGTTTGAGAAGTTCAAACTCTATTAATGTAGGGAGTCGTTCACCGAGATGTCAAACCTGGAAACTTCCTTTTCTCTCGAAAGCTTAAGAAAGGCTACCTTATTGACTTCAACCTTGCCATGGTTAGGTTGCTTCTCTCGCTGCAGCTTCTTACACGAGTTTTGACTGCGATTATTTCCAAATATAACCTGCTGTATTGTGGTATTTGTTTTCAGGATTTAAAGCAGAAGTACAATATCGGAAGTAAGCCTCATAATTTTGACCTATTTGGCTAGTCCGTTAATATTAATCTCAAGCAATAAGCCCACATAATCAACTCCCAGAACAAACGAAACACATTTTTTTTGCTTTTACATGCATCATATTAATTTCTTACAATTAATCTCGGTTCACTTCACTAAGTTTTATGAAATGTGATAATCATAGATTCATTATATAATTTGCCTAGTTTCATTTGGTCAGGTAAATCAAAACCAAGCCTTGATGCATCCAATAATATTCCTTTGCCTTCTGGTCCTTCCCCTGCGGATCAAGACAAGACTCTTGGAGGAATCAAGTCTCTAACATCCAATAAAAGGGAATTGACATATCATAGGAAATACTCTGAAATTAATAGGCATGTGAAGCCAAAGACTAATGCTGGTCATCTGAAAAATTGTCCTGATAAGGCTGTTGCGAATTTACGTAGAGCACCAGGAGCAGATGGCTCAGGTATAACGTCTGCCAAAGATATTACTAGCACCAAGACTGCTTCTGCTGATAGGCTCCGAGAACCCATACCTTTCCGAGGAAGAAAGGAGCTTATCAGCCTCGTGCAGAATTCTATGCAATGTGCAAACAGTAGTTCAATTAAAAGTCCTTCTTCTCAGAGGAAAAGGGTTACTGCTCCTTCAAGCAAGGCAGATGGCAGGACACTTCATCTTACGCCGATGCCTATACATTCATCTACAGTTGCTGTGGGATCATTTAGAAGCAAAGGTGTGATTCTAAGTTCAGTGCTTCTGAGTTCTAAGGAGTGGTATTACTCCCTTTGATTGTTTAACTTACTAACTGCTAATGTGTTATTCAGGGGATGGAAAACATAAAAGAGAGGGTCCTTGTGTTGGAACAAAGGGATTTCGTGCCCCAGAGGTAACGTCTTGCTGTCACTTCTATTCACATTCAATTTTTTACGCAATTATAAGTACTATATTTTGTCGATCCAAATACTATCTATAGATTCAACTGAATACTAACATAGGAAGTGTCACTTTTAGATGCTTGTAGAGAAGCACGTAACATACCAGTTGGAAATTCTACACTGTTGTTGAGGTTGCAAATACAGGACTTCCCTACCAAAAAAATCAATATGGATACTGTGTTTTCTTTAACCTATTTATCTATGGTTCACCACAATCGTATAATGAGTTAGTTTTGTGCTTGTAGTATGTGTTACTACTGTACCCATTAGTATGTGTTACTACAATCGTATAATAAGTTATAATAAATTTTTTTTTTTTTTTGGGGGGGGGGGTCAAATTCCATATTTGTTTTAAAATTTGAAATACTCTAAGTAACAGGAAAGTACTTCTGCTCAAAGAATTGGTTTTTGGCGGCTTCCTTTATTGTCATTCAAAGAAAACCACTGGTGAAACCTGAAGGTTCATCGCTGAACTGGATATCACACCTTCAAAATGCATCATTTAAAGTTTATTATGCAGATGCAAATTCACCTTCCTACAATTAATGGACAACTTTATTTTTCAATAATTTTGATTCATGGTTTCACTTTTTCTTTAGGTTTTGTTGAGGTCTCAGATTCAAGGAACAAAGGTTGATATTTGGTCAGCTGGAGTCTCTCTACTATACATGCTGATGGGAAAAACTTCTTTCCCTGGCGAACCAGAACAGTAAAAAACCAACTTCAGATTCGTTTGTGATTTTATCTTTCTTTGTCTTTCCGTGCTGACTATGTTTTGCTGCAGGAGTTTAAAAGAAATTGCCAAATTGCGGGGCAGTGAAGAGCTTTGGGAAGTGGCCAAGCTGCATGACCGTGAAGCATCCTTTCCGTTGGTAAATTCCTTATTTTGTAGCAACTCCTTGGCCGTTCCTATTAATCCTTATTTGAGAATTGTGATGATAAACTCTAATTAAATAACATGAGAAAAAGAAAATGAAATTATCCTTGAGTGAATTAAAATTTTCATTATTATTTTATTATTTTTGATTCAAAAAATTATTTAAAAATGATTTTGTTTTGTTTTCGAGATTTCAAGCACTGAGGAAGATTTTTTACAATACACCCCTTGAATAACCATTTTAAGTTTTAAGTTCAACTCATAATCACAAAATTGACTTGTAAAATGAGTTTTCTCCAATGATAATTTTGACAACTCCACTAATTTCACTAGAGAAAAATGGTCCCTTAGTTGATTCTATTGTTATTTGAAGATGGTGATTGCTTGCTAAATTTGATTTGATTTTAGTTTTTTCCCATTTGCAATCAACAATTGACATGATTTTAATTGTTGTGGCTCTGAATTTAATTCGCTGTAAAAGTATATAGTAAAAAGCAGCTCTTATTTCTTAACAAGGTAAATGAAGCTAATGTTTCCCTTCATTCAATTACAGGAGTTATTTCATGACCAGTACTTGAAATCATACGACATAGAAACCTGGTGCAAGACTCACACAAAAAGACCAGAGTTTGTTGATCAAGTCCCGAAATCGTTGTTTGATTTAATAGACAAGTGTCTAACAGTAAACCCAAGGAGTAGGATTAGTGTTGATGAAGTTCTAAGGCACGAGTATTTTTCTAATTGTAATCGTATCCTGAGAAAGCAAAGAATGATGCGACTCGGCTTAGACAGTGACGACTAATGAATTGTTACAATATTGTTTGACCTGAAGAGAGTCTACAAAAAAATATTGTTTCCATTCATTGATAGATGTAAATATGGATTACAAGTACATTGCAGAGAAACTGTCACATAATGTAAAAGGTGGTTAATTTAGAACAAAACATGTTGTATGAAGAACTTACAGGACCACCAATGTTGTGAAGCAGTTAAGTTACAAATTCTCTAGTATACTATTCCATCCAATCACAAATCCCAATGTTGAGTAGAACACTAAAATAAAATAGTATATTGATCATGCATGGAAGAACATTTCCAATGAGAATATCATAGAGGATTTCATATGTTGATGACTATTTTTTTTTTTTCAACCCATTGGATGAATTTGGTGTGGCAAAGTGAGTAGCATAGAATGTGTTGAAGTATGTAATAAGTAAGATGTGGCATTGTAGAATTGTTTGTTGGTAGTTTACGAAACCCAAAACGAATTTGTTAAAAGTTGATCATTACAGTTGTGCTCTATGCTACTGAGTTTGGCATTAAAAATTGAAAAGGGAACTGAAAATTAGGGGACCTACCCACCTTTACAAATTTTTTTAATGGGAAATGGATTCTTTAATTCTCAATTTATTTTCTTTCATGTTTCTCATGTTTTCTTAATCTCACCCTTAAACATTTTTCACATTTTAAATTTGGTATCTCATTTTATTCAATAGTCTAGATTTCACTGTTTTTCTTTCGTTAAGGGATTATATGAAAATGATGAGAAATTAATAGGACGGGTAAGGATGGTTGAAATCTTGTCAAATATTTCAAATTATAGATGAAATCTAGTTGATAATCAAATTCTGAAAACTCCTAGCCAATTATGAGTTATAGGCCATAAACCTCAAAAAAAAAGTCAGAATCTAAAAATAATAAAATTTTATACATGCCTCAACTTTTTAACATCATTGTACTTGTGAATATGTATAATATTATTGAATATTCTTTGTAATATTGATCATACTAAAAAATTTACAAGCTGTTAAATCCTCATAATTTATACTTTAGGTGGATTAGACCACCTTCTCTTCACCTCTGATTTCCATCTCACATCTTTAAGTTTTCCATCCAACCCATAATCTCTTTCCATCACAAGATTGAGTCCTTCGTCGGAGTACCAACCAACTCCAACACAAAGAATACCATCATTATTGATATCAACGTAGCATGTCACACCCCCGGGAAGCCATAGCAAAGTCATATCCTGCATGTCAAGACTTTCCTCCTCGCCGAAGTAGTTGGTACTCTCAGGCGAGCTTCTCTTCTTCAGAGTTTCTGTACAAAGGTAGACATACGGAGCAGCATCGCCTTCTTCTTCCACCTTAGTCTCCTCACTGTACACAGGCGTAGCGCTGATCTCAAAGACTTTCCATGACCCTGTCAACTCTGATGGCTTGGTTCTTTTTCTTTGAGAAAATGGCTTTAAATCAAACTCCATGTCGCCACTTTAAATGCAAAAAGCAAAAGTTATTTTATTGAAATCAAGGGAGGAATGAAAATAGACGAACAACATAAATATTTTCCAACTAGGTGAAGTTGTCTACATAAATCAAAAGTCTTCATAATATCTTATTGTTAATTATTAGGAATGAAATTATATTTTAAATAACTTCTTTCATTTTGTGGCTCACACTACACATTTCCTTGTAGCGTGATATTTTTAGTTTAAAGACTAAATAAGTGCTTCATAGTCGCAAGTTTAGTACAGAATTTCAACGCTAATACCTCTGGTCATCGACACAAGTAGGACCGACCCATTCTTCTTCATACACAGCAACTCTCATTATTTGTATTTCTGAACCACCATTTATGAATTCTATAGTATGGACAATGCGGATCCTTTTGTGACAGCCTTTAACCAAGCACTGGAAAAAGAGAATTCATAAAACAAGAAATTATTGCAACTCTTATTGGTGAAAAATTAATCTAACATATATCTTCTGTTGTGGTGATAAAATCCATGCTTAAATAAGGAATTCAAATTTTAAGAGCATGTTTTAATGCCAACACAAAACATAGATTATCTAATGAGCACTTCTATCCAAACTAGAAATTTCTAGCGCACAGCCGATTAATATTCATTTATTCCATAGAAGTAAATTTAAATATTATGGCATGTGAGAAAAAAATGTGGAGGGGTTTTAAAATAACAAATGCATGATATTCTATGGTGCTAATTGACACCAAGTAGCACTCACACTTCAGATTGAAAGCTTATTTGGTGGCCTTCATTTTCTTAAGTTACTATCAGTGTCAATGTGTCAGTATCGTGTCTGTGTTGGTGTTTCAATATTTCTGATATTTTGTAACTAGCATGCCCGACTTACTTGTTCAAACTTGAAAGTTGGAGTGACACAGTACTTTGAATCATCATCCTTACCCACTGAAATATCCATGGGACCCCTAGAATAAGAGCCATCCTGCAATTTTTAAATACAGTATTTATAAATAATACAAATCGAAAAATTTAAAGAAACGGCCAATGGTAGTTTATGCTGGTCATTTGGATACTAAACATCATTATTCCATAGACATGTCAAATTGTTAGGAACCAGAAATTAAGAACCGCAACAATGAATTGAGAGAGCAAGATGTTGTATTATTATGTGAGAAATGAGGAATTTACAGAAGAGAAAACTCTATCGGCCACAGGGCAAGGCCTCTATAGAGAGTGGTGGCTCTCCATTGTATTACAACTTCAATATTCTCAAAGATACTTTCCTACTAGGTCACTCTCTATTCATCAACCCTTCTCTAACAGAAATGGATTCACAATTCTTTCCTTCCACTAATGCTGCCAGCGCAGCTTATTTTCCGTTCAACACTCTTCTTTCTCTTGCATGTGAGTACAGCTTCCCAATCTTAGGCCCATTAGTTACTTTCTGGACCAATTTCCCCTCTGTGCTCAGTAAACAAGGTTGGGTTATAACACAAATGATCACTCTCATTAAAATTTCGGTATATTCTCTTAAATGAAAACCACTACGTATAAAAAATGTCTTGAAATCTTTGATGAAGATGAGCCAGACCAAACCAACTATCGGTCAGTTAATACCTCTGAATTTCATTAACAAGTCTAATGTAACAATGCAATGGCCTATACGGTTGTTGCAAAAAATGCAGGCCATTTCTAACTATAGTAAAGTAACCAAACGGCTCGGCGACATGAAATACTAAGGTTTTACACTATGAGTGGCACTATAACGTTGCAAAATTTGAACAAAACGCTATTGTTCTGCAGTATGCTAGTATTTAGTACAAAGTGTTGTTAAATAGCGGCGATATAGCAATGCATCATAGTGAAATTTAAAGAAACTGTTATTTTCCACTATCCGCAATGGACAACACTGGATTTAGAATTACTTTATCTAAGCACTTTTTTAGTTAGAAAAACAACTCAAGCAAAACACCATGTATACATTATCCACACAATAGAAAACTCTCTCTCTCTCTCTCTCTCTCTCTCTCTCTCTCTCTCTCTCTCTCTCTCTCTCAATAAAACTGTTCCGTCTTTCAATTAAATTCTTGGATTCCTAACAGAAAACTACAAGATAAATACATTAGGAAAAATTTATAGCATATACTTACTTCAAAGTAAACAAGGCCCGGTTCACAGCCCATGAGATCTTCTTCCATCACGTCACTTTTTTTAAAGTCAAAGGATTCAAATGTAGGCAAAACACGATTTGTTATTTTTTCACCGGATTTTTGCGGCCTGAGTTTCGCAGCATTAAGATCACCAGAACCATTTTTAGCTAAGTCATTGCCTTCAACATGTTGTGGCATTTCACCATAAGGATTCAAAGTCACCCAGTTAACCTTTCTTTGGATTTGAGATGTACGTTCACCTGAAAGTGATGGCTCTGCTGGCACTGCCTCTATACGGGATAGAGTATAGCAGTCGTAAAGGTTTTCATTTCTGACACTTATTTCCATTGGCTCCATTTCGGCTGTGATGGGAGAAAACACAGCACCTACACCTTTCCAAATTCCGCTGAGACTGCTAGCAAATGTGTTCCATGCTGGTTTTATTACCGGTTCCTGAAAGAGTGTTCGTTCTATCAGCATAATGTTCATCGCAATTTGAACAAATCCTTTCTACATTTTATTACAGATACCAGTAACACATACATACAAAACAAGTAGAAAGAAAACAATAAATAGAAAGGGAAGAGTTCATTTCTAATACATACCCAAATGCCATACTTGAATTTAATCCACAAAAATAATAGATGGAGTCATGGAACTTTTATTTATTTATTTTCACAATACTTTCTTCCAACAAGATAGTTTGGAAAATGGAAGAAACTACCCAAGTCTTATATACATCATTTACTTTCCAATGTAAGAGTCTCAAACTACTGTACATAGACTCTTGTTCGGTGTTGCCAAATCACAGAACACGGAAAATAACAGTTTGTTTAAATTCCGCTTTGCAACAGTGCTAGAACGCCGTAATTTGACAACATTTTGTACCAAAGGATCATGGCCTCATTTGCATTCCGTTACTTCCACAACTGGAGTCATTTGAAACAAACTTTCTATAAATCCAAACACACTCATTTTAAACCAACTTTATCAATTTCAATGTCGTTCAACTAACTATTCTCTAAAAGGTTTCCGTTTTCGGTCAAAGTAAAACAAAAAATATGTGAATACAAAGAGTGAATAGAGAAAGTAATCCTTATAAGCTCCATAAAAACTATTACAATCAATGCTCATAATCATCTTTCTAAATTTACATATCTAATAAAAACAAATGACCAAGAGCTCCCGTGTTCGAGCCCCAATGGCGCCCTCGGTGGGAAGTAAATGTAAATACCATATTAAGTGTTCTTCAAGTCCTAAGGTCTCCCCTGCCTTAGACTGGAGTACTGTCCCCTCACCCTAAGTTTTACTTAGCAAGAAAACAAATGACCATTGAGACAACCAATATCCACCAGCACAATATCCACCACTTTAAACCAGTAAGCTCACTCAAAAAGCATAGGAACATGACCACAATCATTCTTCTTCATGATTCCATGTGCACAATTATATAACTACATTTTTTTCCCACAAATTCCCTCCACATAAGGTAATCCCGTTTGAGGCATGTCAGACTCTAAATGTAGGCATTCTCCTAGGAAAAATTCAAACCTCGTCTCAACATGTTTTAGGAGATTAACCCCTAAACTTAGACCGAACCCGACCAGTCGATTATATACCTACCTACTCATTTGTTTCTTTTATTGTTAACAAAATCTTAGCATTCATGTACAATCACATTCAATTCACAAATCTAAATACAATTACAGATAATAAAGGTTCAATTTTTCATCATAAAAACTACTCCTAAACAATCAACCCAAATGAATGACCCTCTTAATTCTCTACCTCAAAAAAACCAAAAGACAAAAACTTTACATAAATTACAACAATTTAAAACAAACCCAAATGAAAAAAAATAAAAAAAAAATTACCTGAGTCTGAAGAAGAGTTTCAACTTCCATCAACATAGCCCCAGTAACAATAACTCTACCACCTTTCTTACCTTTATTCCTCTTAACCATTTTCTTCCTTCCTCTTTCCTTCTTCTCTTTCTGAGAAGAACCCACCTTTGCAAGGTCATTGTCAACACTCCAAACATTCTCCTTTTTTCCTTTCACTCTCACACTGCCATTGTTGTTGTGATTGGGTTTCTGAGCAGTGATTTTCGTTGTGGAAGATGGTTTGGGGAAGGTTGGGGAAAGAGAAAGAAAGGAAAATGAATTGTGAGTAGAAGAGAGAGTGTGGTAGAAGCTAAGATGGTGTGTGGTTAAGGTTTTGGTGTGAGAGAATGATGAGGTTTTCATGTTTGTGTTTGGAATTTGGATGAAATTGAAAACAGTTTTTGCAGGCAAAATGGAGAAAGTGCTTCACATTAAATTATATTTTATTCTATTTTGATGAAAGAAAATTTATGGTGTTATTGTAAGAATAAAAATATATTGGTGTTTAACTATCAAAAAAAATATATTTGTGTTTTTAATTTAATGCAGATTTTTAGAGGTTTATACGTGATTTTAGTCTCAACAATAAATTAGATAAATTGGTAAGAATTTTTTACTTTTGAAATAAGCCACCACAAGTTTGATTTTTTTTTTTTTTTAATTATATATTTGTATAAAACAATCCAATTTCTAAAAGAAATGTGTCCCGATAATTTAGAATTCAGCAATAAGATAAATAAAGTCTACTAAAAAATTATTTCCATAAAAAATTGATCTTAAATTCTTTCGAACAATTCATCTTAAGAGATGATCATGACTACTTGCATCAAACATATTAGTTAGTTTGATTCTTACTCTTTATAGAGTCTAATAAATATTTTTCTATTGAGCACAAATTAGTTCCTTATTTATTTTGATGAAGGGACTAAATTGTGTATGTATGAACATGATAAGTTTAATTTGAATATTATTTTGTATTAGAGCCTAAATTATTTTTCGTATGTATTTATTTGAGTATGTGTTAATCACTAGGTAAATGGAAGATAAAATTATTTTAATTTTCATTAACAAAATTTAACTAAGACCCAAAATAAGGGATTAATGGACTAATGGAGTTCCATCATTATAGTTTGAGATTTACTTTTGTCACTTTATTCTTTTTCTCGTGCGCCTTATCAATTTATCAAAATACATTTGTTTGCTACTTAAGTAGCAGATAACCCCCAAAACACTCTACAACATTTTATTTTTAGAACGCCCGCTATTTAAATATCGGAACAGTCGAATCTTCAAGGCAAAGGAATCTACTGTTTCACAATTACTCGACAAAATCAAAGTTCATTCCCAATGGTGGATGAAAACTTATAATATGCATATAGTTGTCTTCCATTCCATTGGTGGGGTTTTTTCTTTTCCTTGCGCTAGTTGCCCCTAGGCGTGTGTTGGTCTGCTGCTGTGTTTAGCTTTGGGAGTTTTTTATTGTTCAGGTGCTGTTGTTTGTTTGCTTAGGATTTTGTATTGGTGTGGTTCTTTGGCTGTTGGTCTGCAGCCTCTACTTTGTTTGTTTGTATTTATTGCTTCTCTAGTCCCTCTTGTGCTAGAGTTTGCCTAATAAAATTTGTTGTTTCAAAAAAAAAAAGTTATCAATTCTCATGTATGGTGGTCGACCCCTCTAGTTTGCTTGGGCATTGGCTAACTTTGGATGTATTGACTTTTGCACATTTTTGATTGGCTTGCTTGGCACATCTTGTGCTGATCAGGTTCTGTTGTTTTTATAAATAAAATTCATTTTCGCTTGTTAAAAAAAAAATATCGGAACAATAAAAATGGAAATATATGAAATGCGCGAGAAGTGAGTAAGGCGGCAAAAGAAAATCTTTTATAATTTTATGCGTATAAAATCATAGAATAAACTCTTTTTTCAAACTCCCTTGTCCAATACAGTAATATCATATTTTGCCAGGCTTAGAAGTTCAAGCCCAAAATGAATACAGCGCGGCTCAACCATATCTATAAAGTTTTACTATGCGCACCCCTACATTTAGTCCTCATACTCCCATAAACAATGAACTAGAACTTTCTTCAACCTTAATTAACAATTTACAACAATGAAATATAGCTTTCTTCAACCTTAACTATGGTGGATACTTTTTCACTACTAATTAATAATTAAATAAAACTCAATGAGTCCACTTTCCACCGAATTTAGTGTTTGGCAACATTCCATGTGAATGCGAATGTGGATGTGTGGCCACCCCTGTTTTCAATGTCCACCTTCATTTACAAAACACATGCATATTGCAATTTGTTCTTGCATACTCCGAGTAACCATATAATTTGTAAATTATTTTTTTGAAAAAGAAGTAGTTAATAAGTTCTTTCTAAAACAAATCGTTATATTCAACTTCAATTTTGAATAAAAATAATTTTCTATGAGACTTTACTTATCTTGGAATAAATATGAAAGGAGATATTAGACCAAGCTTCATATATTTATATGTTTTTTTTAGAATATATTGATATGTTTGTATGTACTGGATAAAAACAAACAACAAAATTAGCATGAACAGTCAAAAGATATGAAATTTTATTTTTGTTTTTGAAAAGATTTTGCTTCAAAAAAGTAATTATATTCAAGACATCATTAAACTTCATGTGAAAATTTCTTATAGTCAAAATTTAAATTTTGATTTGTCACATTATGAAGACTAGTTTCTTCTCTTAAACACAAGTTTGATTAGTGAAAGATGCAAAGTTTAACCTTCAAAGATGCAAGTTCGATAATAAATAATAATACATTATTAAATACTTCTATTTTATTTAAAAATAAAGGTAAAAGAGCAAGGGAGCAAAGATAGATAAATAAAAGAGTATATTATAGTATGTTTTTCTTATGTCATTATACATGAAAATAACAATATTATTTACGGGACACACTAGGGGATAATAAAACCAATACAATAATGAACATTCATTATATATTATTCATAATATATTTTTATTTTTCTCGTTAGATTTTATCGATAACAAATAATCATAATAAAGACATCCTTAAATAGTGAACTAAAACAATACTTAATCAAGATTCAACACTCTTTTG
Source organism: Trifolium fragiferum (assembly GCA_954870985.1). Taxonomy (NCBI): domain Eukaryota; kingdom Viridiplantae; phylum Streptophyta; class Magnoliopsida; order Fabales; family Fabaceae; genus Trifolium; species Trifolium fragiferum. Next base: position 938,925 of record OX940792.1, read on the forward strand.
TTAAACCTATAATCCAATTGTTACTTGTAAAATTATTTTAACAAAAATAATGTCTAAAAGATCCATTCCATGAAGATGCTTCTTAATTTTCCTCTCCATGACCAACTCATTAATTAATCATTACAATACACCCAGATTAACAACAATGGTTACATCAAATCAAGGTCTGTTAAATTATTAATTCTACCACTTAGGAGGAAGGTAAGTTTGTGGAACTCACATGTGGACCGCAAAGGGCACAAAGGGCTATCTTTCCAACATATCCACTTGTGACAGAAGATAAGAAAGTCTTCAAAAAGAAAAATCATTAGACAAAGTGTTAAAGCATGTACCACATTTTCACTAGCAATATTAGCTGAAGGTTGGACACTCTTTATCATTCAGCATTCCACAACATTTGCTTTCTCAGTTGTTCATGAATAGCTCTCAACATGAACTATTTTTTATGACTTTTTGAGCAGAATATACCATTTTCTCCCTCACAATATCAATGTCTCAAAAGAAATGTCATACTTTCTAATCTTCTTCTAAGTCTCAAAAGAAATAACTTGATCCGGTGGTAAAAAGACAAATATTGAATCCAAGTGGTCTTGGGTTTAAGCTCTTTTAATGTCTTTGAATGAAAATAAATGTAAATATATTTATAAGTATTTTTTAACTTTAATTTCTTTTCTGCTTTGGACCGATACATCATCTCTCACTCGAGATGTTTTGTACCAAAAACTAAAAGTCTAAAAAAATAAAAATAAATTCATTACTAGTATTTACTTGACGTATAAAAAATTAATCGATGTCAATAATTCTATGAATGTGTGTTTTTATGTATAAAAATTACACATATAATTATAAGGTTCTAAGGTTGAATTCGGATGAGAGTGTCACGTCACCTAGTAAACAACAAATTTTAAAAAAATATAATAATTATACCTTTTTATCATTTTTAAATATATTTTCACATGCATCGGACGGCGTGCACAAACTCATCAAGTATACGTTGTTTATACGTTATCTGAAAAATAGTTGTTCGGATAACAAGTCTCTTTTAAGAAATGGAGAGATGTTAACATCTTAATTTGACTTCTATGTTATTAAGATATAAGAACCAAAAGGGAGATATTATTGATGGCAAAATTTTTTTTCTTCTTTTTCTCTCAATATATCAATTTGTGATTAATTTAGACCACATACTTACTTTGATTATAGGTGCCATGTGTCTTGAAATTGTTAACGCAAATTGAAGGGTCCTCAAGAGAGTTACATAGTCAACATCTTCTTAAGTGTTAAGTGTTAACCATGTTATACGACTCTTTCTAGGACAAAAGCATTTTATATGACTAGATAAAGCATGTTTGGTCCAAATATTTATTATTTAGTCTTATTTGTACTATTAGATTCCACCCAACGCCAATGTGCCTTCTGGTTTAGTTTGACATGCACAAACGGGGATAATCACTAATTAGTGACACCAAACCTAAATTTTCTTGACCTTAAATCGGTTTGATGGTGAAATTTAATTCTCTTTTTGATATAATATCTGATATCTATCCATTCCATGAATCCTTGTGATACATATATTAATAAACTAATGTTATTATTTAATATATGCATATTTATTGTAATACATATAATATAAATTATTAATTAGGTAATTATATATAGGTAGTTATTTGTAGTTATTGGTAGTTTTGTGATATTTATCTATATATATTAGTATTGTGCATGAAAAGAAAAAGGAAGAAAAATAATCAAAGAATTCTAGTCTTATCCCCCATTTCTATGGAGACTCGTTCCTTCTCGAAATAGAACAATTGTTAGAAGATATATTCTTTCTCGAATTGGAATATTTATTACTATAATTTACCACTTTCTATCACCTTGTTTTGTACTTTAAACTTTACTTGTCTTTCAATTTGCATGTCTCTCTCACTAAGTTATGAGTTTTTCTTCACCCCTTCCCTATTCATTTTCCTTTTTCAATTAATTATTTCTTACTAAACTAAAAGTTATAAGATTACTGTAATGACTGAGGTGAAAGAGTTAAAAAGTTCAATGATAAAAAAAATCTCGAGTTGTCTTAAAAAAAAAATAATCTCGAGTTTGATTTCCATTTTCAACAAAAACCAACAATTTAACAATTAATATAATAACATTGGGTGTTTTAAAAAATACATTATTTATAGGTACAATCAGCGGCGGAACAATAACCCTAGCTCAAGACTGTATACTATTAAAATTTATAATTATTAAACTTTAATCTTTTTTATCAGTCTCTTTAGTATGCATCATTTCAGAAGGAATTCAATTTGTTGATTTTCATTAATAATAATCAGAGTGCGTCTATATATATAATTACAATTACAATTACAATGAGTAAAGTCAAATCTACAGATTAATTATAAATAATTGCAAACGTAATTATAGGAAATCAAAATTAATTACACAGTATTCTATTAATTAACCAGAGAATATATTACGATTACAATGAATAAAGTCAAACCTACAAGATTAATTACAAATGTAATTACAGAAAATCAAACTTAATTACACAACATTCTATCAATCTCATATAAATGCTATTAACCAATTAGCATTCAAATAAATTAATAATTTATATGTTACAAAAATATAATTTATCTGTCTATATATATATAGTTATGCTACAACTTATGCTAACCCTAATCCTCCTAGTCAATCAAATTCCTCCAACACACTAAACCCACTTATCCTAACTATACTAGCCAATCATTTCATGTGTTTTGTTAGTGGTTTTGAATCTATTAGCTAATACCATGAAGACTAATGGTTTCTCATACGTTTAATATTTGTGGTTCTATCAATTATTACCATGAAGATGAAGGCTAATGGTATTGTATTTATTTTTTGTTGAATTTTGTAGTATATTTTTACTTTGTTGTTGGTTTTTATTTTATGATATTGTATTGTATTTATTTGTAAATCCTTTTAGTTGTGGAGAAATAATAGACTTGATAATAAAGTAGTTTATTCAACTCAAAATCCTCTGATAAAATTTATAATATGAAAAAGCTTATATCTCAACATCAACTTTCTACTTTCTTTTCATGGTCAATTATATGTTGTAATTTTCATAGTTATCTAAAAGAATGTGTTAAAAACTTATAAATTTTTTTTTGAATGTGTTAAAGATATTGCTAATCAATATTAATGAAGAAGATACCCAGACAATTTCAAATGTGAGGTAGAAATAATTTATTTTTTTAAAATGTATAAACACATATTTGATATCTTCTATGATAACAATTACTTTGATAATACCTATTGTTTCAATTTTAAATTTATTGTCTATACAAATATTTTTTTAATATTATAGTATAAAACAACGCATAAAACCCGTACATGACACGAGTAAGCGTCTAGTAAAATTTAAATCTGTACAATTTCACAAGTGTGGATGATAATTTACATCCTTTAAAATGAACTATTATGTTTTCGATTATAAAAAAATCAAGTTTTGTGGTCAAAAAAAAAATAAAGTTTTTTTTTTTTTTGACAATTAAAGGCTTAATTAAAAAAAATAAAAGAAAAACCTACAATCACGTTACTATTTTTAGTATATAAAAATTAAGATACCAAATCTAGAGATTTTCCAATAAAGTGTTATTAATATATTATTATTAATTAACAAAAACGGCAACACCATAACGAAGCTTATATCAAAGCAAAGTAAAGAGTTCTGAGTTTGTTTTCTCTCCGTCTCCAATCGTAACTGTCTGTAACCGTCGTCTTCAACCTTCTTCTTCTTCCTCTTAGATCTCAATCAAATCCTATTCAATTCCTCGTTCTTCTCCATTTTCCATTCTCTTCGTTTCTCGCGCCACTTTCCGATCAATTTCGCATCCGAAATTTTTCCGGCGAGATTTTATTTTACAGTAAAATAATCGACTCTAGATGACGATGATGTCACAATAGTAGTAGTAGTAGCAGCAGATATTGTTGAAGAAGAAGAAGATGAAAATGGATGATAGAGGTGCTTCATTCGTTGCTGTTAGAAGAACGAATCCGCATGGAGAAACCTGCAATTCAAATTCTGGTTATTATTATTATTTTTTATTCCTATTTTCACCTTTTGTATTTTTCTTCGTCTTTTTCGCAACTTTGTTTTTCTTCTTCTCTTTCTCTCTCTATATCTAGTCGTACTTGTACTTTTCATCCATCTATATAACAGATTCGATTCATCATAAACCGTATTATATTATTATTTTTATTTTAGTTTTGTGATCTGATGATTGGTGATATTCTAAGTTGCATTGGTTCGTTAATTTTATTTATCTTATTATTTTCATTTTAATTATTATTTTACTTTTTTATCCCCGTAGATCTGGTGTTCATGAAATTCTGTTCAATTGTTGTTTTTGAGGATTTGATTGAAATGAAAATGTAAATTATGCAAACCTATATCATATAGAGCTTACCTCTATTAGATTGATACTTTTTCCAATGCATGTTTAGTATCACGGTAGGTTTGTCAGAATCACGGTGGGTTTCCGTGATTTTGCAAAAGCTACACTTTTAGCCTGTTTGTTTTGGCGGTGGGAGAAAAACATACGCAAATATGTGCGGTGATACGGTATTCCACCGTGAAAACAAACATGATCCTTGTAACTTTAGCAAAATCACGGAGGCTCATGGTAGCGTGATTCTGTCAAACCACCGTGGTGATACCAAACATGCATGTTCCCTCCCGTGTATACGGTTGCGTATTCCCACTAACATCCACATAAGCAATTCTCCTGTAACATTCATACTCAGGCTTAGGATCAAACCGGGTATCCTATCACATTCTTATTTCACTTTCAAGATGTATTATGTAGTTTATCCATTTTGTTATATGCATAATGTCCATTCTAATTTGTTCCTGCCTTTCAGTTACATTTGTTTCCGTGCAATTCTGTTTTCCCTCCACATCAACTCTAGCGAACGATAAATACATGCAATTGAAATGTCTGTTTTTCTTCAAATTAGATTAGATGAATGCTCCTGTTTTTACGCGAGACATTGAAGTACAAAGATGATTGTGTGCTAACAATGAAATAAATACTAACTGAAACAAATCTTGCATGTCAATCAACTTAGGATGAAATTTGTAGCATAGAAGTTCTTAGAGTCTTCATTTATGGGCAATTTTGTTTCATTACAGCCGAGGCTGTGGCAGGATCAGCAGCATGGCTTGGTAGAGGTCTGTCTTGTGTCTGTGCACAGAGAAGAGATAGTGATGCTTCTAGCTTTTTTGATTTAACTCTAGCCCAGGTAATATTTTTATAATTACTCAACAAGCTTTTAATTTATGTTTTGACTAAGAATGCTTCAACTTTATAAAAACAACATTGTCTACTCTGAATACAAGGAACATTTTGCAATGTAGTTCTTAACAAATAACGAAAAGTAAATCTCAATTGTATTTCTGGCTATGTGCTCCTTTTCATGTTTGTCTTTCATAGCATGTATATGGTTTGGGGGTTGCAACTTGCAAGAAAATATAGTTGTTCGAAAGAATTTTTACTGCCAATTGCTAATCAATTATTACATGCTTAGTGGTGCCAATATACTTGAAGACCCTTTATATCATGAAATTCGGGAGCACTTTCTTATGATTTTTTATATATTGCTGATTGAAATTTGGGAGCACTTTCCAATCCTTAGGAGGAATGCTTGCTGAGGCTCCAGAGGCGAATAGATGTTCCATTTGATAGTTCTGTTATTGAGCACCAGGTATCATTTCTATCAGTATTTTTCGGTCTATATAAGCAATGTGGCAACAGTCATGATGTACATCAAAGATTTTAACCTATGTTCTTCCCATTATTATTACTAGATGTGCAATCTTGGATGTCCTGAGACTGTAATTTACTTTTACATATTATATTATAGGAGGCCCTTAGGGCTTTATGGAATGTTGCATTTCCTGAAGAAGAACTGCGTGGCTTGATATCAGAGCAGTGGAAGGAAATGGGCTGGCAAGGGAAGGATCCTTCAACAGATTTTAGGTATAGATAGAGACTGCCCTTTCTTTTTTAACTGCCAGATATTGTGTTCATCTTAATTAATTATTGCTAATTGCTAATGATTTTAAATTATGTGTTTGTCAGGGGTGGTGGTTTTATTTCTTTGGAGAATTTTCTGTTCTTTGCTAGGAATTTCCCGGTATGATATATTTATTTGTTTGTTCACTCTTATCTGCAATTGTAATAAATAAATTACACAGTTACCCGAAATCAAAGTTTAGGAAAAACTCGTATTTATTGTCTTTGTTTTATGTATTAGTTTCATTTCTGATCAACTTTAGATCCAATCAGTTACCATTCATGTATCTACATCATAAAACTTTACTTTATATTTTGTAGAAATCCTTCCAGGACCTTTTATGGAAGCGGGAAGGAGATCGTTCTGTGTGGGAATATCCATTCGCTGTTGCTGGTATTAACATCACATTCATGCTGGGGCAGATGCTTGATCTTGAAGCAGGTTTGTTGTTTTTCCTGATATCTAATTTCTTTATTCTCAGTCTTTATCATATCATGTCTAAAATGAATAATTGTGTTGCTACCTATATTTATGAACATTTTTTTTATCACTATGTTAATTTTGCTGATGGCTAGATAGATGAAATAATGAAACTGTTTTAAATGTAGGCCTTTCTATTGTATAGATACCGACATTCATGATAACATGTTATAAATTGAATCAGCAACATGTTCTTAACAATATGTCCTTTGCACTTACAGTCAAGCCACGCACACTGGTGGGAGCAACTTTCCTAAAATTTCTTGAAGGTAGCCTGAACTCCATTCCTGAGTTATTTTTATGGGATTTTGTCAACTTTAAGTAACTAAAGCTATCCATGTTTGTCTGGCAGAAAATGAATCAGCTTTTGATCTTCTCTACTGCATAGCTTTCAAGCTGATGGATCACCAATGGCTTTCTATGCGTGCCTCATACATGGATTTTAATGTAAGTATCCCTTATTCTCAGTTTGTAGGAATAGGGGAAGATATTATGGCTCAACCAAATTTAACCAAGGGTACGTAAGTTGAGTTGAAAGTAAATGCACTGTCGATATAAATCAGTTTTACATTATTATCTGCTGAGAAATCACTATTTTGCCACATCAACACTTATAATTGCATCTTTAAAGTTAAAACTGATGATCTGACATGACAAGAACTGATTTACGCCGACAGCACTTGCCTTTTAAACTAAAATAAGTTTGTTAAAAACTAAAAAGGAAGAGCGAAAAGAGGTTTTAAAATTTTTAAGTTAGAAGTAAAGTGCTCTGCCAATGGCTGTTAAAGGGCAGTAGATGTGACGATAAGGACAACAATGAAAATAATTGTACATATAGGGATTGAATTTGATACTTTTCATAAATAGGAATAAAATTAAATAAGAGTATCATAAATGGGAGCTAAATACATTTTAATGGAGAGACAATATTTATCAATGTTAAAATTGAGATATGAGTGATTTTCTTGGACGTGTGATCATGTTTCATAGCAGCTGACCTTTACTTCTTAGCTATAAATTGCTAACAACTGTTGTTAATACAACTATTAATAATGTTCTAGCAGACAGTGATGAAATCTACACGGCGTGAGCTAGAGAAAGAGCTTCTACAAGAAGAAGTATTGCGGCTTGAAGATTTACCCTCGTACAAACTACTTTCACGATAGATATCAGTCCAAAGAAACCTGTCAGTCTCCTAGATTTTTAGCTTCAAAGGCCTTTGTACATCACGTGCTGCTTCTATTATAATTTTCATGCCTGGCTTTCAATATGCAATAACATTTTAGCAAGACCAAAATAAACATTTTAACTCAAATGTGAGCTTAAAAAGTCACACAGACTGCAACATGTTTGTTACCGAGTCAACTTTTAACAATAACGTGAGCTTAAAATAACAATTCCCAAGGAGGCGATTACTTCCGAAGGAATTACTTATTGCTTTCATTAAAATGGCATTGGGATGATGTCAGCGAGGTTTGAGATGCAGTAGATAAGCTTTTAGTCTAGTTGGAGGATGATTTTATTGGCAGACATAATGCCAAGAGTGTCTTAAATGTAAAATTGCTTGGTGTTAGATTTCTAAGGAATTGTGGTTTGTCTCTTTTGCCTGTTTTTCCCATTTTCATTACCGGGTGAATGCAGCTGGCAGTATTGTATTTCGGCCAGGTACGAGGTGACTGAATCTTCCTTAAATGTTTCTGAAGGATTGCATATTCGTTTGAGTAAAAATACTGAATATTTGTTTGAGGAATTGATTCAGTGCCTGCATATTTGTTTCTCTATAATACAGTAATATTTTGTATAGTTGTGGTAGCATTGGCGTTTTCATCTAGTGTGAAAAAAAGAAAGCCCCATTTGTATTGCTATGCATGATACTCATGGGATGTTGAAACTTGGAACCTATCATGTCTTTCACACTAATATTAGTGTTCTGAGAGTTGGCTGCTTCATTGTGAGAAATGAGAATGTCTCTGCTTTTTTTCTTTTCCCCTTTCGAACGACCCCTTAAGATTCTCACACAATTAGGGTCTTGTTTGGTTTGAACTCATTTGAAGATGTTCAGCTTAACAAAAATTTAGCTGATCACCTAGGTCTTATGGTACTCCCTCCGGTTTTGAATATAAATAAAAAATTACTTTTTAAATACATTGAATAAAACATTAGATGGAAAACAAATATTAACATTACCGAGTTTACATCGAGTTAAATTTGAGTTGAAAAAAAAGTTTGTCATTAACTCGAGTTTTGAGTTGAACTAATTTTTATCGAGCTGAGTTGAACCTAAGTTCGACTTAGCTCTAGCTCAACTCATTTACAGCCCAACATGAATCATATTCATAACACTAATAAACACGTGTTAGAAAAAAAATCTAAGATTCAATATATTTTTATGACAAAGGTTAAATATATTTTTAGTCCTTATAAAAATTGCGTATTTTTATTTTAATCCTTGTATTACAAAATTGAATGCTTAGCGGGACTAAAAGCATACGATTTTTTAATTTGGAGGGACTTAAAAGTGGGTACAAGGACAAAAAATTTAGTCCCTCTATTACAAATATTCTATAACAAATTTATAAATTTTTATTATAAATAAATTTTTTATATTAGTATAATATCAAACTTAAACATCAAGAAAAAACCAATGAGAAGTTGCATTCAGAAATAGTTCTTATAAACAACAAAAACGTTAGTTCTCATCAATGATAAATTACAAAGCACAAGACAGATATTCATCACTGATACATAAAAGAAAATTGATTAATATTTGTCATTGGTAATTAATTTATTACAAAAATTATAATTTATCATAAATTTGTAAGTTAAATTTATTAACTTTTTGACATCTAAATAAAAATCCAAATAATAAATACATATTAATTATAATTATTTAAAAAATATAAATGGGATGATACTTTAATAAAAAAAATATATTTAGTAATTTTGCAAGTTTTAGAAGAAATAGCATAATAATTTAATCTATATTTTGGAAAGCAGGATTTTACGAGAAAATGTTTAAATTATAGTATTTTAAGAGTATTTTATAACAAATTTTTAAATATTTTATTTTAAATAAATTTTTTCATTAATATAATAACAAATTTAAACATCAAATAAAACTCAATATAACCATGTGTTTTATTTTTTTGACAAAATATTTAATTTTATATTTAATTTATTTGTTTTCTTTTCTACTAGAAAATAAAACAAATAAACTAAATAATAAAAAAAATAATTTACTCTTAATATTTATAGATGCCATGATCCAAAGTAAGTGATGGAAACTTCCGATATGGGACTTCATTGGAAGCTAGCAAGGAACAAAAAATTTGATATGATGAAAATGTTATTCTATAGTGGTAGATTGATGACAAGAATGAACCTTGATAAGGAGGTAGAAAGTTGTAGTTCCAAAGCCATAGAACAAAGCACAACAAAAATTTGACTGTACCAACTGAAGTCATTAGAAGAATCTCACAGGCTATAGAAAAAATTTATGAACATTTATAATTCATCATGATATTTTGTCTGAATATCCTGCTGGTGTTTTAGATGATAACTAGCTGCTACTGATGCATGAAGTGCAGCTCCATAAGGGAGTCCATATTCAGCTGCCATGATTGGTTTCATGAAACTATCAACTTTATCGATACCAAGCATATTTACTGCTACATTCACAAAATGTTCATGCAAGTTGCCGTTGTTTACAGTTGGAGGATAGGCAGGTTTTACTTCATCAAGGAAGTCCACAGTTGCATTGCACCTATTCACAGCAGCTTGTCCAATGATAATCTGCATAAATGAATCAGCCTAATTAAGCCTGTTTGGATCGATTTATTTTAGCTTATTCGCTGTTAGGGAGAGCTTAAGGAAATAGTTTATTGCATGTGCATAAGCTGTTTTCGGTTTATTTCCATAAACTCTTCACGGTAGCTTATATGAAAACAGTTTGACTTTATTTTATCTTTTGTTTCAAAAAGAGCTTATACATAAGCACTTACATGACAAGGGTTTATGCTATAAACTATTTAGTCCCTACCAAGATTGGAGAGTTACAACATCGTCACCTTGTTTTGACTTATTTCATGTACAAATATTTGAAGACTGAAAAGATTCAGATTTCATTTTATGCATCCAAACTGAATTTATTCATTACATACCTGCTCAATCCGCTGTCTCAGTTGGTTGAAGCTTTGTTTAGAAATGGCTCGGAAAGTGCCACCAATTGTGACATAATCCGGAATAACATTGTGCGCACTACCACCATGGAATTTTGCAATACTCAGTTACTCACAACCTATGGGAACAAGCATCATATAAGGAAGACAAGACGAATCGTGATGCCTTCAACAAGAAGTGATGTTTTTGGAAACAAAATTTATATCAAACTAGCTTTACACCAGAAAAGCTCTACCTGGGAGTAAACATGTAGAAGACATGCTGATTGCTTAGCATTGTTATGGATTAAAGAATATCATGAAAACTTATTGATTTTAGCTACTATTTAGACAAACAACTTAATCAAGCGCTTATAGCATAAACGTTAATCATATGAAGAATTGACCAAATTTACCTGGGAGTCTAGAGGATCGGCCTCGCGAGAAACAAGTTGTTGTAAGCTAATAATCACATTGGAAGCTGCCAATATAGGATCAATAGAGTGTTGAGGAATTGCTGCATGACCTCCTTTTCTGCTTATTTTTGCTTCAAAGTGGCCACTTCCTGCCAATATTGGACCAGACTTAGAGGCCACTTCACATATTGGTAGGTCAGGACTCAGGAGCAATATGCAATCCAAATATAGCAGTAACCTTTTCTAATGCTCCGGCGTCTAAAACTTTCTTAGCCCCTCCACCTCCTTCCTTGGCTGGTTGAAAAACAAGTACAGCAGTTCCCTGATTAGTCGACAAAATGAAGAATTTATCAGTAATCTAAGAGAGGAACATGACAATACATAGAAAAGTATCAGCCATTACAAAAGGTCACACACATGTATATCTTTTTCATGCTGTTTAAGAATATTCGCAGCACCAAGTAACATAGTAACATGAGCATCATGACCACACGCGTGCATCTTTCCGGCTACTTTACTCTTATGCTCACATTCCACCATTTCCTAAGGTTCAAACATGACATCACAAACAAATCCATAATAGAACATAGAACCATCTCATCTAAGAAAACAACAGAAATCAAAACGCAACTGTCAACATCGTCAAAGATCATCTAACCTGCATAGGAAGAGCATCCATATCAGCTCTTAAAGAAACAAAAGGAGAAAATCTAGTTCCTATGATACCAATGACACCAGTTATTGCAACTGAATGTTTATAAGATATACTCATTTTATCCAATTCTGATCTTATCAGTTCACTTGTTTCAAGTTTTTGATAAGCTAGTTGGTTTGCGTTTGTGTAGTTTTAAAGATGTGGTGCTTTTTACCTGCTATGCCTGGTAGAGAATATTTGTTGGTTCCATTGCCCTTCAACACAAGTTTCGGATTTTGAATCCAATGATCAAGAGGATATACAGTTCCATTGGTGACCTGCAATAATTAATACAATGATATATTAATTAACAATGGTTTTGAACATCTCAGTAGTCCTTAACAATCCATTTGTTGGGAAGGGAATGATTGATAATCCTATGAACACAATCTTTGTTCCTTCTAATAGGCCAGTTCTGTTCATCAGTCACTCATACAAACTGTTGGTATCACCAAAAAAGGTGTATATATTCATAGAGGCAAGCAACAGCGGGTTTAGTCAGTCCAATAGCAGCATTCATTGCCATCATGGCATCCTGTCCGCTAAGGTACGCCCAATTCCATAATGTCGATCACTTTGGAATCCTTATAGTCTGTTTGGTTTGCAAAAACATTTTCTACTTTCATTTTTCAGTTTTAGTCATAGAGTGTATTGTACTTACTACTAACCTGATATCATTATTGACTTGAAGGTTTAATTTGATTAAATTGAGTTAGCACGGCAAAACAGTCCATTGATATTTGTATGCCTAAATAGGATTATTTAAACCATTGTTATTTCATATTATAAAACTTCAAATTCAAACTCTGATCCTAAGTTTATGTCAGATTGATTTGCATCCTTTAGTTGATCTGCTGTTCAGATTAATTCACACACACATTAGGTGTAACAATCGAAAATTGGATGCACTTTGATCCTTTGCTATCGTTGCTTGTAGGTTGTGGCTGGAGAACTTGAATTGAATCATGAGTGCATTTTGATGAACTGGTCACCAGAGGACTTTGAATCTAAATTGCAGGTAACTATTCGAAATAAATTGCTCATATCAGTGGTAGAACTAGCCGAAATTTTATGAGGGATCCAAATATAAAGAAAACAAAATATATTTTTATGAATTTTCGTTGTTGACAAAACTCTCCTGTAGCTATAGAGACTGAAAGTGTCGAAACAAGAAGATCGCACCCATTATTTTCCATAAACATGCTATGCTTTTCTTAAAAAACATATTCATGTTATATGTATCGCTCGATAATCTTTGTTTTCTTGTTGTTATATCATGTCAGGACTTTGGTGCATGGAGCAGTTATCTCTGCCTTTCTAACTATTGCTCAAGCCATGACTGATATCAAGGTTGTGTATAATAAATAAATTGAATATTGCAAAACTTCGGATGCATCGTTATGCCGGTATTTATCACATAGGGTCAATGACACAATGTCACTACTAAGAAAGCATATTTTCTTGTATAATTTGTAATATAAAAATTGATTATGAAAAGATGGTATCAAAATCTAGAGGACAAACAAATATTACTTGTAGAAATAATATTGTCAAGAAAAAGGAGTAATTGTCCTTGTCTTGTTTAACCTGGCTAGCTAAGCTTGATGATCATCTTCAAAACTTGAGGAATATTGGATATTGAGATTAGAAATAAAATTGTATAACATTTGAATATTATTATTGTTATCTGGTCAATGATTTACTATATATTTCAGAAATTCCTATTGTATATTGAATTAGAATGCGACTCAAAATCATTACTTTTTATGTGTTACTTCATATTTGTATTGATTTTTTTAAGAGTTAGTTTTGTAACGATAGGAACATCTAATCTTAAAATTTATTACAATTTTTTCCCAGCATCTTATCTTAAAAATTTAAATTTAAATTTTATATGTTAGTAGAACAGAAAAAGCGGACACAATTAGCAATTAAAAATTAAAATTAAAATATATGTAATTGTAAATTTTTTAAAAAAGTAAACTAAAGTGTCATGATCTGATCAATTAAACTGCAGCCAGAGTTGGATATGGAACATGGTTAGCATCATTATCATCATTATTTTTTCCCCAGCACCAATAATAAGCATATAGTAGGAGTTGAACAAGTCCAGAGATTGCTCCAATACCATTGGTGACCTGCAATAATTAATACAATGATATATTAATTAATAATGGTTTTGTCAAAAAAAAAAGTAAATTACACTCCTCTTTAATACACTCTATTTTCCTTCTTGATATCAAAAAAAAGCCAAAAAGGCTTAATTGCACTTTTGGTCCCCCTATTTTACCAAAAGTGCAATTTTGGTCCCCCTATTTTAAAATCAAACATTTCAGTCCCCCTATTTTGATTTTTGTTGCACTTTTGGTCCCCCACATTATTTTTTAACCAAGTGGCAATACATGTGGCAAAAAAAATGCAACATCACCAAATATTTTAATTTTAAGTATTTAATTTCCAATATGAAAATATTATTTTTTTAAAAAAACATGAATAACCAAAAAATAATTTTTTTTAAAATATCTGAAATATTAATTTATTTAAGAAAACTGAAAAACACCAAAAAATTTTAAAAATATGAAAAACAAAAAATATTTAATTTTTTAAAAAAAATCTGAAATATTAATTTTTTAAAAAATATCTGAAAAATTATTTAATATTTCAGTTTTATTTCAAATGATATTTTATTTTCAGATTTTTAAAAGTAAATAATAATTTCAGTCTTTTAAAAAGCTAATATTTCTGATTTTCATAAAAATCAATATGTTTTTTAAAAAATAATATTTTAAATATTATATTAAAAAATCTTTATATCGAAAAAAAATTAAATTTATTTTTAAAAAAAACTGAAAAAACCAAATTTTTTTTAAAAAATCTGAAATATTATTTTTGTAAAAAAATATTAAATAAATTTTCAGATATTTATTTAAAAAAATTAATATTTCAATTTTTTAAAATATTTTTTGTTTTTTCAGATTTTTAAAAAAATTATATTTTATGGTTTTCCAGATTTTTTTTTTAAATTTAATTTTTTATAAAAAATTAGTTTCTTTCATATTGAACATTAAAAAATTAATATTATAATTAATTTCTTTCATGTTGATGTGGCCGTTTTATTTCATGTTGATGTGGCCGTTTTATTTGCCACGTAAGCGTTTTGGTTGCCACTTAGTCAAAAAATGGGATGTGGGACCAAAAGTGCAACAAAAATCAAAATAGGGGGACTAGAATGTTTGATTTTAAAATAGGGGGACCAAAATCGCAGATTTGGCAAAATAGGGGGACCAAAAATGCAATTAAGCCAAAAAAAAATTATACTCCTTTTCCGTCCGCTATTATAAGCAAAAGTTTATTTTCTAAGTTCAATCGAATAAATCCAATATCTAGTCTATAATATAGGTCGGGTACGTCATTTATTCAATGCACCTTCAAAATAAACTTTTGCTTATAATTATTGCCGGTGAATACATCATTTATTCAATGCACCTTGAAACTAAACTTTTGCTTATAATTATTGCCGGTCGATACATCATTTATTCAATGCACCTTGAAAGTAAACTTTTGTTTATACTTATTGCCGGAGGGAGTACATTTTAGTCTATTTTACTATAAATAAATATTTTCTTATAACATTTATTTTTAAATCAGTATTGTTTTATTTCAAAAAAATTTAAATCATTATTTAAGAAATTAATTTTCCTTTCTTTGAATGTTTTATTTTTAACTTTCTTATTTTTTATAAAATATTTTCAATCAACTTTTGTAATTTATTCGAGATATGTATTTTATTTTGTATAGTTTCATTGTTTATAACAACATTTAACATTGTATGTTAATGATGTGAGGAAAAAAATAATAATGAAAATAGTCAAAATACATGCAGTAGCATCAGAGGTTTGATTATATTAAAATGGTTTTTTTTTTTTTTTACAATATAAAATGAAATTTTATTAAATAAGAGAAATCTAAATTTTTTAATATAAGAGAGGAGGGAATGAAATTCAAGCTTCTTTCAAGGGAGACAAGTGAAATTTTCTCTAATTTATTTTACAAAACAAGGGAGTGGAGTGTATATTTAACATAATTAAGAGGGGAAATCGGTATAATTTAAGCACCTTTTAAAAAGGGGAGTGTAATTTACTAAAAAAATAAAAATAAATCATTCATTCAATTGAAAATATAGGAATATATCTCACCAAAAAGAAAATATATACGAATATATCTCACTCTAAACTAGTATTGTCTGCACTTTTTTCAAGTCACTGGATTTCGCTATACATTCATGACAATGAGTAACAATCATTAGTTAATAAGGATAGTTTTGTAAAATTGCAAAATATATTTAGCTCAAGTTCGGTTTATTTGGTTCATGAACCAAGTTCAACGAATTAATTGTCGAATCGAGTCTCGAACTTTTTTCGAGTTGGTTCGGTTCATTGCCAGCCCTACTTGCTTTATCCAAAGTTCCACATCGGGTAAACTAGGTAAAGTTGTAACTTTACTTTATGGATCATGCTAACTAGTGTCCTCGGGGCACTATTAGTTGGTACTTGTTTGCATCCAACCTCTAAGGTACACATGTCATTATCATTAGTTTCATTTAAGGTAAAATTGGTCTCACGGTCCTTTAAGTTTTGAGTTTTGTAACAGTTTGGTCCTTTATGTTTTTTTTTTGTAACAAATTGGTCCTTTATGTTTTACTATAGTCACAAGTTCAACCTATTAAACATTTTCTGTTAAAAAAATGTTAACTTTTTTTTATTGAAGGATTACAAATTGGGAGAGAATGGTTTCTATACCATGTTTTCCAACTTTCTTAAAAAAAAAAATTAACATTTTTTTAATAGAAGTTGTTAAATAGGTTAACTTTGTGACAATAATAAAACATAAAGGATCAATTTGTTACAAAAAAACATAAAGGACCAAACTGTTACAAACTCAAAACTTAAAGGACTATGAAAACAATTTTGCCTTCATTTAATATGACCATGGACAGTTTGTCAAAGCAAAGACTAGACTAATGGAAGGTACACCGCCGGCTTTAGAAGCGGAAGCTATGGGTTTAAGAGAAGCTCTAAATTGGCTAGGTGAGATTGAAGTATTTGATGTGTCTATAGAATTAGATTGTAAACCAGTTGTGGATAGCATCATGGATATTTCTAACAACCATAGTGAATTTGGAAAAATTATGTTTGCTTGTAAGTGACTACTTCAACAATATCCAAACTTTAAAATAAGTTTTATTCGGATACAAGCAAATTTAGTCGCTCATACTTTAGCAAGAGCGTCCAAATTGTATGCTAGTCATCAAGTTTTTGAGTCTATATCATCTTGTATTTTGCCTATTATGATTAATGAAAGCATGAGTTTATTACTGTAAAAAAAAAAAAACATCATTGTATTATTTTAATACAATGGCTAATACACAATATACTAATACTAGGGCTGAAAATGAGTCGAGTCGAGTCGAACCTGTCTGAGCTCGACTCGATAAGAATTGGTTCGTCTCGAAACTCGGCTCGAGTTCGAAACGAACTATTTTTTCAGCTCGAGTTCGGCTCGTTTATCATGATGATATTTAATGACATCTTTCAAATATTTCATCGGCTGTAATATTCAATTAACATCATCATTGTATTATTATAATACAACGGTTCATCCTCTAAAAATAATATCACAATACACATGATCATATCTTCAAATATTTCGTGAGTTTAAACGTCGCAAAATATTTCTACAATAAACTGATTAATTGGATAATACACTAGTCCTCCAATTATAAATTTGTTATTCTCATCCAAAAATAAATAAAGATACCATTTTCAATTGTACCACATAAAAATCAAGACTTTCGAGATTCAATGATTTAAAAATATTATAACGTACCTATTCCCTTGTGGATGATTTCGAGGGGAGAAAAAGGTAAAACTTACAAATAAAATACCAATGCTACAGTTGCTTTAGCATGCTAACCCCAATAAAATTGCATGATTGGAAATTGAGAGGAAAGACACTGAACTAAGGAATTATCCGTAATATTGCGCAACTCCCACAAAGTATAACCGGTTATTCTCGGTGATAAACATACCGAGACTATCAAGTCACGAGAATATGACAAGGCAAGTAACTCAGACACAATCATTTAAGATTACAAGTTCTCGTTCTTGAGAAAAACCAAAACCCACATAAAAACCAAGATAAGAAGAAATTTTTTTTTATTAAATAATAGTTTATTTAACAGGAGATTGAGAAGGCAATACTTCAATACTTTTCTTTTAGTCAAAGTTAAAAACTGAAAAACTTTAAAAATGAGTTTAAAAAATTTTGCCATAATTTTTCAAAACGCTTAAAAAAAGTATTCCGGTAAAAAAATTACAAACCGTGAATGAAATGTTCCGGTAACAAAAATGATTCCAAAGCCAACAACATCCATACCTCACCAATATTCACTTTTTCTTTTCCTGATTCAAGAAACAAAACCAACACAACACCACATAACATTCACTTCACCCACTCCATTCACTTACACTGCCTCTAGCTCCTAAATCGCCATGCTTCAGCAACACCCTTCTTCTCATCTTGTTCACTTCAATGGAATAAAAAACACATGCTGTTCCAAATCCAACAAACATGGTTCTTTTGATTATTATGCTTAGTGTGGTAGGAGTTGTTCTTTTTTATAATTTATGTATTCAAATGTTTCTTAAATTTATTTATGTTTCATGTATGTTTTCATGTCTCATAATTTTCATTCCATACTCGATGGTGTTTCTGTCTTTATGAAGTAATTTTGGTTCACTTTGTTCCTTTATTTGGGTTCTCTTGAAGAAATTTATTCTTATGCCAATAGAAGGTTGTTAAGGATTTTCTTTATATTAGGCCATTTTGGATAACTAGCTTAGTGAAGAGGTTATAGCATAAATTCTTATATTATATGTGGTTATGCCTAAACGATTTTTATGACAGAAGATATAATTAAAGTCAAATTGTATCCATATAAGCTATAAGTTGTTTTCATAAGCTATCCCGGAGAGCTTATCAACTTGTCATAAGCTATTTCTGTAAGCTAAATACATTAGTTATTGAATGTATCTAAAAAGTTATTTTTGCCTATAATTATGGCCGGAGGGAGTATATATTTCACAAATTCATTCATTTTTTAGACTTAGATTTTACTGAAAACATAAAGTTTTTCTTTATTGTTTTAAAACATGCATTAAAATATGTTTTCGTTAAAATAATCTATTTAATTAAAATTAATTTTTATAGTAAACAAATCATGCAAGAAAATTTATTTATAATATTATTTATTTATTTGGTCCTAGTATTATTTTTATTTTAATCATGTACGAAAAACAAAATTATTTGAAGTTGAAAACAATAATAATTTGAATATTTTAATCACACTTTTTAATTATAATTTGAATTTGAACTATTTCCTTTATTTGAATTGTTTCCTTTATTGAATTGTTTCCTTTATAATGCAAAATTAAATACAAAATTATAAGAAACAATATGGTAAATGCAAACATTTAATGAGACCTTATAAAATTTGTCTCATTTGTATAGTATTAAGATTAAGATTAAGATTATTTTAAAAAAATTATAATTGATTTTATAATTTAATTTCTAAAAGATGAAATAAGTAAAAAAAAGAAGAATAAGATTTTAATTGGATTGACTTTATTTTTATTTTTTTGGTCAAGGGTTGATTTCATTTTTTTAAATGTATAAGAATATTTTTTGGTCAAGATTGTTTTTTGACTAAAATATTTTTAGTCAAAGTTTTTTGACTAAGTTTTTAGTCAAGTTTTAAAAAAATAGAAAAATCTTTTTGACTTACCTTAATTTATTTATTTTTTTGGTAAGTTTTGATTTACCTTAATTAGTAAATGTTGGTGACTTTTAGAAGGATAAGTTTTTAAAATAAAATCTTTTTTAATTTACATAAAAACACAAGCTTTAAAAAGAAATGAAATATTTTGGTAAAAGAAAGATATCAAATCTTTATTTTGACCTAATAATTAATTTTTTACCAAATAAAAAAAAGCTATCAAAACTTATTTCTTTTTGACAAATCAAAACTTATTTCTTAATAAATCAACATATATATATATTCATACTATAGATATAGGGTTTGTTGTTTTTTATAATATTATAAATAAGGGTTGAAACTTGAAAGCATTGATCAGATCTGAGTAAGGGAGAAAAACAGCATATAGTTTGCAAAATTGGTACGTCTTTATCTAATATTTTTGTTACTCTAATTTAGTATACGTATTAGTCTTTCTCAGATGTTAGAAACTGAGATGATGATGAAGCCTTATCTGTGGCTTCAAATTGGTGATGATTCAATCCAAGTAGAACAAGAGATTGTAATGATTTGCCCATTTATTCGTCAAGAATTAGCATCACAAAATGGCATAGGATCTTCCAAAAATCATCCAATATGTCTTCCCGAACAAGTTCGTACGCCTGCATTGTTGAATTCGATTCTTAATTATTGTCGATTTCATCAAACACCTGGCCGCTCGATCAAGGAACGGAAATCATATGATGACAAATTAATTAGGATAATGGACACAAATAGTCTGTGTGAGTTGGCGACTGCTGCGAACAGCCTTCAGTTAAAGCCATTAATCGATCTCATATGTTGTGCACTAGCTCGAAAAATCGAAGTAAGTTCGCTGGAAGAGATACGCGACATATTTCATATGCCTGACGATCTTACAGAGGAAGAGAAATTGGAGCCGGTGAGAAACGTACCTTGTAACACAAGTATTAGGCTTTTGAACCGCTTGATTGCGCAGAAGTTAAAAATACTTAAAGAGCGTGAAAGCGTTCTAGAGAACCTTCAACAACAACATCGTACAAATGTAGTAGATGAACGTGTAGTGGATGAACGTCCGGTTGACGAACTTTTGTTGTTTATTAATGGATCATCAAATGACGAAGAACCGAAGCGGAATAAAACTTGCAAGAATAAAAAGAAGAGCCGGAGAAAGGAAAAAGAACAAGAAAAGAAATCTAGTTTGAAGGAAGCAGCTGTACAACATAATAAGAAGGAAGAAGATGATCCTATAATGGCAAAAATTGATAGAGAAGTGGAAGAATTTGAACGCAGATTAAATACTGATTGGTCAGAGAGAAGAAAAGAATTTTTAGGGAGTTGCTAGCAAGCACAAGGAAATTGTAGGTTTTTTTCCAGTTTATTTTGTCTGTTTATTTTTATTAAAAGAAAAATAAAGCTCCTCAAATATTCTTTATTGGATTGTGAAATATTTTTATCTTTTGTTCTTTAGCAAGTGTCCTTGGCATCTTTTTGTTTTGTTATATTTGTTATATTTTTTCAGTTCATTTTTATGTTCTTCTACCATGTAGTATGTAATTCAGTTTACTTCATCATTTGCATTTATCAATAAATCCTAGGACTTAGCACATAATTGTGACCTGACTCGAACTGATAAACTGACAACACATCAAAGCATTTTGTCGGATGAGTTGGGTCTCGGGTCAAAAGTTACAAAAAAAATTGTCATGAACGGTGTGCAAGTTTCTAAAAATATATCTATTGGTAATTGAAATCGACCGAACAACCATCAAAACACAAATCAATTTTACTTTCTTCTCACTATCAATCACTTAATACTATTCGCTTTGTCGTGTTTATTCATCTTTGATATAAGAGAGAAAAATTATATTTTCCAAGCCTGCAATATGCAGATGAAGGAGGTGTGAAAAATATTTAATATTCTAGATCTATTTTGATTTCGCTTCTCTTTTACTTGATCTATTATTTTTTTAATCTACAAATTTGAAATAAAATATTTACATCTTACTCTCTTTGTTGTTTATTTAGTTCTTCCATTATGTGTTGTCTTGTGTACGAAGTATTGAACTATTTAAAGAATAGAAGTTTTTGAATCAATAGAATTTTAGATGTAGCAACAAAGTTTTAATCTAATTCGTAACAACCGATTCGTTCTACCCATTAATCGTACGATCCGACACTCTAACAAACCGAAGATGTAGACAGTTGTAATTGAACCTAAATTAAGCGATTACAGTTTTTATCAATTAAGTGATTTTTGACCCAAAACCAACTGATGCTCAGACCTAATAAATAGAACGACCTTTATGATTTCTTTAGTTTAAAAAAATGTAAAAATAAATAGAAGTTTAAATGTTCAAACAAAATTAGGCAAATATCGATCCTTTACACAATAAGCTCTTTATTCATATTCATGAGGATAGAGAGTCAGTATATGATAAATATTTCTTATCCTTTTTAAATCTGTGGTTTGATGCACCAATTAAATAGGATAAATTATTCCCTTTTTAAATTCTATTATGTTACTCCTTTATAATTTTTATTCTAAATTTTAACTGTGTTAAAGATATCCAGCTGGGAAAGGATAAGCACAATCCTTTTTTTTCCTCGTCTTGTATTCTCATTGTTTTCCATTCTTTTGTAGCACCGTAAATTCCCTCCTTGGATAGGTTCAACAAAAATTGCAGCAATCTTTTTTTTTTTTTTTTTGACAAAATCAAACTTAATGCATTTCCTTCAAAATAGTAGGTTCAATACAAGATGGACAATGATTAAAAATTTGGGGACTAGCATAGAAACGAGATGCCAGAGCTAGAACATGAGCAACTCGATTAGCTTGTCGCGTAACATAACTGATACTACAATTTTTATGTAAGATTAATAAACTACGACATTTATTGATTATAGCTCCAAACTCAGTATTATTCTGTTGTTTTGAGTGAATTGCTTGTACTGCCTGCAGACAATCAGATTCAATCACAGTAGGAGTTGTTATTATATTGGAGTCACACAACCAAATCAACACCTCAAGGATCCCATGTGCTTCTGCGATTTGTGGTCTGCCAACAAAAGTCCTCATATATGCTTTCACAAAGCTCCCAGTTTCATTCCTTATAGAAGCTCCAACACCATAGCAATTATGATCACTATAACATGCAGTGTCCACATTACATTTAAACACTCCTCTTGCTCGTTTTTCCCAGACACAGACTGTCATCGCCTCATTTCCTTGTCGCTGCCTGTTTTGTTTCGATTGTACCTGAAGCCAGTCTTGTAAAGCATCGCGCGCTCGTCTAACAATATGGAACACAGTAGGTAGCCGATCATTCCAACATTTTTGGTTACGTCTCCACCATATCGACCACATCAACATCGCAATTCTAGACATAAACTCCAACTCAGCTTCGTCAATCATTGCAAAAACCATTGAGACACACCCATTGGCTGATGACGTATGGTTATCAATATACTGCCAATCCTCAGATTCTCTCCAAACCTCTTGCGAGCTAGTGCATCCGAAAAAGCAATGCCATTCATTCTCTTCAAACATATCACAATGTGGACATTTGTTAATGCACCACACTCTTTTCTGCACTAAACGGCTCCGAACCAGGAGAAAACCTCTTAACAAACGCCAAAGAAATAATTTGACTTTTTTAGGAGTCCACAATTGCCATAGCTTCTTCCAATTGCCATCGAATTTGAGGTGATTGTTATCAATAACAAATTCCAGCAATTGATAGTATGTAGATCGTACCGAATATATTCCATTTCGACTAAGTTGGCTATCTTCATCATACTGGAGGTTGAGGGGAATCTTTGATATTTCGAAGGCATCTCTAGCATTGAATAATTGTTGAATGCGTGTAAGGTCCCATGAACCTGTGCTGCTATCAATTAGTTCATAAACTCTCATATTTTACGTGCCTTCTACACAAGCTGTAGTAATGTGAGCATTACAATCATCACGCAGCCAAGGTTGGCTCCATACATGAATATTCCTGCCGTTTCCTAATCTCCAACGCAAGCCACTTCTGACAACCACTTGTGAAGCGTGGATACTACGCCAAATATAGCTTGGGTTATGGCCCAATTTTGCCTCGAGAAATCCCTCGCTCAGATAGTATTTAGCTTTGAAGACTTTGTATAATGTAGTATCATGGTTGGTTAGTAACTTCCAACCTTGCTTCCCTAGCATCGCCAGATTAAAGCCATACATGTGACGGAAACCGAGTCCTCAATGCTCCTTACGTATGGTTAATTTTTCCCACCGTAACCAGTTTATCCCTTTACCTTGTGTCTTATTTGATCCCCACCAAAATGAGTTAATCATTTTTTCTAGCTCTTCTCCTAAGGATTCCGGCAAGAGGACATTACTCATACAATAAGCTGGGATAGATTGAGCTACTGACTTCACTAAGACTTCTCTTTCCGCTATAGAGAGATGCTTTCCTGACCAACTCTGAATCTTTTTCCACATCCGATCTTTTAGGTAACCAAAAACAGCTTTCTTATTTCTTCCTATCATAGAGGGCATTCCCAAGTACCTGCCTGTTCCTATAACTTCCGACACTCCCAGAATGGTGGATATGTTTCCTTTGATATTGCAACAATCTTTCATTGCTTAAGAAATTTTCATAACAATTGTTATATGATTACAAGAATAATTTTGTTATATATATCCTATGACGTCCTTTCCATGCTTATTTCATATATTGTCTTTATCATATTTTGGCTGCCATCAAATGGACCCTAGAGTTTGAATATATAACTTCATAGCACAAAGTTTAAATCTCATCTCATATAGAACATACGGTAAAATAATCAATCAACACAAGAGTTTCCTGCCCCGTAAATATACTGCACATTGTTTGAGTTATGGAACCAGCTGCATATTTGTTTCTTGTTCAAATTAGCAAGTTTGTTTAGATTAAAGATGGGTTAATAACCCGGCAACTCGCTTTTTAAAAAGAGATATGTGGTTTATTATACAAACGTGCAAGTGTTAGAGCGTTTGGTAATAGCATTTCTCTTTTCCATTTGACCGATCGTGAAGTCTTCAATTTCAAAATCGGCATATGAAAATTATAAAATAGAATACAACAAGACTTGTTTTAGTAATTGCCTCATAAAACCACGTAATTTAACTTCCACCACATCAACAGCTCAAAAACAAAAACATTAACGAACAACAAGGTAAACCAAAACCAAGTTCAAATTTGATATATCGGAACAAGTTTGAACAGGAACGAGATAACTAGACATAACACCAAAACCACGGCAACAAACACTCATAAAGTTCCAACAATGTATCAAAATAGAGCTAGACTTGAAGCTTATATCTTTACTCGTAGATCCATGAGTGGAGGCAGCTTTGCCAGTTAGCAGGGCCCTCAGGGAACCACAAAGCAATTTCCTTGTTGGCACTTTCAACGGAGTCACTTCCATGAATAACGTTCCTGCATCGATAGTAGTTGTAATTAGTTACACAGACCATAACACAGCGTTGAACCAGGTTCATAAAAGAAAAAATCAAAGCACTATTTCCATTAGTTAGGTTGGAACAACTTCATTGTAATCTTGATATAAGTTTTCAAATCAAACATTGACAAATGAATTTTACATGAATAAAGATACTCACTACATAGAGTCAGGAACAGTATTGTTAACCTCTAAGGCTCTGACTACAACATAGGCATTTTTTTAACAGAGCCTCAAACTCAAAGTATCTTTCATGAGGAATACCAAAAGCAATAGTCTTAAAGTTCTTTGATTTACAATTTCATGGATATAGGCTATAGCAACTAAAGTTTAAAGGTTAACAACATTCCTGAATCTAAATACAAGGATTGAGGAATCAATGTTCTAAAAAGAAAAACCAATTATGAACAATTAAATAAACAAGCATATACCATTTTATAAACCTACGATGAACTAGCTATACTAAAACAGAAAGATAGGAACAGAAACATTCATATTCAAGCAGTTAAAACAAATGGCTCAAAATAACAGCATGGTTCAAGAGTAATATTGTGATGAGAATTGAGAACATGTCTATATACCTGCCAATGTCAATAGCAAAGTCACCACGAATAGTTCCAGGCTCAGATTGAGCTGGGTTTGTGGCACCAATAATCTTTCGGCCAGTTAACACAACATTCTTTCCCTCCCATATCATGGCAACAACAGGGCCAGAGACAATGTATTCCACCAATCCAGCGAAGAAAGGCTTTGCAGACAAGTCAGCATAGTGCTTCTCAGCAAAAGCACGTTCCACATTCAAGAATTTCAAACCTAAAATCAAGTCACAAAAATCATTCAACATCATGAACAATATCAAAACCAATAGAATGATACAATTTGCATCAATGCAATTTAACTAACCTAAAAAGCTTCATACATATCACAAACAAAATCAAAATTACACTTCCAAACATAAATTTGAGAAATAACTCAACTTTAAAATAATCAGATTATGAATTATTATCATACTAGCATTACAAAGATTTATAAGTAAAACAGATTTAAACAATAGATCTATATAAGCAGAAGTTCTTTCAGTATTGATCAAGCTAAATAACAGGATTTAGAATAAACATCATCTAAGGATTACCTTTCAAGTAGAAACCCTTCTTCTCAAACCTGCTAATAATCTCACCAACCTGAAAAATAAAAACTTTACGGTCAGAAATTACTTAGCTTTCAGCATGAAACAAGCACAAACCTAAAAATTCAAAACTACCACAACAACTAGCTTTAACTAAAAAAATATTTATCCAATCAAAAAGTTTCATACCAACAAAACAATCATCAACCCAATTTTTTAAAAACCAAACATAGCAAACCCATAAATTCAAAACACAAAATTTCAAAAACCCCAATTCAAATTATCACAAAAGAAACACAAGTAAACCTAAAAAACCAAACTTTAATCGAAATATCGACAAATAAGTATAATTTATATTGAAATTCAAGTAAAAATCCTCAATTTTCCACAAAGAAAGTTAAAATTCAACGAATAATATGGAATTAAAAAAAGGGGTGTGAAAGAAGGAAGCATACAAGGCCTCTTTGAACGCCATCAGGCTTGATCATGATGAAGGTTTGCTCGGCCATGTTGATTGGTATTGAATTGAATTACTGTGACTTTGTGCGAAAGAGTGTGTGTATGAGTGAGGAAGAAAAAGTGTGAGAGAAAAGGGGATTTATATATGGATGCAAATAGAACCCTAAACCTAA
The DNA here is from genome assembly GCA_954870985.1 of Trifolium fragiferum. NCBI lineage: Eukaryota > Viridiplantae > Streptophyta > Magnoliopsida > Fabales > Fabaceae > Trifolium > Trifolium fragiferum. The sequence goes on from OX940792.1 coordinate 965,802, forward strand.
TTTCACAAACGAATATTCGCTCTATAAAGTTAAGGAATCATTTTCCTAATTTTTTTTTTAAAAAAAATTATGACAAAATATGTTATTTTCGAATAATTCTTTTGATTGTTTGTGACCTTATTCACCTTTTAGAAAAAGAAAGAAAATGACCTAATTGCATATTTTAATTCTGAACTTGGAAAAAAAAATTAAATAAAAATAATTAGAATTTTAATAAATAATTTTTTTAAAATGTAAAAATACCTTACTTCTAAATTATTTTTTTGTCTCGTTTAATGTCGGGTCGATCATAGGTTTAATTGTAAAGTGATTTTAAAAAAAAAGATTTAACTATAAAGTATGTTATATTAGACAAAAAGTTATCAACTATCTCGTCGGTTAGCACAAGGCACTTGTTCACTTTTTGGTTAGTCACTGATTGTCCATCTTACATTGAAAACATTATTTTAAAAAAAGTTTATTACCGTAAAAAAATAATTTTAATAGAAAATATTTGGACTTTAAAGAATAAACAGTCACTTTAATTATTGAAAGTGTCATTCGCTATCATAATAATCCTTTAATCAATAAAAACTACTTTAAAGTCCTTGATTCGAAACTCTATTGGTAAAAGTGGTCTAAAATGTTAATTTTTTGTTAATTCTAATTATGTGTCTTTTTTTTTTTTTGCCATATTATATGCTTATGTGTTGCTTTCATGTTTATGTGTGACTTCTATGCTATTTAGGAACTAAATTAACTACAATATCTCTTTCATTTTTTCCGAAAGAGGAACAAACTTAGATCTTCATCTTCCTACCACCACATCCCTCTCACAACCGCACCATCCAATAATCTATGATCAACAAAACCATTACCAAGTAAACCATTAGCACACTCACTATCCTTTCCCACCCTTATTTCTCCTCGACAACGATATATTTTTTCAACTGTACGTGATATTAAAGCCAACCAATAAAGTATTATGTCCAAATAAAAATTGAATGTATGTAGTATTTTCGAACTGTAAAACAGTAAATTTTAATAGAGTACTATTATTTTATAGGCTAATGCTACGGTGGACCACCTTCACAGGTGGTCCACCGTGGACCAAGTGATCTACCGAATCCGAATTTTACAAAATTTATTGGTAGATTGAAAGTTTATATCATATAGAGCATCCATAAAAATTTTTAGAAAAATTGAAAATCATTTGATATTTTATTGGGATTTATCAAGATTTACAGTATTTAATAAACCGTTAATCTTGATGGGTCTCAATAACATATCAAATGATTTTCAATTTTTCTAAAATTTTCTATAGATAATCTATATGATATAAACTTTAAATCCAACGGTGGATTTTGTAAAATTCGTATTCGTTATATGGTTTTTTATGAATGGTCCACCATGGACCACTTGAAGAACTGGTCTATGTTAGAATTTTCCTTATTTTATAAGGTTAGCTCGGTAGTATAAATTTAGACATTCAAAGAGTATGAAAAGGGTTCAAAATATGATCCCTACTACTAGGGGATGAGAAAAAATTTACTTGTATTTATCCGAGCTAAGATGAGAGCGGTGAAAGCAGGAATTATTTACTTGAAAAATCGAATAAAAAATTCGTGAAAAAAGATTGCAAGCTATTTTTCGAAAAAACTCCGAAATTGTATTTATCCGATAATATCATAAAAAATTATCAAAAAAAATCGGGAATTTTTTTCCGCAAAAAAATTGAAAATTTTTCCCGAAAAAAGATCGGAAACTTTTTCTGATAAAAATCAAGAACTTTTTTCGCGAAAAAAGATAGAAAACTTTTTTCGCAAAAAAATCCGAAATTGCATATATCTGAAATCGAAACTTTTTGGAAATTATTTTTCCGTGAAAAATCCGGGAACTTTTCTTCGAAAAAATTGAAAACTTTTCCATAAAAAAGATCGGAAAATTTTTTCAGAAAAAATTCCGGAAATGTATTTATTTAAAATCGGAATTTTTTCCACAAAAAAATCGGGATCTTTTTTTCAAAAGAATTGAAAAAAATTTCCCGAAAAAAGATCGAAAACTTTTTTTTTTGGGTAAAAATTAGAAGCTTTTTTTCCGAATAAAATTTTTCGGAACTTTTTCCGCCAAAAAAGATCGGAAATCTTTTTTCGGAAAAACCTCTGAAATTGTATTTAGCTGAAATTAGAACTTTTTCCGCAAAAAATCGGGAACTTTTTTTTGAAAAAAGATCAGAAACTTTTTTTCCGATAAAAAGCAGGAGCTTTTTTTCGAATAAAATATCGGATTTTTTTTTGCGAAAAAAGATCGGAAATCTCTTTCGGAAAAACTCCGAAATTGTATTCAGCTGAAATCAGACTTTTTCCGCAAAAAATCAGGAACTTTTTTTCTGAAAAAAGATAAAAAAAAAATTTTCGATAAAAATCAGGAGCTTTTTTTGATAAAAAAGATCGAAAATCTTTTTGCGGAAAAAACTCCGAAATTGTTTTTAGCTGAAATCAGAACTTTTTCCGCTAAAAATCGGGAACTTTTTTCTGAAAAAAGATCAGAAACTTTTTTTTCCGATAAAAATCAGGAGCTTTTTTTCGAATAAAATATCGGAACTTTTTTCGCAAAAAAAGATGGGAAATCTTTTTTCGGAAAAAACTCCGAAATTGTTTTTAGCTGAAATCAAAATTTTTTCCGCTAAAAATCGGGAACTTTTTTTCTGAAAAAAGATTAGAAACTTTTTTTCCGATAAAAATCAGGAGTTTTTTTTTGAATAAAATATCGAAACTTTTTTCGCGAAAAAAGATCGGAAATCTTTTTTCGGAAAAAACTCCGAAATTGTATTTAGCTGAAATCAGAACTTTTTCCGCAAAAAATTGGGAACTTTTTTCAGAAAAAAGATCGGAAACTTTTTTTCCGATAAAAAGCAGGAGCTTTTTTTCGAATAAAATATCGGAATTTTTTTCGCGAAAAAAGATCGGAAATCTTTTTTCGGAAAAACTCCGAAATTGTATTCAGCTGAAATCAAACTTTTTCCGCAAAAAATCGGGAACTTTTTTTCTGAAAAAAGATCAGAAACTTTTTTTTCAATAAAAATCAGGAGCTTTTTTTCGAATAAAATATCGGAACTTTTTTCGCCAAAAAAGATCGGAAATCTTTTTTCGGAAAAAACTCCGAAATTGTATTTAGCTGAAATCAGAACATTTTCCGCAAAAAATTGGGAACTTTTTTCTGAAAAAAGATCGGAAACATTTTTTCTGATAAAAATCAGGAGCTTTTTTTCCAAATAAAATATCATAACTTTTTCGCGAAAAAAGATCGGAAACTTTTTTTTTCGAAAAAACATCAAAAAATTTCTCAAAAATGATTGGAAAGTTTTTTTCGGAAAAAAACAGAAACTTTGGCAAAAAAAGATCGGGAACTTTTTTTCTGAAAAAATTTGAAATTTATTGAATTTGAAAGACTAAGTTTTTACCACATTGAGCTTCAATTTTTGAACCAATTGCAAACCAATTATTAAAAAAAGGATATGGTTTATAGTTGGTTTTTTGTTATTGGATTGGTGTGGTTTTTTTATAAAATGGATTTGGTTATTAAGATTGAATTTGGTTTGGTTAGTAATTTGGTTATCCCTACTACTAATAATCACTGACATAACACGGTTGATATCGATATTCAATTTCAATATTTTTTATGATTTTTGAAGTATATAAGCGAGCAACTTATTATCACATTACGGACGGGGGTATGAACTTTATCCATTAAAACTAATTGTCTGTTTGGAAATGTGTTTAGCACATCTTTCTTCTCTTGCATCCCAATGCTGGATTTGGATCCTCTCCTTTTATTTCTCTCCAATTCCATCTCCAATTTTTTTTTTGTGTCTATCTCTCTCATCATTTCTTCTCTCTCATCATCATTTATTTATTTTTAATTTTTAATTTCTCTCTCTTCACACTCACAAAACAATGAATTGGAGAGGGAATTGGAGAGAAATCATAGGAGAGGATCCAAATCCCCCAATGCTTTATTGCCGTGATTTTCTAAAGCTAAAAATGATACCTTTTTAAAATTTGTGCGTTTAGAAAGGTTTCAATGTGAAAACCAACAAACAACCATTACAAAGGAAGGTTTCTCTCCCCACCCCGTCTTTCTTTTTCACCCCTTGAGTTTCCATTTTTAACCTTGAAAAAAAACTTCGGTACATGCAACTTCGGTACATGCGTACCGAAGTTTTTAACGATGTAAAACACCTATTTTTCAATATCGACAAACTTCGGTACGCGTTTACCGAAGTTTTCGAGGATAAAATCAAGGGTAAAATTGAATTTCTAGAGGTGAAAAAGAACGACGGGGGATGGGGAGAGAAACCTTCATTACAAAGTTTGGTTGAAATTTGTGCTTAAATTTAGAGTGCAAGCTATACTGTTAATTGGGCTTTTCAGTTTGTTTGGTCAGGCTAACTCATTTTGGTGGGTGGGTTGGGTGAAGTTTTCTCTTCCCACCCACCACATATCTCTTTCACCCCTCGAATTTCCGATTTTGCCCTTGTTCAAAAAGTTCGGAACGTATTTTTCGAACTTTTTTTTGCCTTGAATATGAATTTCGGATTGTGTTTTCCGAAATTTTTGTCGAATTTACACTAGGAAAAAGTTCGGAAAATACGTTCCGAACTTTTTAACAAGGGCAAAATCGGAATATTAGGGGGTGAAAAAGATATAGGGGGGGTGGGAAGAGAAAGCATCGGGTTGGGTGGGACTTGGGACAAGTTGGACCGGCCCAGCCATTTTTTGAGCTTATTTTAATATGATGGTTTCTTTTCTTACTCTCAAAATTTTTCTTTTCACGCAGAAAAACATTTTTCGAAGTTTTTTTCAATGTGATTTCTCTTACTCCTCCCTCCAATTTTCCTTTATTTTTGGGGGGTGGAGAACTTTTTTTGACTAAAAAAAACTTCGAAAAACATTTCTTGAAATATTCTGAGCGTGAAAAAAAATTTAAAGGGCGAGAAGAACAATTTTCTTTCAATACTGCATCATTTTTCTTGATGGACAATACAGTAGAATCAACACCAACTTGTAGGCCCTGTGACACCAAAAGGGACCAACCATTTGCAAGCGTGTGAAAGAAATTAAATTGACGTTTCCATGACTTATAAATTGAAGTTTCTATTTTGGATTTGGAAAGTCTATATGGATCACGAAATGCAAACTCTTCTTTTTTAATTGGATTTTTTTTTTTAAACGTAAGAGTTGGAGTTTGAACTTTAACCACTTGCTTAAGGGGTAAAAAAATTTTACCACTTAAACTAATTCATTGTTAATTTTTTTTTTGACATGATCAATTATTTAAAAATAACTAATTTCTATACAAAAAATGCACTACTATGATTGTCTTAAATAATATTAAAGTAGTGTTTGACCCAACTTATTTTTAACTTCTCTTTCTTTAAAAGAAGTAGGGTCGAACACAATTGAAATGTTCTACAAATAAGTTTAGTTTTGTTGAAAAATATAAAACAAAAAGGAAATTTTAGAAAAATTAAGAATACAAAACTTATTAGATGCACACGGAGCCTAACTTTTTATTTTTATTTTAAATGGAAAAGATTTTTTTTTTTTTTTTTGAGATCAAAGAGGTGGTAAGCAAAGTGCAAACCACCCAAAAATTTATTGAAAGATCAAAAACAAAGCAAATACAAGAAGGAGGGGACTAGGCCAATACTCCAACTAAGCAAGACAATGACGAAAATTAGGATAGCCAAGTTTATTTCGATCTAAACTATCTTGTAAAAACTGTGGAACATGCTCCCAAGTAATCAAAGATGTGATATTTAGCCCATGATTAGCAAAGAGATCCGCAGGTTGGTTCCCTTCCCTATATATATGTGTAACAACACAATGCATTTGCTTCAATAAGTTGAGCATGTTTTTCCACCTATTCCTAAGGAACCATGCCACTTTGTTGCTAGAATTCTTGAACGCTGCCACTACAATGCTAGAATCTGTTTCAAGCCAAACATGACGCCAATTGCGTTGATAGGCAATTTCAATGGCACGCATTGCACCACTCAACTCAGCCACCAATGAAGTATTGATCCATAAAGGCTCAGCAAAGCCATAGAGAAAATCCGCTGCATGATTCCTAAATAATCCGCCACATGAAGAGATTCCTGGATTCCCATTAGACGCGCCATCAATGTTACACTTCACCCAATGGAGCATAGGAGGATGCCAATAAACTTCTTTAACCACATGAATTCTAGGAGGATGAATAGTAACCTTGAGAGCCTTTAATAACACAAAGTCTCTAAGGGAGTTAGAAGACACCTTTCGCGTTTTGTTACCTGACAGAGAAGTGTGAGACATAATCATAGAAGTAGCAGCCTTACAAGGAATGAGATTATGATGATAACGAGCTTGGTTCCTGACATGCCAAATCGTGTTGAGTAAGTGAACCAAAGCAGCAGTGATAGTTACTTTACCTTGGGGTGACCAACCTAAATCACATAGCTTCCACATATCATCCATAGTTTTGTTGCATAGTCACATTCAAAGAAAATATGAAGAGATGATTCCACATGTTTCTGACAAAGATTGCACATAGAAGGAAGCGCACAACCTCTAATCATTAAATTATCATCTGTTGGCATTTTTCCTAACATCAACCTCCAAACTAAGAGAGCCCTAGAAGGAGGAATTTCTGGAATCCATATTAACTTAGCCCAGTGCAATTCTTGTACAGCCTGCCTCTTGTATTCATACGCTTGCTTCAACTCCAAGTCACCTGAATCAGTGTGAAACCAACGTAACTTGTCCTAGGAAGGTTCAATGGGGATAGTAACTTGCTGCAGAAGAGTCAAAAGGTTTGGATACAATACCAATAGAGGCTCAGGCACACTCCATTGTCCATCAACTATGAAGTCGTGCACTGTAGCAGACAGAGAAGCCCTAACATGCTGGGGAATATGCAATTGGTCTGCCAAGGGAGTGCCTGTCCAATTATCATTCCAAAAATTAATATGATCACCTTTACCAAGCAACCAAAGAGAGTTCTCAGAGATGACAGACACCTCTTCTTTAATACTACTCCAAATAGAGGAGGAAATATAATGATGAATAGCTCTACCCTTCCTCCAAACTCTATCTCTGAGAAGGCTTGCCCATGAGGATTGTGAGTTGAAGAAATACCAACATAGTTTGAGATTACAAGCTGAGTTCAAATGAATAAGGGACCTAATATTCAAACCACCCTGAGAAAAAGGTCTGCAGATTTTGGTCCAAGATATTGTAACAAGCTTTCTTCTATCTATATCCCCACTCCATATAAAATTCATAATACATTTCTTAAGATCTTTAAGCAATGAAACTGGCCAAGAGTACAATGAAATGCTATAAGTTAACATACTTTGAACAACAGACTTCACTAATAGTACCCTTCCTGCAATTGAGAGTAGAGAAGCTTTCCAAGCTGATAACTTCAATTTGATTCTGTCAATAATTGGTTGTAAGTGTACAGCTTTTGGCTTACCTTTGAAAATTGGAACCCCAAGTTAATTGAAAGGTAATGAACCTGTATTGAACTGCAACAATTGGACAATGGCAGCCATCCTTCTAGAAGAGATATTCCTAGCAAAAATAGTAGATTTGGAGTTGCTAATCACTTGGCCAGATACAAGAGCATAATTATCAAACAAATCCTTTAAAGCCTTCAAACCTGAGAGATGACCCTTGCAGAAGATCATCATGTCATCTGCATAGAAGGAATGAGAAGGGACAAAAGTGTTTATGGTACCTTTAATTAGCTTCACCTTACCTTGAGAGACAAGGTTTGTAATACTCCTACTAAAGACTTCCTCTGCCAGGCAAAATAGAAGTGGTGATAAAGGATCACCTTGCCTAACACCCCTAGTGCAAGTGAAATACCCATGAGATTTCCCATTGATGGAAATGGAGAGAAACGCTGATTGTAAAATGACCTGAATCCAATGGCAAAACACCTCATTGAATCCATATGCTCTCAGGACTTTGATGAGGAAAGGCCATTCCAAGGTGTCAAAGGCTTTAACAACATCAATCTTCAAGATAAGCTTCCCTCCATAAGCCTTATTATGTAGAAGATTAGCTGCTTCTGAAGCTATACACAAACAATCTCTGATATCCCTTCCATGAATGAATCCTTTTTGCTCCTCTGAGATAAGATTTGGAAGAATATTAGCAAGCCTGTCAGCAATAATCTTTGATATTATTTTGAATTTGAAGTTGGCCATAGCAATTGGCCTGTAATGGTCAATAGAAACTGCTTCAGGAAACTTAGGTAATAAGGCCAAGATGTTAGAGTTGAAGCCTGGCAAGATCCAACTAGAGGTAAAGAATTCCAGCACTGCATTGATCACATCTGTCTTCACTATGTCCCAGTAATGTTGAAAAAAGAAAGCTCCAAACCCATCAGGACCTGGAGCACTATCCCTATTGAGTGCAAAAACTGCAGCCTTGACTTCTGTAGGAGATGGTAACACTGTAAGCAAGTGATTAAGATCCTCAGTAACAAGTGAAGGAATGACTTCCTCTACAAGCAAAGATTCCTGCAAAATAGAGTTAGTACAAAAAAGATTTTTATAAAAATTCACAATGTGCTTAGAGATAATGTTTTGATCAGTAACAGTTGTATCATCCACAAGGAGAGAGGTAATAGGTTTGGTGGAGGATTTGATTTTGGCTAGCCTGTGGAAGTATTTGGTATTACGATCACCTTCAAGATGCTAGGTAATTCTTGCTTTCTCCTTCCAAAACAACTCCTGTTTGGCCAAAGCTTCTTCATAAGTTATGATAGCTGCTTGTTCTTCCTTCAAAAGAGCATCACTAGGTCCATTTGTTTGAATTTGAGCTTGGATAGACTGCAACTTGCTCTCAGCCATGCTAACCAAGTCATGAACATTTCCAAAATGATCCTTATTCCAAGCCTTAAGTTTACCTTTCAGGGATTTGAGTTTTTGACTAAGGATAAACATAGGGCAACCAATCACAGGTATTTTCCAACTATCAGAGATGAGAGCATGACACTCAGGGTGTAGGGACCACATCCTCAAAAATTTGAACTGGGAGGCATGGGTTATAGAAGTAATGTGAAAGTCAAGGAGGAGAGGGAAGTGATCAGACCTAAGTTTAGTGAGGGAGGTTACAGAAGAGCTACAACATGAATCCAACCAAGCTTGATTGCAGATGACTCGATCAAGCCTCTTTTCAGTGTGATTATTGCCACCTCTACCATTACTCCAAGTGAAAGCAGCCCCCTAGTTGGCAGATGAATCAAATGAGAGTTTTCAGTCCAGGTTTGGAATTCTTCAATAGGAATACGAGCAGGATTAAACCTTCCCCTATGTTCATGGGCTCCTAAAATTACATTAAAATCACCCATGAAACACCAGGGAAGATCATATTGAGCCTGTAGAGATTGCAAAGAATCCCAAAGTCTTCTTCTAGTGATATAGTTGGTGGAGGCATAAACTGCAGAGAAGGCTAAGCATTTGTTATTAATAGTGATAGTAAAAGAAACCTGTTGATCATCAGAGGTAAGAATGACAGGGTTAATGTTAACTTTGCAAATACACCAAATGTTAGGTTGGTGATTAGGTCTAGAATTAAAGGCAAAAGACTTAAGGTTCAGGTTAGAAAACCAATGTCTTGGAAAATCATCAAAACTCATCATAGGTTCAGAGAGAAGGATAAGGTCAGGGTGGTGTTGATTGATGAGCTTCTTCAGGGCCAATCTTGTAGGGGAGTTAGCCAAACCCCTTAGATTCCAATAAATGCACTTCATTTGGAAGGTTTGGGAGAAACCTTTGATCTGGTAGCATAAGAGTCCCTACTTGCTTGCATTACCTTCTTTTGAGCCTTTCTCTGACCCTTGGATATGTGAACTTGAAAACCATCATCAACTTTCTCTTGCCTCTGGTTCATATCCTCTTCCATTCTATTCTCATTGTCCTCAGCTTCAGCTAGATTAGCCCATGACTCCCTTAGAAAAAGCATATCCTTGATCACTCTATCTGGTGGTATTCTCTCACTAGCTTCTAATCCTTATTTTATTTTTCTTCCTATTTTTATACATATATTGTTAATAGAGTAAAATTACAATGAAGGATACAAAATTTTAAAAAAATATTAAAATTGATAAGGACAAATTAGTAAATATAGTAGTTATCAATTTTAATATATTATTATTAGAAGTAGATTAATTAAATTAATTTTATTTGGATTAAAAAATAAGTGGTTTGTTTTATATTTTTCAAAATTCGACAGTAGCACTTCATACATACCCACTATCACAATCGCGATAATCATATAGTGTGATGGTTAATTGAGTAAAGATAATCCATTAATTATTTTATTTCCCATGTATTTTGGAATATTTGTTAATTAATCAATCTATTTACTAATAGCTATAAATTCATCCACTTGGATCATATATTGCAAACTTTCTATACGGTAGATTACTATTCATCCAACGCTCCTCTTTCTCTTTTGTTCATTGCTCAGAATTTAATCACTCGATCTCTTCAAAATTTAACTGATCAAGTTCTCCATCATGTCATCATTATTCATCAACTTATATAATTTTCCCTTTCAAAATCACTTGTCTCACTTTGTTCCACACATAACATCATTAAAAGTTTAGTAGAATTTCAATAAAAAAAGCTACGACGAGAATGTATCTAATATTCAAAAGCTTTGAAGAATATTGACGCAATTCAAGAAAAGTGTGAAGACTATGGCAGAAGATGATGAACAATGGAGAACAAGGGGCAAGCAATCAAGCCATCGGTGTCTTAAAAAAATTTGTGGTGTTCTTATAGGATTAAGTGATAAACATTCAAAATAGTGTTGCTTTTTTGTGTTTTCTAATTTAATGTTTTGATATTATGTGAATGGCCACTTGGTTTTGTTCTGATCTAAATGACTTGTAATTTTTATTTTGGTTCTTTGTATTTGAATTTTTGTATAAATAAAATTCACTGATTAAAAAAAAAGATTGAACGAGAAACATAACTTATAAATAAAATTTAGTAATCAATTGTTGATATTGAACGTTAATTCCTAATATTTATTATTTCATGGGAGATTAAATTAATATTTGAATTATTGACAAACACTAGTAATGTTAGCGACCAAAACTTTTTGTAACGGCATGCAACAACAATTTTTTCGTTGGGAAAAACACTTTTTTTGCCAGCGACAATAATTGTTGTTACAAAAAACAATAGTTATGTCAGCGACATTAATTGTTGTTGAAAAACATTAGTTATGCCAGCGACATTAATTTTTGCTGCAAAATACTAGTTATGGTAACGACATTAATTGTCCTTGCAAGACTTTTCGCAACGGCACTTATACCAGCGACATGCGGCGACAATTTTTTCGCTGCGAAAAATACATTTCGCAGCAACTTTGTATTTTTCGCAGCGACATTTGTCGCCGCCAAAAATCATATTTCTTGTAGTGTGTGGTTCATTATTCTTTCTCATATCCTCCACTCTTCCTCTTCTCTTACAATTCTCAAAACTATGACCAATAACCTTACATTCAGAACAGAACTCAGGGATATGCTCATATTCTAAATCCACAAAAAATGCAAACCCCTTTCTCTCCACCAACAATTTGTATCTTAGAGGTTGTGATAAATCAATGTCTACCAAAACCCTAGCAAACTGGCCAAACGTGCGTTCATGCATTGGCTTGGCTGTGAGTGAATCCATGCAAATAGGTGTACCAAGACTTCCAGCTATTGTGAATAAGATGTTCTTGTGCCAATACTCTTGAGACAGTCCATAGATCCTAACCCAAACCTGCGCAGATGTGTGATGTTGATTTTTAGGGTTGAAATCTTTGGACCAAGCAAATAGCTTCAATAAACCAGGGTTTAGACTCCACGATGGCACTGATCTTACGCGTCTAACATCCTCCAAAGAAGAAAAGGTAAACTCAAAGAATCCTTTTCCTAATGAGATAACTCCTCATGTTGACAAGTCCTTCCAGATTGAGGCTAACTTCATCTTCAAGGCAGCAACCGATAGTGGTGACGAACCTTTTGGCCATATTATTCTTCCATGGAGATTATGCTTGCATGCTTCTAATCCCGCTTCATAGTATACTTCCGGTATCTCTATTGATAAACGATCTCCTTTGACAACTGGTTGTGGGATTTGCGATGTAGGAATGTCACATATGTTGGTTAGGGCTTGGGCAAATGTTTTCTGTGATTTAGGTGGTGCGGGTATAGGAAGTTTTGGATCAACGGTTGCATGTTTTGGTTCATCAGAAAGATCAAGGAATTTCCAAGGTATATTGAACGTGGACATGGTGAAGGCAATGGAAAAACGGCGACGGCAAGGTCTAGGGTTCAAGGGTTAGGGATGATACAATCGTTTACGTGATCGCCACAGTTTCTCTCTCTAGAAACATTATTTGAGAAATTTGTTTTTAAATTTTATGATGAATTATTAAATGGAAAAGATGATAATTAGTTACTATTTTAGTTTTTTTTTCCTTCACCAAAATTTGAACTCCTAATTAACTCTTATCTCAAACCAATTAAACTTTCAACCCCACCCCCACAAAGCTTAACTATAAGTATAACAAAAAGATATGTTTTTCATAAATAATTAAAAATAATCAGAATATTATGCTAACACGGTAAGAATATTAGGCTAACAAGTGAAATACCGTGTGCATCCTTAAATATACTCACTTGATAAATTTTATTGTTAATATTTATAAGATTCTAAGTTTTTTCAACAGCACTAAGTATTTCTTCATCAAGCACACCAAATTATTCCATAAAAAAAACCTAATTATATATACATTCTTCTTTGTAAACAACAATTTATCCTATGATAAATAGATTTAGTACTTTTTATCCTATGTAATCAACAATTTAATTAGCACTACTATCATTTTTTAACGGTGAATTTTAGTATACGTAGAGTTTTGTTGAGTACCAATATCCTAGTATACTTAGTATGCATGTTTGGTTTCAATTTTGGAGTTGCCATAATTGATTTTAGACGTATATAATTGATCCTGATTTGTTTAGTTTTTAAAAAGTAGAATCACAATTGATTTTACTTGAAGCTGAAAATCGTAGCTTATGATTCTAGAATTGATTTTTATACTAATTTTTTTTGTTCAACCCATTTTTATATAAATATATCCAAACATAAATCAATTTTGGTAAGACTCAATTTTACATAATCAATTATATCAAAATCAATTTTTCTCACCGTAGAACCAAACATACACTTAGTGTGGTAGTGTAGTAGCTAGATTCATAAAACTTAAGTGTAAAGAAGTAACGAATCTTGCATGAATTTAAAGTCTAACCCATCAAAATATTCATGTAGCTACTAATAGAACTACACCTACGAAACCGAAATAAAATTAATCTCTTTTATATAATTTGTGTTAAAATCTTAAACTATTCATAATATAAAATGGAGGGGGTTTAAGATTTAGTCTAAAGGGAATTGATCATTTTAACGAAAGAAACTGGTGAAAAAAAAGAAGAAGAATGAATCATGACCACACACTTTCACAACGAACCTTTCATGATTTTCTTAAAACAATGAAGTTTACATTTTGACCCACCACTAATAGCATTACATGTAAACATTCTTACCTTTCTTGTTTAAATTCTTCCATCATAACAAATAACAATGCTCTAGACTAAATTAATCTCTTTTATGCAATTTCTGTTAATTTGTGCTAACACGGAGTGAGTGAGTATTAAACAATAGTATTATTCATTGATCCTAGAGACATAGTTTGGTGAAGATTGCAAAGTTACACCTAAAAAACAAAGAACATTCCCTTGAAAACTTTAAAAGTCCACCGTCGGTTGTGAAACATACTACATAGGATAGGAATATAAGAAAAAGGCTTTGAGAGACAAAGGGACCCATAAAATGTTTGATGCTTCACTCCATCATCATGTTATTTTGGAATTTTGATACGAGATGCATATGATTGTTTCATAGAATTCAGTGCATTCATATATACTCACTCACTCTCACTCCTTTTTCATTCACACCCACAAATCGTATCCTTCTTTTGAAGAGTATATATATTCTTATTACCCTTTTGAACTTTGTATTTATATATCATCAATGTGTCGGGTCTTGTATAGGTGTCCTTTCTTGTTTTCAACCTCTCCTTCAAATCAAATAATAGTATGGTTGCAATCTGCATGATATGTATATACCCAAGTTTACGTTGTAACCATATCAACATATAAAAAGCTTTTTGTAATTGTCTAATAAATATTCAAATTCTTTTGTCATTTTTTTTTTGGATGATTAATTTGATATTTTTTTAAAATGATGGAAATTTATGAAATATTTTGTTCCAATTAAATTTAAGAAATTTTAAATGACAAAAAGAATTTACGAATTTGAAAATCCTTCCTCCGATACGTTTCAAAATTTTCAAATTGAACCCCTAAATGTTTTAAAAAGTTGCAAGTTGGTCCCTAAATTATTTTTTTTCTAATTTGTTCTTTAAATTTTTAAAATCGGTCCCTGTTTTTCAAATTTTAAATTTGACCTAAAACTTTTCAAATTTATTGAAATTGCCTATAATGTTCACAATGAAATTTCTTATTTCTCTATCCAAACACATAAATTTTAAAATGAAGGTAATGCAAATACAATTATTTGAATTGGTTAATTAGAATTTAAAATCCTTTAAAATTTCTAATTGCTTCATCCAAGCACACTCTAAAAGATTAACCCTAGTTACTTTTCCTTTTGCATAATATTTGACACCAAAAAAGGCACATTGGACCCTTCACCATCTTGTACTATTTTGATTGATTTTATGATTCTTTCTTCAAAGTTTATCTTGAAGCTGAAAAAGTTATTCACTTCTTCTATAACACATTTAACTTTTAGGGTGATCCGTTTGATTTTGATTTTATGAAAAGAAAGATGGATGGAAGGAAATTATGAAAACCAATGAATAAATTTAAACTAATTTTAATTCAAATTTATTCATTGGTTTCCCTAATTTTCTTTCCTTCCTCATTTTTTTCATCATCCCAAATGGACCATAACAATTTTGATACACTCAATGAAGAATGTGACAATAAATTATATTTGTGAGTCACGTACAAAAAATAGTTTGCATGAATTCTTTCATTTGTGAGTCACGTACAAAAAATACTTTGGGGCTATATAGAATATTTTGACTAATTAAAATGCAAAGATGATTAAGATGTACCTCAATTATCCAATTATTAACAAAATTTTATTCTACTCGTGTTATAGAAATGTCACCACAAATTATTCCTATGATTGTCTGTTAGAATTGACTGAAATTCTAAGACTATGTTAATCTAGAGAAACGAATTGGATACTTGGTATGTAGGGTGTGTCAAATTTCTTAAGCTCACTGTGTCCTTACCTCAATGTCCCACGAAGATTTCTCTTCTCATCTCTCATGTTTCTTTTACCGAAGTCCAATTTTACCCCTAATTTTATTCCTTCAAATTTCGATTTTCATTTACCGAAATTTACCGATATAGAAAAACATGTGTTTTACATCATTTATAACTTCGGTACGTGTTTACCGAATTTTTTCAAAGTTATAAATGAAAATCTAGGAGGTAAAAAAGAAAGACGGAGGTGGGAAGAGAAATCTTCATGTCCACAAGGGTACTGGGTACATGTGTGGGCTCTTTATGGGCCCATAAAGATATCGGTGGGCCGATTAGGTGATCTCTTGCCCCCCCTCTTTTTTGAGAACTATACTTATATTAGAGTAACACTTACTTAGGCACAAACCTAAATGTTACATGTTAGACACACACACAAAAGTTTGAATAAAATAATTGAAAAGATGATGAAGTGATATTAAATGATGTGATTAAATTTTTTTATATTTAAATTTTCTCAATTATGTGAATGTGTCTAAAGAAATATTATTTAGGGTTGTGCCTATATAAGAATTACTCCTTATATTATTACTTTTTAAAGAATTTATAAAAATCACAACCTAAGGTTTACCAATCCGGACACCATTTTTCTCTTATTTAGAGTGATAAATTTGAACAAAACAAAATTATTTTCTGTTTAGATGGATAAATCATAAATGATTTGAATGGGTATTGTAAAAGTAGCATGCAGTTTTATGTTGCACTGCATTCAAATCGTCCGATCATAATTTGACGATTTAGATTAAATACAGTAAAAAGTAATCATTTTAGATTTGATCCGTTCGATTATGATCGGACGATTTGAATGCAGTACAACGTGAAACGTGTGATACTTTTATAGCATCAAATCCAAATCCAACCATAAATCTGTTCAAGATTCGAGAAAGTGAAAATAAAAATTTCCGTTTTTTATTCAATGAAGGGGCTAGGGCTAGACCCCTAAAATATAACAACTAATCATACACATTTTAACTTCTATGTTTTTTTTTGGGTACAAACCTTAACTTCTATGTGAACATGATACATTTCTATTTATGTCAAATAACCAATTATCCCAAAAGCTTAAGCTGTTAGGATTTGGCACATCAATGGTTTTATATTATTTCTAACACGCCCCCTCACGTAAGAGCCCACTTGGGCTTGAAGCGTGGATAATGCATAGGCCCACCTACCATATGCTTAAATTCCACTTTTAATTAGAAAGTGAGGGGAGCGAGAATCGAACCCTAGACCACTTAGTCATAGAGGCTCTGATACCATGTCAAATAACCAATTATCCCAAAAGCTTAAGCTGTTAGGATTTGGCACATCAATGGTTTTATATTATTTCTAACAATTTATCGGTCCTTGCCAGGGGCGAAGGGTAGTGTCTCAATGGGGTAGCCCTTGCTACCCCAAAAGAAAATAAAAATATACATTAGTAGGTATAAATATATATTTAGCTACCTCTAATTATATATATTTGGCCACCCTAAATAAATTTATTGATTTAACAAGAACAACTAATCGGCTAGAAAAAAGGTAAA
Organism: Trifolium fragiferum; assembly: GCA_954870985.1. Taxonomy (NCBI): domain Eukaryota; kingdom Viridiplantae; phylum Streptophyta; class Magnoliopsida; order Fabales; family Fabaceae; genus Trifolium; species Trifolium fragiferum. The sequence goes on from OX940792.1 coordinate 982,781, forward strand.
GACACGTACAACTTGCGTCGAGTTAAATTTTCATAAATAGCTACTACCACTTTTTATTTTCTTTGTTTCTTTTTGGTACAACTTATATTGTTGCTTAAGTACAATTTACATACAAATCCACTTTTTATTTCCTTTGTTGTTTTTTGGTGCAATTTTTGTTGTATACTTAAGTACATTTTATATTTAGAAGTTTTTGTTAAATTTTTGGCCAAATGGATATGGAAGTCATTTAAGTTTTGCGTTTGTATTAGATAGGTCCTTTAAGTTTTTAAAATGTATCATCTAGGTCCTTCTGTTGTATTCCGTTACAAAAAAAAAGATGACGTATTTAAAGAAAACACATTCTAAAATTTGTTCTTCTTGTATTTATTTATTTATTATATAGGTCGTTCCACGTCATCAAGTTAACGATCAAATCATTTTTTTTGTTAACAGAATATAACAAAAGAACCTAGATGATACAAAAAAAAAACTTAAAGGATTTATATAATACAAATGCAAAATTTAAAGGACTTACATACTATGAAGCACCGACTCCTCTATGATTAGACGTGTCGCGGTGTCCGATACGTGTCGGTGTCCGACACTCGTATGACACCCATACGACACTCCTACAAACGTGTCGGAGAGGTGTCCAAAAATATAATCATTTCTTTATTCCGACACTCCTTAAATCGGTGTCCGACACCAATAAGACACTCCTACAAACGTGTCGGGGTAAGTGTCCAAATTTTATTTTATTTTATTTGGTTATATTTTTCTCAAACATATATACAACGATTAAAAATGTGTCGAAATAATAATATTGATCAATGATGGATTAAAGATATTGTATTTTAATTACATTATTTTTAGTTTTTCGATTGTAGTTGGATGAGTAAATGTCAAATGTACTATCATATATTTTTTAAAACATTTTTTATTAAAAAATTTGTTCAACTTAGATGCATATGTATGTACTTTTAATTCTAAACTTATATTTTTTATAAATATGTAGCGGTGTCGGTGTCGTATATTTTTTACATTAGCGGTGTCGGAGTGTCCGTGTCGTGTCGTGTCGCGGTGTCCGTGTCAGAGTCCGTGCTTCATAGCTTACATATACATTTGACCATTTTTATTGGGTTAATTTTACTATTACTTTTGAATTATTTTTATATTTAGCCACCTCATGAAAATATGGCTAGCTTCGCCCCCGGTCCTTGCTATAAAATTGAAACTCTAACACTGATATAAATCACGTATAATATAACACAGTAACACCATGAAACTTTTCTTTGATTATCAAATAGTGTCATTTTCATTTCATAGTAACAATTATTTTACTCCACAATATTGAACTTTAAGCTTTTTATATCATTAACAATTATCTTAGCCAATTTAAAAAAATGTTTAATCAAATTGAAGGCTAAATGTACCCCTCTCATTCCTCACTACACCCATGCATTTATTTATACTCAAAACTATCTTTTCTTGCTATTATAAACTACCATTTTTCTTTGTTGTGATGTGGTTGCTTTTCAAGAACTGCTACCCTACTTCACACGTACGGCACATATAAGCTGCAGTGCAGGTATAAACTTCAAATCATATAGCATATCTTGTCTTGCATAATAAGAGTGATCAAATTTCAACTTCATTGTTCAAACGGCAGCACTTTTCGTTGGTAAAACGTGATAATAATAATTCCACCTTATCATGTCACCGTTTATGTTGACAATAACCAAATGTGTAAATTAATCAAAGTATAGATTGAATATACCACCTTTTATACAATCAAATTTCTAAAGTAGAAAGAAGAAGAAAAATAAACAAAATTATGGTATTTAAGTGGTTAATAAATTTTGTTTAAGAGTAATTTATTAGAAAAAAAATATAATTTAAATTGTGAATGTGTTAGGAATATTATATCGAGTATATCAAAATGCTCAATTTAATATTTAAGCTATGAAGCTTTTTTATTTATTGGACTAATTTTTTAAGTTAGACTCTTCTCTATATATTCTAAAAGGATTTAAGCAAATTTCAAACTACGGAGAACAAACAAAAAAAAAAAAAGACAAAAAGAAATAGATATGTTTAGACCGACCGATTACATCATACACGTAAGATTCTTCACATTTTCTTCATATCATACATTCCTTTGGGATAAAGGGTACATTTGAAAGATACAGAGATAATGAAAGTTAAGGGCAATCAATTGGGACATCTAAGTATCATGCATTTTTTTCTTTCTTTAAGCTCGTCGAGAGACTAATTCTTAAATCAGCAATAAAATATTAGTTTTTTTTTTTTTCCTTATTGTAACTTGAAAACAATAAATAATTTTTTAAATGAACTAACTAAAAATTTGCATTTGACTTGTTAGGCTCATTGTTTTTTGACAATACTTGTTAAGCTCGCTTATATTTTTTGCAATTGTGAATGTCCAATTATTTTAGTTGTTAGGACTGGACAATCGGACAGATTCGAACCCAAAAACACAATCCGATTGAGTTATAGTTAGATTTGAACAAGTTGTTTGATTTATGCAAAATACATTATTTATGATTTACACAGGTTCGCGCGTATCAGGCGCAATATATATATATATATATATATATATATATATATATAAGCTCTTATATAATGCTACGGTGGACCACCTTCACAAGTGGTCCACCGTGGACAAGTGATCTAACCGAATATAAATTTTATAAAATTTATTGGTAGATTGAAAGTTTATATCATATAGAGCATCCATAAAAAAATTTTAAAAAATTGAAAATCATTTGATATTTTATTGGGATTTATCAAGATTTACAGTATTTAATAAACCGTTAATCTTGATGGATCTCAATAACATATCAAATGATTTTAAATTTTTCTAAAATTTTCTATAGATGATCTATATGATATAAACTTTCAATCCAACGGTGGATTTTGTAAAATTCATATTCGTTATAGGATTTTTCATGAGTGGTCCACAATGTTTTCTATATATATATATATATATATATGTATGTGCGCGCCTAGAACTAGTACTTATGGGTGGATGAAATGGACAATATGAGATCATTTTGTTATGTAACATATACAAGAACAGTTTCACCATTAAATTAAAATCAAACAATCTATATGTATTATTACATACCGCGATCTACTGTTACAGCAGAAAATTTGAATTTGTAAATGATGATGATGCAAAATACTAGTATACTGAGCTATATTGTGGAGGGAGTTGGGAGGGTCTTTTCATAAGAAAGACATACTGTGGGTGAAGTTACTAGTGAGAGAGAGCAAGTGGAGAAATTAACAAGAGAAGGTAATGTGGTATATGGAAGTTATAATTACAAGTTTCTTTCCTTTTTCAGAGAAGGATGGTGTGAGTGGACACACACATGTGTACGTATTGGAATATGATTTGGCAAAGATTTGAAAGGCTTTGTTTTTTTTTATTTATTTATCTTGAGACATGTTTGACATGGATGCAACCCCACCACTTATTCTTCTCAAGACTTATTATTTCTAGTTTCTTTCATATCACATAATCATATCAAACAAATACACATTATTGATCTGATAAACTACAAATCACCTAACATAGGCATGTACTATTCTTTACATTCACACATTCATAATATTAATTAACAATATAGACAATCGTGTTTAATTGAGATTGAACGATTTATATTTAAATTTATTTTCTTAGTTACAAAACAAAATTGAAATCACCATTTTTTAGACTATATGATTTTGATCAGATAGCCACTAATATCCTGAATGCATGCAAGATATCATAAGTGTATAAAATATGTGAACAAATATAGTAGAGACAAATCTCAAAAAGTGACTATGATTTATTTTAAGAGTTGATTTTTTACCCTAAAAAATTTAACGAAAAAACTCACACATATTATTATCGAGAAGTGAAAAATTGCTAATTTGAGTTTGCGTTGTTCATTGCGTCTTCGTGACTAAGCATATGTTTTCGCTTCATAGTCTTTGCCTTTTCTAAACTATAGTATTTTTTGGAGTTGGAAGGAAACTTAAACATCCTCCTTTGTTAAAAAGGGGAGACTAGCAACAGTAGTAACAAATTAATTATGACTTTTGATAATGGAAATTATGTAATTCCTATTTGCCTAATTATAGCAAAATGCTATTCTTAGTGTTTGTTACTATACTTCTCACATTTTGTAAACAGTTGATAATATCTTAATCATGTTTACTTAAAATGAATGAATGAAAAAAATGATGTTTTTAAAAGGTTAAGGACTTTAGGTACACAATTATTTAATATTATATGTCTTTTTCATATGATTGAGCAATGTTAATTCAATGATATTTATGAGTGTAGTGCGATTATTTAATGTGAACCATTAAAATTTGCACCTTCTTTTGGACCTGCATTTTACTATGAGTTTGGAGAGAAGATACCTTTTAAGCTATCTATAAGAAGAAAACTTTAATTACATTTTTGATTTTTAATCTTGGATCTGTTTGGTAAATGCTGTATATGGTTTTCCATTAGCAATATTGGGGTCCTTTGTGTTGGTTTAAAGCAAATTGATCGCAAACATGCATGACTTGACTCATCAAATATACAAGGAAAGGATAGAAAACACATTTTTTTTTCTTCATAAATTAGGTATGAAGAGACTAATATCTCAAATCTTGTTGCATGGGTGTTTTGTTCTCATTGACATAACATTGTTGCTCATAGTTTTGGTATGTATGTACTTCCGTTGCGTTTGTAATTTTTTTTTTGTTATTTGTGATTTTGTCTTTTTTGATGTCGTGGTTTGGTTGTGAGTACTTCTAGTATTTGATATGTGCTCTTAAGTTTGTATTGTTCAAATATTTATTAACTAGTTTAAAAATATGAAGAATGAAAAAATTCAAAGTTCGAATCCAAATCTCTTAAGTAATATTCTTAATAACTGCCAATTATATTACTCTTGCAGGACCATAGTCCAATCCATGGTTACTCATCTTTATATAATTGAATATAAATAATTAGTAAATATGCATAAGCTAAAAATTTATACATGCTTTCATTCTTCTAAATTCATTTGCACCGATTGAATGATTTTTCTTTTTACGTATATATCTAATTAAATCACACCATATTGCAATTTTTACATATATTAATTTTATTGGGGACATGGATAAACAAATTTTGCATGTTATTATATAGTACAACTTAAAATATATTATTTTTCTTACCAAAATAATTAAAAATAAACCCCCCTTAAAAAAGTAAAAAATAAAACACGTGAGCAAAAGGATGTGCATGAATAATTATCATATAAAAACGACAATACATATAGTTTCATTGGTCTCACACTTGTTGTTGATCAGATAGATTCCAATTAATTCCATAGAAAACATACCTTTAGGACAATGCACGTGTAATCGAGAGAGAGAGAGAGAGAGAGAGAGAGAGAGAGAGAGAGAGAGAGAGAGAGAGAGAGAGAGAGAGAGAGAGAGAGAGAGAGAGAGAGAGAGAGAGAGAGAGAGAGAGAGAGAGAGAGAGAGAGAGAGAGAGAGAGAGAGAGAGAGAGAGAGAGAGAGAGAGAGAGAGAGAGAGAGAGAGAGAGAGAGAGAGAGAGAGACAGAGAGACAGAGAGAGAGAGAATACAAAACTATAGAATAATAAATAATAGAGACTCTACCTTAAGAAAGACGATAAAGAATATTTGCAAGAAAAAACATTCCCTTTAGAGTTTAATTGGCAACCATAAAATTCTTAGTTGACCAAACTACACACACACAAACCCTCACATGTCCTACAACTTCCATGAGCTATATGCCAATATTTGAAGATCAAGATATTCAAAATCCAATTTAGAATTTTTATTTCATAAAAAAGGGGGGTATGGAAAGAGAAAGAGATGTTCCTAATTATGAGCTCCAAGTTTCATTCACAAACACTCCTCAAGCTATCCATGAAATGGGTTTTGTTCAATTTGAAGAAAATCAAGTTCTTAGCTTCTTATCACCCTCTACACAATCTCAACCTTCACAACTTTCTCAATCTCTAAATTCCGGCGGTAGTACCACCAACGTTGCTACCGGTGCAGCTGCCACAACTACCACCGCGGCCATCGGATTTAGCCATAATGATCTTGTCACAAGAACTCCCTGGAATAATGAACAGGTTTTTTTTTAATTTATATTACTTTTATTTAATTCATTTATTATTATATATTTAATATCTATGCAAAATTAACATCAATTGAATTTTTTGTGTGATTTAATCAGTTGAAATTTTTTTATTTTGACTAATTAATCAATTGAGTTTAAACTATAATCTTCAACTTTATAATTCATTTGTGGTTTTTTAATGTAATTATTTCGTTATTAATTAGAAATTAATTTAATAGTAATTATATGGATGATATATACAAATTGAGGTCTATAATATTCAACTTTATGAATATTAATTTCAATAATTTGTGAGTTTTGTTTCTTTTGGTATAATTATTTAGTTATTTGAGTTGTTATGTCTTTCTCAATGTTAGGGTATTATTTAGTTATTTGATTAATTTACTAATTACATGGATGATACAATGAATTAATCAAACTTCTATTATTTTTTTTTATTAGGTGAGAACTCTAGATCCTAAAGCTGTGAGTGATGAGAATTGCACTGGAAATACTAGTGATGGCAACAACACATGGTAACTCCAAAATTTTGATTGCCAATTCCCATATTGTTCTTCTTCTCTCTTATAAAGTACATGCAAGTAATAGAAATCATATATATCTCAAATAAATCATCATCAATTTTTTTTAATTGTTTTTTCGGATAATGTTATTTTCTATTTGATGACTCAAATATATTGATTAATAATGTCTTAAGCTAAGCAAATTGAATGATGGTATTAGGTGGAGGAGTGGAGGGTCAGAGAAGAGCAAGGTGAAAGTGAGGAGGAAGCTTAGAGAGCCTAGGTTTTGTTTCCAAACAAGAAGTGATGTGGATGTGCTTGATGATGGTTACAAATGGAGGAAGTATGGTCAGAAAGTTGTCAAGAATAGCCTTCATCCAAGGTAATCAATCTTTCATATAATAATTCTTCATTAATTATATCTTTTCTCAATATTATAATTTTCCACACCCTTCTATAATATTTGATATGATGATCAACATGAGTTTGAAATTGAAATGCTCCGGTTTTCGGTTCGTCGTTACACTCTTAAAGTAAAATAAAATCATTTGAGAAAATTCAAGTAAATATAAAGTTTTAATACAAATTATTTGAGAAAATTCGAGTTTGAAATCTTACTAAAACAATTTTTAATTAGTCAGATTTTACCTTCATACTAACCAAATTACTTCAATACAATATTTGCTCATATTTTTGGCATTTGAAAGCATGAATTTGAGATGGAAATGTAAAATCTATATTAATCGAGTACATGGCTACATCAATGGCATTATATCCGGAGAAATGAAGGTAGAATGTCTTTTTTGGAAAATATAAGGGTGTCGGTAGTAAACAAACTAAATGAATATTAGTTCTTCAAACATTTTGAAAATTACACTTAAGGAGGAGAGAGAGAGAGAGAGAGGGAGAGAGAATCTCTCCAACTAAAACTGAAAGGAAGGAATGATCAAGATGTTTACTTTGAAACTTCTGACTAAGTGAAGATTGATGGTACAGACTGACCCTTGGCCTTATTTTCACACAAAATATTGATTGGAGAAATTTTTTTTAATTATTTTAAAGAAAAGTGAACATCCATTTTTATCCAATTTTTAATGGGACAACAAAAGTAAAATTTAAATTAGTCTATAATATTTTTATATTATAAATAAACTAATCCATCTATTATAATAAATCAATAATTAATTTGTCCTTAATATAAAAAGAACTAATTAGAATTTTTTTTTAATCGGGGACAACATTGTCCCGTCAAAAATTTACCAGGAATCAAAATGAGTCTTTATTCGTTAAAGAAAAAAAAATTATTGGTGAGAATATATTTATATATCTCTAGTGGATATAATGACTATGGTTTTGACTATAGAGCACACTATAGGGTCCCCTTCCTTGTCCTATACATAAATGTTCCAAAAATACCCAATGTCTTTAACTTAATAGATTGTTATTAATTAGTTCATTTTAAACCCTTAATGAGATTTGTGTCGATGCATTTTGTGCATAGATCCAATATGTGAATGTGTTTAAGTAATAAATTATGCATACTACTTCTATAAAAAACTTATGCATACTAATATACTACTTCCGTCCCATATTATAAGTAAAAAAATCATTTTTTTTTGTCCCAAATTATAAGCAAAAACAACTCACTTTCATTATTTTCAAGATTTACTTTTACTTAATCTCATAAAATTTAATACAAATTGCATTTAATTTACTTTCTCTCTTCTTTTCCCCATAATCAATAACCAATAATTTTTTTTTTTTACATCTTTTCATAAAAATTACTTCAAGAAAAACACAAAAAGTTATACTTTAAATTATCATATTATACTTTTCTTAATAAATATGAATTGTTTTTTTTTTCTTCTTACGATATAAAACGGAGGGAGTACAATGATTAATGCACATCTTGCATACCGTTAGGAGTCAATATGAGAAAGTGTTTTGAGTAGGGTGTCTAATTAATAGTAATTCCTTAAATTTATCAATATATATTGACCCTAAACATTCAAATGCAATATGATAATAGTAAGTTACTATTTTGAGGATTGTACAAAAAAAAAATTACTATTTTGAGGCTTAAATAAAAGTAAGCTAGGAGAGTATAGTGCAATGGTATCTTCTTAATTTGTGACATAATGAAGGTCAAAATACTGTGTCACTGACTGGTTGAACTGAATGATCAATTAATAAAACACATGACCAACTTTGATTATAAAAATTTCATGACAAAAATTTCATACCTATGAAATTCAATAAACACATCAATTAAATTTTTTTTTAATACTAAATCGATATATGTTGAGTAATGCTCAAAGAGAATATAATATAACATCTTGAGCTACAGGCTTCCAAATTAATAAGATGTTTTTTATTTTTATTTTTTTTACATCACGTCATATTTAACTGGTTTTTTTATTTTTAAAATTGGTCGGTTCACACCGGTTTGTACCAGTTTATTTGCATGGCCAATTCAACGGTGACTTGAGCGGGATATTCCTCTGATTCCCAATTGGTCCGATCGATCCGAGCTGGGTTTTAAAATTGTGGATGTACACTTTTAACATTTTGTTCCTTTCAAAAAGAATTGTTTTTTTCAACAAATACAATTTGAGGCAAATTCCTAGACCATGCACAACACGTAGCCATGCTTGATGAAATATTATTTATTTATGGAAGGTATAGCAATAGGAAATATGCTAAGTAAAAAAAATAGTATAGTATAGTAAGATGAAAATCAAAGTTACTTACATTGAAGGGAACTAATAATTAAGGGAAAGAAAAACATTGGCAACCAATTACAAAATAATAAATATCACTACATTTACTTACATGTGTAGTGTTGATATTGTTGCGTTCATGGAGTGTAATAGTTTTACTGGAATTAGTACCTAATGAAGCAATACATAGTGGTTGAAGTGGTATATGCTTTACCATTATTAAACCCAAGAAAATGTTGGTAAATTTGCTTCAGTTGTAGACTACCATACAAGATTGTACTTGAAGGAATTTATAGTTAGAAGTGGAGTTATAGGAAAATGAAAACATAAACACAAACCCAAAACCGACTTCTTCATTACAATTTGAGCGGATTTGGACAGATACCCGCATATATGTTTTTTTTTTGTTAAGTAGCTTAGTAGCTAGAAAATTCACCTTAAAGGTGAATAACTGGAGTATCCGAGTTCGAACCCCGACTCCTGCAGATATAATGTGATATCCCTACTGACTGAGCTAAGTTCACGGGACTATTCTATTGTCATGCCTAATATTAATTATATTATTTTTATTTTGTGATATATGCAGAAGTTATTACCGTTGCACACATACCAACTGTCGGGTGAAAAAAAGAGTTGAACGACTTTCAGAAGATTGTCGTATGGTAATAACTACTTATGAAGGTAGACATAATCACACTCCTTGTGATGACTCTAATTCTTCTGAACATGAATGTTTTACCTCTTTCTGATCCAAAAATGTTATTTCAATAAAACAATTATGTTTGAATTAATAATTAGATTGTGATTTTTTTTCCATATAATATATGAGGAATATTGCCATGTACTTATATACGATGTTATACTGAAGCTCAATCTTTGTTTCAATATGTTAATTTGTTGTTTATAAAAGATCCATTTATGTATATAAACACATATTTATTTGTCTATTAACATGGGACTTCCATCCATGTCCCTATATATTTGTGTTTTTTTTTTTTTTTTTTTGAATTTTATACAAAGCCATTTTAGTTTATTAATAACTTTTTGCTGGCCTGGTTTCTTTGTCAATATCCAAATTGTCTCTTATATTTCTAGATGTTTGATAAATTATCAAAAACTAGTTGTTCAAATAATATATTCCGACGAGTCTCTTTTAAATAAAAGTTATGTATTTTGTTCTAAATTTTGTGTCAAATATAAGGGAGCATGTTCAAATAACATTCATGAAAATATCAATATCTACTTATCTACTCTTGCTTAAAATAAAGACTTTATCACTTGATGCATCATATGGCGCACATATATATATATATGGCTAATGCTACGGTGGACCACCTTCACAAGTGGTCCACCGTGGACAAGTGATCTACCGAATACAAATTTTACAAAATTTATTGGTAGATTGAAAGTTTATATCATATAGAGCATCCATAAAAAAAATTAAAAAAATTAAACATCATTTGATATTTTATTGGGATTTATCAAGATTTACAGTATTTAATAAACCGTTAATCTTGATGGATCTCAATAACATATCAAATGATTTTCAATTTTTCTAAAATTTTCTATAGATGATCTATATGATATAAACTTTCAATCCAACGGTGGATTTTGTAAATTTCATATTCGTTATAGGGTTTTTCATGAATGGTTCACCATGGACCACTTGATGTTAGAATTTTCCATATATATATATATATGCACAATTTGCGATATACTCATCCGTCCCAAAATATAGGTAAAAATAAGTTAATAAAAATTAATGTATTTGGACTAAATTTTGCATCAAATACATTAACTTTTACTAATTATTTTTTGGTTATATTTTAGGACGGAGAGAGTATATTCTTAAAAATACGACTCTTGATAAAATAAAACTCATATATCAATGAGAAACATGAACGCATAGCCAATTTTCTAAAATTAACAGCTTATTAATTTATGTAAACCAAAGCATATATAGAAATTAAAATCACAAAAAGTAGATAATTTTGAAAAATAAATAGAAAAAGAATTTCTTAAACTAACATAATTAACATAAGTTGCCTAAAAAAAGTCATCCTAACATATAATTATTTTGCTTCAAAGTCACATGATTGAGCATCCTTGTGTGTTGTCATCACTAAAGTATTCAGTTATCCGTATAAATGCTAAAGCTCCTTCATCATCATGATCATTTGAATAGTAATTTTGTAGAGAATAATATGGAGAATTTAAAGGATACATTGGTTGTGTATTCTCATAACCATTGAAGTGTTCATTATTCATGCCTTGAAATACCTCTTGACCATTTGAATAGTTTTGTGGAGTACCATATGAATTAGGGTTACTTGGTTCTTGTATTACCACCTCTAATTGTTTTGGAGACTCTTCTATCTTTTCATTCTCATCCTCTTGAGTCAAAATAACATCATGCTCATGCTCTTGAGATGCATTGTATTTCTTTTTTCTACAACATATTTCACTAATTTTTTTAAAAATTGATTTATTTTTGCACCTTTCTTCCATCAGGTTCTCTTCTCTGCATTGACATCCAAATTTAATTCTACATCAATACATATATTACTAAACTCTAACAACAATAAACAACACATTGCATATTATAACCTTTCAAAAATTCTAATGAAAAGGAAACAAAACAATAGAAAAACGATTGCAAATAAAAATAATAATATATATAATTGTCCGAAATAAATACCTATTCGGAGTTACTCACTTTTTTTTTCCTGAGTCTCTACTCTGTTTGTTAAAATTAAGTTAAACTTGTTGATAGCTGAAAATGCGCCTCATAAGCTAGTTTTTAGTTAATAGTGAAAAACTACTAGAATTGTTAAATATAAAATAATATAAAAGTATATGATTATTTTATGTGAATGTGTAATTTTTTCATTTAAAAAAATAAAAAATTAAATTAAAATAATAAGGTTAAAAATGGAACCAAAAGATAAAAAATTATAAACTAAGAAACTCATCAAATTTAGGAACAATGTTTATAGAGGTGCTCAAAAATCACCCATCAAGAGGCTCTATATATCTGATCCACCCCAAGAAACCCAATGATTTCTTAAAGACGTTAAGTTGACTTTACTTAAACTTATCAACCAACATAAGTTTGAGACTGTTCAGAATAGCTTATGAAAATACTAGCTTATAACATGACATGTGCATGAATTAATTTTCAACGCATTTTCATAAAATCTTCAAAATAACTTATTAAAACAGCCGAGTCTTAAAATAAACTTATAAAAACAGTTATAAGTAATATAAAAATGAAGTGTTTTACTTTTTATCATCTTATACTAAATGTTTATCATTGTAAACACTTATTGGAAGTAATGCTCATAATTTTGTAAAAAAATTACTTTGTTGAAATGATAAAAAAATAATAATTTCAAGAATGAGTACATGAAGGGGGAAAGAAAATATAAACAAACCTTACTGATTGAAATACTAACGATTCCTCACTCTGTTTTCTATCAGCTTGTCTTTGTTCGCATCGTTTTCTCTTTTGCTTAGCGCAAAGGTACAATTTGCTTAGCACAATTTATAGTGTAATGAATGAATAGAATATTCATTCATTATACTTTAGTAAAAAAAAGTATAATGTATGAATATTTTCTATTTTAAGGATTTTCCTAATTTAGGAAAAGTAAAAAAATCTCAATGGGAAGCAAAAATATAAAATATCTCAAAAAAAAAATGTTAGTTTGTCCATATTATTTTTACACAAAGTTAAGGGTTTTTTTTTTCTTTCGGTTATCATATTATATTATAGTTACGAAGTTTGTACCGACATTTAGGCTAGGATTGTATATGGGCCGGTAGTCCTTTTTTTTAAAATCTTTTTTATGAAAATATAAAAAAAAAAACTTAACATTATTAATAAGTTTCGTTTTTTTTTTTTTTTAAAACGTCCAATTATTTAACATTATGTTATATTACTAATATGCAAAGGAAACAATATAAATCAGTCACTTATTTTTATTTTGAAGTAGAGTTTGATCAATTTTTTCTTTTTTACAAAAAAAGTCTGACTGAATTATTCACCCATGAATATAATACTATAATCATCATATAAACCTGATATATTTTGATACTAAATCACCATAAGTATTTTGAAGGATATGTCAAATTTATTCATAAAAATATTGTATAAAAAAAAAACAGAGAGAAGAATATCTTGAATAAGGATGTAATAAAAAATGGCCGAGGACAATATTATTATATATTAAATCATGTATTATTCAATAAAATAAATCTCTATATTATTTATAGAACCAATATTTTTTTCCTTTTTTATAGAACCAATAATGAAGTTTATATCAATCATAATTAGATTTGTATAATTATATTTTAGATTTGTATAATTATATTTTAGATTTGTATAAAGTCTAGATTTGTTGGAGATATTTATTCCTTAAAATACTCCAATTAGGTTACTATACTTGTGTATATATACACCTCTTGTAAACTCTCAATAAGTAATGCAAATACAACTTTATTCATTCTCTTATATGGTATCAGTTGGTAACGTTCCAGCCCTACCCTGTTAAACCAGAAAACGCCGTTTTTCTCCCTTGCCGTCACCCTTGCCTCCCATGGCTTCCGATGGCTCTTACTCCATAGCTAACCCCTATGAACCCTCCAAACCCTTTGCGTGTATCACCCTCAGTGGTGTCACCAAGCTTCTCCCTACCAATTATATCAATTGGAAACTCCAGGTAGAAGCCTTCCTTGATGGTTTTGATCTACTCAAATACCCTGATGGATCGTTCCATGCGCCGCCAGCAACGATCACCACCACTGACTCGCCTCCGGTCACGTCGTCAAACCCTGCCTTTCAAACTTGGCGTCGCCAGGATCGCCTCATCTATGGCGCCATCCTCACCACTCTGTCCGACGAGGTGGCCTCCCTGGTGTCCCAAACGAGGACCTCGCACGACCTCTGGGAGCTTCTGAAGAACACCTACGCCAAAGCCTCCCGCAGTCACCTTAAACAACTCAAGGAACGTCTTCGGATGGCCTCGAAAGGTACTCAATCCATCACAACCTACATGCACTCTCTGAAGCAAACTGCTGATCTCCTCGCCTCCCTCGGATCTGCTGTCTCCGTCGAGGACATGACCAACCATGTTTTGCGCGGCCTTGATGACGGTTACCGAGCAGTCATTGATGGGGTCAACGCAAGGGACACTCCAATCACCTTTGATGATCTCCTCGAAAAGCTCCTCATCCAGGAACTCTCTCTTGCTGCTGCTCAACGCCAATCACCTGCTCCTATTACTGCGTTGCACGCTCAGGCAAGGTCGACCAACAACAAGCCTCGACCAAGTCAAGCTCCTGCACCGACCAACCAACGCCCAGGTGATCGCAAACCATTCCTTGGTCGATGTCAATGGTGCAATACAAAGGGACACGTGCTCGCTGACTGTCAACTCTTTCGGACTCAACACCCCAGTGTCCCCGCACCTCCTCGTCCTTCTCCGAGCACAACTGGCCAGGCCCAGGCCCACACCGCTACTGCTGGCACATCCTCGCCAGGTTTCCTGCTCGACAGTGGGGCAACGCATCATGTGACCAACGACCTTGCAAATCTGGCACTTCACCATCCGTACTCAGGCCCCGACACCCTCCTCATGGGGAATGGTTCAGGTTTAAACATCTCTCACTCTGGAACACTTTTAATTAATGATTTATCCTTGTCTAATGCTCTTTGTGTTCCCTCCATGAAACAACCAATTATTTCTGTCTCTCAACTCACCAAACAAACTAACTCTGCCGTTGTTTTCTTACCGGACTCTTTTTATGTCATGGACTTGCAGACACGCCAAACAACCCATAAAGGCTCATGTGTGAATGGACTTTACCTATTGCCCACAACCGCACCTTCCGCTCACACCGTCCAAGTGGAATCCTCTGCTTCTTGGCATCACAAGCTTGGACACCCTTCAACTTCCATCTTTAAATTTATTCAACAACATTTTTCTTTAGGTTCAAATAAATTTCAGCAATCAGATTGTAATTCATGCCAAATTAATAAAAGTCATAAACTTCCTTTTCATGAATCTACTCTTACATCCACTTATCCATTAGAAATAATTTTTTCTGATGTCTGGACTTCCCCTGTTTTATCTGTTGATGGTCTTCGTTACTATTGTTTGTTTGTTGATCATTACACTCGCTATATATGGCTATATCCCATGAAACTAAAATCTGATGTGCAAGCTATCTTTCCTAAATTTAAAACGCTAGTTGAAAACTTCTTCCAACACAAAATAAAAGTCCTATACACTGACAATGGTGGCGAATACATTGGCCTTCGTCCCTTTCTAAGTACCCATGGCATCAGTCACCACACCACTCCTCCTTGTTGAGACCTTTTAGGGTGTTGGCTTCATTTGGTAAAATAAGCCTGATTCCATGATGTGGAGCATGATGTGTGGCACATCAGGGTTCACATCTGGACGCCCTACTGGACGCGCCTTTATTTATTTAAACGCGATCTTTTGAAAAAGATTTGTTTTTCAAGTATATCGTGCCAGCTTGCGCGCCAAGGAACAAGATAATCTTTCATGGTTCTGTTTTATTTTATTGGCCGACTTTGATCAAAAAGATTTGAAACAAACAATTAAAAGATTATGATCAAATAAATCTTAAGGAAAATTAACAAAGGCCAGCTGTCAACATTGAAAATCCAAGCCCATGAAACTTGTTCTATATAAAGGAAGACTGAAGACATAATGAAGTACGAAGCCAAGAGTTGAAGATATCGAGTCTTAGGTCTTAGTCTGTTCTTTGTTCTTTGTGAGCCTTCACTTGGATCATAGTTTTGATGCAAGTAAGGACTGAGTTTATAGAGTTGTAATCTCTAGTTGTCTTTCTCCAAAGCTTTGAAGCAAGGAGTTAGATTGTGCAACACTCTAAGCCTTTAGGTACGAGTGCTTCGCTTGTCTAGGAGTGTGTCTCCAACTGAGTTTGTTATTAAATCCTTACTGGGTAAGGTTGAGGGGGAGTGAGCAGAGGTTCTCATATCTAGGAGTTCCTAGGTAGAATTAGCACGGGTAGTGATTAAGTGAGAAGTTGTAAACGGGGGAGTTTAGCTTTGAATTGATACTACCATAGTGGATTCATCCCTGGATTGGTATCCTCCAGAATAGGGCTTGTTATAAGTGCCGAACTGGGTTAACAAACTCACGTGTTCTTTTGTTTTCTGCACTTTATATTGTTTACTTGTTCATCAAGTTCAGTTGTCCACGATGTTGACACATTAGGCTACACATCGTACGATTCCTAAAGTGTACACATCGTGCTACACATCTGACACTTGCCACCAGAATTTCAATTGGCATCAGAGCAGGCACCCTGCCTGTTTGAGGGTGAGCTCCAGGGAAGTTACTTTCTGGAAACATGGACAAGGATGGAACAACGGTCAACAAACCACCCCTCCTGGATGGAACCAACTATGACTACTGGAAGCCAAGGATGATTGCCTTCCTAAAGTCACTTGACAGCAGAACTTGGAAAGCTGTGCTCAAAGGCTGGGAGCATCCCAAAATCTTGGATGCTAATGGTGTTGACACTGGTGTACTCAAGCCAGAGGAAGATTGGTCAGCTGCAGAAGACACTGCATCACTTGGAAACTCCAAAGCTTTGAATGCTTTATTCAATGGAGTGGACAAAAATATGTTCAGATTGATCAAGCAGTGTACTGTTGCAAAGAATGCTTGGGAGGTACTCAGAACCACTCATGAAGGCAATGCCAAGGTAAAAAGCTCAAGAATCCAACTTCTCAACACTAAGTTTGAAAACCTCAGAATGAAAGAAGAAGAATCAATTCATGAATTTCACATGAATTTGCTTGAGGTAGACAATTCCTTTGAGGCTCTAGGTGAAAAATTGTCTGAAGAAAAGCTGGTGAGAAAGATGCTTAGGTCCTTACCTAAGAGATTTAACATGAAAATCACAGCCATTGAAGAAGCTCAAGATATCCCAAGTATGAAACTTGAAGAACTTGTGAGCTCTCTTCAAACTTTTGAGATGAACTTAGGTGAGCAAACTGAGAAGAAAGGAAAAGGCATAGCTTTTGTATCTTGTGCTGGTGAAGAGGAAGAAGCTGTTGAATCAGATGATGACCTCTCAAATGACTTAGCCATGTTGGGAAGACAATTCAACAAGCTTCAAAGGAGGGTGGACAGAAGACCAAGGAGGAATGTGAGGAACATCCAGACTGACATCAGTAAACTAGGTAACACTTCAACAAAAACCAAAACTGATGATAAGTCAACTCAGAACAAGGGTGTTCAATGTCATGAATGTGAAGGCTTTGGTCATATAAGATCAGAATGTGGCACATATCTGAAGAAGCAGAAGAAAGGCCTAACTGTTTCATGGTCTGATGAAGACTCTGACACTGACTCAGAGAATGTTGCTGCTAATCATGTTAGTGCCATAACTAGGGTGGATAATACTGATGTTGAATCTGATGATGAAGAACTTACCTTTGATGAACTAGCCTCAGTCCATAAAAAGCTATTTATCAAGAGTGAGGAACTGTACAAGGTCAATGAAGAGCAGAAGGAAATCATCAGTCAACTGGAGACAGAGAAGGGTCAACTACAGAGTCAAGTTGCTAGTCTTGAAAGTGAAGTCAAGTTACTGTCAACCAACTTGAAAAATATGACCAAGTCTGTAAAGATGCTCAACCCTGGAACCAACATGCTTGATGAAATTTTGAAAGTAGGAAAGTATGCTGGTGACTCATCTGGTGTAGGATTTAAGAACAAACATCACAGCAAGAAGACAAATACTAAGTTTGTTCCTGCTCAGAAGAAACCTGACCCTAGCAGAATGTGGACACATCACACTCCACATCAGAGACCTGCTGGCAAAGAGAAGTTTAATGCTTGGAGATGCCACTACTGTGGGAAGAATGGTCACATCAAGCCCTTCTGTTACAAACTCTATGGGTATCCCAAGAAAAAGCCTCAGGTGCAAGCCAAAACAGCAAGGGTCACTCCTAAGAAGATGTGGAAGCCTAAAGTTTCTGAAACTGCACATATTGCTCACACTTCTCTTAGAGCATCTTCTAGTAATGATTGGTATTTTGATAGTGGTTGTTCTAGGCATATGACTGGTGTTGAGAAATTTCTCACTAATATCAAGCCTCATACAACAAGCTTTGTAACCTTTGGTGATGGAGCAAAAGGTGAAATCAAGGGCAGTGGTAAACTCAGCAGCAAAAGCTTACCTAACCTAGAGGATGTGCTACTTGTTAAAGGCTTGAAGGCTAATCTTATCAGCATAAGCCAATTGTGTGATCAAGGTCTCAAAGTCAACTTCACAAAGAATGAATGTCTTATTACTTCTGACAAAGGAGAATTGCTGATGAGAGGATCTAGGTCAAGAGACAACTGCTATCTATGGATTCCTGATGAAACAGCTCACTCCACTACATGTTTGATAAGTCAGGAGGAAGAAGTAAAGCTTTGGCACCAAAGACTTGGCCATTTGAATCTGAAGGGAATGAAGAAGATTGTGTCCAAGGAAGCTATTAGAGGTCTACCAAAGCTTAAGATTGTTGAAGGCAACATATGTGGTGAATGTCAAGTTGGAAAGCAGGTTCAGATGTCACACCCAATGTTACAACATCAGGTGACATCCAGAGTTCTTGAACTGCTACATATGGACTTGATGGGACCAATGCAGGTAGAGAGTATTGGTGGCAAAAGATATGCTTTTGTGGTTGTAGATGATTTCTCAAGGTTCACTTGGGTTAGCTTCATCAGAGAGAAGTCTGACACTTTTGATGCATTCAAAGAATTATGCCTTAGACTACAAAGAGAGAAGGATAGTGGCATTGTTAGAATCAGAAGTGATCATGGGAAAGAGTTTGAAAATTCAAGATTCTCTGAGTTTTGTGCTGATGAAGGAATTGGGCATGAGTTCTCCTCACCAATCACACCCCAACAAAATGGTGTAGTTGAGAGGAAGAACAGAACCTTGCAAGAGGCTGCAAGAGTTATGCTACATGCCAAGAAGCTACCTTACTACTTTTGGGCAGAGGCCATGAGTACTGCATGCTATATACACAACAGGGTAACTCTGAGAAAAGGTACCTCAATCACACTGTATGAGATATGGAAAGGAAGAAAACCAACTGTCAAACACTTCCATGTCTTTGGTAGCAAGTGCTATATCTTAGCTGACAGAGAGCAAAGGAGGAAGATGGATCCCAAGAGTGATGAAGGAATCTTTCTAGGCTATTCCATAACCAGCAGAGCCTATAGAGTCTTCAACAACAGAACAAGAACTATGATGGAATCCATCAATGTTGTCATAGATGACTGTTCAGATAATGAACCTGATGTTGATCCTGATGTGGACACATCTCACCCCCTGCCTGAAGACTCTGAAGTTATAGAGATTCCTGAGAAGACTGATCAGCAAGAAGATGTGACTCCAGTGAACAAGGGTCCCTCTGTTAGAGTTCAAAAGAATCATCCAAAAGAACTCATAATAGGGAATCCTGAGTCAGGGGTTATGACAAGGTCAAGAGAGGTTGTATCCAATGCTTGTTTTGTGTCAAAGGTAGAACCAAAGAATGTGAAAGAAGCCTTGACAGATGAGTTTTGGATTGAAGCTATGCAAGAGGAGCTGAACCAGTTCAAGAGGAATGAAGTGTGGGATTTAGTTCCTAGACCTGAAGGAGTCAACATCATTGGTACTAAATGGGTTTATAGGAATAAATCTGATGAAAGTGGTGTTGTGACTAGAAACAAGGCTAGGCTTGTGGCTCAAGGTTACTCTCAGATTGAAGGAGTAGACTTTGATGAAACATTTGCTCCTGTGGCACGTCTTGAGTCCATAAGGTTACTTCTGGGAGTAGCATGTATCTTGAAATTCAAGCTATTCCAGATGGATGTGAAGAGTGCTTTCCTCAATGGCTACTTGAATGAGGAAGTTTATGTGGAACAGCCCAAGGGATTTGTTGATCCAAATTATCCAGATCATGTCTACAGATTGAAGAAGGCATTATATGGATTAAAGCAAGCTCCTAGGGCATGGTATGAGAGGCTAACCAAATTTCTTGTGCAGCAAGGTTATAGAAAAGGAGAAACAGACAAAACCTTGTTTGTCAGAGAAGAAAAGGGCAAGTTCATGATTGCACAAATCTATGTAGATGACATTGTGTTTGGAGGAATGTCTGATCCAATGGTCAAGATGTTTGTGAATCAGATGCAGTCTGAATTTGAGATGAGCCTTGTAGGTGAACTTACCTACTTTCTTGGTCTGCAAGTCAAACAGATGGAAGATACAATTTTCATCTCCCAAAGCAAGTATGCCAAGAACATTGTGAAGAAATTTGGAATGGAGAATGCAAATCACAAAAGAACTCCTGCAGCAACCCATCTCAAACTTTCTAAAGATGAGCATGGTGTCAGTGTTGATCAAAGTCTATACAGAAGCATGATTGGCAGTCTACTTTATCTCACTGCAAGTAGACCTGATATTAGCTTTGCTGTTGGTGTGTGTGCAAGGTACCAAGCTGAGCCCAAGATGAGTCATCTGAATCAAGTCAAAAGGATTCTTAAGTATGTCAGTGGTACAAGTGATTATGGAATTCTCTACTCTCATGGTGAAGACACAAGATTGTTGGGTTATTGTGATGCTGACTGGGCAGGTAGTGCTGATGACAGGAAAAGCACTTCTGGTGGATGTTTCTTTTTGGGAAGCAACCTTATATCATGGTTCAGCAAGAAACAAAATTGTGTTTCTCTTTCTACAGCTGAGGCTGAGTATATTGCAGCAGGAAGTAGTTGTTCTCAGCTACTTTGGATGAAGCAGATGTTGGGTGAGTACAATGTGCAGCAAGATGTGCTCACATTATACTGTGACAATCTAAGTGCTATAAATATTTCCAAAAATCCTATCCAACATAGTAGGACAAAGCACATTGATATACGTCACCATTTCATTAGAGATCTTGTTGAAGACAATATTGTGACTCTAGAGCATGTTGCCACAGAAAATCAACTGGCAGATATTTTCACTAAGGCTTTAGATGCAAATAGGTTTGAGGTGTTAAGGGGCAAACTAGGTATTTGCCTCTTTGAGGATCAATAGCCATAATTGCTATTTAGACGTGCAACGGTTACCTGTTTTTTCCCTCCATCCATAGTTGCACGCAATCCAAAGGCAATATTTCCAACGGCTATTTCGCGTTCAAAACTCCAAGAAATCCGTTTACTCAAGATTTTTCTTATTGCCTACCACATTGATCACCACATTCGTTTCTCAACCACTCAAACGACCAAAAATTTTCTTGATCTCTCTCAAACCCTTTGTTCATCTTTCTGAAATTTTCTTTGAAATCTTCATACAAAATCATCATCATCATCATGTCTACTGCAACCAAAACATCTCCTTCCACAAAAACAAACACTCCTCCATCATCACCAAAACCTATTTCCCCACATCAAAAAGATATTCAAGGTGACATGATCGTCGATGCCACTCCTGTCTCAATGATCAAGCCATCTGGATCAAAGAAGAAGAAGCCTGTTAAGAGGCAAGTCATGTATGGTCCCAAGAAGGGATTTAGTAAAGCTGTGGTTCCACCTGCAAAGAAGAAGACTCAGAAAAGAAAAGAGCCACCTACAAGTGACTCAGAGTACGATGTGGAGCAGGATGTAGCTCACATCAGTGAGTCTGAGGAAGAATCTGCTGAGGAACGCAATATGGAGCTTGATGTGATTCACATTGAGTCTGCTGTGAAGAAGAGCTATGGGAAGAAGAAAATTCCTCAGGGAATTCCTGACATCCCAGTTGATTTGATTTCCTTCCACAACCCTGCACATGCTGGAAAATGGAAGTACATTGCTCATAGAAGGTTAGCTCTGAAGAGGGAGCTCAGTGCTGAAGCCTTGCAGTGCAAGGAAGTTATGAGGTTGATCAAGCGTGCTGGCTTGATGAAGACTGTTACTGGACTGGGTGACTGCTATGAGAAGGTAGTCAAAGAATTTTTGGTAAACATCCCTGCTGGTTGTGACAATCCTTTGGACAAGGAATACCAAACTGTTTTTGTGAGAGGTAAAGAAATTCACTTCTCTCCCACTGTTATCAACAAGTATCTGGGCAGAAGTGAGGAGCCCTTTGCTGAGATGGAGGCAAATGACAACTACATAATCAAGGCCATCACAGCTGGAAAGGTCAAGACTTGGCCTAAGAAGGGAAAATTGCAAGCAAGCAAGCTCACTCCAATCTACAACATCCTGAACAGGATTGCTGCTGCTAACTGGGTGCCTACCACACACAACTGTGATGTGGCTACAGGTTTGGCTAGGTTCATCTATACTGTGGGTAACAAAATTAACTTCGATTTTGGTACTTATATTTTTGATCAGACTATCAAACATGCCAAAACCCTAGCTGTCAAACTACCCATTGCCTTTCCTTCCCTACTGTGTGGAATCATATTGAGCCAGAGACCTGATGTTCTGGGCAAGGATGATTTGTCTTGCAGAAGAGAGTCTGCTATTTCTTTTAGTCTCAAGCAGTCTGATGTGACTCCTAATGTGGGCACATCCAGCTCAAACAATGCTATGTCTAGGACAGACATGATTGCTGCTTTAAAGGAGACTTGCAAGGCTCTGGATGAGAAGAAGGCCAAGCTGGAGGCAGTCATTGCTGGACTGGAGCTTGAGGATGAGCAAACAATGGCTGAGGATGAGGAATTGGAGGAGGAGGAGCCCAATGACTCTGAAGCTGAGGAAACTGATGGGAGCCAGGATATTTGAATTATTGTAATTCATTAATATTTCCCTGTACTCAGTATTTCCTTGTTTTTGCTTGTATTTTGTGGGCTATGCCCTGGATTTCTGATGCACCTTTGCGTGCCTGTTCTGTACCTGCTGCACTATTAATATCATCTCTACATCTCATGCTATCTGCATTCTATGGTGTGTTACTTACTCTCAGTATGTTTGTCATAATTTTTGGCTAAAAAGGGGGAGTAAAAATTAAAATGAAAAACTTACTTCTGAACTTCTGAACTTCTGAACTTCTGAAACTTTCTCAACTTCTGAAGCACTACAACTTCTGAAGCTCTGCTCAGCTTCTGAAGCACTTCTGAAGCTCTGCTCAGCTTCTGAAGCTTCTCCAACCTCTGAAGTTCTGATGTGTGGCACATCTGACTACACATCTGGTATACATGCTTATTTTTCTTCAAATATTTTATCAACAAATTTTTGAAGAATTAGTTTTCTAAAGCATGTTCTTCTGAAGACCTTTTCTGTACATTTTCAACTGGGTGATGCATTCTTAAGAAGTCCAATTGAAGATGTTATCTAATTTCTACATGGTGATGCATTCTTAAGAAGCCTGTAGAAGTTATTTTGTGTGATGTTTGACACATCTGTGAGTTTTAACTTGGTCATGCATTCTTAAGAAGCCAAGTTTAAAACTTCTCTATATCTCTCTAGGCCATGCATTCTGAAGAAGCCTATAGGGAATATGAGATTTAGGGGGAGTACATGGAAAGTGCTCTAGTTCAAAGGGGAGTAGACTATTACTGGGTTTGCTACCCTCCCTTATGTGTGCATGGAATCTCATGCTTGTATGTGTCTGAGAATTTATTTTTCTCAGTCTTTGGGAATTTATTTTCCTATCTTGTGAGAGTTTATTTCTCTCTTTATTTGTGAGGCTCTGATCCGCTGCTGCATGCCTCTGATGTGCCTATACATCTCTCCAAGTTTAGTTGGGTGACTCAAAGATTATTTTAGCCCAAAATTTGCCAAAGGGGGAGATTGTTGAGACCTTTTAGGGTGTTGGCTTCATTTGGTAAAATAAGCCTGATTCCATGATGTGGAGCATGATGTGTGGCACATCAGGGTTCACATCTGGACGCCCTACTGGACGCGCCTTTATTTATTTAAACGCGATCTTTTGAAAAAGATTTGTTTTTCAAGTATATCGTGCCAGCTTGCGCGCCAAGGAACAAGATAATCTTTCATGGTTCTGTTTTATTTTATTGGCCGACTTTGATCAAAAAGATTTGAAACAAACAATTAAAAGATTATGATCAAATAAATCTTAAGGAAAATTAACAAAGGCCAGCTGTCAACATTGAAAATCCAAGCCCATGAAACTTGTTCTATATAAAGGAAGACTGAAGACATAATGAAGTACGAAGCCAAGAGTTGAAGATATCGAGTCTTAGGTCTTAGTCTGTTCTTTGTTCTTTGTGAGCCTTCACTTGGATCATAGTTTTGATGCAAGTAAGGACTGAGTTTATAGAGTTGTAATCTCTAGTTGTCTTTCTCCAAAGCTTTGAAGCAAGGAGTTAGATTGTGCAACACTCTAAGCCTTTAGGTACGAGTGCTTCGCTTGTCTAGGAGTGTGTCTCCAACTGAGTTTGTTATTAAATCCTTACTGGGTAAGGTTGAGGGGGAGTGAGCAGAGGTTCTCATATCTAGGAGTTCCTAGGTAGAATTAGCACGGGTAGTGATTAAGTGAGAAGTTGTAAACGGGGGAGTTTAGCTTTGAATTGATACTACCATAGTGGATTCATCCCTGGATTGGTATCCTCCAGAATAGGGCTTGTTATAAGTGCCGAACTGGGTTAACAAACTCACGTGTTCTTTTGTTTTCTGCACTTTATATTGTTTACTTGTTCATCAAGTTCAGTTGTCCACGATGTTGACACATTAGGCTACACATCGTACGATTCCTAAAGTGTACACATCGTGCTACACATCTGACACTTGCCACCAGAATTTCACTCCTCATACACCCGAACACAATGGCATATCTGAACGGCGGAATCGGCACGTTGCCGAAACCGGCCTCTCCCTCCTTCACCACGCTGGCTTGCCCCTCACCTACTGGCCTCACGCCATGACCACTGCAGCCTACCTCATTAACCGTCTCCCGACCCCAATCCTCGGGCACCAATCCCCCTACTCTAAACTCCTCGGCATTAGTCCGGATTATCATAAATTAAAATGTTTTGGGTGTTTGTGTTTTCCCTGGATTAAACCTTATGCTAACCATAAACTTGCTCCAAAGTCTACTATGTGTGTTTTTGTAGGTTACTCAGCTGATCAACATGCATATCTATGCCTTGATCCCGCAACTGGACGGATTTACACCTCTCGCCATGTCAAGTTCGTCGAAACTGAATTTCCTTTCCGCACATTGGTGGCCCAGCCGACCACGTCCACGACATCACAGACTGGTCCCCTCCACCTGCCCGTCTTGCCGACCATCGCTCCACCTACTGCGAGCAGCAACCCCACATCCCCGAATACCTCAATTGTCGAGCCTCCCTCCCCGTCTGGCATTTCCTCCCCGACCACATCCCAGTCCTCGTCCTCAAATACAACGAGCAATGAATCGACCAGCAATAACCCCCCTTCTTCCATACAGCCAACGTTGCTCCCACAACCACAAACGACCTCTCCCCCAACCACGACCACTGAACCCCATGGCGGTGGGATCATCACCCGATCCAAAAATAACATCGTCAAACCCATCCACAAACTCAACCTCCATGTCCGACCCTCATCCCCGATGGAACCTGGTACTATTACCCAAGCCCTTCGTGATCCGGACTGGCGTTCTGCCATGCAGGCTGAATTTGATGCCCTACATCGCAACAACACCTGGGAACTCGTTGGTCGTTCCTCTGCTCCGAACTTAGTTGGGTGCAAGTGGGTCTTTCGCATCAAGAGAAATCCAGATGGGTCCATTGATCGGTACAAGGCTCGTTTGGTCGCTAAAGGCTTCCATCAACGTCCTGGTTGTGACTACACAGAAACGTTTAGCCCCGTCGTCAAACCAGTGACAATTCGGATCATCCTCGCTCTGGCTGTTCGACAAAGATGGTCTGTCCGCCAGCTTGATGTTAACAATGCCTTTCTTCAAGGGACGCTCAACGAGGAGGTCTACATGGATCAACCACCTGGCTTTGTTAACAAAAGCTTCCCTGATCATGTCTGTCGCCTAAAGAAGGCGCTCTACGGGTTGAAGCAAGCTCCTCGCGCTTGGTACATGGAGCTTCGAGTATTCCTGCTCTCCATTGGCTTCGTCAACTCCACCGCCGATGCGTCTTTGTTCATTCAGCGGACACCACGCACGACGCTATACTTGCTCGTCTATGTCGACGACATCATTGTTACGGGGAGCTCCTCGACAGACTTATCTAGTCTCATTGCTACACTTGCTGCTCGGTTCTCATTGAAAGATCTTGGCTATCTCAATTATTTCCTGGGTGTTGAAGTCATTCCTTCCGCTGCGGGCATGTTTCTTTCACAACGGAAATACATCACTGATCTTCTTCAGAAGTCGGGCATGACAGACGCTAAACCAGCGTCCACTCCAATAACTGCAACTCCTCCGCTGCTCAAAAACTCTGGTGACCCCTTGCCCTCCCCGACTGAATACCGAGCACTGGTTGGCAGTCTCTAATACTTGAGTCTTACTCGGCCAGACATTGCCTTCGCGACCAACAAACTTGCTCAGTTCATGCAGAACCCGAGCACCATGCACTGGTTGGCTCTCAAGCGCCTCCTTCGCTATCTGGCCGGCTCTTGCGACAAAGGCATTTTCATCTCTGCGACTGCTCCCCTGCACTTTCATGCGTACTCAGATGCGGACTGGGCAGGTGACAAAGATGATTATATCTCTACCACTGGTTACCTGCTCTATCTTGGCGACACTCCCATCTCTTGGAGCTCCCGCAAGCAACGCTCGGTTGCTCGATCATCCACTGAAGCTGAGTATAAAGCCTTGGCCGACACGGCCAGTGAACTCCTTTGGGTCCTCTCTTTGTTCACTGAACTTGGTCACACTCCTACAGCTGGTCCGGTCATCTACTGCGACAATCTTGGTGCTACACATCTAAGTGCTAATCCTGTCTTCCACTCCCGAATGAAGCACATAGCCTTAGCTTACCACTTTGTCCGTGAAAACGTTCAACGTGGTCGTTTTCGTGTTTCCTTTGTCTCCACTAACGACCAGCTTGCCGACATTCTCACCAAGCCTCTGCTTCGCCCTCGGTTCGAGTTTCTACTATCCAAGTTGCATCTTTCTTCCAGGTCGCCCAACTTGCGGGAGGATATCAATCATAATTAGATTTGTATAATTATATTTTAGATTTGTATAATTATATTTTAGATTTGTATAAAGTCTAGATTTGTTGGATATATTTATTCCTTAAAATACTCCAATTAGGTTACTATATTTGTGTATATATACACCTCTTGTAAACTCTCAATAAGTAATGCAAATACAACTTTATTCATTCTCTTATAGTTTATATTTTTGAAACATATTGTAAAATTTACAAAGTTATTTTCTAATCAAATCAAAATTACTAAATATAAATTGTTCTTTATGGGTTTAAGATCAAAGAAGGCAAAATTAATCTCCACCTCATCTCATTGGCATGCCTACTATAAACACATATAAGATGACCCTAGCCAAACAGTTTGGATAATAGTCTAAGGATCCAATCACATGATATGTACACAAATTCCTGGCATCAACAAACCCACACAACCATACATAAAATCGAATATCAAAAGATTAATCTATCGAGTCAACCACAATTACATGAGTAACAAAGTTTTTTATTTATATAAAATATAAAATAATCTCGCTAAACTCTAAAAATTAATGTGAAATGGAATAAAATAGAGAAACGAATTAAAGTGAAAATGGACAAATATTCTACTCTATTGTTCAGATATTTTATGATTTAAAAATATGATTGAATGGAATGAATAATAAATTTGTTATTCCAATTCCTCTTGTTATTGATATAATAAGATCTAAGGAGGTCGAAACTAGTGTGCTAGTTGGAAATGTTTTAAACATTGAGGAATAGTTGTCTCTTAATATTTCTGTTGGAGCCAGGGCCGGTTCCGAGTATTTGTAGGTCCTGACCAAATATTAAGAATGAAATTTTAGTTAAAAAAATTGTTTAAAAAGAGTAATTTTCTATTTTAATTATAAATAACATAAAAAAAAAAATCAACAGTAATCATAATAAATAACATCCAAAAGAGACATATTTTAATCAATTACATTAAAATACATCTTCAAACAAAAATTATTATAAACTTTATAGTTTTTTTTTTTTTTAAAAAAACTTTCCAATAATGTTGTTTCTTCTTTTTACAATCAATCGCAAGTTACTTATAAAATAACAATGCGTTTATTAAAATTTTTTTAGTTCAAGTAGTAAAATATTTTTAGTATTAACAAAGTCAGTAATTTTTTTTACATATATAAAAAATTTAATAAACCGATAAAAATAATCAGAGGCCCTTAAATATTTGAGGCCCTGCGCGGTTGTAAGACCCGTAATTCCACGGTACCTTTTTGTGTGAGGAAAATAAGTAATGGCTAAGAGTATTAGGGTTTTTGTTAACCTGTTTTGCAAGTATCGTTGTAATAACAGCACTTTTGCTGAGATGGAGCTTGTTTTGTGCGCGTGTGCTGGAAATACACAGACTTTTATTCCTTAGTCCTTATTCATCTATGAGAACGTTTCTGTGTCTTCAGAATTTCGAAGTTTGACTTTCTCCGCTTTTTGGAAAAACGAGTAGAAAACTATACCCGCTGTTGGAAAATTTACGGTTTCCGTTTTCCGTCAAAATTTAATTGGGAACTTTATATATCGACGCGAGTTGGAATCTGGATTCAGAATATTTTTGAGAGCTTAGGATAAATGTTTCAGTCGGAGAATCAAGTTTAGCGATAATTTTTAGAAATGGTTTACGACGAACTTTTACTTCGTAGATTCTCTATTTTTCGCAAGTTAGACCGTTAGCGAAGTACGAATCGCCTGCGAGCGAGCGCGGGAGCTGAGTAGCATAAAGCAAAATATCTAGATATTTTTCTAAAATGTAATCATTACCACATTTGATCCAATGGCTAGGGTTTAACAAGTTGCCTTTACACTATTTGATCCAAAGGCTATTATTAATCAAAATCACCTTAGTTAGGATGTTATGTCACATAGAATCAAAAATCAAAATGTGATATATACTCCCTCATTCCTCTCCCACGGCAAAACCCCCTTCTTCACCACCTTCTTCATTCAAATTTTTAATTACCTCTACAAAGCTTGGATTCTTGTTTGTTGGATCATAGAAATTGCAAGGTATCATCTTCCTTGAGGTAGCTTGAATTGTAGAATTGAGCGAGAAATTGTTGTGGAAGCTTGCCGAGGTAAGGGCACCTTTCTTTTTGTATTATTTCCGTTGATAGCATGTATGTATGCTTTGTTTGTGGTATGTTTGAGTGCTTGGCATGTATGTGTGATGTATTCTCGGGATGAGAAATTGTTTACAATACGTGTGTTGTTTACATATGATTGGAAATATATGTATGATTGTTGTAGTTGTTTACATATGATTGGAAATATATGTATGATTGTTGTAGTTGTTTACATATGATTGGAAATATATGTATAATTGTTGTGATTGAATTACATATGCTTGGAAGGTATGTAATTGTTGCATTAGCATATATAGGGAATTGTATGCTCATGCATTCATAGTACGTGGTTGCGGGAGTGGACCACGGGGGTGAGGTTACGGGAGTGGACCCACCTTAATCCTGCGGGATTTTATTGAGTCCAATACGTGGTTGCGTGAGTGGACCACAAGGTGTGATTGTGTGAGTAGATCCACCTTAATCCTTCGGGATTTTATTGATTCGCCTTGCAGGGTATAGTAGGGGTTGGACCTACGACTCTCTGCAGAGAGGTTAAATTCCGGAATTTCATGCATGTGGCAGCCAGTGATTGGTGTCACGATCATTTTATAGTCTGCATTGATAGGTGGTGTGTGCATTTAATTATATTATGCACGTGATGTGAACTTGCTAAGTGTTTACTCGCTTTTTTTCCATATCTGTTATTTGTATTATGTGGTACTTGTGGTGACCCTTACAATGAAACATGAACGGGTTACCCCCATCCAGACGATGGACCCTTACACGCTGTCGTGGGTCGTGAGGACGATGGTGAGTTCGTGGGATTTCAGTGATCGAGGAGTTGTACTTCTTAAGTTAGGTTGTGCGCCAGTGTAGTTTGTACACCGTACTCTTTTGGATTAGGCATATGATCTGACTCTTTTGGATGACTGTATTCTGAATATTTACTTTTGTGGTTGTTAGGCCCTTTGTCTTTAGGGTTGTAAATATTCAGGTACAACACTTTGCTTCTCTGAAGCACTAATGTTTAATTAGCCCTGTTGTATGATTAATGTCGGCTCATCATGAAAATTTATGCACGATCTGTTTTGTTTTAAAAAATAATAATAATGCCCTTTTTTGGTCTTTGAAAATCGGGGTGTTACAGTGGTGGCTCACTTTGCACACCCACAGGGCCGGCCCTGGTTGGAGCAATTTCTCTTCAATTTGCACGGATTGAAGAGGTTCACACTCATTATCTGCCTGTGATCGCTCTTACTCAGGATCCTCAAGTCATGGCTTCCGAAGAGGTTTAAAAACCCAATGTTGCTCATGACTTGGCAATTTTGAAGCAATATTGGGAGGGTAAGGATGTCGGGGACATTGGGCATAAAGATAGTGATGAGGAAGAGAAAGATGCAGCTATTAATTTTTTAAAGAATCATGCTGCTACTAGCGAAGAGCCTTTCATTGTGGTGGTGTCTAAGACCAAGAAAAAGAACATGCAAAGGGGTATGCGTTGTTGTTATCTAGACCGAATTAGAATTATTATTATTATTATTATTATTATTATTATTATAAAAATTGCACATTGAAATCCTAATTCATCCGTTCATCTAATAGAAACGTGTTGTGGCGAATTCTACAGTCAGAGACGTATCCACAACTTGAGAAACTTTGTTATCAAACTTCTTATATGTCCTTTATTGTTTGCTTGTGTTATTATTTTCTTTTGTTATACTAGCTGTTCCAACAATTTTATTCTTAAAATGTCACTTATTTGAAAAAAGATGGAATAATCAAATACCTCTATAAAAAAAACTTTTTCTTTTCATAAATCTTATACACGCGAATAAAATTTTAAAACTTGTAACAAACAAGAGATATATTGCTTTTTTTTTATTCCTCAAAATATATAAAAATAACTTCAAATAAGTACACTCTATAGTAATACAACCTAAAAATTGTTTCAAAAAAAAAACCTAAAAATTATTATTATTTTTTGGTATTCATAAGAGCCTAAAATATGGATAAGACAAATTAAATAATTGCTATGAATTTCTTGATTCCTTCTGAGAATACAATATTTTCAGTACTATTATGAAATCATTGAAAGCAAGAGCATTATAACAATAATACATGTATGAAGGAGAGAAGAAGAGAAGAAAAAGAGAATATAATAGTAGTCTTATTCATTAAGAGTAAACATTGCACGAGTAATAGATTTTATTTATTTATAGATAGATAAATAAATAAATATAATGGACCAATATCATAGACCAATAACCTATATGGATATTCATTAATATTTATAATAATGGCCACGCAACATCAAAATAATGTGCGCATAATATTGTTAGATTTAGCACAAATATGATTTTCATATCAAATTCGTTTCTGAGGCTCTTTAGCGTAATAAGAAATTGCAACCACATAAGAAAGGGAACAAACATATTGAACAAGATCATCAGAATAAAGTCATAATTTTCCATGAATTCACGACCACGTTGTGATGTTTTCTTCACTATTGGATAGATAACAGCTATTAGCCACCATAGTGTCATTAAGAGCGCAGCTACAATGTACCTATATGTAGTTAACACATACGTATTCATTAGATTATAAAAACGAAAGTATAATAATATTTGTTTTACATAAAATCTTTTGATATATCTTTAAATAGGGTTCATTAGATGTTTAATTTTCTTGCTGCTGATCTTATTTATCATGAGGAGAGAAAATATTAATAGTAAATAAGTTAGAGAAACTAAGAGTATTAAATTGAAAATAACTATTTTCAGTATTAATTTTTTGTTCATGTATAATGTATTTTGTCTCTTATAAAAGAGTAACATTGATATATGAGTTTTTTGTGCATCAATAAATTAAAAGCAGCTATCAAAGGGTTTGAGTACCTTGGCTTAAAAATAAAATATTCTTCCTCTTCAAAAATAAAATAAAATATTCTTTCATCAAAGGGTTTGAATACCACCTTGGCTTAGAATTTTCTTCCGTCACAATCTTTTGATCATCCATGGCTTTTTCACAATCTCTATAATAAATGTATATGTTCATGAGATACATTAATATTAATGCGGTATATAATTTTTTTTTTTTTTTGAATTTCTAGGTAAAATATTAAAAGCAAAAAGGAATTATAGAAATAGAAAGAGAAATTGAGAGATGCAAAACCTTGGATTAGACGACTTAGATTCTTCCATCGAGTAGAGAGGGAGCTTTCGGTATTAGTTTGATGAGGACTAACTAATAAGAGGACTTAAATAGATGTGTATCGTAACTAACTTCACAATATAATAGGGATTAGTTTCGAAGATAATATTGTAGATTAGTTTGTTTGTTTTTTTTTACTTATTTTTTCGTTTGATTTTCGCCACTAGTATTTATCTATTGAATCACTTAATCTGGTTCAGGGTCGGTTAATTATAATTTAATCGATTAAGTGTAATTTCACTTGATTTGGATTGGGGTTGTTTAAAAATAGGTTTAAATTTGATACTTTATCCGTTCCTTTTTATCTGTCTTTTTTTCGTCAGATTTAACATTTTTTTTTAAATTGACTAAATTTAATTAATGGACAATTTCTTAAACAAGAAATATAAGGAATTGTTCAATCATACAACGAGATGCAAAGTGATGAAAACACTTTAACCAATAAAAAATTACATCAAACTTCACCCCAATCTACCCCTTATACTACATCAATTGAAATTCATCAATGACCATCAGAGAAGACATCAACACAACCGTAGAGATGCCACTTTTTGCGTTATTCCTATTTAATTGTCCTTTTGGTATTTTAAGGGTACGATTTGTCGATTATACCCATTGTAAATTACTCTTATCTTTTTCGATAAAACTAATTAATGTTATATATTTAGAAAACTAAAGTTTTTTTAATTTTTTTTTTTGGTACATATTAAATTTTGTTTGTTTACATAGCATATTAAATTATTGAAAAGAGAAAATGTGGGCAAAAAATAAGAATTTATTGGTGGATTAAAATTAGGATATAATAAGAAGATTAAGTGCAAAAATACACTTCCTTAATTTGATGTTATTATTTTAAGAAGAAAAATAAAAAGGACTAAAAGAGTACTTTAATTGATTTTTTTAACATGCAAAAATGGTATATATATATATATATATATATATATATATATATATATATATATATATATATATATATAGGGAGGGATCAAATTACACCGGTGTAACATTTGTATAATGTTACACCGCTCAATAACGCTATAACGAATACAAATTTTACAAAATCTACCGTTGGATTGAAAGTTTATATCATATAGATCATCTATGTTAAGTTTTACAAAAATCTAAAATCGATTGATATGTTATCGAGACAAATTAAGATTAACGATATTCAATAAAAACGCAAAAACCATTCATTTTGATTGCTCTCAATAACATATCAAACGATTTTAGATTTTTGTAAAACTTAACATAAATGATCTATATAATATAAACTTTCAATCCAATGGTGGATTTTGTAAAATTTGTATTCGTTATAGAGTTATTGACCGGTGTAACATTATACAAATGTTACACCGGTGTAATTTGAGAAATTCTTAGGCGAAGTCAAAGGTAACATATCACTTTTAAAAGAACCAATTAAAAAGTGGAGAAATTCTTAGGCGAAATCAAAGGTAAGGTAACATATCACTTTTAAAAGAACCAATTAAAAATTTACAAATAATTATAAAAACATAAAAAAATTTGTATTGATTTACATAAAACAAATCATAATAACAATTGTTAATTAAAACAAAAATACATAAATAAACGTAATAGCGGCAGATGAAATAATTGAGTATTGAGTACTCCGTACATCATCAACCAAATAACATTTGAAGTTCAGTAATGTACTCGATTTCCCCGACTGCAGTTTAAATTCTCACGGTTCGAATTTAGTAATGTACTCGACTTCCTCGACCAACAATGAGTTGTACAAAGTAGAAAGAATTTTAGTCCCCTTATAAACTAAACACGTGGTTAGAGTATTTCCAACGGTGAGATTCATCCAAAAATATTTTAAAGCAATTTATTCATTTTTTACTTCACAAAAATAATGTAACTAAAAAAATTTCATATTAGGTTCCACTATTTTATCTCACATTAATATTCTATTACTCCAAGTCTCCAATGATGTAAGATATGTGATAAAAAGAAAAGGGATTGGTGGCTAGGGGTGTAATTGGATCGGTTTTTGATGAATTCAAAGTCCGAATCAATGTGTATTCAATTGGTTCGGTTTGGATCAGATACTTTGATCGGTTTTGTAATTTTTTTTTTTTTTGCAATATTTTCCCTACTATTATTTTTTATCCGATATCCTGCTATAATTTTTTTAATCACACATAACACTTATGTGATCAATTATCACCATACTTTAATTGGTTTTCAAACACATTTTAATTCAAACAAAGTTGACAAAATACAACCAATAGATTTTCAATACAAAATACAACCATAAAATTAAGTTCATAAGTTTAACATCAAGTAAAAAAACAAACTAAAATAAAATTTCAATTTTTTTTCCACTTGAATCGTCAATGCACCATCATGAAATAATATAGAATATAGAACATTGAATTTATTTTTAATTTGAACATTGAAACGGTATATGCATAGGTAGAATTTAGAACATTAAATATATATATATATGGTTAATATTAAATAAATATATGGTTAATAATATACCTATTGGTTCGGTTCATCGGTTTTTAAAAATTGAATCCGAGAATCGAACCAAACCACGTTGGTTTTTAATTGGTTCAGTTTGGTTTTGAATCCGAACCATAAACATCGGTTTTTTTCGATTTGGATTGGTTTGGATTGTCGGTTTAATTGAATTTTTTTGATCCGCTTACACCCCTATTGGTGGCATGCTGGTTTTATTCAATAGTACTGTTTCTTTATAAGAATACGCATCTCCATCTTGCGCACCGTATTGGCCATTTTTTACAAAAGATATAATTTCATGAAATTCAACTCCTGCTGACGGACGCAATGAAAGATAAAGTCATTAAAGTTGCTTTTAGAGAGTCAATTTATGTTTCATGCTGTATAAAAAAATTCGGTAGAAAGAAAATAACTTTTATGTGTCCCACAAGTTTGCAATAGAAATTAATCATTGCATAACGGAAACTCCCCAAAACTTCATACCAATTTTCTAGTTTCTTCTTTTTTTTTTGTTACATTTTTCTAGTTTCTTCTAAAAACAGTTTTAAATTTCAAAGATATCTTAACTTTGTTTATTAAAAATGAAGGTCTAGGGTTTGGCCATATGGTCATATCGATCAATCTGGCGTATTCCTATTATTTCCTCTCTTATTATTTCCTCTCGAGAGAGGCAACCATATAATATATAGTCGCTGAGGAATCCAGCAAGCGTGTCGAAGGCCCTCTTAAATTAGTGACTTGAATTGCTCTCATAATTTGAAGAATCTTGTGAATATGGTGGTGGATTAAGTCTAGGGTGGGAGAGGGAGATGGGTCTCTCACCATGGGAAAGTAAAAAAACACCATAGGATAAATTGTTAAAATAATGAATGGTTTAGATGCATTACCACTAACTTGTTGCTATAGTGTTTTATAGGTTAATTTGAATTCACAAAAATGGCACATACTTGTTACTTAATTGCAAACTGAAAATGTGAAAAATATTCCAAATTTTCTTTATAATTGAACAATATACCCCAAAATAAAGTAAGTAATAAAGAATTTTTTTTATTAATTGAACAATATACCCCATAATAAATTTATTTAACTTTCGGTTTGTTGTTCTTCTCAGTGTCTCAATTTTTTCATGTTAATTTCAATCTATGTTGTGAGATCCATGTTCAACAAAATTCTTTTGAGTTTTTCTTCTACCCATTATTTTCCCAAGTTTCATTTCATATTTAATATATCCAAAATTCTTTTGTTTTTGGGTTTTGCTTTTTTTTTTTTTTTTTTTTTTTTTTTAAATTTCGATCTCAAATTATGATTGTTTTAGATGTAGAAAAATATTGAATAATACATAAATGTTGTTACATTCATGATTTTGTGCTTAGAAAAAAAAAATTTGGTGTTAAGTTGTCTGAAATTGCATTTTTTCAATTCGGGTCGCATGAATTTTCCATCCGGGTCATTTTGACCTGTCTGTAGGCTGAAGAAGCAAATTTAAAAAAATAAAAAAGAAAAAATGAAATTCTGGCAACAGCCAAATTTGAACTCAGAACCTGTGAACAACACAATAGTTGTTTATCCGCTGGCTGAGTCTAACGTTTATATTAGGTTGCGTTGAATTAGTATTTATTAAATTTCAAAATGCTTTATATAATTTTAATTAATTAGAGAGTAGGCACAATATCTTTTATTATGCAAAATTATATATTAAGAGTTTTTTTTTTTTTATAAGCAAATTTTATTATAAGGGAGTACAAGGGGTACTCAATCCCTTACAATAGAGAGCACAATATAATTATAATGTGCTATTGATACAACCCAAAAGGTTAAGACACCAAAACATAAATGTAGAACTAGATTTGCGCCCGTGTCAATTTGATAACCACAACCAAGAAACCGCTTTGATTTCATTCACAACATATGTTGAGTCCGGAATAGCCCCCTGGAAAATCGCAGTATTCCTATGCTTCCATATACACCATGTAGTTGCCAACCAAATCAGACGGCTAACTCACCCTCCACCTTTTTTCAAACCAACCAAATCACCGAATTGCACAAAATGATTCCAACACTCGGTTCCTATTTGGAATATCTTTTCCTATCCTAGTATAGATTGCAGTCCATATTCTTTTGCTAAAATGACATGCGAAAGAAAACAAAAGACGCAAGACAAATCATGAGAGTTGAGCAGAATACCTCTATGATTTAGAGCCGATCGCGTTGGGAGTCTATCAATTAGGAGACGCCAACCGAAAACAAGAATTTTAGAGGGAGCATCAATCTTCCAAAGTAAATTAATGGCAGCCAAAACATTAGCTTCAACCTCCTCAACCGATCGTGCTTCTAGTAACAAAGAGTAATAAGAGCGCACCAAGAATATTCCCAAAGCTCGAGTATATATTAAGAGTTTAAAATATGTTGACGAACCTCGTTAAGATTGTTTAGGTTAATTTATATGCTAATTTAGAATTTTTATACCACGATTAACCTAGTTAAGACTTTTAAGATTAATTATTCCACTAATTAAGACTTATGATACCAAATTGAACATCGTCAAGACTTTTTAGGTAAATTATTTAACTAATTAAGACTTGTTATACTGGATTTAACCTAGTTAAGATTTTTTACATCAATTATTCTACTAATTAAGATTGGTGATATGAACCACGTAAAGATTTTTTAGGTCAATTTGTATGCTAATTTAGACTTTTTATATCGTGTTGAACCTAGTTAAAACTTTTTAGGTTAATTATTAGCCTAATAAAGACTTATTATACCAGATTCAACGTTGTTAAGAATGTTTTGATCAATTTGTCTATTAATTCAAACTTTTTATACCACGTTGAACCTATGTTAATTATTTTATTAATTAAGACTTATGATGCTGGATTGAACATCGTTAAGACTTTTTAGGTAGATTAATGGATCGATTAAGACTTACTCGTATTATATTAGATTTAACCTAGCTTAGAGTTTTTAGGTCAAATTCTACTAATCAACACTTATGATACCGGATTGAACCTCATTAAAAAAATTTAGGTCAATTTATATTCTAATTTAGACTTTTTTATACTACATTGAACCTATTTAAGATTTTTAAGCTAATTATTAAATTATTGAACACTTATTTTTTCATCTAGATAGTTAAATGGAAAACTAAAAATAAAATAAAATGCAACTATAGTTTTATAAGTTAAATGCACTCAAAAGTTTCTTAAATTTTATGTTTATAATAGATTGATCCTTTAAACTTTTTACGTAATAAATAAGTTCTTTAAATCCTTCAACAATTGCACCATTACCTTTTTTCATCAAACTCCGTTAAATGGTGCTTATGTAGCCATCAAACGCTAGTGTGACAAATCCAAATAAGCGAATAATTAATTTTATATTAAAAAAAGCAACAAAAAAAAATCGAAATTTAAAAAAAAATCTACATCTTCATTCTATCATCACCATCTCCAACATTCATCCAAATCCAAAAAAAATTTGAAACCTAAATTTTTTAAGCATTTCCATCTCCATCTTCTACTTTCTCTAAAAAATTAATACAAATCATTTTAAAAAAAATCCGAGAAAAAAAAAATAATGATTTTTGAAGCAGAGAGATGAAGCCAAACATAAATATTGCTTGTTTTGTTTAGAATTTATCAATTAAGCTAACCTTGCGTGAATTGCAATACAAAGGCACGAACTATGTACTACTTCTTTAATTTGTTAGTTTTAATTTTAGTAATTTGTTGATTTTAATATTAGTTTGAGTTTGAATGGAAAACCATACAAATTGTCCTCAAAGAACTTAAACTAAGAACAAATTTAAAATTAAAACTAGAAAGAAAAAAAAAGTCACACCCATATTTGGCGTGTTTTGAGAAAAAAAAATAGAATAAATTCATTATCTATATTTTCATTTGATAACAGGGAATTATGAGTTTGGACATTTTTATATTTTAGTTAGTGGTGCTTAAATATCAATTTGAAGTTCTTATAGGAAACATATATAAATATCATTTATGTGCCAAATATATAAATACTGAAACTTAATTTTATATTAATATTATTTGGATAACTTGCTATAACAGGTTTTTTTTAACTCTCCCATGGTGTGAGACCCATGTCACTCTCCCACCCTAGAAGGGGCCGGTGGATTACTACATTTTGGAGTAGGATTAGGAAAGTTGCACTCTGGTGAAGAACTAACTATAGAACTCTGTAGTTGTTCTCTTAGTTTATGTTTAAGTGATTCTTCTAAATCCTCGTGCTCTGAACTATATGCCCCGCTTCTTTATAAAAATCACTTTTTATAAGAAAATAATTTTTAATTTGTTTGGATAAAACATAAAGTTATTTTTTTAATTACAAAATAAAAACATTTATTTTCTCTCACTTTTAAAAAAAATTATTATTTGAAAATCTACTCTTAATTTCTTTTGGAATAATTAATTACAAAAAAAAAAATCACTCCTTCCATCAAGTTCTTTACTTTGGGTTGAATTTTCGCTTATCTTTATAAACATAAAGTAATACAACTTCAAAAATTCATTCCTTCCATCAAGTTCTTTATTTAGGGTTGAATTTTCTTTTTCTTTTTTTTTAAAAAAAGCTAAATTATTTTTGGGTTGAATTTTCGCTTATCTTCGTAAACATAAAGTAATACGACTTCAAAGATAACATTTTGGGTTGAATTAACACTTATCTTTATATATAGATAAACATAGTTTTTTCATCAACATTATTCATTCTAGTATGGATTAGTTTCTTTACATTATTCATTCTAGTTCACTATCCAAATTTAATTTTTCATCGAGAAATATTAAATTTCTATATACGCATGAAGTAAATTCAATAGGGAAATGGACGCATAATTCCACACCCAACCTTAGATAACTTTTAATGTTTTTGAGGTATTGAATGGAGGCATTTTGAGATAAAATTTCTATTTTAATATGCTTAACCAATGCCCCGGGGACACTGTTTAGCATTTTCTTTTTTTTAATAAAATTTCTTACTTATTGGAAAACAAATGTACATATGAACATTTAAATGTTGATATTATATGTGACAATGCATGTGTTTATTATTATTATTATTATTTTTTAAGCAGTGCATGTGTTTATTATTGTTTCTCTTATAATTGTTATCTTGTAAATTTTTAAAAATACACAAAAAATAAAAGAGCACCATATTTAGCATCAATGGTTTTGATGACCCACACATCAAAATTTCTCAATATCAAATAAGCTTGTTTTTATTGTTTCTCCCTGTTGTTCAACTTATAGTTGTGTTTAAGGGAGTGTTTATTTTTTATATGTATTGTAAAGATACAAGAAAATTAATTTTGTTAGAGATGTTATCTAAAGCAACCAAATATCTAAAATAGCATGTTGTTTTCATATATCATCCAAAGTCCAGTAAAATTACAAAAAGTAGAAAGTATTTAATATAATTATAAAGTAATTTAAAAAGGTATTATAAGCTTAAACAAACATAATAATTAGTTAAGACTAGCTAGTCACCCCGATTTCAAATACAAGTAAAGATATTTTTTTAGATTCATTGGAAAAATATAAACCGAATATATTAGATCAATGAATCTGAAAAAAAAAATCTTTTTATATTTGAAAGCGGTGAAAATATTTTGCATCAAAATCACATTAAGGAACATGTTATCATCGCTGAACAATACGGCAGCCCTTTCATAGACATTGTCTTGATCATTTGAATAGTTGGGTAGAGGACGACGAGGAGGACTCCACGGCGGTGGAGAAGTTGAATGACTATTTTGTTGTTCTTGTTCCATTCCTATATGTTGAGCAATCTCTATCTCTTGAGGAGTCTCTACCTCTTGTTGTGAGGATTGCCCAGCCTCTTTGTTATCATTGTCTTCTTTTTTTCCATTTTTTTTGGATTTAAAAATCTTTGGAATAATTGATTTTTTCTTACTCTTCTTTTCTCTTTCCATCAAAGTTCTTTTGAGTTGAATTATCTGCATTGACATCAAAATGTTTCCATTAATATATATGTATTAAGAATAAATTCTCAAAATGGTTTTCGTACTATCAAATTAACGGTACCAAATTGAATAGAGATTGAGATTGTAATTAGAGACCAAATTAACTGTTTATTCATAAATTAATGTAAACCATACAATTCTTTTTAAATAACACAACACAATAGTTAACCTTGTACTTTAAGCACATCATTGGACATTTGACCAACAAAAAAGAATACATATATATTTTTTTTGAATCGACTAAATTTTATTAAATAACGATTCCTCAACAAGAAGTATAAGGAATTGTTG
This sequence comes from Trifolium fragiferum, assembly GCA_954870985.1. Classification (NCBI taxonomy): domain Eukaryota; kingdom Viridiplantae; phylum Streptophyta; class Magnoliopsida; order Fabales; family Fabaceae; genus Trifolium; species Trifolium fragiferum. The sequence continues at coordinate 1,024,363 of OX940792.1, forward strand.
AAAACATACAACAAAAGGTAAAGTGATAAAACACTTTAACCGGAATAACAGTACACCAAAGCAGCACCCCAAACCATCCCAACACCGATACAGATTCACTAAACCCACCAAAGAAAACCCCTACCTAACCCTAGGAGACACCACTAGACACTAAATTCCGAACTCGAATTAAAATTACTCAGCCCATCAGGATCTAGACAGCAGCACCAAAGGTCGAGAGTTGGGGGACCTCGGTAGAAAGAGAACCGACAGTCAACATCGATGCAGTAGAATTCGACCAGATACCAGAGACCTGCAAATCTCAACAGATTTGAACACCCCTCAACGGCTCAAAGAGTCCTGCAAATCTCACCAGATTTGAAAATGGTCAGAGACTCTAGTATCGTAGAGAAACCTCTCACACTCGGCATTAACCATCCAACACCTCAGCCGAACACCAACCACTGCCCCAAGACCCCACCTCTGACAAACATCGCATCCGATGCCAACACCAATAATAGAGCCTCCTAAACCCTCCCACACCAATACGTCCTGAAGGTACGATAAAGCAACCACTTCCGTAAACACGAAGTGTCTCCGCACCTTGCCCTTTCGAGCACGCCAGGACAAAAAACCAAAGCCAAGAACCAGACCCAAACAACCCCCAATCGTCGTCCACCCCACCATTCCACATCGCCTCCGGCCACACCAACTTTGCACGAGACCCCACCATTCCACACCAAAACGGCAGCAACACCTCACCTCCTCCACCGTCACCAACGCAACACCGAGCCACCAATTGCTTCGCTACCGCCTCCACCAAACACCACAACTAAATCCCCTAAACCAGATCCAAGACACCTCGACCCCACACAAGTCCTCAATCATCTTAACAGCGTGTGACATCCTTGGCCGTAGATCAGGTGAATCAGCAGTACAAGAAATGGCAATCTGAAGCAACCCAAACCTTACCCCTTCATAGACCTTAAACCTCAACAACTCCAAATCGAAAACTTCAGCATTCTGTTCCTCTCACACTACTGATTACACCCACCCTAAACCCCATCCACCACTCCCCACAGCAGAGGGAGAACACCAATAACAGAGAAACCACCACCGGAGAACCAAAACCACAAATAGCATAAGCCCCCCACCGGAGACAAAACTCCGGCAAGGAACAAACACCAAACCGCACAGTGACAGAACCTTACCCGCAGCAGGCAGCAGGACGCAGACGGTGAGAGAAGCACGACGGAGGAGTCAAAACAACGCCATACCCTTGACAGAGAATCCGTCACCAAAGCATAAACAACATAACAGAGAACGGCCGGAACAGAGAACAAAGCCTGGTGAACGGCCGGAAACGGAGATGAAACGAAAAAAAAAAACGGGGAACAAACGGAATCGTAGCCTGGTGATACGGAGCCAAGCAAGCTCGTCGCACCACCGCTACCAACATCTACATCTCGCTGTCGCGTTTGGATTTGGGGGAAAAGGCACAGCGACGGCGGCGGTTTAGGGTTTCAGAGAAGAGTGAAGGTGGAGAGAAAATTTTGGATGAGAGAGAAAAACAACTTGTCTTGGTTTAATATACAAAATGCATTTTAACAAAAAAGAATACATATAATTTGAAACTATCAAATTTGGAAAATCATGGTATGTAACCCACAATAATTCTCACAAAATCTATACTTTAAAGTCAATTGAAACATACACTAAATCAATTCAATGATAAATGACTTGCCTCTGGAATAAAAACAATCACTATATTGGAGCAAAAAATGCTTTATTTTGAAATAAAGAAAACTCAAAAAATATGTTATTCATGAAGAGATAATTATTATTTTTTGACAAAAATGAAGACATAATTATTTTTAAACAACCTTGCATAGTGAAAATGCATAGTAATAATAGCACAAACCAAAAAAAATAAATAATATTATTACCTTAAAAATGGTCAAATAAATTCCCACTCTGTTTCTTTTCTGTCTATATGCATCTTTTTCTTAGTCCAATTTATAGCGCAAAATAATTAACATTACATTAATGATTTCCAAACGCATGATTAATCTCAATAAATAAATTTTATGTTAATTTGCACTAATTAAATCAAGAATCATTTATTTATTTCAATTCCACTACATCTTCTACGAACCAACTCTGCTACATGTATATATAAAGTATATATCCATAATATAAAAATTCATTATAAAACTTATCTTTACATATGTATATATAACCACAAGAAAAAACTTTCATGTGTTTTTGAAATGTATAGGAATTGAAATATTAATGGCCGAAGCAATTGAGCTATATGAAATTTGATGGTAAAGTAGAATAATAAGCAACTTATAAATAATATGCCCAAGTTATTGAAAATATTGGGATTAGAATATGTAAATATTTTCTATATTGAACAAATACTTTTATATAAAAGATAAATACCAATGAATATATTTGTGTAAAAAAAATAATGTAAATGTAATAAATATAAACGATATTTACATATTCCGATGAGAGAGGTACATTGTAGAAAATTGTACGTCTGAATAAGTATGACATAAATTGATGAACAACCTAAGATTAATTTTTAATATCATGGTCACGGTTTTTGTTGGCCTTGATTTATTGTTCATTGATATTTCTTTTTTGTTGTTCTTTTGATTGGTTGTTGTGGCAGATTTTATACTAAGTTCGATCTATTACTTGCCCCTATTTTGCTGTGGGGGTTGGGTTCACCGTTCACATGTACCACCATTGTAATTTCATAGTATACTCATGAATTGACAAATTTTTATTTAAAAGATTGCAATTTCTTAACTGCGGCAATCCTTACTTCTGCTAATAGTTTAATTAGCACATTCTTTGTTGTTCATCATTGTGTGTTCCTGAAGCATAAGGAGATTGTAGTTGTTGGTGTTAATTTGGTGGTCTGTGGTTTTCAAATTAATAGGGATAAAAATAGAGCTGAGTTTGTTTAAGAATGTCGACAATATGTTTTGATTGGGATAAAAATAGTTTTTCTTAGGGATGACAAGAAAACCCAAATCCGAGAGACCCACGCGAACTCAAATCCAGGTCGATGGGCAAAATTCGAGCTGACTGAGTTTGGATTCGGATAACATCCAATATTACGGGTGCAAATTTAGGAAGTATGAAACTCACATCTGAAACCAGACACCCGCCCAATTATATGTTTAAATTATCTAATTACCCTATGTTTTTTACAATCATGTTGTGCGTTTGATTTGCTAAAAAATAAGGGACTGAATTACTTTTGGGGTACCTGTTTGATGTGAAAACTCGTTATGGCACTCGACAAAAAGGTAGTAAGGGATATGACAAAAACAAAAAAATTTGTGCCTCAAAGAACCACATGACAATTTTTTGTCCATAATACAACTATTATTGTCTTTCAATATATTTTTCTCTAAATCAAATTAATAATTTTTTTGCCTTTCAATTTTTTTTTAAATAAAGTTAATAATTATAATTATACCATTTTTGTAGGATTTTAGAGTACATTATCAACTTGAATAGGCACAACAATAATTTTACTCAATCATTTAATTTTTTTTTGACAAGATACTCGATCATCTAATAAGAAACTTTTAATCTGTTATATCATATAACTATTTTTTATAATATATTTATAATTTAACAAAATATAAAATATTTATTAAATATTAACATAAAAGATTATTTTACGCCGTTAATACATGTATTATATTTTCTTTATCAAATTTTAATGTTTAAATAAATAACTTCACTGTGACTTTTGTCAAAAAAAAAAAAAAAAAAAAAAAAAACCTTCACTGTGACTCAATAAAAAAACTTCACCGTAATAAAAACATATAAATAAGCATTGGTTTGATGGGAAGCGACCCAACCCTGAAGTGAGCGCGAGACAAAAAATGGGAGAGGCGCTGAAACTGTTGAATCTAACATGGCACCCACTCAAGAACAATTTCTTTCACTTCTCCACTTGCGCATTTCGTCGAACACCTTGCACTCTTCTTATCCGCGCCTCTTCTTCTTCTACCACTGCCTCCGGTCGCAACCGCCGGAGTTCTGCTCCGTCATCCTCCACTTCCACCTCTGATAGGGAGGCTATTCGAGCCATCCGCTTGAAGAAGGTACCTTATCCCTTCACAGAGATTGTTGTTTGTTTTTATTGAGATGAATTCAAGTTTACTTTGAACTTTCCATAATATGAAAGTGTTCACTCAACAACTTCAATGCAGGATTGTATTTTTATTGATTTATTGTTCTTGATACGGTGGAAATTGAAATATGGTAGCCTTTTTAGATAAACAACTTAATTAAGTGCTTATGTGTAAGTTATTTCTCTAACAAATGGTAGAATATAGTCAAACTGTTATCATATAAGCTATAATTTGTTTTCATAAGCTATGCTGGAGAGCTTACTAAAATAAGTTGAAAGCAACTTATGGACAGTTCGTAGATTGTTTCCATAAGCTCTTGCAAACAGATAGGCCTAGTATTTGATTAGGTTGACCTTTCTTTGATTATGGTTAGTTTGAACAATGTGATGGATTTTTGTTGTGTGTTTGTCAAAGGGATAAACTAATGTTCTTTTATTTTGAGAAGGTTGTTTTCTCATTTGAAGAAAAAATTTGTACTTTTGCCAACTCTGATTTGTATATTCGTAGGTTGAAGAACTTAGAAGCAAGGGGCTCAATCCCTATGCTTATGAATGGAACAAAACACACAGTGCAAATCAGTTGCAAGATATATATAGAGATTTGGGAAATGGTGAAGAAACTAATAGTGAGAATGATCATGTATCTATTGCGGGAAGAATTGTTGCAAGGAGGGCATTTGGAAAGCTTGCCTTTTTGACACTAAGAGATGATTCAGGGACAATTCAGGTTTTTTAACACATTTACTGTTTTTGTACATTTATTGTAACTTTGATAAGATAGAAATTATATTTGTTCTTTAGGATTAATGTTGTGGATAGATTCTAACAGAAGTTAAAATCTATGTTTTCAGCTCTATTGCGAAAAGGATAGACTTATAGATGATCAGTTTGAGCAGTTGAAGGCACATGTTGATATTGGTGATATACTAGGAGCAAGAGGAACAATAAAACGCACAGAAAAAGGTATTTCCTTGAAATTAAGGTTTACGGTAAATTATTTCATGCATTGCAAATGCATGCTATATATTTGGCCAAAGTCTATAGTTTATCCTGGATTTCCGTCTGATTTTTGTGTTACCTCCATGTAAAAAACAAACTTTCCTTTGCCTTTGTTTACTTGGTTTCCTACTAGGGAGACCTGTTCTGCAGTTCCATAAATATGGATTTTTACTAGATTAGAATTTAGAATTCATGAATAAAAGGGAATCTATGTCTTCTTTTGGTACAATAAGGAAAAAGAAATAAAACATTAAATAACAAGCCAACAATAAGCAGAGTGTGTCTATGAGCAGTAAAGATCCCAAATCTGGAGGGTGGTTCCTCCAAAGCTTCCAAGTCTTACGATACCTAGCACCATAAAATTGGCAAAATGATCAGCACAAACATTGCATTACTTAAAAACACATTGAATTTGCACTTTCCGAGGACTACACTTTCTGATGTTATTTATTGTCTTCAGGAGAACTTTCTGTGTGTGTGCTATCTTTTGCAATCCTTACAAAATCTTTGCTTCCACTGCCTGACAAATATCATGGTCTAACTGATATAGATAAACGCTATCGCCAGAGGTAAGCTTGTACTATTTCATTACAATTCTCGTCTTCTACCTTAGTCTATTTTTGCTGGAGTACATTTAATCCTGTGTTCTTTCTTTCAATTTGTCAATCATTCTTTCTTTGTTTCGTTATTTTTCATCTCTTGAAAATACTTTGATTTGTCATTCTTTTTAATGATTTTTATTTTTATTTGTTTCCTGTTCTCTATGTTTTTTTTGTCTGCTACGTATTTTTACAGCATCTCTAGTTATCATTCTCACCCTTGGACTGAAAATTGGATAGCCCCCCTTTTTACAAATATTTCTTCTTCATGTTTGTTGTGGACTTGTGGTTAGGTATGTAGATATGATTGCAAATCCAGAGGTAGCTGATGTGTTCCGCAAAAGAGCCAAGGTAGGTCATCATCCAAACATTATTTGCTTAAGGAAATCATTTCTACTTGTTTTACTTTTAATATATATATATTTTTTTTTATATTTATTGTAAATTTGGAAATTTCATTTTATCTACCTATTTCCTTGTTTCAGTGCCTCTTAATTGGGTTAGAACTATCATGTGGCTATCTTCCTTTGCATTATTTTTTTAATGCGTCTAGTGAATATTGAATGTATCCTTTTAATTGGGAGCCATTTTTCATGATAATGTTCTAGTTACACCCAGAAGAGAAAAAATTTATTGGCACTTTGATGTTTACGCAATTCATTGGTATATGTTTGTTAAAAAAAATTCATTGGTGTATGATTTGAAAGATTATTACTGTAGCCTCACATTCTGTGCCTCTTCTTGTATATTGTTAAAAAGAAATACTTCTCCATTTATCTATGCTTGACCATTTAACTACTATTTCTATTAATTTTCGGATCAAATCCATTCAAATAGGTTGTATCAAAAATACGGAGGACAATGGATTCTTTAGGTTTCGTTGAGGTAGAAACTCCAGTTTTGCAGGTTTGTTGATTTTCATGTACCTACACAATTTTTTCTTGGAAGGTAAAGTGCATATGGGGAATCTGCTAAGCATTTTGCACTTGGAGGGTACCTTTTTTTTCCTGATTAATTTCATTGACTAGGGAGCAGCTGGGGGAGCAGAAGCCAGACCATTTGTTACATACCATAATTCTCTTGGAAGGGACTTGTGTCTTAGAATTGCGACTGAATTGCATCTAAAGAGAATGCTGGTGAGATTTAAACTACTTTTTATTTGTAAAGTCCCGGATCAGCTTACATCCAGACAAGAGATATGCTTAGTACTATTCACCTTGAATGTAGTGCAAACGAATTAGATAACTAGTCAGATCTTGATTCTTTTCTGAAAATGTAAAAGCTGTTCGAGTATCCTGGAATATTGCTCTGTCTATACAGTACTCGTAATTAGAATATTGTTTTTTCTTTAAAGGAGAACTCCATTTGTTTTAACTTCAAACTTTTTGAAAAACCTATGTCTTAATCGTGGCATAGAAGGGGCATCCTCAAGCTATAAATTTGAGATTGTGAACACAAACAATGTCATAAATGTCTATCTGTAAACCGTTTTAAAGTTTTTCTTGATGGCAGGTGGGTGGATTTGAAAAAGTTTATGAGATTGGTCGAATATTCAGAAATGAGGGAATTTCAACTCGTCATAATCCTGAATTTACAACTATAGAGGTAAATCGAAGTTCAAATTTGGATGTTATTTTGGATATGTCAAATCACACAACTATTGGATTTGTGTGCATTTGACTGGCGGTCATATTTTTAGTCATGTAATTAGCTTCTTGCAAATGCATGGTGAAGCTACCTACAAAAATATACAATAGATTATTGGGAAAGGTTTGTGAATCTCTCTATGGCAGGAGCTTTATAGCACTTGGTTGCCCTTTTTTAATGCGTTGTTACCAATATTCACATATCCAGTCCCAAGATCAAATAAAAGAAATATACAGTCCCAAGATAAAAAAAAAGAAAAAAAAAGGGTTGTTCAGGGCCTTCAGGCATCCAACATCCATAATAAAACTTTGTCAAATACTAGTGCGAATCAACAATTGTCTTTTCAAATGTGCCCTGAAAATATAAGTTTTTTTAGTACTTGGGACGGGCATATGTAATGTTTCCCCTATCATTTCATGGCTAAAACTTTCAAGCTAGCTGTTTTAACAATGATTACATGATATTTTAATTTCCATTATTGTATAGTTTATACTTCTCACTGTATCGTGAATTACATTCTGAAATGTATCCATATTAGCTAATCTTTAGATGTATGAAGCATACTCAGACTACCAAAGCATGATGAATTTAGCAGAGGAAATTGTGACTCAATGTGCTCTTGCAGTTCACGGGAAGCTTACCGTTGATTATCAGGTAAACATTGTTCTTAATGGCCTAGATTAAAACTTCATTGGTCAGGTGCCAAGTTGACAAAAAAAAAACTTGATTCTGATTAGTATATTTAAATAAATATATTTTTAATCAAATTCAGCATTGATGTTACCAAAAATAGTTTACAACATTATTAAAATTAACTTTGGAACTGTGAGTTACTGGCTTGTATTTATAAAAGTATATGCAATATAGCTCTTGTTGTAGTAATAGTTGTATCAGCTATATGACAGTTGTAATTGTATCTAGCTAAGTGTAGCGATACTCTTGCTATAGTACACCCTGGCCACCCTGGGTGTGTAGGATAAGAGTTTGTTATAGCTGTTAGTGCTAACCTACACTAAGCAATGCCTATATAAGGTTGTAATGCTTCTCTGTAATCATAATGAAAAATAGAATATTGAGATCACAGAAAGTTAGTTACATAACAGTTATGAACTCTCATAACTCTCTAAATTTTACAATATCGAATCTCAACGTGGTCTTTAATGTTACAAGTGTTCTTCTATAACTCCCTTTTGTATCATTTCACTTCAAATATTATATTATACTGCTTGGGATTGGGTGGACCATTTTTGGTTATGGTTAGTTTGAACAATGTGATGGATGTGTGCTTATGTCAAAGGGATAAACTAATGGTCTTTATTTTGAGAAGATTTCCTATATAAGATGAACTTGTTACTATAATACTATACTGCTTTGTTTACAGTTCACCCATACTGCTGTGTAATGAACGCCAACAGTCATTCTTTTGAATTTTTTTTTAATAACAAATTTGTTGAAGTGTGTGTATTGATTCTGTACAGGGAGTTGAGATATGTCTGGAAAGGCCATGGAGGAGGGAGACCATGCACAATCTTGTAAAAGAAATTTCTGGGATCAATTTCAATGAATTGGGAAATGATCTCGAGGTTGCAAAACAAGCTACTCTGAATACCCTTGGAAACAATCTTGAATACAAGGACAAAGCTTCCATTGAAGCTTGCCAATCTGTCGGCCACCTCCTTAATGAGGTTGATTGGCTTCACCTTTTATCTTCCTCTTTGATATAGGCATCTATTTTATTCATTTTATTTGATGAAGTTTGTTCTATTTGTAATTAATCAAACTTCTTTTGAGGTGTATTGACATCCCTTTCTGACAACACTTTTTGCATTTGTTATACTGTCAATTTGACTTGCAAACACTAACCAATATGTTTCTATTGTGTAATTTAGGTTTTTGAGATATTTGTAGAACCAAAGCTCATCCAACCTACATTTGTTTTAGACTACCCAATTGAGATATCTCCGCTGGCTAAACCACATCGCAGGTAGACACATTTTCGAAAATACTGTGTAATGTTAATTATGTCCTTTGCTGTTATCAAATGTGCTTTGAAGTACCATAAAATTTGGATCTGTTATCAACATTGTTTTACAACTTTCTGTTCAATCCATTGAAGTTGAAGTTTTCTTTTATCAATTGGCTTTGCCCCTTGTTTTCATCACAACAGTCAAATCATCTAACCTATTCAGATTGTTCGTGGATTTTGATCATCATTGTTCACTAATCTTGTGTTGCAATACTTCCTGTTTCTAGATAGTATCGTCTATCTTACACTTTCTCCTTCATTAGATCCACAGGTTTGACCGAGAGGTTTGAACTTTTCATTTGTGGCCGTGAACTAGGCAATGCATTCTCGGAATTGACTGATCCTATAGATCAGGTAAGCTTCCAAACTTTTCACGCTCAGGCATCATAGTACATAGCTTCAGCTTGTATGTGTTTAACTGGCCACTAACTAAAAATGATGTGTTTGTCATCAACTATTTCTCATCCTATACAACTTGGTAGAAAGACCCTGCTAGGAGATGAATATAAGATTTTATGAAGTCTCTATAGGTTATGATGTAGGTTTATCTTCATGTGATTTTCTTGTTGAAGGAATGAATCTTCATGTGATTGTTAGTTCAAAAGAGTTTATCTTATCTTTGTATCTGCAATAACACCGTAACAAGATAGATGACATTGGATAACAAAAAACTATCATTTATGCTTATTTAATGGCATATCAGCATAGCAATAGTTTGATGGTGAACAAAATGGTTGCACTTTTGTGTTTGATGGTGAACAAAATGGTTGCGTTTTTGTACTTGGCAGAGAGGACGTCTAGAAGATCAAATTAGACAACATGAAAAGAAAAGAGCAACTGTTTCAACAAGTGCGGATAAAAAAGAAGGAACAGAAGATGATGATGATGATGATGATGATTCGTATGAAGTGACTCTTGACGATGACTTCCTAACAGCTTTGGAGTATGGAATGCCTCCAGCTTCTGGAATGGTACATAATTGCATATCTTTGTATAGTTATTTTCTTGAGTTCCTTTTAACCATCATTTACTAAGATTATATTATTTCCAGGGACTCGGAATTGATAGGCTCGTGATGCTTTTGACAAATTCTCCCAGCATTAGAGATGTAATAGCCTTCCCTGTACTCAAGGTTCAGCAATAGCCACAGTTTTGTTGTTTTAGTACATGTAATAACAGAATAAAAGCACCCTCCATTATCATTATTTACTCTTTCTAATCTCAGTGTTAAGTCACTTTAATTATTATTTATTATTAAGTACATTTGAATTCTTTGTATATCAAATGGATCTGATAAGAATGAGTTTTTTCATTGGGTGAATGAGCAATATGAATTCAAAGGTTATTTTTGTCTGGAAGGAAGGGAAATTCCCCATTATGCTTTATACTTTCATATTCACCCATGATCTCAGTTGTTACTTGCAAAATTAATCAGCTTTCTTTCTACTACATGACCATAGTGCAATCATATATATAAACTCAAACCATACAATAACTATTAAGAAAAAATACATTATTCCCAAACATTGTTATTGGTATAATAAATAAACATTCACAATCTTTTTTCTTCCCTTTCCTTTTCTAGTTAGCTTAATAAATAATACATAATGTATTTGGACCACCTCAATAAACAAACAGTATCAAAACTACATTCATTTATTCACTGTCATGGTTGACATGAATTAGAACTAATATTTAAGAAGTCATGAACTGAGAATACCATCATTAACTTGAGAAGCAGAAAATGAGATAAGTTTCTTTTTAAGCTTATCTACAGATTCCAATGTTGTGTCAAAAGTTGTAGGAATAATGGATACTTGTCCAGGATTTTGACTATTGAACACTGAGTAGACAATAGCATCTTCAAAACCTTGATTTAGAATGTAATGAAACAAACCTTTAGGAAAAACACAAACATCACCTACTTTGAGAACATTTTGGAAAACTTGATTTTTTGTATCAATAAATCCAGCTATTAATACTCCTTTTTTAACAAAGATCATTTCAGTAGCTCTTGGATGATAATGAAAGTTTACTAATCCATCATTTTCAATGTCGATTCTTCCTATTGAGAGACCGAGAGTATTCAGTCCTGGAAATTCAGCAGCGGTGACAAGTTTTACGGATGCACCAAAAATGTCGGTAGAACTAGCGTTACTTAATTCATTGCTCTTGAAATCTTGAGCTGTTACATTAGCTGGATTTTTGCAAGGTAGACCATTGATGAATATTGTTTGTTTATTTGGTGGAATTGATGGACATGTGTCTTGTAGGTTATCACAATCTGCAAAACAAACTTGGATTTTGGCTAAGACAATGCAAAATAGCACATAGAAAATGTTGTAAACAAAGGATTTCATCTTGAAACTCCTTTTTACTTTGTTACTAATTTCTTGCACCTTTATTAGTATGGCTTTGAATAAATTATTCAATTCAAATCATATATATAATATATAAACATATGTACATTGAACAAAGTTCTTGATGTGGGACTTTGCTAATGTGGACTGCAAGTAATTATAGTCTTGGAGTTCACTTCTGGATTTGAAGTATAATTTAAGAAGTGTTTGCTTGAAACAAAGGATTTGTTGAGTTAATTTGTACCATGTCCTATAGTTAAATTCCACCGTTATTTCTAATACTTGAAGGTTTGGATAATTAACAAGAAATTCCATGTGTAGCTAATGTAAGTTTTTTTTTTTTTTTTTTTTTTTTTTTATTGACAAAGAATCACCCCAAATCTCACCAGGACTTGAGATAAAATTTCATCGCCAATGTGATGATTTCATCGGTATGTAATATATAAGTATTTATGTTATCACTTTATGAGTATTGAGACTTTTTCTAATCTGGTGAACTTCAAAACTCAAATAGCCTATACTATTTTTATAAAAATAAAATAAAAAATAATAATCAATTATGTTCAGTCTTGGCAGAAGCTGTTTGAGGAATATTATGCATTTGGTTGTCATTTTCAATATGGTCAAATTCAAGTAAGTTATGAAGTCAAATTTTATGCCATATGTTTCTATTTTGGATAGGACATATATTCTAGTTAACTACAAGTTTTAATTTTTATATAAAATTCCTTTGCACTTACTCATCTTATTCTTATTATATATTAATCTAAGTAAAAGTAAAGTACAAATAACAGCATTAAAAAAAGTTAAAGGGTATCAAGTAGAATCTCTTTTGTGGTAAAGTATTTTTGACAATGACAATCGTAGCATACATTTGGTGTACAAGGAATTTGTGTTCTATGCAAACATGGTAACATGATGACTGACAGTGTAACAAAAAATTGATATATGAGCAATAAGGCTTATATATAGTTATATACTCTCTCTGCATATTTTAGATAATTGAAATGTGTATATTACATTTTTCTTTTTTGTAGTCCAAGTCTATAAAAACATTCAATTCTCTAAACATTAAATTCTTAATATCATTAAATGCTGTTGTGAATTCGGTTTAAACTCACACCAATAACCTTTTGATGTGTGGAGCAAATTGAACCAAGTAACCAATTTAAGTTGATAGAGTTGATGATGCAATATTCAAGAACAATAAACACAATGAAAGCAGCAAAGGACACACTATGATTTGTTTACCCAGTTCGGTGTTAATGAACCTAATCTGGGGGAGGGAGCAGCCCTTCCGTTCTACTATGATCAATGAGAAACTTTCACAAGAAATCCCAAATAGGATTACAAGAATTAATCCTAATTCTACCCTAATCTCGAATCTCTTTCCGTGACCAAGAGACTCAATTGACCTAGCTACCCAAGGTGAAAAGTAAACAATCTTTTGCCTTTGACGACAAACCCTTGTTTACCCAACTCAACTCTCAATTTTTCTATGAATAAGACAATCCCTATTTATAAAAAAATATATGCCTACTTATTTTAAAAGATAATCTTCTAAAATAAAAACAAATCTCATATTGTTTTTAAATATATCCTATTTAAAAAACAAACACAATCTAAGTTAGATTTTCTCCAAAACAATTTCTCCACAGAATCTGCGAACAAACAAACTTGGCCACCACACGTGCTGCGCCCCGCGCAGATGACAGGAGCTGAAGCTCCATCTCGCAAGCAATTGCACCCCGCGCACAAGTGGCTGCGCCCCGCGCAGGCCACAACTTCTGGACTCCGAAATCCTGACTTCATGTAACCGAGATTTTAAGGCACTTTCAACAATTCTCCACCTTGCCTTCAAATCGATGGTGACCCGCTCAACCACCGCGCTGCTCCCTCCATCTTGAATCTTCTATTCAAGATCACCGGCCAAGTCCAAGTCCCACTTGAACCTTGACCTCTTCCACTTGCTTCCAACAACTCTTGCTAGAACCACAAGCCGTACCTCTTCATTCCTCGGAATGCCTTCCGCCCTCATGAAGGTCTTGTCTCCAACTACCATAGGAATTTTAGGTAGCCCCACAAGACTCACCGCAACCTCTTCAGCCCCCGGAGTGATCAAACCTGTCCTCCTGAAGATACGCTTGCATCCAACTATCATCGGCCTTTTGGATAGTCCTACAAGCTCCACCACACCATCTTCGAACCCCGGAATGCCTTCCGTACTCTCGAAGCTTTGCTTGTTCCCAACCAACCCTGGAATTTTAGGTGGTTGTTCAAGCTTCAACATTGAACTCTCCTTGTCCTTCACTACTTCAAGTAGTCCTACAAGTTCCCAAGTTCTATTGTCGGTGTTCCCAATTGCTTCCCTGAAGTTCTTCAATAGGTTTTGCACTTCTTCAGCCTCAATTGGAACATACCCCACAAGGTCTTCACAGTCATACCCAAAAGGTGCTACATCACCGCTCTCCTCCCTATCTCCTGCTAGATAGCCAAGAGCTAATGTTGGCTCTCCTCCTCTAGTCCCACTATCGGAAGACTCCACCTCAACTTGAAACTCCACCAAAGTTTCAAACCCGGTACTCACACTATGAACTCCACCTTGCAATTTGCAAAACCACCCGACTTGATCAGAAATAACCCCAAAGTCCCATAACTCCATCACGTCATGAGAGCCACCAGAGTCTAGAGTCTCACTCTCCTCCGATTCCCAACTTGACAACACAAGTGCCTCCGCCTTCTCATAACTCTCCTCTTCGGAGGAACTTCCCCAACATGCACGGAACCAATCTTGTCCTTCCATTCCGGACAATCCTTCTTGAAGTGACCTTTCTTTCCACAACAGAAACAGCTCCACCTGTCTCCAGACTTAGCCGACTTACCCCTACCTCTACCTTTCCCTCTTGAAACGGTTAAGGCATCCGCACCGCTTTCCACCTTCAAGTTTTGAAACTTAGTAAGTTCTTTGGTCCTTAAGGCCGCTTGAACTTCCTCCAAGGTAACGGGGCTTTCCTTGCCATAGAGCATAGTATCCTTGAAACCTTCATAGGACTTAGGTAAAGCACACAGTAGGTGTAAAGCTTTGTCTCCGTCATCTAGGACCACATCAATATTCGCCAAATCATCCAAGATTTTGTTGAATTCCGTCAGTTGCTCCGTTATGGGTTTCGTCTCTACCATTCGAAAAAAGTAAAGACGTTGCTTCATGAACTGCGTATGTGCCAACGACTTGGTCATGTATAATGAATCAAGTTTGGCCCACATAGACGCAGCCGTCGTCTCCTTCGCTACTTCTCTCAACACCCGATCTCCAAGACACAAGATGATCGCACTCAAGGCTTTTTCATTCAACTCGGTCTTCTCCGCGGCTGAGAGATTAGCCGGCATCAGTGCTTCCCCCTTTAGCGCCTCAACACACTTGTTCTGAATCAGCACAACCCTCATTTTCACCTTCCACAACCCGTAGTCGTTACTCCCGATGAACTTCTCGATATCAAACTTCGAACCCATGGTACCTGATTATCGATTTGATCCTTGCCCCACGGTGGGCGTCAATTGTTGTGAATTCAGTTTAAACTCACACCAATAACCTTTTGATGTATGGAGCAAATTGAACCAAGTAACCAATTTAAGTTGATAGAGTTGATGATGCAATATTCAAGAACAATAAACACAATGAAAGAGGCAAAGGACACACTATGATTTGTTTACTCAGTTCGGTGTTAATGAACCTAATCTGGGGGAGGGAGTAGCCCTTCCGTTCTACTATGATCAATGAGAAACTTTCACAAGAAATCCCAAATAG
Organism: Trifolium fragiferum; assembly: GCA_954870985.1. Taxonomy (NCBI): domain Eukaryota; kingdom Viridiplantae; phylum Streptophyta; class Magnoliopsida; order Fabales; family Fabaceae; genus Trifolium; species Trifolium fragiferum. The sequence goes on from OX940792.1 coordinate 1,039,943, forward strand.
GGTTACAAGAATTAATCCTAATTCTACCCTAATCCCGAATCTCTTCCTGTGACCAAGAGACTCAATTGACCTAGCTATCCAAGGTGAAAAGTAAACAATCTTTTGCCTTTGACGACAAACCCTTATTTACCCAACTCAACTCTCAATTTTTCTATGAATAAGACAATCCCTATTTATAGAAAAATATATGCCTACTTATTTTAAAAGATAATCTTCTAAAATAAAAACAAATCTCATATTGTTTTTAAATATATCCTATTTGAAAACAAACACAATCTAAGTCAGATTTTCTCCAAAACAATTTTTCCACATCATCTGCGAACAAACAAACTTGGCCACCACACGTGATGCGCCCCGCGCAGGTCATTCTGCGCCCCGCGCAGATGACAGGAGCTGAAGCTCCATCTCGCAAGCAATTGTGCCCCGCGCACAAGTGGCTGCGCCCCGCGCAGGCCACAACTTCTGGACTCCGAAATCCTGACTTCATGTAACCGAGATTTTAAGGCACTTTCAACAAATGCTATAATTCTATTTTTAAGTATCTTAACATGTGCCCTTAGGGCACAAGTTAACTCCCAAACAATAATTACCTAGTCATTTTGTTTTGTCTGCCATGGACAACTTGATAAAGATACCAAAAAGAATTTCATATATATTGCGATGAAAACAATGTCCATTATTGATTTATCATTATGAAAAAACCTCTGTCATTACCTAGTATGATTAAGACCAAATACTGGCTTATTACTTCTTAGTTCTTACCCTTTTGCAATATACTTATGTGACTTTCAGTATATGTGACCAATGTAAGAATATTTTATTCGAAAATGAAAGTTATAAGGATGGCTCGGTGACCGAGAAGGCGAGAATAGATACGTTAGGGAGTGGAGATAAAGAGATTGAAGTTCACCCTCAAATATAAGAAGCATACACAATCTGAGGCCGAACACCTCAAAAAATATAAAAAGAGATAGAAAAAATAAAAAAAATAAAGAGTAGGAATAGCTCAACACAACACCCAATCAAGAAAAATACCATAACCCAAGACACGAACACCTAGAGGAAAAATGAAGAAGGTCAACCACAACTAAAAGAAAAACAACAGCAGGTCAAATACTCATCAGAAGCACTGAGATCCAACTCCACATTCCAACAATCTCTATCGGTTTAGCATAAAATATGTTGCATCTCTCACTCATAAAAGAAACAAGGGGTGTCAATATTTTTACCTAAATACCACTTTCAAGATAAAAGTTTTACCATATCAATCAAGTAGTCAACATATGAGGTTTCCTCCGAAAAGACTAAATCATTTCGAAAGTTTCAAATAGACTACACAATAACATGCCGAATTAACAATCACTCTAACTTGATTTTCTCCCCGCACCTAAACCTAAAACACTTTTAAATATCATTAGAGTGCCACGAGAAAGTAGAAACTCAACATCCAAGCAAACACTTATTTCATATCATTATAAAAAATCAATAATATAATTTAACATCAACTCTAACACTTGAGGATTGACCATATACATAACCACCATTGCTAATTCATGAACAACTACACTAGCTTAATGTTTTAATATACAATTAATATTAATATAACTTGTTTAATATTTTATTTATATAGTTTATTCTGATAAGACAATGGGGCCTATATTTAACCCGGTCATCCAACCAATCCAATTCATATTTTACCTGAACCAACTAGTTTTTCTTTTGACAAACCTGAACCAACTAGTTAAAATCCAAAATTGTTTAATGCATGTAACATGATTTTGACTCATTCGTGAAACTGTGAACTCAAACCTTTCATAATTTTTTTTTCTTTTCTAAATCTTGTGTTAATACAATTTGAGACATTTAAAGTGTCTTTTTTAATCTAAGTATTAGAATTTTAATAAAAATTAATATTATTTAATTATGTTATTTTAAAATAATAATCTTAGCAAAACATTGTTTTTTTATGAAAATTACTTTTGTCATCCTACGGGTCACTCGCACACCGTAAGAGTTTCTCATTTTACTTTTCCGCTACCTAAGTAGTGAACATTGTAAAAATGAGTAATTTTTTAGGCAAAAATTTTACATGGAAACACCTTACATGAAATTTGTGTCCGTTAAAAATACAAAATGTGAGTAAAAGACACTCTACATAAAAATTTCTCATTTTTATAACATCCGCTACTTAAATAGTATATGTTTTAAAAATGAGAAATTTTCGTAAAAACATCCTACTAACATGAAATTTTTGATTATTTGAATGTAGAATCCGCTACTTAAGTAGCATACGGAGATATTTTTGTAATTTTGTAGAACGTGTCCCAAAATTAATAGAACGGCTAAAGTAATTTTCTTTTTAAATCTTAAGAGGCCCTACAAAAATCTTAAAGCCCATGGTCCATGACCCATAGTTGAGAAAAGAACAAGCCCAACAATATTTCAGATTCTGTTTCTTCATTTTCTTCTTCTTCTTCTTCACTCTCTCTGAAACACACTGAAAACGAAAACAATGGCTTCTTCCAACGAAAAATCAGCGACATTTTTGAAGAATTATGGTTACGATTTCTTATTGGGATCAATTTCCACTTTCTATATCCTGATGGTGCCATACACTAAGGTGGAAGAAAGTTTCAACGTTCAAGCAATGCACGATATTCTTTATCATCACTTTCATTTAGATAATGTCAGTTTACTATTTGCTATTTTATTTTTCTTATAAACTTTATAGTATTAATTAATTTATAATTTTATGTTCATTAATTATTCAATGAATATAAAAAATCAGTTTTTTGCTTATATTTGAAACCGAATGGAGTGTATAATTTATTGATTGATTGATTTTATTTTTATGTTTTTGTTAACAGTATGATCATCTAGAGTTCCCTGGTGTTGTTCCTCGCACTTTCATCGGTAAGCTTTTGTATTTTTTAGCATTCTATATCTAAAGAATTAACTAATATGATCAAAATGTAGGATATGTGGTAATAATATACATTATAGGATTAGAAATGACAGCATTAGAGTGAGATTTGGGGTAGAACTTGTTGTAGAAAAGATAGTGGAAACTCGAATTAGGTGGTTTGAACACGTAGAGAGAAGACCTGTAGTAAGAGAGAAACTAGAAAAACTATAAGAGAGAAACTATTAAGAAATATTTAGGGGGCGTTTGTTTCAAGGAGGTTGTTAATTTCACTCTCAGGAATAATATTACCGGGAAATAATAATGGGAATTTTATTCTTGGGTATTTTTAAACAAAATCATGTTTGGTTGATATTAACTACAATCCTAGAGATATGATATATGATAGAACATTATGGCGTCGTTTAATCCATGTAGCTGATCTGACTTAGTGGGATAAGGCTTGGTTGTTGGTTGGTTGGTTGGTATTAAGTTGTTTATCCAAAGACAGAGAGGTTAATATTGTTTATGAGAAGTAAGAAGTTTCTTTCTGAAGAAGTGAATAAATATGGCCGCATTTAGTGTGAATCAGTAATATTATTTGGAATTGTTACTAGCCTGTTTTATATAACTGTTATTATAGTCTGTTTAGTTGTTAGTAATGGCAATTGGATCATCTTTATCTTTTTGTTAATTTGGATTTTTCGCAATGAATTTTCACAAAGTCCATGTTTCTTCAGTGTATGTACTAATGTAGTAGGTTGTTTTTTTATTTGTAGTATTATACCTTATCTCTAATTGTATTAATTTATTTAGGTGCTTTGCTTGTGTCACTTGTTGCATCTCCGGTTGTATTTATTACAAGTTTGCTGCGTTTGCCGAAGTTTTATGCTCTTCTCATAGGTAACCTCTTTCGCACTTGACAGTCATTGACTCATTGCAATTTCATTTTCCTCTGTTCAAAGAGTGCTGTATTGTCTAATCTTTCTTTCTTCCTACATTTCCCATACAAAATGTTCAAATTTATCAAACATGGTAACAATTTTCACTATTCTGTGCTCTGTGGCTACGTAAAGATTGCTTCATGTATTTGGTAAATCTGGTTCCGTCGATAATATGTTTTTTTATTGTTCATTTTTCGACCTTTTTTTATCATCAGCTGTTGCCCAACTTAATTTTCTTACATGTATCTTATGGGTCTTTTGGTTGATATGCAGTTCGAATGACCCTTGGATGCATCGTACTGTATACACTAAGATTCTTTCGTCATCAGGTTTGCACATTTGGCTCCTTTTTCCTCCTTCCTATATCTCTATTGATAATCAATAAAGAAGACTTATATCTTACCTATTTATGATATCTTACCAGTGTTCAGCAAAATTTCTGATATCTTACCTATTTATTTAAAGTTTAGGTTTCATATGAAATGATAGCGTTGATTTTATTTTGGCATAACCTCATTCAAGAACTTTTCATAAATGTTGATAGTTAAGTTGCTACGATACACATGATTTGATAAGCATCCTAGCTCATTTGCATAAACACAATGTCATAAACATTCTAGCTAATTTGCTATGCTTGTAGAAACTTGGCTCATTTATTTTGTGCATCTTGCCTGTACTTTAGATAAAGGGGTTCTTTCCATGCAAATTAGTACAAGATAAAATTGGTTTCTTGAGATTTGACTTCATAATATTTTGTTTGTGAACTATTTAGAGGGGGAGGTGAGTGGGAGTTGTTTCTTTGACGACTTTTTGGAGGAATTGTGGAATTCTCACATTGATGCATATATTTTTATTTTATTTTATTGCTTTACTGGCAAGACATGAGCTTTCATTTTCTTTGTTAACAAAATGTCTAAAAGCACTGATGGTAGTCATTAATATCTTAAATGAGTATCAATCATATTTTTACTTTACATGGCACACATGTTCCTTCCCTTGGTTTTACAGTCTATTTTCTCTCTGCTCCAAACCATTGAAGTTTAAAATATGTTATATAGATTAAGTTGGATATGTTCCCTGAATCATGTTAATTGCTGTGCAGATAAGGAATAAATTTGGGCATCAAGTAGAAGCCTTCTTTGTGATACTAACCTCTATTCAGTTTCATTTTCTGTTCTATTGTTCTCGTCCGCTTCCCAACATTCTCGCTTTGGGTATAGGTAACTACTTTCATTGATTAAGTGGATTTTGTATTTTCAATCTCACTTTAATTTCCCTGAAATTTTAATTATACCTTTATAAGGGGATTTTTCCTATGTGCTAGTCAACCTCATGGTTTAGTGCTTTCTCTTTATTTATTTTTCAGTAAATTTGGCATTTGGATACTGGTTCCAGGGGCGCTTTTATGCAGCTGTAAACTCTTTGGTATGTATGTCATTTGGTTTTACTTTAGTTTCATGTTAGTTGAGATTCTTAATTATTCTTTTGTTAGCTCTTATGCACTGCCTTTTTTTGAATAATCTCTTGGCACTTTCGGATTATCAGATTTTTGCTACAACTGTGTTCAGATGTGACATGCTATTACTTTTTGGTCCCCTCGGCCTACAACTTCTTCTGGTATGTTGCACTTTATGTTACCTTAATTGGTCCTTTTCTTCTGTCAAGTGACGTGAAGCCAGCAATTTCCTAGTACTATAGAACATAGTTGGTTCTTCATGAATTTATTCAATATCAGCTCTGGACTTCTAATGTCAAATATCTTGAGATTGTAATAAAGATCATATTTTCCACCATAAGTCAGATTAATCTGTTTTGACTTTTTTTTTGAGTAGTTTTAATGTTAAGACTTCCAGTATGTTCGTTGTTTTATATTGCATTCTTGTGAATTTTTATTTCTATGTCACTTTCCTATGGCTTTTATTATCTCAGGTTATAGGTTGATTGGGAAAGTTTTTAGAACTGAATTGTTAAATTAGGTCATCACAGAATCACAATTACTCAAATGCTTACTGTAAATGTAAAATGTAAACACAGAATGTCATTGCTTTAACTATTAACTATAATTGGTATGATAGTTTATTGTTGGAGAAGAGTGTCCAGCATGTTTAGGATTTGATGTCAAGTGTTCTGTTTGATGAATTTTCTTACCCTCATTTTCTGGCTTTGCACTTTTGTCAAATAATTAAATTGAAAATTTTGTTCTAAAAATTCCAATGTTAAATTAAAATGATCAAGTTTTGTGCCTGATAATATTTATCTCTTGAAGGGAAGACAAAACAAATTTCAGTATGGGGTGCTCTAAAACATTGCATTGTGATGGCCTTCTTCTGCGTAGGTTGGTGATATATTTTTCTAATTAATCTTTAATTTTTAAAAAGTAAAGTTTATGCTTAACTGCAGTGCTTTCATTAAAATTTGATTCTGACATTGACGTATCCCACATGCATTACAGGTATAACCATATTGGTTGACTCAATTATGTGGAAAAGGTTATTGTGGCCTGAATTTGAAGTCTTGTGGTTTAACTCTGTACTGAACAAGAGTTCTGAATGGGGAGTATCCTTCACAGAGTTCATATTGAACAATAGAATATGAAAATATATATTACATAATTTATTTAACAACTGCTTACTAATACTATAGATGATAGAGTTCTGAATGGGGAGTATCCTTCAGAGTTTATATTGCACTAAAGTCTGGTGTGCATGCTCAGAGGAGTAAGAAAGAAAAGGAAAATGGGGATACCTGAGTTGTGTAGTTAGTTCCTGGTTTAGTTGGGGGGATACACGCGGTTTGCTTTTGGTGGGGGAGAGGGGTATGAGGGGAAAGTTAGCTATACTTTTGCTAAATTTCTGCAATAGTGAGGATTTAAAGTATGTTGGGATTAGGTTCTTGGTGGTCACTGGTTACTCCTTGCACTCATCATTTATAAATGATAATAATGAGTTTCCTCTCGGTTTTGCCTGCGGGAGAGTGAGGCACATGGATTTTATTCTTTATCATTATCTAAAATATGCTTGCTGTCTGTTGCTTTTGATAATAATGTCCTTTTGTATTTGGTAAATTATTATGTTCCTTAGCAATGTTTTTATTAGACACATGCTTTCCATTGGTACTTCACGTCCGCGCTCCCTCGTTCACTGCTTGCTGCATATCCTCTTTCACTGGTAAGTCATCGATTACAAGATATTGTCCTTACCGATCAACATATAGTTTGTCATGTAGATTTCTAACTTGAATGTTGGCTTATTCTACTTCCAGTGAATTGGTTAATATCTTTTAATTTCAAAATGACATGTTTTGTGTATTTTTCTCAATGCCTAATTTAAAGTTTAATATTTTCTCTATATTTATGTGGGTTTCTTTTCCAAATTTTGAGCTTACTCTTATGAATCAACTATAGGCTTGTGGTTAATATGGAATGCTTCCTACCTATTTGGTTTGAAAAATTCATTTCAGTTTATTCCCTATTTTTCTCTAGTTTCTCAGCCATTCAAGCATCTAGCATGCTTACGCACAGTCATGTATGTTTGAGAACACCATCTCTAAAACATACTATACTAGGGTATTTGGACTATGTATAGCCATGGTAAATTTCACTGAAGACGAGGCTCGTTGAATATAGCCGTTATCTATAATTTATATTATCTTAGGTTTATAAATACCCTTTGAATTCCTGATCTTGTTCAGACATTACTTCACAAGTTCACAATAATATGGTCTTGAGATTTTCTTTTCTTTTATGTGAATCCCAGTCTGCTTTAGGTTTATTGTTCTACATCACATCGCCCCAATATGGGCAACTCCCCCATCCCAACTTCTTCAAGCAAAAGAAAAATAAATAGGGATCTTGAAAGGAGAAAAAAGAAGCCCTGTTTTTGTTCCTGACTTGACAAGATGTCTGTTTTGCAGTTTGGTTTCTTAGTAGACAGAAGAGTACGGTCTTTTGCTTTCCCAGCTCTTGCCTTCATTTTGCTTTATTCTAAGCTTCCCCACAAGGTACCACAATTAGACTATGAAATCCGTCGCTTAATTTGTGTCTGTCATCAAACCAAATAATGCACTTAACATTATTTTGATGGATATTGCAGGAGCTTCGTTTTATTCTAAGTGCAGTTCCAATATTCAACTTGTCTGCTTCGATTGCATGTAACAGAATGTAAGGTCTCTATGATTATTTAAGTTTCATAAACATAACTGGCCCTTAGAAAGCAGAATATTTACATAAGGTTTTTCTTTTCTTACATGTGGTTTTTAGTTGCAATGTTTATGCTCAGATATGAAATAGACACATCAACTTGTTAATTTGAGTTTTATATGAGTCGATATAAATTAATTGGATGCTCTCCGCATTTTCTGACATTATTTCATCATGTTTGTCAACATGTATACTAAAATACAACTGAAAAGAGATATTAAGGAAGAACAAGTCAATTGTGAATTTGAAATATAAATGAATTTGTATTCATTTCCTTGTTTCTGCAGAATTGTATTCTGCATTGTTAACCTCCGAGATGTAGCTCAGGTATTTATAGTACATTCAGTCAGTTACAAACTCTAACTGACTGACCTGCAACTGTAACACCCTAACTGACACTCTATGCGTCTACAGTGGTCCTTTACAGTATCTACAGTGCTTCTATGGAGTCTACTGTCTAGTATGATATACAGGATATACAAAGTATAGTCCATACAATACAAATCATACCCCAAGAGTGATGAATGAGTTTGAACTGTATTTGTAGTTATAATCTTAACAGTGATTTTAAAATGATGTGCCCTTATTGAAGAATTAACTTGACTATCTTCTTACTGTGTTGTGTAGTAAGTTACTAACCTTCATTTGTATGTGTCCTGAAATGTTTCAGTTACAATAATAGGAAAAAGATGATCTGGAACTTGCTTTTCCTCATTATGTTGGGATCACTTCTAATGAGGTTGGTTCACTAGTCAATTTTGTTTCATCGGCGATAGATCCTTCTTTCACGTGCTTATTTATTCTCTTCTTTTTTTTGCAGTCTTGGAGTAACCATCACAACTTTTACGGCATCATTTTGGAACTATCCTAGTGGTCATGCCTTAAAAAAATTGCATGGGACTGGTGAGTCCATGAGTTGCAAAATGTACCTGCATTTAACTAGAATTTTCCTTGAAAAAGTACTACTCTGTTTTTACCCATTAATTTTGTAAAACTATTGAAGTTTCACCATCATTTTCTTCATAATCAGCAGTGGCAAAGTCTGTCAAAATGTTGAGATTGTTGCATCTGGCGAAGCATCTGAAGGATTAGATAATATTTTACTTCGATCATGAATTCTTCTGTCAAAAAAATTATTGTCATGGGTGTTATCTGATTCTTCAATTTATGACATTTTTGGACTATGTGATGTATATTGTATGATTGAATTTGAGGTGTTTAATTGAGACTCATTCTCTGACTAGCATTCTGTTATTAACATTCCCAGTTTGGAAAGTAAATAAATGGAAAACTTTGTTTAATTTGACATGTATCATTTGCTTTTCTGGCTCACAATTCCTTTCTTCTGAATTACAACAAGACTAATTTTTAGAAATGATATCTTGAATGCTAAAGAAATTAGTGATAGGAGAGTAATGTACAAGTTTGTTGTTATTGTCTTTTTCACACTACCCCTTTTATTTCTTTTAGCCAAGTGGTTTTAATTATTTATTTTTTTGTGGCAGGTTTCCAAAGTGATACGAATGAACAATTGGTTCACATTGATACATTTTCTGCCATGAATGGAATATCTCGCTTTAGTGAAAGTGATTTTCCATGGAGGTATATTTTGCTTCTTCCTTTTATACATGCTTTTTTTAACTCTTGCAAGGATCCAGACAATGTTTGACTACAATAATAATTCATGCCTTTCCCAGCCATTGGCTATTTAGCAACCACTATATTTATATTCACTGTCCTGCAAAGCATGAAATCCACTATATTTATGTTCTGAGATTATGTTTTCAACATCATCTTCGAGAATCAAAGATCAATCTCACTTCATTCCCCAGATAATAAATTGATGTCCAGAAAAACTATGTTTGACACATTTTGTCTCTGCATTGTGTATCCTCCTCTCCTGCACACTCACACTTTCAGGTTCTCGTCTATTCATGGATAAAGAAGGATTTATATTCTTCTATTTTTTACATTTTAAACTGTATTTCGGTATGACCATAGCTAAGCCTCCTGTTGGGGAGGGGGTAGGGGAGGCCTTTATCAACTTCTGAAGTATATTAACCATTTTTTCACGTGCATCTTGAGGTATTTGGCCGACTACAGTCTTCTTGAGGATAACAAGGAACTGGAGCTATTTGGATTAATGAATGCGTTTCCAATGAACTGGATCCATTTTCTGCATGCTTAGGACGTTTCAGTTCAATTGTTAGATCCTTACCACTATTTGAACTGTGCTCATTTCGGTTCTACAGTTTAAATACTTTTCTAAACATCTACATGTAAATTCTTTCTATGCCAATAATTGATTGTTGTGGCAAGTCTGAATCTGGATTTGAGTGCTAAGAATTAGACACCTTTATCCATTGTCAACTCATGATAGTTTTGAAGATTGTTGTTTGCATATGCTGTTTACATGATTTATCATGCCTATATGGAAAACTTGTGTAGCAACTAAACAATGGTAGAAATAAATATGAATATCCATAATTTTTTTCTTCATTTTATTTACAACAATTATAGCAAGTTACTTCCACTATTTTATGATATTAAGTTACATTTCCACTTTTCTTTACTGTAGGTATTCTAAAGAAGAAGAAATTAGCTTGCAAGAATTTCAGCACAGAAATTTTACTTTCCTAATAAAGTGAGTTATTCATTAACTGGCATACCAGTTATGATATTTTAAGTACTTTGCTGCGTAAACATAAACGTACTTTGGCTTGAGTGACATATAAATTGTATTGCACATGCTTTCTTTATGATGAGAAACTAATCCTAGGAATCTCAAGATATTCTAAGGTTACCACCAACTGATTTTACTTGATAAACTCAGATACTACTACGTAGTATAAAAATATTACAAGAGTTTGTCTAATATTGGACACTATTGGGATTTTGTATATGATTTCACAATTCAGTGCACTGACTTTGCTATTTTCTCAAAATCTGATCCTTTTCTTGGTCTTCAACAGTGAACATCCTGTGATCAATGGATTCAAGTGTCTGTTTACTGAAGATGGTTTCTCAAGAATGCGTATTAAATATGGCTTTCCGCCAATTTTACTGGTCAGTAGTCGCTGCACTTGACAAACATTTCAAACAATGAATGTTTTATACCTTCCAACATTATGTACCCTTGTTTTAACCCTTTGCAGGTTAAAGAACCTAAAGTGTATGTCCATGGAAATTTAGAAAACAATGCTGTTGTCAACAAAATTTGGCCTGGTTGCCCATAATTTGGCTTGGAATCCCAAAAGTGCCATTGAACTTGTGTGCCAAAGTTGCAACCAGAACAACTTGTAATGCTTATTATTCTCTTATTGGTGTGGTGCACTACCTCTTGGGGAGAAAAGCTAATTTAAGATTACTACTGATTTTACAACATTTGAAACCTATGTAATGATTAACCAGAAATTGAGGCAGTGTAGGAGAATTATTTATGTAACTAATTTTGTAGTATGTTTGTTTTTCTTCAACATATGGTTTTTCTATTTACACTTCTATGAATATATATGGGTATAGCCTTAAAATATAGCTGGGGTTAAATGAAGCTTTTCAATTATTATGGAAGCACATGATTATTAACAATATAGAACGGAACATCAGTTTCTTTTTACCATTTTGTGTCAATTTTTTTTTTGACTTAATTATATTTTGGTATCTCTTTTTCAGTTATTATTTTTGTCTCAAATACTGTTCTATCAACAATTTTCGCTCACTAAAACCATAGTCTCAATCCATATAAAAAAAATATAAAAAAATCCTAGTTTGAAAGTTTATTTTATCTGCAAAGGATAATTATTGGGCCGTACAATATAAGACAAAATAACACAGCACAAACTGTTAAGAATTGAACAATTTTTTATCTTATAAGATGTTTCGTGGATAAAAAATTATTTTGATTATTTGCAAAACTAGAAGATTAAAATTAAGATGTTTGATAAATTTAACTGTTGTAAGTATGAAATTACGGTAAAGTACATGGTTAATGAATAATTATTATATTTAAAAAAATAATAATAAGGGTAAAAAAATATAAAATGTAAACAGTTATAAGTTTAAATGCGTTTCTCAAAAAATGTTACTCTCTCCCACTCCATAGTCGTTTTTGTTTATATGTGTAAGATGGAACCAATCATATCCATCTCAAATCCAAACCTTATTATCTTCAAAAAAACAGAAAGAAAAAAAAACCTTCATATCCAATTCCTAGTAACTAGTTCTTGTTTTGTTTGTCTGTCACCCACAAAGTTAATGATGACAACGCCTCTTCAAATTCAATCTTCTCTGCAAAACCAAAGCTTTTCTCTTTCACTTTCATCTTCCCATTCCTATTCCAATACTCTTCCCTTCAAACAAAGGGTCAGTGTCCTTTACACTTACAGTAGTGTAAGAGCAATCTCTGTCACTTGTTCTATCTCAAAAGTTCACAACTATGGTACTGTTGATTATGAACGAAGACCCATTGTGAAATGGAATGTTCTTTACAAGAGAATCTCTATGAATAAAAATCCTGAATTGGGTTCTTCTTCTGTGTTGAATCAGTGGGAAAATGAAGGCAAAACTCTCACCAAATGGGAACTTTGTAGAATTGCCAAAGAGTTGAGAAAGTATAGAAGACATGATAAAGCTCTTCAGGTAAATCAATCATTATAATAAACATTATCTTTAATATGTTATTTGTTTTGTCAAGTAGTTTAGTGGATAGAAATTCTGGGTTCGAACCCGGTTCCCTATAATGTGATGTCCCTATGAGTTGAACTATGCTCACGGGGACATTATCTTCAATAGGTTTGTGAATTGAGAGTGCAAATAAAAGGTACAAAAATAAAAGCTATGAAGTACTGACATAGACACAGACAGCGAATACGACAGACATAGACACAGACAGCCAATATGACAGTGACATTCGCATGTCGACACTAGTAATAATCTGAGAAAATTGATTGAATGTGTTGGTGTCAAATAATTGACTTGTATTGGACACAGGATACACCTTCAATTTGAAGTCTCGAGGCTACATTGAATGATAGAGAGCAGATATTTGAGGAAGAAAAGATAGAAATTACATGATAGGAGGGAAGGTGTAGATATTAGTTTTGTGGTTTTGGAATAGAAATTGGGATGGAGAGCCATGATTCTTCATCCTTTTAAGCAATGTCTGAAATGTATAGCATATTGCAAAGTTGTTAAAAGATATGATTAAATGACATGGTTCCTTACTGTTTCTGATTATATAAAATTGTTTTCTTCAAATGTCTTAATATCATCCATGAGCAAGTTTATGAAAGTAATGAGCAAATGTTGCAGGTATATGAGTGGATGAACAATAGACCAGAGAGGTTTAGAATAACTGCAAGTGACGCAGCGATTCAGTTAGATCTAATCGCTAGAGTTCAGGGAATTTCTAGTGCAGAAGGATATTTTCTGAACCTGACTAATGATTTAAAAGACAAGAGGACATATGGTGCCCTCTTGAATGCGTATGTTCATTCTAGATCAAAAGAAAAGGCAGAATCTTTACTCGACGTAATGAGGAGTAAAAGTTACTTAATACATTCACTACCGTTTAATTTAATGATGACTCTTTACATGAACCTTAGGGATTATGATAAGGTTGATATGATGGTTTCAGAAATGACAGAAAAGAACATACAGCTCGATATATATACATATAACATCTGGTTATCTTCTTGTGGATCTCGAGAATCAATAGAAAAGATGGAACAAGTGTTTGAACAGATGTCGAAGGATCCTACGATTATCCCTAACTGGAGTACATTTAGCACAATGGCTGCAATGTACATTAAGATGGAAATGTTTGAAAAAGCACATGAGTGCTTAAAAAAGATGGAGGTTAGAATATTAGGTCGAGATAGAATACCTTTTCATTATCTCCTGAGTTTGTATGGAAGCATTGGAAACAAGGACGAAGTTTATCGCGTGTGGAATGTCTATAAATCAATGTTTCCAAGTATACCAAATTTGGGATACCATGCTGTTATTTCTTCTCTCGTGAGAATAAACGATATTGAGGGTGCGGAAAAGCTTTATGATGAATGGGTTTCGGTAAGGCCGTCTGATGATTCTAGAGTAGCAAACCTTATCATAGGCTGGTATCTTAAGAATGGTGAATCAGATAAAGCTTTTGATTTCTTTGAGCATATGAAGGAAAGTGGAGGAAGTCCAAATTCAACTACATGGGAGATTCTTGCTGAGGCTCATGTTGCTGAAAAGAGGATTTCAGACGCCCTGTGGTGCTTGGAAAATGCTTTTAAGACTGGTGGTTCAAAGAGTTGGAAACTAAAGCTAAGAAAATTAGCTGCATTCCTTAAGCTTTGTCGAGACGAAGACGACATGGAGAGCGCTGAAGTTTTAATTGAGTTATTGAGGCAATCAGGATACCATAAAGACGAAAAGTATGCATCACTCATTGGCAATGATGAACTGTCAAGCACGATCGAAAGAATTGATGATATTGTTGACAGTGAAAATATGGATGATGATGATGATTCTCAAGTGGTTTTCAACCAAGCAGATAGTAGCTTTTGATACCTATATAACAGCGATACTTCAAATAGAAGATGTGTCTGACACATGTCAGTGTTCAATACTGACACAACATCATCACGTGCGATTACACTAAATCAATTCCATTTGCTTAAATTATTACTGCTGTCTACGAGTTAGTGTCAATATCAAGTCTAGTCCCCATGTTGTGATATTTCATTTTTGTTTTGACAGTGGAAAATGGGCTGTTAGAACATAGGGGGAAATATTGATATTCTTTCTCTCAAGTTTTTATAGCTTATCAACACACTTGTATCAAGTGCAAGCTTAGAATATGGACTGTGATGTTTTGCTCTAAATAGGAATTGATTCTTCTGATGCATGTGATCTGAGGCTATTCTTGTGTATTTTTTCTAAAAGTTGTGTCTTTTTAAATATGATTTTGTATATATTTGGACTAAAGTAGTGTTTACATGAATGATTTGGAATTAGACCCTTTGTAAATGGTACATATAATATATCTGTGTGTATGTGTTTGTATTACTTCCTTGGACCCTTAGCCAAGCTGCAACATTTTATTTGAAGGAAGATTTACTAGTGTGGGGAATTGATGCAAGTGAGGAGTTATCAATTATCATATTTGTTTTTCTCGGTAGATAGAAGAAATGACAACAATTCTTAGAAACTAACACATAAGTGGAGGAGTTAGAGTTTCGAAATTGTGATTAGTGGCATACTAAGCTTTTAGATTTTATCAACAAAAAAATTTCTAGAATAAACTAGATTCACTATAAATATAGAGAAATGGAGAATTCGGAGTTTGAACTATCGTCTTTTCAATAATGTCTCTTGTAGCTACCAACTGAGCTATCCTTATGAGTCTGTTAAAGTAACTTTATAAGGTTTGTTTTAAAATAAATTTAGATGTAATATATACCAATTTAAAATTAGTTTATCTTATTAGTAAAAACATTTAGAGTCAATTAGAATCGAAATCTTTATATTTTGTTACTAACTATTGATGGGTGTTAATAAAATTTGAGATAGGATATATTTTTTGTCTCTCTACATGATTTATTGTTTATAAAATATCTATACGTAAAATGTGCACATCTCAACAAAGTGGTCGTGCAATAAACTCTTCTCAAGAATAAATCGTTCGTGGAATTCGTGTTCAATTGTTAGGTGGAATAATTTTCTATCGGATTTATCTTTCAACATGTACTAGCTAGGGTGTCATTCCCTAAAAATGGAGGGTTAGCACAACAAAAGAAAAAGTGCATATATCAATTGAGTCGTAACAAGAGATGATCACAAACGGCGCTTGTTGTTCGGATCTGAATTCTTGAATTTAGGAACCACGCATCTACATGGATTAGTTGATCAAAGTCATCGATTTGAAATCGCGCGGTTTATTTTTAAATAATATTCACTATTGATTTGATATTGAACAATCAAGATCAATAAATGTATTACGCATTTACGCTTGCAATCCAAAAACTAATGTCTTCTCCCAACATCTGTCCAAAATATGAAAGGCACAAAAAGGGGAATACACACCCCCACTTTTACAAAGTACTGTATTATTTTATTTAAAAGATGCATTAGCAATTTTAGTATAATGTAAATTATTTTTTGAAGCAGTATAATGTATACATGATATAGCTAACTTTACTCCAACATATAACTTTGTTAGTGGTTATAGAATCTTGTTCTCTTTCAGACACACTATTCATTATTTTGTTCTTTGGAAATTATTGGTTGGTTCATGTGTGTACATCAATATATATATATTCCATACTTGTCCATTACCTAGATAGCCATAATTAGAATTGTTGTGACCAGTGACTCAACTAAATTGGTACACTACCTTCCTATCTTAAAGGTACTCTAAAGATAACCTCAATTCCTAAGAAGAAGAAGAAGAAGAAGAAGAAGAAGAAGAAAATATGTCTCATTTAAATTAATAGGTAGATTTATTTATTTTTGAAGTAGGAATCTATCCTCTCTTAATCCACTTATGATTTATTTAATGATATCTAATTTTCTATGTGGTGGGAAACACGATAGGTAAAATATAGTGACCGAACTTAAGTGGTTAATGAATTTTTCTTAAGAACGAATCATTCAAGTAAATATGAATTTGATTTTTGAAAGGTACTTACCCTTCTCATAAGAATTAGAGGTTAAACACTTAATAAGGTAAGAACTTATCATGTCTTTATCATATGATCATATCGATATTCAACTGTCTTATATGATCATCAGTCAAAATTGAACGCACATATATAAAAAAAGAATATAATTTCAGAAAAATATTGTACACAAAATGGACACATTGATATATACTTTCTTCATTAGCAAGCATCCAACTTCAAGCCACAATTGCTTTTTTCCAACAGTGGTGATACCAAATGAGACAACAAGGTTGACAATGTTTATCACAAATGTAACACTATTTTGCTTTTTTAGCACGTTAGATTAGATCCACAAAAAGGGTGTCATGTTGCAAAAGTTTCATGTCTATCTAGCTATATTTTCTATTTGCATGTAAAGCCAATGCTACTAATTAGTATTCCAATTGGATTATGCATCTTATTGTGGCAAAATACATCTCATGCTAGCTGTTTTTCTTTTGCTTCCTTGTGCTACCATGTTTATCATTGAGAATGCAACGTTGTCGCTCTTCAAAGTATCACAAATAAACTTAATTATATTACATTAGATAAACCATTGATTATGTTACCTAAAAAGAGTGATGGATATGTCATGTACCAATCAACATAAAATGATCCTTAGTGATTGGGAGCATGCACTATGCACTTTATTTAAACTAATGTGGTTGTATGTTTGTTTTTCTTTATAGAAATAATTTAAGTTATACAATTTTGTGTGATTATTTATAAAAGTTATTTAATTAATAGAGATAAAATTATAAATAAAATAATTTAAATAAATGATAAAATTAATTAGAGTGAAAAATAATACCATTCCAAAGCTTTGGATCAACATATTATATAAAAGGTTGGTGCCTTCTACTCTTCTAGAACCTTAATTAAGATTAATTAGTGCCTTACACTACTATATCATTTAAACACTTAAATTGATTGGATCACATGAACCAATCTTGAAGACAAAGTACTAGTTATCTGTCTGAATCTTGTTTTAAGAGTATTGAAGAAACAAAAGCAGTCTACAATGTTGTGGACCAACATAACAAATCCATGTCATGTCACCCACTTGTACTAGAATCTAAACACATGCAATGCAAAGCCCTTCAAATTGTGGGTGGGACCCTTTACCCTATACACTCACAAATTCCTCACATGTAATCACATGAAGAGTATGAATATAATCATAAGAATAACCGCAAATTATTTTCAAAGAAAGGGACATTAATTAATCCAACAATAAACGCATCACCCTTTCCCTCTTTTAAAAATCAAGTTTTGAAATTAAAGAGTAAATCAAAAATCATTACCCAATTCAAATTACATAAAACTTTTATTGAAAAAGGACCCAAACCACCACTAATATGCCAACTTGCAATTCATAATTTAAATCACTAGGGCCATTTGGATCAACAAAAGTATCCACCTTTGTAAACCCCCTCCTCTTATCTCTTTTATATTTGACAAATACTAACGAGTATTTCTGGAGCATTTTTTAAAATCCTAAATAGTAAATTTTTTATAAAAAATTTATGAAAATATGTAAAATCAACGCATTAAAAATTATAATATTTCATTTTTTGAATAAAATATTTCTTTAAATAGAATGCTTAAAGAGTGTCCGGAGGCACTCGTTAGCAAAACCATTTATATTTAGAGAAAGGAATAGAGATTGAGAGTTGTGGAGATCCACTTATATTCTAATAATTCTTGTTATAGTTTTATGTTAGAGTATATGAAATATATTAGTAAAATGTTTTTAGTTATTATATTTTCTTTGTCTTAAAATATAAGTAAAATAGATCAATAAATTTGATATATTTAATTCAAAATTTGAATTAAATATATTTATTTTTATTGACTAATTTTTACTTATACTTTATGACTGATAAAGTATATTGTATTTTAAAATATCATAGTTTATCTTTTAAGATCAATTTCTAATTTTCATTAGTTGTTATTATTATTATTATTATTGTTTCTTTAGTCGATTTTTTTTTATCAAATCGTACCAAATAATTATCAATATTATTAAACCATTATCACATGCAGAACTTGGGCTCCGTTTGAATTGATGGAATATAATGTAATGGAGCGGAATGAAATATAATAATATTCTATTATTTGGATTTTAAAAATAATAATGGAATGAAGCGGAGCAGAATGGAATAAGATCGAATGAATTTTATCTCATACAACCACTTACCATAAAATTTGTTACTCTTCTTTTTAAAATATTCAAACAATGAAATGAAATATTTATTTCATTCCACTCCATCACATTTCACTCCATTATATTCCGCTTCATTCCATTAATCCAAACAGAAAATATAACTTTTTTTTTCTTATTCATTTTAACTTACTAGAATGACTTTTAAAATGAGTCATTGTGTTGGGAAGTAGATAAAATACTAGTCGTAGGTGATGTTTTATTTAGAAATAATAAAAATAGTTATTTTGTATTTTTACTGTTTATAGAAATATAAGATAATTGTTCACTTCAAGAGTTTTTTTTACTCCATCAAGAGTCATTTTTATTTGCGTAAAAAAGAAGTATTTTTTATTTTTGTTAAAAAATAAAACTATCATAAATAATAAAAATAGAAAATATTTTCATAAAATAAATTATCCTGATTTTACTCTCCCATTTCCTTATTTTATCTAAAACTAATAACTTTAACAAACTATTTAAAGAAATTAAATTTTATCGATCCAGCAGAAATACACGAGAAAACAGCTGGGAATGTTAACAATTTTTTTTTTTTGTTATTAGAATCTTGACAATTTAGTATAAAAAATTATCAAAATCAAATTAAGTAAAACAAAACAAACAGAAATACTTATTAAACAACCTCAAATAAAATATATATAGACGCATATATAAATAAAATTAAAGAGAAAAATTTAAATAATATAACTAAATTAGCTTTCTTGTAGAATATTTCCTTTATTTTTTTAGCGATTTTAAATTTATATCGTACGTACGATTTTGAATAAATGTTATTTTTAGTAAAAAAAAATGATTTCGCTTTAAAATGTTCATTTGTATGTACACTCAGACATTTTTATGAGTCATGCTAAACCATATATCGAATCACTTATTAAGCATATAAAAAAATTAAGGAGAAAATTATATTGAAAAGATATGTTTATTATTAAATGCACAAATTTTAAAAATAAAAAATATCCTTATTGATATGTTTTCTTCCCAAAATATAAGAAAAAATTTGATAAAAAAATAATGTATTTGATTAAATATTTGGACTAAATACATCAACTTTGGAACATGATGCTGATTTTGTTTAGCATATTCCTCTATTTATTTAGCATCATGCCAAAAATAGATTTGCACAAAATAATGAGTATACAAATTTACAGTCATGATGATTAAGATTTTATCTTGAAAAAAAAAAAAAAAAATATACTCTTTCTTGATCTCATCTCACTATATAACTTGTTGTCTCATAATCTCTCTCTACTATCTATATTTATATTTATAGGTTTTGCCTTATTTATTTATTTGGCCTTTTATGCACCATAAATACACACAACTATTTCACATCAAAGTTTCAAAAACTATCTATCCATGGCAGAACAAATGATGCCAAAATTGATAAGTTTTCTGTCTTCAGTTCTTGAAAGGGTTGCGGAATCAAATGATGAGACACAACCCAAACAAAAGATCACTCTTTTTCATGGTGTAACAATACCAAACATCTCAATTCAAAGCTATCTTGAAAGAATTTTCAAGTATGCAAATTGTAGTCCATCTTGCATCATTGTTGCTTATGTTTATCTTGATCGTTTCACTAAATCACAACCTTTTTTGCCTATCAATTCCTTCAATGTTCATTGCTTGTTGATCACTAGTGTCATGGTTGCAGCTAAATTCATGGATGATGTGTAAGTTTATATTTTTATTCAATTCATTTTTTTTAGTCTTTTTTAATTGCTTAAATTCTGAAACTTTAATGATTAGTGATGAATTCTAGGTGTTACCATTTTGTTTGATTTCACACAATTCATGTCATTCTTAATTTTTTTTGTCTCTAGGAATTAATCAAACAAAAGTATAATCATGATTTTTGGTTGCTCTGTTTTTCCTCTGTTTTTATATATATATATTATGATTTTTGGTTGCTCTGTTTTTCCTCTGTTTTTATATATATTATGATTTTTACTTTAAGATATATTGTTCTGAATTTGAAGTGTTTCATACACTTCAAGCATTATTGAAGAATAAACCTAAGTTTCATAAAAAAAAGTCTATAGTAATATTAGTATAAAAAAAAATGTCTAGTGATAATTTAATGATTATATAATATAAAAAAAGTTTTATACTTAAACATGATAAATTTTTTATGACATTATAGTTTTTTTTAACCCTATGATAATGTCAACATAATTTATTTTTTTTTATAATGTCAAAATTCAAATTCTCCCACAAATTTATTTATTTTTTTACTGAAATTCATTATCATTTAAACTCAATTATATGGTTTTTCAACTTTATAGCCATTAAACTCTAAAAAGAATCTTGTCACAAAAATTAAACTTTAAAAAGAATATTACCTTTCTTGTGAATAATACTGTCCAGGTTGGCTTTCCATTAATCATACACCCATGTGACTATGCTAGCTAACTATTAGTAATTCACTTCACATAACCAACTGTTATATTTAAAATAAATATATTACAATAATAATAACAATAAATGTTAGATACTATTTTTTTTTAATGACCAAAATTAGCAATTAATTGACAGTGTTAATATTTTTCACGACTTAATCCTAAAACTCTGAACTTTTAACTCCTTAACTCTTAGCTCGAATCATTGTTAATATTGTTGTTACTTATTTTCTATATAAAAATAAATAAATATTTTGCATGACCTAATGTTATTTTTTTTTGTGTCTATGATTTATATCCTCAGATGCTACAACAATGCTTACTATGCAAAAGTTGGAGGAATCCCCAAAACAGAAATGAATTATCTTGAATTGGATTTTCTATTTGGTGTGAGTTTCAATTTAAATGTAACACCAGACACATTCCAAGCCTATTGTGCTCATCTCCAAAGAGAAATGCTACAAATGCAACCATTGAATTTTGTTGATGAATTAAGTTTAGCAAAATCATTAAAGGCACATTTATGCTTTAATGAAGATGAATCTTCTAATCAAAACCAACAACAACAGCTAGCTGTTTGATTTAATGCATTTCCTAAATGCATGTAGTTAGATTGATTGACTAGTTATGTAAATGTAGTGAATTTGTTACTCATTGGCAATTGAATTACTTTTCCTTATTATGGATTGATTTCTTTCATACTCTTTTTTCTCCTATTTTCTTGCTTATTTTTCTATTTTTATCTTTTTAATTTATGAAATTAGGTTACTTTAAAAAAATGGTGAAGGAAATTTATTTTTTTGAATTTAGGAATTTTTTTGTTACAGTACACTAATAATCACTTTTTTTAACTTGTCTAAAAGACATTGAATTTCGTCATTTAGATTACAAGATTAAACTCTTTCCTCTTTTTTTATGACACACGGTTAAACTTTTTTTTTTTGGTCAAGGTTAAACTCTTTATTTAAAAAATATATTGAATTTTTACTGCAAAGCTCACATGCATTTCGTTAACATTCTGATTATTATAATAAATATTTTTTGTATTAAATCTTCGGTTCTAGAAAAAGTTACAAATATGAAAAGTATGATCAAGAATTATTTCACGATATTTTTTTTGGGCAATTTGTCTTAATTAAAGCTAATTAATGAGTTGATCTCGTTGTATATTTTTTTTCTCATGTTTTTCTTGAAATTTTGGTCATGCGAGTTGATCTCATTGTATTATTAGGTAATACATTTTTTATTTTATTTTTGAGCAATTATTAGGTAATACATGAAATCCGATTTATAGTTTGTTACTCTATTATTTTGTCGGCATAAAGTAAAACTTGAGATAAGACCTTTATTTTTACGAAAGAGATAAGACCATTTTAAAACTAGTAGTATTATTTTTATTTTCCTTTAAAATTTATTTATATTTGTTATAAATTTATAAATCTCAAAGATTCCAAAAAAAAAAAATAAATTCTCAAAGCATAATTATTATGGTCGATATATACAATATATTTTTTTCTGGAGTCATGAATCAACTGTCAACATATAAAGATTTTCTCTAGTTTATGATTTGATTAATATATTAACTTATTTTTCTTTCTAAGCTTAAATTAAACAAAACTTGAGGGTCTATATATAGTCCTACCTTTACTAGCTTTACATATACAAGCTAAGCCTTAATGGACCACCCAACTAATTTTAATATTTTGTGATATCATAAAAAAAAATCATAAAAATTATTTAAATTGTCGGTGTATCTTTATTTTAATTTTATAGTTTGTGCAAAATATGAAGAGACCCTTTGGATTCGATAAAGCAATCATACAAGAAGCATTTTGTGACTTGAAGTAATATTCTTGAGTTGGTTGCTATAGTTATGTACATTATTATTGATTTTTATGGTTGATACTTCTCGTCCAAGTTTAGATTCTAGCTACATTTTTGCAATGATATTCAATAAAAATGAATAAGACTGAAGTAGCTAATTTCGTACAAAAATAATATTTGTGCCCACATCCAGTTTGGCATTGTATCTATAATAATAAGAGATAATTGAAATAAAGAATGTAGTACTCTTGAACTACTACTATATATATTTTGATGTGGTCAATGTTTTGAATATGACCACATTTTGTGACAATTGACAGTTGTATTATTGTATTATCAATTCTTCATATGTGAACACTATGAACATGTGCAATAATGGACAACACGATTGAGTTGTTGGACTTGGAGTGGAAGTGGTATCAATGTACTCAAATATCACAACGATTGTACTTTTCTAAAATCGGATTTGGGAGATTATAGAGTTCAAATTTTAGCAGGAAGATGTTTTATTATAATTCTAATTTAATATTTTTCTCTTACTTAGCATGCAACAATATTAAAGTTTTTACGAAGAATTTGTTATCCATTTAACTCTCATAAGGTTTGAGAGATTAATTTCTATAGTTACGTGTAAATGATATTGGTTTTAAAAAAATGATTTAGCAAGCTCCCCTTGAGAATTGTTTTCAGAAACTATAATTCATGCTCTAGAATTGTGATTTTAGATGTGCATTTGAAAGAAAGAAAGAAAGAAAGAAGGAAAAAGATAGGTTTTTGTCCTTCTCTATGCAATAAATTTTTTGTTAGATAATCTAGTGGCTAGAAAATTTCAGTTTTAAGGTGGATAAAAGGAATGTCCGAGGTTTGAACCATGACCCCTGCATATTAAATGTAATGTTTCAACCAATTGAGCTCACAGAGACTTTATGCAATGTATATGTAAATAATTGTTGTGTGAAAATGGATATTGATTCAAGAAGTACTATATCGAGTAGTTGAACGAAAAAAAAGGAGAACAACAACACTAGCCTTATTAGGGTTAGTAGTTGTTTGTGAGTATTGAGAGGAGGGTTTGTGATATTTTGTACAAAAATCATAGTTAAAGGGGTTTTCGATTTTGGTCCTTATCGCAGATTTAGTACTTTCTGCGATTTTCAGTTTTTTTTGTATTTTAAAGGAACTTGCCAAATGCCAACCAACCAACAACTGAGTCTCTCTCGAATGGAAGATATCTCGCAAGCGGCGCCGGAAGAAAGCACAAAGAGAGAGCTTCCTTATGGGAAGGAGCCAAAGCCATTTAAGGGTAACTCTTCTATTTAGTTTGTTGTTGTTGTTGGTTGGTTTCTTATTTGATGATCAACACAATAAATAAATAAGCAGGTTTTGTTTGGAAGCAAGTTCCTAAGAAGGGAGAGAAGAAGCCAAAATCGTTGTTTAAGGAAAATGTAGAAACCACAAACGGAGAGCTTCCTCATGGGCACAAGCCAAAGTTGTGTGGAAAGGGAAAGCTACATCGGCACAAGTCAAGCACAAAGGAAAAGCTTCCTCATGGGCTCAAGTCAAAGTTGACAAAGGAAGATATACAAAGCGAAAAGGCAGAATTTTATCGTCGGTGGAAGATAGTTTGTCGGTAGAAGCTAGTTACACGGATTTCAGTTGTAAAAGCGCAGAATTTGAGCGGTTAAGTTCGTGGGATTTCAGAATCATCCAATTAAGTTATTTCTTGAAATGAAATCTCAACAAAGTTTATGCATGGGGCCTTTTAACATTGCTTTTGACACAAATTTAGTTTTTATATACATGCATATTTTAATTCTTGTGTATCAATGTCTCTTAACTTGCAGAGCAATACTCAAGTACTTCTAATTGTAGGTTGGAATTATGTGTGTTATAGTGGGTTATTCTATGCTCAAGTTATGCTGTTGGCTAGAGAATTGTATCGTTTTTTGTGTGTGTATTCTGCACTTGTATTTCATTTCTTGTGTATGAGAGACTATGTTTTGCTAGTTTTTGTGACACATTCTGTGCTTCAAGGTAGTTCTCAAGTCAATCCTCACAACTCTACACATTGACTTCAAATGTCAATTTATCAATCAACTACCTTGTTGTCCTCTTCATCTTCCCTCTACTATTCACCGAAGTTGATCAAGTACAAACAATGCTTGAACTTTGATTGATCCCAATAATGACTTTGTGAACATATTTGTCGGATTCTCTTCCAATGTTGCTTTCTCCACCATAATCTCCTATGACTCAACCATGTCTATAATAAAGTGCAATCAAAAGTCGATGTGTTCTGTCCTTTTATGATACACCTATTTGTATTTGGTGTATAATCGTAGTTTTGAGCAAATTAAGTCTTTGATTTGTCGTCAGCTATTTCAAAGATTTCTAACTGGTTCTTTGTCAATTTTCTACTTATGTTATTCATGTTCATTGTGAAACTAACCATTTTACACACACATATCTTAGAGGTGTAGTTTTTTGTTTAGGAGGAATGAAGTACAATAGTAACAGATTGAGAGACACGATTAGAAAAAAATTGGAGGAGAATTTTTTTTTTTTGGTGGTGTAAATTGGAGGAGAATTTAATAATATTCAAATAAATTTTACCAATTTTGATTATTATAAATCTATATTTATGAACTCAAGTCAATATTAATACAATTACAAGTTTAATGTATAGTGATAATCATGACAATTTTGTCAACAAATGATAAACAAGTAAATTAAGTTTTCAACAACATACAGTTAATTTTGGTGACACTAATATCTAAATAATGTTGCTATCGAAACCTCTTTTACACTTCATTTCCCCACTAATATTACAAAGTAGATAAAAAAAGATAAATATATTTCCATCCTTAAACCAATATACTAATTAATTTCAGCGCGCTTAAATTTTAACTAATTCAAACATTAACGCTAAGCTATAATTCTGCGCTATATTGATTTTGCATCGGGACCGGTCACACTGAGCGTGAAACAAATAAATTTTTTTTAAAAAAAGTAGGACTAGCGAAAAGGTGCAGTATAACAAGATTTGAACTCGTTGATAAACAGGCACGAGACAAGTGCAATACACTGGAATATGAGCAACAAATACCACATAAATGTTTATAATGTCATGCATGAAACAATGAGCTTAACATTTTATCTACAAATTGAAAGGAAGAAGAAAAAAAAACTAGAGTGAACATTCATACTAACTAGACTATGTGACTAACTACTAACGAAGAGCTTGAGGAGAGCTTAGACCCTGCAGTACAGCAAACAGAACAAAATGGAAACTACAACTTAACAAGTCAGTACTTTCATGCCCCTCACCCAGTTAATATTACTTAAGAAAAAAACTTATATATGGTGCCTTAAAAACCGTTTGTACTGCTCTGAACAAAAATTAAATAAAAAATCAAAATTGCCAAAACGATCGGTTGCTTGAAAGGCAGGTATTTCACAAGTTGAGTAGTGTGCAGTACAAACAGTATCTATGGAACTGTAAATAAGTTTTCTCTTAAAATTAAATGCAGGTTTACCACAAGATGCACAAAAGTGGATACTTAATATGTGTGTCATGCATCGGAAAATCGTGTGAAAATGTCAAAACTCTAGCATTGCACAGAAACAGGGTGTTGTCTGGTAGAGAAAACATCTCAAATATCCTAATGAGCAATATTTCCTTAGAAGAATCCTCTCAAAACAACCAACAATGTGGTCTACGAGTTGGAAACTGCCTCTTGAATAGAATAAAATAATGATCAAATCCATTTGCGGTTTCTTTGGCAATGTGACCAATTTATGTTGGTTCATGTTTGCCTCGAGCTTTGCTAAGTCGAGCAGGGTGGGGGTAAAACCAGGTGCATAAAGTATATTCAATCCTTATCTCCTAGAGTTTATATTCATATTCACTTGATTGATGTGTTTCCCAACTACAATGCAGAGGCAAATGGTTCTGTGGGATATCAGTAAATATAATGCTTCTTTAGCATTATCTTGCATACAAATAAATGCTTTGCAAAATCAGGAAACTAAGAAGTCAAATAGATGGTAAAAATATTAATGCTTCTGTAGCATTATTATCTTGCAGTCCCCCCTCAGGACAAAAACTCAAATTAACAAATCATTCCAGCAACAAAAATTACCAGTTCATCATCTTTTTACTTTCTTAGGATGACACCATATCACAGATCCTATAACACCAATACATCTCAAGAAACCATCTTATGACTTTATTAAGTCCTTAAGTAGTATTCTTATTACTACTTGTTAAACATGGTGTTGATTAGATCACTTCTGTCCTGCTAGCAGCAATGTAAAAACAAATAATCCAAAGTAATTAAACATCTCTTTAAAGACTCAAAATAGAGAACCAACTTTTTGATAAATTCAGCAGATAAAAATTCCATTAATCCTTAAACCAAACAAGTGGCATCTCTAGCCCTGGTCTCTGTCCAAATGAAAGGATACTGGAGCAGTGAAAAAATCTTTAACATTATCCGCTCACAAATGGTATCTCATAAATCAAGGTTTGATTACAGCTAAATATTTTCTTTTTCCATAGCTCATTAACTTGAGTCCATACAGCGCAAATTCAAGAACTGATAATACATTCCATCAAGAGAAGAAGACCCAAGATAGCTTGAATTTACATGATCTAATTTTTGTGACAAATTCCCAAATATAATGCTATAAATAGCAATGTTCCTTTGTCTCCAAATTGTAGTCTTCATAACATCCATAAGCTTCAAAGGTCGTCATCCTATTGCAGCCACTTTATTATATTGGATCTGTTCATAGACAAATTCAGGGGTGACCACAATGTGCAACCTTCACCAGCCCTTGCGAAAAGATAAGATATGCCGTTTCGAGTATAGCAAAATCTCTAGATAAATACATCCACTTATACTGAATGCATCCTCATGTAATAAGCAAAGCACAATGCCAAAAGTTATCAGCTTAATTACTTACCTCAATAATAAGACCCCGATCCACCACTGCCCATATAACTGCTACTACCGCCACCCGCACCCCTACCAGAGTACATTGATGAATATGAGCTGCCACCAACCTACATCACCGGAACAATACATAAGAATATAACAAAAACTCTAACTACTTTTAAGACTAGGAAAGGACAGGAAGATTACATCACTTCCACGAGAAACATAATCGCCACCATAACTTGATGAGTACATGCCTCCAGCGTCACTACCACCATAAGAGCCTGACAGGAAAAACATAATATAAGTAAAGAAAGCTGTGATGTTGAAAATAACATATCAGACTATTTGAAACAAAATTCACCTCCACCATAACTCATCCCTTGCCGACTGCTATACATCCCATGTGAATCTTGACCAGAAATAGAACTTCGGCTGCCACTACCATATCCAAGACTAGATCTCCCAACTCTACAAATTAAAATGTAAGTATGAATTACAGGACAACAATAGGGTCAGGGCGGAAGAATTGCAAAATCGTCAATTTTAGATCAAACTAACCTATCACCGTAAGTGTCACCATACTGAGAAGCACTGCTACCATAGTCATATTCCAATCTAGCTCTTGATTGGCGACCACCAGATTCGGCGTATCGTGGAGGAACATCATCCTAGTTAGACATAAAAAGTGAAGAATTTCATTTACTAAAAGTGGACAACAATGATATAAAAAACAATGCAGAATACAGATGAATAAAGATGCAGAAATAAATACTAACCACGGCAGCATAAGAACGTTTTGAGCCAGATATAGCATCATAATCACGAGGGCGCCCTTCACGATAACTTGAATGGGGAGCAGGTGGAGGAGGAGGCCTCTCATACCTTTGGCTGTAACCATCATCCACATAACCTCTCCTTGGTGCAGCACGAGCTGTACTTCTAGGGAGATCGGAGTAGTCAGATCCACGGGGAGGATAATCCCTATACGATGGGCGTCTTTCAGAGGCCACCCTTGATCCATAATCTGCAGCAACTCTACTTCTTGGAGGTGGTAGATCCTCACGCCGACCATAATCTCTCTTCACACTACTTTTTGAATATGCAGCAGCTAGAAGACAACAAGGTTGTATATATTAATATTAATTATAAAGAAATGATAAATGAAAGCAAGTCTAACTGAAAATTAAAAAATAAATTGGATACTCATACAACATACCAGCTGGTCTTCTATCATAAGATCTAGCTGGAGGAGGTAGTGGCCTACTTCTAACTGGTACAGACATGACAGGGCGTCTATCTCTAGCACTAATAGGCCTGACTGGCGGCAGAGCACGACTTCCGATTCCTCTTACCCCGCGCGAAGAAAAACTACGGGGTGCAGGTCGACTCCAAGAAGGCCTCGACATTATTGCAGGTCCACGACCAGGGCGGTAGTCCCCACGACCAACATGTTTTCCACGGCCTCTCTGAAGAGGCCTTGATAACCTAGCCCTCACTTTTGCCTGAAAGAAGACAAAATCATTATAAACTGCCCTATATCACTGAAGATATTACTTTTAAATGACATACGCACCTTCTTGTCACCTTCACCCAATTCTGTACCAGTGATGCTCTCAGCACATCTTATAGCAGCATCGTGTGAACCAAAGGTAACAAATCCATAGTCCTTCCTACGAGCAGCTGGCATGTTCCTAGCAAGCTCAATCTTTTCAACTTCGCCATATTTTTTTAGAAGACTCCGGACATAATCTTCATCCCATGAAGGAGGAAGTGCATCGATAAATACAGTTTTAACCTGAAATTAAACAAACCTGTTCAGCAAAATGAGGTATAAAAACATCTAATCAACAGAGACCAACCACTACAAGGATAGCTAGTCTCATCCAAAAATCTACTGGGGTGTCATGCTGACCACCCTTAAAAGTGAATTCAATTTAAATATAATATGTTGAATTTAACAATCAACCACAAACTGGAAAGTAGTAAATTGATAGTACAGTTGCATTGTGAATGTAAAAACAGAAATTGCGAGACAACAAAGCCAGCGTGATTACAATTTCAATATATCAAGTAAATGAATAAGATTAAGATAATTAAATATAGACTACCAACAAATTTAACCACTAATGGGGTTAGAACTCAGGATAAATATTTTAGAAACCTAAATGCTTACTCACAATATGAAACCATTCTACACATGTTCCATTTAAAAAAAACCTTTCAGAAAACCAAAGGATTTGTATTCAAAAGAATACCTGCGACATAATTTCATCACCCGGATCAATAAAAGAATCTGCAAATGAAACCTTTGCAGGCTTATCAACTCCAAACACAACATCCCTCTTCTGTAGCCTCTTAAAGGCGTCCATTGCATCTGAACGAGAGGAAAATTCCAAGAATGCAAACCCACGGTTTGTTCCTTTATCATTAGAATCTTCTACCAAAGTTATATCCTCAACATTTGTAACTCCATAATGCTTCAACTTCTCCTTTAACTGACACCAGAAGTTCCATAAAATTCATAAATTCAGAAGAGTTCAGGATAAAATAACTACAAACACAACCCAGCCATAGAATATAAAGGTGTAAAAAACAGGACCAAAATAACTAGACTTACAGCTTCCTTTGTCCATGTCTTGCATATGTTTCCCAAGTAAAGGGTATCACTGTCCTGACTTGGAGTAACACCACATTGTTTTCCATTAATCTGAAATTGCAGTGATGAAAACATGTGATTTAATACAATAGAAGTTTTAACTTTAAGTCTACTCTATTATTGAGAAGTCAAAGATTACCACTGGATTTTTAAGCTCCTCTACAGCTCGTTTTGCTTGTTCCACATTTTCAAACCGCAAGAATGCAAATCCCTTGTTCTTTTTGGTCTGAGGATTCATCATTAGCCTGACCTCAGTCACAACCCCAACTTCACCGAAAACCTTCCTCAGATCATCTTCAGTAGCATCCTTGTCTAGGCCCCCAACAAATACTTCAAATTCTTTCCGCTTTCGCCTCTCCTTCACAACTTCACGGTGTTCCTCTTCTTCCACATCAGCCATCTCTGCATGCTCATGCTCCTCATCAGCATGCTCGTCATCCTCTTCACCCTCAATTTCATCATGACCATCTTCTACTTCTTCCTCACCTGAATCACCTTCTTCTTCACCAACATTATCTTCAGCTTCTTCCTCAACTTCATCTCCCGCTTCATGACCCTCTTCCTGCTCAATTTCCTTCTCATCATAATCAACCCCACCATACTCCTCAGGTTCATACTCAGGATCATGATCCTCCAAATCTAGTCGTTCATCTTTCTCATATTCATCTATTGACTCCTTAACTTCTTCTTCGTCTTCTGTCAAAAAATAGTTCAGGTTTCAATTGGTCTCAGTCAAAACAGACTTAACTTTCCATCATCTTATCTTAGCATGTGTTAAATTAGGGTTTGTCCAAATTCAATCATTCCATAATGTATCCACATCAGTGTTATCAATGGCGGACCATGACAGGAAGCCAAAAATCCATTATTTGAACCCACCATAAAATGCTGTGGCGGTTGTTAAAAAATCCGCCACTGCAATCCACCATGGCCTATATTTGACAAAACTTATCCCATTTGAAACTATTACATTGATATCACAAAACATAACACAAAACACACCATCTTCACAAATAAATCAAACTATCTTCACAGCTTATGCAACCTATTCATTATCCTAGAAAAAGGATTTCTTGCTATTTATTTCCTCTATTTAGAAAATCAAATAAATTCAAAACCTTGAAATTTCACAAACCCTATTGATTCAAATACAATTCAAAGAATTTCAAACCAAAACTTTATAGTTAGAAAAAAAAAAACTTACTTTTCACCGAATTGGCTTCTTCTGCAGCAGCCTCAGGAGCAATTTCATTCATATCAATAGCTTTATCTTCAACAGGATTCTCTTCCACCACAGGTTTTTCCTCAACAACAGGATTTTCTTCTACCTTTGGTTCTTCCTCAATCACCGCCTTCTCCTCCACAGGTTCAGGTTGCTGCTGTTGATTCTGTGCAGCCTTCGATGTGCCTCTCGGTGCTCTGCCGCCTCTCTTCGCACCACTGGCCGCCGCCCCTCTTTTCGTCGTCTTTGGAGGCATTCTTCTTGGAACGAAACGAAACCCTAGATTGAAATCGTTCAACGTTTATTCACGGATCGGGAAATTCGAAAACGGGAGCGTCTCGATTGAAATCGATTTGAAAGAGAAACCCTAAAATTTTAAGGTAAAATTGGGAATCGAAGAATGCATAAGAAAGAAAATAAAAACCCTGAACAAATAAATAAAGTTTGAAACACTACGGTAGAATTTGTTATTTATTATTAACTACTATTCAGACCCGTGCCAAGCACGGATAGAAATACGTTTGTAGATTTATTAATTTATAATATATCAATTAGAAATATAAGTCATGTAAAAATTACAAAAAACAAATAATTTCGTAATTAATTAATGTGAGTAGAAATAGATTTTTGCATAAATTTTAAAAAACAATAGTTATCCGTATTAATAGAGTGACTAAACTTAATAAACTGTGGTTTTATGAGTATCACGTGGATTACAATTTTTAAAGTTTAGTTCAATGTGTAATATGATGATGTGTATAACTTAAATATGGATCAAAAGCACGTCACACATTTTTTGTGTTATTTTTATTTTTTCGCATGATAAAGTACAACATATATGAAAAATAGGCCCCGTATTAATATGAATATAATATAGATCTCGTATAAATTATTAAAAAAAAAATGCCCCTTTATTAATACATGAATATAAATATAGATTACCAAAAAAAGTACAAAAACATAGACCTTGTATTAATATATAAGTATAAATAAGATCTCATATTTATATTGACTATAAATATAGCTAGTCTCATATAAATTATAATAAAATAACATAAAATAAAATATGATTTGTATTAATATATGACTAAAATTATAGGTCTCATATTAATATATGAGTACAAATATATGTCTTATATAAATTAAAAAAAATAAAATAGGATCCTTATTAATATGAGTATAAATATAGTCCCCATATAAAATTCCATATTAATAGTAATATATGAGTATAAGGTTCTTGTATAAATTACAAAAAAAAATCCAAAAATAGTTATTTTGCATGTAAAAATCAATTATATAAGCACAAATGTACCACTTCACAAAACAAAAGTCTAAAAATAGTTGTTTTGGTAAAGATCTCAAATTCACATACAATATTTGTAAAGAGAGCACTCAATTGTCCCTGTGAGCATAACTTTGTTATCAGGGACACCACATTATATACATAGGTTGGAATACGAATTCCAAAATTTTTCACTTATTCACTTAATTTTTAGACATAAGTGTTAACTAAAAAAAATAAGAGAGCGTTTAGTGCATGCAGATGATACTCTGTTTCCACAACAAAGATCGATTACCAATAACACATGACACAACTGATAGATGCATTGGTCCCGTTCGATTCATATGGGGTAATTAGTATGAAAAACACGTACCAACAATAATTCGGTCAAAGTAATAAATTTTTTGACTCCATTAAGTAGATGGTTAGGGATTCGATTTTTGACTTGTGCATATGAAAAATTACGCTTCCATTTTTTCACACACTCATTGCTCTATAAATAGCTAAGAAAGCTATTACAATTATATCTTCCAGATTATGTTACCATCTTTTTTATTTTATACATTTAATTAAAAATATATATTACAATTTACAGTGTACATATAAATAATAATATTATTAATAATTCACGATTAAAGTTGTTTAATTTAAAATGCATTGTGTCCAATATAAATAGAGAAAGAGTTGGAGAGTCTATCATTTGATAATCATTCTCCAATCAATATCTACATAAAGAATGTGCAACCCGGATTACAAAATCATCATTTTATAGCGGTCATTGTTCACTTTGTGACACTATAAAAGATATGCCACAAAGTGTTTTTTGTGATTCAAAATGTTATGATAAGTCATCCACCTTAACTTTCTTTACAGTTACATTCAAAATTTAGAAGAAAAAAAACTGACAATAGTAAAAGATAAAGATAAAGGGAAAAAGTGAGACTCGGATGAGTTTATCTTCTTGTAACCATTCTTCGACTATAACATTGACAACCCTGGCATTGGAACAAACACGCTTTAAAAATGTTCTTGGAATAGAAAAAAAAATATTTTTGCAATAACAAACAAAGAGCAAAACTACACCCCACAAAACTAAAACACAAAATATAAAGCGAATAAAAAACAATTCTGCTAAAGGAAACACATATTATCAAAACGCAAGTCCCACATAGCACACCACGAATAGATCAAAATCTACAACTCCGTGAACAAAACATAATATATGGAATTATCATCATCATCATAATTATAATAATAATAAAAATGAACATTGAGATTTTGCTTTCCTCTTACTATGATTTTCATTTCCATCCATCTATTGTTTATATAGAAGTTGTGTTGGTTGTAGCACAAGCTTATAAACTTGATTTGAGTTTTTGAAATTTTCATAATTTTAGGGAATAGGGATTTGTTTGACCACAAAAAATTCCAAAATTATATTGATTAATTTTTATTTAATGTGTGATACAAAATATTTTCACATTTACCGCACCATTTGAATCAAGATAAAAATATATTTTGTTCAAAAATTCCAATTTAAGTAACTAAATTAAGACTTCTTTGACCAAAAATTAAACCTTCTAACCTAAACCAATATTGTTTTTTAAATCATTTGAATTTATATACATATATAAAATAAATTACAATTTTTTTAATTACTTTTTTAGTCAAAAACAGTCATGCAAGAAAATGTATTTATAAATTATAATAATATTTACTTATTTATCTCCTAAATATATTTTAACTTTAATCATTTGATTATATATATATATATATATATATATATATATATATATTATTTTTCAGAGAAATATAAACCTTTTTTTGTTAAAAAAAAGTCTTACATGAAAAAAATTGAATTTACAAATTATTTGAAATAATAATATTTTAGATATTTGCATAAAAAAAAGGTTAAAATTAGAATTATTTGAATTAGAATTATTTCCTTTTTTAATAGGCGAATTAAATGCATTATCATATGTATTGGTCAAATTTTGTATTATTTTATTAATTCTTTAATTAATTTGGTTATGATTAATTGCTTATGAGTATTTATTGTCAAAACAATGTTAGAAGAGAATTGATATGAGTGTGCCATGTGTACAATAGACTTTGAACAAAGGGTCTCAAGTTATATATATAGAGATTTAAATATGTTTGTACTTTTTTTTATTTTGACTAAATCTTTTTACTTTTTAGCTCTGGATTTGCCTTAATTTTGACTTTATGAAAATAACTTACCTAAATAACTAAAATTTATATAAATTCATAAATTGTTATTAATAAAAATTGAATTTTTATATTGTCAAAAAAAAAAAAATTTACAAGTTGTTAACTCATAAACTATCTTTACAAATTTATAATAATGTAAAAAAATTTATTTATTTGCATAAATTGTTTTGTATAAGCTAAAAAACAAATTAATTCAAATGGTTAATTTTTTTATAATAGGTTTTGTTTGGTAAAAATAAGATATAAGCTAGCTTGTAATTGAAAAACCAATTTATAATTGATAGCTAATAGTTTATAATTGAAAAGCTAGTAGAATGAAATGTGTTTGACAAATTTAACTATTGTAAATATAAAATGACATAAAAAGTACATGGTTAGCGGATAGTTATGATATTTTTAAAAAATAAAGAAATAATAAAAGAAAATAATAAGGGTAAAATGAAATAAAATGTAAAAATTTATGGATGCATTTGATCTGCTCTGTCTGATTTAGAAATTGGACAATTTTTGTTGCACTTTGTCTGATTTAGAAACTAACTACGAGACTGTACAAAATTGGCCATAAGGACATGACAACTGAACCACAAGATAATTTTTTGTCCATAGTACAACTATAAAAAATACGAAAATAATCATTTTAATTACGAATATAAAAATATTATTTCTCTATATCTTTATGATATAGTTTCGTCCTATCACGCACGATCTTATTCTATGCTATGTTGTTCTGTCCAGTACTTACTGTTTTACGAATCAAATGCATCATATAAGTCCAAACGCTACATGAAATATCATATAAAAAATGTTATAAGTTAGTTAAATAAACTACCGAACATATCCATTTTTATCAAATAAACTTATAAGCTAGTTCAATAAATTATAAACTAAGGCCCCGTTTGGATTAGCTTATTTTTGAGCTTATGCAAACAACTTATGCAATTTTTATGTATTATTATAAGTTTTTCAAGGTAGTTTATGATAAAATAGCTTATAAAAATACAATTTTTACTAGTTTGAATTTATAAAATAACATAAAACATAATTTATATTCTATAAGTTGTTTGCATAAGCTCAAAAATAAGCTAATCCAAACAGGGCCTAACTCATTGGAATTACAAAACACCCATGAGCTTTTTATTTTAGATAAATAAGCATTTTTTGCTCATAGTTTTCTAATTTTGACCTATTTTTTTAATATCAATTTCAAACCTCACATTTACCCCTTTCTCATTTTTGTTCCTTATAAGTTTTTTTTACATGAATATTAGTATTTTTAAATGAAAACATATTAAAATAATTTGTCAAAACTAATCAATTTCACATATCATTTTTAAAAATTGAAAACAACACATATCTGTTGGGTCACCATGAGGGGGCAGCCAGGGGGATCATCCACATTGGGTCTAAGAACACCTTCACAAGTGAGTTTGGACACCACACTCTAACCCAAAACCTTAAGGTGTTAGGTTCATGAGTCCTCTTACTTATAAAGTATTCAACCTCCACTATTTTAAGCAATGTGGGACTTACACACTCACACTTGCCACAACAATCTCCCCCTCAAGTGTGAGTCAATCCATTCTTGGATATGCTCCCCCTCAAGCGGAAGCTTCTTCATCCACACTTGTATCGTTGTTGTGCCACTTGCACTCAACGGGACCCGCCGCCTGACCACCTTTGTCAGGAAGACTTTCGACACAAGGAGTCGGTCGAACCCTTCGTCGAACCATTGGCTCTGATACCACTGTTGGGTCACCATGAGGGGGCAGCCAGGGGATCATCCACATTGGGTCTAAGAACACCTTCACAAGTAAGTTGGACATCATGGGTCCTTTCACTTATAAAGTGTTCGACCTCCATTATTCTAAGCAATGTGGGACTTACACACTCACACTTGCCATGTTGAGTAGGGTCCTGTTTCTTCTTTCTGCCAAGCCATTGTGTTGTGGTGTATAAGGGGCTGTTACTTCATGTGTGATACCTTTCTCTTCACAAAACATCTTGAATTCATTTGAATTATACTCTCCACCTCCATCTGTCCTGAGTATTTTCAAATGATTCTCACACTGTCTTTCAGCTATTGCACAAAACTTCTTGAATGCAGAAAACACTTCACTCTTTTCTTTTAACAGATAAATCCATATTTTTCTAGTAAATTCATCAACACATGTCATGAAATATCTGTTACCTCCTAGAGTTGAGGTTTCAATAGGTCCACACACATCTGAGTGAACTACATGTAATGCTTGTGTTGATCTAGAATACACAGTATTTTTGAATGAGTTCCTAGGTTGCTTGCTTGCAAAGCAACCTTCACATAGTTTGTCTGGTGTGTGAATCAAAGGTAAGCCTACAACCATATTCTTTCTACTCAGATGATTTAAACTTTTAAAGTTTAAATGACCATACCTGTAGTGCCACAACCACTGCTCATCTTCAGTGATCAAGCTTGAAAAACACTGAATTTCTGAGGCTTGCAGATTAACCTTGAATGTTCTATTCTTTGACAGAGGTGATTGCAGTACTAGCCTTCCCTTTGGATCATGCACCCTAACAACCTGACCCTTAGTTGATAGTGCAAATCCCTTCTCAATCAATTGACCTAGGCTGAGTAGATTGTGCTTCATTGTTGGCACATACAACACATCATTCACATATGTGTGACTGCCATTCTTTCTCTGAACCATCACCTTACCCTTTCCTTCAACTGAAATTATGCTATTGTCTGCAAACTTGACTGTGCTTTTGACTTTATCATCAAAATTCAACAGCCATTCTCTGTGTCCAGTCATGTGATTGGAGCACCCTGTGTCAAGATACCATAGCTTTGATTGATCATCTGCAGTGTTTGTGGTTACCAACAATGAAATACTATCTGAGTCTGAACCATGTTGTCTAGCATGATTAGCCTCTTCTTCCTTTTGCTTTCCTTTGTTTCTGCATTCTGAGGCAAAGTGACCCCATTTCTTGCAACAAAAGCATTGAATCTTGCTTTTGTCCTTCTTTCCTTGATGCTTACTCTTCAAGTTTTTATCTTTATTTGAAGAACCAGCTTGACCTTGATCATCATTTTGATGATCTTGATCATCACCTCCTCCTTTGGACTTCTCATTCTTCCATTTACCTTTCCCCTTGTGATGTTTACTTCCATTCCTAGCATACAATGCTTGTTCTTGCTGATTCTTTGATTCCTTCCTTTCTTGCAGTCTTTGTTCATGTGCCTCTAATGAACTTTGCAGTTCATTCAAAGTCAGTGCTGATAGGTCCTTAGATTCTTCAATAGCTACTACAATATGATCAAACTGAGGGTTTAATGTTCTCAAAACCTTCTCAATGACCTGCTGATCAGTGATCTGATCTCCTAGATTCTTCATTGTATTGACTATTGTCTGCAATCTTGTAAAGAAATCCCCAATTGATTCTTTATCCAACATTCCTATCAACTCATATTGCCTGCGAAGTGACTGAAGCCTAACCTTCTTCACCTTATCTGCTCCTCCATGTGCATTGATTAGGATATCCCAGGCCTGCTTTGAACTAGTTGCAGAAGAGATCTTCTCAAAATTTGCTGCATCTACACATTGATGGATCAAGAATAGCGCTTTACAATCCCTTTTCTTCAACTCCTTAAATGCTGCTTGCTGTGCCTCAGAAACTCACCTATCTCTTGGTCTTCAAGGAAGCAAAGCATTGTTGCTTTATCTAGTTGTGAAGCAGAATATGTTGCAGCAGCACAGGCAGCTTGTCAGGCAGTGTGGCTTGAATCTCTGCTAGATGAGTTGAAGATCAAGTATGTGAAACCAGTGAAGCTTAATGTGGACAACAAATCTGCTATTAGTTTGGCCAGAAATCCAATTGCACATGGAAGGTCAAAGCACATTGAAACAAAGTATCATTTCCTTAGGGACCAAGTTAGCAAAGAGAAGCTAACTGTTGAACATTGTACAACAAATGTTCAGATTGCAGATATCATGACTAAGCCCTTGAAAGCTGACAGGTTCAAGGAGCTAAGGAAGCTAGTTGGCCTAGTGAAGATGAATAATCCTAGCTAGTTCAATGTGTTTGTTTTCATTACTTTTTTGTTTTAGTTAATAAGGACAAGACATTGGATTAAGGAGGTGTGTTGAGATATAATCCAATGGTCTATGGTTGTTAGGTAGTTACAAGTTGTTAGTTAGTTAGTCCTTGACAGTTACTTGTCATACAAGTAATGCATTTGTAAACTCTATAAATAGCTTTTGTATGCTTAATAAAAAAAAAAAAAAAAAAATGTGTAAGTCCCACATTGCTTAAAATAGTGGAGGTTGAATACTTTATAAGTAAGAGGACCCATGAACCTAACACCTTAAGGTTTTGGGTTAGAGTGTGGTGTCCAACTTACTTGTGAAGGTGTTCTTAGACCCAATGTGAATGATCCCCTGACTGCCCCCTCATGGTGACCCAACAATATCAACTCAAACTCATATCTAGAATTTAAACTCATTCTTCTTCAATCTTATCGATGTCACCATCACTAGTTACTACTACTCGTTCTTACACAAATCATTAACCTTATCCCCACTTCTAACAAAATCCTCGTACACATTCCATGACAAACTAACTCATTCAACATTGACATGTGTTAATTATTGAAACAAAAATATAATTCTCTCAAAATTACAAGTGCTTAAGAACATTTTCTTAATTTCCTAGCCTAAACTTATGTTCTTATCAAGAGATTAAAAATGGCAACGTTTTGAGGGAACTTACAACAAGTGAATTGATTACTTCAACGGGTGAATAGATAGTAGTGATGGTGAGATGAACGAGTTTTAATTCCAGATTTGGATATGAAGTTGAGAAATGTATTTTTACAGTTGAAAAGTAAGTATTTTGAGCCATCGTATTCATTAGAACTCGTACAATATTAGTGTCTTTCAATTATTAATATCGTTGTAAGTAAAGAGATGAATTTGTTTGTTTGTACATAAATTTGATAAAATGTATAAATACAAAAGAAAAAAAAAACAAAGTCATATTGTTCTTGGAATTAGATTTCGATAATTATTTCTCTAATGTGTTCTCGTGATCGATTATATACTTTCAACTTTCAAACTCTCTCCAACCGATTTTTTTCCATACGCAAGAGTTATGAACCGAACTCATGACCATCTCTATATGAGACCCAGGACTCTCTAAACACTTACATCAATTAATTACAAGTACTACTTCAGCAACTGCTCTTTTTGCCACTTTTAAGAGCTAGCTCGATCTTCGACTTCAATAAAAGTTCCGTCCTGCTTGTTAAGAGACATTGATACTAAAAAATTAAAATATAGACATAGAAACTAGATTGTGAAACTTGTGCCAAAAGTATTTCTAAATTCCCTGTAAACATTGTTGAGACTTTAAGAAAAACTTGCCTTAGTCTTTATTACAACAAGACGAGGCCTCGGAAACCTCATCAGAGCAAGCCGATCCATTGGTAAAATCTCAGCAAGCTTAGGCATTCCGAACTTGTTTTGAAGCTCAGTAGGTGTGTACAAGTCACAAATCTCTTCATGTGTGTACGATGTAAGGGGAAGCTTTTCCTTTGTGCTATCTAGATTTTCATTCTTAGCATTTTCTGTGTATTGTGTTAATTGATCATCAAATAACAAACCAAACAACAGAAAGTAGCTAGGATTAGTTAGTTGAGTTACCCTTAAATTAAATGACTCTGTGCTTTCTTGCGGCGCTTGCGAGATGCCTTCCGTCGGAGAGAGACTCAATTGGTGGCTGGCAAGGTTCCTTTAGAATTCAAAAAACATAGCACAACTAATTAAAAGCGGAAAACCGATAGAAAGACAAATTTAATTTAATCATGATGATGATTAATAATAGTAATAAAATGAGGAACATGTATGCATTAAGGGATATGAGAAAGCATAAGTTAGAAATCTAATAACAAACAGTTTGGTAATTTATATTGGTCAATCAACAAAAACATGAAAGAACACTAGGCATGACAGAGGGGCACAATCAATTATTATATACTAATAATTGATATATTGATAACATATAATTAATTATATTATACGAATATAAATTAATATCGATGAATATTATACCTCTTAACCGCCAAAGTATATGTATTATATAACTTGTATATTATAATAGATTATATAGTAAGTACATCTACTTCAAATAAATAGAACATATTTATAAGTCATGTTGATCTACATGTTTAAAAAAAGTTCACCCGTGTTTTTAAAATCCCAAGTTTTTTATTCAGTACACACTACTAGAAAAAGTTAAAATACCGACGGAATTTAAAGACAAAATATATTTCGTCTCTAATAGAGATAGAATTAAAGACACAAAAAACAGTTAGAGACAGATATTTTTATTTTAGAGACAGATATTTTCATTTTAGAGACAGATTTTATAGTTTAGAGACGAGAAAATTACCGACGGGATCAAATTCGTCTCTAGCCTGCTTAGTGACGGAATATTTGCATTTTAGAGACAGATTTTATCCGTCGGCATTTAAGATTTTTCTAGTAGTGACATACGCCTAAAATCATAATGAGAGATATACGAATATAAATTAATATCGATGAATATTATACCTCTTAATCGCCAAAGTATATGTATTACATAACTTGTATATTACATAGATCATATAGTACATAGACTCTAAATAAATAGAGCATATTTATAAGCCATATTGATCTACATGTTTAAAAAACAATCATCCGTGTTTTTAAAATCGTAATTTTTTGTTCAGAACATAAGCATAAAATCATAATGAGAGACTATTCTTGGTAATTATTATTTTTTGTCATAGTTGTATCAATTGAATTATTTAAACTATATAATAATAATAATAATAATAATAATAATAATAATAATAATAATAATAATAATAATAATAATAATAATAATAATAATAATAATAATAATAATAATAAGTTTGTGTGGGTCAATATAATTTTTTTAGATAACTATAAAGATTGCTTTTTTTTTCTCCAACTATATTAGCTAATTACATGCTGATAATTTTTTTTTTTGAGTTATCCAACAAAATCATCATGAGGCGTCTAGTCATCATTGCTAATTAGTCAACAAACACTTTCCCGCCTAAGTGATTAGCTAATTAGGGTTTTATAAAATCGCACATTACATATACTAGAAATAAGTAAGATGATATAATTCAATGTAATTATAAATAACTAGACTTTTTACCCGTGCATTCGCACGGGTACAATCAATTATTATATACTAATAATTGATATATTGATAATATATAATTAATTATACTATATTATATGAATATTAATTAATTAATATCGATGCATATTATATTTCTTAATCGCCGAAGTATATATATGTATTACATAACTTGTGTACATAGATCATATAGTCCATAGACTCCAAATAAATATAGCATATTTGTAAGCCATGTTGATCTACATGTTTAAAAAAAATTCACTTGTGTTTTTAAAATTTGAAGTTTTTTACGCCTAAAATCATAATGAGATACTACTCTTTGTAATTTTATTTTTTCTATCATAGTTGTATCAATTGAATTTTTTAAACTATATAATAATAATAATAATAATAATAATAATAATAATAATAATAATAATAATAATAAAAAATTTGTGTGGCTCAATATAATTTTTTTAAATAACTATAGAGATTTTTTTTTTGTCCTCACGTGATACTATGGTGTACCTCTAGTTGTTGGGAATCTCCAACTATATTAGCTAATTATATGGTGATAATTTTTTTTGAGTTATCCAACAAAATCATCATGAGGCGCCTAGTCATTAATTAGCCAACAAACATATTTCCGCCCAAATGATTAGCTAATTAGAGTTTTATAAAATTGCACATTAGAAATACTAGAATTAAGTAAGATAGATCCACATTAACCGAATTAAACCATAAACTGATCTAAAAAATAGATCCACATTAAATCGCATTAAATCGAATCATATGTGATTTATTTGATTAGTCATCTAAAATAAAACCAAACCACAAATAATTTTGTTTTTTAAATTAGATGAATTTTTGTCACAAAACGAAATCACGAACACCCGTATAAGGAAAAGAAAAATAATTTTCTCTTCTTTGCTCACTACTCTACACGGCCAAACCTTTGAGTACCCCCTAAGAAAGCACCACTATATATATAGCTCTCAATCTTGATTTAATTTGTACAATATCCTCACATAGAGGTAGAGAAAAAACTAATGATGGATAATCTTAGAAAAACACTTGGGAGTTTTGCAATAGTAGCATTAGTCGTTGTTGGTTTTATTTTCATTTACAATTGGTCCTTCTCATCATTCTCCACTCAATTACTTCTATCTAGCAATGGGCCACTCTGCCAGCAACAATCAAACATGGTATGCTCAAATCACCTATATTTTTTTATAGCTTTAAAACCATGTAGATTTTCCTATATACATGATCATAATAACCTAACTATATAATTATAGCTTCTTCTTTTTTTGTTAATATAGAAAGAATATTATAATATTCATGTATATGAACATATTCAATAAATTGAATCCCAATTAAATTTTATTACTTGAATATACTTTGAAGTTCAATTGGTTTGTTCATGTGGTTAAGAATTTATCAAATTTTTTTATGACTTGATTGAAATTGTTAAAAAATTTGTTTTCTTTATTATTAATGTAGAGCTCAAATATTAATG
This sequence comes from Trifolium fragiferum, assembly GCA_954870985.1. Lineage (NCBI taxonomy): Eukaryota > Viridiplantae > Streptophyta > Magnoliopsida > Fabales > Fabaceae > Trifolium > Trifolium fragiferum. Next base: position 1,084,145 of record OX940792.1, read on the forward strand.
AAGCATACGGAGATGATATGGACACAGCTTTGGCCAAAGCTTCAAAGGGAAAAAACAAAACCTTGATAATTGCTATAGTAAATAAGGCTTATGTAGAACAAGATGTAAATGGTGATGCAATCACCATGTTTGATCTATTTTTAAATAGTTTTTGGCTTGGAGAAGGAACAAGGTCTTTGATTGATAATCTTCTCGTTGTAGCCGTTGATCAAACGTCCTACGATCGATGCGAGTTTTTACGGTTGAATTGTTTTAGATTGAAAACTGATGGTGTTGATTTTGGAGGTGAAAAACTCTACATGTCTCAAGAGTTCGTCAAGATGATGTGGAGAAGGACCTTTTTTCTTTTGGAAGTTCTAAAACGCGGTTACAACTTTATTTTCACGGTACGTATATCTATTTATTTAAAAGTTAAATATTTAATTTTCAATACATCGACTTTAAACAATTTTATAAAAACTTACAATTCAATGTTTTTATACATTGTCACATTTAACTTAGTTTAATTCACCTTTATAAAAAACTTAGTTTCATTGACAATATCTTAAATATTTAATGTAGAATATACTTGTTACCAATTATTCAAATTTTAAGTTAAGTTTTGTTACAAAACAAACAAATTTTTTTATTCTCTAACAAGAGCATCAATTTTATACACTATTCGTCATCAAATTGTTGATTCAATACCATATTGTATTCTTCCTACATTCATGAATAAAATGTTATCATAACTTTATTTTTTTTAAAAAAATAACTTAGCTATAGTCTAGTTTTTTGTTATTTAATTTAATTTTGAAACACTTGCATGCATGTAACGTAAAATAGAAAACGTGCAATACATCACGGATATGTGCACATGTTATTGAAACTTAATAAATCATTCATCAATATAATGTGCAAATTGATTGACTTCTTTATAGTTTCATGATCTTCTAATTTTCATTTTTTTTATAGTCAACTTTTCATTTATATATGTGCAAATTGTCTTGCTCTACGTACATGCATGTGTATGAATGAAGATGGAGTATATAGACTATAGTATAGAGTCAACATCCTCTCATTTTTTACCGTGCTTTTATTAAAGTTTTAAGGACATAAATACACGATGTCTTTTTTTAATAGTAAATACATTAAATATAAAAATAAAAACAGTATGCAAGTTGTTATAGCTAGCATTTGAACTTTATATATTTTGGCTTGCATGATTCCATTTTACAATGTACCTAATTCATTGTCACACATTAAATTTTGTAGGACACCGATATAATGTGGTTAAGAAATCCATTTGAAAAGTTGAGCAAAGATGAATCTGAAGACCTACAAATTAGCACAGATAGCTATATTGGTGATCCTTGGTCAGAAAAACAATCAATCAATACCGGTTTTTACTTTGTGAGGTCAAACAACAAAACCATATCCTTGTTTGAAACATGGTATGGTAAGAAAGACAATTCCAAAGGAAAAAAAGAACAAGATGTGCTTAATGGCCTCATTAGAGGTGGTATATTTCGACATTTGGGTCTCAAGGTTAGGTTCTTAGACACCCTTTATTTTAGTGGATATTGCGAAGATAGTAAGAATTTCAAATTAGTAGTCACTATTCATGCAAATTGTTGTCGAAGTATCACTGCAAAGGTAGCTGATTTGAAAGCAACCCTTCATGATTGGAAGAAATTTAGGAAGTTAGAGACAAATTCAACATTGAATATCAATTGGACAAGTCATGAATGGTGTTGGATGTCTTGGGGAAGACCTAATAGAACAAGGGGTTAATCATACCATAATGATATATAGTTGTTAATTAATTAGTTGAATAATTATATTTAAATATGCAATTTCATTTAGTGTACTCTATCTAAAGTAGACATTTGGTTGACTAAAAGGGAATATTTGAGCTTGGGAAACTTCTACATGGAGAGATTAATAAATTAAGAGAGGAATTATTGTTTTTAAGATTTTTGTGTTTATAATCAATTAAAATTGTATTGGACAATGGTGTTAGTTTTCTGTGTTAATTAGCATATATGGACTCATGGTTTTAATTATCTCGTGCACTCATTTTTTATTTTTTATTTTTGTACAAATCTCGTGTACTCGTTTGGTAATTGATATACTATTGTGTGTGTATATATAAATTTTATTTCTAAACTATATCTTTGAATAAGAAGAATTTTTAAAAGTATTTTAATAATAATAGTAATAAAATGAGGAACATGTATGCATTAAGGGATATAAGAAAGCTGTGGAAATATTCAGCAAAAGCTAAATATGGAAACATGAATAATAGAAAGATGCAGAGAAATTGAAGGACGGAAAGTATGGAGAGACAAAGAGAATTCTCATTGTCAACAAATTTGAACATTCCAACAATTGGTATCAGAGCAAATTGTAAAAATTGTAAAGTGGAAAAACTTTATTATTTTTATTGGTCATCGAAGATAATGGCTTCTACCAGTGGAACCGTCAAGGTCGGCAAATATGAAATTGAGAAGTTCAATGGGAAAAATGATTTTTCCTATTGGAGGATGCAGATGAAAAATCTGCTTATTTCACAAAAGTTGCACAAAGCATTAGCGGGAAAAGAAAATAAACCGAAGAGTATGAAGGATGAGGATTGGGGGGAGTTAGATCTTGAAGCACAGGCAGCCATAATCTTATGCCTTGAGAGGGATGTTGCGTTCTTGGTTAATGAAGAAGCAACGACTGTTGGCGTGTGGTCGAAGTTAGAGAAAAATTTCATAACGGAAACTCTAACAAATGGAATCTACTTAAAGTCCAAATTGTATACTTGCAAGATGGAGGAAGGCACCTCAATCCGGGAGTATGTCAACAAGTTTGATAGAATTATATCAGACTTGAAGGATGTAGAAGTAAAGATTGATGAAGAGGACCAAGCATTATTGTTACTGCTTTCATTACCAGAGTCCTATGAAAATCTAGTCCAAACATTGATGCTTGTGGGTGATACTCTAACCATGGATGAAACTAGAACATCACTTTTGGCAGATGATCTTCGTAAGGTTGCTACAAGTGGGATGTCTAGTAGTAGTGGAAGAGAACAAGCTCAGGGATTATTTGTTACTAGAGGGAGGACAAATGAAAGAGGACAAGGCAGGGGAAGAAAGTCTAGATCAAAATCTAGAGCTCCTGTGGATAAGGCGTGCTTTAAATGTGGTGAGCTTGGGCACTTTAAAGCAAATTGTCCAAATAAGAGGATATTATTTAAGAAGTATACCAATAACGAAAACAACTCCAGAGGTAAACAAGATTTGCAGGAAGCAAGTTATGTCTCAAATGGCGAGAATGATTGCTTCTCGGTTTCAGAGCAAGACCATGATATCTCCGGGAGATGGATGCTTGATTCAGGAGCGTCACACCATATGTGCCCAAATAGGAAGTGGTTTACTACCTACCAAAGCACAGATGGTGGTACAGTTTTAATGGGAAATAACCATGCTTGTAAAATTATAGGGTATGGTACAATACGAATCAAGATGCATGATGGAGCGGTAAGGACTCTGATGAACGTGAGACATGTCCTTAATTTGCGGAAAAACCTTATTTCTCTTGGTGTATTAGAGGAAAATGGTTGCAAAATAATCTTGGAAAATGGAGGCTTAAAGGTTGTTCGTGGTTCGTTGGTTGTGATGAAGGGGGTTCGTCACAGGAATATGTATCCTCTTATGGGGGAAACTGTCACAGGTGATTTGGCAGTTGGAATCAGTGGAAGTAAAGATCAAACTGAATGTACGAGGATGTGGCACATGCGCCTTGGGGATATGTTAGAAAAGGGTCTATCACTGCTTGGTGAAAAAGGTTTGCTGAAGAACATGGAAAAGCCATGCATGGAATTTTGTGAACATTGTGTGTATGGCAAAGCACATAGGTTGCGGTTTTCTACAAGTAAGCATAAAAGCAGGGGAATGTTAGACTACGTGCATACTGATGTTTGGGGTCCGGCTCCGGTTACTTCTAAGGGTGGTTCCAGGTACTTTGTTACATATGTTGATTATCATTCGAGGTATGCTTGGATTTATTTCCTTAAGCATAAGAATGAGGTATTTGATACTTTCAAGTGTTGGAAAGCAATGGTTGAGAACAGAACGGGTAGAAAGCTGAAAACTCTGCGATCGGATAATGGTACAGAGTATACGGATGAAGCTTTCAAGAGGTTTTGTGATCAGGAAGGCATTGTTAGACACTGGACGGTCAGAGGCACACCACAACAGAATGGAGTCGCGGAAAGACTGAACCGTACACTTCTTGAGAAAGCAAGGTGTATGCGCTCTAATTCTGGGTTAGGTCGAGAATGGTGGGCAGAGTCGGTTGCTACAGCTTGTTATGTTGTAAACAGATCCCCACATTATAGTTTAGATGGAGACACGCCCTATAGGGTGTGGTCAGGTGAACATGCTGATTATGAAGGACTGAAGATCTTCGGATGCACGGCCTATTATCACGTCAAGGATAGTAAACTTGATAATAGAGCCAAGAAAGCTATCTTTCTAGGATATGCAACAGGGGTTAAAGGATATCGCCTTTGGAGTGTAGAAGATTCTAAGTTTGTGATTAGCAGGGATGTTACCTTTAATGAAAAATCTATGGTACCTAAAGATGGTGATGCGACGATATCAAATAAGCAAGTTATTGAGATAGAATCTGAAGACCAACCAGATTCTAGTCATGGTCAGGTGGAGAATCCTATCGCCGGTGAAGACGAGGAAGAGGATGAACGTGATCATGAGGAGGTTCAGCAGGAAAATACACATGTATTACAACAGCAGCAACAAGAATCTTTGGATGCCACTAGGCCAAAGAGGAATTATAAACCAGTTCAGAAGTTTGGGTCAAACAAACCTCTCAGGCATTATGGGCATGTTAACTTAGTGGAATATGCATTCTCGGTTGAAGATGATGAGCCGGTCACCTTCAAGCAAGCCATCAAAGAAAAAGATAGAGAGAGTTGGTTGGTTGCTTTGGAGGAAGAGATGCAATCTCTTCACAAGAACAAGACGTGGGAGGTGGTCCCATTGCTCGCGGGAAAGACTGCTATTGGTTGTAAATGGGTGTATAAAAGAAAGGAAGATCATACTAAGTCGTGCGGTACAAGATATAAGGCTAGGCTAGTGGCCAATGGGTTTGCACAAAAGGAAGGAGTTGATTACAATGAGATATATATGCATCAACCTGAGGGTTACAAGGTTGAGGGTAAAGAGAGTCAGGTATGTCGTTTGAGGAAATCACTTTATGGGTTGAAACAATCTCCTAGACAGTGGTACAAGTGATTTGATTCTTTTATGATAAAACAAGGTTTCTCCAGAAGTAGTTATGACAGTTGTGTCTATATTCAGAAGCTTCATGGAGGTGGTTATATCTATCTATTATTGTATGTCGATGACATGCTTATTGCTTCAAAAAGCAAGGTGGAGATAGATGAGCTGAAGTCTAAACTTGGTAAAGAGTTTGAGACGAAGGATTTGGGCGCTGCAAAGAAAATACTGGGTATGGAGATTAGAAGAGAGCGGACAAACCGGAAACTGTTCTTGAGTCAAAAAGGCTATTTAGAGCGAGTTATTGAAAGGTTTGGAATGAAAGGTGCTAAGTCGGTGGTTACTCCATTAGCTCCACATTTTAAGCTTTCTGGTAATCAGTCTCCCACTACAGCGGAAGATAAGGCGAACATGGAAAATGTACCTTATGCTAGTGCAGTTGGCAGTTTAATGTACGCTATGGTGTGTACACGTCCGGATATTTCACAAGCGGTAAGTGTTGTCAGTAGATTCATGGCGAATCCGGGAAAGGCACACTGGGAAGCGGTGAAATGGATTTTGAGGTACTTAAAAGGTACCATTAACACTGGTTTGTGTTTTGGTGGGATACATGTCAGATAAGCGGGTTTGTTGATTCCGATTATGCTGGTGATCTAGATAGACGGCGATCTACTACTGGTTATGTATTCAAAATACACGGTGCTCCAGTTAGTTGGTGATCGATGTTACAGTCTACAGTGGCATTCTCTACTAGGGAAGCCGAATACATGGCAGTAGCAGAATGAGTAAAGGAAGCATTGTGGCTGAGGGGTCTTCTAGGTGATTTGGGTATGAAGCAAGAACACATGAGACTAATGTGTGATAGTCAAAGTGCAATTCATTTGGCTAAGAATCAGGTTCATCATGCTCGAACCAAGCATATAGATGTCAGATATCATTTTGTACGTGATGTCGTAGAGGAAGGTCATATTTCTCTTACGAAAGTACACACTGATGAGAATCCTGCAGACATGTTAACCAAGGTTGTGGCAGGTAGCAAGTTCCAACACTGCTTAAACTTGCTTAACATAATTCCATATTCGTCCAAAATTTGAACATTTCAAATTATGAACGATATGAAATAATACCCTCACTAAAGTTGAACACGAAATAATGTAGCTAGAATAATAACGTGTATGAAGGAATATATGTCTAAAAAGAAATTGTTGGAATAATAACTTCTAATAACGATATGAAATATCACACTCACTAAAGTTAAACACGAAATAATGTAGCTAGAATAATAACTTGTATGAAGGAATATATGTCTAAAAAGAAAGATTGAATAAAAGCTACTTTGTATATATATATATGTTGTTACACTTTTCACTTGATTGTTATTACAAATGAAAGACACTGCTTTTATAGGAAAAACTAAATGGAAAATACATGGTTAACATGAAAGAGAATTCTCATTGTCTCTCCATACTTTCCGTCCTTCAATTTCTCTGCACCTTTCTATTATTCCTGTTTCCATATTTAGCTTTTGCTGAATATTTCCACAATTCTCCACCTTGTTCATAATTTGAAATGTTCAAATTTTGGACGAATATGGAATTATGTTTAGCAAATTTAACATGAATGATTTATATGATATAATCTTCCAATCCAACGGTTGATTTTGTAAAATTCGAATTCGTTAAAGCGTTATTAAGCGGTGTAACATTTGATGTCAAATTAGCTGGTGTCATTTGATCCTAACCTTATATATATATATATATATATAATACAAACTAAATGGGTTGCTTGGTTACCCGCCCCATTAAGGGATATAACCTTTATTGGCTCATCTAACTATTGCCTAATTATTATTATTTGGCTTAAATATGCTTTTGGTCCCTGCAATGGTCCCTGCAATATACACTTGTTTTGAAAAGAGTCCCTGTAAAAAAAAAAATTGATTTTAGTCCCTGCAATTTCTAAACATTTTGAAAAGAGCCCCTGAAATGACATTTTGGATGCCATGTCACTTAAATTTGCACGTGGCACACGCTGACAAGGACAATTAACTGACGTGGCACTATTTTTGACACAATGTTCAAATTTCTAAAAAACAATTCAATGAAAACAAAAATCTAAAAAACAAGTTTTATAATTGGAAAAAAGGTAAAAAAAAATTTTAAAAATGATATGTAATATCCACGTGTCAAAAATAGTGTCACGTCAATTAATTGTCCTTGTAAGTGTGTGCCACGTGCAAATTTAAGTGAAATGGCATCCAGAATTTCATTTCAGGGGCTCTTTTCAAAGTGTTTAGAAATTGCAGGGACTAAAATCAAATTTTTTTTTTAACAGGGGCTCTTTTCAAAACAAGTGTATATTGCAGGGACCAAAAACATATTTAAGCCTTATTATTTTTATCAAAAATATTATTTTTATTTGAAAATTATTGTTGCCGCCTGTCGGTTACTTGCATGCTACGCATTTCCCATTTCACCTTTCCACTATTTAAGTAGCGGACGTTATAAATATAAAATTGGTAGGTTGTTTTTATGCGGTGTCCGTGACTTAAATAGCGAACAGAAATATTTTAGTAATTTTGTAGGACGTGCGTCAAGAATAAAATGGTGTTAAAATCTAAACCAAACGAATTAAACCGTAAACTGATCTAGAAAAATAGATCCATATTAAATCGCACTAAATTGAATCATATGTAATTTATTTAATTAGTTATCCAAAATAAAATCAAACTGCAAATAATTTTTTCTTTAAATTAGATGAATTTTTGTCACAAAACGAAATCGCGAACATCTCTGCAAGGAAAAATAATAATAATTTTCTCTTCTTTGCTAATTACTCTATACGGCCAAACCTTTGAGTATCCCCTAAGAAAGCACCACTATATATATATATATATATATATATATATACCTCTCAATCTTGATTAAATTTGTACAATATTCACATGTAGAGAAAGAATTGATGATGGATAATCTTAGAAAAACACTTGGGAGTTTTGTAATAGTAGCATTAGTCGTTGTTGGTTTTATTTTCATTTACAATTGGTCCTTCTCATCATTCTCCACTCAATTACTTCTATCTAGCAATGGGCCACTCTGCCAGCAACAATCAAACATGGTATGCTCAAATCACCTATATTTTTTTATAGCTTCAAAACCATGTTGATATATTCCTATATACATGATCATAATAACTCTAACTAACTATATAATTATATCTTCTTTATTTTTTGGTTAATATAGAAAGAATATTATTATATTCATGTATATGAACATATTCAATAGATTGAATCCCCAATTAAATATTATTACTTGAATATACTTTGAAGTTCAATTGGTTTGTTCATGTGGTTAAGAATTTATCAAAATTTTTATGACCTGATTAAAATTCTTAAAAATTTGTTTTCTTTATTATTAATGTAGAGCTCAAATATTAATGAAGCATATGGAGATGATATGGACACAGCTTTGGCCAAAGCTTCAAAGGGAAAAAACAAAACCTTGATAATTGCTATAGTAAATAAGGCTTATATAGAACAAGATGTAAATGGTGATGCAATCACCATGTTTGATCTATTTTTAAACAGCTTTTGGCTTGGAGAAGGAACAAGGTCTTTGATTGATAATCTTCTCGTTGTAGCCGTTGATCAAACGTCCTACGATCGATGCGAGTTTTTACGGTTGAATTGCTTTAGATTGAAAACTGATGGTGTTGATTTTGGAGGTGAAAAACTCTACATGTCTCAAGAGTTCATCAAGATGATGTGGAGAAGGACCTTTTTTCTTTTAGAAGTTCTGAAACGCGGTTACAATTTCATTTTCACGGTACATGTATTTATTTATTTAAAAGTTAAATATTTTAATTTTCAATGCATGGACTTTAAATAATTTTATAAAAACTTACAATTCAATCTTTTTATACATTGTCACATTTAACTTAGTTTAATTCACCTTTATAAAAATAAATAAAAAATAAAAAAATTAATTGAATTGACAATATCTAAATATTAAGTTAAGTTTTGTTAGGAAACAAACAAATTTTGTAATTCTCTAACAAGAGCATCAATTTTATACACTATTCCTCACCAAATTGTAGATTCAATACCATATTCATGAATAAAATGTTATCATAACTTTATTTATTTTTTTAAAATAACTTAGCTATAGTCTAGTGTTTTGTTATTTAATTTTGAAACATGTGCATGCAGGTAACGTAAAATATAAAACGTGCAATACATCACGGATATGTGCACATGTTATTGAATCTTAAAAAAATCATTCATCAATATAATGTGTCATGAAACAATGAAAAGAAACAGATGTCATGTTTCTATTGTAACACATTGTTCATCCTTAATTCGAGGACGATTAACTTCTTTTTTTCTATTGATTGATTGACTTATTTATAGTTTCATCATCTTCTACTTTTCATTTATATATGTGCAAATTGTCTTGCTCATTTTTTTACGTACATGCATGTGTATAAATGAAGATGCAGTAGATCTTCTAAAAAGAATTCAAAGAGTCATGCATAATAATATCGTGTCGTTTAGATCTAGGAATATAGTTTTTCAGAGATTGAGTTTTGCTATACAGAAAGGTTTAGCGGCGCAGCTTGTTGTCTGTTTACCTTTTATTCAAGTGTAATTATCTTTTATATATATAAGGAAAAATTCTGCAAAAAAAATAAATAAATATATTATATATAAATATTAAAGTGAAAATGGTATAAGATAAAGTTTAGATTAAGTTGTCATCCTTTCATAAGTATTAGAAGTACACATGTTAAAACAAAAACAGTATTAGATGTATATTCCATCAAAATTTAACAATCTATAAGGTAAGATAGAAAAATAAATAGACAAATAAAATTACAGATATATAAGGAGATACACTACTACTAAATTAGAGCCCCTCAAATATATCACAACGAAAATAAGAATACCCATTAGAAGAGGGAGACCCCATATATATATTTTGTATATTTTGACTTGTATGATTCCATTTAATAATGTTCCTAATTCATTGTCACATATTAAATTTTGTAGGACACCGATATAATGTGGTTAAGAAATCCATTTGAAAGGTTGAGCAAAGATGAATCTGAAGACCTACAAATTAGCACAGATAGATACATTGGTGATCCTTGGTCAGAAAAACAACTAATCAATACCGGTTTTTTCTTTGTGAGGTCAAACAAAAAGACCATATCCTTGTTTGAAACATGGTATGGTAAGAAAGACAATTCCACAGGAAAAAAGGAACAAGATGTACTTATTGACCTCATTGGAGGTGGTATATTTGGACATTTGGGTCTCAAGGTTAGATTCTTAGACACCCTTTATTTTAGTGGATATTGCGAAGATAGTAAGGATTTCAAATTAGTAGCCACTATTCATGCTAATTGTTGTCGAAGTATCACTGCAAAGGTAGCTGATTTGAAAGCAACCCTTCATGATTGGAAGAAATTTAGGAAGTTAGAGACTAATTCTACATTGAATATCAATTGGACAAGTCATGAATGGTGTTGGATGTCTTGGGGAAGACCTAATAGAACAAGGGGTTAATCATACCATAATGATATATAGCTGTTAATTAATTAGTTGAATAATTATATTTGCATATGCAATTTCATTTTGTGTACTCTATCTAAAGTAGACATTTGGTTGACTAAAAGGGAACATTTGAGCTTGTGAAACTTCTACATGGAGAGATTAATAAATTAAGAGAGGAATTATTGTTTTTAAGATTTGTGCGTTTATAATCAATTAAAATTGAAGTATTGGACAATGGTGTTAGTTTTCTGTGTTAATTAGCATATATGGACTCATGGTTTTAATTATCTCGTGTACTCGTTTGGTAATTCATATACTATTTTGTGTGTATATGTAAGTTTTATTTCTAAACTATATCTTTGAATAAGGATAATTTTTAAAAGTATTTTAATAGTATCTTATTTTATATATATATATAATAAATTTAAATTTTGTTTTCTTAAAAATATATTTTAAAAAATTATTCTTGACAATTTTCGTTGACTAACTCTTTTAATATATTAAATTATTTTTTTTCTCTTTTAATTTATTTCGTTCCCTTAACTATAGTGTCCCTAAAGGTGGCTAGTTAGCACTTAACACAACCATTTTATTTATGTTTTACTAAATTTGATCTTTAAGTTGAAAATTCAATTTTCTTCTTTTGGCGCGAGGTAAGTAAATTGTAGTCAAAAAAATATTTCATTCAAAAATTGAACTCACATTCCCTCGAACAATTTATTATTTAGTGAAGCTTATTAAATACCTCGGCTCAATTTATTGGTTAAAATTATCATGATGCATCTAAACAAAAATAAGTTTTTAATACAATTGTAAAGCAAGCTTAAAATATACAATCCTATGTTTCACAAAGATATAAGTATTGCACCATGGATGATAATTCAAGAAAATGAGAGTTATCCACTCAATATTTTTTACTCATATTCTTGGAAATATAGGGCAACAATTAGAATTGTCCGGAAATCAAGTCAAGGTCAGTTTAGGGCTTTAGGCAACAATTTTAATTGGATGAACTAACCAGTCTTAAAAACAATTCCACTCTTAATTTATTAATCCTTTTAAAATCAAGTTTCATAGTTTCATGGATTTAAAGGTTCCCCTATTTTTTTTCAATTAAATGTCTATTTTACATATAGTACACAAAATGAAAATACATATGTAAATATATTACTATTATTCAACTAAAATAAACTATATATTGTTCTTTTTTTTTTTTTGGTACATAACTATATATTGTTCTATTAATTGTCATTTCCATGACTGAATGCACGACTCATGACTTGTCCAATTAATATTTGTTGTAGAATTAACATTTGTTGTAAAGTTAACCTCTAATCTCCTAAATTTCTTCCAATCATAAAGAGTCATCTTTAAATCATCAATCTTTGCAGTGATGCTTCGACAACAATTTGCATGCACAGTTGTTACTGCCCTAAAATCTTTACTATCTTGACAAAATCCACTAAAATAGAGGGTATCCAAAAACCTAACCTTGAGTCCTAAATGTCCAATTATACCACTTCTAATGAGGTCAAGAAGCACATCTTGCTCCTTTTTTCCAGTTGAATTGTCTTTTTTACCATACCATGTTTCAAACAAATATATTGTCTTATTGTTTGACCTCACAAAGAAAAATCCAGTATTGATTAGATGTTTTTCTAACCAAGGATCACCAAGGTATTGGTCTGTGCTTATTTGAAGGTCTTCAATCTCATTTTTACTCAACCTTTTAAATGGATTTCTTAACCACATTACATCAGTGTCCTACAAAAAAATGAAGTGATACAAGTAAAAATGCTATGCATTTACAAGTTAAGTTACAATATTGTTTAGAAAAAATGTTGAATATAGGGAAAACATATTTTCATGATATGAGGTTGCAACTAGTTATTGGCTTTTATTATCGCAAATGCACTTACGATTTCTATCAAAGTTAAGAGTACAATGGTTTAGAGAATTTAATATGATCATAATGTACTTCGCGATTTTGAATTAATAGATTCGAAATGAACTCTAATTTGAAAGAATTCAGATAAAAGATAGATTAAGTTAGATGATCAAATTAAAGATATCACGCAAAATCGTGAACACCACTATATTTCGTGAGCATAGTATTGCTCAATTGCTTAAGTGGTCATCAAGCATTATTTTTCTTAGATTGAAAGAAAAAAAAAAAAAAAAAACTTTAGGGAGAAACCAAAATAGTAACGAGGTCTACTTATACGAGACTTTTTCATAAAAAGATTTTTTTTTGAACAAAATTATAAAAAGATTAACATAGAGATTTGTTAAATATTAATTAAATATATTTCAATAATATAATTAAAATATAGAGACTTTAGTAGATGTTAATAAAATAGATTCCATAATTTATCTAATAAAAAAATCAGAACAATATTGGTTTTTTTTAAAAAAACAATAATAATATCTATTGCTTTTCATTTAAGTTGAAATGTAGACAAACTCAACTCTCTTTAGAACTTCTCGACCTCAACCAAACTACGTATAGCAACAGTTGTAAATGACCTTATATAGTTACATCTTTTTTGGTTTTTCACCACCAGTTGAATCTGGTTCGGGGGGTTATATAGTTACATCTTAAAATATAAATTAAAAATACCCAAAAAAAAAAAGTGCTATATGAAGTGGTCTACTACTCTAGATCGGTGCTTAAAATGATTATAGATTGTAAAAAGATTGATAATAATTCTTTAAATGCAAAAATTCTCAACCCCCTATCTTTCTAATTAAAGCACTATCTTTCTAATCAAAGATTCAATACGAATTATATTTTTAATTTTTGTTATTTTAATTGAATTAATATCAATTAAGATATTATTTCAATTATAAAAAAAAATGTTAATTTATATTTCCAAACAATGATATATGTTGTTTTTAAAGTGTTTGACAAACTATGTATCAAAAAAAATTGTTTGATAAATATAGTTGTTGTAAATATAAAATGATATAAAAGTATATGGTTAGTAGATAATTATTTTATTTTAAAAAAAATAAAATTAAAATAATAAAGATAAAAATAAAAAAATATATAAACTCAAACGCTACTTTCTAAACTAATTAAATAAACTCGTTAACAAGCACATCAATTTTTTTAAAACAAACTTCTAAACTATAATTCAATAAAGTATAAGATAGTTTATTAGATTTACCATACGCACACTTAGTTTAAGTATTTTTCAAAAGACAAAGAAGTACCTATTTAGCACCCAAAAAAAAAAAAAAGTACCACCTATTTGATTACAATTACAATATGTCTACTTTGGTACAGGTGAGAAAAATCTTAATAATTACTTCACATACACATTTAGGTTGGTTTGGTGGTTTTGACTTGGAACATGAGAGTGTGCTCCTCTTAAAATTTCAAATTTAATTCTCACTGATATTAATTTAGGTGAACTAATTTAACTTCTTAAAAAAAATAATTACTTCACCAAATTCTTAAACATGAAATGTGATGGCATTTATTAGGTAGTCAAAATAATTTCCTACTGTGGCAAAAAACTTGATTAATTTATTTTGACACGCTAGGAAATTAATCTTATCTTGAATCCTTAGTCACATCACATGCATGGTTTTTTGCCACTCTCTAAAAACATGTTATGTAGAAATTGAATCCAGTTGAGTCACACATTTCTCCACACCCATTAGGTTAAAGATCATTCTTTAATTTGAGTATGGTTTATTTGTTAATCTACACATAATATCTAATAATGTTGAAGAGGAAAGAAGCATATATAATAAGTATAAAAATCAATTATAGATACACATTTTTTTCTATATACTACTTTTATTTTTTTTGACACAATTTTTTCTATACACTACAAAGTATGCAACTTGAACATTTTTTTATTTTCACCACCAGTTAAATCTGGTTCGGGAGTCAGTTTTGGCTTCATGTGATTTCAGTCCCCTTCTGATCGCAGTTATGGAGGATCGAACTGTGATCCTCCTACCAAGTTCAACGTCAATCACCACTGAACTCACTAACAATTAGTTGCAACTTGAACATTTTGATAAACAACTTTTTGACTTTGGATAATTAAACATAATTTATGGCATTGACCGATAAAAATTAGGAGAATAAATAGGATTTCTTTCAAGTTTTGACTAAACTTTTGAATGTAATTAATGTTTAAGAAAATAGGATTTTTTTTTTATATGATCTAAGTATGATGCACTTGAATATGAAAAACGGACTTACCGTGAAAATGAAGTTGTAGCCACGTTTTAGAACTTCCAAAAGAAAATAAGTCCTTCTCCACATCATTTTAATGAAATCTTGAGACATGTATAATTTCTCGCCTCCAAAATCAACACCATCTGTTTTCAAACTATAGCAATTCAACCGCAAAAATTTGCATCGTTTGTAGGCCGTTCGATCAACGGCTACAATGAGAAGATTATCAATCAAAGACCTTGTTCTTTCTCCAAGCCAAAAGCTGCTTAAAAATAAATCAAGCATGGTGATTGCATCACCCTCTACATCTTGTTCTGCATAAGCCTTATTTACTATAGAAATTATCAAGGTTTTGTTTTTTCCCTTTGAAGCTTTGGCCAAAGCTCTTTCAAGATCATCCACATATTTTTCATTAACATTGGTACTCTACATTAATAATAAAGAAAACGTATAATTATTAAAAAATTCAATCAAGTCATGAAGAAAAACAATTAATTGTTACATGAACAACGAATTAAAACTTAAAAATATATTAAAGTAAAAAATATATCAACAAAAAAATGTAAAAAAAAGGGACATACATTGAATATGTTTATGCAAGAATATATTGATATACCTTGTGTTATTGGAATTTATGATCATCATATAAGAAAGAAAGAATTATTTTTAACCATATAGATGATTTGAACGTACCATGTTTGATTGGTGTTGTTGGCATTGTAATTTGTTGTGGGATAGAAGTAATTGGGTGGAGAAAGATGAGAGATACCAATGAATGAAAATAAAACCGATAAAGAGTAATGCTACCATTGCAAAACTCCCAAGTGTTTTCATCCTAAGATTATCCATCATAATTATTTTTTTCTGAAACTCTTTGTGTATATTTGTGAAGATATCATAATCAAGTAAAAAAAATAATTACACGCTTCTTGATTCAAAAATATATATCTTCCCAACCAAATTTTCTCCATACGCTGCCATGAAATTGAATCCATGACCATATGTTTAAGGGGACCCAGAGTATCACCACTTAGATCAATTAATTGTTGATGTTTCTTATATTGCTTATAATTTAAATTAGGAAAAATTATTTTTAATATTTTAACATTTTTTTAATTAGGGATCCATTTTTAATATTCAAACCGGACCTTTAAATAATCAAGATCAACCTTAAATGGAACAATTATTTCTCATAAGAATTAAAAGATTAACATATATATATATATATATATATATATATATATATATATATATATATATATATATATATATATATATATATATATATATATATATATATATATATATATCCTTTCGAAAACATAGCACCTAAATTTACATTTAAAGATATTACTAAAATACTATAGAAAAATTTATATCATTATATAAAATAATTTATATTTTATAAGTATAGAACTAACCCGTGCATTGCACTAGTAACTTATACTAGTACAAATTAAATCAAGATTGAGAGCTACGTGTGTATATATGGTACGGATCACAAAACGGATATTATAATTAATGAAATCATAAATAAATTTATAACAACATTTAAGATATTCTGAATTTCATTATTATTTTTAACTCATATCATTGACATATATATAATATTAAAAGTTGTTATAAATTATGAAATTATAAAAAATAAAATACAATCTCAAATAAATTACGAAAATCGATTAGGAAAACTATTTTATATTAAATTTTATATTCTGAAATAATAAAATGTTTAAAGAAAGGAAAAATCAATTTTTTAAATTATGTCTTAAATTTTTTTGACATGAAATAGTTGTTTAAAGTTAATTATTATCACAAAAGTATTTATTTATGCCAAAATTGAGTAAAGTGTATATTTTATTTTAACATAAAAGGGATGAAGAGTGTAACTCAAACTTCTTTCAAGAAAAGAAGGTTTAATTTACTCTAATTTATAAATAAAATTAATCTCTTAACAATCCAATTCATATATAGACATATTTTGAATTGATGGATACCCATTACTTTTTTATACAAACATCCAATTAATTTACAAAAACATATTCAAAATCTTAAACATATTAAAAATGTACTTATATTGCATTATAAAGAACAATATTTTAATCGGACAATCCAAAATTGAAGACATACTTAAAATGACCATCCTCACGATCACATTATTATTGTATATTTTACATTTTAAAATTATACGTGTTTGAAACCTATATTTCGAAATAATTTTAGAGATGATTTCATAAACTTGAGGGACCTAAAAACTTATAGAGGCCAAAAGAGCAATATTTTATCACACTAAATCACCGCGTCAATGATAAAAAAACTTAGTTATAAGAGGAAATGATCGAGAGTGTAACAAAATCCACTAATCAGAATTAGAAAAATTAGATTTGAGAACATAACTAAAGTGAAGTAGAATAACAAACATAAGTTGCACATAGTACATAACCCACTAACACGCATAATTCCAACCTCTTTAATACCAGCCTCCAACTCTTGTTTCTCCTTTAAAGCTAAAGCCTTTTGATCCCTCCAATAGTACGCCAATTATAATCTCTAGCGAGATCCTAATGGTTTAGAGAATTATATCAAAGAATCAAAATATACATAAAGAAACTAAATTCGGGAAACTTGTATAACAAGCAATGCTGCTAAAGGCCCTATAAGTATTATCTAAAAATAAAATAGGCAAGTGGAGTCAGGTGATCCCACCGCTCCCACTGTGGATCCATGTCCGCTCTTATGCCCTTGAATTTACATTTTTACTCTTACTAATAAAGCTCATAACGTATTTTCCAAACTTTTTTTTGCCGTTAAATCATTTATAAACTAAGAAAAATTCGAAAAATATGTTCTGAACTTTATTCGCAAGGGCAAAAATGTAAATTCAAAGGGATGATAGTGTTAGGGGAAGGGGGAAGATAATTTTTCTATGTAAAAACTCGTCGAGATCATTCTCCTCTAAAGAAAACTCGCTTTACACAGTAAAGTGAGTCATATCAATTGTTGATCAACCATTGATTAATAGATTCACTCACTAAAAATTTGTGTAGTTTACAAAGTTAAGCATTTAAGCCATATTTTCTAGAGTCTGCAGAGTTACCGTCATATCATTTGTTAATCATGTGTTCATATTTTATAACTTACTTTAGTATAATTCCCTATTGCAAGATCTTATTAGAAAATTCTATGGTAGTTTAGTATAATAAAACAAAGCTTAACATACTTTCCATCAATTTTCTTGAAAAAAGAATATATTTAGAGGATTAGTTTTGTTTTAAAATTTCTATAACTTTAGCTAGCCAGGTATTTGTCATGAATCAAAATTAAAGTTACGAGAAAAATCGATTCAAAAAAGTTACGAAAAAAATGTATTATCCATAAACTAGCCAAGACACAGCATCTAAAAGTATACAATTGTTACGATAACCAAAACTATTAATCAAATAAAACTACTAAATAGTTATAACTTAAATGGCTATAGATTACACATAAGGGAAACCAATTTGTTAAATAGGACACTAATACAGACTCTAAGCACAGTCCAAACTCCAAATGAGTATAGATTACAGTAATAGTTGGATTTTGATCCATCTTGAGGTCAACAATGTAGTTAGACTGAGATCCAATGGGAATCAATAGTCATTAACAGCTAAAGATAAAACAAGCACTGCCTCAAAGTTTGTCGAGAGAACTTCCTGAACACAAGATAGATCAACGGCAGAATACTCGAGCCAGTCGCAACTCAAGGACACTTCCTTTGGATATACGAAGCTCCATGCTCTTCATACCTATGCGAAATGCATTAAAACAATTTAGTGTTCAAAATTATCCTTTATGAAAGAATTTCAAACTTAATTTCATAACCACACTTTTCTTATAACGAGCATAAGGTTTGGTCAGGTAATTACTCTGATTTGGAGAACCACATTTGTTGGAAGGAACCAAGAGAAGCCAATATACTGCCTCCTATCCAGACACTGCCCATAAATTCACCATCACGAGTTAGAAAACAGTTTATAGAATGCATCAACAATCCTTTATAAAATCATGGTATTGGCACAGAGAGAGAGAGAGAGAGAGAGAGAGGGTGCACACCTAAACCTCCTTTCAGTAGCATTTCCACTGGCCAATACCTTTACTCTAGCAGCCTGAGGGGATTCCTGTATCACAAATGAAATTTTAGTCAATTTTTATAACAGCTAACCTTTCGAGCTTTTAAAGAGGACACGAGCAACCACATGCACTTTTTTTTAATATATATGAAATGTTTCGAACACTTGATAACAGAAGAGCATTTCAGTTAAGCATTCCCAAGCTTTTCAATTCCATTGCCTTTTTACCTTCCTCAATCATTATGCCACAGAATAAATTTTATAATTTATTGAGATAATTCACTAAAAAAGAATCAGACAAAGGTCACAACATTATTAAATGTGCACAAAGGAAAAAATACATTAGCTCAAAAGAGAACGCTCCTTTTCTTTGCAACTACATCAAAGAAACACATGAAAGGAAACCATAATGGCATAATTTTCTTCAAAATTACATTTGATAGTCACACAGTTGAATAACAAAAGCAGCAAATACTCCAAAACCTTGCTGAGAGTGAGAAGCCAAGTATATCTATGAGCATTTGGAAGCACTAATCATAAAATCACTTTATGTATTATAGAAACAACTTTTACAAAATTTCTGCAGAGCAAAGTGTCATTCCTTCTTAGATCGAAGAAACAAACATAAAAGCTCTTATATGATAAGTGCTTAATAAATAAGAGTCAATTAAGTTTTTTATCCAAACACCCTCGTGTCCTAACTTACAAAACCTGCCAAGACACAAACCTTGGACTAAAATTCAAGAATTGAAAATTGGACAGATGCCATAAGCCTATGCATAACATCTAGCACTCCTTAGTGCCACAAAACTTAGAAAGCAAGTTTAAATAAAAAGTAAAAAAGGACTATGTGAAAACACAGTATAAGAAACAAGTCAGGCAAAGTCCCCAGTCAATTGTCCTAATGGATGTTACCAACTCAACACAGTAAAAGTAGACTAACTAGGATGAGACACAAAGTAAACAACAATATTAACAACCAAGTCTTACAACGATATTATTCAGGCACAAAAAAATCATCTGAATAAAAAATGTTAGCCTGTGAAATCACCACCTTAAAACAACAATAGATGAAGATGAAAAGTATTCAAGTGTAAACAAAAGTCATAAAGGTGATTAACCTCCGAATTTCCACCCATTGCCACACAGTGAATAAAATAAACAAGGTCTTATTAGTTATATTATACCTCTAGCAAGTCTTTCTCAAGGCGCTCCTTCAATTGTTGCATTGAAGCGGTGCCGCCGGCAAGCTGAAAGTGAAATGAAATCAAAATTAAATCCCAGGTAAATGATTCTGTACAATATACTTCCATCATAGTATTCAGTACATCATACGGTTTCAGCGAATATTTGTTGATTGAATTTTTATATATGTACATACATCATACGGTTTCAGCGAATATTTGTTGATTGAATTTATGGGTATATGTCAGTTCACTAAAAATACAACTCAAAGCATTTCAACCAAGATTAAAAATTAGTTTCAATGCATGTGATTTCACCAAACTATATAATCTTGCTTATTAATCTATCCTTAAATATCTCCAAATTTTCAACAAAAATGGATGGTCAACTGCATGAGGCTCCTGCCATGCTCTCATCAAAATGGTTATGATTGGGGATATATGTGTGCAGACTATCTGTATATCCACTTTTATTATAGACGCTAAAAATGTCCATGCTAAAATTAATTAAGCGATATATAGGGACTGGCACTGGCTAGATTATTATATATACACAAGGAACAGAGAAAGAAGGAAACCATAAATAATGTACCAGTATGCTACTAAATAATTCTCTTCGAATGTCTACGTCACACTTATTAATGCTTTCGATAACCTGCAAATATTCAAAGGAATGTAAAATCAGCAATCAAAACCCTAAACAAAAACAATCACTACAATCAAAGGCTCTTCCTACTAGGTGAGATCAAGCTACATGAATCAAATTATGCCATAATGTCTTATCACGAATCATGTCTAACAACAGAGCATATAAATGCAAGTCCCTCTAATAGCCTGGCCTATAATCTCCTCAATCATGCCCTGCCCTTCTACCCCAAACAAAAAATTAATTACTTTACCATTTGAGGCAGCCCACGAACTGATGGAGCAATTTCTGCAAAGCTCTCCATGCCTGGGATTGACTGCAATTTGCATTGAAACAATATAAGACTAAAAAAGCCGGAATATTGATTCTGAAGTAATATACAGAACAGCAGAGGAAAAATATAGAAGCACAGCAAAAAAGAAACGAACAAACAAGGCTGTGCAGTGCGCAGCTGGAGAAGGTTGTAGAGAGATGCTTTGAAGAAGCTAAACTTTTTTAATACAGTATCATAATGAAAATAACCTCATACATAGATAGGCTTTTGCTAGGTATGATAATAATTGGATTATATTTTAGGAAATAGCCATTTTGCAACCTTTTTCCTCTTTTTAAGAGGCTGAACCAATACAATCAACACACACACACACACAATACACATGAATCTTGACTTATCGAAAATTATTAGCTACATAGTGACTTATCTGACTTAAAAATGCAAATATATAGATGTTATGTTTTACTATATTAAAATATATTATGCTGTGTTCAATTATTGATCATGAAATTAAAACTCGACATATTTAACTATATTAAAATATACTCAAATTGCCACTCTTTTAACCACAAAAATTGCAAATGATAAAAATACTAGTGTTTACTTTTTTGCTTTCACAGAATTATTGGAAACAGTAAGTAATGTCGTAAAATAATTGGAAAAGGCAATGGGGGGAGGTAAGAATTTTATTCTATTGTCTTTTTTAATTATTAGCACCAAGCTTCATTAAGAAGTATGCCTTTTGAGTTTTAACACCTTTAAAAGTTTCAAGAGTCAGGGCACATATATTTAAAAGGAAATGCAATACCCTAAATTTTTCATATCAGATGAACAAGGGGATAAACTGATCACATTTTTAATGCAGGTCACATACCTGAGCCAGAGATGGATTGAAAAGAACATCCGGAATCTTAAATCTGTCAGCTCCAATTTCAATTGTCCTGTGGTGTAAAATTTTAGAAAAATGCACGATAGGTAATACAGAAACACATGTTATCAAAGATGAAACATAACTCAATTTATATGAGCAAGAATAACTGCAACTTACTGGCCATCAGGAAGCTCATATGAGGTTGTTGGGATGTTTGAATATGCACTCTCTGCCAAATAAAGAAGAAAAATGGATGTCATATATCGGAACTTCTATTGGATAAATTCTATTGGAGTAGAGAAGGTAAAAGCATCTTCTAAAGCTATAAAGACTTGACTGAAAAACATGCATATGTTAATCATAAAATCAAATTATTGAAAAAGCATCACATGCAACCAACCCCAAAGCACATCACAAGAGATGAGAAGTCTTGGTGTCTTATTCAACAAAAGGTATAGCAAATACCACCATACAAATTAGACGGTCTCCAAAAAAAAATCTTTAAAAGAACAAGCAGAGGAATAAAAAGATTCAAAACATTATGAGATGAGAACAGGTATACAAACCATCATATGGAGTATCTGGTGCACGGCACACACATTCCTTGATATCACTAGCAATCACCCTCTGTCACAAACAAGGGAACAGTGACCACATATACAAAACACGACATTAAATGAGATAAAACGTGATCAATGACAGACCTGGGAGTAGAGTTTGTAGCTTTCAGTTGTATTTGGAAAATCCAAATCTACAGTCTGTCAAATTCAGAAATTAAAAAATTGAAAGAAAATTTTTTTTTGATGAAATTAATTGCAATTACGACCAAAATCACACTTGAAGTTTTTCACCATAGGTTTAATTCTACGAATTAGAGAACAAAGAGATTTTTCATTGCTGCCTTTTACCCCTAAACTTCTAGAATTATTTTTAATTGGATATTTGATTAAAAAAGGAATTCATAGACATAGATATGGGGTTACAAATATAATTAAAATAAACTAAAAAATTATACAAATAGCTAACACCATTATCTCTTTAATACCTTCAATTTTTTTTAAAAAAAAAAACTAATTTTCTTAGCATAGCTTTAGAGAAACATTTTGAACAGGTCCTACTTAATATTCAGCACAACTCACATTGCAGCAGTGTACTGGCACAAGCAAATGTTGTCAAATTTGATTATAAATTAAACAAGATTTAAGAAATTTCAACTGAAATCTCATATTGTCCAAGTTCTTTTTTTTTAGCGCGGGAGGCAGGGTCTTCATACTTACACTATGATGATTGCAATAAAGTGAAAGAAAAAATTGTTGCTATACAGGTCATCAACATGAAAACACATAATACCTGAAACTCTCCAGGGCGTATTTCCTTTCTCCTAAAGGAATACCGAGGCTTCATCTGTACAGCAAAAAAGGGGAAATCTCAGGAAGATAAAATCACAGCACCTTTACCACCCACTGATAAATATAATAATAGCTAGTGTTTGTAACCCACCGCAATACCCTTGCTTTCCAAGCTTTTCATCAAGCAGTCTGTAAGAAATTCTCCTCCGATTGGAGAGGTTGCCACAGCCTTGTGTTGTAAAAATAGAAGATATGATCAGACAGAATGGCATACATAAAGAACCATTGGTTTGTTCATTCCGAGGCAATAATTAGTGTCTCACATATACATGGCCAATCTTTTATAAATATTTAGTAATGTAATGAGATATATATATATATATATATATATATATATATATATAAAACAACAATTCAAACGCTTCCCATCTAGGTGTGTCAGGTACATGGATCAAATAACACTATATAACATCCTACCATGAATCGTATCTAAAGATAGACATTTGAACACCGAATTTTCTTAATCGTTTGACTTTGGTCTTCCTCTATATCTAACTAATGATTCATATCTAAAGCAAACAGGTTTCTCTCAATGTTTACTTTAGGCTTCACTAACACCTGGGCCAACCCTGCTAGCATTTCATAAACTGCATTTTACTTGTACTTAAACAACATTAAGGCATGAGTCTTTATCTCAAGCTTACTATTTCTTGCTTCTCCTCACGCTCCAACTAAGTCTATGTATTATGCAACAAAAAAAGCACCGCGACATCTCGTCTTGGATATGTTCACTGAGCACATCTAAAACCAAGATAAGGATTCGGTTGACCTAATAGGAAATCCCTGCTTGCCCGCTTTGTGTTCGTAGTTTCTAGGCCTAGTCAGAACCCTCCGTACATATCTTTGATTGCTAAATTACATGCAATACAATTACAAAATCATGTCTTCTCTAGTCTAGAGCCTTACAAAAAACCTCTCTAGGGAACCTATTCTATGCATTTGCTACAATCTATATGATAAAAGACATGTAAATAGTAATTACACAATTAGTTAGAAGACTTCGCAACCATATTAGTTTTCATGAAATTGCATAACAAACTAAAGATGGCTTAATCAAATGAAAATATGAATAAATTCAATTACATGACAAGTGAATTCTATTTGATTCATTAAAAATAAAATCAAATACCTTCTGAAGAACATAGCCATCGTGTACAGGTGCAACTGTAGTTGATCCTCCACCACTGGGGGCAATGGAATAATAATGAAAACCTCTCATCAGCAACTTATATTGCAGCATAAATATAAACTAATATATTTATCTTTCAGACTTAGACGATTACCCCCTTATTTCAATATTTTCAATTGAATTTTCATGTTAATAATTATTGTAATTTGGTCCCTTAATACGCCGTGTTACAATCACAGGGTAGGAGTATAACTTTTGTCATTATCAACCACACTCATTATGATGCTTAATCATAGCATAGTATTAGTACCAAGGTTACTTTAGAATAATCAAACAGGACGAGGAAAATATAAGACATGTTAATGCATAAATAGCAATGACTTTCAGACTTTTTATTCAGCAACTAAAAGTACATAGTTCACTTCACTCGTTTATTTGAGAACACTTCTTTCAAAGAAAGTAAAATCCTCTTTATCATTATTGAAAAAAAAATTATTCCAGATCCGTTATCAAAATAGTGAATTTATTTTGTGCATTCTTGGCTCATTTTATTATGATTACACACAAACTTTTTTTTATCGTGCTACAAAAGCAACAACAAATGCTTTTTTATCTACTACTTTGAAGCTGACGTGAGGAAGGGGCAAAAGAGGGACTTGGAGTTTGGACTGTAAAAGGTTGTAACAACCTTGATTACATTGCAATGTTATTAAATGGCAGAATGGCATGGTGGGTTTGTCCGCTACTGCGCCATAGCTAATTTTTGAATGGATACCCAGTTACCCACCATGGCTGCGCCAAAGGCCGCAATGATGTGTTTATATGGCTGATTTTGGCTTACCACTGTATTCTGCCATCGACAATACTTCTACATGGCAGGGAATATGGAAATTGAGGGAGTTCGTTAGGAGTATTAATATAAGGGGAGGGGAGGTTCAGGGAGAGGTAGGCATAAATGACTAAGGTGAACAGCGTTTTGGGCCCATTATTTCCTAATACTACCTTTGTCCATTATTTTAAGACCTCCTACAAATTTCACAGATATTAAGAAAAGTGGTTGTAGCAATCAATTTGTATATAGTGTTATTCTTACATAATTACCACTACAAATTAATAATATAATATAATAAGAGAGAAAATAAATCAATGTTTCCCAATTGTAAATTTTGCAAAAAAGTCATTAATGCATGTGAAAGTTGAAAGAGGGTCTTATATTAAGGGACTACAAATATAGAAGAGGGTCTTATAATTAGGGTCAAAGGTAGTACTATCAAGTGCATGTCAATTAACTACTATATTTAGTATAAGACATCTAAGGCATAGTGAAACAAGACAACCATATATAAAAAATCTTCCTTGTATAATATGCTAAGGAGATATTGATTGAAGCGTGGAAATGATGATTGATGAAAAACATCATTAATCATATTACCAAAAAAAAAAGGATAGAAATTACCAGTCAACAAATAACTTAATGATCTCTTACCTATCAACAACTAAGGATGTGGCACGCCCTGATGCAAAAGAAGTCAGAACCTATAAGTCAAACAAAAGTAAATTTTAGTTAGAGATATAGGTTAGTGTAGGACTACTCACTTACTAGCCTCTTTTTCATTCTCATTCCATAACATATACTATTATTTTAGTTAGAGATATAGGTTAATAAGACTATTCACTAACAGCATTTTTTGCCAAAAATAATGCAGGTGCTTTGTACTTCTCAAACATGAGCTCTGCTGCCCTGCAAGAATCACAACAAACTGAATTATACATATTGATGTTTTAAACAGAGCTCCAATAAATCTAGATGAGAAATAAAAACCAGAACACCTTTCTCGCTGTTGTTGAGCATTAGAAGAAGGCTCTGCAAGGAGCATGGGATGCTCTTTAGGGTCAATCAATAAGCACTCCCTACTAAAAAAGAAACATGTCAGTTTAAGAATTAAACAATTCCACTTAATGAAAAGATGGGAAAAATCATGAAAACCAGAAAGAAGAAAAAAAAAATCGCGTAATGAAAATATTCCACTTAACCATGTTAGGAAAATAACCACTAACAACACGAGAAGCAGTATTCCACTAAGTGGGGTCAGCTACATTATTCCAACATTTAACTCTATAGAAACAAAATTATTGGAGGGGACGGGGCTTGAACCCTGGATTCCCCACTTCTCCACACTAAGTGTGTGATTCTAGCTACTAGACCAAAACAAAAACAAAATTTTCAATCAATTCATTTAGTGTAAGGAGTATAAAATGGTTTCTTCTACAGTCTCTTAGATCTTTCTCTTTTTCAACGCGGTGTCTTCAATTAGATCCAGTTTTCTCGCTGGAGCATCTGTTGGCCATCTTACATAACCAAAGTCCAAACCACTTAAGCAAGGTTTAGTTATCTTGTCCACAACCTGTGCTTACTCAACCACTCTCCCACATATATTTGTGATCTCATCAGTCCTTTCATGTACACTCCTCGACCACAACAATTTCATCA
Organism: Trifolium fragiferum; assembly: GCA_954870985.1. Lineage (NCBI taxonomy): Eukaryota > Viridiplantae > Streptophyta > Magnoliopsida > Fabales > Fabaceae > Trifolium > Trifolium fragiferum. The sequence continues at coordinate 1,111,277 of OX940792.1, forward strand.
CTGCTGTACTTACCTTCTGCAATTGCTGCCACTTTGTTGTCCAGCAGCATTCACAACTATTACAAATATATAAACAGCCGACCTCTATCTTGTAATCACTCTCTCCCTTTCTGTTTGTACTATCTCTGATTCTCTTATGCCGCGATCCTTGCTTCTTCGACGCTCAATATTAGAAAGAGATAAGCTAAGTAAATGAAAAAGCGCGAAAGAGTGGGAAAGCTCTTAGAGAGTTATCTCTAGCTGAAACTTGTGAATTCCAAATCTGACTAGAATGAGAATACATTAATCTATTTATAGAACAGTTAGATCTAATTAAATGTAACAAAATTTTGGGCTGGGAAGGGAGAGGGTCTGGGTCAAAGCCCAATCTCTCATTACAAGATAGAGGTATACTGTATATTCCTAATAACCATACATATAGAGCATCCCTAGAGTTATAACTTATAACTATAACTTATAACTATCTAGTAATATTTTCTGTTGAGTCTGGTAGCAATCTAATGATCACAAATTACACCTGGAGTATTTATTTGTTTCATCCAATCAACTTTATTTATTAAGACCAATCGAAAATATATAAAATGTGCAAGTTATGGTATGAAGTGACCCATATGCCAATCACATATGTCATAAAATAAGAAATATGAAAACAACATCCTTATCATGCAGATCATCAGTATCAACCTGAAGGCATGTTCCCAAATGCTGTCAACAATATCCCAGTCAGCAACAATTCCATCCTTTAATGGAGACAGCACCTGACATCATGAAAGAAAAAGATAAGTACAGCTACTAATTATAAAAAGAAACAAAACTGAAAACTATATATTAAATGTTAATAAAGAAGACCATTACAAAAGCTTTACCTCCATAAAATCTCTACGGTAGCCCAAGGACTGAGATCCTACATATAATTTCCTCTTTCCCTTGGCTTTATCACCATCAACATTTCTACTATTGTTCTTTGATTCCCCAGAACCAGAGTTCTTTTCAGCATCATCCGATTCATCAACATCCATTTGATCAATCGCTCCAACAACCTAATTTCACATGAGTCAATACAAAACTCCCCGTCATCAGATTATCATATCCATCCTCAAATGAGTAAACCATCCATAAATTTTGAAAAATTTGATCTAACGAACAAAAAATCATGCATGAACCTAATTACATTATCAAGCAGAACCAATGTTGTCAATTCAATCGCAGAGAAAATAGTGGTTTGTTCAAATTCCACTATGCTATAGTGCTATTGGCATAGCGGAATTTGAAAGCATGGTGGAATTTGAACAACCCACTATTTAGAAGCAAAATGTTGTTAACTAGACAGACTGTAACTTACAGCGCTGTGTGGCACTGTGGCTGCTATTTGACAACATTGTGTTTCTAAACAGTGCATCGCAGAACAATAGCAATTTGATCAAATTATTCCATTTCCACATGCTACATAGCTATACTGCCACTATAGCAAAAAACCAAAATACCATCGAAAGCAAAACAAACAAACAAAAAACAACAGAACTGGCAGCTAATACCAATACCAGTGAAACAGAAAACACAGCAAAATTCCAAAATTTTAAAAAAAATCTAAAAATAAAAAAAGAAGAAAAATAAGAATTGTAATGAACACACACTTACAGAAGGAAACACAGCTTTGGGAGCATCTTCACCAGCATAACCAGCTTTACAGGTATGTGAACCCAAATCAATAACTATAGCTGAAACTTCATCTGCAAATTCAACAAAATGAAGAATGTTGAGAATTATCAGAAGAATAAGAAAGTAATAAGAAGAAAAGACAACTTTTTTTGGTACTCACCACCGCCGTACATGACTGTAAAAGCTCTATAAACTCAACAGGAGAATTAGGGTTTATAAATTACTTCTGAATTTTAGGGTTTTGGAAATTTCTCTCTATAGATTCATGAGAAAGAGATGGAGAGGGAGAGAGTAAAACTCCGATGAGGAACTTCGCCGATGCGGCAGTTACCGGCGAAGGAAAAGGAGGAGGAAGCGCGCGCGATTTGAAGAAGAAGGAAGCTAGGTATATGAATTTTACAGGATACTGTATTTCGATAAACCCGCGCGAATTGCTATTAGCATCCCCTTTTTTACAAACTACACACGCTAGGAGTTTTTTTCCAAAACAATCTTAACTTCAAAAAAATCAAAGCATAGTTTTATTTGATAATGAAAATAATAGTTAAGATAGATCTATATATATTTACTCGAAAAATATTGTTCAATATAATATTAATTTAATATAATATTAATTTAATGTAATTATAATTGTCAGTGATATGTCGTATTAAATATTGTTCGACACTTAAATTTATGAAGTTAAAATTGACTACGAATTATGAAATTTTTTTCTTTTTGATAAAAAAAATGGCTATGGACTTTTATGCTTTAGAGATTATCTAGATAAATAAATAATTTAATTAGTAGTTATTAAATTATTAGGACTTGTTTGGACATTCGATTTATTCAATTTTGACAATTTAATTGAGCTCTTGTAGGGTGAATGTTTTTCACGTAAGCCACATGTTATTTTTGTAGTTCATAACAAAAAATAGTAAAATAAACTATCATAAAAACTTTTCAAATTAATGAAGAATTGTTTATAAAATAGTAGTGTGTCTTTTTTATAAGTAGTTCATAAAATAAGTGTAAATAAAAATATATTTATAATAAAAGGAGTACAATATAATTTTGGTTATTGAATGTGTAAGTTGTTACTATATATGGTCTCTATCAAAATTAGAAAAGCATGCATAAACATATAGACTTTGATAAAAAAAATATATATAGACTTTGATCATAAAAAAATAAAAATAACTCACTACAAGAAATTACTAACAAAAAATACATTTAGATGCTTTTATAAAAACAAAAACCATTATTTAATATGGTAAAAGAGAGTCATATAGTGTGTTTGGTAACAATGTTCTATCTATAAATAGATAGTCACAATTGGATTCCCTTGTCATTCCTACAATTCCATACAAATGGGAATTTCTTCTTGGTTTTTGGCTACGTTTTCCATCCTTATTCTCTATGGTGTTGCCCATAGTGAAGCTTTCCATCAAAATCATTCTTCCACCTTTAATTTGAACCAAACATATAAACCTTCTTTTCACTTCCAACCTTCCAAGAATTGGATGAATGGTAGTATTTCGTTCAACATAATTAGTTTTAATTAATTTAGTTAATATCCACTTAATTTCCTTAATTACTTGTTTTTCTAATGGACTATCTTTTGCTTCTTGTTTTCTTACTCTTTGCATGACTCGGTGGAATGGAGTTGCAGATCCTAATGGTTCGTTCTACTCTTGATTATGTTATTTTTTATAAATAATTTAGTTAACAGAATTGCACTTTTTTAAGATAAATAAGTGAAAATATCATACCGTAAAAAAAAGTGAAAATATCATGATTCGATCTTTGAAATCTATATATTACATGCAATGTTCCCACCAATTAAATTTTACTCACGGAGAATTCTGAATCATATTTCTATTACAACAAGAATACTCACCTATATAAAGGGAAGTAAGTAATTTGAAATGACTTTTAAATTAACCATGCATAGTACCAAATTAATAGCATTTCGACCATTCCTAATAAGTATATTAATTAAGAATAATCTAGCTATATTTTATGGAAAACTTGTGAAATTAAGTTGCTATAATATCTACCAAAAGAGGTCATCAAATGAACATGTCTAAACTCAAAGTTCGAATAGCTAAATACAAGAAAAAACAAATGCTATTAACATTCTCTTTTAAACACTGTTTCTGATATACTCATTCTCTATATTAACATAAATGATTTGAGTTTATTCGCAAATACTCATTTTATTTTTTATTCTTAGCAATTTAAAATTTGTATTATATAAACTCACTCTACATATATATTAATTGAAATGATATGTACCTAAGATTCATTCTAAATGTTCTTTTTGCATGCGAATTAGGTCCTATGAGATACAAGGGACTATACCATATGTTCTACCAACACAATCCTAAAGGTGCAATATGGAGCAACAATAGCATTGTTTGGGGCCATTCTGTTTCAAAGGATCTAGTGAATTGGTTTCCATTACAACATGCTCTTACCCCAACCAAATCCTATGACATCAATGGTTGTTGGTCAGGTTCATCCACACTTCTCTCAAATAACAAACCAACCATATTATACACTGGCATTGACATTAATCAACACCAAACTCAAAATTTGGCCATACCCAAAAATGTTTCTGACCCATTTCTTAGGGAATGGGTAAAATTACCAAATAACCCTTTAATGGTGCCAACTATTGGTAACAAAATTAATGCAACTTCATTTAGAGACCCTACCACTGCTTGGATTGGCCATCATGATGGTTTGTGGAGGGTACTTGTTGGAAGTCAACAAAAGGGTAATAAGGGAATTACACTTTTATTTAAAAGTAAAGATTTTGTTAATTGGGTTCAAGCTAAAAATCCTTTTTATTCAGCCAAAAAAATTGGAATGATGGAGTGTCCTGATTTTTTTCCTGTGTTGATTAATGGTTCAATTGGACTTGACACATCTAATTATGGTCATGGTAATATTAAGCATGTGCTTAAGGTTAGTTTAATTGATGTGTCACATGATTATTATTTAATTGGTACTTATGATACAAGTAAAGATGTGTTTGTTCCTAATAAAGGATTTGAGAAAAATAATAATCAGTTATCATTGGTTCTAAGATATGATTATGGAAAGTTTTATGCATCAAAAACATTTTATGATGATGCAAAAAAGAGAAGAGTCTTATGGGGTTGGGTTAATGAATCTTCAATTAAAGAGGATGATGTTCAAAAAGGATGGTCTGGAATTCAGGTAATAATTCGTTGCTTTTACATCGGTTGATACGAATTGACTTGTTTAAATTAATATATAGTACTTTTTTGGATTTGCCATCATGAACGTGAATTTTGTGAAGTTATAATTTCAACAGTTCTTCTATTTGCGTGTTTCATGTGTTTGATGCCTTTTGAATGCAGTTCCAAACAAGGTAATAGCGTTATTAGTATTTCTAAACATGTTTAAGAAAATTTATAGAAGTACAATTTATGACATGTTCGCAAGTTGTATTCAGCATATTTTTATAAATTTTTCAGAATAGCTTACTTCCATATAAATTCTATAAGATGGATTATAAAACTGACTTATAACTTATATTAAAACAGTTCGACTTAATTTTATATTTTTATTACAAAACAGTAATTTGTATATAAGCACTTACACATAAATGATCATTTCGTAGGGCGCGCGAATAATCCATAGAATGACCAAAATAGTTATCATTTTTTTTATTAAACAATATTATTGTTAAAAAGCCCCATTTAAATTTTCGCTTTATGCCTCAACATACATTGGGCCGGCCCTGTTTATACCATGTTTGGACCAAAGGAACCCTGGAAAGAAGGTAAATCACCATCATAGCACCAGCTATACCTATATTCCCAAACAGTGCCACTTTTGTTTCTAACACTTTGCCAAACAGAATTAGGATCCCACCAAAGACGAGCAGAGCAAAAAACCCGAATATTCCATTCATCTCTGAGATTATCAAAGTTGTTAACAGAATCAGAGCAAAAAAGCTGTTAACAATGAGCCCAATGTATGAGTAAATCTCCACCTCTTTGGGGGTCTCTTTTCCACCATAGTGGATTCCAGCAAATATGGCTTCAGTGGAGGACTTTGACTAAAGTATTGAATAGAACAGTAATTGCCATATGTAAATATGAAATGAAATTAATATATGAAATTAATATATGAATTGAACAGTAATTATTATTATATAGCACTTATTTGGATTTGCATTTGTCTCACGTTTCTCGCATCCCTATTTGCCATGAAAGTGAATTTTGTGAAGTTAGAATTTCAAGCATCCGTCATTCGCGTGTTTCGTGTGTTTGATGTCTTTTGGATGCAGTTCCAAACAGACTAATAGTATTATTAGTATTTCTAAACTTTTTTGAGAAAGTTTGAGTTTCAAGTGTGTAGAAATGAAAAGTAAAATATATAAATATAAACAATGTTTGTGTAGAATTTGTGTAACAAAAGTTGTTTAACATATTTCTATAAACTTTTCATAATAGCTTACTTCCATGTAAATTCTATAAGATAGACTATAAAAATGACTTATAGCTTATATTAAAATAGTTCAACTTAATTTTATATTTTTATTACAAAAAATAATTTATATATAAGCACTCACACGTTAATCGTTTATGCTATAAGCTTTTAATTATTAACTAAACACATGCACATGAATTTGTAGGGAATTCCTAGGACTCTTTGGCTTGATAAATCTGGGAATCAATTGATCCAGTGGCCTATAGTTGAAATTGAAAAACTACGTACCAACCATGTTAACTTGCACTCCAAAGTGTTAAAGAGAGGAACACTGCTTCAGATTTCTGGTGTGACTGCAGCTCAGGTTAAATATAGTACTGTTATTGTGCATGATTTTCATTTTTTAAAATTTAATTAGTTGTCCAAAAATAATGAATTTAAGTTAGTAATATATATGATTAAATATTTTAGTTTGTAGTTATAAATATAATTTTGTTTGTTTAATTTAGACATCAACTTAGTTTCTCCAAGAAAATATGTTTAGAGGTCTAAAAGAATTTTTATTGTGAGGTCTTTTTAAAATGAAAAATAATTAGCACTTTTTTTTTTTTTTTTGTATTCAACCGGGCCAAAGCCCGGAAAGGAAAAATTACACTGGAATTAGACGGGGAAAGAAACACCCCTACAATCATCTTTTTATAATTAAATTGAATTTTTTTAAAATCTATTTTTGGCTCATGACTTTGAGGCTTAAAGCGTTAGTTAGGACCGTTTGGTAATCTGATGATAATAAGTAAATAATAATTGATTTTTCAATACACTTATTATTCAAGTACATGTAACACAAAAATAACCATCGAGATTATTTTATCCTGTAAAGTGAAATTCTCATTTTGGAGTTGTTAAATTTCACAATTGAAACCGTGAATCATGATAATATAGTGGAAGCCACCACAACATGTGACCACAACACATAGATATTGTGGCATCACTATTGAAGATGTGATTATAAGCATGCATATTTATATATCCCATTAATTTGTCATTTCATTTGCAGGCTGATGTTGAAATATCATTTGAAGTGAATGAGCTTGAAAAAGCACAAGAATTAGACCCTAGTTGGAAAATGGACCCTCAACATCTATGTAGTGAAAATGGTGCAAAAATGAATGGTGTTGGATTGGGACCGTTTGGTTTACTAGTTTTAGCTTCAAAGGACATGCAAGAATACACAAGAATTTTCTTTAAGGTATTTAGAGCAAACAAAAAACATGTTGTGCTCATGTGTAGTGACCAAAGTAGGTACGTGTGTCCCTCCTCTTTCATTATCCATCAAATTCTCACCAAACCTAAGTGTCAATTTTAACCAACTTTATATGTATCATGTATCTTCCATAGATCTTCTTTGAATCACAAAAATGATTTGACAACTTATGGATCTTTTGTGGATGTGGACCTTGTACATGAGGAATTGTCAATAAGGAGCTTGGTAAGTGATTATGAAAATAATAATTAGATTAAATAGACATTTTTATAAAAAAAAAAAAAAAAAAGTGAAAATCTAACAAATTTTTGTATCCTATTTTTTGCAGATAGATCACTCTGTAGTGGAGAGTTTTGGGGGACAAGGAAAAACATGCATCACGGCAAGAGTTTATCCAACGTTGGCAATCAATGATAAGGCACACATTCATGCTTTCAATAATGGAACACTCGATGTTAAGATCAAGAAATTAAGTGCTTGGAGCATGAAAAAAGCAAATATTAATTAGTTAATAATATAAGTAATAATAAAAAATATATATATATAATTCACCATAAGCATAGAACATGCTTCACAATTCTAAGTGTGAATTTCAGCAGTATGTACTTCATCTATAAATACAATAAAAATAATGGAGGTAATAATTAAACAATAATAAATATCTTTTATTATTATTTTCTAGCCATTTTGATGTAATATTTTTTTCATGGAACATGTTATATAAAAAAAAGTCATGTTATTTGGACAATTTAAAATGAACAATCAGTTGACACCCTATTCACAATATACGCAATTCGAAATACAATAAAAAATTAGAAAGTATATGGATAATACAAATAAAAATTGTCTGATAATCAAACAATTGTCAAAATAAAAAATTTCATAAAAAAATTTAACAGCGCAAAATCCTACCACACAAAATTGTGTCTAATTCCTCATCTTAATCAGCACTACAAATTTCTTATGGATCATAGGAGCAAATGGTCACAACTACTAATATTATGTGATTATCTATATTATATTTTATTTATTAAGGTTTTAATATATATTGAACATTATCAATGCCAAATTGCTTACGCAAAGGTTATTTTTGGCTAATTTATAAAAATATGATTATTATTGATACGATAAGTGTGAATTAAAAGTTTCACGTTGAATAAAAAAATATATGTTAAACAATTGAATAACATATAAGTGAAGATGTATATATATCTAATCTAATGTCATAAAATTTTGAATAATATACGACCAAACATTAGAACCAAAAAGTGACACCAAGTCGATCCAAGATACTACATAAATATATTTCAAAAAAAAAAAAAGATACTACATAAATAATACTTCTAGTTTTGTAGTTTTTGCCAAATGCATTCAACCAAGATTCTACTAGTTTATATATATTAATTTATCTTCAAGCTCTGTGTGATTCCAAGTTGCCAACACAAGCTATGATTCGATTAGATATGTCCCTAACTTTGCCCATACAACTACAGCACGACCAAATGATTTAGCTAGACATGATTATAAGTTCTCAATTAGTCATCAAGATAAGTTTTAAAGGCGTGAAGCTGAAGCAAGAATTTAAAGACAAAGCTGATATTATCATATTATTAAGCTGAAGCTAACATTTATATATATTGAGGATTGGAGGGAGCATGATGATGATGAATTGGTGATAGCAATGTCTAAAGAATAAAGAGTGCAGATAGAGCTTGAAAGCAAAAATAATTTGGAAAAAAATATATAAACAGTCATATCTAACATTCAGTTATACACCTCATTTCCAAGTCAGGTATAGCAAATATCAAATTGGGAAAATAGAACTAACATCTTATGTTATGAATGATAGTTTTTCTCTTGTTATTTTTTCCATGCGATCTTACAACACTAGCTAGGTTGAGGTTTCACCAGCATACCGACATATACAGCTACATAAATTTACAAAAATGTAGGCAAAACTTAAAAAGAAAAGAAATGCATATAGTTTTATAATATGACGTTGTCACCTTTTCTCCCTCTATACAAGACTGAGATTATAGATAATAAATCTACTTGATTTCCACCAACAACCGGCGGAGATGATGACAGTTTAGACCAGAGTAGCTAGCTCCAAATCTCTGCCACGTGCTTCTCTACTAAAATAAAAGTTGTAGTTGATAATGTCACAAAATGGGAATTCGGATGCTTTCATTGTTAAGATGCATTTCATTTTGCACGGCCTTGGCAGCAGCTGCTCTAGCTGCATTGGCTGCTCTATTAGCTGCTGATACTGCTCTATTAACTCTTTCATCTACCTTCGCTACATCATAGGCTTTCTCAGCTGCTCTTCTAGCTTCCTGTTTGTTCACAAAGAAACGCTGGTTAATAACGAAAGCACATATGATACTGCAAAATATCTATCTGTTTGCAGTTTTTTTTGTCTTGTCTTTCCTTTTATTATACAAATGTGCTAATTTGGACCATATAGAAGGAAATGTTGAAGTATCTGTCCTAGCCTTCAACAAAAAGGAAATTACTTGACAGCGAGGAATTTAAACCGTATGAGATGGCATGTCTATTGACTATTGGATGATCGGGTGACTCCTATCCTTTATTTTTCAATAAGAACCCTTAGGTTTTGTTTGCGAGCTGAGTTTTGGAGGGGAGGGCTAACTAAGTCTATACTATGATATATAATTGAAATTTTAAGAAAATTGAAAGAACAAAATTGCAAAATGACTATATAATTAATACTTCAATCACACTTAATCATTCATTTTTAGAAACATTTTATAGTGTTCTTAGTTTCAAAAAGAAAAGTTTGCCCTTCCCCTCCCCTTCAAAACCCAACTTGCAAACAAAAATCTGGCCAATTTTTCCCTGATGCATAGCATTATTCTGCTCTTTTCTCCTCATGGATTACGTAAATAATGATTCACATGCAGTGACAACAAGCAACCTTTGAACATATCTACTTCATATGAAACTTGAGACAGATGGAAACCAGTATATGAATTTTTTTTAAATTTCCCACTAAAAAATCAAACTAAAACACAACAAGGAATACCAATCAGAATTTTCAATAAATCAAATCATGAAAAAGCACAAAAATCAAGCAACTCCTATCCTATCCAATCATAAGAATTATTTATGCAAATGTTAAACACATTGACACGTCATTCTGATTATTCTAGGCCAATGTGCAGACACATAAGAGATATTCAAAATCATTCATCATTTTTCTTTTAGTGTTAGCTAGGGAAAGAACATTTAACAATAGACTAAGGTAAACCGTATAAATAAACAAAGTATGTACCTGCACTACATTAAGTACTCTAGAGTGATTGACACCAACAGGGGAAACTGGAAATGTGGCATTCTGTGTGCTTGGAACATCAAGGACTCCATTTTGCCAATGACCCGATTGGGTTTCTCCATTTCTAAACGTATACATTCCAAGACCTTGTCTTTTCCCCTCATGCCAGGTTCCTTCATAACGATGACCATTTGCAAAACTATATACCCCAAATCCATGCATCTTGTCTGCACAATATTCACCGGCATATGTATCTCCATTTCTAAAGATATGAAAAATGAAAATAGTCAGTTCCTACAAAACTAGAGTTATACTTTAATTGGTCAGAGAATAAAAAGGACACACGGAATGCCCTAATAAATCAGTTCAAAATTAATGCACTAATTGTGATTCCTTAGAAGAGAGACAACCTACATTTGAGACAAAATTAAGCACCACTATTCGTTAAAAGCATACACAGAATCCTACTATATTCTTATCAAACAAAATTTATCTGCCATAAAATGTGTAAAAACCCACCAATTACAATCCAAAGAATAATCAGAAACATTAACATATCTTATTTAGTAAACCGGTCTCATGTATGATTCCTTGAGTTCATCATGCTTATCTTTTCCTGCTTCACTAATCCTTAAAACCTAACATCTGAAATCCAAATCTATTCCACCTAAATAATATTAGAGCCAACTACTCATATCAACAAACATAGAAACCAAATTCCAATCATCGATTCAGACAAAACAACGAAAACTAATTGACTGAAAGCAATGATCTTAACTAGTACATAAAATGAATAGAGAGAGATTTATATACCTAAAATGATAGTGACCAAGACCATGTTTAACACCCCACTTAAATTGACCAACAAATCTACCACCATCATCAGAAGTATGAATACCAGAACCATGACATTGTCCATTGAACCACTGACCAGCATAAACATCAGCAGTATAAAATCTATAAACACCAAAACCATTTCTGAAACCATTTGTATACATACCCTTATATCTACTTCCCTTTGACCATATCTCAACACCAAATCCATCATATTTATCATTCATCCAATCACCTTCATATCTTCCACTCATATTATAATAATAAACACCACTCCCATTACATTTTCCATCTTTCATTTCACCTTCATATACGTCACCGTTTGAATATACTCTAACCTCTAAAACCACCGCCGTGCTCGCTTCTTTTCTTTCTCTCCTCCTCCGCTGCCAACGCTGGACTGTTAAAACTATAGGAAGCGAGGGAGTTGATTTGAATTTGAGCGAAAGAGAGAAGAAAAGCGCGGCGGAGAAAGCGAAGGCTGAGAGGAAATTGAAGAAGAAGGAATGAGTAGGAGGAGAAAGGAGAAAGTAGAAGAAAGGAAGAGATAAGAGGAGGATGAGACGGAGACGGTGGCGGAGACGGCGGAGTGCGGCGAGGGAGATTGAGTGTAAGTAAGAAGGTTTGGGGAATTTGGGGAAATAGTTTTTAGAATTGGAATGTTTGATTTTGTTGATTTTAGGATGATGATGATGAATTGGATGATTCGAGTGTTGTTTGTGATGAATAATTGAATTGGAATTGAATTGATGATTCAGTTTTGGATTGAAATCGGAAGAGATTCCGATGCTTTCTGTTCCGATCTGAATTTCCGATTTCTTTTGATGCATTACATCAATAACTTCTTCTGAACTTTCTCTTTCTGTTTCTTTCTTTTTTCTCTTTTTGTTTGATTATGAACAAAACCAAAAATGATGATGATGTTGCGTTTTGTGCTTGAAAAGCGGCGCGTGCAAGTCGTTTTAACTAAGGTACCCCACTCTTGATCAACAAGGAAAGGATGTATACTAATCGAATAGTAAAATAATTAATTAATTAATTTCCTAACAAAACAAAAATTATACTCCCTCCGTCAAATATAAGCAACAAAACAAAAAAATTTAAAGTCTCAAATATAAGAAAAAATGTATTACAATTATTATGTTTTATGATATTATTCCAATTTCAACCAATAAATGCAATATTTTACATTTTTCAAGGTGTTTTTTCTTCTCAACCAATGCACTTACCCACTTTCTTAAAAAATGTGTTTGTTTGAAAATTTGATTATATAGGAGACCGGAGAGAGTAATTAATTAATACTACTTCTTTGTTTTGGTTTGAAAGTTATGGTTTGAAAGTTTAGGTCATTTAATTTACAAAATATTTATATAGAATAATTAACATATAAGATTAGGTCATTTAAGTTTAGGTAATACACAACAAATATTTAACATATAAGATTTTTCCATTAATAATTAATAAATATAGAATAATTATCTATTAGTAAGAGACAAAGATTATTTTAGTATTTTCATTTTGTATGATATTTAGTGAATAAAATAATATTTTAGTAATGTATTAAAAAAAAATTATTTTAGTGTTTAAACGATTTGTATAGAAGACAAAATGATGTTTCTAGTTCAATTTGTATAAGAATTTTAATTTTTGTCGAGTATCATTGGCATTTAATTTGTGCAGTTTGAGAAACACAATTTTAAAATCGAACACAATATAAATGAAATTGTCATGTTTAGTCATTTATTTTTTAGCACATCATACACATCACAATTGTTAATTGTTATGTTTCTCTTAACTTCATAAAAAATAGTTGAATGAACCTTCAATCTTTAGTCGGGATATCAAATTTTAAAATAAAAATATAACTTTATATTATAAATATGACACGATGAAAAGGTTAAAATGATTTTTATTTATTTTTACTTTTTTTGAACAAAAAGGATTAAGATTAAAATGATACTCTGGTTAAGCTAATAATTGAAATATAAAACTAAAATTTAGAAAATTAAAAATGAAATATTTAATTTTATTTTATTTACTTTCCACTCACTTCAACGATTGCTCCCTCACTCTCATCCTTAGTCTACGCTTTAGTTCCGGTTTCAGAACTTCAACGTTAGATTTCAGTGTCAAAGGTACTGTTTATGTTGCTTCCACTTAATCAATGTCTGTGTTTTTTTTTTTTGGTAAATTGGTTGTTAATAGTATGGAATATGGTTTTTGACTCTTGGTGAGAAATCAAATAGTATGGATATGATGCAATTGGTTTCTTTATGCTATTTCAATTCTCAATTGTCAAAAGTTCATATTCTTCCATTTTTTGAAGTATCTTATTTTTCTTCTCCTTCTCTTACGTTTTAAATTTTTAGTTTTGCATGAATCAAATTTCCGTGTATGTTAAGCATATATGACCTATGAAACACTGGACATGAAAGGGACACGAACACATCAACATTGACAACAATTTGAGAAAATAATATAATTAAATGTAGTAAGAAGTGTCAGTTTGTCGGTGTTTGTCGTGTATGACATCTGGACACGCTTAATATGAGAAGTATACGTGATTCATAATATATGAGTGCTTCAGTAGCTTAGCTTTCACTTCCATTTTTGTAAGTAATAAAGTTCACAACTTTGGTATTTTCTGTTATGAGTTATGACACATGAATGAAAGACTCTGATAACAAACTGCACTGGCAAAACCAATCCTCTTAAATTGAATTATAATTAGGGAAAAAGAATTAAGGTGAAATCTCGATTCTGACAACCTTGCATTTGGCTACAGCTGTGTACATTTGATCTAATCATTAGATATATATTAAGGGTGTATATTTATTCACCAACCATATCATATAATTATCCCTATTATGCAACCAAATCAATCAACTACAATAGCAGGGAAAAAAATATAAGAAAGACAATCTTCAATCCAAACTAACATATAACAAACTTAGAGTTAAGACGATTACAATCAACAAACACCATACACCTAAATTACATGACCTCATTAATTCATGTATAGAAGATATTAGAAAAATAATTCACTGTGGAATTAATATTGCAAAGTAGGGAAATAACACAAATAATTGCTATGAATTTCCGAAAACATTTCGCTTCTTCTAAATCAACACTACTAATCACTTGCCAGTTATGATAGACGGCTTTTCCAATTATATAGACCCATATGATCAAAATGATGATACCAGCCGTCTGCGAAGCAAGGGCGGATAGTATAACTGTTACTGCACTTGTAAACAACAAAATGTATAAGACAACAAAGATGGTATTGTTAACAGGGTGGACTACTGTAATACCACCTATCACTGATTGAAAAAGAAAAACATAAACGACGACCGAAACTGTCATGCCCGTGGGATGATCTTCAGCAACATCAGCCTTTACCATAGGGAACATAATCACTGTCATGCATAAAAACATTGAGAGCAAGCCTACTGCCCCAATTCTGTCTTTGTCGCTTCTGTACATAATTATAATTAAGAGAATGTTAATGAGGGTCTTATATTCAGAGCAAAACATATGTTATGACTTATGAGTTTCTAAATGACGAAACATTGACACTGACATAATCTTAATTTGCTTGCAAAATATAATCGTATAAGTATCAAATTACATGCGAAACTGCCTTCGTACTACTCCTTCATAGTTGCACACATGCTCATTGTCTCTCTAGTTTTCTCTATGCAAGTATGCAACTCATCGGTCATCCTTGGTTTTCTATTATATTTTCCTTTTGTATGCAATTTTCAATCCTAATGGCTGTTGCATTTGCATAAATAAGTTTTTCGAATTTAAAATTATTAAAAAACTATTTGAAATCGTCAATATCACAAAAAATATTAAATGATCTAATCATTCCATATACTGTGAAAAATATGATTAAACTTAATAGTGACTTTATATCTAAAAATTCTCATAAAAATTGGTTTGCATGAGTATTTGGATATTAAATTTTTTATACTATTTAATAGTTAAAGACAAAATTATATGTTCCTCTATGGACCAATATATATTAACTTGGCAACTTGACTTGTAATTGATGTAATTCTAGTGTTAGGCTTAGTTTAGTGAGCCTCATAGGCGCGTGTGAGCCTAAGTCAGGCCGGCCAGCTCAGAGACGCGCGCGGGCCCTTGGCCTAGTTGTGGTAGTTACTTGTTTATTATGCTAGTGTAACCAACTATTATATATAGTCTATATAAGGCATGATTGTGATTGAATCATAGAGTATATAATTTATGTGTCATTGTATCAAAATTCTTAATTATGTTTGTGTCCACAAAAAAAAATCTTAATTATATTTTGCATGAGTTTGTGGATATTAAATTTTTTATACTATTTAGGATTCGTTTGGAGTAGCTTATTTTTGAGCTTATACAAACAACTTATACAATATAAATTATGTTTTATGCTATTTTGTAAGTTCAAAATAGTGAAAATTGTATTTTTTTATAAGTTATTTTATCATAAAATATCTTAACAAACTCATAATAATATATAAAAATTACATAAGTTTGCATAAGCTCAAAAATAAGTCAATCCAAACGGATCCTTAAAAACAAAATTATATGTTTCCCTATGTACCAAAAAATAAAAGTAAAAAATGTTCCCCCATAGGCCACAAGAATCACAGAAACATCCCTAGTTAGCCGTAAAAAAAATGTATCTCATCAAATCCACCTCCAAAAATGGATGGATGGATATATGAAGCATATATTATTTTCTCCAAAAATAACATCATGTATGAAGTACACACATAAATTGTAGGGGTACCGTGTTTTATAGGCAAAAGTTAGAGTTTTAATTTCAAACACTTTATTTATTCATTTAAATATAAAATTTTAGTCATAAGACTACTTAAAAAAACACTTAAAAATGAATAGATGGAATAAGTACATTGATTTATCATAAGGATTTTTGTGCTTCAAGAAATTAAAAGCTCAAAATAATTGTAGAATTGGAGAGGGTGATTTATTGAGTACCTTTTTTGGTTAATTGGAGCAGAGGAATTAGGTTTTTCAATCATAATCACTTTATCTTCCATCATTTCTTCACTATCACTACAACAATGAGTTATAACCATGAGATACGTAATGAAAACAACACCAGAAAAAAAAGTTGCATACATGAGGGCAAATTAGTCACTGGACTATTAAAAAAGAAGTTAAAAATGAATAAAAGGGTAAATACATCGATTTATTATAAGGTTTTTTGTGCTTCAAGAAATTAAAAGCTCAAAAGAATTGTAGAATTGGAGAGGGTGAATTATTGAGTACCTTTTTTGATTAATTGGAAGAGAGGAATTAAGATTTTGAATCATAATCACTTTATCTTCCATCTTTTTTTCATGATCGCTACAACAATAAATTATAACAATGAGATAGGAAATAAAAACAACACGAAAAAAAAGGTAATTAATTAATTAATTAAAGAGATAAAATACCTTTGATTGATTGTAACGGAGGACTTAGCTTCTACCATTATTTAACAGCACTAAAGTATACTGTGGTAGAGAACTTTATGAACATTAAAGTAGTATACTGCTACAATAATTATATAATAATTATAAAAATTATGAAATAGTTCCGTAAAAAAAAAATATTATACAAATTACCAAAATTAAGTAATTTAAGGGTCACGTGGCATATATGATCCATAAATGAAGGAATTGAAGAGAGAAAAATGCTAACAGAATTATTCCTCAGCATATGCTATAAGAGCCAATGTAAATTGATTAGCAAAGTATTATAAAATACATCAACTGTTTAAAAAAAAAAACAAAACAAAATACATCAACTCAAAATATCCAGATGACATCCACTAAATTTGATTTAGTAGTAAAGAGTTTAGATAATATGCATGAGGTACGATATTCATTAACATCATTGTAAAAAAAAAAATATTGATATGACATTTATTCGGATATAGTTAAGAGTGACCATTGACATATGCAAATAACTCCAATCTTAATTGATATCAAGCCACTATTTTTTTTCTAAACTAGACCATATATCCTATCTAAAACATTAAACCATAAAGAATATTTTTCATTGAATCATAAAGAAACTTTCTGTTATCAGGGTCATAGGAACTAAGGATTTAAGTCCACATGAAATATATTTACTAACAATATAAAATCTTTATGTACTATTATGCACATGCCAAATTGGCCAAATACTAGATTCAATAAATAACTCCGATCCTAATTACTTTTCTTCTAAACTAGAGTCACATGTCCTATCTAAAACCTTTGACCATAAAGAATCTTTCTCAATACTACTCCTCCACCATCTCTTTCCTAAAAGAGTATGTTAAAAACTCTAAAGTCTCTAACCACACTAAAAATAAACCAACCTTCAAAATCTGCTGCACAAAATAATAAGTACAGAGAGTTACTCCATGTGACACAAAACCATAAAACACTATATATAGAATCAAGCCTACTCCATGTGACACAAAACCATAAGACCATGATCAACATAATAGAATCAAGCAGGGAACACATAAACTAACACTTGAAAAATTGAAAAACCAAAAAAGAAAAAATTAATATGAGAAACAACATATACCATATTACAAAATCAAACAGAGCTTTCAAGAGTAAAATTTAACACCACTACATTATAAAATCTCATATTGTCATATCACTGCATACTATACAAAATAATGCAAAAAAACTGAGCAGCAGATGCAGTGTGAAGTAAAACACCCTCATACAAGAGGAGGAGGGTCCTGTCCGTTCCCTTCGTTGTCATTTGGGTCGTTCGCATTCGCATTTTCGTTGTTCGCATTTTGTCCCCATGGTAAATTCATTCCAGCAAGCAGCCACATTAGTGCATTGTTAATGGCCGCCCAAAAATTGACCCAAAACCCACGAGGAGGAGGGTCCAGTCCGTTCCCGACGTTAGCATTTGCATCATTCACATTCACATTCCCATTGTTCCCATTTCCATCATTGGCATTCCCGTGGTTCCCATTTCCATCATTGGCATTTGCATCATTCACATTCTCGTGGTTCCCATTTCCATCATTGGCATTAGCGTCATTCACATTCCCGTGGTTCCCATTTCCGTCGTTGATAATCGCATTTGTGTCGTTCGCATTGTGGGCCCACAAATTTATAACAAAATCGGATAGATACTGAATCCTTAAGCGTGCTTCTGAAATTATGCTAAAGAATTGTTCTTTGGTTTCTTGGAGCGAACCAAGAAGAAGCACTAAGGCTAAAACTAGCCACATGCTACAAGTTCCAAAGGCATATCCGATTGAGATCACCCTTATGTATGAAAAAGAGAATAGCCCATTCAAAACCATTGTTAACAGAATTTGTATCTTACCACCAGTGTGAGGTGGCTCGATTGCAGAAATTAGAACAGAAAACCCAGCAAAACCTTCAATAACCAATAGAAACTTATGAAGAAAGCTATCAAGATCAAGACTCTTCGATTCTCCGGTATTGCGGATTGCAACGACCACGATAGTTCCCGCAACTACATGGAGGAGATAGGTTAAATTCGTTGTGGCGTTGAATTTTTCACGGTTAACAGATGAGCTTTGTTGATTATCCATCAAAACTAATGATCAAGAATTATTTTGTAAAAAGTGTTAGAAACTTAGGACAATTAAGAGTGAAAGGTGAAGATTATGGAGAGAGGAAAAATTAGAATGAGAGTTAAGAGAGAATGAAAATTTTATCGAACAAGCTTCATACTTTACAATGACCATAGTGTTTATATACACCTCATAGATGTAACAAATCACTAACTAACTTTGTAACTACCACACTTGTGACTAACCAACTCCTAGAGTCAGTTACTTGACTAACACATAACTTGTAACTATCAAATGTTGGAATTTTTAAAATTAATTAAGAGTACTAAAATTGCGCAAAACAAAATGAGGGACCAAAACTGTACATTTTAGAAAATAGGGAGTCCAAAATTGCATAAAATAAAATAGGGGATCAAAGCCGTATTTAAACCAAAAGATTATCTCTCAGTCCCGGCCTCCACGCAAGTGCAAACTGTGCGACGGCAGCAAGTCTCTAAATTTTGGGGCCTCGGTTTAAAATTTTGAGACCATATCATAATAGTTATATATTACTTATATTCATAAAATATCATATGTGTATTGATATATTATTTTTGAGATCCAATAATAATAGTTATATATTGTCATTGTTCATAAAATATTAAATTTATATCAATAGATTAATGGTAGATCATAATGCTTTTAGGTGTCAAGGTCATTGTTCAACAAATCCCTACATTGGCATTTTTTCTACATAATTTTAGTTATAATTTTTAAATTAAATAAAACTAACATTTCTTTTTTAAAAAAATTGCATTTTTTATTAGATGTTCATTTTTAATATTTAACCGGCCTTCAAATAATCGGAGCCACGGTCCCATCTCTCACACTTGTAATCCATTTCAAAGTTATAATATATTTTTGGCAAAATTACATATTTAGTCCTTTATCTTATTTTTTTGTAACGTTTTGGTCTTTTATCTTTTATTTGTAACACTTTAGTCCTTTATTTTATATATTTGTAACATTTTGGTCCTTTATCTTTTATTTGTAATACTTTAGTCCTTTATCTTTTATAACATTCACATATAAGTCCTTTTTTCATATTTTTTTTTATTAAAAAAATTCTGAATTTTATTTGTTAAGATACTTGTTTATTAAAATTAAATAAAAATCATAATTTTGATAAAAATGTTCATCATCTTCATTAATTTTTTCATATTTTCATGTTTTTTAAAGGACCAAAATGTTACAAATAAAATATAAATGACCAAAGTGTTAAAAAAAGATAAGATAAAGGGTCAAAATGTTGTTACAAATGAAAGATAAATAACCAAAATGTTACAAAAAATTAAGATAAAGGACCAAATATGTAATTTTGCCTATATTTTTCTTAGCTTTATTTCTTGTTTCTTTTAGTTTTTTGTTCTTATTAGTAGCAGCAGTATTTGTAGCTACTCACTATGTCTTGATGGAGTTTGAGTTTCCTTTGTTTGATATCCTTCATTTATTCTCCATTTGAATAGATATAAACATACTCCCTCCGTCCCATATTATAAGGGAAAAATGACCCTTTTTTTGTCCCAAATTATAAGGGAAAAATCAACTTTCAAGAATGTTTTTTACTTATTCTTATAACATTAAATGAAAATTGCATTTAATTTTTTTCTCTCTCTCCTTTTCTCAATAAACAACAACCATGCAACTTATTCTTATAACATTAAATGAAAATTTGCTTTTACATCTTCCCATGCAACTTATTTCAAGAAAAACCCACAAAACCATATTTCAAATTCTCAAGTTTTGATTTTCTTAATAAGTGTGATTTTTTTTTTCCCTTATAATATGGGACGGAGGGAGTATTAAAGATTATTGGGACCCGTTAAAAGCGAATCTCACTAATTTGTGGACCCATAATCTTAATTGTGTCTATCTTTTTCCAAATAAAGAGATAACAAATAAAGAAAACTCAAATTCATTTGGATGTGTGCAGTCTCTTTCCAATTCAGGATTACAAGAGACTAGTCCACCGTCCATAATATACTTTCTATGTTCCATATTATCTTTAATTTGCAATTAACCAAAATCTTAATATGATATTTACTTAGGTGGGAAACTTAGGTTAATAAAGTGCAACTAAGGATACAGTGTGTGGGTCTCTTTTTTTTCCTAATTAAATGGGACATTAAATATTATTTATTAAAAAATATAACTACTATAAAAATTCTTGATATTCTTATAGCATCCAAAACTACTCCTCTAAATATTTGGAACTAATAATCATGCCAAGCAATTACTGTTATTTACTATTTCAATTTTTTTTTTATAGATTGTATGTAATTAATTTTTTCAAGACTCATAGAAACCAAAATAAGCTTTTTTATTTTTTAGAGACATTTTCATTTTTTTTTTAACCTACTTTATAGTCTTCTTTGAGTTTCCTTCCTAATTTCAAATCCTTGCATTTAATATTAACTCATCCTTTTTTCTAACAGAGTAAAGTTCTTTATCTTCTTAATTACAACATTTATTTCTATTCCTGCAAAATCTTTTTATTTTTTTCTTCTCTTTTTGATTAGCTACACATTTATATCTTCTTTACGATATTTGCAATTCTAAAATTATGGTATTGAATCCCTCCCCATCCCTCTTTTTGTGGTATATGTGGATACTTTGAAATATCTCAAATACTTTTTTTTCATACAAATATGATTCAACAATAATATATTTTTATTTTTATCTTTATTGTATATCATATTGAAATTATTAAATTCAATTATAGAAAATAAAATAATTTGACTCAACAAACAAACAATACTTTAAATATTATATAATTAATTAATCATATATTATTAATATACACATATATAATTATATGATTGTTTCCCGTGCGACGGTAAAAAATCTAGTTTTGGACAAAGCCGCCTATAAGTCTTGCATAGAAACCATAGCTGCAATAAGTTTAGTACGACGAGCCTTAAGTATCCAAATTAAACTAATGTGACAATAGGAGTTATTAGGATTCGGATTTAGTGCCGTAGAAAAAACACAATGTTACATGCATTAATTGATCTTAGCCATTGATTTAACATCAAACGATTTATATTACATATGTCTTGATTTAATATTGGTCATTGATTCTAATCAGATAGTTACTGCTGTAAATCTGTTTTCGAGTTATTAGGTTCTAGCACTTATTTTTGTTTATAAAAATCACAACAGTACAAAGGTGACATAAATATGTACCGCATTGTTGCACTTTATATGTTGAAAATAACTAGGGGTGGCAAAACGGGTCCGACCCGCCGGGCCGGCTCGTTTACCTCACCATTTTTGACGGGTCGAACCTAGGTTTTAAGCTCGAAAATTCTAGTTAGTTTGTTCCGCTGAACTCGCTTAAAAAGCGGACCGGATTGATGGCGGGGCGGGCCGGCCCGCGAGTTACATAAAAATATAAAATTTATCTTTTTTTTAACTAAAGAAGAAAATAAGATGGTCCAACTCAATAAAATACAATACTTATTTAAAGTAAATTTAGGTGTTTTTTTCTATTCATTCTTACAACCGGTGCCAATTTTTGAATTTGTAATGTTGAATTTATATTTGTATTTATAATTATGTTGAATTTGTTAACTATGTTGTTAGATATGTGTTGATTTGATGTTGCGCTCGTGTTTGATTTGTCTCATAAATGAGTTTTTTCTCATAAGTTTGTTTATTTCTATTTTTTATAAATAATATTAGCATTTTTTTCATAATAAAGTGTCAAAATAAAAAAAATATATATATATTATTTGACGGGCCGACCCACCAACTCGCTTGTCCGCCAATAAACGGGCGGGCTGTGATTTTAGACTAGGCCATCTAAGTTGGCTCGGCTCGTCTCGTTCCATTTTTAAGCGGATTTAAGCGGACTGAGCCTAAACGGGGCGGACTTGCCCGCTTTGCCACCCCTAAAAATAACACCGTTTCAATAATTTGATTTTTATAACACAAAACAAAATTGTTATGCATTGACGTTGTAAAAAGAGAATGAATTCTCTCAATTTATTTTTTCTCAATGTTCACATCTCAACCATCAATCAACTTTTTCTCATTTTTTTTTTCAATTTAAATATTACTATATATTTATAATCTAATCGTTTAAAACCCCACTTTATTTCCTCTTTTTTTTTCAAATTGAGAGGATTATTTCTCGTGTAAAATATTTTACACTATCAACACATCATAGCCACTCATCCCCACTACGGATTTGGGTTCCCTGCAGTCAAATAATAATTGCAGGTGATCTCAGCTGTCTTATCTGTTTTATAACTTTTTATTTATTTTCTGAGTTATTAATCTTCACCGTTTGATCTCAATCAAACAGTCCAAATTTGACCGACCGCAGTGCAGTCATCTCTCTCTAACTGCAGTGAATCCAGGTCCGCCCACTACTTCATAGGTAGTTATCAAACAAGTTAAATATTTATGAAGATCAGACGGTTATGATTTACTGTCAGTGTAAAAACTCTTTACACTGACAGTACATATAAATTAAATTCTAAAAGAAATGACTTATTTAAGGCTGAACTTATAAATAAAAATAAACATAAATATGGGCAGGTATTAGTGTTCCATAATCCACCCCGTTCTCGTCATTTGAAATTTTAAAAAAATTAAAATCAAAGTTAAATTAAATCCAATCAATTTGGATTTTTTTTGTCAAACTAGGAGCGGGTTCAACCGTACTCATTTTGTAATTGTTTTTTTGTGGTGCAGTAAATTATTTTTTATAGTGTTTCTTCTAGTAAATAAAAATGAATTTTTATATCTACTAAAAAAAATGAATTTTTATTTTATTTATAGACGCAACAACAAATATCAACTTAAAATTTACACACACCAAAGAGAGATGATTAATAACCACAAAAATGTTCAAAGAATCTCAGCATTACTGATGGAAAACTTAAGCTTCTGTAAAGTAAATCATTTTTAAGAAAAACTTTTTAGTAAGA
The DNA here is from genome assembly GCA_954870985.1 of Trifolium fragiferum. NCBI lineage: Eukaryota > Viridiplantae > Streptophyta > Magnoliopsida > Fabales > Fabaceae > Trifolium > Trifolium fragiferum. The sequence goes on from OX940792.1 coordinate 1,135,321, forward strand.
AAATTTAAGGAAAATAATTGTAAGAATGGATCTCCATCATTGTTTACATCCACAATTACTTATGATTTCCACTAAAGAAGAAGATTAAATGACATCAACCTTTAAGGTTTTGTCATGTGTCAATTTTTGTCTTTTTTATATAAAAAATTCTTACTAAATAACAATGCTCATCATTTTTACCGTTGATAGATGATACAATTTACATTAGTGCAAATAAATGTCATATATGTACTACAAATATAATAAAGGGAGATTTAACTCAACCGGTTAATAAACCCCACAACATTGTTATATGCGGGGAAAGTTATATTCGCCAATTTTTTAGGGAAAAAAAGATATGCACTGACTGCTTATACTAACTTTACACAATTATCCAATTAAAATCAATTATTTCGCCACATCATATTTTAGTATTTTTTTTAATAATTTAATTAATTAATAAAACAAACCACACCACCACACACTAACCCACGACTTCATCTCTCTCCCTCATCCACAACACCCATTGCAAAAAATCTACAACAATCTTTCTTTTCCTAGACTCGCATCTCACCATTTTCATACACCCGCCCCCCTGATTTATGTTGCCAACCTTTCAACGAATAAAAATACCCCCATGATTTTCGTCGCCAACCGTCCAACAAAAACACCCCTCTTGATTTCTCTGCATATTCAAAGTACAAAGTTCAAATTCAGCATATTTGTTCCTGTAAAAAACCTTGTCTATCACTATGAGTTAAAAGGCAGAACTTTGTTGACAAAGATCTTTCCGTGTAAGTGATGCCATCGCTGAGTAATTAATCATGAGAGCGGTGTCGTCGCCGAAGACAAAGATCGAGTGTTAATAAGGAAATATATGTGTGTACTAGTTAGATTTCATAGTTGTTTTGCCATAGATGATTCTTGTGAGGTGCGATAGTGATGGATGTCTCAGATGTGTTATGTGGATTCATTGTTGTGGATTTTGTGTAGAGTTAATTATATTTTTTAAAAATTTAATTTAATTTATGATGTGGCAAAATTTAATTGATTGTCTGTGTAAATAATGTTTTACTCTGTTTGTGCATATCCAGTGCACTCAATTTTTTATGAACCGAGTAAATTACATCCATTTTTTTTGGTAAATTAACTACGTCTATTAATTAATAGCTTAAAAAGGAAAAATTGTGTCGACTTGTCACGTTTTTTCTCAACTCACGGATTCATGTAAAATTTTGTACAAAATTACTCATATATAGGCTTTGGCCCTCTCTATTTTAACAAAAGAAATATTAATTTTTTTATTTACGGTATTGCCAATGAGGATTAAATCTAGAACCTTATGGATACTACTCAAATCACTTACCACTAAACTAAACCTAGTGACTTAAAGAAAATATTGATTCAATTTCATTCTTTTAATTTCTTATTTGATATTTTTGGAAATTTAAAATTTTAATGACGCGAGCATTATAAAATGATATATTTTGACTTTTTTTTAAAATGGCTGTTACTACATCAAGAAAGAAGAAGTTTGAAGATTCAATCAAAATATAACTCTTATCACGTCAATGATTTATCCGGCATGAATATGATATTTTCTAAATTTTTCTCTTTTAATACGTTTGGTGTTATGAATAACTTTTTAGTTGTTCATAAATTGAAGAGGATTAAACTAAAAAAGACTAAAAACTACACTAAACTAACAGACTAATTTCTTCATTCATTTTGCTTGATGATTACAGTTCACAATGTCCTCATTTATAGGATTGATATCCTAATACAATTTGGGCCTATTATATTATATTGGACCTATATTCATTACATTTGGCTACAGTTGTGTACATTTGATCTAATTAATCATTAGATATATATTAAGGGTGTATATTTATTCACCAACCATATCATATAATCCTTATTATGCAACCAAATCAATCAACTACAATAGCAGGGGAAAAAATATAAGAAAGACAATCTTCAATCCAAACTAACATATAACAAACTTAGAGTTAAGACGATTACAATCAACAAACACCATACACCTAAATTACATGACCTCATTAATTCATGTATAGAAGATATTAGAAAAATAATTCACTGTGGAATTAATATTGCAAAGTAGGGAAATAACACAAATAATTGCTATGAATTTCCGAAAACATTTCGCTTCTTCTAAATCAACACTACTAATCACTTGCCAGTTATAATTGACCGCGCTTCGGATCATATCCATCCATAAAATCAAAATGATGATACCAGCCGTCTTCGAAACAAGGGCCGATGCTATAACTGTTATTGCACTTGTAAACAACAACATGTATAAAACATCAAAGATGGTATTGTTAAGAGGGTGGTCTAATGTAGAACCACTTATCACTGCTTGAAAAAGAAAAACATAAACGACGACCAAAACTGTCATGACCGTGTGATGTTCTTCAGGAGCATTAGCCTTTACTATAGGGAACAAAATCACTGTCAGGCACAAAACCATCGAGAACCAGCCTACTATCCCAATCGTGTATCCGTCGCTTCTGTACAAAATTATAATTAAGAGAATGTTAAAAAAAAATGATGCATAGTCCTATGTATAATTGAAATTGAATGTGGAGACGGCCTACTTAATTTTAAGTTTATGCGCTTATATTAAGAGCAAAACATATGGTATGTGTGTCTAAATGACGAATCATTGACGCTGTAACATTTTCTTAATTTGCTTGCAAAAAATGTTCTTAGAAGAAATTCATGGTGAGAACGAGATGCCATAAGCCCTTAACCACCAGCCATGGGTGGTAGACTGGTAGTGGTATTGCTAAGAGTACAATCTTCGACTCTTTCATAATCAATTTGTATTGTCAATGTTTCGTGTTAGGAGTCACACATCAAATTGATAAAAATACTCAATTGTAGTACTTAAAGTTTTAAACAATGAGACTTTCCTATCTATTAAACTAGGTTTTTTTAATTTGAACTGTGTTCAATCCTCATGTGCTTAAGTCCTGACATTTATTTCATTGTTTTTTTGGGTGCATACATGACTATAACAAAATCTACTATAACAATGATATTAGTGGTTTAGTAGAGAAGTTAGTATCGAGCATATGTACTGGTTTGTTTAAATTATGCTCCCGGCTGGACTGTATTTGAGACAGGACGAAGAATGCGACCGTCCTAGATTCCAAAAAATAAGTTTAAAATTTAAAACTTAGAATACTTTTTTTTTACGGGTCTAACGAAAAAATCAAAATTCCGTCACTTCTTGTTCTCTCTTGACCTATGTATCATTGTATCAAAATTCTTAATTATGTTTGTGCCAAAACAATATTCTTAATTATGTTTTGCATGAGTATTTGGATATTAAATTTTTTATACTATTTAGGATTTCTTTGGATTATCTTATTTTTGAGCTTATACAATTAGCTTATGATATAAATTAGGATTTATGCTATTTTGTAAGTTCAAACTAATGAAAATTGTATTTTTATAAATTATTTTATCATAAACTACCTTAACAAACTTATAACAATATATAAAAATTGTATAACTTAAAAGACAAAATTATATGTTCCCCTATGTTTGGAAAAAAAAAATGTTCCCCCATGGGCCACAAGAATCACAGAAACATCCCTAGTTAGCCGTAAAAAAGATGTATCTCATCAAATCCACCTCCAAAAATTTATATTATTTCTCCAAAAATAACATCATGTATGAAGTACACATATAAATTGCAGGGGTACAGAAGTTGGAGTTTTAATTTTAAACACTTTATTTATTCATTTAAATATGAAATTTTAGCCATAAGACTACTTAAAAAAAACACTTAAAAATGAATAGATAGAATAAGTACATTGATTTATCATAAGGTTTTTTGTGCTTCAAGAAATTAAAAGCTCAAAATAATTGTAGAATTGGAGAGGGTGAATTCTTGAGTACCTTTTTTGGTTAATTGGACAAGAGGAATTAGGTTTTTCAATCATAATCACTTTTTCTTCCATCCTTTCTTCATTATCGCTACAACAATGAGGAGTTATAACCATTAGATACGTAATGAAAACAACACCAGGAAAAAAAAATTGCATACATGAGGGCAAATTAGTCACTGGACTATTAAAAAAGAAGTTAAAAATGAATAAAAGGGTAAATACATCGATTTATTATAAGGTTTTTTGTGCTTCAAGAAATTAAAAGCTCAAAAGAATTGTAGAATTGGAGAGAGTGAATTATTGAGTACCTTTTTTGATTAATTGGAAGAGAGGAATTAAGATTTTGAATCATAATCACTTTATCTTCCATCTTTTTTTCATGATCGCTACAACAATAAATTATAACAATGAGATAGGAAATAAAAACAACACGAAAAAAAGGTAATTAATTAATTAATTAAAGAGATAAAATACCTTTGATTGATTGTAACGGAGGACTTAGCTTCTACCATTATTTGACAGCACTAAAGTATACTGTGGTAGAGAGCTTTCCGAACATTAAAAATATACAACTATAATGATAATCATAATTATAAAAATTATAAAATAGTACTATTAGAGAGCCAAAATAGGAGTATCTGCTCTCAAATTACCAAAATTGAGTAATTTAAGGGACACGTGGCATATGTGATCCATAAATGAAGGAATAAGGAGAGAAAAATGCTAGAATTATTCCTCAGCATGCTATAAAAAGCCAATGTAAATTGATTAGCAAAGATTAAGAAAATTGATGAAAGTCACTTCGGATTATAATTATAAACTCTTACAACATCGACTTTAGATAATACTAGATTAAAAAATTGACACGTGCAAGATGTGCTAGTCGTGGTAATCTTTTGAGGTCAAACTCCTCAAAGAATGTCATCTCAATATTTTGAGTTGATGTCGTATATATATATATATATATATATATATATATATATATATATATATATATATATATATATTATGTTCGATTTTCGTCGACAATTGACAACATTGTAAACCAAAAATAATAATATTGAGATGACATTTATTCGGACATATTCAAGTGCGGCCATTGACACATGCAACATGTGCTAGTCGAGTCTTCATTTTTTGGGCTCAAAAAACAATTGCTCTCTTCTTGTGAAAAAATTGCTCCATTTATTTCAAATCTTTGGTCTTTTTTTAGCTTTTAGTTTTGTTTCAAAGTTTTAGTTCTTTTAAGAAATCAACGGCTAATGATGTTTTATCATTTGTACCATTACAAAAGATAAAACATTTATTGAATGAATTTTCTCTTTCTTACTAAAGTAAGGATAAAAAGACTTAACTTATCTTCTTAATCTTTTTTTTTTTTTTGGTCAAGTATCTTCTTAATCTTTTATTGTAGATAGATCTTTTTTAGATAAAATTTAGGTGCGTTTCTTTAGATATTTCTTATTATGGATGTATTGCACCAATAGTAAATAGTGACATGTATTTTGACAACATTATTGCATTTTTTAATTTATGTTCAACAACTTTAAACGACACTCATATTAAAACGGATAGTAAATTAAAACATAAAATAGTCACATTGCATCGCAAAATATAGTTGACACAGACCAAATACATTATTTCTTATTTCAACATTTTTTTTAATGAAATATCAGGGGTTGCGCACGACTCAATCCAAGGAAGACTCAACTCGATTCTATGGTTTCGAGTTGATCTCAACATTATTCCATGCAGAAAAAATGATAAAAGAATTGTCAAAATAATCCAAACACTTATAGAAGGCAGGAGTTGTATTTTTGCCTTCCAAGCACTATTCAAAAGCTTATTAGCCGACACGTGGCTCTTTGTGGGTGTACAAACGGTTTTGGAAGCATGAGAGCTTCTTTTTTGAGTGAAAAGTTTTTAGTAGGGGGTGTCCCACCCAATAAGCCTACTATATTGTCTGCTGTTACATATGATGTGGGTTTACGCAGTGAGAAATGCATATGTATTCGATTAATCTGACGGTAACAGAAGCTTACTTTATTACTTACTAAAGTTTCCCAAAAAATCACCCACGATATGATATTCGAAAGAAAAAAAAATTCGAAGTATTTTGGTTATAACTGATCAATTAAAAGCTTCGTCTTTCGTATTTTTCGAAGGATGTTTCGATGGATGTCGAAGTGAAGATTGGAGAAATCGTTTTTTTCCATTCTTTGATTTTCAGTTTAAGAAATATTTTGTGATTATATTTTTTTATTGTTTGATTTGTATATTTTTTGAGATTTTGAGATCTGATTTTTATGATTGCAGATTTTAAGAATTTATGCTGGGAGAAGAAGCGATTGACATATGAGTTCAAGCTTTCAGTTCTGAAAGTTGTTTGGTTTTATTGACATCATTGTGTGGATCTAATGGTTTCTCCGAATTCGGGGGTTAGTGTGTTGTTTTTTTTTCTTCTATTTTTTTATTTTTGTTGTTTTCTTTATGAGTTGATTTATTGATTTTTGTTTTATGTGGTTTTACTTTTTTCAATTTATGTTGTTTTTTCTGCTTATCTGTATGCCTTCTATTTCCTATTACCTTCGTATTCTTATTGATTAATTTAATACTTAAATCTTTTTTGTTTTATATGGACTGTTACTGTTTCAGAATTTAATGTGGAAGAAACAAATATCATTAATTTTTTTTGGCTGTTTCTGTTTGGTTGTTTCTAATATTTGTGTATAAATAGGTAGCCCATATTTGTTTCCTAAGTCACATCCTTTCCATATACTAATTGAATACGGTAGATAACTTGAGTTAGTTTAGTGATATGGATAATGCTTTTGATATGCTTGGGATTGTTAGTTCTGGTAAGGAGTCTTGGCGTTTCAAGGTTCGTGTTCTGCGTCTATGGAAGGTATACTCTTTTATGAAACCGGATCAGTTGAATTCTCTTGAGATGGTTTTAATTGATGAGAAGGTATGTGCTGGGTATATTTAAAGCGTTATTGATTTTGAAATAGGTTTTTTAAATTTTGTTTTGAAGTTAATTGATTGTGAAATTGTATGCAGGGTGCTAAGATTCATGCAAGTATTCGCCGGCAGTTGTTGTATTTGTTCAATTCAAAGATTACTGAAGGCTGTGTTTATAAGATGTCACATTTCACTGTTATACCTGAATCAGGTTTCTACCGCACTACTTCACATCCTTATAAACTTATCTTTGAGATGAAAACCAAAGTTCAGTTGTGTGAATCAAAGACCATTGACCAGTATGGACTGTCCTTAACAACAATTGGAGATGTGTGTGGTCATGGTCCTAATCATGACTTTTTAGTTGGTTAGTATTTGGCTGTTATTATTTGTTTATTTTTTGAAATTTGCAGATGTTATTCAATTTTATTTATATTATGTTTTTAATGATGAGTAGATGTTGCTGGTTTGGTTATTGGGATTTCTCCTGAGAGGGAGTATATTCGTGATGGAAAGGTTACCAAAATGGTAGTGCTTCAGATTGCTGATAATAGGTTTGTAATATGTTATTAGCTGAAGGAGTATTTGTTTATTATAATTTATTTTATTAAATTGTTGAACTTTTTTAGTGTTTATTATGCAGTGGAAAGTGTGAGTGTGCTTTGTTTGGTAGTTATGTTGATGAACTTCAAGCATTACTTGGCAAGAGTAGTGGTGGATTGCCAGTGGTTGTAATTCAGTTTGCAAAAATTAAGATTTTTCGAGGTTATTGGATTTAATTATATTTCTGTGGTTGTTTTATTTTAGTTTATAAATCGATTGAGGTTATCATATCTGATTTGAAGTATATATTATTGGTTTTGTGCTTCAAGTTTAAAGTCTAATGGCTGAAAATTGTGTTTGTAGGCAATGTTTCAATTCAAAATGTATTGAATGCTACTAGGATATATGTTAATCCTTCAATCCCTGAGATTGTGTCTTTCAAGGAAGGGTATGCCTTAGTTTTGTATTTTGTTTTGTTCTTACTTATTTTATTTATTTTGACATATTTTTGTAAATTAGACTTGCACTTGATGGTGTTGAAGTTACTGCTGCCATACCAGTTATTGGGCCTCATGCCAGGCCTTCCCTTGAAGAAGATTTTTTGGTGAATTATCCAAAAACATGCATAACTAATTTACTTGGAAGCGTTGAAGATGGTATCTATATTGTTGCTGGTGTTGTGGTTGGGTTGGTTGATGCTGAAGATTGGTGGTATGCTGCATGTGGTTGTCATAGAAGTGTTACTGCTGACTCTGGTGCATATTATTGCAAACAATGTGTTAAACATGTCTTCAAAATGGTTCCAAGGTATGTGTCCAGATTTTGTTAGATATGTTTTATAGTAATAGTGATATTTAGTTTTTGAAATTGGTTGATTTATATGTTAGGTTTAGGGTAAAGGTTAAAGTTGAAGATGGAGAAGGTGAAGCTGTATTTGTGATTTTTGATGGGGATATGAATTCTTTGTTGGGAAAACACTGCCATGAGTTGGTTGCTTCAGCTAAGGTAAATTTCTGGTGAATATTTGGATTTTTAGTGTTATATTTGTTGCGAAAATTCTGATGTGGTTTGATTGATTGATTTATTTTTAGGGTCAAAATGCTGGATATTATCCTCCTGAGTTAGATGTAGTTAAAGGCCTTAGGTTATTGTTCAAGGTTGAGAAAATTTCCAGAGTTTCTTCTATTCAGTTTGATGGTTCATTCAGAGTTAAGAGGATATGCAGTGATGCTTCTGTTATAGATGCCTTTGATTTGGTGTGTTATCTCTACTCTATGAAATTGTTATTGCTTTTAGTGGATATTTATTTTATTGATTAGTTAAGTTGATATTGTTTTTTATTTAGGCTTATGGATCTCAAGATTCTGGCACTGATGATGGGGAGAGTGTTGATGAAGAGTTTGTTGATAGTACTCCTGTTGATGATTATGTTGATGGTGCTATTGTGTCACCTACCTCTGTCTTTGATATAAAGGAAAATGATGTAAGATATTGTTAAATTTTGAAGCTTCTTATGTTTTAATAGTTATCATTTGTTTTTATAATATTGTTGTTTTGGAAAATGCTAATAATTTTTATTGTTTTTACTGAAGGCATCTACTGAGATAATCAATTTGGATGACAATTCTGGTAATGATGTTGAGATTTTTGTTCCTCGAGCTAATGATTGCAATGCTGATCAAGTGGCTTCTGTTAAGCGTAATCTACTTATTGCATTTGCTGAGTGTGAGGATACTCCATCAAGTTCTTCCAAAACCAAGAAAAAGTCTCGTGGCTAAGCTGGTGTAGTTAATTAGGTTTCAATTAGTTGACCAATTAATTTAAATAATTTGGTTTTAGGTGTTAATTTCCCAGTGTTTTCTATGTAATATTAAACTGTTTAGTTTGGTTGGTTTTTATGTAAGCTTTGTGTCTTTGAATCTTTGGTTTAGTAGTACCTACTCTATTGTATTTTTCACCTACCAAAATGGTCTCTAAGTATATTGGAACCTTATGTAATGGATTTCAAATTTTAATGTTTAATTATTATAATTATAATTATGAGATTGTTTGTATTTAATTTGTTTTTGTATTTTATGTTTGTGTTGAATAATATTTATGAATATAAGAGATTGTTTACAAAGGTAGTCTTTTCATTTTATAAATATCAATAGTTGAAATAATAATTGATATTTTTACTATTTATTTAACTTAGTAAGTTTTATTAAATAAAAATTATGAGAAAATTTCGTTGATTATCTTAATTGAGTTTATTAGTTAAATTTGTATAAATATTTGGAATAAAATAGTTTAAATATATGAATTTGTTATTTGAAAATCTGTTATTAATTTCATTGTAATATATACAGTTTTTATAAAAATTAATCAATCTAACCTATCTTATTGATTTTGTTATTTAGATTTTTTTAAATTGCTTTTGATGCTATTAATTATGTATTGTGTATGCATTTGAACTACTTTCAAATGTTTTATTTAAAATTTTTTATCATAAGTGTGTCTCATATTTAATTATTTGTAATCACCATTTGGAAATTGTGTCATTTATTGTTCAGAATATTTTAATATTGAGTGGAGATCTTTATTATTTTGTTTTGGTTGTATTTATTTTGAAGTGGATATAAAGAAATTTTATGTGTTGGTCTTTAAAAGGTAGTTTTCTTATATTTGAAAGCTTATTTTTCTTTTTTTCCTGTTTCTCATTGTTGGCTCGAGACAAAAGGGATCAAACCGGTATTTTTTTGTGTGTTGTCTGCTGGAAGTCGTTCTTTCACTCTGATCTCTCTCCTTCGTTCAAACATGTTTCGATAAACTGGTAGAGGTAAGGGTTTCATATATTTTGATTCTGTTGGTTTCAATGAATTTGTTATTTTCGGATTGTCTGTAGGTTTATCAATATCGTTGCCTATTTCAAGATCTATGAACTTAGTTGCAAGATGATAGAATGATTTTGGTTGTTTCCAAGTTTGATTCTGTAGTAAAAGATCTATGAGGTAAATTTGACTTTGTTATATTACATATTTAGAATTTCTTAACTATGTTTATTGATCTTCTGATTTTGTTTACGTTAATTATTTTTGTGTTATGAATGATTTAAGTTTAGTTTTTTTTATTAATTTCTAAGGTGCTGAAATGTTGAATCAGGAGTGGGTTGAATTATCTACTGTATTCTAAAAGTGTGGTCCAGTGGATTTAATTAGGTTATTTATCTCTTCATTTTAATCAATTGGGACTAAGTTAAAAGAATAAATCCCTTTGTTCTGTTCAAGTTAGGTTTGAACTATGTAAACCACTAATTTGTCCCCAAATTTGGTTTGTCGTGTATGCATTCAATGTTAGCAGTGCAAGTACTAATTTGTTTTGTTTCTTTGGTGTTTCCTATGTTTTGGTTTGTTGCATTAAATTCTTACTCTTTTTATTGTATCTTTGTGGGCCATTGAAATCTATCTTTTATGTTGGTCTGAAATTCTTTCAAGCATTTGTCTGTTTTGGATCTCTCCTTTGTCCCTATACAGTATTTGCGCGTGTCATTTTGTTTTTAGTTAAACTTATCATAATGTTTTTTTTGGTATGTTTATTTACTTTCCCTCCAAGAATGATTTGAAATCTTTTACTATTCAATTCTGTTACGATTTTGGTTCTATTTATATAGGGCTTTTGTTCTTCCTTCATATATTTTAAGTGGCTAAGTAGTTAGATTATTATAAAGCATGGTTTTTAGTCATGCAGTCACTCCTTTGTCTACCATCACTTATGAGACACGATGCTTTTTGGATGGTTATAAAATCATGAAATTGAGTGACTTTGTTGCACTCAAAGAAAAAACTATTGCATATATTATTGGTTGTTTTTATGGTGTTGCTCAAGGGGTTGACTTTAGTATCAATGATAAGAATATTCCTAATCCAAGGTTTTATTTAAAAATTTAAGTATTTATTGTTCTCTTCATTGTAAGTTTATCTTATATGGTTGTTTTCAGGTTCTATCTTGATATCAAAGTTGGTGATGATTATAACGAATTGGATTTTGTTCTCCTTGATGAGGTGGTTAAGAAAGTTGCTCCATCCACATGCATTAAGTTGGAAAAAGGGGTTTGTTAAATTTTTGCAAGTTGTATTATCCTTTTACCATATTCCTATTGTATGCTATTGTACTTTTTATTTTTTTCCTTACAGTTTGAGTTTTTTAACAGAATGCATGCTCCACTATGTATCCTCAAGAGTTGGAACAATTTCTTGGGGATCCTATGCTTTTCAAAGTTAGGAAAGACCTTGATTGTGACTCATGCAATGCAATTTCAGTTGAAGTTTTGGATCTCCTCATTGATAGTAAACTTATGGAGATTTATGTTAATCCTAATCACATTCTGTTTGCTGAAAGTGTAATTTTTTTTATTGGTTTCATTTTCATTATTTGTTGTTAGCCCTATTGGCATTTAAAATTTTATTTTTATTAATTTGTTTTTTCATTTTGCAGGATATCCCAGTTGAGACAATTATTCCTCAAAGTGTTGCATCTAAATTTTCAGTTGTAACCAAAGATCGTATTCAATCCAATTGTCCTTTATTGGATTCATTTATTGGGAATGTTGAAGTTAAAAGATTGAATGAGTTGTCTTTCTTAAAAGATGATTCTCATGCCATTGTGATTGGGTGGTATGATTCAGTTTTTGAAGGAATTGATATGTGGTATCCTAATGATGATTATTCTAACCAACCAAGGTTGTAGGAGTCAAAATTAGTGTTTTTAGGGTTATTTTTTTTGTATAATTTTATTGTTTGATTACTAATGAATATAATTTTTTAAATAATTATGTAGGTTTCGGATGAAGATTAATGTTTATGATGAGAGCATTCGCACTGTGTTTTCTTTGTTTGATGATCAAGTTAAGAAGCTTGCTTTTGAGACTTATGGTGTCTTGGCTTCCATTGTAAGTATTTGCATTTTCTTTTATTTCTTCCTGTTGATTATTACTTTGGGTACTATGTATTGTATTAGATTCTAAATCTTTCTCTAATTTATTTATGTTTGTTTTTTTTTGAAAAAGTGTGAAAGCGCTTCAATGTATCCAAATGAATTGGATGTTTTATATGGAGATGCTGTACTTTTAAAAGTTTCCAAGAATGATGCTGGTGAAACTTTGGATTCTTTGGGTTTTGAAATAGTAGATATGTTAACAGATCCTTTTATTTTGGATCAATTCTTTCATTATTACATGCCAAGTTATGGTGCATTTGACAATGTTGGTAGTAATTTATCTCCACTCCAAGTTTATGATGCATGTTCTTCAACTGAATGTGAAACTTTTAGTCAAGACTCCCTTCAAATTGAAAGAAAAAGAAAGGTTGGAAGCATTGCTGATATTGATGGGAAATTTGATGTTGTTAGTTCCGCCAAAAAACCTAAGATAGCTTAGAGGTTATCAAATATTGTATTAAGTAGTATGTTATTTTGTGTTGTTTCCTTTCATCTACTTTGGTTAAGCTATTGTTTAGGTTACTATTTCAGTATTTCTTAAGTATGTATCAATGTAATATATTGCCAAGGATTAAGTCATATCCAACTATGTGTTATGTAATTGTAATGGATCGTTTTATTTTATTATTTCTGTATTGGATAATATGTTAATGTAAGGATTATCTTTTTCAACCATAATTAGTTACAAGGATGGTACCCATGTTAATTAATTATTTTTATTCATTTATAGAAAACCACTCCTCCATCTTATAATTATTCATAGACTATGTTTTTGTGCTTTAAGCTAAATAGTTAAATGTCATGGATATAATGATAATTTAGTCATTTGAATGGTGATGGTAGAGATTATAAAGTGTAATAGAGTGAAAAAAATAATGATGCATGTTTTGTAGGTACTATTTGGGTATAGTTAGCTACATAATAGGATTGATGGTAAGACAATCTAAATTCATAATAAGTTCAAACATAATAGTTTTGATGGGAAGACCATCTGGTTTCAAAAATACATCATAAAAGTTACACAAAATAGTTCAGATTTAGATTATCACATAGGACAATCATACATATTTTTGTGGTAGGTACATTCAGGGTTTGACTTCTTTGCGAACGATTGAGACTTTTAGGACATATGGATAGTAAGTCAACTCAAACATAAGCATGTCTCCTGGCTGTAGTTTGTGTTGAATCTTGAATTCGATCCAGCCTTTCCCGATGCGCTTAAGGTAGAATCCGTTGTTGTCCCTTTCCTTTGAGCTTTGGAGTTCACATTTGTAAGAAAAACCAGTTTCTGGACATTGAAGGTTGAGTTTGTGTATGTCTTGGAGAAATCTTGTCGAAACAAAAGTTGGAAAATGCTGCCAATTGTTCAGAGATAACCAGTATGTTTAGTGTTGCTTAGTAAATACAGGACATTTAAACTAATGAATATATAAAGGAGTTGTTTGTTTTAGTTTGTTTTAGTTTGTTACTTACCAAGGATTGCCTGCTGTTTGCCCTTGCCATTGCTGTGGAGATTCTTTTGCTCCATGTTACTATCCTTATAATTTCGTTTTGTTCAGTTGTTTTTTCTTCGTACTTGATCGTAAGATTTGAAATGTGATGAGTTAGTGATGGAAAGTATATATAGAATGTAGTTTAAAAGTATCAATCATTAAAGTTATAACTTATGAATTGGAACTAATGTAAAGGACAGTATTAATTTTAAATTTATAGTAAACCATGAATCTCATAGTATTTATTTTGTTAATATGATAGGTATATCAGTTGGTTAGTACCTGCACTATTTCTTGACTATCATTTTCGTCGTCGCTTGATGTTATGTTGGTCAATTCTGGTCCAGTAGCTGACTGTTCTGTTTCAGGATCTTCAACTACTTGCATAGAGAAGATGTTGATGTCAGGAATGTAGGTCAGTAGCACTTTGGTTGGTTCTGTAAACCCAAAGCACGCAGCCACTTTATAAGCATAGAAGAGAACCGTTTCATCTGATATGCTTATGACAACTTCGCATGTCTTTCCAGACATTGAAATCTTTGTTTGGCTGTACCTATTGTTGGCCCTCGCCCAAATCTTATTGAAGGAAGTTGGAAGTTGAATGAGGCTCTAATTTCAAGTAAATGTTAGTAATGATTTACACTACATATGAATTAGTTTAATGACACAAACAAGAGTGTTGTGCAGTATTGTTACCTGACTGGGATCAATGATGGTTTCAATTGGTTCGTCCACAGAATTTCTATAAAAACATGAATAACTATTAGAGAAACAATCAAAGTAATTAATTTGTTTTATAAGTTAATAATACTTATTTTGTTTATGCTTCACAATGTTATATTGGTGGTTTCTTGATATGTTCTTGAGTTTAAAGATTGATGCCCACTTAACCTACATAGTTGGGTTTCAGTCTATTGAGTGTTAAATTTATTTTTGAAACATATGCAATATTCTTCCTAAATTGATTATTAGAAAATCAAAAACAAAATTAAGAAAAACTGCCTCCATTTTGGTGGATATAAATTGTTTGCTGGTTTGGAAGCAATTAAGTATTGTTAAGCATACTCAAGGTGAAAGTAATACTAAGGTTGATGAACACACTAAAACTACCATAACATGTAAGTAAACCAAACCCAACAGGCACAAACTCGTGACTAATATAACTTAACAACGGAAGAAGAACAAAAAAAAAAGTATAGTTTGAAAACAAAACTGGAATTTTGTTCTTTTGAGTTTTTTAACCTAATTTTCATAAATATTTGCCTATTTTCTTCTGTTGATATTTCTGGAAAAGTTAGTAACATGGAAGAGAAACTTAAAAAGAATTAAGCAAAATATTCGATTATGGATGTAAGTAATTGCATGGTGTTGGTAATGAGGTTACCTGGAAGAGGAAGCTGCCATCGATATGGGTGGAGATGAGCGACAGTGACAAGTTGAGTTAGATCTAAGAGTGGTTTGTTTGTAGGGAACAAAGACTTGATAATGTTGGGAAATAAAAAGTTGGGAAAGTTGTTTTTGTCGTTTAGTGTTTGGTTGCATATTTATCCTTTCATATTTTTTATCTTGGTCTTTTTATGGTATTAAATATGTTTAGGATATGTTGTAGTGGTTGTAAATTGGGACCACACAATCAGCATAAAAAAAAATAAAATTGGGATCATAAGATTATCACTAAAGTTTATAGTATTTATTTATTTTTATTTTTTTTGTATTATTACCCTTCTTTCTTCATTTTACCAAATTGTTTTATGGAGTTATTTATTCTATTTTAGTTATTATATATTAAATAAATAGTTTTTTTATTTTGTTATTTGTTTTTTTACTTTAAAGAAAACCATAAGGTGATTAAAAAAGTTATTAGTAGTGCTTTTTATTTTGTAATAAAATAAATGATTTCTTTGTTAGGAATTTTGTTTTTCATATATTTAATTTTTGTTGTTTATTTTACTTAAAAGAATTCTTTAGGGTAAAATTAAAAGAAATTATTAGTAATTTTTTATTTATTATTTCTATATAATTAAACCATTTAGTTTTTTAGTGTATTTTGTTTGTTGAGTTTAATCTGGCAAAATTACAATAAATTATTGAAGGTAGTTGCCCATTTATTATATTCCCAAAATTTGGTGTTTTCTATACTTGGTTGGGTTGGGTCCATGTGACTCTAAAAATCTAATAGGACCCTTCAATCATTTGCGCAAGAGTCAATATTGTTGTACTTTACTCTCAGTTGTACCAAAAAGTTGTATTCCTTTAGTAGTAGCCAAAAGGTTCGTTTCACTTTATCCAAAAATACTTCGCCATGAGTTCCTACTGCTCTCCTCCGGTAGCTTCTCGCACTCGCTCTTCTTCTTCATCGATCGCTAAGTCATCAAAAAGGTGAGTTCTTTTTTGATATTACGGTCGATTTATATTTGAATGCTATAGTATATAGGTTTTCGCCTTTTATTGCAAGGGTAAGGTCTGTAGTTAAACAACTTTTGATTAATTTAGGGTTACTTATTTAGTTGTTTCCCTTAGTGATATCTGTGTTGTTTATAGTATTAGATACAAAGTTGTTTAATTTTATTGTTTTGCATGTTATAGTTTTGCATCAGAAAGAGCAAAATGGAGCAATTATTTCCATACTCTCATTGATCCAGATAAGGTATATTTTACCTTTCTTTAATTAATATTAATTTATCTGAAGGTTTTATTAATATAGTTTGACTCCTTTATGTGAAGGCAAAAATTGAAATCCCTCAGAAATTTTATGAAAAATGGAAGAATGAATTTTCGAAGCATAAGTTTGGCTGGATTAGGGTCCCTAAAAAAGTGAAAGTTATGGTGATGTATCACATGGATAACAAGGAGATGATTCTAAGCAATGGAATTTGTGTTGCCAAGGCGTATGGGTTTGTTAGACCAACAAGGGTTGCACTGCATTATTTGATTGAAGAGAACACTTTTTGGATGAGAAAGCTAGCCACAGTTGAAACTCCTGAGCCACAAATAGTTGACAAGGAAATCATAGTTGATTCCACTGGTGTTGCATCAAACAAGGGTAAAGGGGGTGGAATTGATTCTTCTGGGAAGAATATAGTTGGTTCCTCTTCAAAACCAAAGACTGTTGGGAAGAAAGTTGTGGTTGATTCCACTGGTGGATCTTCCAAATGTTGTCAGGTGAGTGCTGTTGACACAGTTGGCAACAATGTCATTGGATTTTTTGAGAAGTGTGAAACTCCTCAGAAGAGTATCTGTATTGGTAGCAGTGGTCATGCTTCTCATTATGATAATGTGAGTGGGGTTTCTCCATCCCCAAATAATGTAACTGGTGTGGCTCAAATGAAGGAAACTGTTGGCAAGAAAATTATAGGTGATTCAAGTGGTGATGCATCCAATGTTTTTAAAATGAGTGAAATTGCTGGAGCCTCCAGCAATGTAAGTGGATTTTCTAAAAAAGCTTCAACCACTGGAAATTTGGTAAGTTGATTCTTGTGGTTTATATTCCTGCAATAGTTTGCTATATCAAATGTAAGTCCTAAAGTTTATTGTTTTGCAATTATATAATCAGAAAAGGAACGTGCAACCCGATATAATTATAATTGATGATGAAGATGATGACCCACCAATATTGCAAAACAAGAAAAGAGTTAAGTTTATGAACCAAAGTGCCCCAGTCAGAGCTTCAAGAGATAATGCTGCATGTGGGAACAAAATGAGTGATGACAAAATTAAGCAATCAAACAAACAGACAATGGTAAGTCTAAGTTAGTGTTTGTTTTGTCTTATGTTTTTAACTAATGGGATTAATTTTATTGTTTGCTATTGCAGAATTCTAAACGAAATGTTTATCCTGATTTAATCATCGTTGATGATGATGCTGATGAAGACTCTCATTTGAGAATCAAGAAACGAGCTAAGGTGTCTAAAAGGAATGCTCCAATCAAGCGAACTGCTGAAGTGGCTGGGAAAATATTGACTGAAGTGAAAACTAGGGCATCAAAGAAACAGAAGTTGGTTAGTTGAAATTTAATATTCGGATAAATTATTTTGTATAGATGTAAATATAGATGATTAATTGTAATAGTTTGAATCTTTGTTTTACCTTTTGTTCTATTTTTGAAGGATTCTAATAAGATTAGAGGTGTTGCTAAACTGGGCAAGAGGACCACACATAAATCTAAATCCAAGTCAATAAAAGTTGAGAAGAAAGCTGATGGGTCCTATGTGTGGGAGAAAGTTGTGAATGAAGTTAATTCCTCAAGTACTAAAGGTCAAGTAATGGTATGAGTTTTTTTTTTATTTGCGAAATATTTGGAAGTTTAAACATAATTGTTTTTTCTCATAATTTATTTGTTGCTGTAGCATTTCCCAAGATACATTAGTAGGGTTGCTTTAGGGGAAAAACAAGATGTGATTCTTTTGGGGACTAGGAATGGCAAGAGATGTCTTTGCAAGATTATGACTGCTAGCAGGTGTGATGTTGAAAGATATATTTCTAAAGAATGGAGTGCTTTTTTGAAGAAGAACAAGGTGGAAGCTGGAGATAAGCTGGTGTTCCATCTGGAGAAACCACCAACTAAGCTCTTGATTCAGATTATCCGATGTGGAGTTCATACCTGAGATTGCTCTGCTATTGTGTTTGGTGTTGTTGGATGTTTTATTTAAGCTGTATAATTAGTTTATGTTTTTCAGTTGATGAACAATGTAATCTAGGTAGGCATTTTGATGAATCTATTGCTGCTACCTTTTATGTAATGAAGTACATCTTTTGAAGTGTATGGGTATGAAGTTGTCTGCTTTGTACTATATGTACTTAGTATTTGTTCCATGCTATGTGTTTATGAATATTCAGTTATATTTAATGTAGCTAATGTGCTAATCTATTTGGTAGTTATAATTCTTATACGAAATTTTAAGTACATTATTTTTATTAAGTTGAACATGATTATTGTCTATGTAGCTAATTGTTTAGTTTCCATACATTAAATTTTGTTGATCAAATTTATTAAGTTAGTGTTGCTCTCAAAGTTTTTTATTCCCTTTTATCCACTTATGTTTATTTTCAAACTTTTAAAATGAGGTAGTAAATTAAGTTTTGTATTAAACTAAAGACACTCATTTTATCACTTAATTCTCATTTTCATGATTCTATTCTTAGTTACTCTTCATTTTTGATAGTCATTTTATTGTAATTTATTAGTTCATTTTATTTGTTGTTTCTATTTTGATTATTTTTGTTCCAATATGTAAACCTCTAAAAGAGAATTGGTTGAATCTCTTTTTATTTTGAGTCTTAGTGAATAGTTATTTATATTTTCAAATTGAATTTATTTTGAATATTAGTAATTTGTTTTGGTTTTCAAATTGAATTTGTTTTGGTTTGAATCTCCTTATATTAAACTTTTTGAAACTAATTTGTTTTTTAACATTGATGATGTTGCATTTTTGGAATACACAAAATAGTGTCACCTTTTTTTAAATGTATAATGTATTAACTGAATATGATGATAGTTATAGTAGTAGGATATGTACACATTTATATAATAGTCTCATTTGATGGAATAAAATATCAGATTAATATCGATAAAAAGTCTATAATTTATATTTTTTACAACTTATGAGTTTCTGTTTTTTTTTTATTACTATTTTGACATTTTTTTGTTCCAATATTTAAATTTTTGGAAAGTTTAGATATTATTACAGAATTAATGGTTTTTTAAACTTTGAAACTCCTTATATTAAACTTTTTGAAACTAATTTTTTTTTAACATTGATGATTTTGTATTTTTGAAATACATAAATAGTGTCTTTTTTTTTTTAATGTATGATGTATTAACCAAATATGATAATGGTTATAGTAGCAGGATTTTTTCACATTCATATAATAGTCTCATTAATTGGAATGTCTCAGAATGAGATTTGAGTCATATTTTAATATGATAGTGAGTAAAAAGTTTTGAGTATGGGGTGTCCCACTTTTAAATCCTATTACATTTATAGGACCTATTTATTCACTGTTTTCCTTTCTCTCTCATCCTAACTATAAAAATTCATAATTTAACACCAACATAACAAACATATAGAAAATTAATTATAGAAAAGGGTAGCTAACTCATATCGAAACTCTCTCAGATTCAACAAAAATTACAAAAAATTTATCTAACTCATATCCAAACTTTATATTGCAATATTTGTTACTTGATCAATTTGAATGCTTAGTTACATGCTATTGAACTAATTATAGTTTTTTTTTTTAATTTGGGACTCCATATATCAAACTTTTTGAAATGAATTTGTTTTTTAACAACTCTCACTTTCTGTTTTTTGAATAGATAAATAGAAATTTTCATTAAATGGATAAAAATCAAACTAATATTGAAACTAAATCCACAATTTCATACTTTTTGTTTAATTTATTTTAGTTTTGTTAATCAATTTTACTATAGATAAAAGTGTTAAATTAATATAGAAAATAGATAAACGTGTTAAATTAACATAAATAATAAGACCTTAATTTAAATTTGGTTGCAACTTATTAGTTTTTTTTTTTTGGTTTGTTCATATGTTGATTTTTTTTTTGCAATATTTCAAATATTTGAAAATGTAGATTTTACTAAATATGTAATATGTTGTTTAAATTCCATACTCCCAAATAGAAAATTATCCATTTAATGTTGAATGTATTTCATAAATTTTATTCTTTTGTTTCACATTAGTTTTTTTAAAGTATTAGGTAATCTTATATTGTTATTATTTTTTTAAAATCTGCTATGTTTATTTGTTTGAGTATTTTAAAAATAAAAAAGAACACCTTTTACCATCTTCATCTTATGTTTGAGAGTTATCTTAAATTAATTTTTTACAGCTAATTCTATAATTTATATTCTACTTCTAAGTAAATATTGGATATTTTTTAACTGATGAATAGTGCATGTACATCCCTTTTTCTTCTCTGTGTCGCGGCTGTTTGTGGTTAATCACCCTTGGGTTGTTTTCAAGAATTGTGATGATTGTAAGTCAACATCAAAGCCAAAAATAACCCCAACCAGTCATTCCAATATATCACCCATAAATGCACTGTCATTCTTTAATTTATTACTGATAGATGGTTTGGAGATAAAGCTGTTTTGGTTGTATTTTACCTGATTTAGCGGGGTTGGTGTGTAATTTCATAGACAATAGAAGTATGATTTTTGTTATATAAGAGTTGCTGCATGAGTATCAAATTGGTTTCTTTTATTATCGTTTAGTTGTACGTCTTGTGAAAAGTAGTCTACTTTGGTAGTTATGGAAATATTTTCTCCTATTACTTCTCTTGATAAACTTCACAATTTAAGAATGAATTGGAATATTAAGGTGAGGGTTATAAGAATGTGGAATGTAAGAAGTTCTATCGATCCCAGGAAAATTACTGAGATTCAGCTTATCCTACTTGATCAAGAGGTTAAAATTTATGTCTATAGTTTTTCTGTTATGAATAAAGTTTTGTTTAAAAATCTATTTTCTGATAGTGTTGGTTGCTTTTTGTTCAGGGTAAAAAGATTCAAGCATGTGTCCCCTCACAATGCCTTGAACGTTTGTCTAAGATATTATTTGAAGATGGTGTTTATGTTATATCTTACTTCCATGTGTTGTATAATGTAACTTCATCCATGGTAGTCTTAAATGTTTTTAAGTTACTTCTGTGCATGCCTACCAAGGTGATTCCATCCCAGAGTTTAGCTATCCCTCACTATCACTTGGATGTCTTCCATTCTCAAAAGATATGGAAATATAAAAATGGATTAGACTACTTGGTTGGTATGTAAATTGTTGGTATTTGGAATTTTTGTTTGGTTGTAATAAATGAAGTTTTGGTTATTAATATTTTAGTTTATTAGTGGCTACGTTTTTTATGACTCTGTTGGGTTCCTTTTTTTTTAGATTTCATTGGTGACGTGAGTGAGGTACTTTCCCTACCAGATCAAGATATCAGTGGAGGATCCCTAACTGCTGTAAAGGTTAACTTTCGTGACACTAGGTATTTCATGTTTAGAAAATTTTATATATTGAACTCTGTTTATAAGCTGTTGTTTTAGCTTTGTTCATTCTATTTTCTTTTATATTATAGAGGTCGTTGTGAATGTATTCTACTTGGTTCGTATGCTGAAGAACTGAAGCGTATGTTGTGTGGATTATCTCCTGATATTGCTATTTTGGTTCTTGAAAATGTTAAGATTAAAAGTAAACAAGGTGTGTTTGAGTAGTTTTTCTGTTTTTTTGTTTTCAAGATAAATTTTTTAAGAGTTCGTTTTTTGTTGTTTGTATTTTTTGTTTTAATTTGTCTTTGTACATTTAGGTCATGGATATCTTGAAAGTGTTGAACATATTACCAAAGTTCGACTCAATCCATCATTTGTTGAAGTAGACCAATTTAAAATTGAGTAAGTTATTGATTGGATTTTATTTGGTCACTGTCTTAGTGTGGAATTTGTAATTTTGATGTTTTTTTTGTTGATGTTTCGTTTTCAGCATGGGTTATACCAGACCTTCTCTCAGTCTGATTAAGAAAGAGCTTTATTCAAGCTCCAAAATATGTAAAGAGTTAGAGTTTAATGGATTTTATCCTCACAAAACCATATATGAGTTTATATATACTTTGGAAGATGGAATGTTTGTTCTCTGTGGAAAAATTGTTGGTATCTTCCAAGTAAATCAATGGTTTTACCCTGTTTGTCATTGTGGGACTTTTCTTGATGTTTCAATGGGTTGTTATTACTGTGAATGCTGTGATATTAGTGTGTTTCCTCCTACAACTATGTATGATTTAGTGCTTCATTTAACTTATTTTATTTACTTATGATAAAGTTTGTTATGTTTTTCTTTGTTCTTAATAGTTTGCTTATTATATAGGTGTAACCTTCAAGTTGTCATTGAAGACATTGGTGGTTCCACTACATCATTGCCATTGTCTAATACATTGCTGCAAGGGATTGAGTGCCAAATCAATAATGTAAAATTTTGATTTAAATATTGGTATTTGAATATATGAAAATATTCCCACAGTTTGTTTTGTGGTATTAATTCTGTTGCGTCTCTTCAGGGCAACTCCTTTGCCTCCCCGCTTGATTGGAGAATGAGGTTGATTGGTAAAATTATTTTGATGATTGTTAAGAATGTTACAAGAGGTGATGACTTGAATGAACGTTTTGTTGAAGTAGTGCGTGTAACTGATGACATTAATCTCATAAAGCAGTTTCAATTGGATGGGAATAATTTTACTCCAATTAAGGTTT
Organism: Trifolium fragiferum; assembly: GCA_954870985.1. Classification (NCBI taxonomy): domain Eukaryota; kingdom Viridiplantae; phylum Streptophyta; class Magnoliopsida; order Fabales; family Fabaceae; genus Trifolium; species Trifolium fragiferum. The sequence continues at coordinate 1,158,451 of OX940792.1, forward strand.
ATAGTTATGTTCTATGTGGTTTTCTGTTGATAGGTTCTGTGTCCTAATTATCATTGTAACCATTGTGCTTTTATTTATATGCAGCGTATATTTGATTGTAAATCTTTTGATGTTACACCTTTGTCTGGTAACTTTGCAAATGTGTCCTCTACTCCACCATGTCTCAATAGAGGAAAGAAATCGGTGATTCAAGATGGTCTTGATATGCTTGGTGATGCTGCAACTACTTTGTCCTTGAGGAGAAGTAATGAATTTAAAGCGCCAGGTTCAAGTGGTGGTTTGAATGCTGCAACCATCAGTGAAGCGTCCTCTTCCAACATGCTGTAGTGGAAAAAATTAAGAATCAAGTTTCAGTCAAGATGACCTTGCAGTTACTATGAAGTCTTAACTCTATTTTGGGCGTAGAAGTCTCTTTGTTTATTTGGTTTAATTAAGTTATAAATATAAAGAACTATTGCTATGTAATATACATTAACTCTATGTTTTTTTGTTAAAAGTATGAATGTGCTATCAGTATATCCTTTATTAGTTTTTCTTACTGCAAGTCATCCTCTAATGTGGTGGAAAATTATGTAATGTTAAGCTATTTTATCAATCTATATGTTATCCCTTTAGTTGGTATTAATTGTTATAGTCTTTGTTTATTTTTATTGATCCTTATTATTAACCTACGTATATCCTTATCTTGACTGATAAGTCTAGAGTTACCCCTGTTTTGGTAACAAATATTTTGCTTGCTATTTTGTCTATGAGTGTTGTTTGTTGTCCCTTATCATTATTGTTTTGTTATGCTTTAACTATGTCACTATGTCAGTATTCTACTTTTCAATTCCACAAAGAAAGATCCTATTTCAATTCTCCTAAAGTCCTCTTATCATTGTAATTGCTTATGCTATAAGTAATCCATATGCTGATATTTTAAGTTGTTGAATTTTCGTTTAACTACTCTAAGTAATCCAGTTGCTTTAATTGCTTAAATCATAAGTAACTAAATTTTTTGAATTGGTTATGTTTGGAGAGCTTAAAGTTCAAATTATTTGGTTAATCAAGTGATCCTTTGTGGAATTGGAATTTATTTGATGTTTTTTATCAATTAAAAGAAAGTACCTCATGGAGACCAATTTCAAATTTTTCTATAATTGGTTTTATAGTTTGTGTTATTGAAAAGTTGAAGCTATTCATGTATCTTAATTTTTAATTTTTATAAGATTGCCTAAGTGTATGACTAAACAGTTAAAAATAGAAATTTTAATTCCCTTTATATAGAATTGACCAAATATTACACAAAAGTATCCTACTCTTATAATATTTTTTAGTTATTTATTAAAAGACCTTAGAAAAGTTGTTTTATGAATAGTGATTATTTTGCAATAATTATAATGTTCTATTCAATCTACTTATGAAAATAACACATTCCATATGGTATATGAAAGCATCTCATACCAGAGTTAAAATATTGTTGTATTCTGCACAATGAAATAATTTATTCTGAATCTCTTTTATGTTGTTACAAATAATTTAAGCCAAGTTTCAATTGTCATTATGGTTCATAATTCAAATAAAGGTAATATCAAATCCGGTAACTCTACTGAATGTTCCCGTCAGAAGTTGAGTAAAATTAAGCGTAAGCTCAGGAAGGAAAAGTTGTGCCTTAAGAGAAGACTTCAGCATAGCAGAGTCAATTTTGAGTTGAACTATTTACATTTGGTATCTCTATGTGGTTAGTACCCTCAGCGTTTGATTATAGGTGTTTGAATGTTATCATTGCTTTAAAAGTGTTAAAATAGCTGTTATTCTTTGATGGTGTTACTTTTGTGGAATGTTATGCAGGAAATCCTCAAAGCCTAGCCAAAGTAATGCGCAAAAGGAGGAAACAAAAGCTTGATTTTAAAAGAAAGGTTTATGTTACAAGCTGTGTAGGTATGTTTGCGTTGATTCTGTAGTTTGTTGAAAATTATGATGTATGATCTTCATCTATTATTGATCTACTTAGTATGAAATATTGAATAATGTTTCATTATTTCATAAATAGGTATGAGTTCAATTGTGGAGCTGTTTTCCCCAGATTTGAATCTCCTGTCAGTTAATGCAACTGAAGGTTATGTATTATAATGAGTTTAGTAATTGTCTTTGGTACTTTGTCTAACACTACCCATAATATACAAAGGTTGTCATATATTCGTTTACTCAAGAACATTAACTTCCTTATGCAGTTGTTACACACCATTCATATATGAAGGAAACTTTTAGAAAAAGACGTCGTCTATGTATGGAAAAATTGAAATCTAAAAGATTGCGAGTTAGATCATATCCCCAAGTTTGTTCTGGTAGTCCTCATTGTTTGTTGTCTCAACTGTTTTGAATTCTGTTTAATTGTCTAACTTATGTCTTCATGGTTATCAGTGGTATTTATGACTTTTAAATTAGTTCAATTTCTCTTTAGTAGTTTCTAAGAAGAAGAAGAAGGTAGCTCATCCTAAGGGTTCACAATCTTATAATGAGGGAGTATCCAGTAGGATTCAATCTGGAGAATTTTCCCCTGTTAATATACAGCTACTAAATGCGTCATTATTTCGCAATGCTGAAACTCAAGGTATAGATTAGTTTACTGGACGAAGGTTAAATTTAAGTAGTTATTATTCATGATTCTTAATTCGTTGTCTAATTTTGGGTTGTAAACTGCAGAGTATAACGATGTTGGTGATATGAGTATTAAGTGTCTTCAATGCACTGCAATGGTTTGGGTTGGAGAAACAAGTTGGAAGAATTCGGTGTCTGGCCCTCTTGAAGTATCAATTTGTTGTATGAGGGGGCGAGTTACATTGCCGTTGATGATGGAGCCTCCAACTCTTATTAGGAATTTGTTCTCTGGTCTTGACCCAAGGAGTTCAAATTTCATTTCAAATCTTAGGAGTTACAATAATATGTTTGCTTTTACCTCTTTTGGGGGTCAAATTAAAAGTAGTGAGAATGAAGGTCGAGGGCCTCCTAATTTTGTTATAGCTGGGCAAAATTATCATAGAATTGGAAGTTTAATTCCAAGTCAAGATGAAGTTCCAAAATTTGCTCAGCTTTACATATATGATACCGAAAATGAAGTTCAAAATCGTTTGTCACATTTCAGGTGCGTAGTTAAGTGTTTGATTTATTTGTGATATTAATCATTTCTTAATTTTTTTTTTGTTTAACTATATCTATGATAGTTAGTCATTTACTTTATTTACCATTGTAGTCGCGAAAATATAGTAAATCCTTTGGATCCATCCTTGGTTGAAGATTTATTGAAGGTGATGGATGATCATAATCGTTTGGTTCAAAGTTTTAGAATGGTTAGAGATTTTTATCGTCTAAAGCAAAACATTCCAGTGAAATTACGGTTATTTCGTAATCGTAATTTTGATGCAAGAACGTATAATGTTCCTGATATAAGTGAAATTGCGGCTTTAATTGTTGGTGATTTTGATACATCAGAAGATGGAAGAGATATTGTTGTTCAAGAAAAGGATGGTCGGTTGCAAAGAATTCATGAAACTCATCCAAAATATATTCCACTTCAGTATCCCATATTGTTTCCTTGCGGTGAAGATCAATATAATGAAAAAATTAAAAGGAATGAATTAAATGGTATTGACAATTCCAAAAAAAGGGATCGTGTTACTTTACGGGAGTTCATTGCCTTTAGATTACATGAAAGATTGAGTGAAGATTCTGTTGTATTTAATAGTAGGCGTCTATTTCAGCAATTTATTGTTGATTTGTACTCAATGATTGAATCCCAAAGATTGTCATTTATTCGAAATAATCAAGACAAGATAAGGGCTGATTTTTTGACCTGTGTTGAGGAAGCTGTTGGTCGTGGTGACACTATTGGTGGTTCTGTTGGTTCGCGTGTCGTTGTTCCCTCGTCTTTCACGGGTGGTAGAAGATATATGTTTAACAATTGCCAAGATGCAATGGCACTTTGTAAGACATTTGGTTATCCCGACTTATTTCTTACAGTAACATGCAATCCAAAATGGGATGAAATCCAACGTCATTTGGCTCAATCAAAAAATTATGCTCCATTTAGACCCGATGTAAGTTGCCGAGTTTTCCAATTGAAACTGAAGAAAATGATGAAAGATTTTAAGAAAGGCCAAATATTTGGAAGAGTTGTTGCAAGTAAGATTATCTTTTGTTATATTTACAAATTATTCATTTTTGTATTAATTTAGATTTAATATATTGTTTTTGTTTATAGGTGTATATACTATTGAGTTTCAAAAGCGTGGCCTGCCTCATGCTCATATATTGTTGTGGCTAGATCTACGTGATAGACTTGAGTCACCACAATCAATTGATGCCGTTATTTGTGCTGAGTTGCCCGATGAGCGTCAGTTTCCTAAATTATATGCAGCTGTATCCAGATTTATGATACATGGTCCTTGTGGTTCCAGTGGTAGGTTTTCGCCTTGCATGAAAGATAAATGTTGCTCTAAATTTTATCCAAAGAAGTTTGTTAGTAATACATCCTTTGATGAAAGTGGATACCCGATATATCGTCGAAGAGATTTAGGGATAACTGTCTTAAAGAAAGGTATTCGGTTAGATAATAGAAGTGTTGTTCCTTATAATCCGTTGTTGATTATGAAGTATCAAGCCCATGTGAATATTGAGTTTTGCAATAAGTCAAATTGTATTAAGTATCTCTTTAAGTATATCACAAAAGGTGTTGATAGGGTGACTGCTTCACTTGAATTGGGCGGTGAAGAAAATGTTGATGAAATTAAACAATATTATGATTGTAGATATTTATCTCCATCTGAGTCTATTTGGAGAATTTTTAAGTTTGATATCCATAGCAGATGGCCACCAGTTCAAAGGTTGACTTTTCATCTTCTTAATGAGCAGAGAATATTGTTTACAGATAGATCCAAATTGAAAAATGTTTTGAAACGAAATCAGCAAAAGAAAACCATGTTTCTTGCTTGGATGGAAGCAAACAAGAAATATTCTTTAGGGCGAACTTTGACCTACTTGCAGTTTCCTAGCAAGTTCCTATACGATTCTCATAATCGTTGTTGGCGTCCTCGAAAACAAACTCAATCAATTGTTAGGTTGACGTTTATTCCAAATAGCAATCGTGAATTGTTTTATTTGAGGCTATTACTTAATTACCAAGTTGGTTGTACAAGCTTTGAGGATATTCGAACTGTTCGGGGAGAATTGTTTGATTCGTATCGAGAAGCATGTGGTGCGTTGCGTTTGCTTGCTGATGATCGTGAATTCTTGGATGGTATAGATGAACTTTCTATTCTTGGATCTGGTTATTATCTAAGGGAAGTATTTGCCATGTTATTATTAAGTTCATGCATGAGTGATCCTTTGAATGTTTGGGAAAAGAAGTGGGAAATATTAGTTGATGGAATTTTGTATGCTAAAAGGCGTCATTTACGCAATCCAGGTTAGTGTTTTGTTAAATTTTACATAGTGTAGCAACTTATTGATATGATTTTAATTATTTTGTTTATGTTATGTAGACTTGATCATTTGTCCTGAAGAATTAAAGAGGCTTTGTCTAATTGAGATAGACAAAATTTTGAGAGCAAATGGAAAATGTTTAGATGATTTTGAATGCATGCCTAAGATACAACTTGATGATGTTGATCTCTTTGATAATATTTTTATTGCTAATGAGTTGGCATATGATCATGATGATATGCGTAGAAAACATGAGGAATTGTTCAAGAGTTTAAATGAAGAACAATTGTTGGCATATAACCAAATTGTTGATGCTGTCAACAGAAACTTAGGGTGTATGTTTTTCGTTGATGGGTTTGGAGGATCTGGAAAAACATATTTGTGGAATGCCCTTTCATTTCGTTTTAGATCCGAGGGTAAAATTGTTTTAAATGTTGCATCCAGTGGTATTGCTTCCCTTCTTCTACCTGGTGGAAGAACTGCCCATTCACAGCTTGGATTACCGTTATGTTTAACTGAAGAGTCGTTTTGCAGGCTTGACAAAAAGGGGAAAAAGGCTGAACTTCTCGCTATGGCAAGCTTGATAATTTGGGATGAAGCTCCTATGATTAATAGACTTGCTTTTGAAACCTTTGAGAGATCAATGCGTGATATAATGAACAAAGTTGTTGAAAGTTCAGGTAAACTTCCATTTGGTGGAAAAACAGTTGTTCTTGGTGGTGATTTTAGGCAAATTCTTCCTGTTGTACCAAAGGGTGGGAGAGCTGACATTGTTCATGCTGTTGTTAATTCTTCTCCATTGTGGCGTAGATGCATAGTATTAAAGTTGACACAAAATATGAGAATTCAGTTCTCCAAAGACATTGAAGAAAATAAATCTTTGGTTGAGTTTGCTAAGTGGATTCTAGACATTGGCGATGGTAAAATTGGTGAATCTCTTGATGGGGAAGCACTAATTGAAATTCCAAATGACCTTCGAGTCAAAAGTTCCGGGAATCCTATTGCTGATATTGTTGAAGCGACTTATCCTAATTTGATTGATAACATGAGTGATTATACTTTTTTCCAAAATCGTACTATTTTGGCTCCAACACTACATGTTGTTGAAAAAGTGAATGATTATGTTATGAGTTTGTTGCCAAGTGAAGAAAAGGAATATCTCAGTTGTGATACTATTTCTAAGTGTGATCAAGATATTGGTATAGATGAAAGATGGATTACAACAGAGTTTTTAAACGATATTAAGTGTTCTGGGATGCCTAACCATAAATTAAAGTTTAAGGTTGGTGTTCCTGTCATGCTTCTTAGAAATATAGACTTTTCAGCCGGTCTTTGTAATGGCACTCGATTAATAATTTCAGAGTTGGGTGTAAATATTATTGGTGCTGAAATCGTTAGTGGACCACATATTGGCAAAAAAGTATTTATCCCTCGCTTCAACTTGATTCCATCTGATTCTAATGTGACCATAAGTTTTCAGAGACGTCAGTTTCCTCTTTGCTTATGTTTTGCTATGAGTATAAATAAAAGTCAGGGCCAAACTTTATCCAATGTTGGACTTTATTTGCCAAGACCCGTATTTACTCATGGTCAATTATATGTCGCTGTTTCGCGTGTTAAAACAAGAAAAGGTCTTAAGATCTTAGCTCTCGATGATGCTGGTGGTTCATCGAATTTCACAACCAACATTGTATATCAAGAAGTTTTTCGAAATATTTGATTCAAGGTAAAATTATATTAATGTTTATTACGAAACAAATTTATTTATTTGAATTTAATTATGTTTGTTATTTAAATTTTTTCTATGATCTATAGTTAAATATTAGCTAATCTAAATAAAGTAATTATTTCTTTAGTTTTTTTATTTGTTTTACCATAAAAAAGAAAATATAATATTGACTTCAAGTACCTATATTTGGGTTAATTTTGTTTTATTTGTTTTGCTACCTCATGTCCCATCATTAAAATTTCTTTAAATGCTTGATGTGATCCCAAGTACCCTAACATCAGAGTTTAATTAACAGATACGGTTTGTTTTCGTATCCAGCTAATACCCATAAATTTGATTGACTTAAAGTTATTTTCTTTTTACTACAAGTCTTAAGTTACAGGTTTTTTTGTGGAGAAAAAACAGAGCATTTAATGCAACTTGCCTTTTACTTAAATACAATGGTCATTTCTCTCTTTGATTACTTTTGTCTTATGCCATTTCAATCAATCTTCGATAGCACTACTTTCGGCCCTTACATTTGTTCAGTTCTTCCAGTTGCTGTGTGCTTCGTTTATGTCAGTCTTCACTATTCATACTGATTTTTAATTATTTGCCGTGTTAAGGTAGCTATGGTTCTTTATTTCTTTATAAGTTTATCCTCTTTCCATTCTTTCCCTGTATTTTCTTTATACTATCTATCAATTCTGGCTTTTGTTGTTTCAAAAAAATATAATTTTTTTTCAGGATTTATTTTGGTAGTCGTAGTTTATAAATAGGACTTGGATTTGTTAAAATTGTTGGTATCAACATTACTAAGATGTATCTTTATAGTAAATATCTGCAAATTATTCCTATGGCTTCTTTTACTGCTATTTATCTAAGCAATCAGGTATATTTTTTATTAATTGATTTAGTTATTTGAGTGTTAGAGTTTCTAATTTGAAAAAACCTGTTCTTTGTTTTGCTATTATAGTTGGTTTTGAAGCAGGCATGATTACTCTTCACCTTTGAATTGGTTTTAGTTGTTGTAATGTAATTTCGGCTATGTTGCAGATATATGGTGAAGTTGATCCCTCTTTTGCCAAAGAGTATGCTGATGAATTGGTTGGTATTTGGAATTTTATTGACTACAAGAATAAAATGCATCCTGTCAGTTTTAATATGAGTTCTATTCGCCCTCTCCTTACAGCTGGTTGGAGAGAAATGAAAGAAGTTTTTGGTTTTGGAACCAATCAGGAAATGGATTTTATGTATTACGGTAAAAGTGTGTTTGGTGTTATGTGCAGCAAAGCTCTTGAATGTCATTGTCAGATTCCAATGTACCATAGTCGTTTTGTGAAGTTTGGTTATACCATTGAATTCTATATTAATGTAACTGTCGAGAGCATCAACAAACCTTTCTTGGTATGTAAATCTTGTGGTTAATGGTTCTTCTCAATATCAATTTGTTACCTGTTTATTTCCATTGCTGATTTTTGTTTATTGTCTGCAGAATGTTTTTGATTCTTTTGAAGGATATCTCAGAAGTTCTAAGTTTGAGTTCATTGTTGTTTGTTGTGATAATGGTTCGATGCATACATTTGATATTGCACGCACCGATAAACCTTTTCGAACTACCGCAATTGGAATTGGCTGGAATGATTTTTGTGTTACCGGGGAATTTGCTATTGGTGATTTATTGTGTTTCAAATTCACTACTTATGATCGTAGTAATATTTGTTGTGTTTCGTGTTATTGCGTTTCAATTTGTAACCTTGTGTTGTTCTTGATTGTGGCAAGACTGCCATCATTGTTGTATGTTATATTTCCCTGCTTTGCTTGATGTTATCAGATTAATTTGTAGGAGACTTTAGTCTGTTTGACATTTGTTTCCTGTTTAGTTTTTAATTCAATTTCGTTTGCATCTGACATCAACAAACAAACAATTGTTAATAAAGAAAACAAAATTAAAAAAAGTAAAAAAAAATAAAATTACAGCACCGTGCAATGCACGGGTCGCCACACTAGTAATCTAACATGGGGTTAGAATCATCCAGATTGACTTTTAAGTAACCTAACCCCCGTCCTTTTGCATAACTAATCTGCAGCTAATATAAAGAAATCCTACAAATTCCCAATTAACTTACATAGTTAATATTGTTCAAAGTTTATGTTTCTTAACTAAATCGTTAGGATATTATCACAATGATTTCATAGCCAAATCCAAGTTTGTTAGATTTTTTTATAATTATAAAATGTTAATCATGAAACCATATATATATTATTTATTATCTATTAAAAAAATCTAAAAAAAGCTAATCAAATGTGCATGATATACTACTACAAAACTAAATTTCACACAAAACAAAGGAACTAAACACATTTTAGAGTTGAAGTATCTATGCTTCATTCAATGATGAGCAATCGAGTGGAAAAAACTACAGTAGACAATGAGTAAAATATTTAAAAATTCTTCTAACAACTAAAATAAAATATCATAGAAAAGGAATTTGTCATTAAACTACAGTAGACAATGTAGACTATGTAGTTCTCTATCTATAAAATTTGTACATAATTGACGCATTCAATAAACCATAGAAAAGGAATTTAACACTGTTATGTTAATGTTATACACTCATTTTCTAAATATTAAATATAAAAATAATTAGCATCAAAGTTATTAAAAAATATTTCGCGCCTTCTTGTTCTACCATAAAAATAAAATAGAATTTCGTGCCAATCCAAATTTGTCTTAAATAAATTCGTTTCAAATTTAGACACGAGTTAAAGTTTTACAAATGACCTGATCAAAATTCAGAACAAAATTATGGATAATTGTAACTTACAAGCTAGCTTCACAACAAAATTCAGAACAAAAGAATTAATTTAAACTTTTGTACTATAGTTTAAGAAATACAAAAATTTCAATTTTTATTTAATCCTTTAGGGTTTAAATTTATCCAGCATAGTACTTATTTTGAAAAAAAATTTCCTACCCCAATATTTATCAATTTACTCCTACAAACAATTCAATATCCCCATTTTACCCTTTTATTTTGGTTCACCCCTACATTTAATCAAACTTACAAACCGAAAAAACTTAAAAAAACGAGGTTCGAAATTTAGCCACAATTTAATCGTGGCTAAACTGCAAAATTTTGAAAGTGTACAGGTATAAATATAAAAGTGTGTAGATATGAATATTCATACTTACACCCTTGTGTGTAAACTGCGTAAGTATGAATATTCATACATACATACTTTTGTGTAAGTGTGTAAGGAGTATAAATATTCATACCTACACACTTTGTATAAATATGTAGGTATTAATACTCATATATAAACACTCATAAATTGTTCTAGTATAATTTTTTAATTTTTTTATTAGGAACAATTATCAGAGGATGAGAACGATGTGGTAAAATATATTGAATCGAAACAGTTTAAGTCTACTGCAACATTGTAGTGGGGGATGATTAAATGTCGAACCTCATTTTTTTTTAGTTTTTCAGTTTGTAATTTTGATTAAATGTAGAAGTGAATCAAAATTATAAAAAAGGGTAAAATGAAGATATTGAATTGTTTATAGGGGTAAAAAAACAAATCTTGAGATAGGAAATTAGTTTTTCACTTATTTTACTTCTTAGTAGACAAACGCACTCCAAAAGAATATTTGTCGAAGCCCATACACCATATAATAATGTAAAAAAAGTAAAGGTAAGAACAAGTAAAAAAACACAATAAAAAATGGGAAATTTTTTTTCCTACCCCAACATTTATCTCTTTACCCCAACATATTTTGAAATATTCCCATTGTACCCTTATCTTACTCTAGTATTTTTTATTTTATCATTTTATCACTTTTCTGATAAACTGTACACACATCCCGAAACACCGTTCCGGTAATATATTTCTTTTCCGGTATGTTAATATTACCGGTACACATTTTAAAAGTGTACCGGTTTGTGATATATGTAAAATCATTCAATTACACATTATAGTACCGGTAAACTTTTCACAAGTCTGCCGGTTTGGTTTTATTTGCTTCAAGTGTACCGGTAAACCTTTGGTCTTCATTTCATGAAATAATGATTCATGAAATAAGTCTACCTTTGGCACACAATCCATGAATCAAGTAATCATAAGTTAAAGAATTGGGTAGGCAATCATAACAGCTGGCTTGGCCTAATTTACCGGTACACTTGAAGCAAAGAGTACTCCTACCTTTAAAATTTACCTTCAACTATATAATTATAGTCAGCAACTATGTCTGGATGCAAAAATCGTTTTGCAAACCACCTATGGCATCATAGAGAGAATTAATTTGTTTAATAGTTACATATGTAGGAGTAGATGAAAACAAGTGAACATAAGAGCTTATTATACCATTTAGTTTGATTTATAGCAGACACATGTATGACACGATTACTCCAAGCTAAATTCTTCCATCCATCCACAAAACCATCATAATGAAACAGCATGACAACAAAATCACTTGATGGGAACTGCGAATGCCATGGGGGATATGAGTTTTAGATGAAAGTGAAGTTATTATACAAGTGAAGCAACCGTCACAGTCACCTTTTTGACAATTTGATCAACAACTTGTTTCTGCTTAACTTAACTCCTACTGGAATAGCCAACAAATTCAATGGATGGTTTGAATTTCTCTGAAGAAAAAACAGAGGGAGGAAATTAATATATACATAGACATACATAGAGCGAGATTATATTTTATAAATTAGAGCAGTATATAATAAACAAATCTTTGTGTTGTGTTGTGTCCCTTGGCTGGGCTGAAAATAACAAACCTTGCATTCATTGGAATTTGTACGAGGCATTGAATAAATTAGTCCCCATCGTGCTAATCTCTGCAAGTATATATGCAAAAATTATTTAGAATTAATTATTTAAAGAGATAGTAGTAAGTAAGTAAGTAAAGAAGATGTATACCGGTACACTTGAAGCAAATAAAACCGGTACACTTATGAAAAGTTTACCGGTATTATAAGTGTAATTGATTGATTTTGCATATATCACAAACCGGTACGTTTTTAAAATGTGTACCGGTAATATTAAAATACCGGAAAAGAAATATATTATCGGAACAGTGTTTCGGGGTGTACAGTTTAACAGAAAAGTGATAAAATGATAAAATAAAAAATACTAAAGTAAAATAAGGGTAGAATGGGAATATTTCAAAATATGTTGGGGTAAAGAGATAAATGTTGGGGTAGAAAAAAAAAATTTCTAAAAAATGAGTTTAATTATTATGCACTGTCAGTGTAAAGTTATTTTACATATGCAACCAATAGAAGTGATTAAAACTTCCATGTCATATAAAGATGGTGGGATAAAGTGGGGTGATATGACGAAATACATGATTATTATTGATTGACAGTGTAAAATTATTTTACACTATCGGTGCATACAAATTAAATCCATAATAAATAGTCCCTTTTACTCAAAGAAAAATAACAAGTAAAAAGAAATCATTATTATAACAAAAATAACAAATAAAAAAAAAAAGGAACACGTTTTGTTCGAAGCAGAATAATAATGAAAGTCAATAATCAAAATCAAACAGTTGAATTTTCCATTTTTGAGAAACATAATATCTCTCTCTCTCTGACACCCTACAACCGCTTCTCTTCCACGCGATTAGGGTTCGTCCGATCTCTCCCTACTCATTTTTCTATATTACTGTATCTTCTAATTTCATTCATACTGTATTTGTTTAGGATATGCATAATCACTTTACTGTTAATTTCATTTTTTTTGTTAACAATTTTTAGGGTGTATGATTTGATTGTTTTTGCTGTGTTTTGATTTTTATAGATGCTAAACAACATTGAGGATTTTTGAAATTTCTGTGGTCATTTTTTGGATTGTTGAATTGAAACTGTGTGAGAAAGAGTGTAATTGGTGTAGGTAGTGATGGCATGGTTTAGGGCTGGTGCTAGTATAGCAAAACATGCTATTAAGAGGACACTTTCTCAAGGTGGTGGATCATCATATCTTGTTTCTAGGTCTAGAGTGCTTCCATCAACACATGGTAGAAAGTTTCATACCACTGTTTTTAAGAACCAAGCTGCACCTGTGCCTCGTGCTGTTCCGCTTTCTAAGTTGACTGATAGTTTCTTAGATGGGACAAGTAGTGTTTATTTAGAGGAGCTTCAGAGGGCTTGGGAGGCTGATCCGAATAGTGTTGATGAGTCATGGGATAATTTCTTTAGGAATTTTGTTGGTCAGGCTTCCACTTCGCCTGGGATTTCCGGTCAAACGATTCAGGAGAGTATGAGGTTGTTGTTGATGGTCAGGGCTTATCAGGTTAATGGTCATATGAAGGCTAAGTTGGATCCGTTGAATTTGGAAGCTAGGCAGATACCGGATGATTTGGATCTTGCACTTTATGGGTTTTCTGAGGCTGATCTTGATAGAGAATTCTTTTTGGGTGTTTGGAGGATGGCTGGTTTTTTGTCTGAGAATCGTCCTGTTCAAACACTTAGATCCATATTGACGCGACTTGAGCAGGCTTATTGTGGGAGCATTGGATATGAGTATATGCACATTTCAGATCGTGAGAAGTGTAATTGGCTTAGGGACAAAATTGAAACTCCTACACCAGTGCAATTTAACAAGGAGCGTCGTGAGGCTATATTTGACAGGCTTGCTTGGAGTTCGCTGTTTGAGAACTTTTTGGCCACCAAGTGGACTTCGGCTAAGAGGTTTGGTCTTGAAGGGGGGGAGACTCTTATTCCTGGCATGAAAGAAATGTTTGACAAAGCATCTGATCTTGGGGTTGAGAGCATAGTTATTGGAATGGCACACAGGGGAAGATTGAATGTTTTGGGTAATGTAGTCCGGAAGCCGCTGCGTCAGATCTTTTGCGAGTTCAGTGGTGGTCTCACGCCTGAGGATGAAGTTGGGCTTTACACTGGAACTGGTGATGTTAAGTATCACTTGGGAACGTCTTATGATCGTCCTACTAGGGGTGGCAAGAGGATACATTTGTCTTTGGTGGCAAATCCTAGTCACTTGGAAGCTGTCGACCCTGTTGTTGTTGGGAAAACTCGAGCTAAGCAGTATTACTCAAATGACGTGGACAGAACAAAAAACATGGGTGTTTTGCTTCATGGAGATGGTAGTTTTGCTGGACAGGGTGTGGTCTATGAAACCCTTCATTTAAGTGCTCTTCCAAATTACACTACGGGTGGGACTATTCACATTGTGTTAAACAATCAAGTTGCATTTACGACTGATCCAATGTCTGGCAGGTCCTCACAGTATTGCACAGATGTTGCTAAAGCTTTAGATGCTCCCATCTTTCATGTTAATGGTGATGATGTGGAAGCAGTTGTTCATGCCTGTGAACTTGCTGCTGAGTGGCGCCAAACATTCCATTCAGATGTGGTTGTGGACTTGGTGTGTTATCGTCGATTTGGCCACAATGAAATTGACGAACCATCTTTCACACAGCCCAAAATGTACAAGGTTAGAACTTTTGTTTATTATGCTTTTCTTCTTTTTGTATGCATTTTGCTTTTGGGCAATTCAATTAAATTTGCAACTTTGTTGTCTTAATATAGGTCATCAGAAACCATCCTTCAACTCTTGAAATCTATCAGAAGAAACTTTTGGAAACAGGGGAATTGACAAAAGACGACATTGATAAGATACACACGAAGGTCACATCAATTCTAAATGAAGAATTTCAAGCTAGCAAAGATTACATTCCAAAAAGAAGAGATTGGCTTTCCGCATACTGGCTTGGTTTCAAGTCACCTGAACAGCTTTCCCGTGTCCGAAACACTGGGTATGGTAAATTTAATATTCTTTTTTTGCTCGAGTCTTTATTATTGTTATTTGTACCACATTTCTGAAATACTTTAACTTGCCCATTCAGTGTGAAACCAGAAATCTTGAAAACTGTTGGGAAAGCAATCACAACTATCCCTGAAAATTTCACACCTCATAAAGCAGTGAAGAGGATTTATGATCAGCGTGCACAAATGATTGAGAGTGGGGAAGATATTGACTGGGGATTTGGAGAGGCACTTGCTTTTGCTACCTTGCTTGTTGAAGGTAACCACGTTCGATTGAGTGGTCAGGATGTTGAAAGAGGAACTTTTAGTCACCGTCACTCTGTAGTTCATGATCAGACAACTGGGGATAAATATTGCCCCCTTGACCATGTTATAATGAACCAAGATGAAGAGATGTTTACTGTTAGCAACAGGTAAACTTTCTTCTATGCATACATATCTAACTTGTCTATTTCAGCTTTCTTACTATTCTATTGACTGCTATCCTGGTTTCCATACATATATAAACTCTTTGTATCCTGTCTTTGCTTGTCTTTGGGTCTGACTTCGTCAAAGCTACAAACATATAGCACATATTTGCAACTATATTGTTTGTTGCACCAAGCAGTAATTATACATTCCCTTATTTTTAATTATACTTTTTTTTTTGGAAAAAAGAATCATGTTATTTGGTTATTTATAGTTGTTTCATACTTTGAAATCTCTGTTTGTTTTGCCAAATTTTCATGCTTTTTATTGAATATTTAATGCTTCCATTTTTTTCCAATTACTTTTTTGTTTTTATTTGTGACATATTTTGTTTGTAATCTTTGTTAAAACTTTATTTGTGATTTAAAATATTTTAGTGAAATTTTAAGAGTGTAGAAAAATACCGGGTTACATTTAATAATATTAGTTGGGAAATTCAAATAATAGGGGAACAGTAAGACAGTTAGACTGTGTTTGCAATAAAAGCTAATTTTATAGGAATTAATATGTTTTGCACTTGGGGTGGGTCATTTTGTTCATCGCACTTAATTAAAAATGTGAGATCATTTTGTCTAAAGATTTAGTAATGGTAAAAATTAATAGGAACACAACTTTATTTTAGCCTTTTCTCGTCTTTCTCTGTTGAACCTTTTTGTATACTATCAACAATTGTTATTGGGTATGCGTTTCCTTATCAAGATTATTCATGTTCTATGCTTCCAGCGTCAATTTATTTATAGATGTCCATGGCTTTGTTCTTTAAGTGTTGCAAGGTCTTGTTATGTCATGTGCCTCCTGCATAGCAAAATTAATCTTAAATGTTATACGATTTGAAGAGTAATCAACATGATACTACACTGGCAACAAAATTCTTGATACTTGTATTAAACAAACAATGTATTTTTTTTCCTATGTAGTCTCTTCTCTGATAAGTTTTTGAAACAAAATACAGCTCACTTTCAGAGTTTGCTGTTCTTGGATTTGAATTGGGTTACTCAATGGAAAACCCCAACTCCTTGATAATATGGGAAGCACAATTTGGAGATTTTGCTAATGGGGCTCATGTGATATTTGACAATTTCTTGGCTTCTGGTGAATCTAAGTGGCTCCGTCAGACTGGGCTAGTTGTGTTGCTTCCTCATGGTTATGATGGCCAAGGCCCTGAACATTCAAGTGCAAGATTGGAACGCTTTCTTCAGGTTCTCTTGTGAATTGATGTTATTATTTCTTGAAATTACTTTTTAGCTTTTTTTTACCATTCTGGTCGAATCCGCTTGCTGAATTTGGCAATTGTTTGTCGACCTCATTTTTATTTGTGTTGAATTTGTTGATTGATGATATTGAGGACAAACATTGGTGGTAACTGGTCCTAGTGAATGCTATGTATATGTGTCTACTTTGAAAATGATATACCAATTTGAACTATATGGCGCTATCATAGAAAAAAGACCTTGGTGATCAAGTATTTAATCTGTTTTGTCTTATGATGGATATATTCTTTATTATATTACAAGTAAACACCGTGAACACTGATTTATGCATAGTTGCAATAGTTTGGGTCCATTGGGATACTAAGTGTCGATGGAACAACACTGAAACTTAAGCCACACTAGTTAGAGTTTGCTAACCCCTAAATTTATAATTGGGCAATAATACAAAGGGGAAAACAGAAAAGAGAGAAAAGAGACAACCTGTCTGAAATTTTTATAAATAGTAAATGTTAAATTTGATTTTTTGCATTTAGTTGGTGGTCAAATAACATATTCTCTCTAATTTCATGGCAGATGGCTGATGACAATCCTTATATTATCCCTGAGATGGATCCCACTCTTCGGAAACAGATTCAGGAGTGTAATATGCAGATTGTGAATGTCACAACTCCTGCCAACTTTTTCCATGTTCTAAGGAGGCAGGTGGGTACAATTAATGGGTTTGATGTTGGTATTTCAATTAATGTTCCTTATTTTTTTTATCTTATCCTCTTGTTTTTGTTCTTGCAGATACATAGAGAATTCCGAAAACCTCTCATTGTAATGTCCCCTAAGAACCTGCTTCGCAGCAAGGCTTGCAGATCAAATCTATCAGAGTTTGATGATGTCCAAGGGCACCCAGGTTTTGACAAGCAGGGAACCAGATTTAAGCGCCTCATAAAAGATCGAAATGACCACTCCAATATTGAGGAGGGTATTAGACGTTTAGTACTATGCTCTGGAAAGGTGTGTGGTGTCTTCGATATAACAACCTGCTATCTTCATATTAAATAGTTTTTGTGTTATTTCATTTCATCTTGTGGATTTTATAAAAATATTTTTGAACTATATATCTAGTTCCTCAGTTTAATATACTGCTAGAGTTTCAATATTTTCTAAGTATGCTGTTTCTGACTATAAAAACTAACTTTCCCCTGCAGGTTTACTATGAACTTGATGATCACAGATCTAAGGTTGATGCATCAGATGTTGCAATATGTAGGGTGGAACAGCTTTGTCCTTTCCCGTATGATCTTGTCCAACGAGAGCTTAAACGATATCCAAGTATGTATTTCTAGTTTTTGAAGATAACCAAGTATTTGTAATTTTTAGAGGTTATCAAGATAGTTGTTCACATTTTGCTGTTAAGTAGAATTGAATTGGAAGGATAATTGTCTAATGTTATTTGCTAAGAGTTTGTGTTATCTGAATAGAGACACCGCATGTGACACCATTATCTCTATCTCTCGCTTTATATCTTCTACAACTTACACATTTCAAAAATACACAAAAACCAAAGATATTAAGATTTTGATGTGGAAATATCATTTTTCTATTTGCAAAGATGTTTTTCGTTCCAATTAATTGTTTTAACTTTCAAGCATTATAGATATTAAGATTTTATTTTAATATTCTTAACTGCATTGCTATTTATCTTACATTTTTGTTTCTGTTTTGTTTCTTATAGATGCAGAGGTTGTTTGGTGTCAAGAAGAGCCAATGAACATGGGTGGATACACTTACATTTTACCCCGACTCGTATCTTCCATGAAAGCTGTAGGTAGGGGTGGTTTTGATGATGTCAAATATGTTGGTCGTGCTCCATCTGCCGCAACAGCCACTGGTTTCCTCAAAGTTCACCAGAAAGAGCAAGCAGAGATTGCCGAGAAAGCTCTTCAACGCGAGCCAGTCAACTTCCCATACTGAAAGGCTTTACAAATGCACCTTTTTTGAGGATTATATAGCTCACTTGATTTGTTTACATTTACATAATGAAATAATTGCCGGAAGGTGGATTAATATATTTGCTTGAGTTTTGAGCTTTCTCATGCAAATCTGAGAAGTTCATATATGCTCTTGCTGAGATAGTTTTGTTTTGTTACCGAGAGGTATAGCACGGAAAGGCGTGTGAACCGATGATGTTTTCACTTTTTTGTTTTCATTATACTCTGTAATTTTGAACTGCATCAGTGTTTATTCAGTAAATAAATCATTTTTGTCTCAAGAATGAATTATTCTGTTACCACTTTCCACAAAACTGTTGTGGACCAAATAGTTATGATCAAGATATCAAAGTTTGAAGGGAAGTTTCGTTTGATTTGTTGGTTCCATTCATTTTTGCAAGTCACAATCACAACAAAGGACCTTGTCAATTCAATTCCAATAGCAGACAAAATGGAAACGAAGCTTCGAACAAGGCACAATTTTGTTTTACCATAAATACAAAACATACTACTTTTGTTTCTTTCTCTTTTGTTCTTTTCTTCTGCGCATCTAAAGTGTACTTTTTTTTTTAACACCCTACTTATTTCATTTTTCATAATATCAATGAAAAACTATTTTTATTATTTGGGTCAAGACTCAATTTTTTATTTTATTAACATAATAATCTCATCTAACTACTCCATTAACTACAATAACTTATCTTTAACACTCAATTTTTTTAAGAAACCCACACAACTCATATAAGGCTCTTACATTTTTATAATTTCTTATGACAAAAAAATAATAATACTTATTTAGTATTTTCTCTGATCTTTTTATAAGAGATAATTAACATTTTAAATTAATTAGATAATTAATGTATTTGATTTGTAATATAGACTAAATCATTTTTTCTCATGAGTTTAGATTTCATTTCATGCTTATAATTTATGATTTTCCACTTAATTTTGTTTTTTGTATTACCTTTTTGATAAACTCACAATTATAGATCAAGTTAAGAGATTTAAATATCTATCATTTTGTCATATATTCTATTGATTGAGAATATTCCTTTATAACAAATACATATTTTTTTTTGGTACATAGAAGAATTGACAAAGTAAATATAAGAAATTCTCTCACAAGCGAGAGAGCCGGGGTTCGAACCCCGGTCATGACGTCCATGCCTTGCAATTTCGGCAAATTTTTGCCAGTTGAGCTAGGACTTATGGGACATAACAAATACATATTTATAATTATAAATTAATCCAAATATTAATTTTATATTTTATCAAACATTTTAAATTCAATAAGCTATTATTTATAAACTAGCTTATAAATTTATGAAAAAGAAGGGAAGAAACAAAAAGAGAAAGTGAAGTTGAGAAGAATTGAGAAATTGATCGATGAAGTAATGCATCAGAAGAAATCAGAAATTCAGATCGGAAAAGAAAGCATCGGAATCTCTTCCGATTTCAATCCAAAACTGAATCATCAATTCAATTCCAATTTCAATAATTCAATTATTCATCACAAACAAAACTCAAATCATCCAATTCATCATCATCATCATCATCATCATCCTAAAATCAACAAAATCAAACATTCCAAATCTAAAAACTATTTCCCCAAATTCCCCAAACCTTCTTACTTACACTCCATCTCCCTCGCCGCACTCCGCCGTCTCCGCCACCGTCTCCGTCTCATCCTCCTCTTATCTCTTCCTTTCTTCTACTTTCTCCTTTCTCCTCCTACTCATTCCTTCTTCTTCAATTTCCTCTCAGCCTTCGCTTTCTCCGCCGCGCTTTTCTTCTCTCTTTCGCTCAAATTCAAATCAACTCCCTCGCTTCCTATAGTTTTAACAGTCCAGCGTTGGCAGCGGAGGAGGAGAGAAAGAAAAGAAGCGAGCACGGCGGTGGTTTTAGAGGTTAGAGTATATTCAAACGGTGACGTATATGAAGGTGAAATGAAAGATGGAAAATGTAATGGGAGTGGTGTTTATTATTATAATATGAGTGGAAGATATGAAGGTGATTGGATGAATGATAAATATGATGGATTTGGTGTTGAGATATGGTCAAAGGGAAGTAGATATAAGGGTATGTATACAAATGGTTTCAGAAATGGTTTTGGTGTTTATAGATTTTATACTGCTGATGTTTATGCTGGTCAGTGGTTCAATGGACAATGTCATGGTTCTGGTATTCATACTTCTGATGATGGTGGTAGATTTGTTGGTCAATTTAAGTGGGGTGTTAAACATGGTCTTGGTCACTATCATTTTAGGTATATTCATTTTATGTAGTTAAAATCTTTGCTTTTACTTAATTATAATTATGTCTTGTGTTGTTTTGTCTGAATCGATAATTTGAATTTGGCTTCTATGTTTGTTGATATGATTAGTTCGCTATAATATTAGCTAGAATAGATTTGGGTTTCAGATGTTAGGTTTTAATAAGGATTAGTGAAGCAGGAAAAGATAAGCATCAACTTAGTGAATCATATGTTAGACCAGATAACTAATTAAGACATGTTAATCTGTCTCTGATTATTCTTTCAAGTGTATATTTGTGGGTTTTGTTTGTTAAGACTTATGAGTATAGTAGACACAGATACAATCACTAAACTGTAGAAAAAACTGAAATATTCAAATTAAATAGCTTGATATTGTTTATAGGGCCTATTTTTGTTGTTGTTGCTACTTTTAGTTTTCTAGAGCAAGAAGTATGTGGTGATTCTAAAACTGGGTTTAGATTCAAAAGTGCTTTATGCCTCTTCAAGTACCAAATGATCTCCTTAGTTCCTTGCAAGAGGCTGAGTCTGTGACTTTTAACATTTAATCTCCAGATCAAGTAGCAGCAACAACTCCAAATATTCTGCTGTTAATCCGTTATACATTTTAATTTTACTTGCTGCTAATTTAAGTTAGGTTGCCTTTTAGTTCTAATTTTTTCCCCCTTGAATCTATTTAACATGAACTGTGCGAGAAGAAAAAGAAAAACAAAATGACTCCAATCGTGTGCTTTGAAAGATACCTTGTTTATTGACCATAAGCAACATTATACTACCTATTCTGTTTTTTTTGTTGCAATTGCATTACTCAGCAGTCAGCATGCTATCAGCATCAGTGAGTAAGATTCTGTGTATACTTTTAATGAATACTGGTGCTTAATAATCCTATTATGCATAATGCATCCTTCTGATTTTTCTCAAATATAGGTTGCCTCTCTTCTAAGGAATTGCAATTAGTGCATCATTGTTGAATTGATTCATTAGGGCATTCTGTGTCTCCTTTTTATTCTCTCACACTAATAAAAGTATAACTTTAATTTTTGTGGGAACTGACTATTTTCATTTTTCATATTTTTAGAAATGGAGATACATATGCCGGCAAATATTGTGCAGACAAGATGCATGGATTTGGGGTATATTGTTTTGCAAATGGTCATCGTTATGAAGGAACCTGGCATGAGGGGAAAAGACAAGGTCTTGGAATGTATACGTTTAGAAATGGAGAAACCCAATCTGGTCACTGGCAAAACGGAGTTCTTGATGTTCCAAGCACACAGAATGCCACATTTCCAGTTTCCCCTGTTGGTGTCAATCACTCCAGAGTACTTAATGTAGTGCAGGTATAGACTTTGTTTATTTATACTATTTACCTTATTCTATTGTTAAATGTTCATTCCCTAGCTAATACTAAAACATAAAAGATGAATGATTTTGAATATTTTGAATTTTCTCTTATGTATCTTCACATTGGCCTAGAATAATCAGAATGACGTGTCAATCTTTTCTGTGTTTAACATTGCATGAATCATTCTTATGATATGTTCAAAGCTTGCGTGTTGTCAATGCATGTGAAACATTTTTTACTGAAACCATGAGCTGGGAAAAACAGAACAGTGCTATGCATCAAGGCTAGACTGTGAGACTTTCTTTGAGAGTTGGATTTTGAAGGGGAAGGGAGAGGGCATAGTTTTCTTTTTGAAATTAAGGACACCAAAATGTTTTTAAAAATGAATTATCAATTGTGATTCTAGTATTATATGATCAATTATCATGTTCTTTCAAAAAAATTTAAAATTTAAAATATACATATCATAATATAGACTTGGCCCTACCCTCCAAAACTCAGCTTGCAAACAAAAGGATATGAGTCACTCGATCATCCATTAGTCAATAGGCATGCCATCTCATTCTGTCTAAATTCCTTGCTGTGAAGTAATTTCCTTTTTGTAGAAGACTAGGACAGATACTTCGACATTTTCTTCTATATGGTCCAAATTAGCACATTTGTATAATAAAAGGAAAGACAAGACTAATTAAACCTGCAAACATATAGATATATTGCAGCATCATGTGCTTTTTTTATTAACCAACTTTCTTTGTGAACCAACAGGAAGCTAGAAGAGCAGCTGAGAAAGCCTATGATGTAGCGAAGGTAGATGAAAGAGTTAATAGAGCAGTATCATCAGCTAATAGAGCAGCCAATGCAGCTAGAGCATCTGCTGCCAAGGCTGTGCAAAATGAAATCCATCTTAGCAATGAAAGCATCCGAATTCCCATTTTCTGACATTATCAACTATAACTTTTGTTTTAGTAGAGAAGCATGTGGCAGAGATTCGTAGCTAGCTACTCTGGTCTAAAGTCTAAACTGTCATCATCTCCACCGGTTGTTAGCTGAAAGCAAGCAGATTTATTATCTATCTGCTCAGTCTTGTATTGGGGAAGAAAGGGTGATGACGACGTTCATATGATAAAATTATATGCATTTGTTTTCTTTTTAAATTTGCCTACATTTTTGTAAATTTATGTAGCTGTATATGTTGGTATGCTGATGATACCTCAACCTAGCTAGTGTTGTAAGATTGCATGGAAAAAATAACAAGAGAAAAACTATCATTCATAACATAAGATGTTAGTTCTGTTTTATTCTCTGCCTATTATTAAGCTGTCTTCAAATTCTTGCTTCAGCATCAGTCATGAACTTACAATCATGTGCATTGTGTAGCTGAATCATTTGGTTGTGGCAGTAGTACAAAACTAGGAGTATTATTATTAATGCAAACATTGTAGGATTGATTACAGACATTATTTTTTATTTTTTTTACATGGTGGATAGTAATTAACTAAATCTTTTATATTGATCCATATTTAGGCAATTCAAATTTTTAGTAACAAAAATTCAAACAAGTTGAATTTGGACATGAATCATTTGGTAAATTTTTTCAACCGAACTCCATGTGCATGAGTAAAAAATCAAACATTCTGATCATATGTTAAGGGGCTCAAAATATTTACTATTTAGATCAATTTATTATTAATAAAAAAACTAAAAAAAATTGAATCACATTATATATATATATATATATATATATATATATATATATATATATATATTGTGTTAACAAATTTAAAATAATTTAAACATGGATGAATATGTATATGGTTTTTTTTAGTACACCACCAAATCAGTCTCTAATATATAGTTTTTTTAATACAATCCCAAGTATGTAGTCTGATAACAAATTCTTATAATTAAGGAAAAAATAAAGTATATAGTGCAATTAAATATTATTTAACTTTAAAGTTTAAACCCATCTAAAATTTTGTTGACTTAATTCAATTCAATTCATCTTATCTTCTTTTTTTTTTCATAGAAGTTCGGTTCATCTTAATCAATATTGATACTGATAAAATTCATCAGAATACAAAAATAGAAATTATTTTAAGAGTGTAAAATTCAATGAATTAAAAACATGGAAGGAAATACTGATAAAATTCATCAGAATACAAAAATATAAATTATTGTAAGAGTGTAAAATTCAATGAATTAAAAACATGGAAGGAAATACGGATAAAATTCATCAGAATAGAAAAATAGAAATTATTTTAAGAGTGTAAAATTCAATGAATTAAGAACATAGAAGGAAATATTATTTGGGATGAGCAATATTTTCAAAAGTAGAAAAAACAACAAAAAGTATCAAAAAGACTTCATTCATTGCAGTATAAAGTGAGGAATATTTCTTTGAAGAGGTTAGTGTGAAAGTATTGAGATGAGCATAGTGGAAATTGTTGAGATAAGCACAATGCAGGTTATTTTGGGAGCAATTTTGGTGGTTTTGGCTCATATTTTGCATATTTTAGTGTTAAGGCCTAGATCACTTAGAGCAAAGCTTCAAAGGCAGGGCATTGATGGGCCTTCTCCTCACTTTTACTTTGGTAACATCCCAGAAATGAAGACCCTTTTACTCCAAACTCAATCAACACAAACACAAGACAAAAATAAAGATGATGTTCCTATATCAATTTCTCATAATTGGCTTTCCACTCTCTTCCCTCACATTCTTGAGTGGAAAAATAAATACGGTTAACTACTTTCCTTTCTCATTTTATTTTTTGACAGGCCAGATTCAGGCTTGGCAAAGCCTAGTTCGGGCTAGCCTATTCCCATCTCTATTCTTAAGAGCATTGTTTTGTTTTTATTCATAAAAAAATTGGTGTGAAAAAAGTTTGGATCAAATGAGAATAAATTTATATGTAACTATCCATAAATCTCTCTTTTCAAAATAATTCTTGGAAATATTATAAAACCAAACATATTTTTTTTAAGCATTGTGTATATATAAAAAAAAATCGGTTGGAATTTCTATCTTGACTCTTGTGTATATATGAAGAAAATTAATTATAATATCAATCTCAATTTGATACATGCAGGTCCCATATACTTGTTTTCTTCTGGGAGTATACAATGGTTAATGGTATCAGATATAGATATGGTAAAAGAAATTGTTTTGAACACTTCTTTAATTTTAGGGAAGCCTTCTTTTTTATCCAAAGATATTAGGCCACTCGTTGGACAAGGTATATTGTCATCAAGTGGCCAATTTTGGGCTCATCAAAGGAAGATAATTTCTCCTGAATTGTACCAAGATAAAATGAAGGTAAGTGTTTAATATATACTCCATAATATTGCATAAAAAATAAATTATAAATGTTGACATAACGAAAAATAAATTGATTTAAGTGGTAAGAATTTTAAACTCCTTAAACAGGCGGTCAAAAGTTCGATTACTGACGGCTGATGGTGGAAACTTTGTACTTATAACTTTGTAAATTATTAATGTTGATTTTGAATAACAATCTAGTAACTTTTTTTTTTTAAAATAAAAAATCATGTTGAAGGCAAAGGTGAATATGATAATTGAGTCAACAAATGTAATGCTAAGATCATGGATGACCAAATTGGAGAAAGATGGAGAAGTTTTAGAGATAAATGTTGATGAAGACTTGCGAAACTTATCAGCTGACATAATTGCAAGAGCTTGTTTTGGGAGCAATTATGTTGAAGGAAGAGAAATTTTCACAAAGCTTAGAGAACTTCAAAACCTCCTTTGCAAGATAATGCCTGGAATTCCAGGCTATAGGTATGAATCATAAGACACATGTCTACATGTTTTCCATTTCAATGTTTTGTTTTCTTCCTTTATCATATACTTCCTCCGTCCCAAAATATAAAGAAAAATTGGTCAAAGAACATTGATGTATTTGGTTAAGAATTTAGACTAAATACATCAACTTTATTTTACCAATTTTCCCTTACACACTCAACCAACCGGTCATATCATCTTAATTATGTGACATTTAGTTATAATTAAAATAAATAATTTAATTTATATACATTATCAGTATAAAATTACTTTACACATATATCTATAATTAATGTATCGTTATATCATGTAATGTATTTAAAACGCATAACGTGTTACATTAATTAAGTAATATGACAACACATTTTTAATGATATCACAACTTTGATTAATCGACAGACAGTGTAATTGTTTTTTACACGAATGGTGAATAAGAGTTGAATTCTTCATATAATATTGTGTTGTTATTTTTGTTAGTGATGATATATAGTATACTAATGTGCAAAATGTATATTATAATTTGTTTTAGATACTTGCCAAACAAAAGCAATAGAGAAATGTGGAGATTAGAGAAAGAGATAAACTCAAAGATATCAAAGCTCATAAAACAACGCCAAAATTATGCTAATGATGAGCAAGATCTCTTGCAAATGATACTTGATAGTGCAAAGAAATGTGAGAATGGTGATAGTTTCTTACCAAATTCCGTCTCACAAGAAAGATTCATGATAGATAATTGCAAAAATATATTCTTTGCTGGACATGAGCCTACTGCAATTACATTATCATGGTGCTTAATGTTGTTGGCTATGCATCAAGATTGGCAAGATCGTGTTCGTGCCGAGTTGCTTCAAATTTGTGGAAATGATGGTAATCTTGATGCAAGTTTACTTAAAAGCATGAAAACGGTATGTTTTACACAATCATATGTTTCAATGAATATTATCTTAGTTATTAATTTGCACATTTTTAACTTTTTTTGTCACTTGATTGGTTTTTAACAAATATTTATTTTTTGAGATGTGAGATATAATTTGGATGCAAGTGCATTTTTTATTTTACATTAATCATGCTATTTAGAAATTATTTGAATTATGTCACAATTATCAACTGTAGCACTTTTTTTCTTTCTTCCAAAGCCTTTATATGCATTCTTATTGAACAAGTAAAGTAAAGATATTGCAATAAAAATGTGTACTTGCAGTTAACCATGGTGATTCAAGAGACACTGAGGCTTTATCCACCATCATCATCGATTAATAGATGTGCTTTAAAAGACATTAACTTCAAAGGTATCTTAGTTCCAAAAGGAATGAATATTCAAATTCCAATGACAATATTGCATCAAGACCCAATGCTTTGGGGGGATGATGCACATAAATTCAATCCACAAAGATTTGCAAATGGATTGCATGGAGCATGCAAGATTCCACAAGTTTACATGCCATTTGGAATGGGACCTCGTGTGTGTTTAGGACAACATTTAGCCATGATTGAATTGAAGGTTATTTTGTCTCTCATTTTGTTCAAGTTTCAATTCTCTCTATCATCAAGTTATTGTCATTCACCTTCCTTCCACATGCTTGTAGAACCTGGTCATGGAGTTGTTCTTCACATGAATAGAATCTAAAAAACCACTATGTAAGGTTAATGTAATAACAAGACTATATACACTTCTCAATCGAGTGTTACGATTGTAAAATAATTATTAATGTCATTTTAATTAAAATAATTATCTCCGTTTTCTTTGAAAGGTTATTCTAACAACATTAAGTGGTGATACAAATGGTAGAAGTTGAACTTAGGTGTATAAATATGATGCTATGATCAAACATATAGTTTAAGGTGATGCAAATGATAGAAGTTGAACTTAGGTGCATAGCTAACAACATTAAGCAAAACACCATGATAATATAATTGCATTCATGTCCAGCAAAGAATATATTTTTTGAATTATCTATCATAAATCTGTCGTGTGAGTTGAAATTTGGTAAGAAACTATCACCACTATCATAAAAGAGGTCGAAGCCCAACAGAGAAAAAAAAAAATTACAAAACTAAACGGCTAATTAAAAGAGTTCAAATTAAAACTAAAATTAGCTAGCCAATCGGCTAATTTGTTTCCTTCCCGCCATGTATGGTTGATTTGAACTTGCCAATTCATGTTCATAAGGTCACGAATGCGCCGAATCAAAGTAGGAATGTTTCCGTTAGCATTGCAGTTTCCTGTTATCATGTCGACTAAAACCTTTGAGTCACTTTCAACTTGAATAT
Source organism: Trifolium fragiferum (assembly GCA_954870985.1). NCBI lineage: Eukaryota > Viridiplantae > Streptophyta > Magnoliopsida > Fabales > Fabaceae > Trifolium > Trifolium fragiferum. Next base: position 1,186,778 of record OX940792.1, read on the forward strand.
GAGAAATCCCCTCTCTCCGAGCTAAATTCATCCCGATATATATACCCTACATCTCAGCATGGAATGCGTCGCATTATTATAAGATTATTACACACATGTATCTAATAATATATTATCATATCATTTAATGTGTGTGTTTAGACTGATAGGATATATAAATTAAATTCCCTTTATAATAATAACTACCTTAAAAGTGTCACATAAGATGATCGTTGATTGGTTGACTGTTAAAACTTTTTCAACACTAATAATAGATCAAAATTAACCTCAAAAGAATATATGATAAAGGAAGAGAAAAAAAAAAATTAAATGGAAAACATGTTTATTATTATGTGTCTCATGATCGATACCTATAGCCTGGAAAACATTTATCTCTAAACCTTCTCCATCGTTCTCCACATTTGGCAAGTGTTTAAAACAAATTATAATCCATTTTGCATATTAGTATCATTACTGATAATAAGAACAAAATATTACAAAAAAGATTCAACTATTATTCACCATTGGTATAGAAAAAGTTAACACTGTCGATCAATCAAAATCGTGATATCAATAAAAACATTTTATTTTAGAATTTAATATATGTGTACCTCAAAATTTGGTTTATTCAACCTGATAATGTCCTTCATATGCTTCAATGCACGTCATTTGTTACATCTTCATGATTTAACCGATGTTTATAGTATGAGAGCTTATGTATAACTTTACGTAAGTTAACAAAAAATAAAATAAAGATAAATTATTTATATATATTCAATGAACTGTTTACATAATATATTGGAGAACTTTTGAAAACACAATGAAAAAAATAAAAACAAAAATTGTGATAAGCTACGGTCTCACAAAATTTATGCCACCAATCCTAAAAGAAATGGTGATAGGCCTTTCTACATGTATACCTTACTTGCACTTCATGGAGTTCTGAGCTACTCACTTCTTTAGGCCAATCTCTTTGGATTACGTACTCGATTACCGTTTTCTACCAAGTAACTGATCATTTTGTTTGTTAATTGTATTTGTCATGTGTGTTTTCTAGCTTATATTTTTTTTATTCTCTCATTGTCTTAGTGGTTTTTAGATTCTAGTCAATAACTTGATGATAGAGAGAATTGAAACTTAAACAAAATGAGAGACAAAATAACCTTCAATTCAATCATGGCTAAATGTAGTCAAAAACCAATCAAGTGACAAAAAAAGTTAAATGAGTTTTCTTACAAGAAAATATTTTAAAAGTGACAAAAAAATAATTTCAAACTGGTCCATTGACCACATAATCGATAGTGATCACGGGTCAGATTTAATAAAGTGCAACTTAGTAATAATTAGGTCGGTCCAATCTGTCTATTTAAAAACAATTGAGTTCTTCAGACACATTCGGCTGGATTGGTCTATTTGACGGTTGTATCTACATGCAAAATTACACCAAAAGAGATAATATTCATTGAAACATATGATTGTGTGTTACAAATACAAATTCAGAAGTCAAGGAAAATGAGCCAAACAACAACACTAGGCCAAGAAGCTTCAGCAAAAGAGTCATAAAGAGGCCCAAACGATATGAGGTTTAAAAAGAAGAATTGCTAACAGACAAAGGAAGAATAAGACAAAAGCCAGCTTTACCATTCTACTATTTTACTACTATTTTACTGATAGAATAATATAGAAGATAGAATCAAAGTTTATTCTTTTATGATTTACTAAGATTAGGACAAGTGTCTTTTCAATCCTTATCTGCAGAATTTTATTAAACCTCTAGTAGTATAAATGTCTGTACCAATGATTGAGAAAGGGAATGAATTATTCTACTATTTCTAAATTCTCTCTCTAAGACTTCTCCCTGGAAAGGGGGATTTAATTTCTGCACACACACACCATAACATTGTGTAAAACATACCGTTTTCATATTTTTAAGTAGACTTGCATCAACATTTCCACAAATTTGAAGCACCTCACCACGAACACGATCTTGCCAATCTTGATGCATAGCTAACAACATTAAGCACCATGAATATATTCTCGTGAGTTGGAATTTGGTAAGAAACTATCACGACTATCATCATTAGCATAATTTTGGCGTTGCTTTATGAGCTTAATTTGATATCTTTGAGTTTATATCTTTCTCTAATCTCCACATTTGTGATCTATATATTGCTTTTGTTTGGCAAGTATCTAAAACAAATTATGATCCATTTTGTACATTAGTATATATCATCACTAACAATAATAACAACTAAATTCAACTCTTATTCACCATTGGTGTAAAAAAAAAAAAATTATACCATTGATCGATCAAATTCTATGCAATGTCAATGAAAGATTATTTTATATATGCACCTAATAATGTGTTGTCACATTATTTAATGAATTTGATACGTCATTTTTCACGAAATTTTCCGGAGCCGCTCATTGACATATCTTGTACTCCGACGACCACTCCCCGCACCCTCGTCGGCCTCAGGTGTTACATGCCCACCAGCTTGCGCTTAGTTTGTAAAGATGTTCAACAATTTAAGAACCATGTGATGAAAGAAACATGACCATTAGGCATTCATGCTTGGTTAGAACTGAATTTGGATACATGTGAAATAAATTATTATTATTATTATATCATTTTGATCTTCGTATAACTAGTTTAAACCCATATGTTTATAAGATAAATCATTTGCAAGAGGTGGGTATATGGACTATTAAACATATTTTAATTCTTTAATATCAATGTCTCTTAATCTGCAAGCATATATCAATCGAGCACCATGACAAAGTAATTGTTGAATATCGAGACTTTCTAGACAAGTTTTACCTTCATGGGGAATCTAAATTGTGAGACTAATATTGATAAGGCCGTGGCTACTGATGCGGACCCAGGACAGGAGTTGTTGAAAGAAAAAGGGAACAAGAAGAATGAGAGGGTTAGGAGAGAGGGAAAGAGAAGAAGTTATTGAAGTACTTGAGATAGATATAAGGAAGGGACAAGGCTTCTGTGACTTTTGGGCGGGAAAGGCAGCCTGCCTTTGGGCCAACCACATTCGTTAGATCAATCAAGCGCTTTAGATTATGCCACGTGTCACCTTTTAGTTTTAATTTTAAAAATAAACAAAAAAATCATATTAATTAACTCAATATCACCATCTCAGCGAACCGTCATCAAACTTCTCTCAGCCACCGTCATCCTCCGCCGTCTTCGTACATCATCTCCATCATCATATTGTATGGTCGTCGTGTTTCAGTCCACCGGCAACCTCAAAGAGGTATGAAACATACAACGAACGGTAAAGTGATAAAACACATTTATCAAATAACAGTACACCAAATCATCACCCCAACCCTGCCTTACACCAATAATGATTCACAAAACCCACCAGAGAAACTCCTACCCGACCCTAGGAGACACCACTAGACACTAACTTCCGAACTCGAATTAAAATTACTCGGCCCATCAGGATCCAGAAAGCAGCCCCAAAGGTCGAAGGTTGAGGGACACCGGTAGGCAGAGAACCGACAGACAACACCGATTCAGTAGAGTTCGACAAGATACCAGAGATCTGCAAATCTCAACAGATTTGAACACCCCTCAGCGACTAAAAGAGTCCTGCAAATCTCACCAGATTTGAAAATGGTCAGAGACTCTCGTATCGTAGAGAATCCACTCACACTCGGCATTAACCATCCAACACCTCTCCCACACCAATACGTCCTGAAGGTACGATCAAACAACCACAACCGTCAACACGGAGTGTCTACGCACCTCGCCCTTTCGAGCGCGCCAGGACAAAAAACCAAGGCCAAGAACAGACCCAAACAACCCCTAGGCTCCGTCCACCCCACCATTCCACCTCACCTCCGGCCACCCACCCTTGCACGAGACCCCACCTTACCACAATACCACGCCAACACAGCACGTCACCAAACACAAAACACAGAGAAACAGACCGGATTTAAGACGGGATGACGGAGAACGAACAGAGACAACCTCAGCCAAACACCACCACTGCCAAACACCACCTCTGCCACACACGACACCAAACTCCCAACCACCGCCATCATTTTTCACTGGCCCCACCATACCCACTAAAGAGACAGAGCAGCACCACCTTTGCCAAAAACGCGTCTCCAGACTCGCAACCACCGCCACCACTTATCACTGATGGTAAAATTAACGGAACAACACCACCTCCAACACCAACACTGCAACCTCGCCGTCACCACCACTCAGCATCACCTCCAACAACACCCACCGTGACCACTTCAACAGCACCACAACCTCCTCACCATATCTCCTCCAACCGTGACAAAGCTATACCAGGAGCAGCGGCTGCTCCGCCTACGCCTCCACCCAAACCAAAGCAGCCAAAACCCAAAAGAGGACTATCACGAACAGATCCAAACACCAAAACCAGAAAGAAAAAAAAACCACGCCGGCGAAAACGAAAACCGACGACGGAGACGAAAAACTAACCAGACCACTTCCGGCGGAGCTCAGAGAAACAAGAGAAGGAAATCGGCAAGAAGAAATAGCCCAAGCACAAGAGGAGACGACCAAGAGAAGGCCAAGCACCCCACCGTCACCACCACTCTTCACCACACCATCACCACCTAAACAAACAAAATTCAAAGCACCAAATCACCTAGAACACGAAAACACCACCATCGAGGAAGTACGAACAGAGTGTCGGACCGGCGAAATTCAGAAACACCAAAAGCGCAAAGACGACATAAGCAGCGGCAGAGAATGGGAGCAGGCACACCCGGCGGCGAAGGAGACATCCAAACACTCACCCCATAACTAAGAAAACCAAGACCATACCGAGATATGGCATGGTGATACGGAGCAGGGAAGCTCGTCGCACCACCCACTGTTGAGTTTACATGTTGCCGGCCGGTTTTGGATTTTAGGGTAGGAGGTGACGGCGGCGGATCGAGGGTTAGGGTAAGAGAGAAGGCAGAGAAGTTTTAAGAGAGAGAAACTGGATAGCAAGCGACTTTGTGAAAACCCAAACACATCGATGATGACCGATCTATTAAGTTTGTCAACAATAGTATACATTTTGCTACTGCACTTGGTTTGATAAACTTTTATTCATGAACAATTAAGGAACTTTGTAACTCATCAACAATAAGTTTATCAATTTCTTTAGAATCTTCAATTGAAACAACAATATAAGTAAACTTTTTAGTCAAAGTTCTAAGGATTTTTCAAAGTACTCAATCACCAAACTTTCATCTCAAAAATTTCAAAATCATAATGCAGTCTGATCTACTTAAAAACCAACAATCACCAGCGTCGACAACCTCATAATATATTTTTGAGTTATACACCGATTCACGGGCTTTGAACACGTCGATCACATGAATACAGGATCCGTTTTCTTAGTATTCACAACTCATAATACTATTTCACTAATTATTGCACATAGAGACCCATCCAGATTCACTAATAAATCAAGTTAATAAGTTTTGCAGTCTGATTAAAGAATTAGTAATGAGTTAACTAATGATCAACTTCTACCACAATATGCCTAACAACTTTTTTTAGTTCCATTTTGAGATGCAATTTGTTCCTCTTCTCAATTTTGCTAATCAAGATATAATACCTTAATTGAACAGTACAAAGTAGAGATTAGACAAAAGTAAAATTAGTCTCATAGCATATAATGTAAGAAATTACTACAAATTACAGATCAGAAAAAACTAAACTCATAGCATTTAATTAAAACAAGAAATTACTACTAATTAATGAAGGATTGATTAAACAAATAAAATAAAATAAAAACTTGTGTATCCACAAGGTCTTGAAGAAACAGAGCTTGCTCTGAGATGGTGGAGTTGAAGAATTGAAGAATCAGATCAGCCACGACGACGACGACAGCCAAACACAATGACAGTGGAGATGGTGAGAATCCATGAGATGAAAACGATAATAGCAGCAATGGTAGAAATGATAGACACAAGTGACACACAAGCAAAAGATGCAGCAATCATTAAAATCAGAGTTGGAAACAGTGTATAAGGAGGGTCAATGGGGGGTGATAAAAGTGTAAGGAGTATATAGATGAGAAACTTAGAGTGTATGAAAATCAACATGATTCTAGCTGCAAAAATGTGTTTCTTCACAAAGTTATCACCAAGACCTGATATCTCTACATGAACAAATTCTGTGAGTGTGTGAAATAGTACCATAATGGTGATTAAGACTTCTATAAACCTATCAGCCATTGCAGAGAAAAGAGTGAGTGAGTGAGTGAGTGAGTGAGTAGTACTATTGCTATATATATAGTACTAATCATTGGAAGGATCTAGTATCTATCCACCTCATAGGAATGACACATCACTCATAACGATCAAGCAAAAAGACAAAATAGCAATAAGACAAATAAGGGATATGCTGCATAATTCAGACGCGCGCAGTCCTTCAAATTACTCAAACTATATATATATATATATATATATATATATATATCAATGCATCAAAAGAAATTGTTATTAGTTATAATACTAATAATGATCATTTTACCATAGTTTTTTAGTGTATTTCAACTATATCATATTATTCATTCAAGCAAATGTGCATGAAGATATTTAAAGTTTGTTATTTAAAATTATAAGATAAGATTAAACTCTTGCTATTACATTTACAGTGACACTCTAATGTAAAATTGAAGCTATGTGTGATTAGACAAGTCAATTTAAGTATGTTTGGATGAATAATTAAGGTGATTGAAAATTTACGGTGGGTGATCATAATTTTGTTGCAACTTAATGTGATGGAGAGAGAGTAAAGAGTTTGTTTGTGATTGTGAAATGAGGTGACTCACATATTCTTCTAGAATGATCTTCTTCTTTCACAATTAATCACATCATGCATGAAGGAAGGAGAGTGAATAAAACGGTAATCCGTAAATCTAGGATGAATATCGAGTGTGTACGTACAGTACATGTTGTTAATTGTTATGAAAGATCATTCTTTTTCATCACATCATCCTTCCATGTAGGAGCTTGTAGTGATACTAGTAATTAAACAACTCAATTATATGAATCAAACCTTTTTACCGTCATTTACATTTTTATTTAAGGATATTTGCTTAATAGATTTTTACCGTCATTATGATTGTCTTATGAATTTGTTAGTCACATCAATAATACTTAATGCTTTTTTGGTACAATAATACTTAATGCTTGGAGTAAAAGAATTGCAACCAAATATAAGAGAAATAGAGATAATAATAATAATAAAAATAAAAATAAACAAGCGAGGTGAAAAATAATCAGAAAAAAACCACACAATATTGTTTGATACAATATAAGATAGTGAAATGCTTATATTTTTTCATTATGCGAACATAATATATATACATGAATCAACTTTTAAAATAAATTATTCTAACAAATATTTTATCCTATCATCTTTAATTTATGTATTATTAGGAAAGTAAAATTGTTTGGGATTAGAATTTTGGGCTGGACTATGCTGAATGCCACATCCACCAGCCCAATATTTCAACCATTGGGTGTTGGTAGGGGTGAGCATGAACCGGCCACTCAACTTAAAACCGACATAATCGCCAACATATTGAAGCACTCGGTTGGGTGCGGGTGCGGATCTCGGGTAACAATTGTGAAAAATCGGCCATGAACGGGTTGTATACGGACGGGTACGGATCTCTAAAAATTCGTCTCTTCATAACCGAAATCGACCGAATAATTCCTAAAATACAAATTAATTTTTTTCTAGTTTCGAGCACATCTTCTATCTCTTAATATCTTATACTCTTCACTATGTTAATTTTATCTATCTTTGATAATGGAGAAAAATGTTGTATTTTACAAGCTTATATGCTTGTAATATGTTGATAAAAGAGATGTAAAAAATAATATTTTAAATTTATTTTAATTTTTTAGTTCTCATCTACTATCTATTATTGTCGTTGAATTTATAAATTTAAAACAAATTAACTACATCTCATCATTTTTATTGTATTTTTTATTGCAGTGTGTACAAAATATTGAACGAATTGTAAAAAATATAAAAAAAATTTGATCTATGCAGTTTTAAATGTAACAACAACGTTTCAATCTAACCTGTTAAAACCGACTTATTGTACCCATCACTCGTATGACCCGAACCCGAACAAACCGAATACATAAACGGTCGGAATTGGATCCAGATTAAGAAGCCGCGATTTTCATCGGTTTGACGATTTTTGACCCGAATCCGACCGAACTTGACCGATGTTCACCCTTAGGTGTTGGAGTGTTTTGTGTAATTTGTTATCATATTTCATTTTTCACGCGCCTTACAAAATTATTAAAATATCTCTTTTTACCTATTTAAATAGCAGATTCCACGTTTAAAGTCTAAAAAAATTCATGTTAGGATGATTTTTTTTTTCAAAATTCATATAAGATGTTTTTTTTTCTCAATTTTCATATTTTTATAGCATCCGCTACTACTTAAGTAGCGGACATAAATTTCATGTAGGATCACTTATTTGGAAGTGAAGGTGATATACATCAAATAGAGGAATAACACTTTTTATATCTAAAGAGAAGAATGGAGGAAGTAAAAACAACAAGGCCACTCGTAATTCATAATTGAAATATTATTCTGTTGTATAAGAGATTTTTTTTTGCCATTTTATTTATTTTTTTGCGCGTCCTACAAATGTACCAAAATTCTCCTATCCGCTACTTAAGTAGTAGAAGGATAAATTTGAAAATGCGTAGGGCGCACGAAAAATGGATAGGACGACAAAAAAATCTCTTCGTAAACTATAATTTATAATTGAAATATGAATCCTACCCACGTTTGTTTTTGGGGCATGACAAACATAAACACCTTATATCATTAACAATTGAAATAAAAAAGTATGAATTAGTATTTTTGTGCAATCTTTAGAAGAGAAGAACTAAGCATCTTTGGTTTGGAGAACATAACCATGTGATCAGAATTCTTAATCACTTTCACCTCAGCAAATGGACCACTTCTCTGAATCATCCACATTTGTAAATCCTCAGTTATTAAATTATCACTTTTGCTTATGATAAAAATTTTAGGTACCCTTCCATTTTTATGATTGGTAACTGTTGTCTCCTTCAACAATAGTTCAACATCTTTATAAATTGGTACAGGTCTCACCAAGGACAATGCAAGTGTCAAATCCTACACATTTCAATTTGGTGTTAGCTCCATTAACATGCAAAATCACATTAAAAATTTCAATGGTACAAAAATTAATATGAAAATATTTATATATACCTCAGGTGGTGATAATTGATACATCTTGGATGCCATGAATTTAGGTCCAATCAGTCTAGCAGTTGCAGGTTTGTTGGGTCCATCAAAAAAGAAAAATTTTGTGTCCATTAAAGAACCATTCCTTCTAGCTTGCTGCAAGATGTAGTAATCAATCGTTAGTTGGTTCAGTGATGATCGGTGCTGAATTTGGTAGGAAGGATCACGGTTCAATCCCCACAACTGCGATCGGGAGGGGACTAGAACCATTTGATGCTAAAACTGACCCCGAACCAAATTCAACTTATGGTGAAAAACCAAAAAAAACTTACTCAAGTTGTAATTTTGTTTAAATCGTTTTGCAAAGAAGTTAATTTCACATAAAACAAGACGATGACTTATGAAAAAAAAATTAAGACGTATATTTTTTTTCTTTCGGTAGACGAGTGATAAGTACCGTCTAAAAATTCACACATTTAAAAAGGTGATCATGAATTTAAATCCGAGTTGAAAAATATTCGGCCAAATAAAATGTAAGTTTCGGAAACTACCTCTCGAAGAAGAGCAGGGTATGTGAGATTTTGACTAAGCACATAAGCTGTAACAAAAACTGCAACTGAAATTTTTTGAGGGAATTTTTCCATAGCAACAGATGTAGACACCCCACCAAGACTATGACCAACAAGAATCACTTTTTCATTTGGAGGAAGAGATTCCATAAATGTCATCAAAGGTTCATAATATTTTGAAATTGAATGAATATCTTGAACTTGTATTGGATTGATGCCAGAAGCAGTTAATTCAATAGTTGTAACTTTATGACCAATTGATTTAAGCATAGTTGCAACCTTATACCAACACCATGCTCCATGGCTTCCACCATGAATCAGCACAAAGTTTGCACTATTAACACAAATTAATGGAGAAAGAATTAATAACAAAAGAATGTGCACAAAGTGCATCTCCCTTTTCATCATCTTGGAAATGATATATAACCTTCTTGTAATATATTTTTGTTCTTAATAGCTATTCATATTAGAACACCCTTATCCTTTATATATATGCATAGGTTCTGAGCTAATTAATATTCTTTGCTTATTTTATATACATGATATAATTCGTTTTTCCCCTAAAAGAGAAAGAAACTATATGAAATATAATGTTATTATTCCAGGGATTAATTTATTTAATTTAAGGTGTGAACATATTTTTCAAAGTCAATGCCTTCTATCAGTATTAAAAAAAGTCAATGACATTATGCTAGAATTAGGCTTATCTTATATCCATGGGGGAATTTATAAGCAGTTTTAGAAGTATTCAACTGAAAAAGTTAATTTAAGAACGTGGAGAACTTTGACTATATACACCTAGTCAATATTAAATTCTAATAATTTCCAGAGTGGTTATAAGCACTTATGTGATGCCTTGATGTCTTCTATGACTAAAACATAATTCAGTTTCACTACTTACAGTTACAGCAGAAAATATAGAAAACCTGGCTCGGCATATTTTAGTGTTTTGGGCTATGATGCATGGTACTCCATTTGAGGGAGAGTATCTGTATCAGTTCTCGGTACATATCTGTACCTTAATTTATAACCATACACGTTCATTAGTTTTTCAAAAATTGTCGTACTTACTGTACCCGCACCTAGGCAACATATTTGGGTGAGAAAGCATATCATAATGGACAAAAAAATCCATGATGTTTTTTATTGGAACAGATTCATACAATTTCTATTTGAACCATTTATATCTATCTACAAAGAAATAAATATAAGGCCATAACCAAGTGAAAATAGTAACTTCAGCCTAAAAAATTCTGATGATTAATTGAGCCTTTTACAATTGTAGGAGAAATAAAATTAAGACAAGAAATCCCATAATATATATCATTCTACCCAACTCATCTCACTGAGAAAATCATCTCTGCAAATTGAGTATATAACCCTTAAAAGCACTAGACAAAATCATTTCCCCTTGTATGTATGTAAAAAGCATACATTGAACATAACTATCATCTAAATAAACTTCTCCAACTTCCTTGATGTAGTAGAATTATTAGGTGGTCGGAAAGTCTCCAACCGCAAGTTTGAGCTTGTTTGAATCTCACTTAGAACAGCATCGCCTTTCCCGTGTTTTATTGCCTCCAAAGTGCTTCCGAGAACATCAGCTGCGAGTCCAACTTCTAAGAGACTGCCTGGCTCCTCTCCACCATCATGTATTAATTGGCCGATCTCATTCAAACTGACTATACTCTCTGTTATAAGTTCTGCAAAAATACGACCAAGAAACTCTGGTGCCTTCGGGGCATCATTAACATCGTCCTCCAATGTACTGAGAACTTTCACGAACCTGGCCAACATAATATGGAAATAAAATACCATGATAAGTGTTTACACAATCAAAGTACGAGAAAAGGGTATAGTTTACACTGACATCCAATGAAAATCAAGTATGCAGAAGTTATAGTGGTTACAAAGTCGGCTTATGTGGCGATATAGTGATTTTATTGGATGTCGGAGTAAAATTAATTTGCAGCGGATGCACCATTAAACTCAGTATTCTCCCTACTAGTCATTATATAGTGTGAAATAAAGCTTACCCTTCGTTCAGCTGAGTTTGACTTAATAGGCCATCCTGAGATTTCCCAAGTTTGACAAGCAGTTTGGCCAAAATATCTCTTTCAGTGTCCTTTCTCTCATACGAGTCCATGACCCATACAGAAACCATGGAAGGATGAAAGGCTGGAGAGTTCAAATCTCTGATGCATTGAGCAACTTCATTTAAATCTCTAGCACTGAAAATTGCATAAATTCCAGTCAGATACACAACGGACGCAAAAGACAAATCAACCTAAAAACTTAACAAAGAAACAGAAAACACAGCATCAGCATACTTATGGAACTTAACTTGGTTCTCATCAATAACCAGTCCCATATCAGACAGGAATTCTATTGAAACTATTTATTTATTTTTTAATCAAAGAAATATATTAATTCAAAAAACCAAGGAATACAAGGTGATCATACAGATATTGAAACTATTTATTATTTGCATGGACATGCACTAGACTTGGCTGACACTCAAATAAGCCTTGGCAGTTGAAGAACAACATACTCGATATCATTTTGTTTTAGAATAAAATTCAGAAAAATCAACTTAAAACATTAAAGGAAGTTAAAATTAAAACCAAAAAAAGGTCTCCCTCTAGCACGCTACATTAAAAGAATGCCACTGCTTCATCTGTTAATTCTTGTATCCCAGACATGCATGTGTATTTGTAAAAGTTAAAATTTGACAGCAGAATCATACATGCATGGTCAAAAAGGTTAACTCCTCAACGATTACAAGTATACAACTGTGTACATACTGCATACTTTTATGTGTGTATGCAGTTTATGTGTCGGTATCAATGAATATAGTGCAACAAGCAACAACATCCTCTATATCTCCTTTCCCTATTCAAAATGTGTGGACATTATACAGTTTCCAACCATTACTATGATATTCATGAGAAGTTAAGAAAGCGAAATTCAGTACTCCAAGGAACAGGGAAGATAAAAACAGACCGGGGAAAACTGCATTTAACTCCTTAAAAATTGCTTACTGTTTTCTAAAAAAATATATCATGTGAATGGCTAGTGTTACAGACCCTGATCACTCCAAAATCCCATTCTCACAGGAAATCATTTTGTGTTGAACTACATGGCTGGAAATGAGGCGTTGGAGTGGTTTGGGTATTTGGGAACTAATCATATTATTAAAGCTATGAAGGAATGAACTTAATCAAATCATGAGCTATTTTTGTTTAAACTATAGGGTTACAAAAAGAAATAAGGTGGCAAGTTTGTTTGCTCCCTAAACTCAAACAACTAAAACTTGTAGTCGAAAACAAAAGAAAAAATAATCCATCAATTTAGTCCTTAAAATATTATATAAATATAACACGTATTCCCTTACAGTATATAAAATCTGTCAATTTAGTCCCTTTTATTTAAGATGTTACAGACTAAATTGATGGATTTTCATATATACTTTAGGGATTAAGTTGACGGATTGCATATAGATTTTTATCATATTTATATAGTTTATGGACTAAATTCAGGAGACAATGATAGTTTATGGACTAAATTGATGATTTATTCTAAAAGAAAAGATCAATAAAAGAATGTAAGATTATAATTGGCACCAGCAGACTCGCTAATGAGACGGTATAAAGCTGTATCGATATCATGATAAAATCCTAATCCTAAATGCAACTAAATGGCTAAATAAACTGTAATAAACATGTGTGTCTCAACTGTCATGAGATTAAATTTAATGTGAAAAACAAAAGCTGTAACCGGAAAGATATATACACCACAAAGACATAATGGTACCTGTAGTATTCTCTAATTGTTGACAAGGACATGTCCCGTAGTCGTTCCTCTGGCCAAGCATTCTCTGAAGAAGCATTTTGGGAGACAATTGGCCCTTGCAACTGAGTGTGAGGTGGGGTTGTAACAGGCCTGTCGAGATTCCGATCATCATTCCTTAAGTCTCTGTTACCATAGTTTATATTATGCCCTGGAGCACTTGAATGATCATATCCAGCTAGACTTGAAGATCTGTCTGAAATATATCTTGATGCAAGATCCTCCCTTGAGCCATACGGTGTGCGCTCAGATGAATTGCTATAACCATTAATACCGCTAGGCATTCTGTGAGAGTCTCCGTGGCTAGAATGCACATCAGGTATTGACAAATGAGAAATTGTTGATCCTCTAATGGACATTCCCCTAGCAAGACCACCTTGGGGTACCAATGTTATAGTAGAATCATTACCCAAGGGTCTTTGATGCAAATTAACTGACAAGGGCCTAGGCTCATAAGATTGCCTTTCTTCAAAACGAGCATCCTGTAAACCATATCCACGTGCTTGTGTAGGCAGCCCACGTGGTCCACCCATCTGAGCAGGAGGAGACAACATAGGTGATCCTCTAGCACCAAAATCCATGGGGTTCCTTCTTGCAGATTGATTGTTTCCCATACCACGACCCATTCTACCAACTTGGGCTTGAGCCTGCCTCTCTTGCACAGCATCCCTGTGTACCTCCTCAATCTTCTTTGGACCATCAACTTTTCTCCTTTGTTGCCATCTATTCCTTCTCAAATCAATTATATCCTTCAACATAAACCTCACCCTAGAAGACAAATTCATGTTGTTTGATAATATTTTCAACCTTTCAAAATATACATCCATATGTTCCTTGGCTTTGGGATGGTCAATCATCTCCCCAATAGTACTCATCAGCTTGCACAAAGCTTCAACATCTTCCTCATCAGGATCCTGACACTGACCTAGTAACTTTTTGATACACTCGTGCATTATCCTCTCTGTCAACATTTTCTTCTTATATAGTTCTCCAATCAATCTAATGTTTCCTAACATGCGCCTTCTTGCCTTGGTTCTTCTCAGCTCCCTTTCTTCATTTGATAGCTTGACCTCACCCTCATCAGCCTTATTTGCCTCTTCTTGTTCTCTTTCACCCCTCTCAAATTCCTCCTGGCACTTGTTTAATAATAACCTTTTAAAAGTTATCTTTTCATTGTCCACACTCAAATCAGGCAACTCAGTAGCCAGATGGGAGCAGAAGTTGGCATACATTTCACAGAAGGTAGGCTCCATCAGAGCTTTCTCGAAGATTTGTGAGATGACACCAGTGAGAGTGACTGCATTGTCAATATTAACTGCTTTTACCTGTTCAAAAAGTCTATCAAAATTCTGAGGAGTTAGTTTGTTCAAGATAGCCTTCAGCTGCCTCTGCTTTGCCTCTTCCGCATCTGAGACTTTACCCACTTCATACTTTTTCTCAGCCCTGTGCATCATCTGTAAGGGAGACTGAGGTGAAGGAATTAAACCCCTTTGCTGGAAGCTAGTAGAGCGCTGCCACCTCTCCCCATCAGGGATATTTCTTTGCATTCCACCCTGATTTCCCATAGATTGCATTGGTCCAGAAAGGATACCCCCAGTATATTGGGGGGATACCTGTCCACCGGGACTTCTTAAAACACCAAAATTTCTTCCTTGGCCGTGCCGACCGCCATTACCACCAATACCATCCAAACCACGCCCAGAATGAAAAGCATTGGCAGCTTTATTCCATCTGTCTTCCTCAGCCACAACATTCCCACGGCGTTCCATCCTTGACCTATCTGCGTTTCTTCCAGGACTAGGATGTGAATCACGAGAGTTATTGAAACTCATCAAAGGGTCAACAATGTCTGCCGTAATTTCAAAACCTTCAGGAAGATTAATGCATTGCTCTGCAAATTTCAAAAGAAAATCGCGTGAATACTTTTTTGCTGTACTTCCAATTCCATCAATAACCTGTTGAGATTTATCATCAACTCCAAGTTTTGGTGTAGACATGTCAGCTGCATCCTCCCAGTCATCAGGTTCAGCTTTATTGTGACCACATTTCTCACTTATGGGAGAATCTAACTGAGCAGAATCTGCAGATAACTGCTTTAAACCTTCAGATATAGATTCATTTTCTGTGCTCTCTGAAATTAAGACAGTTTCTTTCTTTTCCTCAGGTCCTTTGTATGCATTATAAAGATCATAAGTTGACCCGGCAGCATCTGCTTTCTGGAGAATCTCTTTTCTTTTCTTCTTCCCTTTAGATGTAACTTTTGCTTTATTTGCTTCTAAATTTGGTCTATCCTTGATACCTGACGCTGAAAGAGACATTGAGTCGCTGCAAGCATTCTCTGCACTATCATTAATTTCCTTTGTTGTTTCTGGTACATCAGCAGACTGCAGATCTGATGTCAAAATTTCAATAAAAATATCCATTAGTAACTACACCGTGATTTCTTCCTAAAGAGATGTCACTAAAATCCAATGCAGTAGAGATAGATGCGCCTAAATAATCATTTGTCCTTTCACCTTCTGACTTAAAACTAGCAGATTCATCCTGTACTTTCTGTATTGTTTTAAAGTCTTAGGGCTCCAAAATTCATGTCATACCGGTACCCGGTAATCGTTTGGTATTTGTGGATACTTTCCCTATTATATTTTTTCCCCAATTTTTTACTATATAAACAACATTTATCACAGTCTTGTTAAGTAAATATCCTATTTCTATCATAATTTTATTGATTATGTATATTTATTTCCCAACTCAATTTTGACTGGTGATGTAGTAACCTATGAAAGACACTTTCTTGTATATTTTTTGTTAAATGTTATATTTATGGAAGACATTTCTTTGTATATTTATTAATGTACCTGTACCTTAGCTTTTCTAAAATCTCGTACACGTACTCATACCCAGTATCATACCCATATCCATGCAACATAGTATAAAGGTTAAGGCATCAGTGTTTACATTTGCAGCATACTTTCAGTTTGTTTAAAGTCTATTGTCATTTTTTTGTTTTTTGGAATTTATCAAGAGGGCGTTCATCATTTTATAACAATACTTACCTTCAGATGATTCATCTATCTTATCATGCTTATGATCACTCAAACCATCAGCCGCTTTAGCAATAGATCCTTCAGATATGGGAAGATCTGCAGCGATAACTGCAGGAGAATGGTTTGTTTCACTTCCTACAGGTGTGGAAACCTTAGTATCAGATATACCACTTTCAACAGCTCCAGACGGCAAATTCGCCACTTGAGGAGATTGCACAGTATCCTGCAGAAAAAGTCAACAAGTACATAAACTAAACATTCAATTATACCAAAAATCAATATTGTGTGAAAAATAACTCAAATCTATACCTGATCTTGAGATGATTGACCTTTTTTCCCAGGTTTCTTCTGGTTATCCTTTAAAGAGTTGGACCCGCTAATAGGTTCCCTTATGCTGGCTTCATTATTAGTCACAACTGAAACAGAATCCACAGTCACAGCTGACGAAGGTGGCATCGTAAGCTTCTCAGCACTGACAGATGCAACAGATTGTTTTGGCGACGAACTCAAAACTGAAGAATCCTCGGAAGATTTAGATTTTCCTGTAGAGATTTCCGAGAAAGTTTCAGACCCTTTTTGTGGTAAAGGGGAGCTACCATCGCAAGATGCTGCTGAACTAGGAATCTCAGTATTTTGAACACCACATATACTAGAATTAGTCAATGATGAGACCGCAACAGCAGACACACCACTTGGTTTAATAGTCACAGAAGCAACCCCCGTTGAAGCTGATGATATCACATTAAGCACTTCACGAGAACGTTCTACAGTGGGAGGTTCAGCAATGCGAGGAATAGGAGTGCTGACTTTATTAACAGACTGAGAGTTAAGAGACGGCGAATTCATGAAAGCCACATTTTGTGGACCATTGTTCACAGGATAATTAAATATTGGTGGCTGAGCATTGGGAGTTATCTGGCTACTTGTTAATGGAATTGGAATTGAATTAGGTTGATAATAGGGAGAACTGGAACCATATGAGCTGGAAGGATAATAATTCGTAGCCTGAGAAGTGGCAATCGATTTAACAGGTTGAGATTGAGAAGGAACATTAGGATGCGACCTAGCACCAGATGACCCCCCATCTGAATATCCATCGGTCCTTTTATCAAGCCTCAGCTCTTCATGTGTATCAGGATGAGTTATCTTGACAGGAGTAGTTTTTCGAGGACCAGCAAATTTTCCACCCTGCTGCTGGGGATATTGAGGGCCCGTGCCAATGCCCATGTTGCCCAATTGATGGGGCAACTGATGACCCATTTGATGAGTGAAATTTATGTTATGGCCTGAATGCATGATCCCATGAGGGTGCATTGGATGAGGCTGGAGACCTGGAACAAAAACTGGCTGTTGCACTTGTGGAACATTTCCAATAGGTATATGCATCGGTATAGGAATGTGGAGGGGTGTCGAGGACATCCCCTGAGATTGAATCTGTGGATTAGGACCGCCAAACTGTAAAGGTGCCTGTGACTGCTGCTGAAATGGTGTTGACATTGAAATCCCAGTTACAGGAACAACAGAAGGCTTCTGCATCTGGCTTGCTGGGGTCAAAATTGGCACCTGAGGATCCTTTTTAGCCTTAGCCCCCAGATGAGTCTCCCTGGCATTAGATTTCTCAGTTACACCTGCATCATTCCTAGGTGGTTGCTGCTGCTTCGGAACAGGAGGTATTGGCACTGAAGGCACAGGGGATCTAACAGAGTCATGGTGGGCCTGAAAGTTTATGAAAACAGAAAATAGGTAAAAACTTGCTATGAAAAGTGAAAACACACTAAGAAGTATGGACAGTCGGAAGCATTGGTAATTTAATTTCAAATAAAGTGTCTATTTATTTCAAATAAAGTGAATACCTGGGCATGCTTTTGCTCGTCTAAATTAGGAGGAGCTGAGCTTGTACGAGGAGGAATCTGCATATTATAAGAACATGATCAGTTACTCACCCAGAAATTCAATGGAACATGTGTAAACCAAACATTTAGCAATAGTATGTAAGAACTTACTGCCACCCCATTCATAATGCCAGGCACAATCGATCCAAACTGAAAAGGGAACGCCTTTGATGCATCTCCTGGGACAGGTATAAATATTCAGATTACTTAACTATCACAGTCAAAGCAAACAAAAAACAACTAACAGAAAACAAGTCAATTGCCAACACAAATTCACATGAGCCAAACTACAAGCAACAAAAAACCAGGAGCCAATCTACATCTGATGTACCACAGCAAAAACCTACAAGACTAACATACCCTTAGCAGGGCTTGTAGGAGCGATTGTATCAGAGCTCACAGCAGGGGGAGGTTGAGTAGTTGGTGCATTTGGAACAACTTTAGGGCTCCTCTGTGTTGTTGATTCAGATGCCTTTGCAACCGGCCCATCAGATGCTCCTATCCTACCACGTAAACTAATGAATTACATAAACAAACAAAACCATAATTTACCAAACACTAAAACACAAACATTATTATTCCGGTATAAAGAGGAAGGGATCTTCCACATTGTTCAGGTGCAGTAAACTTGTAATGAACAGCATAACCAAACACCAAAAACCAATGAAGAGAATTATCAGGCATTTTCCAAAATAAAATAAAAACTCATGTTAAAGCTTACCATGCAATTGTGGTTGCACGTGAGTACCATTATGTATGCCTCGAGCAGCAGGAGCATTGTTTGACTCTGTTGAATTCACTGGGGAAGGGTTTACCCTATATTGCCCACCTTGTGCATTATTAGACTTCTTGTTAAAACTGGAACACACAAAACAAATAATCAATAAAATAGGAACATAGGGGAAAGAGTGTGTGTGTGTGTGTGTGTGTGTGTGTGTGTGTGTGTGTGTGAGAGAGAGAGAGAGAGAGAGAGAGAGAGAGACCACACACTACTCATAATGGCGTGAACAAATAATGGAGTGAACAAATTAAAAAGTCATCAAACTACATGCAACAAAACAACGATATTTATGACTTTGTTAAAAAACCAAAATAGTAAGTTTTCACAATTTTATGTAACTAGTCTTAGGCAAATGCTAACATAGTATGCCCTTAGGGCACCTGTTAGCGAACTAAATATAGAAACTTTGTATTGGAAATTGTGTATTCAATTATGGAAAAGTTAAAAACTATTTTTTTCAGGACAAAATTTCTATTTGTTGATATATGTTAGTAAAGAATATGTCACCTATGTATTTCAATCATTTTATCTTAATCTAGAGTGTGAACTTCATCCATTGATTCCATAAAAGAAAGACTATAAAAGTGATTCTATTACTATTACTCCTATTACAAGAAAAAATTCACTTTTAAGATTCATTGAATAAGTGACATATCTATCTAGTCCAGTACTCTGCAACATACACACAAATTCTACAAAGCAACTCCCAATTTCCTAATCCACACCAACCAACACTATTCAAAAAATAAAAACTAACCATTATTCATAATTCATCAAAAATTAAAACAACAAAACAAGAATCATAATAATCATGATAATTCAATTAAAACCCTAACTGACCTCTTGTTAGAAGAGAGTGACGGCGCAGGCCCGCCGCTGCCCCTTCCATAAGCACCTGGGGGACCTCTCTGCTGATTAAAGCTAGACGATCGCCTAGATTTTTGATAAACGGCGTCGTTCTTTTCGGCTTTTGATTGATTGAAGGACATATATACCAATCCTATAATAATCCCTCAAAAATCACAATTTTTCACAACAATACAAAAGAAGAAAAATTCAATTTTTTTCTTCCTGTTTTCAAATTCCCCTGCAAATCCAATGACCCAGATCCATAAATTAAAAACCCAATTGAAAAAAATTGACAAAAATGAAATTACGAAAGTAAAAAATGAATTTTTGAGAAGAGAGTAAAGAAGTACCTTAAAGAGTGAAATTAGGGTTTTGATGAATGAAGATGATGACAGTAGTGTGAGAGAGAGAGAGAGAGGGAGGAGAAGAAGAAGGGGAGGGAGAAGAGAAGAGAAGAAGGTGAAGAAGAGAGTGATGAAAGAACAGAAGAAGCAGGAATTGGGAAAATGTGGAGGAGAGAGAAAGTTTTAGAGAGAGAAAATGGAAGAGGTAAGAGAGATGTTAATGTGAAGGTTAAGGTTAAGGTTGGTCAAAAGTACAGAAAAATAAGGAGGTAGGTTTTTTTGGGAGAGATTGCGGTTTTTGTGACACCTATTCACTTCACACTTGAACACATCTTCCAAAAAAAATTTCATTTTTTGGCTTACCAACTTTTTTTTTTTAATATACTTGAGTCAAAAATAATATAGTTTTCCTATTTATTGTTGTTATTTAATTAATTAAAGTATATCGTACAACAAAAATCTTTGTATGAGTCTTGTCTTGCCTTTTTTTTTTTCACCACTGGCCGGTTTATTCTGGTTTAGGATAAGTTCTGGCATTAAGTGGTTTCAGCCTCCTTTCGATCGCAATTGTGGGGATCGAACCGTGGTCCTCCCTACCAAGTTCAGTGTTAATCACCACTGAACCAACTAACGATTGGTGTCTTTTATTTTGTTTTTGTTCACCGCATGAATGTATAAGTATTGTCATAAGCAAATCTTTCAATTGAAATTAAAAAAAAAAAATAGTTAAAATGATGGGTCTCCTATAATCTTATGTTACAATTCATATCAAGAATTGTAGTTCACAACATTACAAGAGATTGCATCAAAAAATAATTACAAGAGATTTGTTATCTTAACTAGATTCAATATCTGTTGCTAAAGTCCTACTTTTTAACCACTATTTTATTTAGGGTCATGCTAAATGTTCTGCTTTGACGAAGTAGTAAGGTAAATGCAGATGCATGAAGTGTGGTTCAGTGTGCACTCTTGGATCATGGTAGGTAAAGGAATTAAAAAATATGGCTTATGGCATTGTATTTATAGATATGTAAAGGAATGTATTTTCTTTAAATTAGCCAAAAAATAAAATTGATTACTACATGAACATGACATGTAAGATTTGTCATTGAGCTCATTAATGATGATTTCATCGACATTGGGTTCAGGCGACAAAGATTTATAGTTTTAATTTTTTACTAAAGACAAAAATTTGTAGTTAAATTATACTTAAAATATTCAAAAATTCAATCATTGGTTCATGCATATTAAAAAATTATATTCTGAAAAAAAATTATTATTTTAATTTTTCAATGTTCAAACTCCAACAATTTGACCATATTCCCAAACATTTGATATTTTCTTATAAAGTTAAGTTCATACACACTAAAATGTTGCTTTGTACAATAAGGAAAAATTCCAGCTTCATATGATTAATTGTTTCCTTTATAAACTAAAACTGTTTCACCATTACCAACATTAACGAAATTTCAAAAAAATAAAATAAAAACATTTCTATCAATAATTATTTTTAAATGATATCACCAGATAAAAATGAGTTGAACACTTAATTAACACACTTGGAATTTTCTTTCTTCTTCCTTAGTTGTCTATTTTTATGGTAGGGCAAAACTTAACACTATAATACAGACATTGATACATCGATAATAATTTGAAAATCTAATATAATTCAATATAATTATAAGTATTGGTATTCGACATCAAAACACACCTAATCTGAATAATTTTTGTGCTTCATGTATTAGACTCAATACCTTGCAATACAAGTTAGTCATGTAACCATACTTAAAACTGCTTAACTACCAGTTAATTAAAAGTAGTTATGAAGTTAGTAACATGTTAATTTCATGTAACCATAGGTTTTTCCAGGAGATATTTCGGTTTTTGTGACACCTATTCACTTCACACTTGAACACATCTTCCATTTTTTTTTTCATTTTTTGGCTTATCAACTTTTTTTTTATTATACTTGAGTCAAAAATAATATAATTTTCATATTTATTGTTGTTATTTAATTAATTAATTAATTAAAGTATATTGTACAAAAAAAATATTTGTATGAGTCTTGTCTTTTGTTTTTGCTCACCGCATGTATGAGTATTGTCATAAGCAAATTTTTCAATTGAAATTGAAAAATTGTAGTTAAAATGATGAGTCTCCTATAATCTTATGTTACAATTCATAACAAGAATTGTAGTTCACAACATTACAAGAGATTGCATCAAAAAATAATTACGAGATTTGTTATTTTATAACTAGATTCAATATTTGTGCATAAAAAAATTTAAAAAACAGAAGAAAAAAAATCTAGATTTAATATTTGTTTGTAAGTCTTACTTTTATTTATCTTTATTTTTTAGGTAAATTACATTAACCTTCTTTAAAGTTTTTTGGGTTAATAGTAATAGTTTTTTACTCCCTGCAAAGTAAACGAGTTTTGTTTTTTCTCTGTATTGTTTTTTTTTTAGAATACCCTGTAATTTTTTTTTTTAATGTGTTTTACTTCTGTGTTGATTTTTTTTTTAAACACCGGGGTAAAATACACAACGAAAAAAAACATTACAGATGGTAATCTAAAAAATAATAATTACAGAGGAAAAATATAACTTGTCTACTTTACAATGGATAAAGACCTATTAACCGATAATTGATCCTCTTAAGTCCACTTTAGGAGAAGAAAGAGAAAAAAAAAAGTAAAAAGGTAAATTTAATGATGATGATTTAAAAATTGAGACAATTGAGGGAAAAAAATTTGAGAGAATCCATTCTCCTATTAACCCAAATTTTTTTAATCAACGCTGTCAAAACCTTTGTTAGATTAAAAAAAACATTAAAAGTGATGAGTTTTCCTTCCCTCACTACCCCTTTCTCATTACAAAATCATTTTCTAGATCTCCATCATCTTTGCTCTTTCATCACTTCATAACTCCTTTGAATAAGTTGATTTTTTTAGAACAAATTAATTTTTCTTCTTTTTTTTAACACACAATTGATCAAAGGGATTGTGTGTGTTTTTGAATGCACGATTTTTCTTCCTTTTTTTTAATTTATCATTTATGTTTGTTTAAAGACTTTGTGTCTAAAAGTTCTAGTTCAGCCGACAAATGTCGAAATTGTTAGGTCGGACATTATGATTCGGATTCGAACCCGAAATTTCACAATTATGTATGAATTTGATTTCAGTGAATTATCATTTCATCTAAAAAAAAAAAGAGAGGTTGTGTTCATTCGTTGTTTTTGAACTTGGGCTCCTATAGAATGAGATTTTGGATTGATTTGTTTCTTGGAATAGATATTTTTATAAGATTTACATTAGAAGATATTTTTTGCTATAATATATGCACTATCAAAAAATATCTCCTTATATAAATATGGAGACATGGAGGGATTCTGATCAATTTAGAAGCGCAAAAAGTTGTTATCATGTTATACATACGAATAAGATAAATTCAAAGGATAAGATAAGAGTATTAAAATCATTGTTTTAGGCTATCAGCAAAAAAAAGTGATTGGAAAATGCTGATGAGTTCTTCCGAGACATTATTTTAGCATTTTAAATAGTAAGTTTTTGTGAATTTTTTATGAAAATGTGTCATGTCAACACGTTAAGAATTAAAATGTTTCAATTTTTAAATAAATACTTTCTTTAAGTGAAATACTTAAATACTATCCCGGAAACCGTCGTTAGCAAGACCCAAAGTTATTATACTAAAGAAACTTAAATACATAGTACCAAAAAGGCCTCATATACTTTGCTTTAGTCTCATTCAATATTAAAAATGGATTTAATTGATATACACTGATGGTGTAAAATAATTTTACACTGTCAATCAATGACAACCATCTATTCTGCCATGTCACCCCAATTTATCCCACTTTCTTCATATGACATAGAAGATTGGTGGTTTCTTATTGGATGACCGTATAAAATTATTTTATACCGTCAATGCATATCAATTAAACTCATTAAAAATTATTGAGTCGACCTTGAGTGAACAAAATTTTAAGGTCAATTAACAATCATTAAGTAAGTTATTTTATTCCAATTAATTTTTTTTAATAAGCAAGTCAAAATTCAAACTCATAACCACACTCCGTTTTTTTACGGACAATATCAGTAAGTTATATTATATTATTATAAAATAAAGAGGTTATACAAAGAGGAGAGTGAATTCTCTCATGTGGAAAAAACAATTGAGGAAATAATATTGGATAATTGACCATTAGATTACAAAGATAAAACAATATTTAATTCTAAAAGAAATTGAGAAAAATGTAATTGATGATTAAGATGTGAAAATTGAGGGGAAAAAATTGAGGGAAAAAATTGAGAGGATCCATTCTCTACAAGGAGGTAATGTTTAAAAGTGGGAGATTTTCGAATTTATATCCTCTCCTTTTTTTTCTTTCCAGTTTCCTCTCCAATTTTTATTTTTTTTTGTCTATCTCTCTCATTATTTATTTTCTCTCATTATCATTTATTTATTTTTAATTTTTAATTTTTAATTTCTCTCTCTTAACACTCACAAAACAAGAAATTAAAGAGAAAATTGGAGAAAAATCATAGAAGATGATACAAATCCAAGATTTTCCTATGCTTAGTGGCCCTTCAAATCATTTTTGCATAAACAACTCATCTATTTATGCAAATCGGCTTATTTTACTAAAGATTTTACATCATGCATGTAACCTCCACTAGTCGAGAAAATTGTTGAAAGAACGTATACTTACTCAATTAAGCTTTAACTTGCTTCTTCGAATTTTTACTTTAATTTTCAATGTAAACACATCTTAGCACCATATGTTCAAATTTTGACTTTCATTTTCAATATAATATTAAAGTAATATAGGCTAATGTTGTATAACAATAGCATATTACCATGACCAAGAGTTTGAGCATTTGAAAAATAGAAAAACGTAAATAAGACTTGACCAAATTATGGTAACATGCATATCCAAATGTACCATCCAAAATCCATGAATTATTACAACACTTTTCCTCTTGCTACAACATCAAGAGTATTCAAGAGTACACTTTTTCTTATGCTTATAAAATCATGCAAAACTGCAACAAAACAACAAAATATATCCCGCAAAATATGAAATTGATAATTTAATTTCAAATAATTGAAATAATTTTTACAATCAATATTTAAGAACAAAAAATTCAAAACAAAACACACCAAATAAATTAAGTGTCAGACTGAGTTTAGATGAAAAGAATTGCAAAATTGTACAAAAAAAATACTATCTATGCATCAAATTATATAAGTCGAAAAAATTTATACTAAATTATAAATGACGTTAATTTATTAATGAAACATTTAATGTTATGTTTCCTCTTATACCCTTTAACTACTTATTTTTTTCATACTATTAATTAGGGATGCTCGCAATTTGGTTTGGATCGATTTTAAGATAAAATTTCATCCAATCCAAAAATTAATTTATTTGTAGTTCGGTTTTGGATGACAAAAATTAATTTTATGCAGTTTAATGTGGATATCAAAATTATAAATTGTCAATTTTTTATTAAACATTAATATTATAAAAAACACTATAAAGTAATAGTTTGACTTTTTTGACGAAATAAATATTAAGTTTGATGTAAAATATAACATATAATGTATTAAAAATTAATATTTTGGAACGAAAATCATCAATTATATTTGAAACATATCGAAAAGTAAAAAATAGATGAAATTAAACTGACAAATAGTATTAACAAAATTTAAAATGAACAAAAAATAGGTTAATGCAATATATATTTATACTAATAAAAAGATAAATAAGTATTAAAATATGAATGCGGTTTGGATCGATTTTGAAAAATCAATCTGAAATCCGACCAAATTCAGCGGTTATCACAAAACGACATTGAAATACATCCAAAAATATTTGGCTTTTTTGCGGTTTTCGGTATTTTGGATTGGTTTGTGATTTTTAATTGAATTGAATTTAAATACCTTTACTATTAATTTTGTAAACTAACTCATAAATTTTTTATACAATATAATTACATTTGCTTAATTTGGTTAAAACGACGGGATTATATTGTAATATGGAAAAAAGAATTTGTAACATTCCAGATGAAAAATGAAATGAATGGAGAATTAAAAATAAAAAAAGTGTGAATAAAGAATTAAATGGAACTGAAGGGTTGGATGCTTTGGGCGCACGCTTAAATTAGGCGGGGGGTTTTGTAGGCATTTTTGTCTTTTCATTAATTAATGTACTGTGTGTATAAAGGATGTCCAACACGTGGCATTTAAGAACTTTTGAACGGTAAAGATCGAAAGCACCGATTCAGTGTTTCTTCATCCTTTGAATATGAATTGAAATTTGAAACAATAATCCATTTCTTCTTCTTCTTCACTCATTCCAGTTCCAAAGACTCATCACAATGGCTATTAACAACAAGATACCTATTTTTCTGGAAAACCATTTAATGTTTATGGCACTCTATTTGGGGAATCTCTTGCTGTTTGTTCTACCAAAGCTTACTGGTGATGACGCCAAGTTACTCGAACCCGTGTTTGTTGTCTGCAACTTTGTTTGTCTCATAGTTATACACGATGAGACTTTATCACACCGCTCTAACCCTGATCGTCGCGGTAATGCCGGTGGCATTGTCCTCATTGTGTTTAGTATGATTGTTGCTTCTTATTCATGCTTCTCACGTCTACCACTGCTGCAATATTCATATGGATTTCATGGACTGTTTGCATCTCCAGCGTGATCTTTCAAAAATGGAAAGACATTGCTCTTCAGATGGCCCTCATAGATGCCGTGGCAAATCATTGGTTCTGGTTCAAGTTGAAGTAAGCTTATTTTACCTCGTTTTGATACTTTTCCCTCTGTTTGTTTGTGATCTTTTCTTGAGTTTATTGCTAATTAGAATTATTTCTCGAGTTTTTAGTCATTTGTTAAATTTGTGGAAGAGTTTGGTGAATATTTGGAATAATTTTTAGTCATATGAGTTTTGGTCTGTTGGTAATGGAAGAATGGTCTAGTGGAAGTTTGAGGTTTGATTTGTTTGTTGGTTCCTTGGCTTCCCAGCAATATCTTTAGTAAATTCCATGCTATTACGCTTCCAAACAGTGACAGCAACCATGATACAAGGACCTGGTGTGGTGCTTCAAATGGTAGTTTTTCCATTGCCTTAGCCTACATGTTGCTAAATAGGGAGGTGCATGGAGATACTCGACTGAGACCTATGCAGCCTTGGCAGTTTGCCCTGGGTTATGCAGTACATGACAGCAGATGTTAGCGACATCGTTTTGTCAAACCGCCAGAGAGTGGAAATTGCCATTGCTTGGCAATGCCCGGAAGATGGTTGGTTATGTTTGAACACAGATGGGGCAAGTAGAGGTCACACTGCAGCTGGTTGTTCATAAATGTTTATCTTGATATATAATTTAATCATGTCGAATCACAAATCTTGAACATTATGATAGTTGCTGTTTTTTTAGTGTGAGCATTATGAATAAAATTTCTTTAATATGATATGGTGATGTATTGGGTGTGGAAAGGAGTAGATAATTTTATTAACGGTCTTCATAAATGTTTATCTTGATATTGTAGTAGTTGAGGTAGATGTAATTGTAGCATAGGATGGAGGGATGTGTCTAATTAAATTATCGGAACCGATTATAGTATATCTTTGAAAAATCTTGGTAGGTGTTTTTGCATGATTAATTTTTTATCGCCTTGTGCTAGAATCATTGAAAAATTGTTTTTCTTTTGTTAGATTACAAAGTTTATAGATACTTTGCTTCAATCATGATGATGATTTTTGCATTCAAGTTATATGAAGTCTGGTTTTTATAAACTGACATTGTGTTATTCTTCATCTAGTATTGCTGGATTATCACCATATGAACGAAGCCGCATCATCAGCATCAGGACTCAAAATACTAACATTGATTTACCATATGTAAGTGCATAATATAGCATATTTTATTTACCATAAAAATAAATACAAATAGGTTGCAAACATTGTTTTTGTAACATGGTTGTTGGTTTCTTGTTGGATTGTGTTATTGTATATGCATGAAGATTCATAAGCAAAAGTAGAAGAATTTCAAATATATTGTGGGGAAGCAATTCTGATTTTTTTAGTCCTGTTGTTGTGGTTTTAATTTTTTGAATATTTGTTACTGTTTGAGTATTCATTGGTATTGTGAGTTTTTAATTGTGAGGTAGGAGTCATCCGCTTTTAAACAACATCATGACTTTGACTAATATGATCACATTAGCTGTGCACATAGTAGCAACTGTCTGCTTACCATCTATTTATCACTCACTCATTTGCTAAAGCCATCTAGTTTCGTTTTTTATTTAGTAACGCATTCCGTTTATGCATTAACTCTCGAAGATGTATTTTCAAGCATTTGACTGGTTTGCTATCAAATGCCTCATGAACAGTCTCATAGCGAATGCCCTGTGTTATCAACCATGATGATCAGTCGTCACATTTCATATTATTTTAAACCAGTTTAATCGAGTAGAATTTAAATACAGTTGCACATACCATTTACAAAAATCCAAGAAATCAATAGTATCTTAAGCCGTTGTGATTATACCAGAGAAACTGCGACCAATATCAACTGTACAATTCAACCTGTATCCTTCTATTCGAGTAGTTTATTTACCACACTAATATTGAAAGTTGAAATGTAAATGCATATAGCTTTCTTAAGATTTGATCTTGGCCTAACACAACCCCAAAACAGGATTACATGGTGGGTGATAGATGCAGAGTAACATAATTATTTCCATGGGAACCGCGTACCAATTTGTGTGTACCAATTCACATTAATTTTGCGAATTGGTTCACCAAAATTCGCAAAGAATTTGGGGAAACAGAAGTATGAGTGTCAAAATTGTAAATTGTGTGATCGTAACACGGAATTTGGTTAAATTCCAAGTAGCATCCTCAACAACCAAGCTTTTTTACTGAACTAAGTGCAGCCGTTCTTTGCTACCGGCCTTTATGATCTCCCCGCTAGCCAAAGTTGTTTCTTTTTAGTCAGCCTCGACAGTATAATTCCCAGTGTCCTTTTTTAACCGAGACACATGAAGTCTCCATGTGGAGTACTAGATGAACCTTTGAAATAGGAAGTACCTGTCAACAAAAAACACTTCAATTTGTAGGTGGCATTCCCATACCTGTTAGCTTTACGTAAGTTCTACACAGTGCTGTCAAGTATCAGCCATGGCAATATTTTGGCTTTCCACCATGGTTTGCCATCTGCAATCCATAACACTGACTCTACACAAACCAGATTGCGGTCTGTATCTGCATTATTTAGAAAAGAAACGCACTCTCAAAATAGAGCATCTTTGTGCTGAAAGTACATTTGTTGTGTTGGTCAGAAATGTTGAGATAATTCAAATCAACCTAGTGTAGTTGCTTGTAATGCAAGTAAGTGCATGTGAGTGTTGTAACTTTCTGTTTTGGTGGTTATAGTTAGTTACAAAGTTTGTTAGGTTTGTTTTAGAAGTTAACTATAGTTAGAGAGAGAGGTTGAGAGTTAGTTAGTGATTAACCAATTGAGTTGGTTAAATTCCTTGTTGTACAAGCAACACTATATAAGGGTGTTTTGCATTGTAAAAGTGTAATGTGTGTGAAATCAATAAAAAAACTTCAATTTTCTCTCAATCTTCTTCTTCCTTTTAATCTCCTTTACTCTGAAAGTGTGTGTGTGTATAAACTTGATCAATAGTGTGAGTGAATGTGTTGATCACAGTTTGTGCAAAGTGAAAGTGGATTACTTCTCATTCAAGCAATTGTGTGAAAGCTTGAATTGAGATTCATTGTTCCAACATCTGGTATCCAGAGCTCCTGGTTCTGATCTTGAGGAAGTTCTTGATCAACAACCATGTCTACAACTCATTCCAATGGCCATTTCCCGATGAATCTCCCAATCTTGACTGCAAAGAACTACGATAATTGGTGTAAACAGATGAAGGTGGTGTTTCGATATCAAGATATGTGGGATCTTGTGACTGATGGAGTTCCAGTTCTTGGTGGTAAAGCAACAGAGGAAGATAAGGTGGCAAATCACGAACTGAAGAAGAAAGACTTCAAAGCCCAGTTCATTATACACCAATGCGTTGATCCAGATAATTTTGAAAAGGTTGGTGACTGTGAATCTTCAAAGGAGGCGTGGGATATCTTGGCCCAGTCATTTGGTGGTGCAGAAAAAGTGAAAGAGGTGAAGCTTCAGACTTACAAGAGACAATACGAATTACTTCAAATGGAGGATAGTGAAAGTGTAGCTGATTTCTTCACAAAGGTTTCAAGACTTGTGAATCAAATCAAGAATTGTGGTGAGGTAATTCCTAACAAGTCTATAGTAGCCAATATTCTAAGATCTTTATCCCCTAAGTTTGATCACTTAGTAGTAGCAATTGAAGAAGCTAAAGATCTATCAACCCTATCCAAAGAAGAATTACTTGGTTCTTTAGAATCACATGAACAAAGGATGAATGAAAGAAGTGGCAGTGTCAAGGGAAAGGGTGATGTTGCACTGCAAGTTCAGACAAGCAAAAACAAGAAAGGGAAAGGAAAGTGGAATGGAAACAAGGGTAGAGGAGGTTACAACAACAACAATGGCAGAGACTCACAGGCTGAAGGCTCTATGAGTCAGAAACAAAATGGAAATAATAGTGGTTCAAGAGGAGGTTACAGTAATAGAGGAAGAGGTGGGAGAAAGAAATTTGATAAGAGCAATGTACAGTGTTATAATTGTCAAAAATTTGGGCACTTTGCTGATGAGTGTCACTCAAACAAGAAGGAATCTCATAGTGAAGATGCAAAACTAGCCAAACAAGAGGATAATGAAGTGTTACTAATGGTGACAATCAGAGAAGAGAGTGAAAGTAACGATGAAGAGTGGTATCTTGACACTGGCTGTTCCACCCACATGACTGGTAATAAAGATTGGTTTGTAAAGATCAATCCAACTACAAAGAATAAAGTGAAGTTTGCAGATGACAGTACACTGACTGCTGAAGGCATAGGAGATGTGTCTATCAAGAAGAGAGATGGAGGGCAAGCTTTAATCTCTGATGTACTCTACATTCCAGGTATGAAGAGTAATCTTCTCAGCATAGGTCAACTAATTGAGAAAGATTACAAAGTAGTGATAGAAAACAAAGCAATGAAAATAAGTGATGCTAGTGGAAAGGCAATTTTGAAGGTTCAAATGTCACACAACAGAACATTCAAAATTGAGCTTGATATTCTAGAACATAAGTGTTTAGCTACATCAGATAGTAGAAGTGAATGGCTATGGCATTATAGATTAGGTCATCTAAACTTTAGAGACCTTAATCTAATGGAGAGTAAGAGGCTAGTGACTGGCTTGCCTAGTGTGAAGATACCTACTGAAGTGTGTGAAGAATGTGTACAAGCCAAGCAGGCAAGGAATAGCTTCAGTAAGAATGTGGAGTGTAGATCAAGTAAACTGCTTGAGTTGGTTTACTCTGATGTGTGTGGACCAATGCAGGCAAGCTCCTTCAGTGGTAACAAGTATTTTGTGACTTTCATAGATGATTACAGCAGGAAGTTGTGGACTTACATAATTAAGAACAAAAGTGATGTGTTTGAAGTGTTTACTAGATTCAAAACCATGGCTGAAAGACAAAGTGGTTCAAAGCTAAAGGTTTTGAAAACTGATGGTGGTGGTGAATATGTATCTGGTGAATTTAAAGCTCTATGTGAAAGTGAAGGTATAATCCATGATGTGATACCACCATATACTCCACAACAAAATGGGACTGCTGAAAGGAAAAACAGGACTATAATGAATATGGTGAGAAGCATGCTTAGGAGTAAGCATCTGCCAAAGGAGCTATGGGCTGAAGCTGTAACTACTGCAACCTATGTGTTGAATAGGTGTCCTACAAAGAGATTAGAGAATATAACACCTGAGGAATGCTGGTCTGGTCACAAGCCAGATGTAAGTCATTTAAGAGTGTTTGGTGCAATAGCTTACAGGCATATACCTGACCAACTAAGAAGAAAGCTTGATGATAAGAGTGATCAACTGGTGATGATTGGCTATCACAACACTGGAGGTTACAAATTGCTTAATCCCATTAATAAGCAAATTGTAATTAGCAGAGATGTGGTGTTTGATGAAATGAAAGAATGGGATTGGAGCAAGAGTGTTGATAAAAGCTCTGTCAGCATAGTGTGTGAAGAGCTTGAGAATAGCAAACCTGAAAGCAGTCACAGTGAGGTGACAAGACCTAGCAGAACAAGGCAAATGCCAACAAGGTACAGTGATTATGAGATGGCAGCTGATGATACAGTCACTAGTGATGGTGATCTTGTACACCTAGCTTTCAATGCTGAATCTGAGCCTGTCAGCATTGGTGAAGCTTTGAAGGATAAGAAATGGATAAGGGCCATGAATGAAGAGCTGCAGTCAATAGAGAAGAATGGAACCTGGTCTTTGGTTGATTTACCACCTACAAAGAAGGCTATAGCAGTGAAGTGGGTTTATAAGACTAAGGTTAATCCACAAGGAGAAATTACAAGGCACAAAGCTAGGTTGGTTGCTAAGGGATTTCTTCAGAGAGAAGGAATTGACTATGATGAGGTG
Source organism: Trifolium fragiferum (assembly GCA_954870985.1). NCBI lineage: Eukaryota > Viridiplantae > Streptophyta > Magnoliopsida > Fabales > Fabaceae > Trifolium > Trifolium fragiferum. The sequence continues at coordinate 1,219,955 of OX940792.1, forward strand.
TTTGCTCCAGTGGCAAGGTTAGAAACTGTAAGGTTGGTTGTTGCATTGGCCAACATCCATAATTGGTCAATACACCAAATGGATGTGAAGTGTGCATTTTTGAATGGGCCATTAGATGAAGAGGTGTTTGTGAAACAACCACCTGGTTTTGAATTGAAGAATCAAATGACAAAGGTGTATAGGCTTCATAAGGCACTGTATGGGCTCAAGCAAGCTCCAAGAGCTTGGAATAAGAGGATTGATAGCTACCTATATGATATAGGGTTCAGTATGTGTGAAACTGAACATGGAGTATATGTGAGAAAAGACAAGGATAATGGTGTAATCATATTGTGCCTATATGTTGATGATTTGATGATAACTGGCAGCAATGAAACTTGCATTAGTGAATTTAAGAAGCAGATGAAAGATGAATTTGAAATGACTGATATTGGGCTTCTATCATATTTTCTAGGTATTGAATTTCTAAGGTGTAGTAAAGGGTTGATAATGCACCAGAGAAAGTATGCTACAGAGATACTTAGGAGGTTTGATATGATGAACTGCAATCCTGCAGTTACTCCATCTGAGCCAAGGCTGCAGTTATCAAAGTGTGAAGAAGAGGATAGTGTGGATTCAACTAAGTTCAGAAGCCTTGTAGGATCACTGAGATATTTGTGTAATACCAGGACTGACTTGGTTTATAGTGTTGGTATAGTAAGCAGATACATGGACAAGCCTAAGGTATCCCATTTGGCTGCAATCAAAAGGATACTTAGGTATGTTAAAGGGACAGTAGATTGTGGAATTTTATTTCCTGCTACTGACACAGGAAAGAGTTTGAAATTGACAGGCTTCACAGATGCTAGTTGGTGCAGTGATGTTGAAGATAGGAAATCAACTGCTGGTTATGTGTTTTACATAGGAAATGCACCTATCTCTTGGTGTTCAAAGAAGGAGCTGGTGGTGGCATTATCCTCATGTGAATCTGAGTACATAGCAGCCTCTATGTGTGCTACACAAGCTATATGGTTGAAAACACTAGTTGAAGAGATCACTGGTGAGTGTATTGGAGCTGTAGCTATGAAGATTGACAACATCTCTGCCATAAACTTGGCAAAGAATCCTATTGCACACGGCAGAAGCAAACACATTGAGCTGAGGTATCACTATTTGAGAGATCAAGTGACTAAAGGTCTCTTAAAACTGGAGCATTGTAGGAGTGAGGTGCAAGTTGCTGATATTCTCACTAAAAGTGTGCAAACTGAAGTGTTTAAGAAGCTTAGAGACATGTTGGGTGTGTTAACACTGGTTGAAATGAATTAGGTGGTGTGTTGAGATAATTCAAATCAACCTAGTGTAGTTGCTTGTAATGCAAGTAAGTGCATGTGAGTGTTGTAACTTTCTGTTTTGGTGGTTATAGTTAGTTACAAAGTTTGTTAGGTTTGTTTTAGAAGTTAACTATAGTTAGAGAGAGAGGTTGAGAGTTAGTTAGTGATTAACCAATTGAGTTGGTTAAATTCCTTGTTGTACAAGCAACACTATATAAGGGTGTTTTGCATTGTAAAAGTGTAATGTGTGTGAAATCAATAAAAAACTTCAATTCTCTCTCAATCTTCTTCTTCCTTTTAATCTCCTTTACTCTGAAAGTGTGTGTGTGTATAAACTTGATCAATAGTGTGAGTGAATGTGTTGATCACAGTTTGTGCAAAGTGAAAGTGGATTACTTCTCATTCAAGCAATTGTGTGAAAGCTTGAATTGAGATTCATTGTTCCAACATCTGGTATCAGAGCCTGGTTCTGATCTTGATTCAAGCTTTCACACAATTGCTTGAATGAGAAGTAATCCACTTTCACTTTGCACAAACTGTGATCAACACATTCACTCACACTATTGATCAAGTTTATACACACACACACTTTCAGAGTAAAGGAGATTAAAAGGAAGAAGAAGATTGAGAGAGAATTGAAGTTTTTTATTGATTTCACACACATTACACTTTTACAATGCAAAACACCCTTATATAGTGTTGCTTGTACAACAAGGAATTTAACCAACTCAATTGGTTAATCACTAACTAACTCTCAACCTCTCTCTCTAACTATAGTTAACTTCTAAAACAAACCTAACAAACTTTGTAACTAACTATAACCACCAAAACAGAAAGTTACAACACTCACATGCACTTACTTGCATTACAAGCAACTACACTAGGTTGATTTGAATTATCTCAACAAGAAAATGATTCTCCTTCAGCACTTGACAGGGATTTATGCATTTTCTGTCCACTTTCCGGCCACCTTTTCTGGCCAGATCATTTTCCAGTGGCGGCTGCTTGCAGATATGCGTTCCATGTTGATGGAGAAGAAGACCGGTTCAAGTTAGGTTAAAGGAGAAGAGTTACGTCTCTGTGTTTGTAGTTTTGTTTATACCGGTTGTGCTTCCTTTTAACTTCTTTGTGCATGCATCAACATCAACTTTTCACATTCTATTTTGACTATTTAACCAACCATGTTCTGCTCCTCTTTGCGTTAGATATGTATGTGCATGTTTGTTTTTAGCATATGCGCCGGTCATGGCATGAGTTTGGGTTGTGGCAGAGTCAGTGTGTTTGAATTTTTCATCTCATACTTTTTGTTCTCTGTAATGTTTATTCAGGTGGATCCTACTTATTCTGGGATTGCAGACATTGTTGCGCATTGCGGTTTCCTATTTTTGGTGCTCATCATTTTTGCTGTTGTGGAGGCATTTGGTTTTGGTGACAACTTTGTGGAGAAACATATTGTTCACATGAGATTATTGTTGATTTCCTTATCGATCAGTTTTCTCATGCCTATTCTCGCCACAGCCTTGGAACACCCTCCTGACAGTTATGGTTTTGTGGAGTTTGTGCTTATGGCCTCGGCATGTCTTATGAGTGTCATAGTGGTGCGTTGGATATCTACTCTCGTTGCCATAATCATTTGCGTTTTGTGGATGATTTTGATCTTCATTGTTGTTATGGCAAGATTTTTGTAAGAGAAATTAGGACCGATGTATGGCATTTTGATATTAGCTTTCTTCAAGACATCGGATACAACATTTTGATATTCAATGCTGAGTTTTTACCTATTTCACCTATCTCTGTTGTTGCATCAAGATGGAATGCAATTGTGGAACATAAGAGAGTAATTAGGACTGCCGTAGCAAATACGTTTTAGCAATTTAGGGTAACTTTCTTTCTTCAAAGAACTTGTGGCTACATCATTATCTGTTTTTGTTTGTAATGTGTAATTTCTGACTTTTATTACCTTACAATATTTCATCTATCCTTTCCATATTGTAGTCAGTGCTTTTGATGACTTTATATTTCCTATCATAACTTGTTCTTCTTTAATGAGATTGCAAAACTTATTAAATGCTCTATGTGCAAGATATCAGTAATTGAATGTTGATATATAGTTCTGTTTCTAATCTTCTGATGGTCTTCGAATTTTCAATTTAGAATTGATAAACAATGATTCTGGTCACTACTACTTTTCCTTAAAGCAGTTTGTATCATGGTCTCAACAATATATTAAGAGTGGATAATATGTTAAGCTAATGATCCTGCTTTCCTAAGTTGGATACTTGAGCTTCCTCTATATTTCTTCCACTGACATAGAACACTATCTTTGTCTTATGCTTAAATTGGTCTTAATTTTGGGCCTAAATAAATGGATGCAATTCCTAATCTTAATCAATTTCATTAATTCTTTGTAATTGTACTCTCCATATAGTCTTATATATATATATATGTATCTGCTAATTACACTAGTGGTATTTTTCTTATGTCAAAGCTATATGCATCAATGTGTAGAAATTCCATTGATATCCAAATATCTAATCCTGGTGGAAAGCTATATTGTTCCTTACAAAGCCAAAAGTTGCATTGAATTTCTTCATCTTTGGGGTCAAAAGAAAGTCACTTGTATGCCACTCTTTTGAGCATCAAGAAGGATGGATGGATGAGTCAACGTGGCTAAGGCTTTATGGTTACAAGATGGTGATAAGAATGCAAAATTCTTTCACCAAAAAGAACAAACATAACAAAATTGTTAAACTCCTATATAGATTTAGGTATTGTTGATCCTTCAGAATGATCTTTTTTTAAGATGGTTCTATTCTTCACCAAATTTATGGAAACTAGTCCAAGATCTTTGTGGTTTAATCACTCTAATTTTTTGTTTTTTAGTTTTGACTCATTACATTGCTAAATTTGTCTTATCAAATTCAGATAGTGCGTGGATAGAAAATATACCGTTATTAGATTTAGAATAGAACCCTTGTATATACTAATGATTTGGATGTACCAAAAATAAAATAAAATATATATACTAATGATTTGGGCCTAATATCTCTATTTAAATATAGTTAGTTTTTTTTTTGACAAAAAATATAGTTAGTTTTAGAACTTGTTTAAAATAACTTATTATTTTTTAGCTTATGCAAAATAATTCATGCAAATAAATAAATTTTTATGTGTTATTCATAAATTTGTCAAAATAGTTTATAAAGATACAATTTTTTTGTTAATGAAAACTTATGAATTAACATAAAAATTTATTTATTTGTGTAAACTATTTTTTTTTTCCTCGGTAAGATAAGCTATTTTCCTTTAACAACACATTTGTTTTACGGTTTTGTTTTTTCTTTTTTTGTCTAGAAGACTATTATTGATTAGATTCACACACTACAAATGCGGGGAGTTTGGAATTCAAACTCTAACTACTCTAATAATATTTCTAGTAGCTACCAATTGAACTACCTTAGAAAAAAATGTTTTTGTGAAGTTAAATCTACACTAAGGACATCCAAAATTAACTACCAATTCTAGTGAAATATTTTGTTACAAATTTTTCGTTAACTACAGAATTTTTTATATCATAAATTTAGAAATAAAAAACTGTACAACACAAATATTGAAACTAAAATTTAAACTAGTTTAATTCTAGAAAAAAATAAAATTAAACAAGTTTGAATAAAATAAATAAGAGGATGGCCACCTCATTTTTATTTTCTAATCACTCACTCATACACCATGTCATTCAAAATATTTTTTTAGGGAGATGTGAGAAAGGTGAAGAAGATAAAAAAATTGAAGTTTATAAGGTTCGCATCCTAAGATGCGAACTATTATTGAGTTCGCATTCTAGAATACAAACTGTTTTTTACCCAATTTTTACTATTTACACACAAACATCCTACGTTGAAAGGGGGTAGAATTTGAAATTCGAGGATGCATAGGGGGCGCGACAAGAAAAGTCAAAATAGAAAAAAGGAGGGATGGGCTCCAAAGGCCCATTGTATTCTTATTTATTTTTGGATTATCATATTATGAATTTTTTTCATCCTCATCCCATCTTTCTCTTATCTTCCTGAAATTTCTTTTTTGCCTCTGGAAATAAAGTTCGAAATCTATGTTCCGAACTAAATTAAAATTAAAAAAAGTTCGGATTCTAAAATTTGAACTTTTTTAATTTTTTGTTTGTGTTTTATTTGTAATTAATATAAATGTATACAAAAATTAATATTTCATTAAAACACACAAAAAAACATTAACATGTCACTTTAAATACAACTTTAAACGATACAAATGGATTACAAATACATAAATTGTCGTACACCCTTGGACTATAATAGGTAAAGGAATATTTGTTCATATACACACTAGTCAGTCGTTTAAGTGAATTCAAAAATATAACTTTTGTAATTGTATTTTGTAACGGAATAAAATACTGGGGTGCCATTCGCATAAGCCCAACATTCCAAATTGGGCCACTCGCCCAAGTAAGAGGAGGCCCAAAGAGACTATTTCATAAAACTAGACCACTACCCCACTACTCCACAAAACCACCATCACCCCACTACTCCCTCAACTACTTCCTCCACTATCTCATATCTCACTCCTATATATTAGGCATCATAAGCATTATAAAGAGGGATCCATCTTTTCCAGAAACACAGAGTTAACTATTTTACTTCTACACTCTGTATACCCCCTCAATTCAATACAGGAACATTTTGGCGCCCACCGTGGGGCCCTGGTAAAACTCTTCCCGGGCCACACATCATTCATCATCAAAGCTTCATTGCAAAGCTTCACGCTACCAATAAAACCAACAACAAAAATGCTACCACATCAATGACCGAAAAACGAATATAATATAGGGAAAAGAACTCCTCCTCCAATTTCAACATCAATTTATTGCAGAATTTTTCTTCTTAGTTTCCTCCATTGTGCAGTGCAGATTCTAATGAATATTGGAATTGGATATAGCTCTCCCACGTTGTCATCTGCTACTGTTGACCTTGTTCCTGCTTTTACCTTCGTACTTGGTGTAATTTCAAGGATGGAAATTCTAAATATGAAAAAGCATAGCAGCCAGGCAAAAATTATTGAAATGGGAGCAAGTGAAATTTATCTAAACCGCCACATCGCCGTCATACTCGTGAAGGAACCGCTGTATTGCCATCAACCTCGTGTAAAAACCACCTTGTTGTCGCCAGGATTACGAGGGAACCGATCGAAGGGTCACCAAATTCAACAACATAACCCAGGTGATATCATTCTAAATCCCCTTGACGAAATTTATCATTTCATCGTTTTCCTTCAATAATTGAGGTATATAAAAGCACCATAGATGAATCTATATTATTGGGAGAAAACAAATACAATCTAGTTTAATTAGTGTTATGACATATTGGATAAAACTTGATAAGTTTCCTGTAAAGCAAAAGTGTTGCCGATGTTAATATACTTCTGATATGGTTATTTCTCTAATAGATGTTTCATGAAAAATATATCGTTGACTAGATCAAAGTATCAGTGATTTATGTACAACAAGAAGTTTAATTCCAATATCTTATATAATCTCATACATGGCTATAGTATTCATGACTAAATTAAGAGGATTCTAGATTTAATGGGAGCGTAGGAACAATACAGAGCACTTAAAAGCAAACTTTTGGGGTTGGAGTACTGAATTTAGGAGGATACAAGTTGTGAACAGTTAATTACCATGACTTTCTATTGTGAAAAATAAAAATAAGTAATTATTAAATACTGTATAGCACAATAATAACAATGCATTACCGCTAATGATGTTTCAATTCAAGTCTTACTAATTATATGTCTCCATAATTTTCTATGATAGTTAGGCTTTTACCTGACAAGGATATATTGGCGTTACTTCTAATAGTATAAATACAAATTATCATTTATCTAATGTGAATATCAAGTTGATCATAGCACAAGAACTATCTAACGAGTCGAGCGCGATGTCCTCTCCCATGGCGGTATCAATCAACAAGAGGCGGTGTAAACCGATACGCTCCAGTCTTTCAATTTAATTTGCAGCGATTGTATTACAAAATATTTAAAATGATAATGGAAGGTTAAAGTCAATACTAGAAGCATGCTTGTCGTGTTACAGCTGTCCGGCACCGCCGTCAAACTTTGTTCCAGGTGCTTCAGCTCGCCGAACTGTCATCGCCGACCTACTGCCCAACATCATCGTCTCATCGTCGATTGTGTTATTGTTAGGCGACTCCCATCCAGGAGTTGTTATCTAAGTATGGGAAAAAGTTCGGAATCAAATAAGTAAGACGAGAAGGCCGGTTTCGAATTGGAAGGTGATTCTGAGAAAAAGGAAGGTGGGCGACTTAGTTTCCGAAAGGCCAATGTAAATAGGCAAAGGTAGAAAATTAGCTCTAAACTGGGAAGGCCCCTTATTGCATTCACGCCAAATCTAAAGAAGAAGCTTACATGCTAAAATGATGAAAGGCAAGCGCTGCTCAAAACTTGGAATATCCTCTACCTCTGATTTTATTACAGGCTAGTATAAAACCACCTCTTATTATTGAATAAATGATTTTTTGTAGTATCATATCAATACCTCTCAATTTGTAGTTTCCAACAATGATTAGTATTCCTCAATTTATAGTTTTTACCATGAGCTACAATAAATTGACCCAAGTCTTAGATTTCTCATTATAATTAGGAACCACTCTCATATATAGTTTTGAAGTTGATCAGTAAATTGGTCATAAGGGTAGATAAAGATCAATATATTAGAAGCATACTTTTGGCAAAGATAATTCAAACAATATCACTGTTAATTAATCATACGTGTTTATGTGAGAATGTCAACTCAGTTAAGGCCAATTAGATAATGTAAAGCAAAGGGCATTTACGAAGTGTGTATTGCCCCAAAAATTAGTAAATATAGTAATAAAGTTAAAACCGGTAGAGCAGTTCTGGCGAGGCGGTATCACGAACCGTGAGTAATTGTATTATTATAATTGAATTATCTTTAGCGGCAATATTTATATGCTCTTTTATATAATTATAATATTGCTTGTTCTTTTTTCTTACATGTGCAAAACACTGGGAGCACGACACTCTTTCAAGAGGCGATCACAAAAAACAAGAACGACAAGTGTCCGGGATATAGGCGATAAATATTTGATAAAGCGTCACTTGTGATAAGGCACCAAAAGACAAAGCGTCATGCGATATAGACAAAGCGACGAAAGGCGCAATGCCTCGTTTATACGGCGCATGACGCCAAGAGCGAAATAAAAGCTACGTTTAAAGCTTACAACGGCACGTAGTGAAATAAAAGCTATACGGCGCACGACGCCAAGAGCGAAATAAAAGCTACGTTTAAGGCTTACAACGCCACATAGTGAAATAAAAGCTATACGGCGCACGACGCCAAGAGCGAAATAAAAGCTACGTTTAAGGCTTACAACGCCACGTAGTGAAATAAAAGCTATACGGCGCATGACGCCAAGAGCGAAATAAAAGCTACGTTTAAGGCTTACAACGCCATGTAGTGAAATAAAAGCTATACGGCGCACGACGCCAAGAGCGAAATAAAAGCTACGTTTAAGGCTTACAACGCCACGTAGTGAAATAAAAGCTATACGGCGCAGGACGCCAAGAGCGAAATAAAAGCTATACGGCGCATGACGCCAAGAGCGAAATAAAAGCTACGTTTAAGGCTTACAATGCCACGTAGTGAAATAAAAGCTATACGGCGCATGACGCCAAGAGCGAAATAAAAGCTACGTTTAAGGCTTACAACGCCACGTAGTGAAATAAAAGCTATACGGCGCATGACGCCAATAGCGAAATAAAAGCTACGTTTAAGGCTTACAACGCCACGTAGTGAAATAAAAGCTATACGGCGCACGACGCCAAGAGTGAAATAAAAGCTACGTTTAAGGCTTACAACGCCATGTAGTGAAATAAAAGCTATACGGCGCACGACGCCAAGAGCGAAATAAAAGCTACGTTTAAGGCTTACAACGCCACGTAGTGAAATAAAAGCTATATGGCGCATGACGCCAAGAGCGAAGTAAAAGCTACGCCAACTCATATTACTTTGAGCAAATGGAGTACAAATCTCCAACTCTGAATGTTAAAGTTAAGGTCATCTCGTCAAGACTCATTGTTACAGTAGAAATGACGTTATCCGGCTAACTCGAAAATATATTGAAATGACGTCTCGCCAAATAAAAGGAAACTATCTCGCCGCGAAGGATAAAACTATAAATCCATTAAAATAAGATGGCCCCGCTTTTGAAATACAATCGTCTCGCCCAAATAAAGGAATCACCGAAACGACCATACTCTCCACAATATATGGAGTTATAATTGCCCTTTGCAAGACTTATGCATGGGGGGCTATGCAAGCTAAAGATTCTAATAGCTTTTAAAGCAAACGACATCTTTCCAAATACAGATCGGCGAATTCAAAGCTCTAGACAACATTATTTATACAAAAAGAAAATAATTTATCAAGTTATATTTCTCAAAGACACTTTATCTCGCCTATGCAGTTGAAAGAGTTTACGAAAGAACAGCAAGAGCTTGAAATTCGTGCAAATGAAGTTATCTCAAACCATTGCCTTAAGCATTTCGTCTTAACAAGCCTCATGCTTGGGGGGCTGTGTAACGGAATAAAATACCGGTGTGCCATTCGCATAAGCCCAACATTCCAAATTGGGCCACTCGCCCAAGTAAGAGGAGGCCCAAAGAGACTATTTCATAAAACTAGACCACTACCCTACTACTCCACAAAATCACCATCACCCCACTACTCCCTCAACTACTTCCTCCACTATCTCATATCTCACTCCTATATATTAGGCATCATAAGCATTATGAAGAGGGATCCATCTTTTCCAGAAACACAGAGTTAACTATTTTATTTCTACACTCTGTATACCCCCTCAATTCAATACAGGAACAAAAAGTAACATTTTCTTTTCCAAAACACAAGATATAAAATGGTTTTTTTTTTCTTTCACCATCAGTTTAATCTGGTTCGGGGGTCAGTTCTGACATTATGTGGTTTTAACCTCCTCCCGATTGCAGTTGCGAAGGATCAAACAGTAATCCTCCTATCAAATTCAGCGTCAATCACCACTAAACCAAATAATGATCGGTATAAAACGGCTTCTTTAATTAGCTCAATTGACCAAATTAATTAGCTTTGGCAATCTAGAAAAAATACAGATCACTAGTGATTTATTAGTCAAAAAATTTCTTAAAAAGTTTGGCTTCAAAATTCATGTTGCCAAAGAGAGTCAAATGTCAAAGTAAAAATTTACTCCCTCCGTTCCTTTTTACTTGTCTTTTTAGAATAGTAACACCAAATTAAGGAAATGTATATTTGCATTTTATCTTCCTATTATACCCTCGTTTTAATCCATCAATAAATTTTTATTTTTTTTTTCATACACTTTCTCTTTCCAATAAATTTAATATATTAAGTTAATTTTTTTTAATATGTTATGTTCCAAAAAAAAAAAAAAAGTTTTCCAAACATATAGCATTAATTGGTTTTATTGAAAAAGATAAGAGCAATTGACAATGAATATAATTGACAAATCATACTCGTAAAATACCAAAAGGACAATTAAATAAAAACGCTAAATCTAACTCTAAAAGACAAGTAAAAAGAAATGGAGGAAGTATAAAATAAGAGTCAATGTTGTGGAGATAAATTTGTCTCAAAATTTTATTTTTTATTATATTTTTAATTTCATGAAAAGAAGAATAACAAATTAGCTACACGCATGGTTATAAGTTCTTTCTCGGTGTCTATTTTCCGGTTGCAATTTTTGTGAAATAAAGACAGGGCTGCCAGTGTAGTATATTGATCCAATACATGATGGTAGTGTTACACTTCGTTCATATGATAAAAACAAATTTATATTCAACAGCTCAAAAGAAATTATAAGCCAATTTATACAGTCACAAATTTAAACAATTAATCTCGTATGAATCTAAATCATTATATGAAAATCTGTAAACGCACATAAAACATTTAAGCACAAATATTAACCGAATAGAAAATTGAATTAAATCAAGAGAGTATTTGTACATGATCAAACATGTGAAGCCCATAGATTCATACAATTTCATCTTCACAAAACCCAATCTAAGGAAATTTGAAACAAATTTTAGCTGAAGTGTTTGCATACATTATATATATATATATATATATATATATATATATATATATATATATATATATATATATATATATATATATGTGTGTGTGTGTGTTTCTGTATGGAATTAGAGGTATATATTTTGTTTGATTTAATGTTGGTCCAAAACGTATGTGTAAATTTCTCTGGTTATTGTTTCATCCATTTTTAGATTATTGGACCTCCTATTTATAGAGGAGGGGTGAAAGAGTGCCTGAGAAGTAACTTCCCACGATCCCAGGTGTGCAGAGTGGGGCAGTTACTTCCTTCGTGTGATCATGGGTGTTCCCGCGCTTTTCTCATTTTACTGGGAATGAAGGTCGTGTGTTAGGGGAGTAGGATAGTGGGCTTGACTTAAGACCTTGATGGGCTGACCTAGTCATTAGGGCGGCTTTGCATTATGGGGCGGTGTCGCCTGGGCGACGTGCGCCACATAAATAGGCTTCATTCCTCAATTGGGCCTAGGAAATCCTGACCGGTACACAGCCCCTCAAGCACTAGGCTCCAGGGGAGGCGCGGTGCTGACAGTATAGGCTGTTGCGTTTTTCTAGTTTAGAGGATATCACGGACGAACGTTAAGTTTTATTAAGCACGTTTTTCAGAGGAAGGTGCCAGGTCTTCGTGTTGGTTGCAACGTCTCCCTAGCAAATAGGTAGGGATATTTTTATTTTCCCAAGCGCCTTGCTACTTTAAATAGGCATTCCACCTATGGATTCTTATTCACCTGAGCTCACTTCTCTAAAAAAAATTTCCTTTTATCTTGTTATAATCAAAATGTCTTCAGACGCCGTTCCAGTCATTAATGCTTTGAAGGGGGTGCTTCACAGGGGGATGGACGACATCCTTGAGAGTACTGAAGAGTTTTGTGTGCTGGTGGGCGACTTAGAGGAAGAGAAAGATAACCTCAGTCCATCAGAACTGCTGTTCCTTGAGCGCTGTGTCACTTTCAAGGAAAATCTGCTTAGAGACGCCCCCTTCATCTTTTCTGTGGAATGTGCTGATCTTCAAAGCCACAGAGTTACTGCTGCCATGAATGATGAAACTTGGTACACCAAAGAGGCCATGCGCATGTACGAGGCGACTCTGAGCGCTTCTTTTGACGAGGAGGAGAAGATCAAGACCATGGAACAGAGATTGGAAGCTGAGGCGGCCAAGTTGAAGGAAAGAAAAATGTTGCTGAGGAAGGATATTCAGGAGGATATCACCAAGCTTCTGATGAAACGGAAGAGCTTGCTGGAATTGCAGATCCAACAGCGTAGGATGGGGCGTACTTTATCTCAGATTGGAGAAGACTTGGAGGTTGCTCAGGCGAGCAAGGAGGCTTTGGCGACGCAGTGGACTGCCGCCATGGAAGCTGGCGATAATGTCGGCGTTTAGCCTATTTATGTAGTTGTTATCACTTTGTTGTTTTTTCTCTTTGATGCACCTTTATCATGTATTTGACGTTTGTTTTGGGGTTGTAATTCTGAATGTTTCTTTCTAATAAGCGTGACTTTGTCGTTTATTGATTATGTTTGGCGATATGAATGTGTTGTGTGGGGTTTCTAATCTCGCCCGCTGACACGTGTGTTCTTATTTTAACGCGTGTTTTTATCCATTGGGTAAAGCAATTACTCTTTTACCCGTTGGTTTTTCAACTTCCCCATCTTTTCCCTCCAACACTCTATAAATACGGTGTTAAGTCTTTTCTTTTCTCCATTCTACTTCTTTGCTTGCTTTTCGTCGTTCTTCCGCAACGCACTTCCCTTGATCACGCGTTTTAACCGTAACATTTCCAAGGTATTGTCCTATTCTTGCTTCCTTCGTTCTTTCCTTTTCTTTATTTTATTTGAAAATCATGGTGATTTTGCGAGAGTTAGGGGAATCATCTAGATTCCCCCCTTTGTACTCAGATTTAGAGAGACAAATTCGTTCTCATTTCACTAGGGCTGACGGCTCCTTGGATAAAAAGGGGTTTTATTCCGAAATTTTTGGATCTGGCTTTAGCGATAGCAGTTCAGAGAGTGATAGCGATAGTGATTGCCTAATCATACCTCGTTCTTCTTTCACAGGAAAGGAGTTGGCGTTATATCATTCCCCCTCCGGTATATTTCCACCTTTGACATGGATCACTCCTCCAAATACGATTCTGCAACGGCGATTGCGGAGTTTAGGGAAGACTTTAGGTTGACTCTTCCTGAGAAGGAGAGCGAAGTGCTTATAGACCCAATAGGCGAGGGCGAGTGCGTTACTATAGTTAACTTAACGCCGCCTCATTACTTCTATATGTATGGCGCCTTTTTCAAAGCCTTTAACCTCTGGCTACCTTTCACGGCTTTTGAAATGGCTATTCTTCGAGTTTTAAACGTCGCCCCTACCCAATTAAATCCTAATGGGTGGGCGTACGTCAAGTGTTTTGAGGTGTTATGTTCCGCCTTGGACATATCACCTTCTGCTGGTGTCTTCTTTTATTTCTACTATGTAAAGAGTCTAACTAAGGGTAAGGCGGTTACTCTGACTAGTCAGGCCAACAGGGGTTTGTTCACCCTTTACGCCTCTAACTTCAAAAACTACCAAAACACCTTCTTGCGTATTCGTCATGGTCCTGGACTTAATGATCTGATGTACGACGAAATGGATCAACCTCTGTTCCCCTTTTACTGGACTGAAGACCCTAGGGCGATTAAGGGTGTAGATGAAACCAAACTTTCTGAATTTGAGTTGGAGACTCTGTCCTTCTTGGACAATTTTCATGTTATGGATCCCCGTGATATTTTGGACCGGGAAACTGATTTCCCTAGCCTCATCGCCTACATAAGTAAGCTTGTTGATGATTTCGCCCTTATATATTTTTGCTTTCTCTTTGTCAAAAGTCTAACTGCTATTTTCTTTGTTTCGTTTTGCAGAAAAGATGAAGTCTTTAAAAGAAGAGGAGTGGATGTCTTTCCTGGCAAGGACCAAGGAGAAGAAAGGCGACACCGATGTTAGCAACGTGGATCCTCTGGCGCCCTTTGTGGTGGGCGAGAACAAGAGAGCCAAGAGATGAAGGCGAGGCGAGGAGGATAAGCCCGCAAAGTCCATGAAGCTGGAGGAGGGCGCGCCCAGCCATTCTGAAGAGGGCCAAAGGATCTCCGTGGATGTCGGCAGGTCTCATAAGACCTTCGTGGTTGCGGCTGAGGCGTCTAGGACTACGCCAGAGATAGAAATTCCAACTTCTACTGCTCCTGCTACCACTGCTGTCAGTACTCCTCCTCCCACATCCGCTCTAGGGAATATCTCTGCTTGGGGCAAAAATTTTGACCTTATTTCCTTCATCAACAACCATTTGGTGTTGAAAGATGATTGCCGGCGCTTTGAGAGCATGGATATGGGCAGCCTGAGGAAAATGGCGCTGGGATATGAGTTAAAGAGCTTGGTGCTCAACCAAGTACTGTCGGGGCGTCAAGAAAAAGATGTGAAGGACGCCAAGGAAACTTTGAACAGCGAGGTTGCTCGCTTGGAAAGAGAACAGCTAGCTGTGGTGGACCAGACCGTTGCTGATCACGAGAAGGTTGTCCAGGATTTGAAGGATAAGCACAAGAAGGAGTATGAGGAGTTGGAGGGGAAGTTGGGCGAGATGACTGAGGCGCGGAATGTGGCCCTCGCCGCCTGGCTTCATCATGTGAAGGAAGAGCTGATCGCCAGGCGTCTTTTCAAGAGGAAGTGTGGTAAGCTTCGCTCCGATGTGGACACTCTTCAGGAAGAGGCACATGAGATGGAAGAGGAGATTGTGGAGTTGAAGGAGGCCATGGCTAGTAAGTTCGTAGATGGTTTTAACTACGCCTTGGCCCAAATGAAGATTTTGTTTCCTGACCTTGATCCCGCCCAGTTTGCACAGGCAGACTTCATGAAGAAGATTGAAGATGGGAAGCTGGTTCCTCGTATGTGAGGATTTTCTTTATTTTGTTGTATGCATCTCGCCCCTAGAAGGGCTCTTTTGTAATATTTCGTATTATGTTTGTTAATTCCTGACAATTTTAGCCCTTTTGTGGCTTTATAATTATAACTTTTTTAAGTATTCGTCTTATCTTTTGTCTATGTATGATGTTTTTATTGTGGCGTTCATACTGTGGCGTGGTCGATAGGTGAACTTGACGCCTTTGTTTGGGCGTGGCTATTGAGGCACATTGCCTTCATTTATTTATTAATCGTCTTGTGTTTTGTGTAACCGTCACAATCCACCCATAGCGTTATAAGTTGAGTAGGTGCACACGTTTCATGCGCATTAAATGTGACTTTCCTTTATTAATATTCCTCGACGTAACTTCTTTTCCTTGCACTTGCATCCTGACCATAGAAATGGATGGAAAAAATACCAAGAGGAGGGTTTCTATTAGATCCAAGTCTAAGTCAGGAGCGTCAAGGTTAAATGATCCTGTTTCTCAAAATGGGCGTAAGGGGGCTCCTGCTCTGAAAACCAAACCAACCACTGCGCCTAACAAGAGGCGTGCTAGGGCTCCTTCTGATACCTCAGATGATATAGATGAGGACTACGCTGAATTTCTGAAGACTTATGACCCTTGAGAAGAGTCTCTCTCAGGATTCCCTTCAGACGAAGGCGAAGGCTCCCAGATCACTGTGGAATCTACGGCTAAGTCCGATCGTCCCAAAGCGGGATCTGGTCCTAACTGAGAGTTTTATTTTGTTTTAGCAATGTATTGAATAAACTGGTGATGTGCACCATATCCTTTTGTCGCCATTTGCTGTATTGTCTCTGGCTTTATAGCCTTAATAAACATTTCGTTCTTTCGTGAGGTGTATTTTGCTTTTGTCTGCGTCGGCTATATTCTTGATATCTTAGACGTGTATAATGATCTTTATTTCGCCCTCGGCGTCATAGCACCATATAGCTTTTATTTCACTACGTGGCGTTGTAAGCCTCAAACGTAGCTTTTATTTCGCTCTTGGCGTCATAGCGCCGTATAGCTTTTATTTCACTACGTGGCGTTGTAAGCCTTAAACGTAGCTTTTATTTCGCTCTTGGCGTCATAGCGCCGTATAGCTTTTATTTCACTACGTGGCATTGTAAGCCTTAAACGTAGCTTTTATTTCGCTCTTGGCGTCATAGCGCCGTATAGCTTTTATTTCACTATGTGGCGTTGTAAGCCTTAAACGTAGCTTTTATTTCGCTCTTGGCGTCATAGCGCCGTATAGCTTTTATTTCACTACGTGGCGTTGTAAGCCATAAACGTAGCTTTTATTTCGCTCTTGGCGTCATAGCGCCGTATAGCTTTTATTTCACTACGTGGCGTTGTAAGCCTTAAACGTAGCTTTTATTTCGCTCTTGGCGTCATAGCGCCGTATAGCTTTTATTTCAAGAGACTGTAATTCAAAAGGAAGCTTGTGATTGTTAAAAATGGATGATGGGCCTCGATAAAAACTCCTGTGTTATAAGGAGAAAAGAGTGTCCCGCCATCGTCTTACTTAACTTAAATTGTCTTACAACGCCAAAACAAATGGAAAATAGAATGTAAAAAACAGAAATTTAAAGAAACATGTGTGTGATCTAACTGTAATAAAATCTCAAATTTGCCACGTTCCATGTCCTTGGCAGCGCCTCGCCCTTCAGTGTTTCCAGTCGATAAGCTCCTCCTCCAAAGGCTTCTTGTATTCTGAAGGGGCCTTCCCAGTTTGCTGCCAGCTTTCCTCCTTTGTCTCTGCCCATTGGCCTCTTTAACACTAGGTCTCCCTCTATAAAGCTTCTAGGGATCACCCTAGTGTTGTACTTGCGGCTGACTCTCTGTTTCATTGCGAATTCCCTCAGGTGCGCCCGCTCCCTAACTTCCTCTATCAAGTCTAAGTTCTCCTAGAGGGCGTCTTGGTTATGTTCTTGTGTTGTGGTTTCTCTTCTCCAGCTGGGCAGGTTGATTTCTACCGGAATCATGGCGTCGCTGGCATATACCATTTTGAAAGGTGTCTTGCCCGTTGAAGTTTGGACAGTTGTGTGATAAGCCCATAGAATCTCGGGCAAGGGATCTGCCCAGCTTTTATCTTTGATGGTGAGTTTTCTTTTTATCGCCTTCAAAATAACTTTGTTGGCCGCCTCAGCTTGGCCATTGGCCTGAGGGTGTTCCACGGAGACGAACGTGTTCTGAATTCCCTTCTCCTTGCAAAACTGCACTACTGCTTCGCTTGTGAATTGGGTACCGTTATCTGAGACTATGAACTTTGGTAACCCAAATCTGCATATGATTTTCTTCCAGTAGAATTTCTTCACCTTTTCCGACGAGATAGTTGCCACTGGTTCTGCTTCTATCCATTTCGTAAAGTAGTCCACTGCTACCAGTAGGAACTTCGCCTGGTTTGAGGACGCCGAAAATGGTCCCAATATGTCCACGCCCCACATGTAAAACGGCCAGGGCGACATTACTGATCTTAGAGGCTTGCCTGGGGCGTGGTGTATGTCAGCATATCTTTGGCATTTTTCACAGCTTCTCACATACCTATTGGCGTCTACCAAGATAGTTGGCCAGAAGAATCCAGCTCTTATGACTTTTCCTGCCAAGGACCGTCCTCCTATGTGGTTGCCACATGATCCTTCATGTATCTCTTCCAAAATCCTCTGCGACTCTATTTCGTCAACACACAACAGCATGGGTGCGGTGAAACCCTTTTTGTACAACTTTCCATCAATCAGCGTGTATTGTGCTGCCGTTCTCCTCAACCTGCTTGCCTCTTCTTTCTCTGGGGGCGTCCTCCCATCTGCCAGATATTGAATGATGGGCAACCTCCAATCACCTTCCTCTATTACCATGATCATCACTTCTGGCCCGTTGATGCTTGGTTCCTTTATGGTTTCTTGAATTACCGTCTTGTTGTTCCCAGGTTTTTTCGTGCTGGCGAGCTTAGAAAGTAGATCTGCTCTGCTGTTTTGCTCTCTGGGAACGTGGACTAGTTCAAACGTATTGAATTGTTTGGCTAGTCATTTCACTTTCTCTAGGTACTTTGCTAACTGGGGATCCTTTGTTTGGTATTCTCCTGCGACCTGATTGGTTATTAGCTGAGAGTCACTCTTTACCTTCAAGTCCGACACCTCCATTTCTTTGGCGAGCTTCATCCCTGCGATCAGTGCTTCATACTCCGCCTGGTTGTTACTTGCTCTGAACGCAAAACGCAGGGACTGTTCAATCAGCATTCCGTCAGGTCCCTCCAACACCACGCCTGCGCCGCTGCCTCTTAGATTGGAGGCGCCGTCAACTAACAACGTCCAAGGCGCAGTATTTTCTTCTGGGGGTAGGGAAGTCATTTCCAACACGAAATCTGCGAGTACTTGTGACTTGATGCTTCCCCTTGGAGTATATGAAATATCATATTCCGATAGTTCTACAGCCCATGCCACCATCCTTCCCGCCAAGTCTGGCTTTTTTAGTACTTGTTTAATCGGATGATCCGTTTTCACTATCACCCTGTGACCCTGGAAGTACTGGCGAAGCCTCCTTGTTGTGCTTATGACTGCCAGCGCTAACTTTTCGATTTTCTGGTACCTTACTTCCGCTCCTTTGAACGTTTTGCTGACGAAATAAACAGGTCGTTCCTCGCCCTCTATTTCTTGCACCAAAGCGGAGCCCAAGGCGTTCTCAGATACGGCGAGATACAATAGCAGGGGGACTCCAGGGCGAGGTCTCGTGAGGATAGGTGGCGATGCCATGTACTCTTTCAACTTTTGGAAAGCTTCTTCGCATTGTGGCATCCATGTGAATTTTTCGCCTTTCTTCAGGGTTGCGAAGAAATGGAAGGCCTTCTCTCCTGCGCATGACAAGAACCTTGACAGCGCCGCTATCCTCCCCGTCAACTGCTGTACTTCTTTTACTGACGACGGGCTTCTCATTTCAATGATGGCCTTACACTTTTTCGGGTTGGCTTCGATGCCTCTATTGGTGAGCATGAAGCTCAGGAATTTTCCTGCCTGTACCCCAAAAGAGCATTTGGCGGGGTTCAACCTCATGTCGTACCTTCTTACTTCAGATAAGATTTTCTCCAGATCCTCGCCATGGCATCCGGTGTCTGTTGTTTTGATAACCATATCGTCTATGTAGACTTCCAGGTTTTTACCTATTTGTTTGGCGAACACTCTATCCATTAACTTTTGATAGGTGGCGCCAGTGTTTTTCAATCCAAACGGCATGACTTTGTAGAAATAGTTACATGTGTTTGTCATGAACGCCGTGTGGGGGGCGTCCAAAGGGCTCATCTTTATCTGATTATACCCTGAGTACGCGTCCATGAAACTTAAGACTTTGTACCCGGAGGCGCCGTCGATGAGTCTGTCAATGCTTGGCAAGGGGTATGGGTCTTTCGGGCATGCTTTGTTAAGGTCTGTGAAATCCACACACATTCTCCATTTGCCGTTGTGTTTCTTTACCATCACTACGTTGGCCAGCCATTCTGGATATTTGATTTCCTCTATGAAACCGGCTTTCATGAGTTTCTCCACTTCTTCGCTTACGGCGTTTCTCCTTTCCTCGCCCTGCTTTCGTTTGTGTTGTGACACTGGTTTCGCCTTTGGCGAGATAGCTAGCTTGTGTGTGATTATTCTTTCGTCTATCCCTGGCATGTCTTTGGGATGCCATGCAAAGAGATCCACGTTCCTTCTCAAGATGGCGATTATTTTCTCTTTTTCTTTGCTCTCCATAGTCGATCCTATGTTGGTTGTTTGAAAACTTTCCTCTCCTATTTGCACTGGTTCCAATTCTTCTATGGGGCTTACTCTGTGTTCTTGAAAATCATCTCGGGGATCCAGGTCCCCTACCTCGCACATGTATGTGGAGTTCTGCTGTTTGAAGTGCACTCCGTTCTTCCTTGTCTTCAAACTCGCGGCGTAGCATTGCCGGGCGATGATCTGGTCTCCTCTGACCATCCCTACCCCTCCATTCTCTAAGGGGTATTTGATTGCCAAATATAGCGTGGACATCGCCGCTCCAAGTGCGTTGAATGCTGGTCTTCCTATGATGATATTGTAGGAAGCACATGGAGTTCGGACCACCAAGTATCTTACTTTGATGGTTCTTGCTTGGTCGTTCACGCCAAAGGTAGTGAGCAGCGTAATGTGCCCCATGACCTCTGCCTGTTCGCCTGCGAAGCCTACTAGAGTGCCGCTGTACGGCTGTAGCTGTTCCCCTGATAATTGCATAGCTTTGAACGCTTCCCAATACATGATGTCTGCTGAGCTTCCTGAGTCTATTAGTACTCTCTTTACGTCACAGTTCAGGATCTGGACTTGAATTACCAGGGGGTCGTCGTCATGGGGGACGACGCCCTGTGCGTCCTTTGGCGAGAAGGACAGATCTGGCGCTGGCGGGAACGCCACGTGGTTCACTATGTGTTGTTCTCTTACGCTTTTCCTTACGTAGCGCTTTCGGGAAGAACTAGATTATCCTCCTCCCGAAAATCCTCCAGCAATGGTGTTTACGGCTATTCTGGGTGTGTCGTCGTCCTTTCGTCCTCGCCCTGGTGGACTGCGCGGCGATCAGTTTCGGGCGGGCTTATCTCCTTCCTTCCTTGCAGTTTTCTCAATGAATTTCCGTAAGTGCCCGCTTCTAATCAACTCTTCAATCAGATCCTGCAGTCTGTAGCATCGCTCTGTATCGTGGCCTTTGCATCTTTGGTATTTGCACCATTCATTGGCGTTAGGCCCCATCATGGGGCGATTCGTTGGGGGCGGGGACGTGGCCAAGTTGGTGTGTAGGATTTCTTCTAGAATGTGCACTTTGGTGTCGTTCAGCGGGGTGTAACTATTTCGCTGATACCTGCCTTCCTCGCGCCTTCTGAAGGGGCGCTGCATCCTTCTTCCTCCATTCTGCCATCCGTTATGTGGTGACGCCCATGGGCGTCGGCTATGTTCTGGCGCCATCGGCGCAGGTTTACCTCTGTTTTCTGGAATTCTTTCTTTCGAATCCCTGGTTCTTTTCTCGGCGTTGCTTTCTTCGCCTTTGATATAGCATTCCGCCCTCTTCATGACTTCCTGCATATTTTCTGCCTGTTTTTGTGCCAGTGACTCATTGAAGTGTCCTGCTTGCAGGCCATTGTGGAAGGCTGCCACGAACATTTCTTGATTTGGGTTGGAGACTTTGATTGTGGCTTCACAAAAACGGGCCAGGTATTCCCTGAGAGATTCGGCGTGACCTTGTCTTAAGGCGAACATGTTTGTCGCCGTGACTTTGATATGTTTGCTCCCTGAGAACTGGTGAACAAACTTTTTATGGAAATCTGTGAGGTCAGTGATTGAGTTCTTTGGTAGGTTCATGTACCACCTTAGGGCTGCCTCTTTGAAGGTGCTGGAGAGCAATTTGCATTTCAGATGCTCATCAGCCCCAATGATGGCGGTTTGCGTGCCTACCGCCATGAGATGTTCTGTAGGGTTGGTCTTCCCATCAAAACTTGGGAGTTGTGGTATTTTGAAATTTGCAGGGACTTGGGCGTCCCACAGAGCTTGTGCAAGAGGTTGGGAGACTTCTATGTTCTCCTGCTCTTGGTTCTTGGCGATTTCGTCGGCTTTTTCTTTCTCCAAATTAGCAAACTTCGTCTGCAATCGCTTGATTTCGTTAACAGCGGCTTGCAGATTCATCTGCTGTTGATTGTTGTTGTCTGCCATGGTGACAGCAGTTACCTTTTCTTGTTAGGCCTGTGGAGTGTTTTACCAGGCCCCACGGTGGGCGCCAAAATGTTCCTGTATGGAACTAGGGGTATATATTTTGTTTGATTCAATGTTGGTCCAAAACGTATGTGTAAATTTCTCTGGTTATTGTTTCATCCCTTTTTAGATTATTGGACCTCCTATTTATAGAGGAGGGGTGAAAGAGTGCCTGAGAAGTAACTTCCCACGATCTCAGGTGTGCAGAGTGGGGCAGTTACTTCCTTCGTGTGATCATGGGTGTTCCCGCGCTTTTCTCATTTTACTGGGAATGAAGGTCGTGTGTTAGGGGAGTAGGATAGTGGGCTTGACTTAAGACCTTGATGGGCTGACCCAGTCATTAGGGCGGCTTTGCATTATGGGGCGGTGTCGCCTGGGCGACGTGCGCCACATAAATGGGCTTCATTCCTCAATTGGGCCTAGGAAATCCTGACCGGTACAATATATAATTATGGATTAAATATTATTTTTTGACAAAACAGATTAAATAAATCTTTTTGACAAAATATGTCGATTCCCACAAAAAGAAAGAATTTCTATAAAAAAAATATAGTATTAGAGTTTTTTTTTTTTGAATCAATAATATTAGAGATTTTACAACAAAAAATATATATTAGTTTCCAATTATTTTTTTAAAAAAAAGTCAATCCCCATTTACCCACGAAAACAAAAAGAGTTTCGAAAAAAATATGATATTATAAATTCTACAAATAAAATCTTAGAGCTTTTACAAAAATATATAATATTAGAGTTTTTACAATAAAAAAATATTAGAGAAGCTCTATTTTGAATGACAAAAAAAATAGAAAAACTCTAATTTAATTATATATATCCAATAACTTTTTTTTAATAATGAGGTTAGAGAAGATAAAAAAAATACATAAAAAAAAGGAGTTCTAATTAAATGTCACCTAATCAATTTCTATGAACTATAATTGAATGTCACATAAATAATTTTTATTAAGAATCTATAAAAGAGCTATGTGAGAATATCATAATGTATATTATAGAGAGAGATATAGAGATAGAGATCCAAATTAAATAGATGAATGGCTATTTTAGATTTGCTATAAAGAGGATTGACTATTTTTGTTATGTCATCAATGTTATTTATAAATTAAATCGATAATGATTCATTGTAAATTTTGTACGTTTTTATTTATTAAAAATCAATTTTTATTTTCGAAACGGGCCGAGACAGGCCCTGCCCATACCCATGCACTCACCTATAAATCTACTGCTTGCTTTCTCTTTCATCCGTTTCATAAACAAACTTTCTTTGCTCTCTCTGCTCTGCAATGGCAATTCACCAGAACACTACTCTTATAACCAACCATGAAACGCTTAAGCTACTGTATCTCACATTCATGGCTTTTGTTTTTGTAGAGAGAGATGGTTTTTATGATAAATTTGAAGACAAGCACATCTTTTTGGCGAGATTCTTGCTGGTTTTCATACACTCTGTTTCTCTTGTGTATATACTCACTACCACTTTATCACACTACTCTGACTCTCGTCGTCCTGGTAATGCTGGTGGGATAGTGTTGATTGTGGTTAGTATGATCGTTGCATCTGTTTTTCTCGTCTCGTTCGTGCTTTTGATTTCTACTATCGCTGCAATAATCATCGGGATTTCATGGATTGTTATCATCTCTATTGTTGTCGTTCTAAGATGGAATGACATCGTTCATCAGATGAGAATCATCATCACGGCTGTGGCAAATAAGTCGCTGTTTAGGTAAGTTTCGTTGATTTTTCCATCTAATGATTTTCTCTCTGTTTTGATATTATTCCATGTTCCGTTGACTTCTATCTTTTTATTGCTAATTATGATTATTTCTTTGAGTTTTTAGTTGTTTGTTTAATTTTGGATGAATTATGTGTTTAGAGTATTATTATTATTATTATTGATGTAAAAGGGGGATTTATAGTATTCAAAATGCTATTAAGATATTGTGCTCTAGTTGTTCACGAGCTTTCCTAAAACGAATCGTTCGGGGGAGAAACCGAGTTCTATTCCTAGTGAAACAATTTTTAAGGCAATCAGTTGATTAAAGCTACTATATTAATTAAGGTGGGGGAAATTATTGTTAGAATTATGGATTTTTATTTTCCTTCTGCTATATGTAGATAACTGAGATAAACTTAATAGTGGTTTATGTATGCAGATTGGTGTCAACATTATGATAATAGCTGTTTTATTATTGGTGTCGACGTGTCAGTCTTGGTGTTTAGTATCCGTGTTTATATCCGTGCTTCATAAACTGATCACATTGTGCTAGAATCATTGAATATTTTTTCTTCTTTAGTTAGATTACAAAGTTTGTAGTTACTTTGCTTCAATCATGATAATTTTTACATTTAAGTTATATGAAGTCTGGTTTTTATAAACTGTCACTGGGTTATTCTTCATCTAGTGTTGCTGCATCATCATCATCTTACCGAAAGCCCATCATGAAGGAAGAGAAGACACCTGAAAAATTAGCTGCCATTCATTTACCATATGTAAGTGCCTCAAAAAAATGCTTCTCACTTCTTATGGTTTGTATGGAATTAGGTATTGTGTATTGGAGAAAATTTCCGAAAAATCGCCATGATCCAATTTTATATCTTATTACTGTGCATTAACTTCATCCTTCTATACTTTATATTTTTCAATTCTCAAATTTGTTCTCTTTGCAATGGCTTTTCAGAAAGCTACTTATTATATAGAAAAAGTTCTCTCTGCAATGACTATTCAGGCAGAACCTGCTCATTTTACAGAAAGGCTTCAGCAAGTCACTGAGCTACATGCGGCACTCGTCGCTTTTGCTGTTGTGGAGACATCATGTTTTGGTGACAACTTTGTGGAGAAACATATCTTTCTCATGAGATTAATTTTGATTTCGGTACTTATCAGTTTTTTCATGCCTATACTCGCTACTTCCTTGGAACACCCTCCTCGCAGATGTGGTCTAATGGAATTTGTGTTTATGGCCTCGTCATGTCTTATGTCTGTCATAATGGTGCGTTCGATATCTACTATCACTGCAATAATCACTTGCATCTTGTGGATTATTATCATCTTTATTAATGTAGCAAGAGGTAAAGTAAATTGTTCAACAAATGAAAGAAATTAGGCCTGTTGAATGGCAAATAAGTTTTACCAATCTAGCACAATAACTTTCTTTCTTCAGAACCTTGTGTATACAACATTTTGTGTTTTTGTTTGTAATCTCTAATATTAAATGCTATGAGTTTTATAACCTTTCAATATTTCACTTATCTTTTACATAATGTAGTTTTATGGAAAATGCTACTTAATGCGAATTGGAAAGCAAGCAGAATTTTCACGAGCACACCTTGCATGTTTTTATTGGGGAACTATGTATTGACTTTCCATATATGTTGGTAGACCACCATGTATTATGCTAAACAACATAGTTTTGATTGGCTAGAAACTTTTCGCGATGGCTTCGTGAGTACTTTTCCACTTTAGCATTACTCGTAGTTTTATAACCAGGTTGATTAATTGTTTAAGTTTGACTCACAATTAACTTCCCTAAAGTAGAATGTAGTGGGATTGATCAATTTAGCTTATGTTTAGTATTATAGCTTTTGGAAATTACCGCGAGTTTTTTGACATATCCACCTTGATATAAAATATGGCAAATTCTATGGTACATTCACCAAAATGAATGTTTCAAAAAAGTCATAATCTAGTGTGGCAAAGGCACAAAATTTTCTATGTGCAAATCTCAAATCTAATGGCTAGAAACCAATCAGCTCATTAGCACAAAAATAGTAGCAAAAATTTGGTAGCTAATCCGTAGCAATTAAGTTTAGTGCAATGAATAATATGATAGTAAAACTATACGGGAATGAATTCCTAAGAAGTCCGTGTGGAAGATTAATTTATCCAATAATCAGCTTTAAACCTAACATAGCTGATCTTGCTCTATATAAAGTTCAAATTAGATGGTTTAAGAGACTACACTATTGGTTTAGAAACTCAGGAGACCTCTATCTAGCTAAAAAATATAAGAAACTAGCTGAAACTCTTCAAAAAAGACTTCAGAATATTGCAAGATGACTGGAGAAAGTCTAACAAGTAAATTACAGAAAGTTTTAGATAACTTCTTTGATCTACAAGATAGGATAGAAAAACAAACATCCTATTTAGAAACTTTACAGTATGAAGAAGAAAGATATAAACCATATGAAACATGGAAATTTCATAATGGAATAAACTTTGTTTGTTATGAAGAAGATGAAACTCATAAATTTCCTCACCTTTTTCATACAGCAAATCCACAGCTAAATAATATATCTTGTATGATAGCATACATGATAAAACTCTTAGAAGACAAAAACCTTCATTTTTCTCACGGGGGGGAAGAGAAAGGAAAGGAATTAGAGATAGAAAATATTCCTAGGCCTCTAGAAAACCTCGAAGAAACTTCTGTTTCTACACAATTAAAAATTAAACCACCATCTAAATTCTTTTAGGAATGGACGATACAGAAGAAGCCCTTAATAGGCAATTAGAAAATTTGGAAAAACTCATGGTCTCTTTAGATATATCAGGAAAAAGTCAAGTAGTTGACGAAGAACCAAAAGAGAAAAACCAAATCATTTACGATTTTAGCTCTGAAGAAGAAGTAGAGGAAGAAAATGAAAATCCTTACTTCATAAAATTCGAACCAGCAGAAACATCTGGTACGAAAAGAACTGCAGAATTCGAAAGAGAATTTACCAAACAAAAATTCCAAAAGGTACCCCATTATTATGTACCTACACAAAACCCATTTCAAGGGCAAGGAATTTTAGACATAGACTGTAGTTTTGATACAGCCAAGGATCTAAGAGATTGGTACAATACAAATAGTGTATTAGTCCAGTTAAATGAAGACCTTAAAAATTTAGGACCAATTGAAATTTTCAATTTCCTACAATATAAAACTAGAGGAAATGCTTACAAATACATTTCAACCTTACCACCAGAAGTTATGGGAACGATACCCTTAACAGGAGCTTTAGTAGTAGACTGGATTCATATGTTACTCGTAACAGAATTTAAAGGATGGAAGGACTCCATTCAATCTAAGATAGCATTTTCCGATCAAAATCTTTGGAAAATAACTAACCTAAAAATCTGCAACATGTGCTATGTAGATAATTTCATTTGTGAATTTCATGACTATTATTACAACATAGATAATAGTACTAGAATTTCCAGAAACTTGATAGAACTATTCTATGACAAGTTACCAGAAAGAGTATCGGCTCAAGTTAAAACATTCTTTACTTCAGCATTAGCAGAAGGAAAAATGGATGATACTCTAGGAGGAAGGATAACCACCTTGAAAATTTGGCTCCAAGAAATGTGTAGTCAAAAAATAGCTTAAAGAGAAGCTCAAGTATCCCTTTGTTGTAATAAACTACAAGACAAAGTAGGAAATTATGGTTGCAACTCTAGGAAGAAACCTAGAAAAACAAGGTTACAAAAGCCCTATAAGAAAAAGAAATTTAAGAAGGTTCCTTTTAGAAAATTCAAAAAGGGAAACAAAAAATTCTTTAGGAAAAAACAACCTTACCCTAGGAAGAAGATATGCCCACAAGGCAAAAAATCATGTACATGTTGGTTATGTCATGAAGAAGGTCACTATGCAAATGAGTGCCCTAAGAAGGAAAATTCTAAGAAAAATGTCCTACATGCAATATATGCAATGGGATATGAACCTATAGAATCAGATATAGAATCCAATGAAGACATTTATGAATACTGTACAGAGACAGATTCAGATGTCGAAGAAGATACTTGGTAAAGGAAATCCAAGTGCCACATTTATCAAAATAGTGTTAAAAAATAGAAACCTTTTAGCCTATATAGACACAGGTGCAACTCTTTGTTTTGGGAAAAAATCCATCTCTAGAAATTGGGAAAGATTAACCAAGCCAAAAGAAATAATAGTTGCAGATAAATCAAAACATCAGATATGGTTTAACCTTAGAGATGTGTCTATAGAAATTGAAGGATATAAATTTTTTATTCCAACAATCTACCTCCATGATTCAGGATTAGATCTAATCATAGGAAATAACTTTTTAAAGTTATATGAACCCTTTACTCAAAGAAAGGATACTATATCACTTCAATGGAAGGATTTGGGAAATCCAAAAAATAGAAAAATAGTAACCACCAAAATAGTTACTAGAAATGAAATCTTAAACCTTATTAAGGGAAACCTTAAGGAATTAAGAACTATATGGGAAGAAAGAAGTTTCCATATTAATATAGAAGAAAGATTAGACGAAGTCTGTTCAGATAACCCTCTAGACAGCCTTAAAAACACTAATCATGAACTTATAGTCATTAAGTTAAAAAATCCTAATGACGAAATAAATGTTCCAAATAGAATTCCATATTCTATTAGAGATGTTGAAGAATTTCAACAAGAATGTAAAGATTTACTTGATAAAGACCTTATTAGACCTTCGTCAAGTCCACACTCTGCACCAGCTTTTTATGTCGAAAACCATAACGAAATAAAAAGAGGAAAGAGAAGAATGGTAATTAATTATAAGAAACTTAATTTGGCAACAGTCGGAGATTCTTATAAATTACCTAGAAAAGATTTTATTTTAGAAAAAATAAAAGGATGTAATTGGTTTTCTTCCTTGGATGCAAAGTCTGGTTATTATCAACTAAGACTAGCAGAAGAAGCAAAACCATTAACAGCTTTTTCATGTCCACCTCAAAAACATTATGAATGGAATGTTTTGCCTTTTGGACTAAAACAAGCACCGTCAATATATCAAAGATTTATGGACAAGTCTCTCGCAGGCTTGGATCATATATGTTTGGCATATATAGATGATATACTCATTTTTACAAAAGGAGATGAAAAGCAACATCTTCAAGATTTAGAAAGTGTTCTTTTAAGAATCAAAGAAAAGGGTATTATAATTTCAAAAAAGAAATCAAAGATTTTACAAAAAGAAATAGAATACCTTGGTTTAATTTTAAAAGAAAATGGGGAACTAAATCTAGCACCTCATACCCAAGAAAAAATACAAGCTTTTCCAAATGAGCTTTCTGACAGAAAACAAATCCAAAGATTTCTTGGATGTTTAAATTATATTGCTAATGAAGGATTTTTAAAAGACTTAGCAAAAGAAAGAAAGCATTTGCAAAAGAAAATTTCAGAAAAAATTCCATGGTCTTGGACTAAAATTGATTCTGATAATGTTAAAACTATTAAAGAAAAAATAAAAATTTTACCCGAACTCTACAATCCAACAATAAAAGATTTTTTAATTGTAGAAACGGACGCATCACAAACAACCTGGGCAGGTTGTATGAGAGCCTTACCTAATGGTAAAGCAAAACTTTCTCTGAATGAGAAAGGGTATAAAATTGAAGAATCAGATCTTCAATCAAAACAATCTGAAACTTCGAAAGAAGAAACAGATACCAAAAAAGGCATTGATTACAGTGCTTCTAAAATCCTGATAAAGGATACTGAAAATTTACAGTTATGTAAATATGTTTCTGGGACATTTACAGATACAGAATCTAGATACCATATTCAGGAACTAGAAACTCTGGCATGTGTAAAAATATTAGAAAAATGGAAGATTGACTTATTACCGTCAAGATTCCTTCTTCGTACAGACTCTAAATATCTTACAGGATTTTGGAGATACAAAATTAAAGCTGACCATAAATAAGGCAGATTAATAAGATGGCAGATGAAATTACAACAATTCGAGCCATATGTTCAATATATAAAATCTGAGCAAAACAGTTTTGCAAATACATTGACAAGAGAATGGAGCAAGCCATAAAGCTACTTCAGAACAACATCAAGCAAAAGGACGAACAACTTATCGCCCTAGAAATCAAAAAAGCAAAAATCTCTGCCGAGAGGGGGGAGATGATTACAACACTCAAAGGTTTACAAAAAATGACAACAGATGAAAATCAATCAGCAAAAGGCTCAGGTGAAGTTCTTAAAGAAAACTGGGACCTCCTAGGACAACCTTCTGGAAAGTATGACTACTATGTAAAATATTCAACCCCAGAAAGTTCAAAAATCCCTATCAAAACAATAGTACCCAGTGGCTGGAATATAGAACAAGAAGCAGAATCTTCAGAAACAACCTCAGACAGTAAGAAGTCTTGGGCTGACCAGGTCGAGGAAGAAGATGAAGCTAGAAAAAATGGTTTATCAACAACCATTCAAACAAACGATCCCGTAGACAATGAAATGGGAAAGTTTGAAGCTTATGTCATTTTTGATGGTCCAATGAAAGGGATCTATAGAAAATGGGCAATAGCAAAGCAGCACATCTTAGGCAAGAATGTGCGTCACAAAGGATACAAAACCATGAAGGAAGCTGAGCAGGCACTTTACGGAGCCTACAAGGAAGTTACAACAGCAAAAAACCTTCAAAAATCTCCAACAATGGAGTCGAAAAGGAAGCTGTCGATTGACAAAATTCGTCAGCTCGAATACCAAAAGAATTTCCAGGTAACTGACCCAACCTATATGGAATTTAGTCTTAGATGGAAATGGTTAAACCATTATGTGGAAGAATTCACCACTGAATGCTTCTACCCGGCTAACAAATTTAGCTGTCCCAAGACAGTTACATTACCAGGAATAGATAGTACTACATGTCTATCTTTCTTTCAAAATGGTTTAATCCACACCATATATTTGGAAGAGCAACCAAAGAAAACTTTTGGGGAACTCAAGTTTCTTCCAAAAAATCTACAAAATTTGGCAGAAAAATTCAATAATTTATATGCCAAAGGAAAAGAGATCTTCCTAGAGATCGATTCAACATATCCTTGGTATGATGAAAATACCTTGGAGCTGGTCACAAAACCAATATACTTAATCAAGATTGGGATATCCAACAAAGAATATCCGGTCATGAATAAAGAAAGCACAGAATGGCATCCAGCTATGTATGTCAATCAGATGAAGAATTTTCGTCGAAAAGTTTCAAGATTGTCATCCCAGACAAACTACAGAATAATCTACGAAGACTCATCAATGATCGTGTATAGCGATTCCAGAAAACCAGCAAAAGAAAAAGATATCAAGGCAATCCAAGAACTTGAAGAAAGAATTGACCAACTGAAGGATGGTCATGAAAAATTACCAAGTGTAATTCAAGAAGAATGCTGTAGATATTTTTTACAGTATTACGAAAATCATAACTGTAAAAACTGTCAAAAATCGTCGGCACAAGAGGACAAGGAGGCTAACAGCACGGATCAACTGGCCACAATGTAGGACAAAAGTGTGCAGTGGTACCTTATCACATCTGAGTCAGATGGGGACCACTTAGTGATAAATAATGTAAAATACTATTTGTCGTTTTTCTTAGTGCGTTTCGCTTTTTTAGTGCGCATCACTTTTTCTGAGTGCATGTCACTATTGTGTGAGTGCGTGTTGCTTTTTCTGAGTGCACGTCGCTATAAGTGTGCTGTCATGGAAAGGGACGTCCTACCTAATATGTGAGCCCTTCTCCACTATAAATAAGAGCTCTAAGCTCAATTGTAAATTACAGTTGAAAGAAATACGAAACTATTAACTAGTTTTTGAAGAATTATTTTCTTCTGTCCTTAGAATTATTTCTAAGAAGTAGCTCTTGAGGTAATACTCTGGAGGAGCTAGATCCTTGAGGTAATACTCTGGAGGGATCAACCATAAAACACAATATAATCAAACAGATTATATCCCAAAACAGCACAGACATCTTCGGATCGAAAAGTTTAACAAAACCAAAAACAAAGAAAATCATATCAGGTATGATTCTTATCACAACACTTGTTTATTATGTTATGCTGTTTACATAACAGATGGAAAGTTCGAATTTTAGAACTCAAAGATTATTTTCAAATTTTTTTGAAATTGAGTACACAGAACCTAGTTCTGATCACACATACTTAGAATTAGTCTTAATGGAAGACTATGATAAAAAGGTAACTTATTTACTGAAAAGAATCCCTGAACCAAATTTGGTTAAGATAATTCTAGATAAATTCAAATTTAATCATTACCAAGAAAAGATTTTTCTCGAAAAAATTCAAGAAACTATCGAAGGAGACTTCGAAGAACATGAATTAAAATGTTTAGTTCGTGAGTTAAACAATTTTACTAAAAATTCCAAATACATAGAATGTTTTCAAGGACAATTCTATGGAGACTTTGCAAGCGTACATTATAGACTAAAAGACTCTCGAATTTATAGTCTAATAAAAACTTTAAATATTCTGCCCGATAATATTAGTGAAAATTCAGAAGAATTTTGAAAAATTATGTCTGAAATCTCACTTTTTGAAGAAACATCTAGCTATTTTGCTGATGTTATACAAGATCACAAAATAGAAGAAGCAGACTTATCTCTAACTGCTGAAGAAAACTTTAAAAGAAAGTCTATAAAATTCAAAGAACGTCTTTTGAGAAAAAATATCTTGAAATTTGGAATAATGATAGGAGAAGAAGCAATTCCAATTGATTCTACTTCTGGAAATATTTTTATATCTACCATAGATAGAACACAAATTCAAAAAAGAATTTCAAGTCTTTCTGAAAAAGAAAGAAATAAAATTGGTTATATTCACATATCAACCATTCAGGTTTTAATCAAAAGTACTTTCATGAAAGGTATTGATACACCGTTAAATATAATTCTAAGAGACTCTAGAATTACAAATGATAGACAATCTATAATTGCACAAGGTAGATGCAATTTAAAATATGGAAAAATAAAGTTTGATATAAACTTACAAATAGGATTATCCCTAAAGGATAAGGATCTGGACAGATCCATAATCTTTAATTACAAATTAGAAGATTCAAAATTTATGAAAAAAGGAAATCATCCTTTTACAATATGCTATAGAATTAATTATGCTTTAAGTAATTCACATCATAGCATAGAATTTACAGGAAAAGATATAATTCATATTGATGAATTATTCACCCCTATAGTGACATTAGAGTCACCTATATTTAAAACTTTGGCAAGAAAGAGTTGTTCATTAATAGAAGATGACAAAAATCTGTTTGAAGAAACAAACGAAAAACCATTGATCAGAAGCCAAAGCCTTAGGGTAGCACCCCCAAAAAGAGATTTTGAAATCTCAGAACTAAAAGAATTAAATAAACTACAAAGCTCAGTAGCAGAGTTGTCCTTACAACTCGAAAAATTAGATAGAAGAATCTAATTAAACTTCCGCAACCTGTTACATTTGTTACCCACGATAACAATGAACTTAGCTGAAGAAAGAAAAAATCTAAAAGTCTATAGAAAAAGAATTCAAAAATTAGATTTTGAATATAGATGTTTAAAAAACCTGCTATATATGGATAGACCTCATGTTAATCCAATAATAAAAGCAAGACTTATAGAAAGAAAAGATCTATTGTCTAATTACAGACTTTTAGTACAATATACGAAGAATGAACTCCGTCGTTTATCTTACAGCTAATCAGCCAAAAACGCGCGAAACTCTGTCGCTCAAACTCTGGTATCAGAGCAAAAATCTCGATCTTAGGATAGAGAAAACTCACACCCTTAGATTTCTGAAGATACACAGAAACACAATTATGGAACTACACCATATAATTATGATTTGGTGGGACCAAATAAAGATTTTACTCCTATTGGTCTATTCAAATAACTTTTTCAATATTGTCAAAATATTGACTACACCTTAGAAGCTCCCATAAAATATACCGTAAGAATTCGAATTTAAAGGCACCCTGCTCTTTTTTCAACTTAGCACCGCTATTTTTTACGAATGAAATAGAAGAAAAATCCACGTATGCCAATGCACAATTTTGATTGCGAATATTTTTAATTGTCTAATTGTAAAAAATATATAAATTTGATATTTTGAAAATACTCATCGAAACAAATCAAACAAGATCTTATATGATAGCGTGATATGGTGCCAGGAGAACAACACTGCCAGCTGGATGTGAAACCCTAATACGCGCCATATAGCGCAAGATTTTGTGAAGTTTATTTATTTCTTTAATATATAAAGATATTTAAAGAAAATATTTGATTTGGTTCAATAATATTTTTGTGCGAAATCTTTCGCTTACTCCAGTTGTACTTTGAAGATTGTTAGAGAAAATATAAAAGATATATTTCAAATATATCTTTGTGCTTCAAGAAGATTGTTATTAAAAATATATTTATTGACAATAAATATATTTATGAAAGAAATATTTGGTGCAAATATATTCGTGAAAAATAGATTTTTCTTGGAGCTGAAGTATTGTTGAAGCCCTAATGATTCAAGTAGCCCATCAACTCAGGACTATATATATGTGAAGACAAAACCTAGTGAAGGTGGGAGTCTAGCTGTAGTTCATTATTTAGGGTTTACGTGTTTTTAAAACATATTTACTTATTATTTTAAAAAACGTATTTAATTTAAGTAACAAATAAAATAGCATTATTTTTTATATATAATAAAGCATAAATTAAATTTTTTACAATAAAAATAGAAACTTAAAATTCAATAAGAAAAACCGAAATATGATAATTGTCTTAAATTGTTTGATTAGAGAGATTTATAGAATATATAGAGAGATTTATAGGACATCAAAAAATGAAGAATAACAAAAGTGATGAAGATTTATAGAATATATAGAGAGATGTTGGAGAAAATTTAAAGAGATGTTGGAAAAAATTTAGAGATAGAAATAAATTGGGTGAATGAGTGAATGAAATTTGAGAAGGAGTGAATATATAGAGGGAGAAATAAATGGCTATCTGAATGGTTTTTTTTTTTTATTCATCAATGTTTTGTGACGGCCTTAGCCGTCGGTAATGTCGTTGCAAGTTTTTGGCGGCTTAGGTCGTCAGTAAGTGATTGGTTTGTGACGAATTTAGCCGTCGGTAACTTATTGACGGATTAGCCTTCAAATTATAATATTTGTTTAACTTTGTGACGGATTTTTAACACATATTGACGGATCAGACCGTCACTAACTTACACACGGCCCAAGTTGTCACAACCCATGGATTAAATTCGTCAGAAAAATTATGTTTTCTTGTAGTGTCATCACTCTTATGAAGCACAAATTAGAACAAACAATATCATATTTACCAATCGTTAGTTGGTTCAGTGGTGATTGACGTTGAACTTGATAGGAATGACCACGATTCGATCACGGCAACCGTGATTAGGAGGGGGCTAGAACCACTTGATGTCAGAACTGGTGGTGTAACAAAAAAAAAATACCATATTTTACACACATATACTCACAAAGATTTTACAATACGAGATGGACAGAGCAAATTTAGTCAATTCGATCAAACTTACTCAATTCAACTTAAAATATTGTGTCGAGTTGGGTAACTGAGTGAAAATAAATTAAGAAAAAAAATGAAAAACCCATTAAAAGTTGGGTTTCAAGTCAATCAATTCCAACTTAAAAAACTCACTGATCCAATATTAATGTTATAATTTTTTAAAATATATTTTATAAAAATATCAAAGATTTTTTTGTTTAATAGTTAAATATTTCTCATAATAAAAATAGGTTACACAATTTAAAAATTTACACAATCAAAATAAATGATTGTTTTTCATAGTACAAAAATATTATATTATAATATTAAACAAAATTTGGTCGGATTGAGTACAATAAAATAACTCAAATAAAGACTATATTCATAATTTCCATCTTCCAAACCCTATTTTTTACCATTTTTCTGCTGTTTTTTCTTCTATTTGCTTCGTTGACCCGTAACTGCTTCGTTGACTGGTAATTTTTTGTTCTTGTAGTGTGAGTATTATGCTTCTATATTAAATCACAAATCTTGAACATTATGATAGTTGCTGTTTTTTTAGTATGAGCATTATGAATAAAATTTATTTAATATGATATGATATGGTGATTTTATTGGGTGTGGAAAAGAAGTATATAATTGTATGTATGATCATGATGATGATTTTTGCTTTGCATTCAAATTATATGAAGTTTGGTTTATATACACTGTCATTGTTTTATTCTTCATCTAGTGTTGCCGCATCATGATCACCACCGTGAGTTCAATCATGAAGAAAGGAAAGGCACCTGAAAATTTAACTGCCATTGATTTACCACATGTAAGTTGGTTTACTGTTGGGTTGTGTTATGGTATCAGGGTCCTATGAGTTTTTAATTGTGAGATAGGAGTTAGAGTGTGTTTTATTATATCTTATTATTATTGTGCATTCTCAAACCCTTTGTTACTATTCAGGAGGAACCTACTTATTCTGCTAGTGACAATCTTAAAAGTTTTAGGCAACTCAATAACGGTATATTTATGCTATATTTTGCACTCATGGCATTTGTTTATTTGGAGGCATCAGACAAAAATCTTTCTCACACGAGATCCGCGTTGATTTTGATACTTGACTTTTTTCTTGCGCTTATAAGCTTCATCGTCTTAGAACACCCTCTTGGCCATGGTGGTCTACTGCAAGCTGTGATTATGATGGTTATGGCATGTCCTGTGTGTGTCTTATTTGTACTTTTCATATCGACCATCACTGCAGTCATCACTTTTATCTTATGGGCTATTGCTATTTCCATTGTTGTTGCATCAAGGTGGAATGAAATTGTGGAACAGATGGGAGTAATTAGGATTTGCTGTAACAATTTGCTGTTTTATGTTATTAACATGGATGATATGCGTTTACTCACGGATTCGTCCCTTTCATTTTCTATCGATTTTGACTTTGTATTGCATCGATGTATTCTATCGATTTCGATCAATGAATATCATTTAGTAAAAAAAAAAAAATCATTTTACACCTATTTTATCTAATTAAAAACAATGATAATAATATTAAAAAAATTTAAAAACAATGTTGTGTCTAGATACATAGACCGAATTGGATTGAGTTTGACCAAAATCAAAACTCGAATTATATAAGGTACTCCATTTTCCCCCTTTTTTTATATATTAAATGACTAAATGAAGAACCATTATATTTTTTTTTTATAAAAAAAGAAACTCAACATATTTATTTTCTTAAAATTAGTGTAACCTACTTACACTATTTTTTAGCATCATAAATGATAAAACCATCATTTTTTTTCTTCTTAAAAATAATAAGCTATTTTCACTATTTTCAAAGTGTATTACTCTTGTGGTCTTAGGTTCGAACCCCACATTGGGCAGCAAGTGTTCTTGCCAATGATATTGTTTTATAGAATATGTGTATTGGACGAATTTTTTATATTATATGATGTCATATACATAGACAAGTCACGTGAATAGTCGAGGGAATCGTGGATGAAGTAGTGTAAGGTGTCTCATATCTTTATCTCACATCCATCAACACAATTAAATTTTAGATTATGTTTGGATACTGATTAATTTTAAAAACAAGGTATAAAAAGATTAAGACCATGAAAAATCATATTAGACAACAAATTTGTCGTTTTGATCACGTATAACAGAATTTTGAAAAGAAAAAAAATTCAAAGTCACTTCGAAAATATTTTCCAAAGAATTTTCAAATTCTATTTATGAAATATTTAAAAAATAAAATCTGAAATACTTGAATATAATCTGTTTGTTATAGCTTTTTAAAAAAAAAAAAATCACTTATTTTTAAAATAAAAATTACTTGTAAGAATATTACATTCGTTTGTTATAGCTTTTAAAAATAATCACAATGTAAAAATAATCTAAAAATTGCTAAAAATGAGAAGCTAAAAATAACAGTTTCTTAAAAAATAGATTTTTTTAGAGGAACGAGATAACAATGGTCAAAAGGTGAAGATATTTTTTATCCAAAAATAACCTTACATAAATTTTAATATTTCAAAAATACCCTTATAAAAAATAATTTTTATCAAGGTAAAGAAACACAAAATAACCTCTGATTTTTTATAAAATCTCTAAAAAATAATATCTAAATTATTTAAAGTCAAAATCACTTATTTTTTAACCTATAACAAACAGACACCATTGAAAAAAAAAATACATTTAAACCTATTTTGAATAATAAATAAATTTAGAAAAAATATTAATTTTGGAAAATATTTTTCAAAAATTATTTACGAGGATAAAATTGGAATTTCTGGAGCAGGAGAAACATGGTGGAGGATAAACTTTCATATTGAAGACGTTACTTACTACTAGTAAAGAGTAAAGTTCCCTCAAATTAGAAACCCTTCTCTTTTCCCAATTCCATAATTTCCATCTTCTGAACCCAAAATTTCTTCTCTTTCTTCTTCGTTGACTGCTAATTTCTTTCCGCCGCTGGTCAACGTCACCGTCGCCGGTAAGCTTCGTTCTTGTTTCTTAATTCTTATTTATCTTCTTTTTTCTGTTATCACTGTAACTGATTCGTTCTTGTTTCTTTCCGTCACTGTTGAACATATTCGATGCAGTTAACGCCGGAATCGCATGTAAGCTTCGTTCTTGTTTCTCTCTGTGTTGACATTTCCCACGTTTTGTTAGTTTCGCATTATCATGTGATTATTTTATTTTGATCAAGATTTTGTAACTTTTTATTGCTAATTATGATTATTTCATCAGTTTTTAGTTCTTTTGTTTGTTTAATTTTACATTAAACATCTGTTTATAGTAGTATTATTATTATCCATGGAAAATGTCTGAAATGGATTTATAGTATTCAAAATGCAACTATATTACTATTCTTAATGTTAATGGGACTACTGTGAGAATTATCGATTTTTTTCCCTTCTGCTATATGGAGATAACTCAATCTAAGTTTAATAATAGTGGTTTTATGTTTTCCGATTGGTGTGAACATTACGATACTGGCTGTTATTTTAACTGTTACTGATGTGATAAGGGACTGATTGGTGATTTATTCGGTATGGAAAGAAAGAAATGTATAATTGTATGAATGGTCTTCATAAATGTTTATCTTAATATTCTAGTGTTTGAGGTAGATGCAATTTTAGGAGAGGATGGAAGTTTAATGTAATTAAGTTATTTGAACTGATTATAATATATCTTAGAAAAAGCTTGGTAGGTGTTTCGTAATTTGTATGATTAATTTGTGATCACCTTGTGCTAGAAAGATTAAAAAATTCTTATTGTTTTCTTTAGTTAGATTACAAAGTTTATAGATACTTTGCTTCAATCATGATGATGATTTTTGTTTTGCATTCAAGTTATATGAAATTTGGTTTTTATAAACTGTAATTGTTTTTCATCTAGTGTTGCCGCATCATCACCACCGTGAGTGTACTTATGGCCTATATGATCATGAAGGAAGGGAAGGCACCTGAAAACTTAGCTGCCATTGATTTACCACATGTAAGTGCATAGTATAGTATATTTTAATTACAATAAAAGTTAAAATTCTCACTTCTATTCATTTATAATTGTTGCCTTACGGACTATAAAATGGATCCTCCATCTTGTCAGTGTTGTTATGTGCACGTCTTTGTTTCTCACCGAGAGGCAAGCATCTTGTTAGAAAATGTTAACCTATTTTTATTTAACTTAGTACGTAGCTTCAGGTGTGGGTCCTAATTATGTATGACCGACATGAAGGAAGAGGGGCACAGTTTGATTTAGTTTAGTGAAAGGGGAGTTTTCATTAAGTTGGATTAGTTATATGTTACAAATTATATGTGATTAGTTATTATGTACTGGAGTGAAATTCTGAAGAATTGGAGTTTCACAGCTGACGTGTTCTCATTGAATCATGTGATCAAAGTTTGCAAACATTGTTTTTGTAGCATGGTAGTTGGTTTACTGTTGGGTTGTGTTATTGTATGGCGCGGTATCTAGGAGGGTCCATTGGTATTAGGAGTTTTTACTTGTGAGGTAGGAGTTAGAGTGTGTTTGAATTGGAAATATACAAAGAGGTTGGGGGAGTTACGACAACGTTTATCATGTAATTCTTTTGTACAGTGTTAATATAAATTTTTCCTTGTTTTGTGGTTTTTGTTTTAATTAATGTGACTATGTGAGGTTCTTGGTTGGGGTATCTGGCTGGCTGGATGTTTTCGGCCATGAGGTGTTGCTTGTTCTGTGATGAATTGTTTAAGACTTTCTGCATTTCTTGTGCATTTAACAAATCCTCGGAAAGTACCTAACATTTGGTGTTCTCGCCCTCATTCAATTTTATATCTTATTATTGTGCATTCATTTCATCTCTCTATACTTGTTACTTTTTCAACTCCCTAACTTTTTGTTCTCTCTGCAATGGCTATTCAGTCGGAACCTGCTTATTATGCCAGGCGGAACCTACTTATGGAAGTCAATAACATAATATTCAAGCTATTTTTGGCACTCATGGCATTTGTTTATGTGGAGGCGTCAGGTTTTGGTGACGACGTTATAGAGAAAAATCTCTTTCTCATGAGATCCGTGTTGATTTTGACACTTATCCTTTTTCTCATGTTTATACTCATGACCGTCTTAGATCATCCTCCTGGCAATGGCGGTCTAGTGCAAATTGTGACTATAATGGTCCTTGCATGTTCTGTGTGTGTATTATTAGTGCTTTTGGTATCCACTATCACTGCAGTGATCACTTTTATCTTATGGGCTGTTGTTATCTATACTGTGGTTGCATCAAGATGGAAGGAAATTGTTGAACAGATGAGAGGAAATTTGGACTTCTACAACAAATAAGTTTTAGCATCTAGGGTAACTTTCTTTCTTCAAAGAACTTGTGGCTACAACATTATGTGTTTTTGTTTGTAATGTGTAATTTCTGATATTAAATGCTCCGAGTGTTATTACCTTTCAATATTTTATCTATCCTTTACATATTGTAATTAGTGCTTTTGATGATTTTATATTTCCACTAGTACTCTTGTGATGTGTGTGAACAGGTCCATGGAATTTAAAATCTTCAAATAAATCATGATTCTATTATTTAAAATCTGGTCACTACTATTTTTCCCTTAAGCAGTTTGTATCATGGTCTAAGCAATATATTAAGAGTGGATAATATGTCATTAAAGTAATGATGTTAAGCTAATGATCCTGGTTTCTAAGTTGGATAATTGAGCTTACTCTATATTTTTTCCTTTTGAAGCTTATCACAGAAAGAACACTTATTCTGTAATGCTGGTGCACTGTGTGACTATGGATAAGGTGTGGAACATTCCATAAAAATTATGCTAATGTCTACTTCAATGATATTGTCGAAACAAAAATGTGTACTATCTTGTGACATTGAAAATTATATAGATACAATGCAATGTTGGTACTATGTTAATTGTTAATCTGTTAGTTTTTGCTAGAGGTGAGAATCAAACTCAGAGTATGAAAAGCTATATACCCAAATATCTAATCCTGGTGACTCTGACTTGAAAAGCTATATAGTTCCTTACAAAGACAAATACAAGATGGTGATAAGAATGCAAGCTTCTTTCACCAAAAAGCTAGTCAATTGAACAAACATAACAAAATTGTTAAACTCCTAGATAGATGGCTTTATGTGTTCTTAATTATGGAAATGATGTCATTAGCCTCATTAATAATAGTACTTATATTTGTCTTATTCCTAAGATCAAACAACCCAGGACGATTAGTAACTTCAGACCAATTGCTCTATTATGCGACCTTCTTACAAAATTGCATCTAAGAAAATAGCCAACAGAATTTAAGATATTTTACCTAATATTGTTGGCCCTTTTCAAAGAGCCTTTGTTTCTAACCATTTTATTATTGATATTATAATTTTTAACTTTAAAAGTTATCATGCTAAGCAGTATATTTAAGGTAGAAAAAAAGATTTAATTGTATTTTTTGTCCCCTTATTTTTATTTTTATTTTGCAGATTTAGTTCTCTTATTTTAAAATATAATTGTTTTGGTTTCTCCACTATATTTTTTAACTACAAATTGACGATGTGATGTGTTTTAAGCGACATAATATATAATTTGATGATGAAAAAATATCAACATCAATGAAATTGTACAAAATTTCTTTAGAAATTTAATTTAAAACATGATGTTATCATATTTTAGGCAAAATATTTGATATCGAGATCAAAACTATCAAAATTTAAATTAGGTGATCAATTTTTCAAAATAATGAAAATAAGAGGCCAGAACTATAATTAAATCTTAATAATATTGTTATGATAGCCTTTGCCATATAAAATCATACATATCTAGTTATAGCATGAATCTCATTTAGTCATTGTCTACCCAAAATCTTATAAATCTTATATGAGGAGTATTAAATATAGTCAAACCAAACAATTTTATAGTCAAACCACCCAATATCATTTTTCATAGAGTAATATATATTTTCCGTCCTTGTCCTTATAACTTATAAGTAGCAAATTTCAATTTTCATTTCTATAAAAGATATTACATATTTTCATCTCTATTTTTTTTTTCTAATAACTCATTTATGTCAAACATATATAAGTCCATAATATGTTAAAAAAATGTTAAAAGCATATCAAATTTTATATTCATTAAAACGAAAAACAAAACAATTTTATTTATTTCTATAAGTTAATAAATTTTAGTTTTTATCTTTATAGAAATAAATAAAATTATTTTGTTCATAATATGGTAAAATATGTTTTCAATCCCTATTTTTATAGTGATTTTATAAAGATGAAAACAAGTGATTTTATTTTACAAGGACGAAAACCAAAACTCGCTATAAAAAGTAGAAACCGAAAACATATTTTATCCATTTTATAAAAACAAAAAAGCCTATTTAACTTCTTTTTTTTGTGATCTTCAAGTCACTTTCTACTCAATAACTTATAAATCTCATATCATCTCATAGTCAAACCAAATCAAAGTATGTGACGATACCTAATACACAATTTTAAATTTGTTAATAGGTGTAATTGGTAAACATGGAATAAACCAATTAAGTTCCTCATTGACTAGGTAAACGGGGAGGTTACCTAATTCTTGGACAATAAGCTACTTCTTACGTACTTAAATTTGTGT
This sequence comes from Trifolium fragiferum, assembly GCA_954870985.1. Lineage (NCBI taxonomy): Eukaryota > Viridiplantae > Streptophyta > Magnoliopsida > Fabales > Fabaceae > Trifolium > Trifolium fragiferum. The sequence continues at coordinate 1,263,048 of OX940792.1, forward strand.
TTGCGAATAAAACACAAAAAGACAAGTAAATCTTTTGCTGGTCTAGTAGTATTTTTGGACAACGATAGAAGTTAAACTTGCACACGTACGTACCTTGTGATAAGTTTTTTATTTTTTGCATGGTTTATTATATATGATCCCGGTTAATTATATACTATTTGACTTTAGCATAGTAGTAACTTTTTATTTGTTTTCTACTAAGAATTTTCTTTTTTTGGTTTGGAACAGGGCTTAGGCTAGTAAATATAATATATGAATAGTATTTTCTCTTAAAAATATCCTCGTATAAAATTTGTTCTTTCTCAATTCTCAATTTAGTATTTATATGGAGTAAATTATTTATTTAAATTTTTTTTTTTATCAATTTAGTAAGAATGTCATCGGTTTATTCATTTGATTTTCGTATCTAATATGTTTTTACCATTTAGAAAAAAGGAGTTTGAAAAGGTATAGAAAATATGTTTAAAAAGGTAGAAACCTATTTTGTGTTCCACATATTCTCAATAAAAATTAATCACCACTGCTCTACTAAATTGTAAGGAACACTTGTTAATTCTTCAACCCTCTTAGGTTCAAACTTACTTTGACTTTAGCATAAGAAGTCATTTTTAAATGAAAGAAAGAGCATTCTACATTAATTAATTATATTATAGGAGTATTCATTCTTAAAAATGGGAGGTTCTACAGAAAAAAAGACTTGTGAGTTGTGATCCATTTGGTCAAACCTATGACTTAATTATTGAAGCCTAAATAATAGGACTACCTATTTTATTTTATCTTACCCCAACTTCAAACACGGTTTCTATTTTGATTATTATAGTTTAAACTAACGTATTAATTGGGTTAGATATACAAAGTAAATAAAGTTTGACTATACATTCATTTTTGTTGTACAAGAAATTGATATTTGTACTATAAATAAGAATATAATTACAACATAATAATTTTAAAAGAAGGGATATGATTGCAAACATGAGCTAATGAACGATTGAACCGATTCCGAATTAATCAATATTTGAGTAAAATACCGAATTTAAAAAAAATATATATCTTTTTTCATACTCTACATTTACTACACTAATATTACTTCAATTTTTCCTGGTCTGCATTTAAATGAACTTAACAAAGGTTTTGTTCGTCATAAAAATAGCAGATATTTGATGAGTTACATAATGAGTTTATTTACTGTGATATGAATCCAACTAAAAATCCAAAAATAAGTTTAGGATTAACAAAAATGGTGTTTTGTTCAAATCCAACTAAGAGAATGTAACATGAATTTATATGAGTAATTGAGCATGACCCTGCACCACATATATACTCAATTTATTATTATTTTATAAAAAGAAAATGAAAAATTGTCCAACCATTTCTCTTTAAGATATTAATTGGTCAACGCAGTCCTTGTTTGACTAACCAAACATGGAAAGGTGGCGTTTTGTCAATCAATGAAACAAGACATAACTTCAGTTTTTTTCTTCCTACTTCTTTCATTTTCCGTGACACAAACTGTACCAAAGAAGAAAACAAACGTGATTATCAATCTTCTCTTTCTCTAGAATATGTAAGAATTTCAATATATCTACACTTTACTTTCAACTTTCTTCAATTGTTTGTCCTTCTGAAGCTTATTCATTTGATTTACCATATTCTGCTTAATTTTGTAAGTGTTTTTGTATGCAAAGTTATATTTTTTTGGTAAACTTTCTTATGGTTTTTCATTATTAATCCTTTATGTGTTTTATTATCTTCAATTTTCTATCTGGGTTGTATAAAGTTTCAAACTTTTTACCATTTTTGGATCCTAGATGCATATTGTTGAATTAGTAAGTCATGTTTTCGAGAAAACAAAGCTTCAGAGGTTGGAGAAGCTTCAGAAGCTGAGCAGAGCTTCAGAAGCTACAGAGCTTCAGAAATTGTAGAGCTTCAGAAGCTGAGCAGAGCTTCAGAAGCTACAGAGCTTCAGAAGTTGTAGTGCTTCAGAAGCTGAGCAGAGCTTCAGAAGTTGTAGTGCTTCAGAAGCTGAGCAGAGCTTCAGAAGTTGTAGTGCTTCAGAAGCTGAGCAGAGGTTCAGAAGTTCTAGTGCCTCAGAAGCTGAGCAGAGCCTCAGAAGTTGCAGAGCTTCAGAAGTTGAGAAAGTTTCTGAAGCTAGTAATAGATAGTTAGTTTGTTATAGTTTTTTTTGTTTTGTCTTAGGTAGTTAATATACGATCGCTTGGCAGTGAAGCAAGCCCCATTTTGTATATAAATACCTTTGCCCCATGTGGATGAATGCAATCAACTCTTTTTCTTAATTCTCGTCTCAATTCTCTCGTTCTATTCTCTCTAATTTCTCCCAAAATTATCACATTGTCCCAACAAATTGGTATAACAGAGCCCGGTTGTGATTCACGTTTTGCATTGATTCTTTGATCAAGAAACAATGGCGAACAATGGCACAACCTCATCACAATTTCCTGCAAATCTTCCAGTTTTCAAAGGTGAAAACTATGATCGTTGGTGTGCGCAGATGAAGGTCATTTTCAGGTTTCAAGATGTTCTTGAAACTGTTAATGATGGAGTACCAGACTTGGCTGCAAATGCTGATGAAGCAGCAAGAGCCTTGCATCGCGAGTTGAAGAAAAAGGATGCAAAAGGTCTGTTCATCATACATCAGTGTGTGGATCCTAATATCTTTGAGAAGATCATTGAGGAAGAGTCTTCTAAAGGTGCTTGGGATACATTGAAAAAGATTTATGGAGGTGATGAAAAACTGAAGGGTATCAAGCTGCAAGCTCTGAGGAGACAATATGAAATGTTGGTGATGAATGATCAAGAAACGATAGCTGAGTATCTTTCAAGAATGTTGAGTATCACTAATTTGATGAAGTCAAATGGTGAAGCTTTGTCAGAGAGGTCCAAGATTGAGAAGGTTTTGAGAACCTTGACTGAGAAATTTGATCACATAGTAGTAGCAATAGAAGAATCAAAGGATTTGGCCACTATGAAGATAGAGGAGCTCCAAGCTTCATTGGAGGCACATGAACTGAGAGTCAAGCAGAGGAGCTCAAATAAAGCTATTGATCAAGCTTTGCAGGCAAAGTTTCAGAAAGGTTCCAAAGGGAAAAACAAGAAAAAGAAAGAAGATTCAGAGAATGATGGCAAGAACCTTAAAGATTCAGAGTCTAGCAAAGGTAACAAGAAAGGTTCAAAGAAAAAGATTGATAAGAAGGATGTGAAGTGTTATAATTGTCAGAAGCTTGGCCATTATGCTAGAGAGTGTCACTCTAAGAAAGTTGAGAGAAGTGACAAGGATGAAGCTCAATTGGCAAAGGGAAATGGTAGTGACTCTGATGATTCCCTGCTCATGACAACTACAAACACTGATGCTGATAAATCCAACTTGTGGTATCTTGACACTGGCTGTAGCAATCACATGACTGGCAACAAGAAGTGGTTCTTGAAGCTTGATTATTCAGTGAGACGGAATATCAAGTTTGCTAATAGCAGCCAGATCACTAGTGAAGGTATGGGGACAATTCTTGTGCAGAGAAAAGATGGTCAGGAATCCTTCATTAATGAGGTATTGTATGTTCCTTCTATAACAAGTAATTTGATTAGTCTTGGTCAATTACTTGAAAAGGATTATACAGTGACAATGGCTAATAAAGAATTGAAGATTCATGATGCTAAAAGTAGGTTAATCCTAAGAGCTCCATTGTCAAGCAATAGAACCTTTAAGGTTGAAATCAATGTGATTGATTTCAAGTGCTTAGCCTCAGTCACTAGTTCAGAAGAGAATTGGATATGGCACCACAGGTTTGGACACTTAAACTTCAAAAGTTTAAGCATGTTGAATTCCAAGAAGATGGTTCATGGCTTGCCTCAGATCAGAGCACCAAGTGAAATGTGTGAAGAGTGCTGTGCAGCAAAGCAGGCCAGAAATTCATTCAAGAATGAATTACCTATGAAATCAACTCAGAAGCTAGGAATGGTGTACTCAGATGTGTGTGGTCCATTTGAGGTGAAATCCATTGGAGGTAACAACTATTTTCTGACATTCATAGATGATTGTACTAGGCATGTTTGGCTCTACCTTATCGAAAAGAAAAGTGATGTATTTACCAAGTTCAAGAAATTTAAGACACTAGTTGAAAATCAAAGTGGATTTAGTGTTAAGAAATTGAGAACTGATGGAGGTGGTGAATACACTTCACATGAATTTGCAAAATTCTGTGAAGATGAAGGTATAGAGCATGAAGTCACTGCACCCTACACCCCTCAACACAATGGTGTAGCTGAGAGGAAAAATAGAAGCATCATGAACATGGCCAGAAGTATGCTTAAAGCTAAGCATATGCCTCATAAGTTTTGGGGTGAAGCAGTCTCTACAGCAGTTTACATCATCAATAGAAGTCCTACAAAGAGGTTACAAGACAAGACTCCTCATGAAGCTTGGACAGGTTTGAAACCAAGTGTTAGTCATTTTAGAATATTTGGCTCACTTTGCTTCAAACATGTTCCTGATCAAGTTAGAAGAAAACTTGATGATAGAAGTCAGACAATGATATTGTTAGGTTATCATCCCACTGGTGCTTACAAATTGTACTCACCTAGAGATAACAAAGTTGTGATTAGCAGAGATATCAGGTTTGATGAATCAAAGGGTTGGGATTGGACTGAAGGCACAAGTGCTGAAGGCTCAATGCTCAACAGAAGACTCATGCTTGAAGAAACAAATCAAGAGGAGATAGAAGTTGAAGATGATCAACCTAATGCTGCACCTAATCAACAGTTGAGAAGATCAACCAGAGAAAGGGTACAGTCAATAAGGTTGAATGAGTATGATGTGTTTCCTGATCAAGCAATCACTGAAGATGGAGAACTGGTCAATGAAGCAATGATTGCAGAGTTGGAACCGGTGACTCTAAGTGAAGCTTTGAAAGATTCAAATTGGTTGAATGCTATGAAAGAGGAGCTGAAGTCAATTGAGAAGAATAACACCTGGACATTGATGAACAAAGCTGTAAACAAGAGACCTATTGATGTGAAATGGGTTTTCAAGCTGAAGATGAAACCAAGTGGTGAAATTGCTAAGTACAAAGCAAGGTTAGTAGCTAAGGGTTTTCTTCAGAAGCCTGGACTTGACTTTAATGAAGTGTTTGCACCTGTGGCAAGGCTAGAGACAATTAGGCTAGTTGTTGCAGTAGCTACCTACAAAGGATGGGCTATGCACCAGCTTGATGTGAAATCTGCCTTTTTGAATGGACCATTAGAGGAAGAGGTATATGTGAAGCAGCCACCAGGATTTGAGATTAAAGGTCAAGAACAGAAAGTGTACAAGTTGAACAAAGCTCTCTATGGTTTGAAACAAGCTCCAAGAGCTTGGAACAAGAGAATTGATAGCTTCCTGCTGAATTTGAGCTTCACTAGATGCACATCAGAACATGGAGTATATGTGAAAGGCTCAAGTCATGATGAGATTATAATACTGTGTCTGTATGTTGATGATTTGTTGATCACAGGATCAAACAAAGCTGTGCTAGAGAGATTCAAAGCAGACATGATGAAGGAGTTTGAGATGACTGATATGGAAGAGCTATCATATTTCCTTGGCATGGAATTTGTGAAAACAGATAGAGGCTATTTCTTGCATCAGAAGAAATATGTCATTGACATATTGAAGAGGTTTCACATGAGCAATTGCAACCCTGCAATTACTCCTATGGAAACAGGTGTGAAGCTGAGCAAGAATACTGAGGATGAGTTGGTTGATTCAACACTGTACAGACAGATCATAGGATCATTGAGGTACTTGTGCAATACTAGAATTGATTTATGTCATAGTATTGGTCTGCTGAGCAGATTTATGGATCAACCAAGGATGAATCACTTGACTGCTGCAAAGAGGGTCCTTAGATATGTGAAAGGAACCATTGATCATGGCATTTTAATTCCAAACCAAAGGAACAGTAGCAAGAAGCTAATGGCTTATGGTTACTCAGATTCAGATTGGGGAGGAGATCAAGATGACAGGAAGAGTACTGCAGGATACCTGTTCATGATAGGTAATGCACCAATCTCTTGGTGTTCTAAGAAGCAAGGGATAGTGGCATTGTCATCATGTGAAGCTGAGTATGTGGCAGCTTCATTTGCAGCTTGTCAAGCAAATTGGATTGAGATGTTGCTCGCTGAATTGAAGGCAGTAGAGACAACAAGGATGAAGCTACTTGTTGACAACAAGTCAGCAATTGATTTGGCTAACAACCCAGTTAGTCATGGAAGAAGTAAGCACATTGAGAGGAGGTTTCACTTTTTGAGAGATCAAGTGAACAAAGATAAGCTTGAGATGGAATACTGCAATACTGAGATTCAACTTGCAGATATTCTAACCAAACCTATGGCAAAGGCAAGGTTTGACACTCTGAAGAAGCTTATAGGAATGAATGCTTTGGAAAACATGCCTTAGGAGGTGTGTTGAATTAGTAAGTCATGTTTTCGAGAAAACAAAGCTTCAGAGGTTGGAGAAGCTTCAGAAGCTGAGCAGAGCTTCAGAAGCTACAGAGCTTCAGAAATTGTAGAGCTTCAGAAGCTGAGCAGAGCTTCAGAAGCTACAGAGCTTCAGAAGTTGTAGTGCTTCAGAAGCTGAGCAGAGCTTCAGAAGTTGTAGTGCTTCAGAAGCTGAGCAGAGCTTCAGAAGTTGTAGTGCTTCAGAAGCTGAGCAGAGGTTCAGAAGTTCTAGTGCCTCAGAAGCTGAGCAGAGCCTCAGAAGTTGCAGAGCTTCAGAAGTTGAGAAAGTTTCTGAAGCTAGTAATAGATAGTTAGTTTGTTATAGTTTTTTTTGTTTTGTCTTAGGTAGTTAATATACGATCGCTTGGCAGTGAAGCAAGCCCCATTTTGTATATAAATACCTTTGCCCCATGTGGATGAATGCAATCAACTCTTTTTCTTAATTCTCGTCTCAATTCTCTCGTTCTATTCTCTCTAATTTCTCCCAAAATTATCACATTGTCCCAACACATATGGGGTATTCAAAGTTTGTATTTTTTTCATTTTTCTTTCTAGTTGGAAATTGTATCTAGATGATTTATTCTTGATAATCATTTAAAATAATTTGAAAAATGAAAAAATTATTAATTAATGTTACATTAATGACTATTTACCATTTGAATTTGGTCTCTTGAGGTTTTAATTAATGTTGCATTAATGACTATTTTACGACGGTCTCATAAACCATTTGAATTTCGTCTCTCAAGGTTACAAGGTTAAACTTTTACGCTGAGATGACATATATGACATTTTTATAATTGAAATGATTGCAGGTTGATTAGTGTCAATACTTGAGAATCATAGCTGATTGAATTGTGTAAAATGAAGTGCTTTTCCATTTTCAAAGACAAATACAAGGGTAGGGGTCAAAGATCAGCACCTGAACTAAAAGAGCAAGAGAAACATCAGTTTTCAGGATCTGATAGAGTTACTAAGTCTTCTTGTTCATCTACCTCTTCACCTAGGGGTATACCTAAACTTTATGAGGAAAAGGGTCATAATTTAAGGGTGTTTTCTTTCTCCGAGCTTAAACGTGCAACAAACGATTTCAATAGGCTTCTTAAAATAGGTGAAGGTGGATTTGGAAGTGTTTTTAAAGGTTCAATTAAACCTGTTGATGGAAATGGTGATCCTGTCTTAGTTGCCATCAAAAGACTTAACAAGGATGCATTGCAGGTATGATTGAGACTCATGAAATTTCTTTTGAAGTTATTTGTCATATAATTCAAACAAACATATGAGTATTGCATTTTCTTGTTTACTGTTACTGTAGTTTATAGCTTTTTTTGTATATCTTAGCTATTTCTACAAAATAAGAGTCAATATTCTTCTATGAAGCACTCACACAGACACTAGTAATAGTTTGAGAAAATAGAAGTGATTGAAAGTAATTGCATGTTTTAGTGTCATTTCGGTCTCGGACACAGGACACACCTTTCATATGAAGTGTCGGTGCTGCATAGATATTCTTGCTTGTCTTAGTCTAGTATTAAGAATTAGAAACAAATTGTTTGGTGTGGATTTGAAGAAAATATCTTTTTTGAAAAACCAGGCCATTGAACTCTTGTTTGTGGATATTAGAGTTTGTAGGTAACTATCTGCTTTAAATTGTTATCCTATTTCTCAGGATCTGTGCATAGCAATTGGCATTCATGTGTGCAAGATTTAGAAACAAGGTTTAAGACCGTTTTAAGCTAAGAATGTCTCAATTGTTTCAATTGTCATCAAGGATGTGCATAAACTACTTTAGAAACTTGAATTTCATTCATGTATGCAAGATTCTTCATTTATCTTACAATGAATTTCATAGATAGAGATTTGCCTCACCGCGTGTGTTATTTTCCTTATCATGTTTGTTTTTCATTGTGTCATATAGGGTCATAAGGAATGGTTGACAGAAGTTCAGTTTCTTGGTGTTGTTGAGCATCCAAACCTTGTGAAGCTTATTGGATACTGTGCTGTGGATGGTGAGAGAGGGATCCAAAGATTACTCGTGTATGAATACATGTCGAATAGAAGCTTAGAATCTCATCTTTTCAATAAAGCTTATGATCCTGTTCCTTGGAAAACAAGACTTGAAATTGTACTTGGAGCAGCTCAAGGCTTAACTTATCTCCATGAAGAATTAGAAGTCCAGGTTCCAATTATTGCATTATGAATGATTATATATTATCCCTTCACATGACTAGACCTACTCAATTAAGTTTCTTTAAGAGAATTAGTCTGTAACATTGCAATGTACAATATATTAAACTCGAGAATTTGAATAAGCTTAGAGTTCAATATCATAATGATGATAGAAACTTATGCTTAAGATGCACGGGATCTCAAATCCATTGTCTCAGATTTTTATATTTTATGTTCTGCATACTGAACTCTGCTTTAAACATTTTGTATTGTGTTGATGTAGGTGATATATCGTGATTTTAAATGCTCAAATGTGCTACTCGATGAAAATTTTAAGCCAAAACTTTCTGATTTCGGACTCGCTAGGGAGGGACCTGTAGCTGGAGATACTCATGTTTCAACTGCTGTAAGTGTCGTGTTACCTATATTTATTCAGTAGCAGTTTCACTTTGCATTAGTTTATTGCATTTGTTCTCATAGAATTTGAATACTGGAGACTATTAAGTTATTATTTTCTGTGGACCCTTCGCAAAAATAACTAAGGTATACATAAGGTGAAAGAGGGATGATACAAACCTGAAGTTTAGCATCAATACAATGAACTTTTCCTTTCCGGTCCTTATCATTAGTTTCGTTGGATAAAATGTTTGTGCAACAAATAGAATAGAAATGAAGAAAATGACTACGCAATTACTTCAAATCATGTGTGGACAGGCACTAAGTTGTAGATTCGAAGCCATTTTCTCTATACTAGCTATAATAGGATACTCGCGAATCCCCTTAAAGATACTTTAGAATTCCATGATATAGAATGCACATCATTCAATGATAGTTTACCGAACAATATTCCTTAACTTCAATTTGTATATAGTAGAGGAAATGATTTAGAGATTTGGCCGAGTTTAGAAGCATAAACAAATAATTTACTAATCGATTATAGTTGGAAGTCAGATTTGCATTGATAGTTGCCTCAAACATGGTTATCACTATCATACAATACCTGCGAGTTATATCTCATTTTGATACAAAACTGAACTCAATCGTTATGAATCATTAGTGTGTATCTAATTGAACTTGAATCTAATATTGAATCCTCAATCACTATGATGAATCCCAATTCATTTTAATGAGTACTTACCTAAACTTAGTGTAGTCAGCCACCTCGTTGTATCATTTACTTATGACATTTTTTTACTAAAATTTGATTAATGACTTGAATTATTTTGATTTTCATAAATGATATATAAGCTTATAATTTTTTTTCCTGCTTGTTTTCTTGTTTATTTAAGAATGTCATTTTTTTATTGGTAATGTATACGATTCTGAAAACTAGTTTCCCATTCATGATTTGAATCTCGACTTAGATAACCATGGTCTCAAAAATGTTGTTTTATGTCAGGTAATGGGGACACATGGCTACGCCGCTCCAGATTACATTGAGACAGGCCATCTCACAGCCAAGAGTGATGTATGGAGTTTCGGCGTTGTTCTATACGAAATACTTACCGGTAGGCGTTCAATGGCAAGACACAGACCGAAAACAGAACAAAAACTATTGGAATGGGTGAAGAACTATCCTCACGATAGCAAAAAGTTCAATACAATAATGGATCCAAGACTTGAAGGACAGTATTCGATTAACGCAGCACGAAAAATCGCTAAGCTCGCGGATCATTGTCTGCGTAAGAGCTCAAAAGATAGGCCGTCAATGAGTCAAGTGGTCGAGAGATTGAAGGAAATAATACAATCTTGTGATGAAGAACAAGAAGAACATGAACCTAATGAAGTGAACACTGTTGAGGTATCTGAAAATGATTCAGTTGAGAATCAAGAAGAGACAAATCAATCAGGATCAACTGAGTTATGGAGAAAGAGGATGGAACATCTTGCAAAACTTGGTGAACATGTGGAGGATTCTAATAGAAGAAGGTTCATGATTCAACATCAACTGAGAGCAAATGTGTCTACATAGTTCCATTTGGTCCTTTCTGAGCAATGGTGAATGATTTGATGTATAAAACAAAGCATGAAAAATTTTATGTGATTAATGTATATAATTAGAATGGTGGCAACATTACATTACTAATGATTTTTTTGAGTAGCCATATATTTTGTTTAATATGAATGGGAACTAAATATTTCATGGTATATAATTTGTAGCTTTTCTTTTTAAATATTTTATCTATCATATTAGGTTTTATATCACATCATAACATTATCTTTTAAAATATATACACATATATCTACAAGGTGAAATATGATCAATTAATATTGTTACACCTAGCTGTGTAAAATTTATATTGTTAATGCATAGTAATTTTTTGAATTTTCAATAGTAAAATAAGTTTTAGACATCTACTGAGTGACTTTTTTTTGGTGGTGTGTACATCTACTGAGTGACTAATACAGATACATGAGTTTGTTGCCATTCTCTTGGCTAGCTTAACTTGGGCCTGTGATTTGGGCTTGTGTCTGTTTTGTGACTTAGCCTTTGAAAATTGCTCTTAAGGCCTCCTCAAATGCTCCCAGCCCCCCAAAAACCAATAAATTAATACCTCAATTCTGGGTCCAGTTTGTATTGTACAATCTAAAATGGACTTTAAGTTTGGAAGTTACGATATGAAAACTTGCTTATTCGAAAGATATGGTCCGAAATGGCCTAATATAAAGAAAACGCAGTAACAATGTCACTGCATGTTCAGTTACGAATTTACAAGGGTGCATTCCAAAGGTTTGGCTAGAATTTTCTCATTCCAAAGGTCCATTCCAACCTCGATCATTTTTCTATCCAACTTCATCGTTTCAAAGGTGTTTTTTCGACATCCAATTTAATAGTTTTTAAATTTGCATGTCATGGAATTGGTAGGAATAGGTTTAAATTTCAACATGACTTGTTGATTTTTTTTTTTTTTAAAAAGAATTTTCACTTTCAATCATTTCGGAAGTCACAATCCTATTGTATCTTTTTTGGGAACAAATCTTCCGAAACTTCATCAGAAATATTTTCTAGTTAGTTCATTTGGGCCTTTTCAAATTTTCACTCTACAAACCACATTTGACAAAATAAAAAGGTATTAACTAAATATAATTCAGGTATTATTTACTTTACAAAATTAACCAACTATGTTCTATGCTCTAAAATACATTGTTCCATGTTATTGGAGGGCCACAACTTCATTGTCTCATCTCTTACAATATGACACTCTTTCCACTTGATATACATATACTCCTTATATATAGAGTATATGATTAGCTTTCGAAATTGTGATAAAAATATCAATTATATTGCCTTTTGTTGTTAATGAAATAACATAACTTTTTTTTTGTTAAAAATATTTAACCACTTTTAATTTTTAGTCTTAAATTTCTCATCTACTTTCTCTTCATTAGACAAGAGTGGCGCCCTCATTTTGTGCTTTTTCAACAATCTTGTTGGAACCATATGGGATGGTTGTTTGTTGCTTTTAACCCACATTGACATTGATAGCTCCACATAAAGTTATATACAATTATTATAACAAAGACTTTTTAGTAATTTTGCCTATTTTCTTTGCCTTTTCTTTCATATGTGGTTAATTTATGTTTCTCATGATAGGGGCGTCAAATTTAATTATTGATATTGATTGATAAATAAAAATCTAAAGAATTCGTTGAAATTTAAAATAATCAATGATAGGGACAATTTAAATTCATTGAATAAATAACCAATAATACAAATGATAAGGACAATTTAAATTTATCGAATATTTAATATATATTTAATTTATATAATTTATTTTTTAAATTTACAAAGATAAAATGTAATATCTCTTATAAAAAGATGGCAAATGTTAACGAGTTTCTTATAAAATGTAATATCTCTTATATTGTTTAATTTTTTTAATAAAAAAATTCTTTAAATAAAATGCTTAAAGAGTGTCCCGGGAACGCTCGTTAGCAAGATCCTAAAAAAAATATAAGAGAGTAATACAAGTCAACAAAGCAACCAATTATTTTGATGACTTTAGAATTAATTGTAATTAAAATTAAACGTGTTTAACAATTTGAAAATTACAATGAATTTATTGTGTATTTTTTTTAACATTGACTAGTTTTAAGACCCGTGCATTCGCATGGGTTTATTGACTTTTATTTATAAAATATTGCTAAAATATAAGTGATGTCGTGTACCAAAAAAATAAAAATAATAAGTGATGTTATTCTGTTATTTTTTTGTAAATTTATTAAATTAAATAATTTTTTTTATTAAAGCAATTGTCCCGTGTATAATTTTTGTGTAATAACTATAAGTAATAATAACAAATATTTATTATTCAATTTCTTTTTTTTATTAAAGCAATTATACCGTGTATTATTAAATTATTTTTATTAAAACAATTGTCCCGTGTATTATTATAATATATATTCATCAATAATATATTCATCAACATTGTTCCGCGTATTATTATAATATATTATTAAACTCCTTTTTTTATTAAAGCAATTGTCCCGTGTAAGATTAATTTTTTTTTTATTAAAAAAATTGTCTCGTGTGTTACTATAATATATATTTACCCCGTAATTATTTATTATAATATATATATTCATCAATGATACACTTCTCGTGCTATTTTTATGGGGTGCTGCTGCTAGCTGCCCTGGTCTGGTTTTTGTTTGGCTGCAGCAGCTGCTGTTTTTCTTGTTGTTTTTCATGTGTTGCTTATCGGCCAGCTGCGCCTGTGCCTTTGTTTTTGTGTGTTTTTCTTGTGTTTTTTTGTTGGCCTTTGGCCTTAGGTGTTTATTGCAGCCCTGGGCTGTTAATTTGTACTCTGCAATACTATTTTGCACTTCTTGTGCATTATAGTATTTATTAATAAATCCTTTTGCAGTTCAAAAAAAAAATTGTTTTATTCTCTTTTTAATTTTTTTTATGAGTAGATTTATTTTATGCTTGTCTTTGGATTTTTTTTTTTGTTATTTTTGTTTTGTATATTTTTTTATGAGTATATTTGTTTTATTTTATGCTTATCTTCTTTTTTTTTGTAATTTTTGTTTTGTACATATCTTTTTCTGAATTTAGAGTTAAAATGACATTTAAGGACATAAACGGTGAAATATTATTAAACGTACTAAGGACAAAATAGATTTTTTAGTAGTAGTTTCTTTTAATATATTGTAAATAGATAATGATATATATAAATGAAATCTATATGTCTTTATCAAATAATTTGAATGTTTCAAAGAACTATTTTATAATACTATTAATTAATTTATGATACAATGCTAAACAATTTTAAGGCTATTCCATAAAAAATTGTCTCAGCTCTCTCTGCATTTTATGTGTTTTAAATTTGCAGAGACTAATTTTTGAGTCGACGAAATATTTAATTGTTTTTATAAATTTAGACTATCTTTCAAATGAAAATAAAAATAAAAATCACTCTATTGGAAACAAAAAAACACTAATTTATTATGTATTTATTTATTTCTCTCCATCCACTTTTTCTTTTCCAAACAAATTAGTAAGAAGATCCATTGAGTGACATTGGAGAATCGATAGTTTTGAGGTGCATTATTGTCAGATGCTACTAGATTAAGTCTAATCTGCCTGTCCTTTTCTGCTTAATTAAGATGTTGGTCTTAAATTTATTTGTTTTGTTTTATTGACCCAATTTTAATTTGTTACCAATGCCATAATTCCATGCATCTAGTCTAGATACTACCAATCCCATAGATTTGACAATTTTTCTAGTGATCAATGATTTCTTTTTTAAAATAATTTGATGACTAATTAACGCACATATTTGAAGTTCAAATTCCGAATGCTATAAATGAATTTCATCTTTTTTTATAAAAAAATAAAATAAAATCTTTTTTTTTTTACCAATTGAACTTTTTTACTCAGATGGAGTATAATTTTCCTTGGTCACATGATGATGAAAGGATGTAACATAGTTTCACCCCATCTTAGATCTTTTCCATAAAGTATCTTCGATACTTTCTTTTATAGTTACCTCAATTTTTAGGAAAATTAAACAGCATCATAGTATTATATATGATCAATTTTTTTTCTCAAAGAACTTGAAAATTAAAATATGAGAAAAAATAATAAAAAGGATCAAATAAAAAAACAAACAAAAAAAAAAGCCAAAATTCCTTGTTGAGTTTTTTTTCTTTCTATCTCTCATGAAACTCCAACAATTTCTTTACAAAAGGTAGAGCAAAGATTCATCCTTGTTTTATCAGAATCTTTCATCATGGAAATTAATTGCTCTTAATTTCCCACTTCTTCATGTTTTTTCAAAATTTGGAATTTTTTCTTTCCAATTTCCATCACTCATACATGTCTTGTGAATTAAGCCACTGCAACTGATTCTGATCTTACAGCCTTATTATTTGTAGAATTTTGATTGGTTTCTGAATTTCTAACACTTCTTTTTGATGGAATTTTCCAGCTTTTCTCTTTGCACTCATCAATCTCTATTTGTTCTTGCCTGCACTCTTGGCTACAAAATGGTGTATTCCCTCTGAAAAAAATAATTCCAAAAAATATTCAATCACACAAATCTCATCCACATAATTAAAAAAAAAAAAACTCTAATCATCTAAATAATTATTTTATATATTATTTATATATTTTCCTAGATCTGAATTATTCAATGAATCTTGTACTTGAAAATTGAAGTCAAAGGCATATAGTACTAGTTCTTATGAATTATGACCCACATGAAAATTAAGTGTAAAAAAACTAAACTTTTATGAATATAAATTAGAAATTTCATATGGGGTGTGACTAAAATATGAATTAGAATTGAAAATTGAGGTGATTAATTATGAAATAATTACCTGTACATAAAGATGTCTTTGTTAAGGCCAAGATGTTTTCTACAAAGAGAACAAGCTTGGAGGAAGTGAGGTTCATCATAGAAATCTTCACTTCCACCATAATAAAAGATGCTAGATTTTGGAGAAGGAATTGAAGGAGAAGAGAAAGAATAGTTAGAAGCCATCGGTGAGTGAGTTTAAGAGAGAAGAAGTTGGGAAAAAGCAGGGAGCAGAAATGAAGGAAAAATGGGCAATTATATAATGAAAGGTTCAGAAAAATTGGACGGTATAGGGTAGAGCACATAGCATAGTATATAGTATAATAATACAATATAATAAAGTATTCACTAATCATAAACTTTTAATATTTGTTTTGTTTAGGGGTGTGTCTTCAACGATAAATGTGAATTAATGATCAAGATTATTATCGTATGATCAACTTGAGAAAAAAATTGGAGAGAATTTAATATGTGAGCGGATATTTTGTCAAACAATATATGAGCGTAGATCAACCCCTTAAATAAATTTCGAATATTATAGACTAAATAAATGTCAAAATTTATTCATTTAAAGTAATTGAGATTTTCAATTTGAGAGTTATTTTTTCGATAAATACTTTTTTATAGCCTCGGTTAAAAATTAAACTTTAAATCAAACTAGTAAGAAAGCCATGTATATAAAAAATTTTAAAAAATTCTACATCTATAACTCTTTCTTTTTTTTTCTTTTTTTTTTCATTTTCTAATTTAGCTCCTATATTTAGCAATACCTTCTTTCTTTTAATGGATGCATATCTTGTTTATTGAAAGTTTAATTGAAATTCAAATAAATTTTACAAAGAGCATGTAGGTCCATGTAAAAAAGTGAGAATAATATGAATTCAATATATGACCATCTATTTTTATAAATTGATATATAAATATATGTCAACTCATTAAATAAATCTCAGTTGTTTCGAGGGCTTATTTACGGATAATACTTTTAGTTTACCAAAAGAAATAAAATTTAATAGAAATTGTGTTTAGAAAAGTTAGATCTTCACTATACATTGTGTAAATTAATGTTTAAATTTCAATTAAAAGAATATTTATCTTTATTATCTAATTCGATCATAATAGAATTATTATTTTTTCCAATTAAAAAAATTGTGTATGTTAAAAATAGGTGTTTCTGGTATAATTCAATAGTCTTCTTATACACTTTGTCTTTTATTGAATATAAAATCAATCATGTAATGAGTTTAGATGGGAGCTCTCGACGAGTAGGGACCATCCAAGTGCTTTACCATTCATGGTGTACCAGAATTGCCCACACTAGGGAGGGCCATATATTAACTCATCTTTTTTGAAAAAAATAAATATGAGAGAAAATAAAATAAAATAAAATAAAAGGCAATGGCTGTTTTCATAGGTCATGGATGGGATTAAAACTTGAAAGTTTGAAGTCATTGGGACCGGTTCATGCATTTTGCACTTTTTTCCAAAACAACTTTCCCCAACCTTTTCAAAATTTGGCCTTTTTCCTGTGTTACTACTACAGTATTCTTCCTTTCCATTTTGAATATAAATTAAAAATAAAAACAACATTTTAAGCTTACCAAATAAAATATATATTAGGATCATAAAATAGTCTTGATATATTTTTTATTCAACGTATTTAAAAAGTTGTTTTTTAATTATATTCAAAATTAAAGTAATGTTTCTTAGTATAGAGCGTTTATTAATCGCACAATTTCAAACATTGTATTAAGACACTAAATATAATTGACTTGAGTATAAATATCAATTTTGAGGTAAGGAATCAAACATCATGAAAGAAAGAAAAAACAATTTAGAATTCAAAAACCGAATAAAGGAAAGTGTTAGTAACAATATTTGTTAATTTGATAAAACTCGTATGAATTTCATCATTTTACGTGGAACTATTTTTGAAGCAAGAGGCTTAAATTAATTTCAATCAATTAGAAAGTGGAACTATTTTTGAAGCAAGAGGCTTAAATTAATTTCAATCAATTAAAAAGTGAATATTATTAGCACTCAAACACTGCATATATATGATATTTATGTCCAAACAGGGATGGTTTGGAAGGATGCCTCTGTGGGCTGGCACTTCCCTTTTATGCAATAACACAATTTTATTTTTTTAGATGTTTTCTTTTTTAGTCTTCACGTTTCTTTTTCACATTTTGAATTTCCTGTTTTGCTTTTCAATAAAAATTTTGGTTTTTATAAATCGAAATTTTTTTTCTTGAAATACAACTTTAATTTCTAGAAATTGAAATTTCCTGAAATTTGAACTAGAAAAATTTCGGTTTCTGCGAACCGAATTTTTTATTAAAGATAAAATCAAATTTTTGGGGATAAAAAAGAAACATGGGAGCTAAAAGAAAAAACTTCTTTCTTTTATACCTACACATCCTGCGTCCCTTAAATTTTAAAAATATCCTTTTTCGGATTCTAAAATGCAAGCTTCATTTTATACGTTTGAATTCTAGGATTCAAACATATGGTTCGATACACTCTTCTACCAACATGAAATTTTAGAATTTTTTATGATTGAATTCTAGAATTTGAAATTATGTTTGAATTTTACAATCTGAAATCTATTTTTACTAGGGAGATTTTATTTTCATAAGTCGTTTGACATAATTTCAAATATGTCAGGATCAAATGACACAAATGTGTCAAACTTAGTAATAAGACACATTCGATAATTTTTTATCGAATAATCGTATTATAAAATTCACCGTTGGATTCAAAGCTATCATTATATAAATCATGTCTATAAAAATTAACATCAATCGAAAATTATTTGATGGGTTAAAGAGAACAATCAAAATTAACGGCTTTTACGACATTTTGTAAGACGTTAGTTTTTATGCATCTCATTGACATATAATATGATTTCCGATTGATGTTAAATTTTATAGACATGATCTATATAATAATAGCTTTGAATTCAACAGTGAATTTTATAATACGATTATCTGATAAATAATTACCTTATGTGAAGTCGTTATATCCTCTTGTTAATGAGTGTTTAATTATAGAGTTAGACCCATTACTAGTTATTATATAGAACCATTATCAGCTAGTTAGTATATAAACTAAAATGTTCACTCATTTGTACTTTGACACTTTCATTTGCATCCGTTCTATAATTTCAATACAAAATTTTTCAAACATTTTTTTCTTTTACTCTGATATCATGAATCTCAACAATGAGAAGTCAAACATTATTATACCTAATGTGAAATCAGACATTACCGAACTTTAGCTAACTTAACATCAACAAAAAGATCCACAACTTTAACCGCAATATATTTGATTTTACATCAACCGGAGAATCCAAATTTTAAATACAACATCTAAATTTACATCAACAGAAAAATAATGAAGAGCATACATATATGTGTCTAAAAAAATATCTTCTTGCTACACCCCTAAATTTGCTGCTTTGCATCTATTATAACAATAATAACATATAATTAAATAATGACTCAAACAAATAGCAAAAGAACAAGAAAGAAGAATTTAAATAAAATCATGTCTCAAGCCTCAACTAGGTTCTCTTCACTTGGACTATTATTCCTTAGGCAGGGGAATCCTTTTTCTTTTTATATATTTAAACAAATTTTAAACTATTAGATGATACACTAAGTTCATTAGTTTGCACGGATGAACAGAACGTGGCACATAGGAAATGATAAAATGTTAAAATAATTCACATAGCAATATAAATCAATTTTAAGATTTGGTGTCATGGCAAGTGTATCAAATGCAAAGCCTTTACGTTAAAGGGTGACATGAATGGGGGAAAAACAATGAATAAGAATCTTTCTTTTGCTTGGTTGGTATGTCTCATAAGACACAACTTGCATGTGAGGTCTATGATCTAAGTAATAATATATAAGTCATAAAAAATAAATTAAAGAGGTTGTATGAGTTAGATATGACGCATGGTTTCTTCATATGCTTATTCATATCACATTTTTGACACATATGCTTGGACTTTTTTATTTAATATAAAGTCCAATAGAATATGAGTTCATATAAATAAATAAATAAAAAAGAAGAAGAAGCTATACATGGATCCATTATTGTGATTTAAAAAAAAATGGATCCATTATTGTGAGTGATGGTGTCCATTTAATTAAAAAATTTAATTAAAAAATACTAGATTTATTAGAATTTGGTTTTATTATACTTTTTTTTTCCTTTGCCAAAGGATCTATTATTACTGGAGTACAGAGAAGATTTAGCTAACTTTGTGAGGACAGAAACAAGTGGTTGCTCATTTTTTGTTTTCGTTAGAGTGAGAATATCTTTACCTAATTATCATGTTTTGAAATATTTCTTTATTATAAAAAAAGTTTTTTTTTTCAGGTATGTTTATTGAATTATTGATATTTTTAATCAATATTATAAATTAAATACATTAATAATTTAATAACTTAAAATTAATAACTAATTATTTTTTAGGGAGTATTTATGAATTGTGATTATTTATTTTTGTATGGAACTATATAAGTAGTATCTATTTTTTTAATGAAGTGACATGAATTAATTTTAGTTACAAAAACTATACATAAACTATTGTGTGTGTCTTAAAACTCGATACTAATTAATCTGTCCAAAACAAGAGGGGCACTAAGCAGAGCGCAAGACCGTTTTATGATCAGGAATTGGTAGTAATTTGATAGATTCTAAAATAAAATAGATTTTTTTTTATATATAGATTTGAGAGAGTTACTTCATCACTAAAAGAGGGAATTTTATTTTTTTTTAAAAAAGCTAAGGGTTAGGAAACATATTAAACAATAATTTGGGTAATTATCGTTGGTATTTTAAGTGTAAGTTGAATCTCAAATTTGATAGAACGGTGGATGTAAAATACTTTATATTTTATACTATTTTAAAATTTTGAGTAAAAGTGTGGTGTACAACTCACTTGTACAATTGCTCTGAGCTCAATGTAAATTATCTTCAGACCCCTCATAATCTAGCAATAATAAATCATCTGAGCAAAGATCTAAGCTTTCTCCACTAAATTTTTTTAGTGAAAACTACTAACTGAAAGGTTGAGAGAACAAATGAGAGAAATTGTGGATTGTTTGCGGTGAACAAGTGGAGACGATTTTTCAGTTAGAAATGGTAGATAATGCAGCAGCTATAGAGTCTATTTTACGAGTAATAAAGGTAGGAAACAATTTTACCATAACAGCAATATGTTAATTTGTTCTTGACGATAAATGTTAATACTATATATGTACTTACTATGAATATGACACCCTCTAAAATATGAGTCAAGCACACGCCACTACAAATAGCGTTAGTAGTAATGTTATTGACTCTTCTAGGTGTACATGTCTAATAGTACTTATTTAAATTAAGATGGTTAATGACAATATTTAAACTAATTAATTAAAGATGTTAAAAATGAATCATATCAGGCTTCTTATTAGGAAAAACATACTAATATTGGGACTCATCCTAGAAGATTGTACTTGAGAAATGTATAAGTTCAAGTGAGAGACATATCCCAAATGGTTAAAAAAAGTGTTAAATAAGTACAATATAAATGCGAAATTACTTCAACTTGGCGATAGACTTGATAGCGGATCATAATTTGATTCCTTGCAACTGCGATAAAAAAGGAATTAAAATTGCGTGCTGTCAGAACTGATCCTCGAATCAGATTATACGGTTCAGTAGGCCGAATACTGATAATAATATAAAAAAAATGTAAATAATAAACAATACACATATTGTCTTAATTATACTCTTTAATTACACCTTAAATATTAGTCTTTGAATCAAAACCAAAATTAATATTTGGCTGGATTTTTATGATAAAACGTAATTTTTATAAAAAATAATAATTTAAATATAATTTTTAGAGATTTTTAAAGTGGAGAATGTCCAAAATTCATGTTGATGGAAGGGCAAAAATGTGATTGCATCTTCTCACATAACATAAAAATCAAATAAACTCATGATATATATGCAGTGTACAGCCCCAGCAATTCCTTTTGGCAGTTGCTTTCCCCAGCTCATACTTCACACATTTACTATACAAGAATTGAAAAAAAGTAATAGACATTTCATAGTGGGATTATTTAATTTCCAACTTCTCTTCCCAAACAAATTTTAAGTGTTTCCATCAACAATAGAAGAAAAACAAATAGTTTAACTGTGTATTTGGTTTTGTCATTTAAAAATCCTTACTAGGTTTAAATGATTTAGGTAAGTGGAGAGAAGTCGACATGTGAATTATGTAGTAAGGATCGTAGATCATATGAAGGGTAGTTAAATTATTAGAGGCAAAAGAAGGATAGAAAAATTATATCGAAAACTATTATAAAAGATTCAGAGATTAATACGTTGGATAGAAATATGATATTCTCTTTCTCTCACATTATAAATATAAATGAGTGAAATAAAATTGATATTTAATTCAAAATTTAAATAAAATACTTTAATTTTCTTTTAATAATTTTTGTTTAAAATTTGAAAAAAGAAATTAATTCGACCCCACTTACTGAGACAATGATTGGTTGCTATTATTGTTGTTGTACACTTAATAATCAATTTAAAGACAATTATATAAATTGTTGTTAAAATTTTAAATTATTTTCAACAAGACAAAAATATACTATGAAATATGCTAGAACAAAATATGGTAAATTTATCTTAAAATTTATGTAATTAACTTCTTAAAAATATAAAATAAATATGATTTTAAATATAACTTTTTTTCTTCAACTAGTACTCTAATGACATTAATTAGTATGACTTATATATTTTTTTTTTTAAAAATGCTAAAGAAAGAAAACAAAAAATAAAAAAAAATAAAAAATATCACTTAAATTAAGTTATCTCAGTCAAATGTTTAATAGACTTCACTTAAATAAAAATATCTTGAGTACAATTTTTAAATGAAAAAAAGTACTTTTACTCAAATATTTTTGACCAAGCTACTTCCCCTAGAAATTGGAAGTTAAAGAAAATAGAATAAAATTAATCACCAAACAAGTTGAAGAAAATGATGTAACCTCTGATTAAAAGAGAGTATTTTGATTTTCATAGTGCGATTAATATTGGTAAATGGAGAAACTTTTTCATAGGTATAAATACAAATTATTTGGATTTAGGCACACACATATAAATGATAAAAATAAAATCATAAATAATTTAGTCACATCAATTTATATCAATCATTTCTTTTATTTTTAAATTTTAATTAACTTTATATATGTGCCTAAATCTAAATAGTTTGTGCTTGTGACTATGGTAGATTTTCTACGGAAAATGACATTGAAGAGTGAGAAAAAGGTTGAAAAGAGCAAACCTGGAGCTGACGGGGCAAGGGACCTACTACGATAACGAGAAGCAGACATAGACAATGGAAGTGTGGGACCCACTAAGCATTGGTCTTGTTTGATGTCCTTGTCTTACAGGCCCACTACAACTGCCCGTTATTGCCGGTCAGCCAGCCATCTTACACGTGCGGTCTCTTCTTCAACTCCAAACTCAGCTCTGTGTAAGAAAGATTCCACGTGCAACGTGCTTCTCAATGATATCAGTTTTGCTCAAAAAGGAAGGAAACTCAATCATACTATACTACACTTATTCTATGCACTTGAAATTTTAAATTGCATTTTTCAAAATTAATTTGTATTTCATCCGATCTTAAATATAAGCAAAAATCAAAATGTATTTGATTCAAATGTAAGTCAAATACATTTTGACTTTTGTTTATATTTAAGACGGGATGAAGTACTATTATAGTGGAAAATTTTAATATGAACAAGTTTATTAAGTGGTTGATGATGACTAATGTTATAACGAATACAAATTTTATATGATATGAATTTTTCATAAAACGGTAAATTTTGTAAAATTCGTATTTGTTATAATAGTATCAACCACTTATTCACGATGACCACTTATAAAGATGGTCAACCGTAACATTGACCCTATAATAGTATCATGCGAAGGTTTACTAATTAGGAAGCGAATATGATTGTTCAATCTTAGTAAATAAAATGAGAAGTGTGACTTCTTAGTGTGTTTGATTTGATTCTTCTTATATTGAGAACATTTTAATTAATAAAATAAATTGAGTTTATTTTTGTAAAAGAAAAAAAATTAAATAATATAAATTAGATATTTTAAAAATGTAAAAAATAAAATTTTAAACTAAATTTCATTAGAAAACCTAGCTGTACAAACATGCGGGGCTAATGCCAAGGATGTGAGAGCTGACCCAACACATGGCCTGGGATACTAGATGGCCAACTTATGTTTGGTTTGAAATAAAAAGAATGATATGAAAATCAATGAATAAATTTACAGTATATAGTTAGCAAGATTATCCCTAAAATATTTTTTTTGTTTTAATTAGTAAATCTATTGGTTTTAACCAAGAAAATATAACAAAACAACAAATTTATAGTCCTTCATCTGTTCTAAATTGTTTGATCCTTTTTATTCTTATTTTATTAAAAAAAGGAAAAAAAAATTGTTGAATGATTTTAGTTTTTGTAAGACTACAAATTGTAACATACTATCATTAATTGTATTTTGATTTCTTTATATTTGGCGACCTCATAATTAAAATATTATTAGTTTTGCCATTGTCAAACGTTGTGATTAGAATTTAAACTACTCTTCCATTTATGTGTGTTGGGACAATGTGATAATTTGGGAGAAATCAGAGAGAATAGAACGAGAGAATTGAGAAGAGAATTAGGGAAAAAAGAATTAAATTGCATTCATCCACAAGGGGCAAAGATATTTATATACAAAAATGGGGGGCTTGTTTCACTACCAAGCGTTCGTATATTAACTACCTAAGATAAATCAAAAACTATAACAAACTAACTAACTAACTATTCATTACTAGCTTCAGAAGCTTTCTCAACTTCTGGAGCTCTGCAACTTCTGAAGCTTCCGCAGCTTCTGGAGCTCTGCAACTTCTGAAGCACCTCAACTTCTGGAGCATCTCAGCTTCTGGAGCACCTCAGCTTCTGGAGCTCTACAGCTTCTGAAGCACCTCAGCTTCTGAAGCTCTGTTTTTCCAAAACATGACTTATTAATTCAACACACCTCCTAAGGCATGTTTTCCAAAGCATTCATTCCTATAAGCTTCTTCAGAGTGTCAAACATTGCCTTAGCCATAGGTTTGGTTAGAATATCTGCAAGCTGGATCTCAGTATTGCAATATTCCAACTCAAGCTTATCTTTGTTCACTTGATCTCTCAAAAAGTGAAACCTCCTCTCAATGTGCTTACTTCTTCCATGACTAACTGGGTTGTTAGCCAAATCAATTGCTGACTTGTTGTCAACAAGTAGCTTTATATTTGTTGCCTCTACTGCCCTCAATTCAGTGAGCAACATCTCAATCCAATTTGCTTGACAAGCTGCAAATGAAGCTGCCACATACTCAGCTTCACATGATGACAATGCCACTATCCCTTGCTTCTTAGAACACCAAGAGATTGGTGCATTACCTATCATGAACAGGTATCCTGCAGTACTCTTCCTGTCATTTTGATCTCCTCCCCAATCTGAATCTGAGTAACCATAAGCCACTAGCTTCTTGTTACTGTTTTTTTGGTTTGGAATCAAAATGCCATGATCCATGGTTCCTTTCACATATCTAAGAACCCTCTTTGCAGCAGTCAAGTGATTCATCCTTGGTTGATCCATAAATATGCTCAACAGACCAACACTATGACATAAGTCAATTCTAGTATTGCACAAGTACCTCAATGATCCTATGATCTGCCTGTATAATGTTGAATCAACCAACTCATCCTTAGTATTCTTGCTCAGCTTCACACCTGTTTCCATAGGAGTAATTGCAGGATTGCAATTGCTCATATGAAACCTCTTCAAAATGTCAATGACATATTTCTTCTGATGCAAGAAATAGCCTTTATCTGTTTTCACAAATTCCATGCCAAGGAAATATGATAGCTCTCCTAAATCAGTCATCTCAAACTCCTTCATTATGTCTGTTTTAAATCTCTCTAGCACAGCTTTGTTTGATCCTGTGATCAACAAATCATCAACATACAGACACAATATTATAATCTGATGTGCATCTAGTGAAACTCAAATCCAACAGGAAGCTATCAATTCTCCTGCTCCAAGCTCTTGGAGCTTGTTTCAAACCATAGAGGGCTTTGTTCAACTTGTATACTTTCTGTTATTGATCTTTGATCTCAAATCCTGGTGGCTGCTTCACATATACCTCTTCCTCTAATGGTCCATTCAGGAAGGCAGATTTCACATCAAGCTGGTGCATAGCCCATCCTTTGTAGATAGCTACTGCAACAACTAGTCTAATAGTCTCTAGCCTTGCCACAGGTGCAAAAACTTCATTAAAGTCAAGTCCAGGCTTCTGAAGAAAACCCTTAGCTACTAACCTTGCTTTGTACTTAGCAATTTCACCACTTGGTTTCATCTTCAGCTTGAAAACCCATTTCACATCAATAGGTCTCTTGTTTACAGCTTTATTCATCAATGTCCATGTGTTATTCTTCTCGATTGACTTCAGCTCCTCTTTCATAGCACTCAACCAATTTGAATCTTTCACAGCTTCACTCAGAGTCACTGGTTCCAATTCTGCAATCATTGCTTCATTGACCAGTTCTCCATCTTCAGTGATTGCTTGATCAGGAAACACATCATACTCATTCAACCTTATTGACTGTACCCTTTCTCTGGTTGATCTTCTCAACTGTTGATTAGGTGCAGTATTAGGCTGATGATCTTCAATTTCTATCTCCTCTTGATTTGTTTCCTCAAGCATAAGTCTTCTGTTGAGAATTGAGCCTTCAGCACTTGTGCCTTCAGTCCAATCTCAACCATTTGATTCATCAAACTTGATATCTCTGCTAATCACAACCTTGTTATCTCTAGGTGAGTACAATTTGTAAGCACCAGTGGGATGATAACCTAGAAATATCATTGTCTGACTTCTATCATCAAGTTTTCTTCTAACCTGATTAGGAACATGTTTGAAGCAAAGTGAGCCAAATATTCTAAAATGACTAACACTTGGTTTCAAACCTGTCCAAGCTTCATGAGGAGTCTTGTCTTGTAACCTCTTTGTATGAGGCATATGCTTAGCTTTAAGCATACTTCTGGCCATGTTCATGATGCTTCTATTCTTCCTCTCAGCTACACCATTGTGTTGAGGGGTGTAGGGTGCAGTGACTTCATGCTCTATACCTTCATCTTCACATAATTTTGCAAATTCATGTGACGTGTATTCACCACCTCCATCAGTTCTCAATTTCTTAACACTAAATCCACTTTGATTTTCAACTAGTGTCTTAAATTTCTTGAACTTGGTCAATACATCACTCTTCTTTGCGATAAGGTAGAGCCAAACATGCCTAGTACAATCATCTATGAATGTCAGAAAATAGCTATTACCTCCAATGGATTTCACCTCAAATGGACCACACACATCTTAGTACACCATTCCTAGCTTCTGAGTTGACTTCATAGGTAATTCATTCTTGAATGAATTTCTGGCCTGCTTTGCTGTACAACATTCCTCACACACTTCACTTGGTGCTCTGATCTGAGGCAAGCCATGAACCATCTTCTTGGAATTTAACATGCTTAAACTTTTGAAGTTTAAGTGTCCAAACATGTGGTGCCATATCCAATTCTCTTCTATACCAGTAACTGAGGCTAAGCACTTGAAATCAATCACATTGATTTCAACCTTAAAGGTTCTATTGCTTGACAATGGAGCTCTTAGGATTAACCTATCCTTAGCATCATGAATCTTTAATTCTTTATTAGCCATTGTCACTGTATAATCCTTTTCAAGTAATTGACCAAGACTAATCAAATTACTTGTCATGGAAGGAACATACAATACCTCATTAATGAAGGATTCCTGACCATCTTTTCTCTTCACAAGAATTGTCCCCATACCTTCACTAGTGATCTGACTGCTATTAGCAAACTTGATATTCCTTCTCACTGGATAATCAAGCTTCAAGAACCACTTCTTGTTGCCAGTCATGTGATTGCTACAGCCAGTGTCAAGATACCACAAGTTGGATTTGTCACTTTCAGTGTTTGTAATTGCCATGAGCAGGGAATCATCAGAGTCACTACCATTTCCCTTTGCCAATTGAGCTTCATCCTTGTCACTTCTCTCAACTTTCTTAGAGTGACACTCTCTAGCATAGTGGCCAAGCTTCTGACAATTATAACACTTCACATCCTTCTTATCAATCTTTTTCTTTGAACCTTTCTTGTTACCTTTGCTAGGCTCTGAGTCTTTTAGGTTCTTGCCATCATTCTCTGAATCTTCTTTCTTTTTTTTGTTTTTCCCTTTGGAACCTTTCTGAAATTTTGCCTGCAAAGCTTGATCAATGGCTTTGTTTGAACTCCTCTGCTTGACTCGCAATTCATGTGCCTCCAATGAAGCTTGAAGCTCCTCTATCTTCATAGTAGCCAAATCCTTTGATTCTTCTATTGCTACTACTATGTGATCAAATTTCTCAGTCAAGGTTCTCAAAACCTTCTCAATCTTGGACTTCTCTGACAGAGCTTCACCATTTGACTTCATCAAATTAGTGATACTCAACATTCTTGAAAGATACTCAGCTATCGTTTCTTGATCATTCATCACCAACATTTCATATTGTCTCCTTAGAGCTTGCAGCTTGATACCCTTCAGTTTTTCATCACCTCCATAAATCTTTTTCAATGTATCCCAAGCACCTTTAGAAGACTCTTCCTCAATGATCTTCTCAAAGATATTAGGATCCACACACTGATGTATGATGAACAGACCTTTTGCATCCTTTTTCTTCAGCTCGCGATGCAAGGCTCTTGCTGCTTCATCAGCATTTGCAGCCAGGTCTGGTACTCCATCATTCACAGTTTCAAGAACATCTTGAAACCTGAAAATGACCTTCATCTGCGCACACCAACGATCATAGTTTTCACCTTTGAAAACTGGAAGATTTGCAGGAAATTGTGATGAGGTTGTGCCATTGTTCGCCATTGTTTCTTGATCAAAGAATCAATGCAGAATGTGAATCACAACCGGGCTCTGTTATACCAATTTGTTGGGACAATATGATAATTTGGGAGAAATCAGAGAGAATAGAACGAGAGAATTAAGAAGAGAATTAGGGAAAAAAGAATTAAATTGCATTCACCCACAAGGGGCAAAGGTATTTATATACAAAAATGGGGAGCTTGTTTCACTACTAAGCGTTCGTATATTACCTAACTAAGACAAATCAAAAACTATAACAAACTAACTAACTAACTATTCATTACTAGCTTCAGAAGCTTTCTCAACTTCTGGAGCTCTGCAACTTCTGAAGCTTCCGCAGCTTCTGGAGCTCTGCAGCTTCTGAAGCACCTCAACTTCTGGAGCATCTCAGCTTCTGGAGCACCTCAGCTTCTGGAGCTCTACAGCTTCTGAAGCATCTCAGCTTCTGGAGCTCTACAGCTTCTGAAGCATCAGCTTCTGAAGCACCTCAGCTTCTGAAGCTCTGTTTTTTCAAAACATGACTTATTAATTCAAACAATGTGCATGAATTTTCAATACTTATTGTTGTTCTGATCTATCATCTAAAGAAGAAAAAAAAGGTATTTGATGGGTGTATATATCAAAACTAACACAAATTTTAACAAACAAAAATTTAAAATATATGTTCCTTGATTTTTTATTTTTTATTTATTTTTTATGTTTTTCACAGAACTAATTATTAAGTAATTCTTCTCTTTTGCATAGATGATATTTACCTGTTCTTTCTATTGTATCTCTATTATACACTGCATATAATATACTACTTGGTGAATGGTGATTTCGCTTTAGTACAGTGCATGAGTAGTTTAGTTTTTTTGCAAGATAATAATCACAAAAATATCATTATTTGGATAAACTCCATGCAAATTTGAATTAGCACTGCCAAGTTCATAAATTTTAAGTTTATGAAGATTGATGAATGATGATTAAACTTAAAGACATTGATATGATATGGACAAGGGAATTGAATTGGGATATTTGAGTTGAACTTCCCAAAAGCATATATAAAACATTGTGGTTATCACAGATTATCATGAAGACTAAAAACAACTATACAATGATGAATTTAGCCACCACATTTTTACTTAAAATTTTAACATTAGTAGTTTTTGGGACGGAGGTAGGAATTACGTTTAGGGGATTGAGTTTAAAAGTATAATTTAATAAAAAAAAAAACATAAATTTTTAAAGTATATAACATATATAAAAATTTATAAGTTAAATTCAAAATTAATATTGTGAATATGCATAATTCACTTGACATATCAACAATTTGAATATTGCGTAACCAAATTTTCAAAATTACATTTCAAGCCTTTTTAAATATGTTTGAGATCTAAACAAAGTCCAGAAAATATGTAGGAGTAACATTTAAAAGATTTAGCGACATCAATTAACCAATCAATTTTATTCGCATTTATCCATTTCTTTCAGCTTTACGTTTACTTATGTTTATCTTAGCTTAATAGTTTTCAAGAATCCTAAAATCTGCAGTTAACACTCTTTGAAAGAGTTAATGAATCCACAATCGGGAGACATGATCCCTTGAGGAAATGGGAAATTATTCAAAGCTAATACACCCAAAAAAGAAACTAATAACTTTGTGTTTACAACAACGAATTTGTCGAAGAGATAAGAGATATAATCCCCTTATTATGGGGCTCAATTCTTGTATTTTGTGAATGGTCGAAATTTGATTGCGAGGGGAAGAATACATATTGTACCTAACATGTTTTTCATTAAAAATTAATCAGTATTAATGGTTGAAACTTCGTATCTATAACATAGTAAAAAAAATATTTTTTAATTTGTTTTTTTTAATATATATAACAACCTAATAATTTTTCAACAAAAAAGCACCCAATAACTTTATGGAAATCCAAAATATTTGTTAAAATCATAAAAGACTAGTCATAATTAAAATAATTAAGAAAAAAAGTTAAAATCTTGAAAAGTAAAATAAAAAATACAAAGTAAAAAACCTAAGCATTTACCCTTAAAGATAAATAAAAACTTCATTAAATTGGTCACAATTTTCCTTGAAAGGGTCAAAGGGCAATGAAAAAATAAAATCATATTAACATTCATTAAAATGTAGTATGTAATTACATCTCATCATTTCGTTCTCCACATTTTAATGCTAGAAAAGTGGGCTATGCTTGGCCAATTTGAGTTTGGTCATAACAATTTGACACAGCGAAGAACATTGGGAAGGAAGAGGAAACAAGAGAGGAAAGATAGAAACACAAAAAAAAACTATCTTTCCTTCTCAACATTTAGCAAAAAAGTTCACTCCCATTTCAAAAATCTTATTGTGCTAGTTGGGTTTATAATATTTCTGCATGCAAAGATATCCATAAGCAGGTAACATTTATTTATCTTTGTGTATTTTCATCACCCTACATATCCACTTTTCTTTTCATAATTTTTTTGTTTTTTAAAATGATGTGATCATTGAAATTGTAATATAGCATATAAAATTAACCAAATTTTAAAATATTTATTGAAATAAAAAATCTCCTTGTCACAATATATAGTTTTTCTTTTTTGTACATGACAATTTTATCTCTAACATTATTCTCAAGGTTGTCAAGGTCGCAATGTGACGAAGAATTTTTTTGTTTTAGAATTTCGTTAATTTTATGAGCTAAGCTGACAATAATACAATATCATTGATTAAATTTATAATTCAATGATAAAAAAAAGTTATCAAGTGCGAATAATTTGAAATGACTAATTTGCAAAAATTGTTTTTCAGGTCACAATCAAAGAATTTAAGAGCTTCAAAATTATAATATTTAACAACCTAATCAAATAAGTCAAATTGATCCTTAAAAAAAATGTCACAAAGCACATTAAAAAGAGCCATTGGAGCAGTGAAGGATCAAACAAGCATTGGTCTAGCAAAAGTTGGAAGCAGCACTTCACTAGGTGATCTTGAAGTAGCCATTGTTAAAGCAACAAGACACAATGAATATCCAGCTGAAGAAAAACACATTAGAGAGATTTTAAGCTTAACATGTTACTCACGTGCATTCATAAGTGCTTGTGTCAATAATCTCTCTAAACGTTTAAGCAAAACAAGTAGTTGGACAGTTGCTTTAAAAACACTTGTTTTGATTCAAAGGTTGTTGTCAGAAGGTGATCCTGCTTATGAACAAGAAATATTTTTCTCAACTAGACGCGGAACTCGACTTCTTAACATGTGTGATTTTAGGGACAAGTCTAAGACTGAATCATGGGATCTCTCGGCGTTTGTTCGCACGTATGCGTTGTATCTAGATGAGAGGCTTGAGTATAGAATGCAACATAGGCGTGGAAGGCGTAGTAGGTTCTCGTTTGATGAAGATGACGAAGAACAATCAAGGGATAGGGAAAGAGGTAGATATAAAGAAAGAGATAAGGATAGAGAAGTTGTTGTGAGATCTCCTCCATTGAGTGAAATGAAGACTGAACAACTATTTTCCAAAATGCAGCATTTGCAGTTGTTGCTTGAGCGCTTTATGGCTTGTCGTCCCATAGGTTCGTTTATATTTAGGAAATTGGATCCTCTCCAATTTTTTCCCTCATGTTTTCTCTCCAATGGTAATCTTAGCCATTCATTCAATTTATTTCTCTCTCTTCTTAAATGATTTTATGCTCTTTATAATTTATCAACCCTTAGATCAACAAAAGGAGAGAAAACATGAGGGAATAAATTGGAGAGGATCCAAATCCTATATTTAGAACATGAAAAGTTCGCCTCCTATAACATTATTAATCCTATGTAGCGAAAACGATGTTTTTTTTGTTAGACATGATAGCATCAAATAAACAGATTGATAAGACATCTCAAAAGTGACATCTTTTAGTCTTCGCTTTAAAAGCGGAGACTAAAGTATATCACTTTTAAGATGTCTTAGGTCAATAAAAGAATTACTTTACGAGAATTATAAAAGCAAAACCTATATCAAAACCTCTATAGGCATCTTACATTATTTTTATATAGTTAGGTAGCAATAGGTATTGTAAAAATGCACTCTTTCAATGAATGCAAACAAAATTTCAATAAAATAAAATTACATATAGAAGCATAAGAAGCAATCTGATACTTATTTGAATTCAACAGGGAGAGCAAAGTCTCATAGAATTGTGATAGTGGCACTCTACCCAATTGTGAAGGAAAGTTTTCAAATATACCATGACATGACACAAATACTAGGTATCTTCATCGATCGTTTCATTGAAATGGAAGTACAAGAATGCTCTAAGGCTTACGACATTTTCTGTCGTGTTGGAAAACAGTACGACGAGCTAGACTTGTTTTACAGCTGGTCTAAAAGTATTGGAATTGCAAGATCTTCTGAGTATCCAGAGATTGAAAGAGTTACAACAAAGAAATTGGAACTCATTGATCAGTTCATCAAAGACAAAACCAAGAAACTTAATACACAAGAAAGAGAAACCGAGAAGAACGAAGAAAATGAACTAGAAGAGGATTTGAATGAAATCAAAGCACTTCCACCACCAGAAGGATTCAATGAAGAACCAACAGAAGAAGTTGTAAATGAAGAGATAGAACAAAAAGAAGAAAAAATAGTGCAAACAGAAGTTGATTTGTTAGATTTAGGTGACATTATGGAGACAAAACAAGATTATGATGAAAACAAATTAGCATTGGCATTATTTGATGGTGAATTACCAACAACAAGTAATAGCACACAAGCACTTCCATGGCATGCTTTTGATGATGTATCAGATTGGGAAACAACACTAGTTCAATCAAGTAGCTATTTACCAAATCAAAAACCATCATTAGGTGGTGGATTTGATACATTGTTATTGGATAGTATGTATAAACAAGCACCAACATCAATGCAAGGAGTAAATGGTTATGGAACAATGTTAGCATTGCCAGCACCAACATCATCAAGGAATGGTTATGAAGATCCATTTGCAGCATCATTTGTTGTGGCACCACCAGCTTATGTACAAATGCCAGAGGTTGAGAAGAGACAAAGGTTATTAGCTGAGGAACAAGCTATGTGGCAGCCATTTGCAACAAGTGGAATGCAAGGACATGTTGGATTTACAACACAGCAACAACCTAGTAATCTCTACATGGGAGGGTACCAACAAAATTATTATGGGAACTATCATTAACTAGGAAGAATATATTATTTTCATTAGTTTGTACTAACCCAAATCATTTTCCCTCTAACCCTTTATTTCCTTGGTGAAGTAAAATTTAAGTGGACAGCTATAGAAGAACTTGTTTATAGGCTTCTTGCAATTGATCACACAAGTGAAAGTGAAAATTCAGTCTATCAGATTATTTCACATATTTAATTAATAGTATAAATTCTTTATAGTTTTAAGTTAGAATTTTCTTTTTCTTTGAAATTATATATTATTGTATTAATAGGTTTTTTATATATCAAATAAAATATCATAAATTGAATAAACTAATTAATAAATTTAAAGCTCATATATTTTAGATTTTAAAATTTAATACTATGTATTGTCAAAAAATAATTTGAAACTATATTAAATTTTAGGACAAACCAATTTTGTATGAATGAGCTAACTTTATATTGAAAATGAATTACTGATAGTAAAACTATTCTATCTTATGTTAGCTGAATTAGTTGAATATGCAAAAAAGTTATTCTCAGATGATGACTGCCAGAAGTGCTTTCACATTAATACCAACACCACATTGCTATTATCAAACACAACACTTTCACATTAATACCAACACCAAATATTTGTTAACTCATTCTTGCATGAAAGTTCTCACATTCAGTTTGAAACTAATAATAGCTTAATGCATATTTTTCTTAACACAAGGAGGTTTGGGATCAATATGGCCAAGGATGAAGTGCTTGCCTTGATATTCTAATGGAATTTTAATACTGTTAAACGCAAAATGGTGCGTGTGACCATCAAAATTTCAAGCATCTGCATAAGCAATACGAAGCATGAGCTTATGAAGTTGAAATTGTATTGCATATAATCCAAAATATATATCAAGCTTTTGTTTCTAATAATTTCAAGGTCTTAGGTCAACTTCCTGGAGCTATAGATGGAAGCCGTTGAAATATATTATTTCATCAATTCGGTTTTCAACACAAAAATACATGACGAAAATGTTCTTCAGCAACTTTGATTACACTGAGACAAATAACCGAGGGGGAAATAAACAAATCGAAAAAGTAAAAAGCTCAACTAAGGTACTTAGCCTGTAAGAGCTGAGTTGAGAGCGCTATGCACATCAACTCCAATCTGGGCTTCAGCCTTCTCCAAGTCAGTTGATGCTGAGTTGAGCTTCTGAGTGAACTCTTGAAGACCCTTCTGCACTTGGGCTGCATCAATTTGATCCACTGGGACAGCCTCAACTGCGATTATATCAGCAACAGAGTTTGCATGGATGAAGACAAAGCCGCTGCTTACAAAATACTTGGTTGTATCATTCCCTTCATGAACAGACAAGACCCCAGGTTTCAACTCAGCAATTGTTGGGACATGGCCTGGGAGAACACCCATCTGGCCAGTTGTAGCTGGGACTATAACCATATCGACCTATAAAACATACACTGTGTCATTTTCCATGAGAAAGAGAATTAAGGAATTTTCTAACATTGAAACCCTGAGTCAAGAAAAAATCATCGAAACCTAAAACACTATGGAACCAGTTTGGGCAGAGAGATTGCAGCATTAGAAAGGAGTCATTGAGAACGTTTTCATGGTTTAATTTTTTATTTATTAGTCGCTTCTTTTTTCAAAGTTTACTATGAGTTATGACCAGTATTATTGATTGTGGACCATGATGGAAAACCAAAAATACGCCATTTAAGCCACCATCCTTCACAAATTGGCCATAGCAGTTGCCAAAAAATCTGCCACCGCATCCTCCATGGTGCCACCATGGCGGATATTTGACAGCATTGGCTATGACCAAAAGCAAATAATCAATGCATATGTTCTGGCAGTAATGTCATTGTTAACATTACTAAAGGCAATTTTTTCATTGCTTAATTGAGAAAAGAAAGAACAAGTTTTCCTAACAATAATAGTTTTCCTAACAATAATGCAAATGTTTTAACTTTGACTAACCACTATAAGTATAAAAATAACTAAAAATGCATCTTATAGGATTGTATTTTGTACCTTGCAGTAAAAAGTTCAATAGTTCAAAGGTTTTAGCTATGCAAAACAAAAGACACTTACAAACAACTACAACCCTTTCCTACAAGGTGAGGTCAACCACATGGGATCAAACAAAGCCATATTGTCCTATCATGAATCTTGTCTACTGGCAGACTGCTTAAATCCATATCCTTAATATTTTAACCAATTTATATATGAAAAATGTTCAATGAAAGAGTCCTTTACATTTATACACACACACACACAAAGATCATAAGATCACCTCATGATCAACTGTTCAAATTTAAATGTAGAAAATAACACGGCTACCCATTTCAAAAGTCACTTTAATGGATTATTGGAAAGTCTATCCATGTCAGCTGATGATAAGCAAGACAAACGTTGTTTGGCAACATTCTTCTATCTCTAAATTTTCAGTAAGTTAAGAAACTGTCTAGATTTAGTTGTGCCGTCTTGTAACATGATGTGAACAAGGGGGTGATATGAGAAGACAGAAACAGAAAGGCTTCATTTTCTGTATCAGTAAACAATTAATTCTTCAAGAAATAAGGAAAGCGCACTAAGGATAAGCACCTGAAATCCTACAGCATTACTTTATCCAGGAAATCCTAAAATCTGAGAATCATGTTATTCCCACAGGACAAAGCACAAAAAGTCCATATGCACGAAATTCAATATTTTAATAGTCTAAGTGCAAGGTATCAAGAATAGATGCTTCTATAAGAAAGTCAATATGACAGAAGCAAAAAATAACCCACTTTTGGTCGCAAAAGGTAATTATACACAGCAAAAGAAACCATGAAGGACACCAGAAGAGAAATGCAGGTTGAATTTAATTCCTCAAACAATTGAAATATGAAGGCAAAAACTTAACATAATGACAACGAAATCTTAATAATAAATGGCAAAGTAAAAGGTGTGACAACAACATCCCTACAAAATCAAGCATCGGAACAGAACTGAACATAAAGAAGCATTTCTTGTCATGAAAATAGCAATCTCCTCCACAAAGAGAATTTATCAAAAAAAAACGCATCAATTAACACTATCCTATATACAGTCTTTTTAGTTAAACTAAATGGGAAAACTTTGCATGAAATCAAATCTTGTATCATTTTCCCCTTTGGAAATTAAAACATTAGTAGGCCCAATAAATAAACCCAAATAAAAAACAACAAAAAATAAATTTTTCCGCTAGTTAGGGTTAAACTATATCGATATCATCTAACAATACCATAACGTCCTAAAAATGAATCAAATGTTTCAATCTAAAAGTCCTTCTCATCAATTTGGCCCAATAATTTTCCTTAACTCCCTTTTACTCAAACAATTGGATCATAACCACACCCTAATTCTCATCAATAGATTCAATTTAAACCTAATCCACAATAATCTCAAATCACCAATTTCAAAAATGCAAAATTTAAAACACAAATCAAAATCAAATCATACACAATCTCAAAAATCACAACAAAAAATCAACATTAATAACAAAAACAATAAATCGAGATGAAAAGGGAGA